>OZ026519.1:7188170-9588170 GCA_964019695.1 Loripinus fragilis | reverse complement strand
AGGGGTGGGGCCAAGGCCAAAATTAAACTTTTTTAGAATATAGCCATGTTGAATATCAAATTAAAGCTGACGACTTTTGCAGCAACATGGTAGCAAATATTTTGCCCACAGACACACCCTTAACCCAGGGGTAGGGTCAAAGGGTCAAACCATATATTTTTGTGAAAGTAGTGATGTTGCATATCAAATTTAAGAGCACCATGAAAGCATATATACTATCATTACACACACATAAATATTTTCACATTTCTAGGTTTGTTGAAATTAAATATTTATCCATCTGAAATGCTTAGGGGGTGTCTGGTTTGTGTAATCTGTGGCTCCAGCAGTTTTCATTCCATCATATTCAAACTTAATATGTAATGATTGCTCACACATTGAACATGTGTGCTCCCTATATGTTGTGCACATTTGATAATATTTTTGGGTTTGTTGAACTTAGACATTAGTACGTCTACACCACCTTTGGATTGCTTACATTGTTTATTTGTGTGTAATCTGTAATTCAAACAGATTTCATTCCTTTATATTCAAACTTTGCATAATGATTGTTAACGCATCGAACGCACCGCAGGTCCAGAGCAGAGTTTGGTCTTGTTTTCTTTACTAAAAGTGGTCATGTTGCATATCATATTAAAGTGGAAGTGTAGACCTACATGCAAGGTAAAACTTTGAATTTACACACACCCTTGACGTCTGGGGTTGGTTTGAAAGGTCAGATACTGAAATTGTGTAGATTTAAGTTTATTTTTGTTATTGTGCAGTATATTTTCGTTCACTACAACCCTCCCCGCAATGTTTATCTAGTTCACCCACAGAATTCCAGTAACTTATATGCCTGTATTTTCAGACTGGAAACTGGAAGAAGCCAGTTGATCTGGTTCTACAGTGTTATCATAAATGGATAAATCTGTGTTCAACAGGACAAGGGTTAATATTGCCACTCTATAATGAAAATATTGTGCTAATTGTTGTCTGTTGCATTATTGTTCTATTTAAATGTACTGTTATAATATTTCAGTTTCTGGTGAGGCTGCAGCAAGCTGGTCATGTTCATCCTGTGGTGAGTATCTTTTCATAGTATCTGGTTAAAAAACACAAAAACAAACACATACGTCATGAGTAGGAAACTACACAGACAGAACCGTAAGTATGTCACGGGTAGGAAACTACATAGACAGAACGGTAAGTTCTGATAAGGAAATCTTATGAGGCTTTTTCTGGTTCTGTATATGGAGACTGAAAATAATGCCTAAAAGATTTCCATTATTATATTGTTAATTAGTGAAAAGAGAATGTAGTGCTCTGATCTGGTTGTTTAACTTCTAATCCAAGCTGATGGGAGTTGAAAATTGTGTATGGTTTAACTGAATTGTTTTTGGTGTGAGGTAAAAGGAGGCTAATGCATAGAATGACAACTATCATTTTGTGTATATGTCTCTTCAAAGCTATAAACTTAGTAAGTGTTTGGAGAGTTGAAATGTGATATTTGGTTGTCTGATCCAGCCCCATTTATAAAAAACGAGAATTTAAAAAAAATGAATTTTGAGAAGAAATAAATATAGATTGACCTTCATTTTCCTCATGACAAAATATTTACATTCTCAGTGTATGTGCCTTACATGAATCCAACATTTCTAGCTGCTTGCATTTCTCCATGCAAAACATTGAAATGTCCTGTGATCCAGACCGCGCCTCTAGGCAAAGTTATGTCAATGTCAGCCAATAACTTGCTTTGTTTATCGACATTTGCGTGACATAATTCATGTATCGTTATAACGTTATGTACACGAGTTTCGCTCCCTGGCTGTTCCAACACCTCCATTACAAATACAATATTCCATTTTAAAAGGGTAACTACTATAGTGCCAACGAAGAGTGACAGTCACTTGATATTTGTTTACAACTGCTGAGTATATAGTACAATGCTACCCATAAAATATTAACTTGTGTACTTCACGTTAGAAGATACTGTAGTGTAGTGGTTATGTCTACGGCGTTGGACGCAAGCGTACCAGGATCGAACCTATTTAGGGGTTGTTTTTTTTCTTCTTCATATTTTTACTAGGCCCAAAAGGAACAGGCGGCATTATTTCAGCTTACTGTAGATTCGGAAGTTTTCGCAAGGTTTTATTTTCGCAAAACTTCTCAATTGCAAAATTTCGTGAAAATAAAATTATCGCGAAATCACTCTGTTGTTACTTGCCCTAGTCACAAATTTTGACGCCGCAAATATGTCTTTTAACGCTCACATTCGCGTCTATTTCCGAATTTTCAGTAGCTTGTGTTGTTACAGAAGTTTTTATATATGTACCTTATACATGTTAAAGGGTTAAAAAAAAATAATAATAAAAAAATAAATAAAAAGAAAAAATAAGACATGAACAGAATAATAAAATCAGACCTCCCCACTTCCCCCCACCCCCTCCAAAATAAAATGAATAAAAAAGAGCAGCCAGTGAGATTCGAACCTAGAAAATGTTCTTTGTGGTTTAGTAATCCTCCTCGCTACCACTTGAGCTATCTCGATTTTATGGATCAATTGTGTATTTATCCTATCATGAAAGGTAAGTCCCATAACTTTGTAAACAAAACATGACGTCACTTCTACTCTTGGCTGGCAGAATAATAGCAGTGTTGGGTGGAAGATAATTAAGTAAATTTGATTGATGGTATAGAATGTAAATATATGGATTGAAATTCATATTTTAAACTTGCACTGGATGATGAAAAACATTAGCTATTAGAAGCCCTACACAGACATTAAAATAGCTAATGTTTTTCATCATCCAGTGCAAGCTTAAATATGAATTTCAATCCTTAAAAGGATACAAAACTGTACACAATTTGCAGCTCGCTTCAGCTTAGATAAGTAGTTAAAAGACCAGAGTGGAGAACTACTTTCACCATTTTTCGCTATTTTACACTATAAAAACACTTAACAGAAAACTTAACAATTATTAGGCATTTTTTTAGACTACATATACAGAATCAGAAAGAGCCTCATATACGAATTAATGGTTCTGTCTATGTTGTTTCCTGCCTGTGTACATAGGAAAATCGATTAATTGAAATAGTGAAAATTTTTAGATAATCTCCTATCCATCAGTTTAAATAATCAAATGTGTTGGGTGCTCAAAAGTACTATATTTCATTAAGATGGTTCTTTTGAGTACCCACACCATAAGTTTTGATTCGGCATTAAGAAAAGTAGTTTAAGTTACACACTCTTATGGCCTGCAAATTATGATTTTTATTCTTTTCTGGAGAACTAGGGGATCTTTTCAAATGAAACTTTATCTGTCCATGCATAACCACATCTCTGTACTCCTTGGTTACATTTATCAATGATAATACAAAGGAGGCTTGACTACCAATAAATTATAGAAGAATTGAATGTGTTAACACTTGAGTTACTTCCCTTGATTAAACCAGAATATGTGACAATAGCATTATATACTCCGTCCAGATAAGAGACGTTGGGCAGTTCTTAGCTAAGTTCAACTGCTGGACAAATACATTTGGAAATAGGTTAGTCAGGTCGCAATGTTTGCGTATTCATCCATCTGTGAAATTCTCCACACCAATATTATATACCTGTAATTTTATAGTTGCCGTATCGTGAAAAATAGCGTTATGAGAATTATTGCAGATGAATATGATCAGTCCAGAAACCTATATGCTAAGGCAGTGACGTATATTAGATCATATAAGTCATTGGCTGTACTACATGCATTTTAAACTATACAAGCAAAAAATCAACTTTCGACAAACACAAGTTTTATTGTTTCATAAAAGGTATGTGAACCCTTTCCCCGTGGTCCAGATATTGAACCTTTATCATGCCAAATTTTAATTAGTGTTGTGTGTGTGTAGGTTTGATATAGTTGTTTTTTTGTAATGCTATTTTTTCGAAGTCAGAGCTAAAACCCAAATCATTTTCTTGCCAAACAAACAGAATTTTGAAGAATGTTTTCATACACAAATATTTTCCGAGTAGCCTACTTAGAAGTTTTGTGATTATTTTGCCCAATGCAGGAGCCATTATTGAAATCGTTTAGGTTAATTCTTATATATTTTCTCTTTGTTTCAGACTGGATGTCAGAAGGCTCATACCAGTTTGAAGAAGCTGTAACAAGCAATCCAGGGGAGATCAATCTTAATAGTTCACTGACAGGTATAAAGAAATTACTTCAAGCATTTCAAGGTTTGGGTAGGTATATGATAGTAGTCTACAGACCAGGTGGGTGTATAAAAAATTAGGCTGGTGAAAGTCTTCAAAATGGCTGACATTCAAGATGGCCTCCAACATTATGAACTTTATAGAACTGAGTGAAAAACATACCTATCTCGGGTTTAATTGCATCTAGGTTTTTCAAATGTTGATATTTTCATATATTTTGTTTATGCGTCAAAAATGAAAGCTTTTTAAAACGATATTTTGATGTTCTCAGGTGTTACATATGTTACTTTATTAACATTACTCCCTAAGAATCATAATACAGTCAAACCTCTTTATAACGTCACTCTTTATAACAGAATATACACTATCCGACATAAGTTTGCAGGGAACAGATCTGTTTCCTTTTAAATTCCCTCTTTATAACAGAATATTCACTTAACGACACCGACAGTAAGTTCTTGGAACATGTATAAATTTTCTATTGAAAATGAACTCATTATAACAGAATTTTTACCATTTGTCAGTCAATTTGGTGATCAGGACAAGGTCTTTTGTCTGGACAGGTATCTGTCACATTTGATAAGAGGGAAGCTTTGTGAATTGTGATACAATTTGAAATTGAACTGATGTATACATTTGGAATAATAGCCTTTAAGTTCATTAGTATACCATTTTCTTTTATCAAATGATTATGATGTGGAAGCCTGGTACTGGTCAGTATTTCGTTATAACAGCAAATTCACTTTAGTGTTAAAGATAGCTTGGAACAAACACAGTCGTTATAAAGAGGGTTGACTGTATTGACTGTTGTTGTTTGCTGTCAATGTTCCCCTTCATAGTTTTTGAAGTCTTTATTAATTTGATTTCATAAAAGGCTTAAAGGGATTTCAAATAAAAACAATTTGAGCATTCTATCCTCAGAAGTTTTTCAGCAATAGCTCTTTAAATGCATAAGCCCCAGTTTACTGAAGGCCAATTTTTAAGTTTTAAAATATTTTTTTTCGCATTCATCAATATCACAAAGATGAAGCTATACATACTTGTCTGATTTCACTCAGTTTGTCAAACATTTGATTTAACCAATAAAACTACCAAAAAGTTAAAATAATCTACACTTATGATAACTGTTATATATGTTACTTACTTTAATATATATTTGTATTGCTCACTTGACCACATGCTGCCTAAATACCTGTGGAGAGGCTGTTTAGTGAAATAAATTTTTGTCAACCACATTATATATGACAAATCTAATGTATAGTGGCTCCTTAGAAATAGATGTATTACCATGCAACAGTTAAGTCAAATACGTTACCATTAAATAATAGTGGAACTCATATTATTATAGTGCTATTAGTGTGTGTTTCATTTTTTACATACCATCTTGATCTTTGAATTGAATAAGCTTACTAGCAGAATGATAATTATTAGCTTGGGCACCTGGTATTTCTGTAATATACGTTACTTTTTTTAAATATTATTTTTGTACAATGTTATAACTATATGAGTTGAAACACTTAGTGGATGAAAATTGAAATTGACTACCATCTAACTGCTCAAAAATACATTTATTGTGAGTATTTTCTTTTTAAACATATCATATGAATGATTTTCAGCTTCAACAAAAGCATAGTTGATTTAAAGGGAAAAACTTACTTTTAAAGCACAAAAAATGTTGTACTTTTTTTTTGAACAGTTTCAATTGGATTTTAATACCTATTTATTTTTCATAAACAAATTATGTCTAAAGAAAGATTCAATGATTCTTTTATCTCTGCCACTACCTAGTTTTTGGTTCTTTTAATTATGCATTAAATGCCATCTACAAGACATTTCCCTTCACCGTCACAGCTCAATTCAGCTGAAATAAATAAAAGCAAGAAGCAATATAGTAATAGGTTCCATGAACAATTTTATAAAAAGTAAGAAAGGTGACCAAGATCCAGAATCTATACAATCAATTACCACATCTGACCCAGGATACCAAGCATTCATTTTTTGCATTGATAATCATCTATTGACTACAACAGCTATGTTCTTAACAAGTAACAAAAGCTAACTTACAATTCTAAGAACTGTAAGTCAATCTAAGTATAAGTCCAAATCAAGAAGTGAAACATTAAATAATGAATTCCTCCATGTAAAATAAAAAACTGAAGTTTGTGGAAATTATAATGGTTCTGTCTCACAATAAGCACCCACCATACATATCCTTGTGGTCATAGTATTTTAGTATCTACAGAGTAACCAGTTTGGTAAAAGAAATGAAATTTATGTTGGTAATGTATATAACAAAACACGAATGAACCCTTGTTGGGTACTTTAGATTTCCTAAATTTCTGGGATTTGTTGGGTACTTAAGCTTTCTTGGCTACTTTTTCTAACACTGTAAGTACCCAACAAGTATCTAAATGTAAAAGCGTTGGTCTGTCCGTAATGCTATCTCCTCCTAAACCATTCGACGAAATTCAACCAAATTTGGTGATTGAGTTACTCACATGAATGGGGCATGCAACAGCAAATTTTTTTGGCCCAACCACCTTGGGCCCTGGGTAGGGGTCAAAAGATCAAATATCATTTAATTTCAATTACAGTCAATTTCAAAGATTTTTATACCAAACTTTGCGTGTGTTCTCACAAATGAAAGATACAAAATATATCAGACAGGATTTTCATTCTGTCACCTGGGTCATGCCTCAGGGGTGGGACTTGGGGCACTGGGGTGCCCAGGGGGTCAAAAAATTATTGGGGGTACCATGGTGGGTTGGGGGTCAAAATTTTTTTTCTTTCAGAAATTCAACCAGATTTGCTGTGTGAGTTACTTACATGAATGACACATGCACCGGCACAATTTTTTGGGTCCCCACCCCCTGGGGCCTTGGGGAGGGGTCAAAAATTTAATTTTCTGAACATGGTCATGTAGCATATCAAATTAAAGGGGAAGAGCAGTAGACCAGGATTTTAACCTACGATCAAATTGGTGACATTTGGTTGGGGTCAAAGGGTCAATTACCATTAGATTTCTTTGAGAGCGTGGGGATTTGCGATGGCGCGCCATCGAATGTGTTCTAGTTACTCTTACATCCACCAACACTCTAAAATACTTGTATAAAATCTGTTTAAAGGAATTTGAATGCCACCTTGTCAAATATGACCTAAACTTATTCTGTCAAAGTTTTTATAGGCTATATGCAATGTCTCATCCACTGAAAAAGGAGGTGCTGAAAATGCAAAAAAAAAAAAAAAAAATCTTAGCAAACCCAAATAAATTTGGTACCAAAATATTTGTCATGTTCTAACTAAGAAAATGCATACCCACACTTGATTTTTTTGTTCACAAATAAGAAAGTTATGGGTGTTTGAAGTTCTGAAGTGAAATGCATTAAGTGAATGGAAAAAAGTCAGAGGTAATCCAAAAACACTACAGTGAAAATATAACATTTCACTTGTAAATGATATCACTTTTATTTGTTTTTGATATGTATTGATTTCACTGCCAAGTATAAAATAAATACTACTATTAAGTCGGGTGCCATCAGGTGCATAAAAGCTAATAGAAAGAATTGCCTGCTTAAATCTGAAAGTTAAGGGTTCTAAACTTATATAACATTTTATCAGAGGTCATCTAATTGAACATTTTATATACAACAAAGTATTTGTGATAGAACATAACTGTTTGCAGTTTTGAAATGGTCAGTAAATGGTCCTTTGAACACATGTTATCATAAACTAAAATACCTGTTAATAATTTTTGTCAACTGCAACTATTTAACAAAATATAGTGGATTTTAAGGGTATAGTTGAAATGAAACATAAATGACATCCAAAAATACAAACATCAAATATGCATAGACAATAACATGTTCTTACAGATTGCGTAACTGTTTTGTTTATTTTAACATTTCAACTGCTACCTTGACAGACAAATTTACATATTTATGTTTTTAAGAAAATGAGGGATAACGTAATTAACAACCATTTTGGAGACTTTCGCCGGCCTAATATTCTATACACCCATCTGGATTGTATACTACTGGCATACACCTACCCAAAACAAGCATCAAAACTTCTGGCCAAGATCATGTAGGGTAAATAAAAAATTTGGATCTTGGATTCCGGACTAATAGGGGAATGATGAATGTCCAGGCTTACCTGTGCAACTGCGCAGTCACACAAGGGCCTTTTTAGGGCGCAAAATACAAGTGTTATGTACACAGATGTTGCGGGGAAGTCTTTGACTTTCGGATCTAGAACTATAATTATTAGTTGTGGATCCTCATTTGAGCATCCCTGTATGAGGACAGTTCTAGGTATCAGATTATGTGAGCCTTTGTATGGCAATGCCGACAATTTGAATTTATGTGCAGAGAATACTCAGCTTAGCCTTGAGACCTGCCTTTTCTGATCAAAGTTTTGCTGAGTGCTTAAAAATTGTTACATGTAAGGACCAATGCTTTCAATGTCAAGCCAGCTTACTATTATGGACTACAATCAGCCCCTAGCAAAACACTGTTTAAATAGTGTTTCGTTGGCGCGCCCAATCTTATCCACTTGTATATGCTCTCTTGGACCCCGCCCCTGGTTCGGAGCTCTTTTGTACTCAACATGTATCCGAACTGCTCACAATTATTGCTTGTTGCAAGAGTCAAATTATTGCTTTTGTCACACACATGCATATATGTTTCACATTCGTATGAAAGTTAGTTGTCATATGAATGAGTAGTGGAGTATTGGACACACCTTTGCAACTGTCATCTTGTTCGAGTTTCCACTGCCCACAAGGATTCTGTATTGAAGTAAATGATGATACAGAAATGAAATTAGTCACTCAGCTCCGCTGGCTACCTGCACATGCATGTATAAAAAATATGGTTATCAAGGATTTCCTATGAAAATGTTCATGAGCCGGTATCCATCAAAAGATACAAGTTGGCATGTGCTCTAGCTGAAGACTCAGATCAGCCTGCACATCTGCTCTATGCCAAGAATCAAATGTTACTTGAGGTAGAAAACTAAGACTCTGATCAGATTCAGAGGATGCTCATACTGATTTGAATCTTTTCTGTATGTACATGTCAACTTGTACCGCATGCTAGATACTGACTGAATACCCTTACAAACACCAGATTCTGCTTATCTGACAAGAATTTCAACATAATGACCCTAAAGAACATGGTCACATATTGATTACACTGGATAATGACTGTATACCCTTACAAATACCAAATTCTGCTTATCTGACACAGATTTCAGACTAATGACCCTTAAGAAAGAAATTTTCAAACAAAGCTTAATTTATTCAGGTCCAGTCATTTGGAACAATTTACCAGACTGTTTAAAGAATTTTAAAAAAGTTCATTCTTTTCGTAGACATTGTATTAAGTGGATGAAATCCTGTCTATCCTTCAATCTTTGAAACTGAAGCATATATCCAATGCATGAACATAATTTTGAGTGTAAAATTGTGAATATGTTTTGATCCCCAGTTTTATCATTTAGTTTGGTGCTCAAAAGAACTGTCTCATTGAGACGCTTCTTTTGAGTACCTAAAACCTGTGTTTGAAAATGAGTAACTATTAAAGCACTTTTATCTATGTATATAAAGTTTGCTTGTGTGTATGTAGGTTTGAAAGAGTTCCATGCTGCTTGTATTATTTTGTATACATGTAAATCATCTTTGTACTTTATAATTGTATTATTTTTGGGTGGTAGTTAATAGAGGGTCTCATGGAAGATAAGCTTTTTTTTTCGCTATATGTGTTACCCTCTGAAAACAAAGACTATTATTATTATTACCGATATAACTATTAAGAACATGGTCACATATTGATGAACTCTATACTTGCTAGCTGTGACTTTTGTTGTTTGCTGATAACATTTACAAACAGGTTGGATCCAGACCAGGACCAACAGAACGTCATTTCTGATCTGGATTTATACCATTTGACACTCTGATATTTTTTTGAAGAAAAAGTTAATTTTGAAAATCGACAGGCGACAAAAGCATGTAAAGATCTAAGAATCGTTTTTTTTAATTCTTTACAGACCTCCCAGCAGCTGCACAAGAACAAACCAGTAGCGTGATCAGCACACAACAGACCCACAAGGAAAATCCACAGTTGAAATCCCATTGTGACATAGAGGACCGTGAAATGCCTGTCCTACCACATATACCACCATTAAGCGGACTTCCCGACCTATACGAGATCAAGGGAGAACTGAAAAATATTGATAGTGATGTGTTCCAATCAAGATCATCGTCAGTAGGAGGACCACAGCTAGAAATAGACTGTAGTGTTGATCATAAACGTGATAAACCGTACATTGTCCTGGATAAATTGTACAGTGCCATGGATAAACCCTACAGAACTAGTACTATTGATGATGTTAAACGCTACAGTATTGTGCATAAACCATCTTACAATGTTGACAATAAATTGTATAGTAGAGACAACAGACCGTACAGTGTTAGCAATAAGTTGTACAGTGTTGAAAACGAGCCATACAGTATTCAGAATACAGCATGTAGACCAATTTCATCTAGGACAGCAGATAATGTGGTTGTGTTCTTGGGGTGTTTAGAAGGCTGTATGGAATATGAAGGTGAGTATCAAAAGGTTGGACCTCAGACCTGGAGATAAAATAAAAATCATTTTCTTCTTTCCATCCAAAACATAATGTGGGTGCTCAAAAGAACCACCTCAATGAGACGGGTCTTTTGAGCACCCAAAACAAATGTTCGAACTAATGGATATGAAAATATTCACAATCTTAGGCCAATTTTATTCTTTATCTGGACATATGGCTCGATCTCATCATGAGAAAACCTGTCTTTGGGGTTTGTCACTCGGTCATGCTCAAACCTTCCTGCTCAGCTACAGAGACTAGATAATATCCTGAAACTGCAATCCATGTGGCTAGTTTTGCTATCATACCTTGCAGAAAACGAACAACAAATGTGCTCATGAGACTGTGCAGGCTGGTCTGCACCTTAGTTGTTAGCATACAAGGAATAAGGCTCTCTCTTGACAACCTGGAAACCACTCTCATAGGTCCAGATAAGGAATTTTTATTTGCATAAAAATCTAATTATTTTCTTACCTATTAATTTAAACATGTGTTTTGGTTGCTCAAAAGAACCGTCTCATTGAGACGGTTCTTCTGAGTACCCACAACATATGTTTTGGATGAGAAATAAAGAAAATATTTTTCCAATACGCACTCTTATCTGGAGGCCTGTGTCTATTTTAAGTCTTCAATCTTTGTACAAAAAGGATTTTCAAAGCTACCTGCCTCCTTCCTGTGGACAGGGAAGAATGATCAGACTGGATGTATGGCCAGGCTGACCAAGTCCTTTCTGCACACAAATTTAATTTCGCTGGTTTTCTGGTACAATCTGGTAAACAATAGACATTTCATTATTTGGGACCAGTAACACTAAGTTTGGGTCTGCCCAGCTTCATAGACTGGTTAGAGTCTTTTAAATTATGATAACACGAGAATAGCTATTGTTCTGTGGATGAAGATATTGCCAGTAATTGCCAAAATGCTCTGTGTCACTTGATACATATCATCTTCTGGGAGTACTCTGAACACACAGAACAGTAGGAATCCAGTATGACCCTAATCAGGGAGCTCAAATATATTATACTGTCGATTTAAAAGTGCATAATAATAGGACTATACCATTGTTAATAGAAAAAGTTAAATTATGGTAAATACATATCATAACAGGTAGACCCAGTGCATGATATACCTGTATGAAATACCAATTACCCATTATCTAGATCAAGTGAGCTTGATCTGGGTCCAAACTGTTTGCAAAGGTGGCAGTTATTGATACACATTACATCAGATGAATGTTGGATAGTTCAATTGTACCAAAATATAAAACCTATAATAATCAAAATTTCTCTAGATAAGACATATATTTCAGGGCTGTGAAAATACCATGCCAGACTTGTCCGACCTGGTCCCATTTCATTCAGGACACATAGAAAATTTCAATTTACTTGTCCTTGGACAAGTGCAAAATTTGTATAAAGCTAATAAAATTTTGTATTTCATATTTTGATTAATATTATTATGAGTTCACATGTTGCATTGAAAACAGTGTGGATCATGATCAGCTGGCTTCTTCAGAAGCCAGCTGATCTGGATCTACACTGTTTTTAAGAGAGTTGATATCTGCATGGTTTCATACTGTTTTCGAAAGTGTAAATTGTTTAAGCACAGAAAGGTATAAGCTAATCTGTACCATCAGACAAGTAAAATTTTCTTTGGACAAGTACATTATGTCCATTTACTTGTCCATGGACCAGTAGAAGATTTTACTATTTCCTTACCCCTGTATATTTCAACAAAAATATTACAATATTGTTGTGTGGCCTGCGAAGCATTATCATGTCTCTGTCGTCGTCTTCGGCGGCTTCTGCGTCTGCCTTGTCGCCACTTTTGGTTTCCTATCGATAACTCTTGAAGGGATTCATTAATTTCACTCAAACTTCACAGAAGGGTCCAGCATCATATAATACAGGTCAAGTTTGAAAAGGGGGTAATCCACAAAATGTTTGAACTGAGTTATGGCCCTTTTTCAACTTATATTTTGGCTTAATTGTGGTTTCCGATCAATAACTTTTGAAAGGATGCAATAATTTCATTCAAATTTTACAGAAGGGTACAGCATGATAAAATACAGGCCAAGTTCGAATTTGGGGTTCATTTGCAAACTTTTGACTGAGTTATGGCCCTATTTTACTTAGGTTTAGGCTAATGCAGAAGCTATATGAGCCGCGACATGTGATTTCTAACGATGTGACATTTTGACAAGTGTAGACTCAGATGAGCCTGTGCAGCCTCCTTTGAATCTTAGAAACTTCAAATGATGTTCGGTCTGTAGCTTAACAGTCATAGAATATTCAAGAGACTAGCAAAGGCTTTGATCAGACTATGCATATGCGCAGGCTGATCTGAGGTTTTGCTGGTCGCACATACCACATTGTTGGAAATCTTATGTCGCAGCTCATATTGGCTTTTTCGTGGATAAACTTTTTATTTCTCTAAAACTATAAAATCTGAAAACTTCTCACTATAGGTCATGATTTCCCAGTGCCTGTAGATAAGCATGGCATTGATTGAAATTTTACCCCACCACCCTGACCCCTTAGGTGGGGTCAGTGGGGTCAAAGGTCAAATATTTAAATTTCGCAATAACTCTGTCAGTTGTCAATATTTTTACTGAAATTTAGAGGTACAATAAATATGAAACATACCAGACCTGATTTTTTATCGAAGGTCTGTGTCCGACCCCCTGGGTGGACTTGGTGTGTGGGGTCAAAAGGCCAAATTGCAACTTTTTCAGAACATTGTCATGTTGCATATCAAATTAAAGGGAATCAGGTATGCAGCAACATGGTAGCAAATATTTTGCCTGCAGACCCCCCCCCCCCCCCACACACACACACACACACCTCCCCCAGAACATGGTCATGTTGCATATCAAATTAAAGGTAATCGGGAATGCAGCAACATGGTAGCAAGTATTTTGCCGGCAAACGCCTACCCTAGGATCCCACCGCCACCTGTGGGTGAGATCAAAAGTTCAAAATTCAATTTTTTCAAACACTTAGACTTTACACACACCCCTAGCATCTGCGTCTGGTGGAAGTCAGACATTGAAATTGTACAGATTCTGTTGTTTTTTTTAATTACCACTGAGAACTATTTTTTGGTCATCTAATTTTGATCTGTATGATACCCAAGGAGACCTTAGGGATTGGAGAAATGGGATTTATAGTTTGTGATTTAGAAGTTTTTCTAAAATAACCCTTTGCCGGGGACAAAATTTAACAAATTTGTCTTGTTTGACTTCTGTTTTGGCAAAAGACACATCCGATTTTGGAATTCTAGTTATTTTTCTCACCAAAAGAAGTATGATGTTGCACATGGAAAGTGTCCGAGTGAATGAGACTCTTGCAGTAGTTACCCATTTATAGTGAACTATTTTGAACTTTATCCAACTATATACAGTAAAACTTATCTTAAGCGGCCACTCGAAAAGAAGACCAAAATGGTTTTCAAGACTGATTATCACTTAATGCAGGTCAAAAGTATTGCAGAATGCTCAAAGGGGAGCATTCTGCTCTGCAATACTTTTGACCTTCAATTAGCTACAATTTGTCATTAAGATCTTTGTTATACCCCCGCAAACTTTGTTTGTGGTGGGTATACTGTTTTCACGTTGTCCGTGCGTCCTTTTGTGTGTGCGTGCGTGTGTGTGTGCGTCCGTCCATCCGTAACATTTTGTTTCCTTAATATTTTGAAGAGCCATTGCTGGATTTTCATCAAACCTTGCAAACATGTTCATATATGCAAGACAAATACTTAAGACAAAAAAGTAAGGGCTAGGGGCCAATTCTATTAGAGTTATTTCCCTTTGTAGTTCTAAATGGCTTTTTATATAGGGTTTTATGCTTATGCTATTATAGTCCATACACGGGCCGATCAACTCCTACCACAGCTTTTGATGGAACAATTTGATACTTTGCCTATAAAATGTAGACACATTGAACATATGCATGAAGGAGTTTGTTTTAGAAAAAAATAATTTTTGACAAAATGACAGCTGTGAGAACTTAAACAATTTTTCCCTGATAAGGTTTTGTATATGCATAGATAGGGCCTTCATGGGCCGATCAACTCCTACCACAGCTTTTGATGGAACAATTTGATACTTTTCCTATACAATGTAGACACATTGAACATATGCATGAAGGAGTTTGGTTTGGAAAAAAAATTATTTTTGACAAAATGACAGCTGTGAGAACTTAGACAATTTTTCCCTAATAAGGTGTTTGTATTATGCATAGACGGTGCCTTCATGGGCCGATCAACTCCTGCCACAGCTTTTAATGAAGCAATTTGATACTTTGCCTACACAATATAGACACATTGAACATATGCATGAAGGAGTCTGGTTGAAAAAAAAAAATTGACAAAATGACAGCTATGAGAACTTAGACAATTATTCCCTTGTATTGCTTTTGTATATGCATGGATATTGCCTTCTTGGGCCGATCAACTCCTACCACAGCAAATTGATGGAGTAATTTGATTCTTTGCCGGTAAAATGTAGACACATTGAACATATGTGTGAAGGAGTTTGGTTTGGAAAAAATAATTTTTGTTTTCACAGATTCTACTGAAACCTTCTTTTCAAAACTAAGGTCTGCTGGTTTCAACTATAACTTACCAAGTTTTTTCACTGACTCTTACTGTGCGTGGGGTATCTAATAAGCATTGCTTATTGACTTTTTTCATTTTGTCTGTTTTTGAGTGGCCGCTTAAGACAGGTTTTACTGATACATAATATTCCAGATTTTCACGTTTGTTATGAATGCAGCAGGACTAAACTCCGGCTGTAATGTTTTTAGAACTGTTTTCTCATGATAACTTTTACTACATCATTTATTGAAAAAAAATCTCCAGATGAAAAGTATTCAGGAACACCTCCACCAACTTCTCCAAACAGTTTCACCACCCAAGATGCTGGCGATTCCTCTATGCTTGGATGCACTCTTTGTACACTTTAAGCAAAGCGCATATAAACCAAGTCCAAGATGCCAGTCAAAAAAGTTAAATTGCGCCACCCAAATTCAATTACTAAAGCGATAGATGGCTTGTTCAAATATGATGGAAATAGGGCCTAATATTCGCTTGTGTGTTAAGCTAGTGGGTTGTCTAAAAACGGTTCATTCATAGCATGGGCATAAGAGCATACAATTTCACGTCCCTTTGTTCCTACAAATGAGCGTGCTTAAAGTTGATTCTGCATATGCATGGTAAATTCTGAGCATGTTAACGGCAGTTTTACGATGTGCACAACCTTTGAATAAACAGGATATGCACAGCTTACAAATATTTTTTGATACTACCCCTCTCTGTCACGCCTTATTATATTACAAATTTTTACCTTTCAATAAAAGACTTAGAAATTTAGGATGAATTCAATTTATTTCAAAATTTTCATCTATGTACACAAAAATCCGTTTGAGCCACAAGCACCAGACCATTTGGAGAAGGTGGCGGAAAGTCTCCTCTACAACTTTCATCGTGAACATATTTTGCTAAAATTTAAGATAAAAAAGTTATAGCAAAAATTTAGTTCTAAAAACTTTACAGCCAGAGTTTATACACCGTATTATCACTGGGACTGATAATCCACCAAAATTACACTGAATTTTTCAAAATATCAGTCAAAAGCTAAATATATCTCCGAGACACCGATATTACGGAGTAATTACACTGATATATCAGTTTCGTTTTCACTTGGGGAGTTCCCATTACAAACAAATGGCAAACTACATATTTCCATTTTTATTTTGCATGAGTCTGCAAAAACTGATATCAAGGCACGTACTATAGTTTGTCAATCAATAATAGTCCAGAGTTGTCGATTTGTTGGTCCACGTTTTCAAAGATGTATATCGTTAAAAAAAGTTGGCCAGCTTAACCCTTCGTATACGATAAACCCCTAAATGACTACTTTTACCAACAGTGAAGACCCAGAGTAAAGTAAAAAAGAGCTGCAGACAAAAATGCACTATTGTTTTTTAATCTATAGCCTGAAACCATTGGATATGAGCAATGGACTATCCCAAGTTTATTGCATCAATCCATTATTATACAAAGGTTTCATAAATTAGTACAGGTATATCATTCACAGACTGGCTTCAAAATTTGCCACTTGTATTGTGGAAAAATTCTAGTCTGAATTTTAATGATTTTGGCAAATGATTTAGGCTAAAACCTGAAAAAGTCAGTTTTGTTTGATTTGATTCTTTACACCCCAGTCAACATTTTTCAGTTATTTTGGGATGAGTCTTCCTGGGTTGAACCAGTACTAATCAATAATTAATTTTTCTTGCTCAAGGACACAACAAAATTTTGAAGGCATACTGCAAGTTTAAAAATTTGAATTTCAAAAGGTCAGGATTTTGGAAATTTTGAACTTTCACCCATGTCAATATGAAATAGTTACTTTCCTTCAATCATCCATATTCACGTAAAACGGAAAGGTATCCGCTTTACCGGTCTATGTCACTCTTCTCTTATCATGTGCAGTCTCAAGATTGCAACATTATTATAAAGTATAGAAATTTTGAATTGTAATACAAAAAATGGAAACTATATTCTAAAACTATTTACAGATGTGCAGTGTATAGACTACCAGTGGTGTGCTGATTCTTATTTCCTAATTCATGGGATGAATTGGAAGATATATTCAGCATTAAAATATTGTGAAATGTTGAGGTTTCTCTTTTGCTACCATTTCTTCATATATACTTATTACAAAAATCGTCATTATCATGAACTTTTGTTATTCTATGTATCATTTTACTGTATTTTTTTTTGTTTTTTGATTGATCTATTTATTTTTGTAAAAAATTGTATATTATTTGAATGGAAGTGTCTATTGACAGCCGGCTGTAAATAGCGTTTTAGGTCTAGTGCCAGCCGGCTGGCAATAGACTTTTTGGTCTAGTGCCAGCCAGCTGGCACTAGACCTAAAACGCTATTGACAGCCAGCTAGAATTTATCCTACTTTATCATTTTAGTATGATTTTTATTAAAATTCAATTATCTTTTATATTTTTGCAAGTAAATTAATACATTTTCAACAGCAAAAGAAATATATGGAAAATGCATATCTAAAAAACAGTCTTTTTTTTTTATTTCAATACATGTATTTTAAAATACATTAATATTGCAATTAATTTTTAGGCTGATTGTATTTTTTTTTGTTTTTTATCCCCACACTTTTTTAAAAAAGCGTTGGGGATATTGCAATCGCCTCCGTCCGTCCATCACGCTATCTCCTCCTAAACCATTGGACAAAATCCAACCAAATTTGGTGTGTGAGTTGCTCACATGAATGGGGCGCGCAACGGCACATTTTTTTGGCTCAGCCCCCTTGGGCTGCCGGGGAGGGGCCAAAAGGTCAAATATCATAAAAATTCAATTACAAGGTCAATTTCAAAGATTTTTAAATCAAACTTTGTGTGTCTTCTCGGAAATGAAAGATATAAAACCTATCAGAAGAGATCTTTATTTGGCCGCCTGGGTCATGCGCCAGGGGTGGGACTTGGGGGTGCCGGTGGGGGTTGGGGGGTCAACATTTTTTTTTTCCGAAATTCAACCAGATTTGGTGTGTGAGTTACTTACATGAATGGCACATGCACCGGCACAATTTTTTGGGTCCCCACCCCCTGGGGCCTTGGGGAGGGGTCAAAAATTTAATTTTCTGAACATGGTCATGTGGCATATCAAATTTAAGGGGATGAGCAGTAGACCAGGATACACTGATAAATTTTAACCTATGATCAAACTGCTGACCTTGGGATGGGGTCAAAGGGTCAATTACCTTTAGATTTCTTCGAGAGCGTGGGGATTTGCGATGGCGCGCCATCGAATGTGTTCTAGTTTGGCCTTGTTTTTTTTTAAACATCAAACAATCATTTAATAGGCATGAATTAGTCTCAATTAAGTGACAAATACACATCATGCCAGTGACTTATGGATAAGTTTCTAAGCTAAACATTAAACTAGAGGACCTGATGGTCCTGAAGCGCTCACTTGATCTCCTTAATAATGTTAAAATAGGTCAAGATCAACTACGGCTAATAATGAAACATATTTTGTTTTATGGGGGTTGCAGCCATTTTGGTCAAGTGACCTTAAACAATCTAATGAATACTCCATCAAACAGCCCAGTGATTTCTGAGGAAAAGATGCTTAGATAGGTATGTGACAGTCCAAATGAGTGGCCTTGGATAAAAGGTCACAGACCAGCTTGACATTTGGTACTTATATAAAACCCTTGTCTCATTAGGTTAAACATAAGTATTATGAAATCGGCCTCAACAGTTATAGAAAAATGAACATTTCAAGATTTTCCTCAAATAAATGCATTAGGAATCAAATTTGACCTTGCCATAAAGTAGGTCAAGGTCAACCTAGATTCATCATTTGTGCAAATCTGGTAGACTAGGGCCCACATTCCCAATGTTACATACCATGTCCCAAAGCCATTGGCCTTTTGGTTCCAGAGAAGAAGATATCTAAAGGGTTTATACCATATATGGGCATGGTGGCCATCTTGGTCATGTGACCAGTACAATTGGTATAAGTTTTGGCTAACCTATCATAAGGTGTCTTCATATGAAATTTGAGTTCAAATGGCTTAGTGGTTTCTGAGGAAACTATGTTTTAATGTGTTGATGGGACTCCAATATGAGCGACTTTGGCTGTAAAGTTAATGGTCAACCTTGACCTTTGAAACTTATTTATAGCCATTGTCTCATTTGGTTTAACATATCAAGGGAGAATAATGACTTTGGCCTCAACAGTTTTCAAAAAATGAAATTTTAAAAAAAATCCCTTTTAAATGCATTAAGAAGCAAAGTTGACCTTGATGTTAAGTAGGTCAAGGACAACTTAGGATTCATCATTTGAACAAACTTTGTAGGCCCAACATCCCCAATGCTACATACCAAGCCTCAATATCACAGGCCATCTGGTTCTGGAGAAGTAGATTTTTAAATGGTTTTTACCATACATGGGCGTGGCAGTCATCTTGGTCATGTGACCAAAACATTTTGCATAGATTTTGGCTTACTTATCATAAGGAGTCTTCACATGAAATTTGAGTTCAATTGGGCCAATGGTTTGTGAGAAAACTATGTTTTAATATACTTAAAGCCATTAAAAACGCAACTGATACAAATATTGTTATTTCCTGTACATAGCAACGTAATTCCCGTTATCTGTATATATTACAAGCTTCCCAAACGTACAAGAACATTTTAGCAAAACTTGAGCTTGATTTAGCACATCTGCTAAAAATTTTGGTGAAAAATGCCAAATTCATCAAAAAAAAATTCTTAACCTTCTTTCAATTTTAAATTCTACTCAATTTCAGCTTGAATAAAAGTTGTTTCACTCAAACATAAAAAATACGGAATAAAAGTCAAATTTCGTTTACCTTAAAAGGGGCCTAAAATAATGTTTTAAAGTTCAGTTTTTCGCATATTTTTCGCAAATTTGAGAAATGACTAAAACTTCAACAAAATTGAATCATTTCATAATTGACATACATAAGTTGTTTAGTCTTTAACTATGGTTATGATTTATCATGATATCAACCATCGAAAACCTCACATTTTGGCCAACTTCCGGTTTTCAGGCTCAAACTTTGGTGACCATTTTAAAGGTCAAGCTTCAAGACACATTTTTCTTGTTGTGTGTGGTTTAAACATAGAGCATTATTGAAATTTTCAGAAAGTTTGAAACCAAAACAGCCAGGCAATACTAAGATCTGATATCCTGATTAAAAAGGTGATTTTGCTTTTTTGTTTAAAGTATTGGGGTTGTGTCCCTTTATCACAACATGCAGTCCGGCTTAGCTGGACTGCTTTATCAGTACCAAAAGGATATTGCCTTGATATCGCGACTATAGTTTCATGCCTTTCATTTAATACGAAATGCTAAAAGAGCTTTAAATCTAGGGACGGTTATATTGTAAAAGTTGCGTTTTTACTGGCGTTAAGTATATAAAGATGGGACTCCAAATATGAGCGACCTTAGCTGAAAGGTCAGATGTCAACCTTGACCTTTGGAACTTATTTATAGCCATTGTTTTATTAGGTGAAACATATCAAGTGAGAATAATGACTAAGGCTTCCACAATTTTCAAAAAAATCAACTTTTCAGAAATTTTCCCATTTAAATGCATTAGGAAGCAAATTTGACCTTGACGTTAAGTAGGTCAAGGTCAACCTAGGATCATCATTTGAACAAACTTGGTAGGCCCTACAACCCCAATGCTACATACCAAGTCCCAAGGTCATCAGCCTTCTGGTTCTGGAGAAGAAGAAGATTTTTAAAGGGTCTTTACCAAGTAACTCAGAAAATAAAACAGATGTAGAAAATGGGTTTGTGCACACAGTACATGTAGTTGTGGAAACAAAACAATCAGAAGTAATGAATGAACAAAATGAAGATCTGAAAACAATAAACAAAACTTTTGAAACAAACAGAAACTGCGAGACTGAAACTTTAATACCAAGTCGTTTCGGCTGTGTGCCGTTTCGGCCGTCGGTCGTTTCCGCCCTGGTGGGGGGGGAGGGGTGGGGGGCTTACTCTCAATTCTTCTGCATAAAAATATCAGGCATTCCCAAATAAGTATTTGAAATTTAGTGCCCAGAAAAGATTCCCATTCTGTACCTTGCCTTATGAAAAAGCCCTAAAATGTATAGAAATGACCCCCAAATTAGTCCAATAATGTACTAACCCCCAAAAAATATTCACAATTTCTTCATACCCCAAACAATATTCATTTTTCTGACCCCCCCCCCCCCCCCAAAAAAAAAAAGTATTGAATTTCTTGAATTTCAAAATTTTTAACAAAAAAATGGTCCAAGCCATATGTATATATGTATGAGAATATGGGAGCGCCCCCCCCCCCCCACCCCCACCCCCCCCCCCCCCCCCCCCCCAATTCAATTTTCCAAAAATTGCCTAGAATTGTGGAGAGACACTTCTTTTGATGAGTGGAACAAATGATTTCGCCAAAAAAGATTTTCATAAAACAATTTAAGGTAGTTGCCTTATATACATGTATCACCATTGTTAATACACTTAAATATAAATGATATCATAACTTTTTACTTGTTATTATCCCTTTTATCTATATTCCAGTAGCTGGCTGTCAATAGCGTTTTAGGTCTAGTGCCATCCGGCTGGCACTAGACCAAAAAGTCTATTGCCAGCCGGCTGGCACTAGACCTAAAACGCTATTGACAGCCGGCTGTCAATAGACGTCTATTATAACATATATTTGTATCTCATGGAAGATTAGTACCATTGTTTGCTAAATGTTGTTACCCTCGTTAAATAAAGACTTTACTTACTTACATACTTACAACCCCTCAGTCGTGAGTCCAGCATTCTACCACTTAGCCACTGGCTCAAATATCTAAAAGTCATTAAATCATGGTGTATCTGTTTACTTTGTGTCTTGTGTGAGGTCTAAGTTTGGTTATGGAAAACCTCTGTACATTAATTTTATTGTCTTTTCAGATCCAGCTAACGTGGAACGGCCCCTTGGAAAAGAACCATTCAGGGAACCTGTATCATCTATTGCAGTTGGGTGTCAACTAGATCCTGCAGATCCATTTCTTTCAGCAGTTTTGCTGTCACCTGTTGCACTCATAATGGACTTATCTTATTTGACTGTTGGTCATTTTGAGCGCAAGAGGCTTCCATATGGTCACGACTTGTCTGATCTCATTTTACCTATTGCTCTCACAATGGACTTATCTCAACTTGATCATTTTGAGTGCAATAGGCTTCCTCATCACTTGTCTGATCCCCTTTTACCTATTGCTCTCAGAATGGACCTTTCTCATTGGAGTGTTGGTCATTTTGAGTGCAACAGGCTTCGTCATTGTCATCACTTGTCTGATCCCCTTTTACCTATTGCTCTCACAATGGACTTATCTCAGTGGAGTGTTGGTCATTTTGAATGCAATAGGCTTCCTCATGGTCATCACTTGTCTGATCCCCATTTACCTATTGCTCTCAAAATGGACTTATCTCATTGGCGTGTTGGTCATTTTGAGTGCAACAGGCTTCCTCATGGTCATCACTTGTCTGATCCCCTTTTACCTATTGCACTCACAATGGACTTATCTCATTGGAGTGTTGGTCATTTTAAGTGCAATAGGCTTCCTCATGGTCATCACTTGTCTGATCCTCTTTTACCTATTGCTCTCAGAATGGACCTTTCTCAGTGGAGTGTTGGTCATTTTGAGTGCAACAGGCTTCGTCATTGTCATCATTTGTCTGATCCCCTTTTACCTATTGCACTCAGAATTGACCTATCTCAGTTGAGTGTTGGTCATTTTGAGTGCAACAGGCTTCCTCATGGTCATCACTTGTCTGATCCCCTTTTAACTATTGCTCTCACAATGGACTTATCTCATTGGAGTGTTGGTCATTTTGAGTGCAACAGGCTTCCTCATTGTCATCACTTGTCTGATCCCCTTTTACCTATTGCTCTCAGAACAGACTTATCTCATTGGAGTGTTGGTCATTTTGAGTGCAAAAGGCTTCCTCATCACTTGTCTGATCCCCTTTTACCTATTGCTCTCACAATGGACTTATCTCATTGGAGTGTTGGTCATTTTGAGTGCAACAGGCTTCCTCATAGTCATCACTTGTTTGATCCCCTTTTACCTATTGCACTCACAATGGACTTATCTCATTGGAGTGTTAGTCATTTTGAGTGCAACAGGCTTCCTCATGGTCTTCACTTGTCTGAAACTCTTTTACCTATTGCTCTCACAATGGACTTATCTCATTGGAGTGTTGAACATTTTGAGTGCAACAGGCTTGGTTATTGTCATCACTTGTCTGATCCCCTTTTACCTATTGCTCTCACAATGGACTTATCTCATTGGAGTGTTGGTCATTTTGAGTGCAACAGGCTTCCTCATGGTAATCACTTGTCTGATCACCTTTTACCTATTGCTCTCACAATGGACTTATCTCATTGGAGTGTTGGTCATTTTGAGTGCAATAGGCTTCCTCACGGTATTCACTTGTCTGATCCCCATTTACCTATTGCTCTCAGATTGGACTTATCTCATTGGAGTGTTGGTCATTTTGAGTGCAACAGGCTTCCTCATGTACATCACTTGTCTTATCCCTTTTACCTATTGCTCTCAGAATGGACTTATCTCATTGGAGTGTTTATCATTTTGAGTGCAACAGGCTTCGTCATTGTCACCACTTGTCTGATCCCCTTTTACCTATTGCTCTCACAATGGACTTATCTCATTGGAATGTTGGTTATTTTGAGTGCAATAGGCTTCCTCATCACTTGTCTGATCCCCTTTTACTTATTGCTCTCAGAATGGACCTTTCTCATTGGAGTGTTGGTCATTTTGAGTGCAGCAGGCTTTGTCATTGTCATCACTTGTCTGATCCCCTTTTACCTATTGCTCTCAGAACAGACTTATCTCATTGGAGTGTTGGTCAATTTGAGTGCAACAGGCTTCCTTATTGTCATCACTTGTCTGATCCCCTTTTACCTATTGCTCTCACAATCTTTAATACAGCAGGCTTGGATTTTCCAGACAGATAGAATTCCTTCAACTCACTGGGCCCTAGACATATGCAGGTTGTCTAGTGCCTTTATAGCAGAGCTGCTTGTATCTTTAATACAACAGGCTTGGATTTTCCAGACAGATAGAATACCTTCAACACACTGGGCTCTAGACATATGCAGGTTGTCTAGTGCCTTTGTAGCAGAGCTGCTTGTATCTTTAATACAGCAGGCTTGGAATTTCCAGACAGATAGAATTCCTTCAACTCACTGGGCCCTAGACATATGCATGTTGTCTAGTGCCTTTGTAGCAGAGCTGCTTGTATCTTTAATACAGCAGGCTTGGATTTTCCAGTCAGACAAAATTCCTTCAAATTCAGAGGCAGCAGTTAAAGAGCTATAGCCTGAAGCAACTTAGTTGTTAACTGAGAACATGACCAGGCAGTTTTGAAATATTGGATATTTTTCACATTAATCATACTGTGGTATTTTATAACTCCACAATAAAATGTTATAGTGTGATCTCATGTGATAATATCCATGAGCAAAAAGGTTCAACCATGTATATGTTTGACTGACTGAGTGTGGTAAGGTTACTTATCTTAGCTGTTTTCACCTTCATATTTGGGGAGCGCAGTTGCTCTCATTTGACTGGGGAACATAGGGTCCTCCCATGTTCCACTGTGGGAGGTGTCACTGTGTTGTGTCTTTGAGCAACATTATCCACTGCCAAGTACAGGTTCAACCAACAAAGACTCATCCAACATGACTGAAAAAAATTTGACTGTGATGTAAAGAATCAAGACAAACAAAAGCTTCATATTTGCTTTTCTGCTCCTACTCTTTAATTAAATCTTAAGGTTTTTTTTTATTTTCTTAAGGTTTGCTCAACTCACTTGGGCCATAGACATATGCAGGTTGTCTAGTGCCTCTACAGCAGAGCTGCTTGTATCTTTAATACAGCAGGCTTCGATTTTCCAGTCAGAATTCCTTCATCTCACTGGGACCATAGAAATATATAGGTTGTCTAGTGCCTCTTTGGCAGAGTTACTTATAACTTTCATACAGCAGGCTTGGATTTTCAAGCTGGGTTGAAATCCTTAAAATTCAGAGGAAATAGTTGAAGAGCTATAGCCCGAAGCAAGTTACTAATACTGTAATAATATGTATGTCTCCACAAAATATTGTTTCAGTGTTTATGTCCATGAGCAGTAATATGCAGCCATGTATATGTGTTACAGATTAAAAGTGTGGTAAGGTAACTGTTCTTAATTGTAACATCTTCAGGAAAATTTCTTCAAATTTGCTTTTCTCTTCTTACTCATGTATTTAATTAGATATTTCATAATGTTTCTTTTATTTGCTTCTGCTTTGACCAAACTCACTGGGGCTATAGAACTAGTTGAGCTGTCGAGTGCTTTTTTAGCAGAGCCTCTTGTATCATTTATACAGCAGAGCTTCAGGCCTAATGTCTGATAGAAGTCCTTTGCATCCAGAGGTAACAGTTACAGAGCTAAAGCCTGTAGCAAGTTAACTGAGTACATGTCAGTGCAGTTGTTTCAAATCGGGCAATGATTTGACTGCTTTGGAATGCTCATAACTGTTCAGTCATCAGGAAAACCTCTTTATTTGTTTTCCTGATGGAGATCATTTAACTTTAAACCATTCAGTCAATTTTCAAACTCGCTTATCTTTGCACCCAGAGTTAGATTAGGTTGTTGTATTTCTGAATCAGGATAATGGATCTGTAGGGTTCAGTTGAGAATTTGATGCAGTGGGATGTATTGTAACCTGTTTTGGAACTTTTTAGAGCAGAACAACTACAAACCATGAACAAAACCACAGTGAGGAGAACAAAAATAATGAGTTTGGAACTGATTGCTGCAAGTTCACAAAAAAGAACGACTGTGAACCATGAGCTAAATGCTACAGAGAGAACAAGTCTAGAACCGATTGCTGCAAACTCACAAAACAGAACGACTGTGAACCATGAACTAAATACAGGGAGATCAAGTCTAGAAATGATTGTTGAAAGTTCACAAATTGAACAGAATCACTGTGGACCATGAACTATACACTACAGAGTGAACAAGTCTGTTTGCTTTAAACTCATAAAACAGAACAACTGTGAACAATGAACTAAATACTACAGAGAGGAGAAATAAGTCTCGACCTTATGCTGTAAATAGAACAACTGTGAACAATGAACTAAATACTACAGAGAGGTGATAAGTCTAGAATGGATTGTTGTGAATAGAACAACTGTTCACCATGAACTTAATACAACAGAGAGGTGAAATAAGTCTAGACCTTATGCTGTAAATAGAACAACTGTGAACAATGAACTAAATACTACAGAGAGGAGAAATAAGTCTAGACCTTATGCTGTAAATAGAACAACTGTGAACAATGAACTAAATACAGCAGAGAGGAGAAATAAGTCTAGACCTTATGCTGTAAATAGAACAACTGTGAACAATGAACTAAATACAAAAGAGAGGTGATAAGTCTAGAGTGGATTGTTGTGAATAGAACAACTGTTCACCATGAACTTAATACTTGTTAGATTAAGCCTAAGACTGATTGCTGCAAGTTCACAAAGCAGAACAACTGAACCATGAATTAAGGAGAAGGGAAACAGTCTAGAACTGATAACTGTAAGTTTACAAAAGTTTATATTTTTATCTTGTCAAATCCCAATGAGCATATGCGCAGGCTGGTCTGAGCCTTTGCTTGTCGCACATACTACATAATTGTAAATCTCATGTCACGGCTCATTTTACAAAACAAACTTGAAGCAGATCCAGAATCTGCCTTAATGAGAATTTTACTAATTCATCCCCCTCAAAGGACCTCGGACAGTCTTAATGAAGGATTGCCCATAAAAATGACCAGAGAAAAGTTTCAACGAAAATGATATTTTTTTCTATGAAAAAGATAGTAGGTTCAACCATTGACTTATCCACAAAAGCCGTTTTCTCGTTGGAAAGTACCAACTGAAAAATATGGGTTGAAAACTCCGTTTTTGCTATTCAACATATAGAAAATAGAAAAAGTTTTACTGAGGTGCTTTCCCCCCCCGTGACCAAACTAATCCTTTTGCAAACAGTTGTAGTTTTACATTTCACGCATCATATAAAAACGGCGTGTTTGGTCACGGGGGGGAACGCTGTCAAAATGCTCAAAAACACTTTATTATAAAAACTTATTAGAAACTTATTTTGTAAAAACCTGTAGGTAAATATCAATTTGCAATGGCATATATCAGGGCTTTAGTTATGAGTGCTTGCAAAGAAATTTTATTGTCTCATTTCTTAACCAAAACATTATGTTGTGGGTACTCAAAAGAACCGTCGCAATGAGACGGTTCTTTTAAGCACCAAAATTATAGGTTAAATCTGATGTGTAAGAAAATATTACGATTTTACGCTAAAAACTGTGTTTATCTAGACTATGATTTATACAGTATATAGATATGATACACCTCAGTGCACAAGTCGCACTGGATGACTGGTTGAACTCGAAACATTACAGGTAATAGTCATAAGTATTTGACAGCACACTTCTTTAGACGAAACAATGCAATCTTTTCAACCCGAATTTTATGCAAACGCAGCACTTTCGTCTCAAGTTTTATGCCGCAAACATTATATAATATGTATTTAGGTGAATACTCCACGAAACTTTGACTTTCTGTGAAATAAAATTTGGTCACAAAAAATACCCCCACCCCCTAAACCCTAAAGTCCTGGCATAATTATGCAATATTTTCAAAATATTTTTATTTTGTTAGATGCACTAAATGTAAGGGTTTCATTTAAGCACAAAACTATAGTTGTCAGTTACGCATTATGCTAGCCACAGGCTGTCAAAATTTGGGCAGATTGAATAGGAAACTGTCCGAGGTCCTTAATATTTTAGACTTCTGCTTGGCTTAAAAAGTAAGGGAGGATGATCAGGATATACCATAATCACACACTGCAGGCCAACCCACGGCACTGGGAGGAAATGACACAGAACATTTACAGTAACATCTGTAAGACCATAAGAGCAAACCAACCAGCTTTCTCTTCCTTTTCAAGATGATTGCAAAACTTGAATGGACACAATATAATGCATACCAAAACAAAGACACAAAACCCCACAAACAATGGGAATTGAGAAGTACATTAACAAATTTGCAACATCAAAATCACCACCTTAGAACGGACAGCAACCTAAGCCACCGTGTGGCTTAAACCCTTTTGAAGTTTGAAGCACTCTCAAAGTGAGTACATGTTTATAAATAAGTCACATATTTTACTCGCTGATCAATTTTATCATTTGGGGAGGCGTAACATCAATGTGAGATCTACCGTGGACAGTGGTGCATTAGTAAATTATATTCAAAACTAACTAAAAATATGAAAAGTTATTATTTGTCTACATTGACCCAAGACAAATGAATTTCAATTACCTTTCACCCAATCTTTGGGAATCTTCAAAAAAAGTGCGCTTAGATTGCGACACAATTACTTTTCTGAATGAAAAAACACACACACACACACACACATAATTCCTAGATAGCCTAATGGATAAATGGCTGTCCATAACACTCAAAAGATGTGGATTTGAGTCCAGTAGCTTAATCAACCATAAGATGAGTTACATTTTAAGCCTATGATATCTTTGTAAACTGATTCTCTGTTGAATTGAAACACCAATTAACATTAGAAATTAATCAAATGATTACTACTTTATAACGTCATTCAGATGGCAGCTGATTTTTTGCATGAAATCGCTATCACATCTGTCACATAACCGAAAGTTTTATAGGCGTATGATGCATGAGGAAGATGTAAATGAGACCACCGATCAAAATATCAACTGCTTATCATTTTAACATTACTTACAACGAATGTGAATCTTGCTTACTGACCCCTCCTGCAATTCTTGATCTCCCCCAAATGCATATTAAAAGGATAGCGTCTTTAAATTTGTGTCTGTAAAAAGTTCTCGACACTATACTGTTTTCATGTTGTCCGTCCGTGTGTGCGTCCGTGCGTCAGTCAGTCTGTAACGTTTTGTTTCCTTAATATCTTGAAGAGTCATTGCTGCTATTTTGTCAAACTTTGCAAACATATTTATATATACAAGACAAATACTTTAAACAAAAAAGTAAGGCTATGGGCCAATTTTATTAGAGTTATTTCCCTTTGTAATTCTAAATGGCTTTTTATATAGGGGTGTATGCTTTTGCTATTATAGTCCATACATGGGTCGACCAACTCCTACCACAGCTTTTGATGGAGCAATTTGATACTTGGCTTATACAATGTAGACACATTGAACATATGTATGAAGGAGTTTGGTTCAAAAAATATTTTTTGACAAAGTAACAGCTATAGAACTTAGACAATTTTTCCCTAATATCGCTGTTGTATATGCATAGGTAAGTGCCTTCATGGGCCAATCAACTCTTACCACAGCTTTTGATGGAGCAATTTGATTCTTTGCCTATCCAATGTAGACACATTGAACATATGCATGAAGGAGTTTGGTAAAAAAAAAAATGACAAAATGACAGCTATGAAAACTTAAGACAATTTTTCCCTAATAGGGCTTTTGTATATGCATAGATAGTGCCTTCATGGGCCGATCAAAGTAAGTAAGTGTGCAAAGATCAGGAATCGATACAATTAAGTACCACACCTGACCCAGGATACCAATGGGAAAGTGACAAACTCACAGGTGGACACCACAAACGAGAGCCAAGAGGTCAGCCCTTTCTCAACTCCTACCACAGCTTATGATAGAGCAATTTGACACTTTGCCTATACAATGTAGACGCATTGAACATATGCATGAAGGAGTTTTGTTAAAAAAAAAATCCTACATGGGCCGATCAACTCCTACCATAGTTTTTGATGGAGCAATTTGATGTTTTGCCTATAGAATGTAGGTGCATTGAACATATGCATGAAGGAGTTTGGTTTAAAAAAAAAATTTGACAAAATTACAGCTATGAGAACTTAGACAATTTTTCTCTAATAGAGCTAGCTACTGTGCCTTTATGGGCCGATCAACTCCTACCACAGCTTTTGATGCAGCAATTTGATACTTTGCCTCTACACTGTAGATGCATTGAACATATGCATGAAGGAATTTGGTTAAAAAAAAAATGACAAAATTACAGCTACGAGAACTTAGACATTTTTTTCCCTAATGTCGCTTTTGTATATGCAAAGATAGTGCCTTCATGGGCCCATCAACTCCTACCACAGCTTTTGATTCAGTAATTTAATACTATGTCTTCACAATGTAAACACATTGAACGTAGGCATGAAGAAGTTTGGTTGAAGAATTGAATTTTGACAAAATGACAGCTATGAGAACTTAGACAATTTTTCCCTAATATGGCTTTTGTATAAGCTAAGATAGTTCCTTCATGGGCCGATCAACTCAGCAGTACCACAGCTTTTGATAGAACAATTTGATACTTGCCTTCACAATATAAACACATTGAACATATGCATGAAGGAGTTTGGTTTAAAAAATGTTTTTTGACAAAATGACAGCTATGAAAACTTAGAAAATTTTCTGATATAAGCTAATTTTCTGATATAAGCTTTGATATATTGAACTTTCAGGTGTGAACATTTTTGTGTATTTGATCTTAACAAATGTTCCAGATTGCAAGCTTTAAAGATCATTTGCACAGATTCTACTGAAATCTTCTTTGCAAAACTAAGGTCTGCTGGTTTGAACTATCACTTGCCAAAACTAAGTATTTTCACTGACCCTTACTGTGCGGTGGGTATCTAATAAGCATTGCTTATTGACTTTTTTCATTGCAATTTTAAATTGTTCGATATTGCACAATGATGAGCACAAAAAGATGCGAAACATAAGAAATTGCTAAACTTATTGTGCATAGCATATATCTGGGCTCTACAGCTCAAGGTTTATCAGCATGAAAATAATTCCATGCTTTTATTTTTATTGCAGCATACCTGAGGAAACCCAAGTGGCCGAGTAACCCAGCGAAGGACCCAACGGTGGGGGATAACTGGGTCAGAAACTGTCTTCAGGATGTGAGGAACTCGATGGAGGACAGACCACCAAGTGAAAACCTTGCTATAGTATCAGATAAAGTGTAGACTCTACTAGGCTTAAATAGGATGTGAACAGTAGACAAAGAATTAATCATTTCTATCCATCAACCTTGATAGGGTAAAGGTTATATGATATGAGATTGTTTTATGTTCTTACCAGAGGGCATATTCTCCTTATAAGTTGAGCGCTTGATGGATTGTTTACACTATAATGATTTCTAGTATATCAAGTGCTGTTATTTTCGTTATCAATGTACATTCATTGCATGGTTTCAAAACGTGGAACCTATACTTCTACCACAATCTCTAATTATGACCTTCAATTCATTCGATGCATTTACAGTTACAGTCAGGCCTCAAAGCCTTTTGTGGGAGTACAATTGGCTGGCATCATCAAAAAGCTACAGAATTTAAAACAGTTATACATACTTTACATATGCATATTGTTCTATGGTACTTTAGACTCAAAACAGATTAACAGATCAGTGGATTTACCCGTATGCACTAAGACAGACCACACTTCATTGTTTTCTAATATGAAAATAACTTTTGGATCAAATGAATTTATAGTTCAGTGGATTAACACTTATGCACTAAGACAGACCGATTTCAATGTGTTCTAATATGATTCTTACTATAGAATCAATTGAATTTATAGTTCAGTGGATTAACATTTATGCACTAATAGACAGACCGATTTCAATGTGTTCTAATATGATCCTTACTATAGAATCAAAAGAATTTATAGTTCAGTGGATTAACACTTATGCACTTAGACAGACCGATTTCAATGTGTTCTAATATGATCCTTGCTATAGAATCAAATGAATTTATAGTTCAGTGGATTAACACTTATGCACTTAGACCGATTTCAATGTGTTCTAATATGATCCTTACTATAGAATCAAATGAATTTATAGTTCAGTGGATTAACACTTATGCACTAAGACAGACCAATTTCAATATGTTCTAATATGATCCTTACTATAGAATCAAATGAATTTATAGTTCAGTGGATTAACACTTATGCACTAAGACAGACCGATTTCAATATATTCTAATATGATCCTTACTGTAGAATCAAATGAATATATAGTTCAGTGGATTAACACTTATGCACTTAGACAGACCAATTTCAATGTGTTTTAATATGATCCTTGCTATAGATTCAAATGGATTTATAAACCAGTGGATTAACTCTTATGCACTAAGACAGATCAACTTTCAATGTGTTCTAATATGATCCTTACTATAGAATCAAATGGATTTATAGACGAGTGGATTAACACTTATGCACTAAGACTGATCAACTTTCAATATGTTCTAATATGATCGTTACTATAGAATCAAATGAATTTATAGTTCAGTGGATTAACTCTTATGCACTAGGACAGACAGATTTCAATGTGTTCTAATATGATCCTTATTATAGAATCAAATGGATTTATAAACCAGTGGATTAACTCTTATTCACTAAGACAGATCAACTATCAATGTGTTCTTATATGATCCTCACTATAGAATCAAATGTATTTATAAACCAGTGGATTAACTCTTATTCACTAAGACAGATCAACTATAAATGTGTTCTAATATGATCCTCACTATAGAATCAGATGGATTTATAGACCAGTGGATTAACACTTATGCACTAAGACAGATCAACTTTCAATGTGTTCTAATATGATCGTTACTATAGAATCAAATGAATTTATAGTTCAGTGGATTAACTCTTATGCACTAGGACAGACAGATTTCAATGTGTTCTAATATGATCCTTATTATAGAATCAAATGGATTTATAAACCAGTGGATTAACTCTTATTCACTAAGACAGATCAACTATCAATGTGTTCTTATATGATCCTCACTATAGAATCAAATGTATTTATAAACCAGTGGATTAACTCTTATTCACTAAGACAGATCAACTATAAATGTGTTCTAATATGATCCTCACTATAGAATCAGATGGATTTATAGACCAGTGGATTAACACTTATGCACTAAGACAGATCAACTTTCAATGTGTTCTAATATGATCCTTACTATAGAATCAAATGGATTTATAGACCAGTGGATTAACACTTATGAACTAAGACAGATCAACTTTCAATGTGTTCTAATATGATTCTTACTATAGAATCAGATGGATTTATAGACCAGTGGATTAACTCTTATGCACTAAGACAGATCAACTTTCAATGTGTTCTAATAAGATCCTTACTATAGAATCAAATGGATTTATAGACCAGTGGATTAACTCTTATGCACAAAGACAGATCAAACTTCAATTGGGCCTTGACACAAGTAAACCTGACTGTTGTACAGTAAAACCTATGTAAAACAGCCACTCAAAATTAGACAAACAAAGATCTTAATGACAAATGGTAGCTTAATGAAGGTCAAAAGTATTGCAGAATGCTCCCCTTGGAGCATTCTGCAATACTTTCACCTGCATTAAGCGATAATTGGACTTCAAACCAATTTATGGCCATTTTGAGAGTGGCCGTTTTATACAGGTTTCACTGTATGTGAACAATAAAGACTCAGACCAGCCTATGCTTTAGGGTAGCCTGTTCAGTGCCTTTGTTATTCACTAAAATATCTAAACTGGCTTCATGCAAAATTTAAATACCCTATCTGGCCTCTGATTCTGAGCAGAGTTGTTTGAGTCTGACATGATTGAAAATATGAAGATGGGTTTTCTCACGACAAGGCCTAATTAAAGTTGAATCATTTCTGATTATACAATGAAACCTGTCGTGTCTCAAAGTATATAATGGATCAGGCCCCCAGAGAAGAGTAAACCATGGTTGGCACAGGCTTGAAAAGTGCTTGAAATGGATCTTGAAAAGTCCTGAAAATTTTGCTTGGAAAAGTACTTGTAAATCACCCTGAGACCTTGAAAGAATACTTGAATTATACTATTTTCAGTAGGGCTTAACACTGTGGATAGAGTAATAAATCAGTATAAAATTGTTGTGCCGTTATTTGTGCAGCATGTGCTACACCAATGAAAGGCACAACAATTTTATACTATTTTTGGTCTGATACTAATGTCTACATTACATCGGAAGTAGAATTTTAACATGTAAATCAGTATTTTATCATAAACTTGTAGTCCTTAAAAACCATAATATTATATAGGATTGTCTTTCTGAAGTCCTTGAATTTTACACAATATTGCCTGAATGAACCCTGGTGGACTCCAAACTTATTTTTCTACATATATGGAACAAAGCAAAATGTTGTATATACTCAGAAGAGCATCTCCGACAAAACATATGAGCTGCAACACGGGATTTCCCACAATGTGGTATGTGCGACCAGCAAAGGCTCAGACCAGCCTGCCTATACGCACAGTCTGATCAGAGCCTTTCCTAGTCGCTTGAATATTCTATGACTCTTAGGCCACTGACCAAACATCATTGGCGTTTCTAAAGCTTAAAGCTTGGCTGCACAGGCCCATCTGAGTCTACTCTTGTCAAAATCCCACATTGTTTGAAATCACATGTCACGGCTCAATTATGTTGTGTGTACTCAAACATGGGCTAAAACTTCTGGTTTCCAGGAAAGATTTTTTTAAAAAGTCAGTAGACAAAATAAGATCATGCAGGCAGAGGTCAATAGTTTTTGTATTATTAATTATAATAAATAGATTAACTCTCTGCCTACAGGGTAATCTTTTTAGTCATCTGCTGATTTTTTCAAAATCAGTTATATTTTTGAAAAAGTTATTTAAGGACAACCATATTAAATAGTGTGAAACAGTTTGAATCCAGATCAGGTTTGACAAAATGTTGGCCCTGATTTGGTTCCATACTATTTGTAAAGGTTACCAGTAGATGACACAGTAAAGAGTAAATGCTTAACTATATATTCTCTAGATATTAGGACAGATAGACCTGTGCAAAACACATAAAACCAGATTTTGCAGTAGCAGCCTGATCGAGATTTTACTATCTTAACTTTCTGAAAACTTTATTACTAAGTCTGAATAGTTAGAGGAAATAAGATAGTGCTTTATTGTAGAAAATTGTTGTAATTTGCAAGCTTTTAGTTAAGATTGGGTACCAAAAAAAAAATAATTTTCTTATTTCTTAACGAAAACCTATGTTTTTGGTACTCAAAAGAACTGTCTCAATGAGACTGTTCTTTTGAGCACCCAAAACATATATTAAAACTTATTGGTAATAAAATACTTACAATTTTATGCTCCGAAATTGTGTTTATCCAAACCTATGGATTTATATTTGTTACTATGCAGAAATATTGCAGGGCTTGAGATAATTTGATTAATATTTTGTGAATATTTGAAGGACTTTATTTAAGAATGTGTATTGAAAAAAAAAATCTTATTTCTCAACTGAAACACATGTTGTGAGTACTCATAAGAACCATCTCAATGAGATGGTTTTTTGAGCACCCAAAACATGTTAAAACTGAGGGGTAAGAAAATATTAACAATATTACACTAAAAAAATTTTGTTTATCCAAACCAATTATTGCAGGACTGTAGATCATTTATTATTTTGTGAATAGATGCAGGACTTTAGTAAAGAATGTGTATTGAAAAAAACAAACAACTTATTTCTCAACTGAAACGCATGTTGTGAGTACTCAAAAGAACCATTTCAATTAGATGGTTATTTTGAGCACCGAAAACATGTAAAAACTTTGGGTAAGCAAATTTTAACAATTTGACTCTGATTTTTTTTTTTATCTAAACCGGTGTATATGTATTTAATATTGCTATGCTTTATTATTTGAAAAAAAAACAAACTGATTTTTTATAAGTTGTGAATTTGTAAAATTGTCAGATACTTTATTTATTCATTATTGTCATTAAGATTTCTTGATTGATAAGTCTGGCCCAGAAGTTATGCAATTTTTTCATGCTCATCTTAACTTAGCTTAAAATTAATCATGCTTATAAGTGTTACAGTGCCATTAATCAGGGCTTATTTTCACCATTTTGGGACAATGACCCATACCCCTGGAATTGGGAATTTTAGCGCGTAAACACCCCAAATTGGGAATTTTTTAGTGTCCTTTGCTATATTGTAAAATCATAAAAACATCATATTTATCTGAATTTGGCTGTACTGTTAAGTTATAATCAGAATTGCATGATGTATTATATGAGACTGTGCAATGCTGAGTATTCCCAGAATCCCAGGGCTCTCACTCATATTTTTTAGGGTGCCCTCTAGGGTAAAATTTTGGTGGTTCATTTTTAGAGTGTACATGAAGCCACAAAAACTCTGACAGCCACTCATTTTTAAAGCACAGTGTATGCCTAGATTTGTTATTAACTGCTTAAAAATCACTATGCAAGCCCACCCTAAAATTTGAGCAGGGCTCCCCTAAACAGAATTTGCTGGAAAATGACTAAGTTAACACACTGAAAAAAAAAATGGGCAGGGGTTCCCCTATACATAATGCTTTTTCGTTTAACCCCAGCCCTTTTCCCCAGCCATCATAAAGTAGGGGTAAGATAGAAAACTGAAGAAGTGGGGTGGGGTACTTTGAACTACAGAAACTTACACCAAAGTACCAGCTTCTTCAGGTTTGATAGAAAAGAGACAGAAACAAGATAGTCAAAATAAAATCTTACCTCTTTAATTTTCCATCTCACTTGAGTCCCATCCTTACACACAGATGTACCAAATTAAACTAGCTATTTTTCAGCTGTTTGGTATTCATCTTTTATGCATCGGGAGAACAAGTTTTAATGTTGCACTTACAGGGGCAATTATCTATTAAAACAAAGAAGTAATCCACGGCTGATATGCTGCTGGCTAGAAGACATAACACCCCTGGGCCCTGATAATTAAACGGCAGGTTAAATTTATACACGACCGATAACAACCGTCGGTAGAAAAATGTAAACATCCGGTTCACACCACGCTAATTTTCGTGATTGGGAACCCTGAATACACATGCTGTACACACATTTTTAAGCCAACTTTTACTAGACAAATTGATGATTTGTTTTCAAAATTTTTTAAGACCTGAAATTGGGAATTTTCCTCCGAAAATTGGGAAAAAAAGATACTTTTTGGCATTGGGAATATAACCAAATAACGGCTATAAAATCGGCCAAAAATAAGCCCTGTTAATTGTTAGCACTTTAACATTTATGAGCAAGATAAATACATCTAAGAGTTTGAAAGCAAGAATACCTTACTTTTTTATAAGCAGTTAAAGGTTCCTTCTCAGTTGAGTTGAGCATTAAAAAGTTTTATAACAGTTCTGATCATGCTGAATAATGCATGCTTTACACCATTCCCTAATTTGTGTCAATTTAAAATGCTGGATTTAATTTATTGGCATGTTTTTTTTCACAAACAAGGAAAGTGGAAAAGGTGTAGATCTGGATAAGCTAGGTCTCTGACACCATCTGAACTTGATCTACACTGTTTTGAAGATATGATTTATTATGCCCCCAACTTTGAAAAAGTTGAAGGGGCATATTGCTTTGGGCTAGTCCATCCAACCGTCCTTCCCTCCGTTACAAGTTTAAGATAATGGTTTTGAAATTTCATAGATGGACTCCACATGAAAAAATAACTGACCTGTATTTTTTTTTAATCTGGATTATCTCTCTTTGTGGAGTTATGCCCCCTTTAAAGGGTCATAATCAAATTTTGTAATCAGGATATTTCAAAAATTATAACAGCTAGGAGCTTCAAACTTGGTCAGCTTATAGAGGATAATGAGTAGGTTACCTGGTGAAAATTAAAAAAAATCATTTTATTTTTTTTTAGTTATTGCCCTTTACAAATTTGGACATAGAAAACTTGATATCTCAAAAACGTTACAGCTAGAAGCTTTAAATTGGTCAGCTTATAGAGGATAATGAGTAGACTGCTTGGTTAAAATTAAAAAAAATCATTTTATTTTTTTGAGTTATTGCCTTTTGCAAATTTTTGACATAGAAAACTTGATATCTCAAAAACTGTTACAGCTAGGAGCTCCAAAGTTGGGCAGCCAATAGAGGGTAATAAGTAGATTACCTGGTGGAAATTGATAAAAATATATTTCTTTTTTTTTTTAGTTATCACCTTTGTATTTTTTTAGTTAATGCCCTTTGAAAATTTGGACATTGAAAATTTCCATTAGAGATATCTTGTTTGGAGTTAGTGTTAATAACAGTTCATGTGATTTTTATACTTGATATCATATTTTTCAAAAATCATTGCTTATTAATGTGGTCGCAAACAGGTTGTTCTCAAATCAGGACAGATAAAATGTTAGTCAAGATCTGGATCCAAACTGTTTGACACTGTAAAGGTTTGTTGTAAAATCTGATATTGGAAAAATCTACAGAAAAATTACCCAGTAGGTAAAGAGTCATTCTTTAAACTTGCATTTGTAGCAACCCAGCGTGTCTGGAGATGTAAGGTTTTGTCTGACATTGCTACTTTCTGTGTGTGACCAGTGAAGATATTGAAGAGACTGTACATTTGTGCAGGCCTGTCTGAATCTCCATTGCAGCAACCTAGTGGATTGTAAGATATAAGCTTTTGTCTGACGTTGCTACTTTCTGTGTGTGACCAGTGAAGGTATTGATGAGACTGTACATGTACATTTGTGCAGGCCTGTCTGAATCTCCATTGTAGCAACCTTGTGGACCTAGAGATGTAAGGTTTTGTCTGACGTTGCTACTTTCTGTGTGTGACCAGTGAAGGTATTGATGAGACTGTACATTTGTGCAGGCCTGTCTGAATCTCCATTGCAGCAACCTAGTGGATTGTAAGATATAAGCTTTTGTCTGACGTTGCTACTTTCTGTGTGTGACCAGTGAAGGTATTGATGAGACTGTACATTTGTGCAGGCCTGTCTGAATCTCCATTGCAGCAACCCAGTGGATTGTAAGATATAAGCTTTCGTCTGACGTTGCTTCTTTCTGTGTGTGAATATTGAAGGTATTGATGAGACTGTACATATGTGCAGGCTTGTCTGAATCTCCATTGCAGAAACCTAGTGGATTGTAAGATATAAGCTTTTGTCTGACGTTGCTACTTTCTGTGTGTGAATATTGAAGGTATTGATGAGACTGTACATATGTGCAGGCTTGTCTGAATCTCCATTGCAGCAACCTAGTGGATTGTTAGATATAAGCTTTTGTCTGACGTTGCTTCTTTCTGTGTGTGAATATTGAAGGTATTGAAGAGACTGTACATATGTGCAGGCTTGTCTGAATCTCCATTGCAGAAACCTAGTGGATTGTAAGATTTAAGCTTTTGTCTTACGTTGCTACTTTCTGTGTGTGACCAGTGAAGGTATTGATGAGACTGTACATATGTGCAGGCCTGTCTGAATCTCCATTGCAGCAACCTAGTGGATTGTAAGATATAAGCTTTTGTCTGACGTTGCTACTTTCTGTGTGTGACCAGTGAATGTATTGATGAGACTGTACATTTGTGCAGGCCTGTCTGAATCTCCATTGCAGCAACCTTGTGGACCTAGAGATGTACGTTTTTGTCTGACACGGCTTCTTTCGGTGTGTGACCAGTGAAAGTATTGATGAGACTGTATTCTAGTGCAGGTCTGAGCCTCCATTTAGGGTTCGCACGGGCTTGAAAAGTACTTGAATATACAGGACTGTCTTGAAAAGTCCTTGAAAATAAAATTTGCCTTGAAAAGTACTTGAAAAATGCTCAAAGGCCTTGAAAAGTTCTTGAATTTTACCATTTGGTTTTTGGAGGCCTAAATCAGTATAAAATTGTGGTGCCTTTATTTGGTGCAGCACATGCTGCACCAAATGAAGGAACTATAATTTTACATTGATTTTCTAAAACTAATATCTTTTGTAATGGACTCTAGCATTTTAGAAGTAATTTTAACATTTTAACGTGTAAACCTTTATTTTTCATAAGTTTTCAGTCCTTGAAAACAGTAGGAATGTTATTTAGAAGTCCTTGAATTTTACATGAACTTGCCTGTATGAGCCCTGCCATTGCTTGACTATCATGTGACAATATCCAAAAGTTTCTGTTCTTGCTCACTTTTGTTTGTTAATTGATTTACTGTTGATCTAATCACCATGGATTTTATATACATTGAATTAACACTTTTGCGCCATCTTTCCCAATTTTCGACAAAAATAAGGTATGATATTACATGAGAATCGTCTGCCAGCAGACGATTCTCATGAAATATCATTCCTTATTTGTTATTTTTGAAAAAGCGGCAAAATTTTAAACTGTTGTCTGCTACAAATTATAAGTGGCGCTTTAAGGGATAAAAATACAGTAAAACTTCAAATTTGAATGCATTTGAATCAAATTTTTGACACAATAGATTCAATTAAAGAACAAGACCTACATGTGAATTATTTTATTGATGCATCTACAGTGTATAAAAATGTTATATGCCAAACATATGTTTGATAGGAAAAATACCTGATAATAAACATTTTTGGGGATTATATACTTCTATGTTTACTTCCTTACCCAGCTGGCACACAACCTTGACTCAATATTGATTCAACGTCATGACGTTGAATCAACATTGAATCAATGTTGAGTAAATATAGTGTACCTGCTGGGTTATAATATAAACTACTGATACTGATAATTCGAAATAAAATCTCAATTCCTGATGACTTCAAATTAATGAGCTTCTACTGTAAATAAATAAGAGTATCATATTTTCTCGTTATTTCCAACTGATAGATCTGAACAAACAGTATAAACCTAGATCAGCGGGACTCTGAAGGAGCAGACTAATCAGGGTTTGTATTATTTGCCATTCTCACTTTTTACAGACTCTGTCACATACAAAAAAATGATAAGAAGATTAATGCCTAAATATTTGGAGGAAATATTCTAGCTTTATGTGCAATTACTGTAATTTACATTTGAGCCACGACATGAGATTTCCAACAATAGGGTATGTGTGACCAGCAAAGGCTCCGATCAGCCTGCACATATGTGCAGTCAGATCAGAGTCTTTACTAGTTGCTTGAATATTCTATGATTCGTAGGCTACGGATCAAACATCATTTGGAGTTTCTAAGTTTAAAAGGAGGCTTCACAACCTCGTCCGAAATGTCAAAATGTCACATTGTTGGAAATCATGTCATGGCTTAGTTGTCATTTTCTATGTGTTATAAATACAAACAAGATCATGCATCTTCTCCCCTTCTATTTTATTCCTCAATTAACACTGGATATATGACCAAAAATGCCACAATCACACACAAAGCTCCAGATAAGGAAATTTTAGGAGCGCAATTATTTTCATACCCATCAATTTAAACATGTGTTTTGGGTGCTCAAATGAACCGTCTCATTGATGCCGTTCATTTGAGTACCCACAACATATGTTTTGGATGAGAACTAGAGAAAATAGTCTTCCAATACACACTCTTATCTGGAGGCTTGATCACAGGTTCTGTTAGGACCAAGAACTAGACCTAGAAGTTTGGAAGCATGTATGGATGACACATGGAAAAACAGCTGTACAACAACTCTTCCTAATAGACATTTCCCAGTCACAACCAGAATGTCACTCAAAAGTCACCTGATAGTGTATAACTGACCAATAGAATAAAGGCTGAACATGTGACAGCCCCACAAACAAAATTGCATGTGTTCAATCCCCCACTGATAATTTGAGGTTTACCTTAAACTCTATGCATGTTGCGTAAATTTTCAGTTTTAATGTCTGCTGCTTTTAGTTCACCTGAGCTAAAGGCGTATAGTGATCAAGCTATTGGAATTGTTGGATGTTTGTCATATGTCGTCCCTCATGTCGCCAATAATAACTTCAAAGGACATCTCCCTAAACTACTGTCTACATTTTGACCAAACTTGACAGAAATGATCCATATAGACCTTGGGTGGCTATAGACCCTGCTCCCCCAGGGAGTTTTGGGACTACGATTTCTTGATACTACTATATATGCTCTGCGCAAAGTAAGAATCGATACCATTCTAGAATGGCTCTGCGCAAAGTACGAATTCCTACTTGGTTGCGCAATTCTAGAATGGTGTAGGACCATTCTAGAATTGCGCAAGGGATTTTGTCAGTTTTATCGATGAGGTAGAGGTTCTGCGCAAAATAGGAATAATTTGCGGAAAGTTGGAATGTTTTTTTTGAAAAAGGCACGTATGTGTATTTATTTGCTTCATTTTTTAGAAAAAGGAAGAAGTATAATATGAAATTCAGATCACTCTTGAATAAGGTATACATCGAATGTGTACCCTGAATTGAAGACAACAAAGATAACAAACCATATTCCATGAGCATCCGGTTCGATCCTGCGTGTTTGATTTCATCGGTTGGATCCAGGCTCCTCCAGTCGATGAACGAGAAATTTAGCATTCCTTTCCTCTCCATATCTGCTTTGATTTTTGTTTGACATAAGACGGACAGCACCGTAGCTCAGTCAGTAATGGGAAAATGTTCACTGGGACGTTAAGATTCGACTCAAACAAAACAAAAATGGACATAATACCCTAATACGTACATACATATACTAGGTCAAAAAAGAAACGTAACATATAAAGATTAAAAATATTGCGCATTAAATGAGAGTTACAAAATTTCATCACTATCTATGTTTCGCTAATATTCCTGCCACACATTATTCCCATTGCTTTATTGAGCTTAGTCAACCCAAACCAGTGTACTGGCTGTCTTAATTTTCAAGTTTTTCACGTGCACATTCATTTTATTGAGCTTTACACATGCAATAACTACATAAATCAATAGTCCAATATCCAATTTGCATGAAAACATTTAAAAATTTAAAGATAAAGATTACAGATTGCTAATTTACGATGCCAAAACGGACACATGTTTGACGCGGACAGGCGATAAGAATGTTACAAGCTAACGTGACGCCATCGGTGATAGCCCAAGAATTTCGACGCCATGCAAGGACGATTGAACGTCTTCGGAAACGTTTCTGACTATTTGGAACAATGTTAGACCGTGCGCATTCATGACGTCATACACGACGCGACGTCAAGATTGATAAAAACGTAGGTTTAAGCTGCTGAATCAATTTCGTTCGGTGACAATGATAGCTAGGACAACCCCAGGAACTCATAATGTAAGAATCAGCGCTAAAACTGAGACAAATCGTTTGCGAGAGATTGGTGAAAGATCCCCATATACAATGTATGTTTTATATGCGGCGTTTCTTTTTTGGCCTAGTATACAAACCAGCGTCCATAAGTTTAAATACATGTAGTATGTTATTGTTAGCATCGTAGCTCAGTCGGTATGATGCAGGACCGGCGATAACAACTGAGTTTCATAAGTTCGAATCCCACCGACTGTGTATTGTTGCCTAGAACAGGTTCTACACGAGAAAAATCGGCGTTCCGTCATTTTCTGATTAATTGTGGACAGGGGCGTTAAGCCTCAAGTGCGTATGTAAATGAAATATGTGTAGCATCTTTTGAAGCAATCAAAAATTATATTGATGTTTGATACGCAAAATTCAACATAAAATTGAATGTTGAATATCGAAAATCAAACTCAGCCACACATTCAGGCTGATGAATTTTGGCCGAAATCGTTTAAATTAATGTGTCCATGTTAATTTGGATTAATAAATTGAGCCGCATCGTCTGCTTGTCCATTTAACACACCATTTTCAAGATCAGGAACAGTCTGCTCAGGATTCACACCGATTACCGAAGGCCATGGTCCGGTGATTATGGAATTTCCCAGTGGAATACACCAGCTACAGCTAACCGGCTAATCATACAATTGGGGTCTCCAGGTAAATAAATGAAACAAACTGATCAGATTCTTCATCGATCTCCATTTGCCGGTCGCAGAAGATTTTGTTTGGACAAAGTGTTGATCCTTTTCATTCAAACAGCTCGAAAAAGATATAGGCCGGTGGCACCCTCTGAAGTATTTGCAACATAATTTAACTTTTTAGTAGTGTCCTGGCAGAATGAGATACGAACACTCGATGTCCTCAATTGTCCGACATGTTACGTACGTAATAAAAAAATCATGAATAATTAAGATTTCGTTTTAAGTTAGTTTAGTAGGGGAGCCAGAGATTCTAAAATTGGAAAAAAGTGGCCGCAAAGTAGCAGAATTTTAGACTATATCCTGTGTTAGTATGATGTTTCAGAAGTGTGAAAACAGATATTGCACAAATTTTAAGTCTTGCAAAAGATGTTTATTTATGGGGTTACCATAGCTACCCTCATGCAGGCTTCATGTAGTAGGCTATTCGCTACATTACTGAAAAGAAAAGTTATTTAGACCAGATAGGTCACATTTCCTACTTTCTGCATATTGCTTTAAAGTAACTTAATTAAAAGCACCAAACTGACAATAAGTTTAAATGACTTACACTTACGTAATTGTTATATACGTTACTTACATTCAAATAAATTACTATTGTTTACTTGGCCATGGGCTGCCAAAAGACTTATGGAGGGAGATTTTTGTACATTAAGATTCTCATAGCTACTGTACATATTATAAAATGTCTCTTAGCTTTTGATGGACATGTGCATTTACCATGCAATAACCAAGTCTGATACGTTACCATTAGATAATAAGGAAACTCCTAGTATAGTGTTATTGTCATTTGCATCTTTTTTTACATATCGTTATGATTGACCTTTTAAAAAGATGCAACTGAATAGCAGAATAATAATTATAATAATTTAGGCACCTTGAAGTTCTGTTATATATGTTACTTTCTTTTAAAACAATATTTTGTGCAATGGTATGTGTATATGCGTTCAAACAGCTAGCAGGTGAAAATGAAATTGACAACCGTCTTTGTGCTCAAAATTAGATTGGAAAATTTTGTATTTTTAAACATTTAATACGAATGAGATGCAACATCAACAAAATCATATTTGGTTTAAAGGGAAAAAACTTGAAAATAAAGCACATAAATGCCATTAAGTATATGTTTTAGGAATCATGTAAATAGGATAATTGATACCTATTTATCATTCATAACTAAATTGTTTCAAAAAGCTTAAATGATTCTTTAAACTCTGTGTCACTACCATGTATTTGCTTCTTTTTATGCATTTAATGGCGCTAAATGACATATACAAGGCATTTTCTTTCACCGCCAACAGCTAAATGAATAAATAAGAAGCACGCAGTAACATAGTCAGAACCATCACACATTGTAAAAGCCATCAAATATATGCATTTATAAACAGTTATTCGTTACAGCAGCTATATTTAAAACAATAAGGCACAAAATATACCTTAAAACTCTAAAAAATGTAAGATATTCCAAGCAGAAGTCCAAATCAAGAAATGAAACATTAAAGATACCTTCATTGGTGTCATATGAAACAAAACTGAAGTTTGTGGAAATCGTGATGATTTCTGTCTCTGATTTAGCACCCACCTTAGCTATCCTTGGGGTTATAATATTTTAGAATCTACAGCGTGTCCGCTTTGGAAAAAGAGTATTATTTATGTTGGTAATGTATATAACAAAAATATAAAGATCGTTACTGTTGCCTGGTTCTACATGTTTGTGAAGCAATGAAACAGGACAGCATTTATTCTAAATTACCATTGTAATACTTTAGAAACAGACACATGTCTGCTAATAAGTTGGAAAAGCTCCCCGACATTGTTAGTATTGTAGACATTTCTAAATGATTAGACTTAGATAATCAGGACCTTGAGCAAACAACTTTCTAGAATAGGACTTGATTGATCATATATTCCAGAATGTTTGCAGACGTTTGCTTTTTTAGCTACATAGCTTATCAGCATACGTGATAGAATCTGCTTTAATGTTTGTTTTATTCAGCAGGACACTATTTATTTTTTACACTCACAATACGTTATCATAACAATCGTCATTCAGTCCTTAAAGCTAACTAATTGATACCCATAAAACATGTACCAACTTGTTAAACGATGCTATGTTTATGGTATATTGATAGTTCATGGAAAAGAAACAAAATCTATACTTCTGCTACTTTCAAAGTAGGTCGGGTGTGGTACTTGATTGTATCGACTCCTGATCTTTGCACCCATACTTACTTTCAAAGAATACTTTCAGATAGTATACTCAACAAATGTTATGCTGTATCATACATACATATAGTGCAATTGGCAATAGAGACAATGTAATCGCTATCTGAGATGTATCTTGATACTTTTACAAATCGAAAGAAGTACAATTTCTTATGCAGACGATTGATAAAAAAAGAGCGACAGATAAATTAAACATGCATATATACTATTTGTTAAGTTTATGCATACTTTCTTAACATAACATGTAAATCTATTATTTGTTAAGTAATGATACTAACTATTGTGCCTTCTCTATTGTCCATATAATTATCATTTTATTAGCACAACATATAATGTATTGTATGCCTTTTTGTCTCTATACCCTGATGTGTTTACAACTCATCTATTATTTAAGGCACATAAAAGGAATCAGCTGACAGAAATTCCTGCAACAGTTTGTTTAAAATGGGGTCCAATGACTGCTATGGTATTATTATAGAACTTATTATCAACTAATTGCTAAAACTAAGTTTGATCTTATGACTGCTATTTTTACTCTAAGATATTGCTATTCCTATCAACATTCTGATCAACGTAAATAATCTTTTAAACCGTAATTTTAATCTGTCCTAGTTAAATTTGGCTTAAAATTTCTCTCTGTTGAAATTTTATAAAGTAATTTTTGTATCGTAAATAACAACTGAAGAAATCTAGATTCCTTGGATATGATCACTGCCTTGCCATATAAAACCCATCATTATGGATGATTTCTTCAATTTTAACGACAATAACTCATTTTGAATAACCCATTTAGCTTTAAAGTTTGCATTGCTTTGACAAATGATTAGTAGTGCTAGGTTAAAAGGACTATCAGTTTCATTAATCAAACAATGAAAGCCATGTTAAAATGAGCTGAAATTAATGTTCATAGCTCGAATAAATTCAAAAATCACCCTCTGAGTTTTGATATATGCATAAATAGATGTGGCTTAAACAATTTGCATAACAGAGCTACTCTCTTAAAGAGTAAATGATAACAAATACTTATGTTTCCTTTAATGTAATGTAAACAACATTTTTTTCTATATATTCATAAAAGGGTGATGCTGTCTAGATTGCCAGCAAACCTCTTCTTTCTATAAGTGAACATAACTAGGAAAATGTCACAATCACAGACTCCTGACTGACTCACTGCATCTTAAAGAAGGGACACAAAACACAGATACATACAATATAATTTAAGTAAAGCTACCAGCTCTCTTCCTTGTCAAGATGATTGCTGAACTAGAAACAAATTAGAAAACAAAGGCCCGATACAAAACTCCCACAACCAATCGGAACAACAACAAACAAAATTTCCAACATCTACACATCATTTCATAAATTCTTAGATATTGTATCATAAATGAATCTAATTTGATAGAACAGATATGTTATTTACAATTTTATATATTGCGATAAGTGTGACCAAGTTCGACATAAAGCTTTGGCTGCTTCTGAATAGCTTATTAGATTATTTTGTTCAATTAAAAGAAAAAAAATTGTCCAAATATCTAAATTTAATTTAGGTTTTCAGGCTTAGTTTTATATGGAAAACGGTTCAGACAAATATATAATCATGATATATATTTTGTTAATTTATAGTTATATATGTTACTTTATATAATTTGACTGAACAAGCTTAAGATAATGTATCCTAGTTAAGATGTTGCATCAAACATATCATTTTACAAGTTTATAAATTGCATAACATAACATAGAAAAATTAACAAACAATGTGTTTTGTTTTAAGTCAAGAAGTATACCATTTCTTAAAAGAAAAATTTACAACTATATACACAGTCTCCTGATTAGTACTGATAACTTCTTCTTTTGGAACAAATGCTCTTTTTATGCCTATCAAACACAGCAATCCCCCTCTTTTTTAATGAAATAAGCTTTCCAGTGATGTATAATTTAAGCTATTTAGCAATATTTGTTTGTCTTCAACTTTGTTTTCTACGTTACATATTGAAAATCAAACAACAAAATGATATTTTACCTCAGAAATGTTGTTAGGTATTGCTCTGAAGTCGGTGATATCAAAACAATTATTATAACGTGTTTAAAAGCTAGCAGAAAAGATTGCATGCTTATTTTCAAACTTAAGAGGTTCTTAACTTATATAAAGTTTTATCTATGGTCATCTAATTAAACAGCTTATGAATGACAACGTATTCATGTTAGAACGTATCTGTTTGCAGTTTTGAAATGGTCAGTTAACGCTCTTATAAATACATGTTATTCTGAAGTTAAACACATATTGAAAATTTTGTCAAATGAAACTTTTTAACAAAATATCGATAATTTTAAGGGTATAGTTGAGAATGTAACGTAAATTACATTATAATGGACCTAAACAACTTTTAAAAACATCAATACGTGTAAAGAATAGCATGTTCTTACAGATTGCATAAATGTTTTGTTCATTTAAATATTTCAACTTCTACTTAAATAGACTTAACTACATATTTTTGTTTTTAAGAAAATGAGGAGTAACGTATTAAACACACTGTTACAGGTATGTTTGCAAGACTTAAATTGAGTGCAATATCTGGTTTCATACTGCATATACTATGTACTAAAAGATAAAACAAGTGAAAATTCTGCTAAAAGAGTTGTCCGGGTTCGCCGCATACGAATAAGTATACGTAAAAGGAAAGGTATAACAACACCGTATTGAAACATGTACGAGATAGGTGAAGATGTGTATAAATGATAGGCTGCAGAAGAATTTTGACCTGTCAAAAGCTTATACTGTATAGCGTCTCAAGCTTTGATATACATAAGTGATGCACACTCAACTAATGCAGCGTGTATTTAATTTGTCTGAGTATATGCTTTACGTTCCAGATAATATTTGTTCAGTCACGTGGGGACGATTTTCCGTCTTCCTATATTTGAACAGTATTAAGATGCGAATAAAGTAAAACATAAAACAGCGACTCCGGTGTGTCTCGAGCTAGCAGCCCTTCGATCCCCTGCCTTATACCGAAGAAACTGAGCCACTTCGCCCCGCATGCATCGTGTCTACTGGGTATGCGATCTATTCCATACAGTTAAAATGCTAATCAAACGCCACTTTATACAGATAAAGTTATGCTAAACAAGCAAATTCGATAGCGAATTGATATTCCCCGCCGAAATTATGAAATTTAGGCAAAAACTCCTGTTCTAATGAATATCCATGTGCATCGGAATGAGTATTCATGTGTATCGCCCGAAATTCATTGATATTTAGGCAATCAGAGAGCAATAACATCTCTTAACCCAATGGCATCCGTATAAATCTTCACATGCATCGTCACGCCATTGCCATATATAAATTTCATAAAATCCTTCTATTGCTTGCTAATCAATGGCTGAGAACTGGGAAAAACCAATGACATTCTGAAAGGCAAAGGGCAATAACTAATATATTGCCGAGGAAATCATGACAAAACTTCATGTGCATTATAGTATCGTCACATAAACTCGGAATAAAATCCATGAAATTTGATCAATTGCTTTCTTCAACCACGGTTACATTGATCCCACCGACAGTCTGCGGACTGTCAGTGATGATAAATTTTGTGTTCAATTTTAGCTGCTTTTTAGGGTCAGCCGGCGGCAAAAAATTATAACTGGCCAGTTTTTTTCGATCGGCCGACTTTTGGACTTGGCAAACGGTTTGAAGTTGACCGTCTGTCGACTATCAGCCGATCATTGGTCGACGGTCGGCTGACACTCCGCCAACTTTTTTTTTTTTAAATGAGTCACTCAAATCTGACTGACTCTCAACCGATCATCGGGCGAAAGTCGGCTGAGTGATGGCAGATAATCTTTATTATCGACCGATAGTCGGCAGGCAGTCGCCCAAAGTCACATCCCATATTTTTTATTGCATTCATGTATAACTTATTTTGAGCTTTTTGCTTCCTCTTAATGTTTTATTTTTAGGCGGAAAGCAACTAGATACAAATTGTCAACTTGGCTACTATATGAAAAAACACGCATGTATACTGAAGTCAAAGTAGGCTATGGGCTACTAAGGGTTTTGCTCCCCCAGGGGGAATTTTGAAGACTATGTTTTTCATAAAGCATATCATCTAAGGATTTTTTTTAAACATGTTAGCCCTTTGGCGGCTGGGGCGTTTATGTGTTACAGCGTGTTAATTACGTCACCACTCATTTAAAAAAATGTAATTGAGGCTGTTAAGGTAGTACTTGATCAATTCAGATTGGCTAAATAGTAATGTTATATACAAGAACAGTTAATTTCTTGCAGAATCAAAGTTATTCAGGCGCATTATGGTGTCATTTACGTTACATTTTCAACTACACCCAATAAAATCATTACAATTCTGTTAAATAGTTTCATTTGATAATTTTTTAATAAATATTTTAACTTAAAATAAGATGCGCTTGAAAGAAAATTAACTGACAATTCAAAAACTGCAAACAGCTTGCTTCTATCACATATACTCTAAGAGATATAAGCTGTTGAATATGACAACCCTGAAGAAAACGTTATGTAAGGTAAGAATCTTTTCATTTTAAAATACAGCATGCAATCCTATCTGTATGCTTTTAAACAACATAAATGAGCATTCTATTGATAAGCAAGACTGAAAGCGGATATTAAACATTGTTTCTGGCATAAAACATTATTTAGATGTTTGATTGCAAATACGTAATAAATGTTACATAAGCTTCAGGCGTTCTATATATTGATCAATACCCTAAATGATACACCATAGGGTATTTTAATTTATTTCAAAACCTTTGTTGTGTGTTTTTAATAGATATAAAGATAATAATTTGTCTGAAATGGAATTTATCAGTCCGTAATAAGAGACAATATCAAATTGTCAAAGCATATTTGCTTTTGTGAAATAATATATTTTTGAACTTTGAAAAAAAAATACCACTTTGGCAAAATTTATAGCTTTTAAACTCCATTAAAAAGAATATTTGAGCTCTGAAGTGATAGCTGAATAAAGATATATTCCCACGTTTTGTCAAAACTGTTAAAGTAACGTACATTACGTTATTAAATGTATCATAAGGTACTATGTGTGTCCAAAATGAAGTAAAAAATCTGAAATGGTAATATAAGGTGGATTTAGATTTTGTAATACTTATCTGAAGGTTTGTTATACTAAGTTTAATTCAATTACTTATTTAACAGCAACCAAATAATTGTAGTGCAACCAGTTTACTATTGTTCATATAATTTGAACATAGTCAGTAACACGATACAGGCTAGTATTCCATGTATATGTATGCTCATCTGCAGAAATAAAAACAACTTTTTAACTAAATGTTGGGTTGGAGGTGGTAATTTACACAAATATGTGCTAACAATCCAGATAGAATCAAGTATATTTAAGTTGGTACAATAAAATCTGATATCTGTTACATTAGATACTATGCATTATAAGTGAATGTAATCAGAAACTGCTTAAAGAATATATCTCCAAATAAAATTCTATACTGACATCATAATTGCATATGCAGATGGTGACACATTTCTTTATTTGTAGCTTTTAAATGGACTTTGTTATCTTCTACATATCTTTCACTGATTAATGAATAATAATGTTAATGAAATCAACAAAGTATTTCTGATCATTTGCTCAAGCAATGTAAACTTTATATAAATAAGTAAATGATTTACAAAGAACAAATACTTCCATGATATTGGGGAAAATAAGTGTTAATGATGGGTTTTTACGTGACAATGATCTCATTTGATAGGAGCATATCCACAGAATCAGGCAAGTTGTTACTTACGATACCAATTTGAATTTTATGTCTTTAGCTGTCAGAATAAGAGAATACCAAATTTGACCAGCTGACATTCAAGTTAATGTAAAATAGATTTAACAATTTTCTTTTAGCATGTGAGATTGAAAAGTAAAACATATAAAACAGTGCTGACATGAGATCTTACTTAGTTTTATAAATTAATATCAATACAGCTGGTGCTAATTTTCACTTTACAGAATGTGTCATGACCAAATTATTGCAGGAATCTTCAATAGCAAAGATTTACATTAATATTAAACTAATAAAATGAGTTGTAAACACACCAGAGATTGGAAACAGGACACATACAGATAAAGGTCAGCTGTTCTGACAAAATAGTATTGAGAGGCCATCCTAATTCACTATCAACAGTGTTACCATGATAGACTTACATGCAATGTTAACAAAGTTTACTTGATTTTATTGATACGTATCTATGTATTTCTGATTGCCATGGGTTTTTTCCTCAATTATCTCCAAAAGAAATCATATTTCTTTCACAATGAAAAAGATATCATAAATATCAGATATATTACAGTGTATTTATTGTCATATGTGTTACATGTGTATATGATATAGTATACCAAATATTGAAACCATATCTCAGATTTGTTCTTTGACAGTAGCAAAAGTATGAAAATTATTGCATTTAGAGTGAAACAATAATTGCTTATCTTATTTCTTGTAATATATAAGGTGCTCAAATGAAGATTTGATGAGCATGTGAGATTTTAGTACTTATCACATATTAGCAAAAGCCAGCATTAATTGTCCATGCTGACGCAGTGCAGCCAACTGTCTTAATTCTGGTCTACATCTATGTTTAGTGTATGCAGGCAGCAAAGGCTCTGGTGAGTCTACACATTTACACAGGCTTACATGAGCCTTCATTTCTTGAAACTGAGATAATTATACCAAAATCAAATGTAATGTAATGTGGTTTTAGAAAATTATAGTATATAAAATTCCCCCTCAGATATATTTTGGCAATTCATGGTCTAGTGATAGCACAACACTAAATAGTAGTATATTTGAAAGTAAGTAATGTATATAACTGCAATATTACAGGTTTCAGTTGTTTTGATGCATACTAGCTGTTTGCTGCGTTTAATTTAGCAATTTTAAGGCCTTCAGCATGTCGATAAATAAGATTTAGGTATAGGTTTGTATTTGCACAAGAGGATTGGAAGCTGTTATAGGGTAACATAGTTAACAAGGCTGTAGCACAGTAACGCCCAACTGCCAGAGGGCTAACACGTGCTCTTTTTGCGTCATATATATTGTAGTTTTAGAAAACATAGTGTGCAAATTTCCCGGGGGGGGGGGGGAAGGGGGTCTGTGAGCAGCTCATGGTCTAAAGCCATATTATAGTTTGATCAGTCGCCAGAGGGCTTACACGTGCTCTTTTTGCGTCATATATAGTGTAGTTTTAGCAAATCATAGTGTACAAATTTCCCCCGGGGAGTCAGCCGACTAAAACCTCATCCTTCGGTCGATCAACATGAAAAAATCTAGTCGGCCGACTGCAATATAAAGGCAATAACTCCGTTGCTACTTAGGAACCCTGACAAAACTACATGTGCATAACCACACCTCGCTTATACATACTCAGTATAAGTCTTTTTCTCTCTCTCTCTCTCTCTCTCTCTCTCTCTCTCTCGGTCTTTCTTATCTTGTCTCTCTCCTCTTCTCTCTCTCTCTCTCTCTCTCTCTCTCATTCTCTCTCGCTGTCTCTCTCCTGCTGTCTCTCTCTCTCTCTGTCCCTCATTCTGTCTCTCCTTCTCTCTCTCTCTCTCCTTCTCTCTCTCTCCTTCTCTCTCTCTCTCCTCTCTCTCCATCTCTTTCTCTCTCTCCTCTCTCTTCTTCTCTCTCTCGCTCTCCTCTCCCTCCTCTCTCTCTGTTCCTCCTTCTGTTTCTCCTCTCATTCTCTCTCTCTCTTCTCTCTCTCTCCTTCTCTCTCACCTTCTCTCTCCTCTCTCTACTTCTCTCTCTCATTCTCTCTTTCATTTTCTCTCCTCTCTCTCATTTTTCCTTCTCTCTCTCTCTCTCCTCGTCTTATCTCCGTCCTTCTCTCTCCTTCTCTCTCTCCCTCTAATTCTCTCTCTCTCTCCTCTCTCTCTCCATCTCTCACTCTCTTCTTCTCTCCATCTCTCTCCTTCGCTCTCTCTCTCTCTTTCTCTCTCTCTCTCTCTCGTGTGAAAAGTTTTGATATCGACAATATTATATGTATTATATGATTTTGTGAAATACAATGGACTGCTCAACGTCCTCATTAGCTCCGTATTACTTCCACTATGGTGATATCGCTTTAACGTATACCTATCCGTATTTGTATGCTTATGCCGCTTATCCCGGACATCTCTAAAAAGGGGACATACCTAAATGCTTATTTTTGACATTTTTGAACCCTGGCTCCTCTACTAGTTAGATTTTCGATCTTGATATTCAATTTCAGAATTTCGATTTTCGATACTGAATTTCCGATATTCGGACTGTAACTGTTTTCATGTTATTTTGGTCAAAACCCGTCTTTGGCATTCAGAACGTTACCGAATATCTGGTTTTGAATATCAAAACTAACTTTTAATGCAAGGTTTTTAGCATAATAAAATGAAAAACTGTTACAGTCCGAATATTGAAATTGAATCTCAAAAATCGAAAATCAAACTAACTTCTGAAATTGAATCTCGAAAATCGAAATAACTTCTGAAATTGAATTTCGAAAATCGAAAATCGAGCTAACTTCTGAAATTGAATCTCGAAAATCGAACTAACTTCTTGTTGCTGAGAAAACCTGACTTGCATGTAATTGGCTTGCGAACATCAAATGCACAGACCAGTCTGTGCTTCCGCGAAGTCTGATCGGCGCCTTTATTATGCACACTCTCTAAAGTATAATTGACGAACTTTCTACGATCAAAGTTTCACCATTTTATTTCAATCGTTAAAACGTTTTGACGATTAGAGCCTTTTCTCGAAAAATCGACATGTAGTTGCCTTGCGAACAAGTAGTGTGCTTGTGAACAATAAATGCGCAGACCAGTCTGCGCATCAACGCAGATTGGTCAACGCATATATCATTTACCCTCCGTAAATTGTAATTGATTAACATTTTCATGAGCAAACTTGCAGCTTTCTAGATAGATAGATGATTTTATTTCGCAAAATGCCAATCGGCCCATGAGCTACTTTTATATGTTATTTTAATCTGTTTATCTACATAATATTAGTAGGGGGGGGGGTCTTACAGCACTAACAGTAAGACAATTTAAATAAAGCAACCAGCTCTCTCTTCCATTCATTCTTTATTACTCTAGGTTAACATGTTAACAACAAGAGAATCCATTATAATATAGCATGTATATATATCGTAAGCATCAACAAACCCAAGTTACCAACCCAGATGCAGATTTGCAATCAAGATGATTGCAAAACTAAAAAGGACATTAAGTACTGCACGAAACAGTACCGCCAAAGAGCGGACGACAGCCTAAATTTACAAACTATGTACAAACTTGTTTCGGATGTTTATATGTTCCTGAACAGGAATCACTGTTCACCAATCGAGCATCACTACTTATTTCCTGATTCCCGTTCGGGAATCACAGATTACCAGAAAAAAGCCTTATTTTGCCTTTTTACCCATATTAACTTTTTTCAAGACATTTGTAAAAAAGCTGAACGGTCAAACGTTTGGAAATTGATTCATCTTTGAGCTGTCGAAACAAAAGTTTAGTGAAAATCCGTTATAAACTGTGATACAATTTTTTCGGTTTCTGAGACCACTCCATTGGCTCCATTGCTTCAAAAAAGATAGTAGGTGTTGAAAAACTTCCATAAAAATGTCAGGTTGTAATATTTTTATTGAAAATAAGCAGAACTATTTGAAATGTACTGGAAAACATTCTGTTTGAGTTCAAATTAGTATAGACTCTGAAAAAAAATAATGCAGAGCAGAGAACTGGACAGAAAATAGTGCCATGAAAAGGATCAAATAAACTAAATAAACAAATGCAGTAATATTGGGCATGTATGTTTTGTAAGGTATCTAGCTATATTACTGACTTCAACACTCGCAATAAATTGTTAACACAGAAACTTCTTAAACAAGGCTATCGGTATCATTAACTTTGCAAAACCTTTTCTAAATTTTTTAGACGATACTATGATTTGATATCTAAATTCCAAGTTGGACTTAAATCTCTCTTGCGCCAAGGACTTTCGGAACCTGAATTCTATGGTGACTTGGTGTATAAATTGAAGAAGATTGTTGGCTCTAATAATTTTTCAGCGCAGTTCATTAAAATAATTTCCCATTATAAAAAGATTGGCTATAACATTAATGTATTACAACAGACTGCATGCTTGGTGGTCAACCAATTCACGGTTGTCAACTTTGCTTTCCTCTTTAATTGCATGCCGGTTGGTCGAACTTCAGACTCTATGACGGTTCAGACTTGGAGACTTATCTATTGATGAGATGTTAGTGGCCTGATACTTTGGCTGTTTGTCGGGCCCAGTGGGGTTTACCTGTTGGATTTCTTTTGTTCCGGTATTCAGTTTTATTTTCTGTTGTGTCCTTATCTTTGCTTAATCTCCTTTTTATATCTTGATTTATATGTTCTAGGAGATGAGGCATTGATTAGTTAGGGGTCTTTCATGCAAACCAAACATCTATGTGTCTTGACCAATATCTGAACTAAGAGTGAGGTTGGTGCATCGTTAAACCGGTTTAAGCCCTCCAGTAAAATATTTTACGGACCGTTCCAAGGCGGCACTTCTTTTGTAGATCTTTTATGTATTTTCTGTCTTGTGTTTGCTATGCCTTTGTGCATGTCTGTTTGTATGTGCCTTGTGGTCACCTGCTGGGAAAGGGCTGACCCATTGGCTCCCGATTGTGGTGTCTAACTGTGAGTTTGTAACTTTCCCATTTGTATCCTGGGTCAGGTGTGGTACTTGATTGTATCGATTCCTGATCTTTGCACCCTTACTTACTTTTACTTATTATAACAGTATTCTGTTTGAAATATTATTTTTCCAATAAGTGTTGATGGATATAAGCTATGTATAGATCCGAAGAAAATCAGCTTATTTTCACTGCAAGCCCTGATATTGGTGCCATAAGCGGCATAACAAGTGATATAATATTTTTGTAATAATTATTTTCTGTTGAAACTACCTTTTGAGGTTACACTTTTACAGAACAATTATTTTTTACGAAAAACTATTGTTTGATTCTGTATGAAAGTCTGGGTACCCTCGTAAAGCAAAATTTGACCTAGGGCTTAGGTGTCATTGGGTGCTGTCTTTTCTATTTGAAAGAATGAAACATTTAAAAAAAAGTGAGTATGATCAGGAAATACCACAATCACTAACCGCAGACAAACCCATGGCGCCGAGAGGAAGAGCCACACAACCATTACGAGACACCAGGAAGACAAACTAAGCAAAGCAACCAGTGCTCTCTTCCCCATCAAGATGATTTTAAAACTAGAATTGACATAAAGTAACGTACAACAAAACATAGAACAATTACAGACTCACACAATGGGAGTAACAATAAACAAAAAGTCAACAACTGAAAAAGACTGATTGCTTAAAATACTCATAAATATACCCTAGAAATAAAATACTCATAAATATACCCTAGAAATAAAATACTCATAAATATACCCTAGAAAGACTGATACTTGCTGCTATGTCTCCATGTGGATGTATTCAATAATTTAGACTTTTGGGCCAGGGGTACAAGTACCCCACCGACCTCAAATATGGTGGCGAATAAATAAAAAAAGAAATAAACACAACTTGTTCACAGCTCACGATTATGACACATTAAAACACACACACACACACACACACACACACACACACACACACACACACACACACACACACACACACACACACACACACACACACACACACACACACACACACACACACACACACACACACACACACCACTCAATGGCTCCACTCATGCCAATGGTTTAGCATATACCCTATCATATAACTTTCAATATGACTATTTGTTTAGTTGAAATACTATATACAGACAGGGCGACAGCTCAGCACAAGATTCAGTTATTTGTTAGAAATGCTTGAAGCTTACTGACCATTGAGACCTATATTGATGATGGGGCCAATGAGTACCTGCCTTCGGAGTGGTGGTGTAGAGACTCTCCTCTCATGGTGACATTACTCGGACCACAAAGAGAGATGATGTGTATCTCAAAATGATGACAACCATGTCCCACTTCAAGAGGATAACCACTATTCATCTGACCGGGGACATAAACCTGCCCACATGTAGGTATGATCGGAAAAGCTACCCTCGTATCCGACTGTGCCAATCGACCCGGCACCCACAAACGTAACTAACCAAAGGCACCAGGAGAAAAAAAGAGCAAGAAAAAGAGAAATTTCTATGCAAGGTTGATTAAAACTCAAATATCCTTATGATTTATCATGAGATTAAAGTATGGACGAGCTGTCGAATGCACTACCCCCCTGTCGAGTGCACTAGCACAGAGAGTAATTTTCTCAGTATTCTCAAGGTAAGTTTTCTTGACCGACATTTTTGTTAACAATTGAGCCGCGGCATGAAATTTCCAACAATTTTACATTTTGACATGTGTAGACTCGGACGAACCTCTGCAGCCTCCTTTTAAGCTTAAAACTCAAAATGGTGTTCAGTCAGTAGCTTAATAATCATAGAATACTCAAGCGACTAGCAAAGGCTCTGATCAGACTGCGCATACGCGCAGGCTGATCTGAGCCTTTGCTGGTTGCACAAACCACATTGTTGGAAATCTCATGCACTGGCTTATATATCCTGTCTTGCTTGATATTATAAGGCATGGAGTTTCAGGGCTATAATTTGGACGGAAGATGGAAAATTCGGATACCCAAATATACATGTTAACAGAAATTGATAAATTCTCAGTTCGATGTTTCAAATTTATGGCAACATTATATTAAAGCCCTGCATATTTCTTAGTTAAATCGTATCGACACACGGCTTCATTGGTATATTTTTCAATAGACTGCTAATAATTATTAAGGAATATATTGATATAATTCATCGAGAACTACAAGTACAATGTACCTTTTAATGGGTTTTCTGTCAAAAGTGCTAGGTCGCCCGTTCCGAGTGAACGAAATTCAGGCATCGAGTGAACAAAATTCCGTTGATTCTTTTCAGAGCTGGTGCCACTAGTTACCACCCGTACTTACAATGTATGTTCCACACGAAACATCTGTACAAATGATTTAACCAGTTGGTAGAATCTGTCTAATGCCCAGGTCACACATTCACGGACTGGACGCCGGATTTGCCACGGATACAATCCGGCATCATTCGTGGCAATCCGTATTGGTCCGTAGCTTTCCGCATTGCATCCGTAATCATACGTAGTAGTACTTAATCACACGTATATAGTGCATCCATATTGGACTACGGAAATTGGCATTTCCTGGATCATCCGTGAGATTTAGTCCGTAGTAGAACCGGCGAGGTGATCCGTGAATGTGTGACCTGGGCATAAAATATCAATAATTATGTAAAATGACCACCGCTCCGTGGCATCGACATCAAAATCTACACCAGTCCTACGGTATTCTATGGTGTGATATTCTACAGAAAAATGCCAGCTCTTTTAGGAAATGAAGTGTTTTCCGGACACGCAAGTTTTCACTACACATAGTTGATTTTGGTATATTTGATTAAAGAGCATGCTGAATCACGGTCAACAATCGGCTTCCTTTGTCTTTTATATGAGTACGCAATTCAGATGTGATTACAGTAAAAGAAAAATGACCGGTTGGCTTAGGCCGGCCGTTAGGGGTTTTCAGTCATAAATATGTCTACTTAAATATAATGAAAAACATATCAGAGTATACATTTAGTCTATTTGAGCTGGTATCCATCAACATGTACAGAGATTCAAATCAGTCTGCGCCTTCCCATAGTCTGATCAGAACCATAGTTTTCTGGTTGAAGAACTGCTGGACATTTGGCTATCCACAGGGCACCCATCAACGACTCAGATCAGACTGCGCGAGTCTGAGTATTGTATGGGCGCTTATGCCAATTTGAACCTCTTGCTAATTTCTTTTTGAAATGCCGCATGTTTTACTCCATATGCTAGTCAAGAATGAACATTTTCTTCTGAGCCCCGCGATAACAAATATCGAATTATACAGTAGAATAAAGAATATATAGCGTTTTAAATGTAATCGGGATATTTTACCCTATTTTCCTTTTAAAAAAACAAACTTTCCTGATAATTGAGACTCCACTTTTGCACAACAATGCATGCAAACGATGAAAGATTGAAATTACAAAATGTTCTAACTAGTCTATTACTACAAAGCACTTATTTATTACAGTTGGAGAATGTTGTCTCTTTTCATGTTTTACTTCGCAAACGTATTGTAGTTGGATTTCTATGGCCTTAAAGTTTAATGTTATAATTCAATGTCCATATTTTAAATACCAGTCATAAAATGTCTTTGTGACAGGCTGCACTTTCCACATCTTTATTAGAAAACTCAAAACGGGAAAGGAACTAGAGACTATTTTCTGTAATCTTATTGCACGGAAGATAATAATGAATACTGATAATCTCAGCCAAAGGTCAACTGACGATGTGGCTTTACTCGCTGACAAAATTCGCTTATGAACTTCAGATTTCGATCGAAATTAAAAAAAAACAAACAAAAAACCGAGATTCCTTTGAAATCATTGAATTTTAACTGTGGGCTTTCAGATGAAAACGTATTACTGGACAGGTAAGATTTTGACACCTCGAAAATGGGCATATTCCAAAAGAATAAAATATATATGTATTCATAACAAAGCCAGCAATCCGGAATGGTGTATGCTTATTATTGCCTCTGAGTATATTTCATTTTTCATCATTTATTTTGTTAAATGTTTTAACGCGTTGGACACGTCACAAAGACAAACAGCCAATTAAACCGCATGCAACTCGTGACATACACCATGCATTATGTACTTTACGCGCTGTTTCATTTACAACACGGATGTTCATGACATGGTTGATAAACACAGTATATAAACACTATAAACAAAGTAAAATTGTCAAACGAACTGGTCATTCTAAAATGAAACTTCTGATATTCACCAGCCTCCTGGTTTCGTGTGTTATATGTCTTCCTCCAGGTGCCAGTGGCCCAGAATGGCGACCTGTTGGCGTCAACACCAGAACTGCTTTAGGAGCGTACTACCGAGTAGAGCGGGCGTATGAAGGAAGGCTTATTATGGAGAGCCTGTTAAGAGCTTATCATAAGGTAAAGCATGTACATGTACTCGAAACTATACTTGACAATGCTGGATACAGTAAAACCTGTCTTAAGCGGCCACTCATAATAGGAAAAAAAGTCTTAGAGACAAATGGTAGCTTAATGATGGTCGAAAGAATTGAGAATGGTCTATGGTGCATTCAGCAATACTTTTGACCTGCATTAAACGATGATTTGTCTTGATAACTAATTTTGTCTCTTTTAAGTGACCGCTGACGACAGGTTTTACTGTATGTTTATGTACTACAGGCCTCCCCAATGTTCATCCACTGTTAACTTTCGGGATAAGCAGAGTTGAATCTATTTGGATCCGGGTCAACTGGCTTCTAGGATGCAAGTTGAACAGGATCTACAGTGGTTTCAAACTGATATATGATGGTCTCAGAATGACAAAGTCTTTTCGACGACCCTTGGTAATATTTAATTTGTACTTTTCAATTAGAACATTTTCTGTGACGATTAGAAGTAACGTTTTGTCTAAGTGCTTCCCATGAAAACCAACTACAGCTTCATAGAGCGCAAAGACTGGTAGATATAATCAAAAGGTCCCTGGTTCGAGCATCACTGGAACCATTGGGTTGATTCCGTGATCAATACACTATATCGTCGATGCTAAGTACTGGTTCAGTCCAAGAAAAAGTCCCGACCTGACTGATAAATTGTTGACTGGGATGTAAAACATCAACTCAAACCGCGTTTTTTGTTTAAATAATGAAAATAGCGATATTATAATCCGCTTTATGCAGCTAAAACATGATATAAACGACATTGAAACAATTATAAGTTCATAGTTCAACTATTAAATCCACCAAGGGATAAGCAGCTCATCAGTTTAGAACATTGTGTTCATATTTAAGGTCAGCCTCATGTTTATTAGAGAAACAATATTTAGCAGGGCCATTCACAGAATAGAGCATTACACACAAAGTTCAACAACAGTGGGTATGACCAGGATATGCCAGTGACCCATAGATTTAGATAAGCACACAATTTCTGCGTAAAATTGTAAATATTTTCTTACCCATAAATTTAAGCATATGTTTGAGGAGCTCAAAAGAACCGTCTCATTGAGACGGTTCTTTTGGGTACCCACAACATATATTTTGGTTGAGAAATAAGAAAAATATTTTTCTATAACGCACTCTTAACTAAAGGCCTGTCAGCCACACTCACAAATTACAGCTAAAACTGTGTCTACGTGAGTGAAAGCAAAGACAAAGACACTCACTCATATAAAACAACAATACCATTAAAGTAGCGCTACAAACTCTCTCTTCCTCAGCTGAAAGGACAACCTGTCCTAAACACCAGATCACAGCACATGGAGCGTCAACAAAAATGAACAAACCGCCTTAGAACGGACAGCAGCAATACCTACCCATAGGGGACGAGAGGAGTTGGTAAATTTATTTTACCGTCTGTCGAATATATAGTAACAGTCGTCATATATTATTTCAGACTAGTTGTCGTAAGACAGACGTGTTTTAAGCTATAGCTGAAGGTTACAATGGGCTAGTTCTTGACAAATCCATATTAAATTAATTGTAATCCAAACGAAGACTTAGACTAGCTTGGATAACTACCATGTCTGATCGAATTCCTCACTGTGCGCTAAATGAGGTGTCGAGAAATCATGATTTATTCATGATCATTTACATGCTGATCTGAGTCTTCACTGGATTGGTGCACATGTTACAACGTTCGTTATTCCTTGTACTGTAGTGTAAGTATACGTATAATTTTTGTAGCGATGTAACTCCAATTGTTACATACCTTTAGTGTATACACCTTAATTCTAAAAGTATGTAGACGCGAATCGAATCCAACAAACTCACAAGTGAGCAGGCTTGAGACCAGTAATTTGTACACTGTTATCAAATTGTTTGATGCTCCTGTTAATTCTTGGCATAAGAAATAGCTTTTCTAAATATAAACTCTATTTTCTATAAAGTACCGTGAAAGCAAAGGGCATATGCAATAATTAAGAAATAGATCAGTTTCAGCAGTGATTGTTTGAGTAATAATTCACTGTTTGGAGGTCAGTTGTAAAGAAGATCAAATTACAAGCGCGTAGCGCGAGTGATTTAGCTTCGTACAGCTGACCGACAAACAGTGAATTATCACTCAACAATTCATGCACTGGAGCTGATCTATTTCGATTCTAACACACAATATACGACCAAAACACATTTGAAGTCTTCAGCTTCTTCCAACTTTCCGCCATTGCACCGAAGAACTTCAGCCAATACTTAGACTACTTCGCATACGTTTACATGTATTTGTAACGTCTTTCAAGCGTAAAAATGACGTTACACCGTCTAACGCCATGAATGACGTCATTTTCAAGTATCACACACTTTCGCTGTGAATCACAGATTGAATATTTTTCTTGTAAAGGTAAAATATTGGTATGTGGTGACTTAAATGCAGAGTTGGTTGTAACTTAGACTTAGTAGAAAAAGAAGAGGAGTTGCATTTGCCTACACCACAAGATGATGTTTTCGAAACCATATAATCACGTGTTTCCTGTGCTGAGTCAGTGGTGAATCAAACTGGTAGATGGCTGTTAGAAAAATTTATAGATAACCAGCTATTTATTCTTAATGGACGGACTTTAGGAGACTTAATAGGCCAGTTCACTTGTCATACACCACGTGGTAGTTTTACTGTTGATTATTTTATAGCTAGTAGAACATTATCAAACTGTATTCATAGCATGAGAGTTCATGACTTAAGCATATTTTCTGACCATTGTATGATCAGTACGAAGATAAAATTGTTCAATGATATTTGTAATGATGATAAAGACCTGGAAGAAGGTCTAAAATATGAAGGTTCAATGGTGTATGCACCAGATAGATTTGTATGGTCAGAAATATCTAAAGCTAACTACCAGGAAGCCTTTTCATATCAAGTGATTCAGGATAAAATAGACAGTGTCCAGAAAAAATGTTATTTCTGAAGACAGTGATGTTGATGATATAATCACTAGCATAAGTGATATAATTGTTTAAGCTGGTGATATGACATTGAAAAGAAAATCATTTGTGGGGAAAAAGGAAAAACCTCGGAAAATTAATAAAAATGGTATGATAAAGACTGTCATATTTTGTTAAGAGAGGTAAAATCTGCTAAGAATGCATTTAATAGAAATTTGAATGATAATTCTCTACGTTCTAAGCATTTTAAAAAGTTTAAAGAATACAAAAGACTCACAAAATTTAAAAGAAGAAAATTCAAAGAAAATTTAACAAATATGCTCAATGATGCTATGCACAAAAATCCACAGGCTGCCTGGAAAACAATTGATGAAATGAAGCGAGATGCAGTACAAACAGATAAATCTAAAAAATAAATAAATCGTAAAGAATGGTTTGATCATTTCAAGAAATTGCTTACACCTGAGAATAGGCAAGATTCAAATGAAATACAGCAACATGTCAAAAATGACCTTGCAGAATATGAAAATTCTGATCAGACATGCATTTTAGATTATAAAGTTACAGAGAAAGAAGTACTCTCAGCTTGTCAAAAGTTGAAAAACAATGAAGCGAGCTCATTTGATTTGATAAGAAACATTAAAACAGCAATACCATTTATATGTAAACCAATAATTTTTAATATTATTCTTAATTCTGGTAAATTCCCAAAATTATGGAAAGATGGAATTATTATTCCAGTATATAAACAGGGAAATAAGTAAGATGTTAATTATAACAGAGGAATCACTATAAGCAGTTGTTTAGGTAAACTGTTTTGTCACATTATAAATGATAGAATAAGTCAAGAGTTAGAGAGTAAAAATTTTATAAAATCTGAACAAGCAGGGTTTAGGAAAAATTATCGTACATCGGATCACATTTTTTTTTGAAAACTATTGTTGATAAATATGTTTAAATGCTAAAAAGGGTGACAAATTGTTTGCTTGTTTTATTGACTTAAGGAAGGCTTTTGACACTGTATGGCATGATGGTTTATTCCTTAAGCTTCAGAAAGCTGGTATTCGTGGAAAAATATATCAAGTTATAAAATCTATGCATCATGGTTTGCGAGCTAAAGTTAAATGTAATCAGCTTATGTCAGATTCCATTGACCATTACAAAAGGAGTCCATCAAGGGAATGTTTTAAGCCCTCTTGTATTTAACATTTTCATAAACGATTTAGGAGATTTTATCTTAGACACTGAGGCACCTGTGTTGTATGGTTCTAGAATAAGTCATTTGTTATATGCTGATGATTTACTACTCTTTTCAACATCAGCAGCTGAATTACAACTAAATATAAGTAAAGTTAATGATTTTTGTAATAGATGGAGTCTATCAATAAATCCTGGTAAGCCCAAGATCATGATTTTCACTAAAAATGGCCAAGTCAAGAAAGATTGTAATAGATTTGCCATTGACCATACTCATTTAGAATGTGTTAATTAATATAAATATTTAGGGATAAATGTTTCTTCCAGTGGTAAATTCATAACTGCAGAAAAAACTTTAAGTCTTAAAGCGAGTAGAGCATTGTTTTCAATCAAACAAAGTATATTTAATAATAATACCAGACCTTCTGCAGTTTTATGCATCTTTGATGCTTTGGTCAAGCCAATAGCATTATACAATTGTGATGTATGGATAGGTTATAAATCTTGTTACCAAAAGAAATCAATAGAGGAAATGTTTGAAATTACATACAAAGGACAAAATGAGTTTGATAAAATATTCACTAGATTTTCTAAGTTTGTTCTTGGTGTGGACTCAAAAGCATATAATTTTGCAGTGTTAAGTGAACTGGGTCAGTATCCTTTAGTATTATTGGCTTTAGTCAGTTGTATAAATCTTTGGTTGCATATTGTGCAATCTAATGATAATTCACTTGTTAATAAAGCATATCGAGAGCAGTGCACTAACTCAAACAGCCAGTGGTTGAGTTTTGTAAAAAAAAACTTTTATGTGATTTAGGGTTTTCACATATTTGGGGAAAACCCTAATACTTTTAATTCTGCTTCACTGTTATTGTGTATAAAAAACAAATTGAAGGAAAGATATGAACAATTTTGGGAACAGCGAATAGAGTCTGATGAAAAAATGTCAAAATTAAGAACTTACAAGCTGGTTAAGAATAAATTTGGAATAGAAAAATATTTAGAACTAAATGAAAGGAATCTCAGAAAATCTTTAACTGCTTTAGAATTAGTGCACATAAATTAAACATTGAACGTGGAAGATACTTAAATTTAAAAGTGGAAGATAGAATATGTTATGTTTGTATGGTTATTGAAGATGAAATGCATGCTTTATGTCAATGTAAAAAGTTTCCCTTATTAAGAGAACAAATGTATCAAACAATTTTTAAGACAAATGTAAATAGTGTTGTGGGCAAAATGGACATAGAATCTTTTATTGATTTATTGACTAGTACTGATTCTGATGTATTAAGGGCTATTGCTTCATTTATATATACAGCTAATAATACATAAAATGGCTCTTATGACTCTTGACATACATTTTAAGTTTGTTGTGTTATATTGTGTATGTATGTGTATGTATGTGTTTGATTGTATTGTGTGCTTGCCTTTAACCCTTAATGGGTATAACTGAGCAATACATTTTATTCTATTCACACTTTTTAACATAAGCTCTATAGGCGTTGTGTGTTAGAATTCTGATTTTAGGGTAAATTTTCTCCCTCGTAAACGACGTCGGATTTTAGTGACGTCATTTGATCCATGTCACGCCCTCTGCTGTTGTCATTTCCAGCACATCGCCTCAGAGGCACATCTCGTTTAAAATTTACCCTGACAACATGAAAATAGATGATAAAAACGTTAATTGTAATAGAACGGTTATACATGTAATATGGTCGAGGTGTGGGCCAATATGGTTATCCAGTGCCAAAATGACGTAGAGGCACACCTTGGCCATACAATAACCTGTCGGCAGTTTCACAATGAAGTGCACACAATGTAACAAATGTGGCAATAATTCAAAGTGGTTGTTTTTGATTAACATTTTTATGTTTGGAAACTATAATATTTGATACACTAAATCCAAAAAAAATCTCCCACTATTACCTCTCCTTTTTGAAAAGAATGGCTACAATTATTAGATACATGTTAATAATTGCAAATTTAATAAAACACATGTGTTAAATTGCAATATTATACTCTATTGTGAAATTATTTTTATTGTATAGCGGATGTACCATTTTATATTTTCGAATAAGATTTTCTGGTATATTTTAAGATTTTTTTAGAATTTTCAATTTTTACATCAATTTTCACAATGCTTTATACTTTGCAGGGTTCGCACATGCTTGAAAAGTACTTGAATTTAGAGGGCTTTCTTGAAAAGTCCTTGAAAAATAAATCTGCCGTGTAAAGTACTGGAAAATCACTCAAAAGCCTTGTAAAGTTCTATAATTCTACTATTTTCTGTAGCAGTATTCTCCTCCTTTGGAGCACAGTGGCTTAGTGGTATAGTGCTTGACTCAAGAACGAGAGGCCACGGGTTCGAGCCTCAACGGCGTCACTGCGTTTGTGGTCCTTGAGCAAGACACATTTATACTAGCTTAGTACAGGTTCAACACAAGAAGACCCGCCCCTGCTTAACTGAAAGGTTGTTGATGGGACTTACAGAATCAAATCAAACAAACAAACAAACAAAACTATGATCCATTATTTCAGTCTAGCATTTCTGAAGTATTTTAACACTTCGATCAGTATTGGTCAGTGAGAAGATACAGCTTGAAGCTGCCAGGATAGTGACTGGAACAACCAAATTAGTATCCATTGAGAATTTATATAAAAAAAACTGGCTGGGAGACTCTTAGCTCAAGACGAAGGCAACATAAATTGACTCTGTACTATAAAATGACCAACTACTTAACTCCAGCATATCTCAGTTCATTGCTTCCTCCCCTTGTAGGTGCCATGTCCAGGTATCCACTAAGAAACAGCGAACAATATCAAACAATTGACGCTAAATCCCAACTGTACTATAATTCATTTCTCCCCTCAACCATACGTAAGTGGAATACTCTAGATAACACAGTTCAGTCCTGTCCATCAGTTTCTTCTTTCAAAAAGAAGATGTCAACGCGGCAACCTGTTCCAAATTATTATTATCTCACTGGCAGCAGAAACGAACAGATACTTCATGCTAGAATTAGGACAAATTGTAGCAGTTTGCATTACACCTTATTCAGTAAAAACATCATACAATACAAGTTCTGTACATGTGGCGAAATTGAAGACGCCCAGCACTTCCTCTTCTCTTGTGCAAGGTTCACTGCCAAGCGTCAAATTATGCTAGAAAAGGTTCAAAGACACTGTGTCCCAACTCTTAACGTGCTGTTGTATGCTGAACGAAGCTTAAACAGCGATACCAATTGTATTATCTTCAAAGCTGTTCAGGAGTTTATCACCCATTCAAAACGATTTGAGAACTAACTACCAATATAATGGCACTATGTCTTATCCAATAAGGTCAATACCGTGGAAATCTCTCTCTTTCTCTATCTTATCTGCTAGATTACACACACACACACACACACACACACACACACACACACACACACACACACACACACACACACACACACACACACACACACACACACACACACACACACACACACACACACACACTTCTTAGTATCATTTACTATCTGCATAAAATGTAATCACATAATTCAATTGGGAACATCATCAAGAAATCAACTGCTAATCAAATTATGTTATTTAGATGATTCCTTTAGGGAAGCAGATTCAAGCAAGTCTTAGACTTATTTCTGTATCCCTTTCAAATGTATTGTATTGTATATATGATGTATCTGTTGTATCTCGATGTACTTTATATTTGAATAAAATATTGTTTACACTATTGGTCATTAGCTTTAAGTCCTTGAAAACTGTTGGAGAGGCCTTTAGAAGTCCTTGAAAAGTCCTTGAATTTTTACTCATATCTTCCTGTATGAACCATGGAAAGCCATTGCTTTAAAATTGAATAGTGTACATAGAGGCAGTTAATTTTTTATACATTGAAAATAAAGTAACACTAAATGACGTGAAATTCATTTCTTGTAGACATGTTGGGTTATAATCATCATATTTGAGATTTTAGATTTGCACAATTTTTGTTGCGGACACTACACTACAGTTATATTTATTATATGTATTTATTAAATTAATTTTTAGCCACGAATTGTGTTTTTGTTTGTGTACATATCTTCCCTGATACTGAAGATTTCTATAGAAATGTGATTTAAAGTACTCATTTAATGGATATGTACTGAAATTTGTCAAACAGCAAATAATAGCATAAACAGCTAGAAATAAAATGAGGTTTTACACATGAACATCGAAACACTGAGTTGGATGAAAAACTAAGTTTATAACTGATATCTAAAAAAGGATGTGCATTGAAGAAAATTTTGCTGGTTGGATCTGAAAATTTGTTCTGTTTTATGCTTTTAAAAGATCATTTGTCAGCTCTGTTGCAGATACTACTGTGACATTCATATAAATGAACTGTTGGTTAGAATTGTTTTGTTGGTTTACAAAGACTAAGAGCATCATTAATGCTTTTATAATGTTTATATCAAAAGTGTAGATCAATGATAATTGTCACAAAACATGGTAAAGGGATGTTATAACTGATTAATGTATTATTTGGCACTATAACAGAGGCCAAAACTGAGGACCTTTAGTTTCAGTTTTATTTTCCATATTTCTTTTCTAAGCCTTGCTTTAGAGTAAAGTAAAGTGGTTATAATTCCCTTATCCTTTGGTTTATATAATAAAGTAGGTTCTCTAGCGTGGGTATATGACAGTAAATTGAGCTTAGCACGCTCAAAATGCGATTTCTAACTATTCAATGGCATCTGGCAAAATTTAACATTAGTGCTCCTGTATTATTGAATTTATTAAAATCCTTGTGAAAGAAAACAACAAGGATAAAATGCTCGATTTATCTCTTCGTCAACTGTTTTAAATTGAACATTTATTATATAACATATGATCCTCTATTTATCGTGATGGCACTCTTCAAACGTAATACAGGTAACTCATAAGGCTAGAGATTTTAGCCGTCACCCAATTTCCTACTTTGAATATGCGTGAATAGAGGGCGGGCTTATTCTCGGCAGAGTCTTCGCAGATCGCGCATGTGTTAAATACCTAAATCTCATGAACTGGTTTTCGTTTTTCAGACTATCAACTACCCACGACATCTAGAAGGCTCAAACGTGAGGATAGTTTTCAACGCACGGTCAGTTTACTATGGATTCAGGGTGAGTGAAAGTCCTGCTGATAACAGACTCCATAAAGGAGTTCTACTGATAAGGCGTACAACTTCCCTCATTGACATGATAACAAACACCTTCAAATTGCCCTAATGTTTTTAAAAGTGGCGTGGTTTGACTGTAAAATTAACATACTACGCATCAAAATGCGTTTCAAAGCATCCCATCGTTTACAAAAATGTGAACACTTGCATTTCCTGCCCAGTGTAAGATATAATACCAGAAAATTGAACAAAATTTGTTCAGGCAACTTGTACCCCTTTTCCCCAAGAGTCAATCATGGAACACATTCTTGCTCCTACAAATGAAGCAAATTAGGTGATAAGGTTTCAACTTTCTCCCAGCATTTTCAAGATTGTATATACTGGCCATTTGAAAGCACATTTGTCTTAAACAACAATGCAATTTTACTTGTTTTATTGTTGATATGATAACTCCTAAGTTACAGGTAATTGTTGCATACAAAGTGATGGTTTTTAGAATAAATAGAACATATTTTTTTTCATGCAGCTGATCATTGCATATTTTCTTACTTTTTTCTAATGTCCTTCTTACAAAGAATTATAAACTGATTTACCTGTTGGATTTCTTTTGCTCCGGTATTCAGTTTAATTTACTGTTGAGTCCTTATCCTTGCTTTGTCTCCTTGTTATATCTTGATTTATATGTTTTAGGAGATGATGCATTGATAAGTTAGGGGTCTTTCATGCAAACCAAATATCTATGTGTCTTGATCCACATCTGAATTAAGGGTGAGGTTGGCGCCGTTAAACCGGTTTAAGCCCTCCAGTAAAATATTTTACTGACCGTTCCAAGGCGGTACTTCTTTTGCGGATCTTTTATGTTTTTGTTCTGTCTTGTGTTTGCTATGTTTTGTGCGCGTCTGTTTATATGTGCTTCGTGGTCACCTGCTGGGAAAGGGCTGACCTCTTGGCTCTCGTTTGTGGTGTCTTCTGTGAGTTTGTCACTTTCCCATTGGTATCCTGGGTCAGGTGTGGTACTTGATTGTATCGATTCCTGATCTTTGCAACCTTACTTACTTTGACCAGCACCGATTTTTTTCTCTGTGGTCTACACTAAATTTACAGCAGGAACCAATTTCAAGGTGACAAGCTGATACTCAGAAAAAGAGCAATCAGAATTTCTACCGTTTTGAGTACTTCGGCATTATATTCTAGACTGTGCCTTCCCTCATGTTTCGTCTTTAAGCTGAGTACCAAACTATAGGCGAATGCAGTGCTATTTTTCAGAGAGTAAAAGTGCTGAAATATTAAGGATAGAAGTGCTATAAAAATAAAAAAAAATAATGTCTTCTTTCTGTGCATGCGTACGAATATACAAAGATATGCAACGTTTGCAATTGGACATTTGAAATGCATGTCTTTCAGTTTGGTTTAGATGCCTCTCCCCCCACCCCACCCCACGAACTCAAGATGCCCTTAAGACAATGAAATGTCGTTACATACATATACAACAAATGTAAATGGCATCTTGGGTCAAGGGGTGGAAGCATCTAAAAATAAGCTAAAAGACTGTCCACTGATAAACGTCACGTAGTTTAGCATAGTTCGTATTGCGCAGAACGAAGACATTAAACTTTTGAATTTAAACAGCACTCCTATCCTTAATATTTCAGCACAGTTTACTCTTTGAAAAGCAGCAATACATTCACTCATAGTTTGACCGAACGCTACCTAGTTTAAAGATGAAAACTGAGGGGTGGGGTAGAATATGCAAGTTTTCATGTCTATAAAACGTATTTTGGTGCGCAGCATGTTTATTTGACTGCCGAACCACGTGAATCTAAAAAACATAAGGGCATATGAAAAGAATTTCTAGCGATAAGGCGAGCAATCTCCCTAAACGAGACGTTCGTTTTATTTTGTTGAAATAACGACTGGAGAAACTAGGCACATTCGAGAAATATATATAGACGGGCCGTCGATGCACCATTGTCCCCGAATTTATATATTTAAAACGGGATTTCCTTAAAGCTGCATAGTCTGTAAATTTTGATCTTTTTATTTTAGAACTAATGTTTCTATTTTTCAAGAACACAGTAAAAAAACTAAAATTCAGGTATACATTTTACCAATTTCGTAAATCTTAACAAATTATCAGTATCGAAACAACAGCATTTATATTAAAATTAACTGTCTATAATTATTGGAGGGACGCAAATAATTATCGACACAAGTAAAACACACCTGTTTTATAGGATAATTCACTTTTCCGTGCAGTTTTCCGCTCTAGTGAACAGATTTATTGTGAAAACATAACTTAATTCAGCTTTTACAAATGATTTAAGAAGAAAATAAAATTTTTCGAAAAATGTTCATAGTTACAGAGTATGCAGCTTTAATGCATGTAATAAATCTACTTCTTATTGAATGAGAATTTATTTCGATCATCAACTGTACTTGTTATTCAGTAACATATATGGGAACTAGACCGTTAAACAAGGGTACCAATCGTCCTATCACGCTATGTACAGTAAAACTATTTATACAGTTGATGTACAATAAAAACGACCATCTTGCAAAGTGGTCTATTTTTGTCAGATATTTGATGGCTTCTTTCGCTAATACAACCCCTTTCCCCCCCTAGACCCAAGACGCCCTTTACATATGTTATATATTTGTATAGCGACATTTAATTGTCCAAAGGGCATCTTGGGTCTAGGGGGGGGGGGGAAAGCATCTAAAAACAAACTGAAAGACGCCAGTTTCATCTTTTCAATGGCAAACGTCACAATTTTAAGTATATTTCGTACGCATGCGCAGAAGGAATACCGCAAAGTTTCGAAAAGGAAGGGCACTTATATCCTTAATATTTTAGCACTTTTACTTTTTGAAAACCTGCAAAGGATTTACTAAAACTCTCGTCTAAACGGCACCCTGTCTAAAGTTGTAAAATTAGGGGTGGGAGTTGAAGGCGCAAGTTTTAACGGTTTTGTAAATGATGAATCGTTTTGAAACCAATCTTTATGCTTTCTATGTAATTTTTTACTACCAGAACAGACCAATTTTAAAAACATTAGGGCAATTTGAAAATTAAGGTTTTGCAATCATGTCAACTAGGGAAAATATACGCCTTATCGCTAGATCTCCTTTGGTCTTTGTTATCATATCAATTAGGGAAAATATACGCCTTATCAGTTGAACTCCTTGATGAACATGTAAACATTATTTATATATGGGCCGCGTTGCGAGAATTCCGTCTCAGGCGTTTCCGATTGAGTAAGACTCAAATAAGCTAGCTCAGCTACTTAGACTAGCTAGAATAATCAAGTTTTGATTGACGTGATTGTCGATAGTATAAATAGAAATCAAAATGCGCGGATGCACAGTCGTTGTTTGGTCTGTGCATTTGCTATTTGCATGCAACAAAGTCAGATTTTCCCGCGACGATGCTCAATTATGTCGTCTCTTTTATATGAATGTATAAAACATAATCATTCGCTACCACGATAGTATAAAACGTTACTTTTTTTCATTCAGTTCACCGCTAAAAACTATTCCTTTTAGCGATACGCTATTTTTTTCATTTAGTTCACCACTAAAAACTATTCCTTTTAGCGTATCGCTAAAAGGAATAGTTTTTAGCGGTGAACTGAATGAAAAAAATGGTGATCTTAAAATGCTTAGTGAGCTGAATCTCTGACAACCTCTCCGACCCGTTCCTGATACAAAGAACACGCACTTGATTTTAGTTTTCATTTAATATAGGGAAGGGGATAATGACAACGGTCCCCGCATGGTGCGTTTCTGCGCATGCGTCATTTGTTTTTAAAATAGACAGCCAAAAAACCCAATGTCTATTAATAGCGCTTAACAAGATGCAGCTTTTAAAAAAGATAATACTTTATGTAGAGGTCATATTTTAAGATGCCTGAAAATCCTCTATGGAGGCTTGATGTCCCCCCCTCTTGATCCGCACATGTTTCCTACAATGTGCCCCCGACCTCAATCCTCCATTTAGACTCAAATCAGCTTGTGCGTATGTGCAGTTGTAAACGTATCAGCATATTTGCTATTTCCTTTATGAAGATGACATTGACAAGCGCTAATTTCTTTAACTATGATCAGACGATGGCTATCGCCTGCACATATATCATATAAGGCTAGCATGGAAACATGTCCTAATTCCTGTAATAGAATGAAGGCAAATGGATGGGCATGTTTCTCCTTTAATAAACGTACAACTATGTTCTGAAGTCGTTGTGAGGAGACGGTCAGAACTGGACGAGCGTATTTCTAAATCAGATATGGGTATTACCGTATTCTTACTACGATCACAGCTGGCTGATCATGCTCCTCATCAGGTAGATGTATAAACATTATCTTACCGATGTAATGAGACGACCATGTTCCTTATGAAATAGGGGTATAACCATGCTCCGAACATGGTCATGAGATGATCATAATGGACAGAGCATGTTTCTTACCTGAATGAGGTATAACCATGCTCTGACCGTCGTCACGAAAAGATCACAACTGACGGTGCATGTTTCTTACCTGCTCTGTCCATTGTAACTGTCGGAGCAAGTTTCATACATAAATGATATATAACCATGCTCTGACCGTTGTCATGTCACGATGACAACTAACGGAGCATGTTTCATACCTTAGGGATGAATAACCATGCTCTGACCGTTGTCATAAGACGATGTCAACTGTCAGAGCATGTTTCATACCTTCGGGATGAATAACCATGCTCTGACCGTTGTCATTTCACGAAGACAACTGTCTGAGCATGTTTCATACCTTAGGGGTAAATAACCATGCTCTGACCGTTGTCATGTCACGATGACAACTAACGGAGCATGTTTCATATCTTAGAGATGAATAACTATGTTCTGACCGTTGTCATGAGACGATGACAACTGACGAGGCATGTGTCATACCTAAAGGATGAATAACCATGCTCTGACCGTTGTCATGAGGCGATGACAACTGACCGAGCATGTTTCATACCTTAGGGATGAATAACCATGCTCTGACCGTTGTCATGAGACGATGACAACTGACGAGGCATGTTTCATACCGTAGAGATGAATAACCATGCTCTGACCGTTGTCATGTCACGATGACAACTATCGGAGCATGTTTCATACCTTAGAGATGAATAACCATGCTCTGACCGTTGTCATGAGACGATGACAACTGTCGGAGCATGTTTCATACATTAGAGATGAATAACCATGCTCTGACCGTTGTCATGTCACGATGACAACTGTCGGAGCATGTTTCATACCTTAGGGGTAAATAACCATGCTCTGACCGTTGTCATGTCACGATGACAACTAACGGAGCATGTTTCATATCTTAGAGATGAATAACCATGCTCTGACCGTTGTCATAAGACGATGTCAACTGTCAGAGCATGTTTCATACCTTCGGGATGAATAACCATGCTCTGACCGTTGTCATTTCACGAAGACAACTGTCTGAGCATGTTTCATACCTTAGGGGTATATAACCATGCTCTGACCGTTGTCATGTCACGATGACAACTAACGGAGCATGTTTCATATCTTAGAGATGAATAACTATGCTCTGACCGTTGTCATGTCACGATGACAACTGTCGGAGCATGTTTCATACCTTAGGGATAAATAATCATGCATGACCGTTGTCATGTCACGATGACAACTGTCTGAGCATGTTTCATACCTTAGAGAGGAATAACCATGCTCTGACCGTTGTCATGAGGCGATGACAACTGACGAAGCATGTTTCATACTTTAGAGATGAATAACCATGCTCTGACAGTTGTCATGTCACGATGACAACTGTCGGAGCATGTTTCATACCTTAGAGATGAATAACCATGCTCTGACCGTTGTCATGAGACGATGACAACTGACGGAGCATGTTTCATACCTTAGAGATGAATAACCATGCTCTGACCGTTGTCATGTCACGATGACAACTGTCTGAGCATGTTTCATACCTTAGAGAGGAATAACCATGCTCTGACCGTTGTCATGAGGCGATGACAACTGACGAAGCATGTTTCATACTTTAGAGATGAATAACCATGCTCTGACAGTTGTCATGTCACGATGACAACTGTCGGAGCATGTTTCATACCTTAGAGATGAATAACCATGCTCTGACCGTTGTCATGAGACGATGACAACTGACGGAGCATGTTTCATACCTTAGAGATAAATAACCATGCTCTGACCGTTGTCATGTCACGACGACAACTGTCGAAGCATGTTTAATACCTTAGAGATGAAAAACCATGCTCTGACCGTTGTCATGAAACGATGTCAACTGTTGGAGCATGCTTCATACCTTAGAGATGAATAATCATGCTCTGACCGTTGTCATGTCACGATGACAACTGTCGGAGCATGTTTCATACCTTAGAGATGAATAACCATGCTCTGACCGTTGTCATGAGACGATGTCAACTGTCAGAGCATGTTTCATACCTTCGGGATGAATAATCATGCATGACCGTTGTCATGAGACGATGACAACTGTCGGAGCATGTTTCATACCTTAGAGATGAATAACCATGCTCTGACCGTTGTCATCAGGCGATGACAACTTACGGAGCATGTTTCATACCTTAGGGATGAAAACCCATGCTCTGACCGTTGTCATGTCACGAAGACAACTGTCGGAGCATGTTTCATATCTTAGAGATGAATAACCATGCTCTGACCGTTGTCATGAGACGATGACAACTAACAGAGCATGTTTCATACCTAAGGGATGAATAACCATGCTCTGACCGTAGTCATGTCACGATGACAACTGTCGGAGCATGGTTCATACCTTAGGGATATATTACCATGCTCTGACCGTTGTCACTAGACAATAACTTGTGACGGAGCATGGTTCATATCTTAGGGATATATTAGCATGCTCTGACCGCTGTCATGAGATGATATCAACTGACGGAGCATGGTTCATATCTTAGGGATATATAACCTTGCTCTGACCGTTGTCACTAAACGATAACAACTGAAGGAGCATGGTTAATACCTTAGGGATATTTCTCCATGCTCTGACCGTTGTCACTAGATGATAACAACTGACGGAGCATGGTTCATATCTTAGGGATATAGTACCATGGTCTGACCGTTGCCATGAGACGATAACAACTGACGGAGCATGGTTTATTACTTAACGATATATTACCATGCTCTGACCGTTGTCACTAGACGATAACAACTGACGGAGCATGGATAATACCTCAGAAATATATAACCATGCTCTGACCGTTGTCAAAAGATGATAACAACTGACGAAGCATTGTTCATACCTTAGGGATATATTACCATGCTCTGACCGTTGTCATGGGACGATAACAACTGACGGAGCATTGTTCATACCTTAGGGATATATTACCATTATCTGACCGTTGTCACTCGACGATTACAACTGACGGAGTATGGATCATACCTTAGGTAAAGATTACCATGCTCTGACCGTTGCCATGAGACGATTACAACTGACGGAGCATGGTTCATACCTTAGGGATATAGTACCATGCTCTGACCGTTGTCACTAGACGATAACAAGTGACGGAGCATGGTTCATACCTTAAGGATATATTCAATGATCTGACCGTTGTCACTAGACGATAACAACTGACGGAGATGGTTCATACCTTAGGGATATATTACCATGCTCTGACCGTTGTCACTAGATGATAACAACTGACGGAGCCTTGTTCATACCTTAGGGATATATTACCATGCTCTGACCGTTGTCAGAAGATGATAACAACTGACGGAGCATGGTTCATAGCTTAGGGATATATTACCATTCTCTGACCGTTGTCATGAGACGATAACAACTGACGGAGCATGGTTCATACCTTAGGGATATATTACCATGCTCTGACCATTGTCACTAAACGATAACATCTGACGGAGCACGGTTCATACCTTAGGGATATATTACCATGCTTTGACCGTTGTCACTAGACGATAACAACTGACGGAGATGGTTCATACCTTAGTGTTATATTACCATGCTCTGACTGTTGTCACTAGATGATAACAACTGATGGAGCATGGTTCATACCTTAGGGATATATAACCATGCTCTGACCGTTGTCACTAGACGATAACAAACAACTGACGGAGCATGGTTCACACATAAGGGATATATTACCATGCTCTGACCGTTGTCATGTCACGATGACAACAGTCGGAGCATTTTTCATATCTTAGAGATGAATACCCATGCTCTGACCGTTGTCATGAGGCGATGACAACTAACGGAGCATGGTTCATACCTTAGGGATATATTACCATGCTCTGACCGTTGTCACTAGACAATAACAACTGTCGGAGCATGGTTCATATCTTAGGGATATATGAGCATGCTCTGACCGCTGTCATGAGATGATAACAACTGACGGAGCATGGTTCATATCTTAGGGATATATTACCATGCTCAGACCGTTGTCACTAGACGATAACAACTGACGGAGCATGGTTCATACCTTAGGGATATATTACCACTCTCTGACCGTTGTCACTAGATGATAACAACTGACGGAGCATGGTTCATATCTTAGGGATATATTACCATGCTTTGACCGTTGTCAATAGACGATAACAACTGACGGAGCATGGTTCATACCTTAGGGATATATTACCATGCTCTGACCGTTGTCACTAGACGATAACAAATGACGGAGCATGGATAATACATCAGGGATATAATACCATGCTCTGACCCCTGTCACAAGATGATAACAACTGACGGAGCATGGTTCATACCTTAGGGATATATTACCATTCTCTGACCGTTGTCACTCGACGATTACAACTGACGGAGTATGGATCATACCTTAGGTATAGATTACCATGCACTGACCGTTGCCATGAGACGATTACAACTGACGGAGCATGGTTCATACCTTATGGATATAGTACCATGCTCTGACCGTTGTCACTAGACGATAACAAGTGACGGAGCATGGTTCATACCTTAGGGATATATTCAATGCTCTGACCGTTGTCACTAGACGATAACAACTGACGGAGATGGTTCATACCTTAGGGATATATTACCATGCTCTGACCGTTGTCACTAGATGATAACAACTGACGGAGCCTTGTTCATACCTTAGGGATATATTACCATGCTCTGACCGTTGTCACAAGATGATAACAACTGACGGAGCATGGTTCATACCATAGCGATATATTACCATGCTCTGACCGTTGTCATGAGACGATAATAACTGACGGAGCATGGTTCATACCTTAGGGATATATTACCATGCTCTGACCGTTGTCACTAGACGATAACAACTGACGGAGCACGGTTCATACCTTAGGGATATATTACCATCCTCTGACCGTTGTCACTAGACGATAACAACTGACGGAGATGGTTCATACCTTAGGGATATATTACCATGCTCTGACCGTTGTCACTAGATGATAACAACTAACGGAGCGCGGTTCATATCTTAGGGATATATTACCATGCTCTGACCGTTGTCATGAGACGATAACAGCTGACGGGCCATGGTTCATACCTTAGGGATATATAACCATGCTCTGACCGTTGTCATTAGATGATAACGACTGACGGAGCATGGTTCATACCTTAGGGATATATTATCATGCTCTGACCGTTGTCACTAGATGATGACAACTGACGGAGCATGGTTCATACCTTAGGGATATATTACCATGCTCTGACCGTTGTCACTAGACGATAATAACTGACGGAGCATGGTTAATATCGTAGGGATATATTACCATGCTCTGACAGTTGTCATTAGACGATAACAACTGACGGAGCATGGTTCATACCTAAGGTATCTATTACCATGCTCTGACCGTTGTCATGAGACGATAACTAGTGACGGAGCATGGTTCATACCTTAGGGATATATTACCATGCTCTGACCGTTGTCACTAGATGATGACAACTGACGGAGCATGGTTCATACCTTAGGGATATATTACCATGCTCTGACCGTTGTTATGAGACGATAACAACTGACGGAGCATGGTTCATATCTTAGGGATATATATATCCATGCTCTGACCGTTGTCATGAGACGATAACAACTGACGGAGCATGGTTCATACCTTAGGGATATATTACCATGCTCTGACCGTTGTCATGAGACGATAACAACTGACGGAGCATGGTTCATACCTTAGGGATGAAAACTCATGCTCTGACCGTTGTCATGTCATGATGACAACTGTCGGAGCATGTTTCATATCTTAGAGATGAATACCCATGCTCTGACCGTTGTCATGAGGCGATGACAACTAACGGAGCATGTTTCATACCTTAGGAATATAATACCATGCTCTGACCGTTGTCATGAGACGAAAACAACAGACGGAGCACGGTTCATACCTTAGGGATATATTTCCATGCTCTGACCGTTGTCACTAGACAATAACAACTGACGGAGCATGGTTCATACCTTAGGGATATATTACCATTCTCTGACCGTTGTCACTAGATAAAAACAACTGACGGAGCATGGTTCATATCATAGGGATATATTACCATGCTCTGACCGTTGTCACTAGACGATAACAACTGACGGAGCATGGTTCATACCTTAGGGATATATTACCATTCTCTGACCGTTGTCACTAGATGATAACAACTGACGGAGCATGGTTCATATCTTAGGGATATATTACCATGCTTTGACCGTTGTCAATAGACGATAACAACTGACGGAGCATGGTACATACCTTAGGGATATATTACCATGCTCTGACCGTTGTCACTAGACGATAACAAATGACGGAGCATGGATAATACATCAGGGATATATTACCATGCTCTGACCGTTGTCACAAGATGATAACAACTGACGGAGCATGGTTCATACCTTAGGGATATATATCCATGCTCTGACCGTTGTCATGAGACGATAACAACTGACGGAGCATGGTTCATACCTTAGGGATATATTACCATGCTCTGACCGTTGTCACTAGACGATAACAACTGACGGAGCATGGTTCATACCTTAGGGATATATTAACATGCTCTGACCGTTGTCACTAGACGATAACAACTGACGGAGATGGTTCATACCTTAGGGACAATTACCATGCTCTGACCGTTGTCACTAGATGATAACAACTAACGGAGCATGGTTCATACCTAAGGGATATATTACCATGCTCTGACCGTTGTCATGAGACGATAACAGCTGACGGGCCATGGTTCATACCTTAGGGATATATAACAATGCTCTGACCGTTGTCATTAGATGATAACGACTGACGGAGCATGGTTCATACCTTAGGGATATATTATCATGCTCTGACCGTTGTCACTAGATGATGACAACTGACGGAGCATGGTTCATACCTTAGGGATATATTACCATGCTCTGACCGTTGTCACTAGACGATAACAACTGACGGAGCATGGTTAATATCGTAGGGATATATTACCATGCTCTGACAGTTGTCATTAGACGATAACAACTGACGGAGCATGGTTCATACCTTAGGGATATATATCCATGCTCTGACCGTTGTCATGAGACGATAACTAGTGACGGAGCATGGTTCATACCTTAGGGATATATTACCATGCTCTGACCGTTGTCACTAGACGATAACAACTGACGGAGCATGGTTCATACCTTAGGGGTATATTACAATTCTCTGACCGTTGTCACTAGATGATAACAACTGACGGAGCATGGTTCATATCTTAGGGATATATTACCATGCTTTGACCGTTGTCAATAGACGATAACAACTGACGGAGCATGTTTCATACCTTAGGGATATATTACCATGCTCTGACCGTTGTCACTAGACGATAACAAATGACGGAGCATGGATAATACATCAGGGATATATTACCATGCTCTGACCGTTGTCACTAGACGATAACAAACAACTGACGGAGCATGGTTCACACATTAGGGATATATTACCATTCTCTGACCGTTGTCATGAGACGATAACAGCTGACGGGCCATGGTTCATACTTTAGGGATAAATAACCATGCTCTGACCGTTGTCACTAGATGATAACAACTGACGGAGCATGGTTCATACCTTAGGGATATATTACCATGCTCTGACCGTTGTCACTAGATGATGACAACTGACGGAGCATGGTTCATACCTTAGGGATATATAACCATGCTCTGACCGTTGTCACTAGACGATAACTAGTGACGGAGCATGGTTCATACCTTAGGGATATATTACCATACTCTGACCGTTGTCACTAGATGATGACAACTGACGGAGCATGGTTCATACCTTAGGGATATTTTACAATGCTCTGACCGTTGTCACTAGATGATAACAACAGACGGAGCATGGTTCATACCTTAGGGATATATTACCATGCTCTGACCGTTGTCATGAGACGATAACAACTCACGGACGATGGTTCATACCTTAGGGATATATAACCATGCTCTGACCGTTGTCACTAGATGATAACAACTGATGGAGAATGGTTCATACATAAGAATATATTACCATGCTCTGACCGTTGTCACTAGACGATAACAACTGACGGAGTATGGGTCATACCTTAGGTATAGATTACCATGCTCTGACCGTTGTCATGAGACGATAACAACTGACGGAGCATGGTTCATACCTTAGGGATATATTACCATGCTCTGACCGTTGTCATGAGACGATTACTAGTGACGGAGCATGGTTCATACCTTAGGGATATATTACCATGCTCTGACCGTTGTCACTAGATGATGACAACTGACGGAGCATGGTTCATACCTTAGGGATATATTACCATGCTCTGACCGTTGTTATGAGACGATAACAAATGACGGAGCATGGTTCATATCTTAGGGATATATTACCATGCTCTGACCGTTGTCATGAGACGATAACAACTGACGGATCATAGTTCATACCTTAGGGATATATTACCATGCTCTGACCGTTGTCACAAGATGATAACAACTGACGGAGCATGGTTCATACCTTAGGGATATATTACCATGCTCTGACTGTTGTCATCAGACGATAACAACTGACGGAGCATGGTTCATACCTTAGGGATATATTACCATGCTCTGACCATTGTCACTAAACGATAACATCTGACGGAGCACGGTTCATACCTTAGGGATATATAAGCATCCCCTGACCGCTGTCATGAGATGATAACAACTGACGGAGCATGGTTCATATCTTAGGGATATATTACCATGCTCTGACCGTTGTCACTAGACGATAACAACTGACGGAGCATGGTTCATACCTTAGGGATATATTACCATTCTCTGACCGTTGTCACTAGATGATAACAACTGACGGAGCATGGTTCATATCTTAGGGATATATTACCATGCTCTGACCGTTGTCACAAGATGATAACAACTGACGGAGCATGGTGCATACCTCAGGGATATATTACCATGCTCTGACCGTTGTCATCAGACGATAACAACTGACGGAGCATGGTTCATACCTTAGGGATACATTACCTTGCTCTGACCATTGTCACTAAACGATAACATCTGACGGAGCACGGTTCATACCTTAGGGATATATTACCATGCTCTGACCGTTGTCACTAGACGATAACAACTGACGGAGATGGCTCATACCTTAAGGATATATTACCATGCTCTGACCTTTGTCACTAGATGATAACAACTAACGGAGCATGGTTCATACCTTAGGGATATATTACCATGCTCTGACCGTTGTCACTAGACGATAACAAACAACTGACGGAGCATGGTTCACACATTAGGGATATATTACCATTCTCTGACCGTTGTCATGAGACGATAACAGCTGAAGGGTCATGGTTCATACTTTAGGGATATATAACCATGCTCTGACCGTTGTCACTAGATGATAACAACTGACGGAGCATGGTTCATACCTTAGGGATATATTATCATGCTCTGACCGTTGTCACTAGATGATGACAACTGACGGAGCATGGTTCATACCTTAGGGATATATTACCATGCTCTGACCGTTGTCACTAGACGATAACTAGTGACGGAGCAGGGTTCATACCTTAGGGATATATTACCATGCTCTGACCGTTGTCAATAGACGATAATAACTGACGGAGCATGGTTCATACCTTAGGGATATATTACCATGCTCTGACCGTTGTCACTAGACGATAACAAACAACTGACGGAGCATGGTTCACACATTAGGGATATATTACCATTCTCTGACCGTTGTCATGAGACGATAACAACTGACAGAGCATGGTTCATACCTTAGGGATAAAAACTCATGCTCTGACCGTTGCCATGTCATGATGACAACTGTCGGAGCATGTTTCATATCTTAGAGATGAATACCCATGCTCTGACCGTTGTCATGAGGCGATGACAACTAACGGAGCATGTTTCATACCTTAGGGATATAATACCATGCTCTGACCGTTGTCATGAGACGAAAACAACAGACCGAGCACGGTTCATACCTTAGGGATATATTTCCATGCTCTGACCGTTGTCACTAGACAATAACAACTGACGGAGCATGGTTCATACCTTAGGGGTATATTACCATTCTCTGACCGTTGTCACTAGATTATAACAACTGACGGAGCATGGTTCATATCATAGGGATATATTACCATGCTTTGACCGTTGTCAATAGACGATAACAACTGACGGAGCATGTTTCATACCTTAGGGATATATTACCATGCTCTGACCGTTGTCACTAGACGATAACAAATGACGGAGCATGGATAATACATCAGGGATATATTACCATGCTCTGACCGTTGGCACAAGATGATAACAACTGACGGAGCATGGTTCATACCTTAGGGATATATATCCATGCTCTGACAGTTGTCATGAGACGATAACAACTTACGGAGCATGGTTCATACCTTAGGGATATATTACCATGCTCTGACCATTGTCACTAAACGATAACATCTGACGGAGAACGGTTCATACCTTAGGGATATATTACCATGCTCTGACCGTTGTCATGAGTTGATAACAACTGACGGAGCATGGTTCATACCTTATGGATATATAACCATGCTCTGACTGTTGTCACTAGACGATAACAACTGACGGAGTATGGTTCATACCTTAGGGATATATTACCATGCTCTGACCGTTGTCATGAGTTGATAACAACTCACGGACGATGGTTCATACCTTAGGGATATATAACCATGCTCTGACCGTTGTCACTAGATGATAACAACTGATGGAGAATGGTTCATACATTAGGATATATTACCATGCTCTGACCGTTGTCACTAGACGATAACAACTGACGGAGTATGGGTCATACCTTAGGTATAGATTACCATGCTCTGACCGTTGTCATGAGACGATAACAACTGACGGAGCATGGTTCATACCTTAGGGATATATTACCATGCTCTGACCGTTGTCATGAGACGATAACTAGTGACGGAGCATGGTTCATACCTTAGGGATATATTACCATGCTCTGACCGTTGTCACTAGATGATGACAACTGACGGAGCATGGTTCATACCTTAGGGATATATTACCATGCTCTGACCGTTGTTATGAGACGATAACAAATGACGGAGCATGGTTCATATCTTAGGGATATATTACCATGCTCTGACCGTTGTCATGAGACGATAACAACTGACGGATCATAGTTCATACCTTAGGGATATATTAAATTTACAGCAGGAACCAATTTCAAGGTGACAAGCTGATACTCAGAAAAAGAGCAATCAGAATTTCTACCGTTTTGAGTACTTCGGCATTATATTCTAGACTGTGCCTTCCCTCATGTTTCGTCTTTAAGCTGAGTACCAAACTATAGGCGAATGCAGTGCTATTTTTCAGAGAGTAAAAGTGCTGAAATATTAAGGATAGAAGTGCTATAAAAATAAAAAAAAATAATGTCTTCTTTCTGTGCATGCGTACGAATATACAAAGATATGCAACGTTTGCAATTGGACATTTGAAATGCATGTCTTTCAGTTTGGTTTAGATGCCTCTCCCCCCACCCCACCCCACGAACTCAAGATGCCCTTAAGACAATGAAATGTCGTTACATACATATACAACAAATGTAAATGGCATCTTGGGTCAAGGGGTGGAAGCATCTAAAAATAAGCTAAAAGACTGTCCACTGATAAACGTCACGTAGTTTAGCATAGTTCGTATTGCGCAGAACGAAGACATTAAACTTTTGAATTTAAACAGCACTCCTATCCTTAATATTTCAGCACAGTTTACTCTTTGAAAAGCAGCAATACATTCACTCATAGTTTGACCGAACGCTACCTAGTTTAAAGATGAAAACTGAGGGGTGGGGTAGAATATGCAAGTTTTCATGTCTATAAAACGTATTTTGGTGCGCAGCATGTTTATTTGACTGCCGAACCACGTGAATCTAAAAAACATAAGGGCATATGAAAAGAATTTCTAGCGATAAGGCGAGCAATCTCCCTAAACGAGACGTTCGTTTTATTTTGTTGAAATAACGACTGGAGAAACTAGGCACATTCAAGAAATATATATAGACGGGCCGTCGATGCACCATTGTCCCCGAATTTATATATTTAAAACGGGATTTCCTTAAAGCTGCATAGTCTGTAAATTTTGATCTTTTTATTTTAGAACTAATGTTTCTATTTTTCAAGAACACAGTAAAAAAACTAAAATTCAGGTATACATTTTACCAATTTCGTAAATCTTAACAAATTATCAGTATCGAAACAACAGCATTTATATTAAAATTAACTGTCTATAATTATTGGAGGGACGCAAATAATTATCGACACAAGTAAAACACACCTGTTTTATAGGATAATTCACTTTTCCGTGCAGTTTTCCGCTCTAGTGAACAGATTTATTGTGAAAACATAACTTAATTCAGCTTTTACAAATGATTTAAGAAGAAAATAAAATTTTTCGAAAAATGTTCATAGTTACAGAGTATGCAGCTTTAATGCATGTAATAAATCTACTTCTTATTGAATGAGAATTTATTTCGATCATCAACTGTACTTGTTATTCAGTAACATATATGGGAACTAGACCGTTAAACAAGGGTACCAATCGTCCTATCACGCTATGTACAGTAAAACTATTTATACAGTTGATGTACAATAAAAACGACCATCTTGCAAAGTGGTCTATTTTTGTCAGATATTTGATGGCTTCTTTCGCTAATACAACCCCTTTCCCCCCCTAGACCCAAGACGCCCTTTACATATGTTATATATTTGTATAGCGACATTTAATTGTCCAAAGGGCATCTTGGGTCTAGGGGGGGGGGAAAGCATCTAAAAACAAACTGAAAGACGCCAGTTTCATCTTTTCAATGGCAAACGTCACAATTTTAAGTATATTTCGTACGCATGCGCAGAAGGAATACCGCAAAGTTTCGAAAAGGAAGGGCACTTATATCCTTAATATTTTAGCACTTTTACTTTTTGAAAACCTGCAAAGGATTTACTAAAACTCTCGTCTAAACGGCACCCTGTCTAAAGTTGTAAAATTAGGGGTGGGAGTTGAAGGCGCAAGTTTTAACGGTTTTGTAAATGATGAATCGTTTTGAAACCAATCTTTATGCTTTCTATGTAATTTTTTACTACCGGAACAGACCAATTTTAAAAACATTAGGGCAATTTGAAAATTAAGGTTTTGCAATCATGTCAACTAGGGAAAATATACGCCTTATCGCTAGATCTCCTTTGGTCTTTGTTATCATATCAATTAGGGAAAATATACGCCTTATCAGTTGAACTCCTTGATGAACATGTAAACATTATTTATATATGGGCCGCGTTGCGAGAATTCCGTCTCAGGCGTTTCCGATTGAGTAAGACTCAAATAAGCTAGCTCAGCTACTTAGACTAGCTAGAATAATCAAGTTTTGATTGACGTGATTGTCGATAGTATAAATAGAAATCAAAATGCGCGGATGCACAGTCGTTGTTTGGTCTGTGCATTTGCTATTTGCATGCAACAAAGTCAGATTTTCCCGCGACGATGCTCAATTATGTCGTCTCTTTTATATGAATGTATAAAACATAATCATTCGCTACCACGATAGTATAAAACGTTACTTTTTTTCATTCAGTTCACCGCTAAAAACTATTCCTTTTAGCGATACGCTATTTTTTTCATTTAGTTCACCACTAAAAACTATTCCTTTTAGCGTATCGCTAAAAGGAATAGTTTTTAGCGGTGAACTGAATGAAAAAAATGGTGATCTTAAAATGCTTAGTGAGCTGAATCTCTGACAACCTCTCCGACCCGTTCCTGATACAAAGAACACGCACTTGATTTTAGTTTTCATTTAATATAGGGAAGGGGATAATGACAACGGTCCCCGCATGGTGCGTTTCTGCGCATGCGTCATTTGTTTTTAAAATAGACAGCCAAAAAACCCAATGTCTATTAATAGCGCTTAACAAGATGCAGCTTTTAAAAAAGATAATACTTTATGTAGAGGTCATATTTTAAGATGCCTGAAAATCCTCTATGGAGGCTTGATGTCCCCCCCTCTTGATCCGCACATGTTTCCTACAATGTGCCCCCGACCTCAATCCTCCATTTAGACTCAAATCAGCTTGTGCGTATGTGCAGTTGTAAACGTATCAGCATATTTGCTATTTCCTTTATGAAGATGACATTGACAAGCGCTAATTTCTTTAACTATGATCAGACGATGGCTATCGCCTGCACATATATCATATAAGGCTAGCATGGAAACATGTCCTAATTCCTGTAATAGAATGAAGGCAAATGGATGGGCATGTTTCTCCTTTAATAAACGTACAACTATGTTCTGAAGTCGTTGTGAGGAGACGGTCAGAACTGGACGAGCGTATTTCTAAATCAGATATGGGTATTACCGTATTCTTACTACGATCACAGCTGGCTGATCATGCTCCTCATCAGGTAGATGTATAAACATTATCTTACCGATGTAATGAGACGACCATGTTCCTTATGAAATAGGGGTATAACCATGCTCCGAACATGGTCATGAGATGATCATAATGGACAGAGCATGTTTCTTACCTGAATGAGGTATAACCATGCTCTGACCGTCGTCACGAAAAGATCACAACTGACGGTGCATGTTTCTTACCTGCTCTGTCCATTGTAACTGTCGGAGCAAGTTTCATACATAAATGATATATAACCATGCTCTGACCGTTGTCATGTCACGATGACAACTAACGGAGCATGTTTCATACCTTAGGGATGAATAACCATGCTCTGACCGTTGTCATAAGACGATGTCAACTGTCAGAGCATGTTTCATACCTTCGGGATGAATAACCATGCTCTGACCGTTGTCATTTCACGAAGACAACTGTCTGAGCATGTTTCATACCTTAGGGGTAAATAACCATGCTCTGACCGTTGTCATGTCACGATGACAACTAACGGAGCATGTTTCATATCTTAGAGATGAATAACTATGTTCTGACCGTTGTCATGAGACGATGACAACTGACGAGGCATGTGTCATACCTAAAGGATGAATAACCATGCTCTGACCGTTGTCATGAGGCGATGACAACTGACCGAGCATGTTTCATACCTTAGGGATGAATAACCATGCTCTGACCGTTGTCATGAGACGATGACAACTGACGAGGCATGTTTCATACCGTAGAGATGAATAACCATGCTCTGACCGTTGTCATGTCACGATGACAACTATCGGAGCATGTTTCATACCTTAGAGATGAATAACCATGCTCTGACCGTTGTCATGAGACGATGACAACTGTCGGAGCATGTTTCATACATTAGAGATGAATAACCATGCTCTGACCGTTGTCATGTCACGATGACAACTGTCGGAGCATGTTTCATACCTTAGGGGTAAATAACCATGCTCTGACCGTTGTCATGTCACGATGACAACTAACGGAGCATGTTTCATATCTTAGAGATGAATAACCATGCTCTGACCGTTGTCATAAGACGATGTCAACTGTCAGAGCATGTTCACACCTTCGGGATGAATAACCATGCTCTGACCGTTGTCATTTCACGAAGACAACTGTCTGAGCATGTTTCATACCTTAGGGGTATATAACCATGCTCTGACCGTTGTCATGTCACGATGACAACTAACGGAGCATGTTTCATATCTTAGAGATGAATAACTATGCTCTGACCGTTGTCATGTCACGATGACAACTGTCGGAGCATGTTTCATACCTTAGGGATAAATAATCATGCATGACCGTTGTCATGTCACGATGACAACTGTCTGAGCATGTTTCATACCTTAGAGAGGAATAACCATGCTCTGACCGTTGTCATGAGGCGATGACAACTGACGAAGCATGTTTCATACTTTAGAGATGAATAACCATGCTCTGACAGTTGTCATGTCACGATGACAACTGTCGGAGCATGTTTCATACCTTAGAGATGAATAACCATGCTCTGACCGTTGTCATGAGACGATGACAACTGACGGAGCATGTTTCATACCTTAGAGATGAATAACCATGCTCTGACCGTTGTCATGTCACGATGACAACTGTCTGAGCATGTTTCATACCTTAGAGAGGAATAACCATGCTCTGACCGTTGTCATGAGGCGATGACAACTGACGAAGCATGTTTCATACTTTAGAGATGAATAACCATGCTCTGACAGTTGTCATGTCACGATGACAACTGTCGGAGCATGTTTCATACCTTAGAGATGAATAACCATGCTCTGACCGTTGTCATGAGACGATGACAACTGACGGAGCATGTTTCATACCTTAGAGATAAATAACCATGCTCTGACCGTTGTCATGTCACGACGACAACTGTCGAAGCATGTTTAATACCTTAGAGATGAAAAACCATGCTCTGACCGTTGTCATGAAACGATGTCAACTGTTGGAGCATGCTTCATACCTTAGAGATGAATAATCATGCTCTGACCGTTGTCATGTCACGATGACAACTGTCGGAGCATGTTTCATACCTTAGAGATGAATAACCATGCTCTGACCGTTGTCATGAGACGATGTCAACTGTCAGAGCATGTTTCATACCTTCGGGATGAATAATCATGCATGACCGTTGTCATGAGACGATGACAACTGTCGGAGCATGTTTCATACCTTAGAGATGAATAACCATGCTCTGACCGTTGTCATCAGGCGATGACAACTTACGGAGCATGTTTCATACCTTAGGGATGAAAACCCATGCTCTGACCGTTGTCATGTCACGAAGACAACTGTCGGAGCATGTTTCATATCTTAGAGATGAATAACCATGCTCTGACCGTTGTCATGAGACGATGACAACTAACAGAGCATGTTTCATACCTAAGGGATGAATAACCATGCTCTGACCGTAGTCATGTCACGATGACAACTGTCGGAGCATGGTTCATACCTTAGGGATATATTACCATGCTCTGACCGTTGTCACTAGACAATAACTTGTGACGGAGCATGGTTCATATCTTAGGGATATATTAGCATGCTCTGACCGCTGTCATGAGATGATATCAACTGACGGAGCATGGTTCATATCTTAGGGATATATAACCTTGCTCTGACCGTTGTCACTAAACGATAACAACTGAGGGAGCATGGTTAATACCTTAGGGATATTTCTCCATGCTCTGACCGTTGTCACTAGATGATAACAACTGACGGAGCATGGTTCATATCTTAGGGATATAGTACCATGGTCTGACCGTTGCCATGAGACGATAACAACTGACGGAGCATGGTTTATTACTTAACGATATATTACCATGCTCTGACCGTTGTCACTAGACGATAACAACTGACGGAGCATGGATAATACCTCAGAAATATATAACCATGCTCTGACCGTTGTCAAAAGATGATAACAACTGACGAAGCATTGTTCATACCTTAGGGATATATTACCATGCTCTGACCGTTGTCATGGGACGATAACAACTGACGGAGCATTGTTCATACCTTAGGGATATATTACCATTATCTGACCGTTGTCACTCGACGATTACAACTGACGGAGTATGGATCATACCTTAGGTAAAGATTACCATGCTCTGACCGTTGCCATGAGACGATTACAACTGACGGAGCATGGTTCATACCTTAGGGATATAGTACCATGCTCTGACCGTTGTCACTAGACGATAACAAGTGACGGAGCATGGTTCATACCTTAAGGATATATTCAATGATCTGACCGTTGTCACTAGACGATAACAACTGACGGAGATGGTTCATACCTTAGGGATATATTACCATGCTCTGACCGTTGTCACTAGATGATAACAACTGACGGAGCCTTGTTCATACCTTAGGGATATATTACCATGCTCTGACCGTTGTCAGAAGATGATAACAACTGACGGAGCATGGTTCATAGCTTAGGGATATATTACCATTCTCTGACCGTTGTCATGAGACGATAACAACTGACGGAGCATGGTTCATACCTTAGGGATATATTACCATGCTCTGACCATTGTCACTAAACGATAACATCTGACGGAGCACGGTTCATACCTTAGGGATATATTACCATGCTTTGACCGTTGTCACTAGATGATAACAACTGACGGAGATGGTTTATACCTTAGTGTTATATTACCATGCTCTGACTGTTGTCACTAGATGATAACAACTGATGGAGCATGGTTCATACCTTAGGGATATATAACCATGCTCTGACCGTTGTCACTAGACGATAACAAACAACTGACGGAGCATGGTTCACACATAAGGGATATATTACCATGCTCTGACCGTTGTCATGTCACGATGACAACAGTCGGAGCATTTTTCATATCTTAGAGATGAATACCCATGCTCTGACCGTTGTCATGAGGCGATGACAACTAACGGAGCATGGTTCATACCTTAGGGATATATTACCATGCTCTGACCGTTGTCACTAGACAATAACAACTGTCGGAGCATGGTTCATATCTTAGGGATATATGAGCATGCTCTGACCGCTGTCATGAGATGATAACAACTGACGGAGCATGGTTCATATCTTAGGGATATATTACCATGCTCAGACCGTTGTCACTAGACGATAACAACTGACGGAGCATGGTTCATACCTTAGGGATATATTACCACTCTCTGACCGTTGTCACTAGATGATAACAACTGACGGAGCATGGTTCATATCTTAGGGATATATTACCATGCTTTGACCGTTGTCAATAGACGATAACAACTGACGGAGCATGGTTCATACCTAAGGGATATATTACCATGCTCTGACCGTTGTCACTAGACGATAACAAATGACGGAGCATGGATAATACATCAGGGATATAATACCATGCTCTGACCCCTGTCACAAGATGATAACAACTGACGGAGCATGGTTCATACCTTAGGGATATATTACCATTCTCTGACCGTTGTCACTCGACGATTACAACTGACGGAGTATGGATCATACCTTAGGTATAGATTACCATGCACTGACCGTTGCCATGAGACGATTACAACTGACGGAGCATGGTTCATACCTTATGGATATAGTACCATGCTCTGACCGTTGTCACTAGACGATAACAAGTGACGGAGCATGGTTCATACCTTAGGGATATATTCAATGCTCTGACCGTTGTCACTAGACGATAACAACTGACGGAGATGGTTCATACCTTAGGGATATATTACCATGCTCTGACCGTTGTCACTAGATGATAACAACTGACGGAGCCTTGTTCATACCTTAGGGATATATTACCATGCTCTGACCGTTGTCACAAGATGATAACAACTGACGGAGCATGGTTCATACCATAGCGATATATTACCATGCTCTGACCGTTGTCATGAGACGATAATAACTGACGGAGCATGGTTCATACCTTAGGGATATATTACCATGCTCTGACCGTTGTCACTAGACGATAACAACTGACGGAGCACGGTTCATACCTTAGGGATATATTACCATCCTCTGACCGTTGTCACTAGACGATAACAACTGACGGAGATGGTTCATACCTTAGGGATATATTACCATGCTCTGACCGTTGTCACTAGATGATAACAACTAACGGAGCGCGGTTCATATCTTAGGGATATATTACCATGCTCTGACCGTTGTCATGAGACGATAACAGCTGACGGGCCATGGTTCATACCTTAGGGATATATAACCATGCTCTGACCGTTGTCATTAGATGATAACGACTGACGGAGCATGGTTCATACCTTAGGGATATATTATCATGCTCTGACCGTTGTCACTAGATGATGACAACTGACGGAGCATGGTTCATACCTTAGGGATATATTACCATGCTCTGACCGTTGTCACTAGACGATAATAACTGACGGAGCATGGTTAATATCGTAGGGATATATTACCATGCTCTGACAGTTGTCATTAGACGATAACAACTGACGGAGCATGGTTCATACCTAAGGTATATATTACCATGCTCTGACCGTTGTCATGAGACGATAACTAGTGACGGAGCATGGTTCATACCTTAGGGATATATTACCATGCTCTGACCGTTGTCACTAGATGATGACAACTGACGGAGCATGGTTCATACCTTAGGGATATATTACCATGCTCTGACCGTTGTTATGAGACGATAACAACTGACGGAGCATGGTTCATATCTTAGGGATATATATATCCATGCTCTGACCGTTGTCATGAGACGATAACAACTGACGGAGCATGGTTCATACCTTAGGGATATATTACCATGCTCTGACCGTTGTCATGAGACGATAACAACTGACGGAGCATGGTTCATACCTTAGGGATGAAAACTCATGCTCTGACCGTTGTCATGTCATGATGACAACTGTCGGAGCATGTTTCATATCTTAGAGATGAATACCCATGCTCTGACCGTTGTCATGAGGCGATGACAACTAACGGAGCATGTTTCATACCTTAGGAATATAATACCATGCTCTGACCGTTGTCATGAGACGAAAACAACAGACGGAGCACGGTTCATACCTTAGGGATATATTTCCATGCTCTGACCGTTGTCACTAGACAATAACAACTGACGGAGCATGGTTCATACCTTAGGGATATATTACCATTCTCTGACCGTTGTCACTAGATAAAAACAACTGACGGAGCATGGTTCATATCATAGGGATATATTACCATGCTCTGACCGTTGTCACTAGACGATAACAACTGACGGAGCATGGTTCATACCTTAGGGATATATTACCATTCTCTGACCGTTGTCACTAGATGATAACAACTGACGGAGCATGGTTCATATCTTAGGGATATATTACCATGCTTTGACCGTTGTCAATAGACGATAACAACTGACGGAGCATGGTACATACCTTAGGGATATATTACCATGCTCTGACCGTTGTCACTAGACGATAACAAATGACGGAGCATGGATAATACATCAGGGATATATTACCATGCTCTGACCGTTGTCACAAGATGATAACAACTGACGGAGCATGGTTCATACCTTAGGGATATATATCCATGCTCTGACCGTTGTCATGAGACGATAACAACTGACGGAGCATGGTTCATACCTTAGGGATATATTACCATGCTCTGACCGTTGTCACTAGACGATAACAACTGACGGAGCATGGTTCATACCTTAGGGATATATTAACATGCTCTGACCGTTGTCACTAGACGATAACAACTGACGGAGATGGTTCATACCTTAGGGACAATTACCATGCTCTGACCGTTGTCACTAGATGATAACAACTAACGGAGCATGGTTCATACCTAAGGGATATATTACCATGCTCTGACCGTTGTCATGAGACGATAACAGCTGACGGGCCATGGTTCATACCTTAGGGATATATAACAATGCTCTGACCGTTGTCATTAGATGATAACGACTGACGGAGCATGGTTCATACCTTAGGGATATATTATCATGCTCTGACCGTTGTCACTAGATGATGACAACTGACGGAGCATGGTTCATACCTTAGGGATATATTACCATGCTCTGACCGTTGTCACTAGACGATAACAACTGACGGAGCATGGTTAATATCGTAGGGATATATTACCATGCTCTGACAGTTGTCATTAGACGATAACAACTGACGGAGCATGGTTCATACCTTAGGGATATATATCCATGCTCTGACCGTTGTCATGAGACGATAACTAGTGACGGAGCATGGTTCATACCTTAGGGATATATTACCATGCTCTGACCGTTGTCACTAGACGATAACAACTGACGGAGCATGGTTCATACCTTAGGGGTATATTACCATTCTCTGACCGTTGTCACTAGATGATAACAACTGACGGAGCATGGTTCATATCTTAGGGATATATTACCATGCTTTGACCGTTGTCAATAGACGATAACAACTGACGGAGCATGTTTCATACCTTAGGGATATATTACCATGCTCTGACCGTTGTCACTAGACGATAACAAATGACGGAGCATGGATAATACATCAGGGATATATTACCATGCTCTGACCGTTGTCACTAGACGATAACAAACAACTGACGGAGCATGGTTCACACATTAGGGATATATTACCATTCTCTGACCGTTGTCATGAGACGATAACAGCTGACGGGCCATGGTTCATACTTTAGGGATAAATAACCATGCTCTGACCGTTGTCACTAGATGATAACAACTGACGGAGCATGGTTCATACCTTAGGGATATATTACCATGCTCTGACCGTTGTCACTAGATGATGACAACTGACGGAGCATGGTTCATACCTTAGGGATATATAACCATGCTCTGACCGTTGTCACTAGACGATAACTAGTGACGGAGCATGGTTCATACCTTAGGGATATATTACCATACTCTGACCGTTGTCACTAGATGATGACAACTGACGGAGCATGGTTCATACCTTAGGGATATTTTACAATGCTCTGACCGTTGTCACTAGATGATAACAACAGACGGAGCATGGTTCATACCTTAGGGATATATTACCATGCTCTGACCGTTGTCATGAGACGATAACAACTCACGGACGATGGTTCATACCTTAGGGATATATAACCATGCTCTGACCGTTGTCACTAGATGATAACAACTGATGGAGAATGGTTCATACATAAGAATATATTACCATGCTCTGACCGTTGTCACTAGACGATAACAACTGACGGAGTATGGGTCATACCTTAGGTATAGATTACCATGCTCTGACCGTTGTCATGAGACGATAACAACTGACGGAGCATGGTTCATACCTTAGGGATATATTACCATGCTCTGACCGTTGTCATGAGACGATTACTAGTGACGGAGCATGGTTCATACCTTAGGGATATATTACCATGCTCTGACCGTTGTCACTAGATGATGACAACTGACGGAGCATGGTTCATACCTTAGGGATATATTACCATGCTCTGACCGTTGTTATGAGACGATAACAAATGACGGAGCATGGTTCATATCTTAGGGATATATTACCATGCTCTGACCGTTGTCATGAGACGATAACAACTGACGGATCATAGTTCATACCTTAGGGATATATTACCATGCTCTGACCGTTGTCACAAGATGATAACAACTGACGGAGCATGGTTCATACCTTAGGGATATATTACCATGCTCTGACTGTTGTCATCAGACGATAACAACTGACGGAGCATGGTTCATACCTTAGGGATATATTACCATGCTCTGACCATTGTCACTAAACGATAACATCTGACGGAGCACGGTTCATACCTTAGGGATATATAAGCATCCCCTGACCGCTGTCATGAGATGATAACAACTGACGGAGCATGGTTCATATCTTAGGGATATATTACCATGCTCTGACCGTTGTCACTAGACGATAACAACTGACGGAGCATGGTTCATACCTTAGGGATATATTACCATTCTCTGACCGTTGTCACTAGATGATAACAACTGACGGAGCATGGTTCATATCTTAGGGATATATTACCATGCTCTGACCGTTGTCACAAGATGATAACAACTGACGGAGCATGGTGCATACCTCAGGGATATATTACCATGCTCTGACCGTTGTCATCAGACGATAACAACTGACGGAGCATGGTTCATACCTTAGGGATACATTACCTTGCTCTGACCATTGTCACTAAACGATAACATCTGACGGAGCACGGTTCATACCTTAGGGATATATTACCATGCTCTGACCGTTGTCACTAGACGATAACAACTGACGGAGATGGCTCATACCTTAAGGATATATTACCATGCTCTGACCGTTGTCACTAGATGATAACAACTAACGGAGCATGGTTCATACCTTAGGGATATATTACCATGCTCTGACCGTTGTCACTAGACGATAACAAACAACTGACGGAGCATGGTTCACACATTAGGGATATATTACCATTCTCTGACCGTTGTCATGAGACGATAACAGCTGAAGGGTCATGGTTCATACTTTAGGGATATATAACCATGCTCTGACCGTTGTCACTAGATGATAACAACTGACGGAGCATGGTTCATACCTTAGGGATATATTATCATGCTCTGACCGTTGTCACTAGATGATGACAACTGACGGAGCATGGTTCATACCTTAGGGATATATTACCATGCTCTGACCGTTGTCACTAGACGATAACTAGTGACGGAGCAGGGTTCATACCTTAGGGATATATTACCATGCTCTGACCGTTGTCAATAGACGATAATAACTGACGGAGCATGGTTCATACCTTAGGGATATATTACCATGCTCTGACCGTTGTCACTAGACGATAACAAACAACTGACGGAGCATGGTTCACACATTAGGGATATATTACCATTCTCTGACCGTTGTCATGAGACGATAACAACTGACAGAGCATGGTTCATACCTTAGGGATAAAAACTCATGCTCTGACCGTTGCCATGTCATGATGACAACTGTCGGAGCATGTTTCATATCTTAGAGATGAATACCCATGCTCTGACCGTTGTCATGAGGCGATGACAACTAACGGAGCATGTTTCATACCTTAGGGATATAATACCATGCTCTGACCGTTGTCATGAGACGAAAACAACAGACCGAGCACGGTTCATACCTTAGGGATATATTTCCATGCTCTGACCGTTGTCACTAGACAATAACAACTGACGGAGCATGGTTCATACCTTAGGGGTATATTACCATTCTCTGACCGTTGTCACTAGATTATAACAACTGACGGAGCATGGTTCATATCATAGGGATATATTACCATGCTTTGACCGTTGTCAATAGACGATAACAACTGACGGAGCATGTTTCATACCTTAGGGATATATTACCATGCTCTGACCGTTGTCACTAGACGATAACAAATGACGGAGCATGGATAATACATCAGGGATATATTACCATGCTCTGACCGTTGGCACAAGATGATAACAACTGACGGAGCATGGTTCATACCTTAGGGATATATATCCATGCTCTGACAGTTGTCATGAGACGATAACAACTTACGGAGCATGGTTCATACCTTAGGGATATATTACCATGCTCTGACCATTGTCACTAAACGATAACATCTGACGGAGAACGGTTCATACCTTAGGGATATATTACCATGCTCTGACCGTTGTCATGAGTTGATAACAACTGACGGAGCATGGTTCATACCTTAGGGATATATAACCATGCTCTGACTGTTGTCACTAGACGATAACAACTGACGGAGTATGGTTCATACCTTAGGGATATATTACCATGCTCTGACCGTTGTCATGAGTTGATAACAACTCACGGACGATGGTTCATACCTTAGGGATATATAACCATGCTCTGACCGTTGTCACTAGATGATAACAACTGATGGAGAATGGTTCATACATTAGGATATATTACCATGCTCTGACCGTTGTCACTAGACGATAACAACTGACGGAGTATGGGTCATACCTTAGGTATAGATTACCATGCTCTGACCGTTGTCATGAGACGATAACAACTGACGGAGCATGGTTCATACCTTAGGGATATATTACCATGCTCTGACCGTTGTCATGAGACGATAACTAGTGACGGAGCATGGTTCATACCTTAGGGATATATTACCATGCTCTGACCGTTGTCACTAGATGATGACAACTGACGGAGCATGGTTCATACCTTAGGGATATATTACCATGCTCTGACCGTTGTTATGAGACGATAACAAATGACGGAGCATGGTTCATATCTTAGGGATATATTACCATGCTCTGACCGTTGTCATGAGACGATAACAACTGACGGATCATAGTTCATACCTTAGGGATATATTACCATGCTCTGACCGTTGTCACAAGATGATAACAACTGACGGAGCATGGTTCATACCTTAGGGATATATTACCATGCTCTGACCGTTGTCATCAGACGATAACAACTGACGGAGCATGGTTCATACCTTAGGGATATATTACCATGCTCTGACCATTGTCACTAAACGATAACATCTGACGGAGCACGGTTCATACCTAAGGGATATATAAGCATCCCCTGACCGCTGTCATGAGATGATAACAACTGACGGAGCATGGTTCATATCTTAGGGATATATTACCATGCTCTGACCGTTGTCACTAGACGATAACAACTGACGGAGCATGGTTCATACCTTAGGGATATATTACCATTCTCTGACCGTTGTCACTAGATGATAACAACTGACGGAGCATGGTTCATATCTTAGGGATATATTACCATGCTCTGACCGTTGTCACAAGATGATAACAACTGATGGAGCATGGTGCATACCTCAGGGATATATTACCATGCTCTGACCGTTGTCATCAGACGATAACAACTGACGGAGCATGGTTCATACCTTAGGGATACATTACCTTGCTCTGACCATTGTCACTAAACGATAACATCTGACGGAGCACGGTTCATACCTTAGGGATATATTACCATGCTCTGACCGTTGTCACTAGACGATAACAACTGACGGAGATGGCTCATACCTTAAGGATATATTACCATGCTCTGACCGTTGTCACTAGATGATAACAACTAACGGAGCATGGTTCATACCTTAGGGATATATTACCATGCTCTGACCGTTGTCACTAGACGATAACAAACAACTGACGGAGCATGGTTCACACATTAGGGATATATTACCATTCTCTGACCGTTGTCATGAGACGATAACAGCTGAAGGGTCATGGTTCATACTTTAGGGATATATAACCATGCTCTGACCGTTGTCACTAGATGATAACAACTGACGGAGCATGGTTCATACCTTAGGGATATATTATCATGCTCTGACCGTTGTCACTAGATGATGACAACTGACGGAGCATGGTTCATACCTTAGGGATATATTACCATGCTCTGACCGTTGTCACTAGACGATAACTAGTGACGGAGCAGGGTTCATACCTTAGGGATATATTACCATGCTCTGACCGTTGTCAATAGACGATAATAACTGACGGAGCATGGTTCATACCTTAGGGATATATTACCATGCTCTGACCGTTGTCACTAGACGATAACAAACAACTGACGGAGCATGGTTCGCACATTAGGGATATATTACCATTCTCTGACCGTTGTCATGAGACGATAACAACTGACGGAGCATGGTTCATACCTTAGGGATAAAAACTCATGCTCTGACCGTTGTCATGTCATGATGACAACTGTCGGAGCATGTTTCATATCTTAGAGATGAATACCCATGCTCTGACCGTTGTCATGAGGCGATGACAACTAACGGAGCATGTTTCATACCTTAGGGATATAATACCATGCTCTGACCGTTGTCATGAGACGAAAACAACAGACCGAGCACGGTTCATACCTTAGGGATATATTTCCATGCTCTGACCGTTGTCACTAGACAATAACAACTGACGGAGCATGGTTCATACCTTAGGGATATATTACCATTCTCTGACCGTTGTCACTAGATAATAACAACTGACGGAGCATGGTTCATATCATAGGGATATATTACTATGCTCTGACCGTTGTCACTAGACGATAACAACTGACGGAGCATGGTTCATACCTTAGGGGTATATTACCATTCTCTGACCGTTGTCACTAGATGATAACAACTGACGGAGCATGGTTCATATCTTAGGGATATATTACCATGCTTTGACCGTTGTCAATAGACGATAACAACTGACGGAGCATGGTTCATACCTTAGGGATATATTACCATGCTCTGACCGTTGTCACTAAACGATAACAAATGACGGAGCATGGATAATACATCAGGGATATATTACCATGCTCTGACCGTTGTCACAAGATGATAACAACTGACGGAGCATGGTTCATACCTTAGGGATATATATCCATGCTCTGACCGTTGTCATGAGACGATAACAACTGACGGAGCATGGTTCATACCTTAGGGATATATTACCATGCTCTGACCGTTGTCACTAGACGATAACAACTGACGGAGCACGGTTCATACCTTAGGGATATATTAACATGCTCTGACCGTTGTCACTAGACGATAACAACTGACGGAGATGGTTCATACCTTAGGGATATATTACCATGCTCTGACCGATGTCACTAGATGATAACAACTAACGGAGCATGGTTCATACCTAAGGGATATATTACCATGCTCTGACCATTGTCATGAGACGATAACAGCTGACGGGCCATGGTTCATACCTTAGGGATATATAACCATGCTCTGACCGTTGTCATTAGATAATAACGACTGACGGAGCATGGTTCATACCTTAGGGATATATTATCATGCTCTGACCGTTGTCACTAGATGATGACAACTGACGGAGCATGGTTCATACCTTAGGGATATATTACCATGCTCTGACCGTTGTCACTAGACGATAACAACTGACGGAGCATGGTTAATATCGTAGGGATATATTACCATGCTCTGACAGTTGTCATTAGACGATAACAACTGACGGAGCATGGTTCATACCTTAGGGATATATAACCATGCTCTGACCGTTGTCATGAGACGATAACTAGTGACGGAGCATGGTTCATACCTTAGGGATATATTACCATGCTCTGACCGTTGTCACCAGACAATAACAACTGACGGAGCATGGTTCATACCTTAGGGATATATTACCATTCTCTGACCGTTGTCACTAGATAATAACAACTGACGGAGCATGGTTCATATCATAGGGATATATTACCATGCTCTGACCGTTGTCACTAGACGATAACAACTGACGGAGCTTGGTTCATACCTTAGGGGTATATTACCATTCTCTGACCGTTGTCACTAGATGATAACAACTGACGGAGCATGGTTCATATCTTAAGGATATATTACCATGCTTTGACCGTTGTCAATAGACGATAACAACTGACGGAGCATATTTCATACCTTAGGGATATATTACCATGCTCTGACCGTTGTCACTAGACGATAACAAATGACGGAGCATGGATAATACATCAGGGATATATATCCATGCTCTGACAGTTGTCATGAGACGATAACAACTTACGGAGCATGGTTCATACCTTAGGGATATATTACCATGCTCTGACCATTGTCACTAAACGATAACATCTGACGGAGAACGGTTCATACCTTAGGGATATATTACCATGCTCTGACCGTTGTCATGAGTTGATAACAACTGACGGAGCATGGTTCATACCTTAGGGATATATAACCATGCTCTGACCGTTGTCACTAGACGATTACAACTGACGGAGTATGGATCATACCTTAGGTATAGATTTCCGTGCTCTGACCGTTGTCATGAGACGATTGCAACTGACGGAGCATGGTTCATACCTTAGGGATATATTACCATGCTCTGACCGTTGTCAATAGACGATAATAACTGACGGAGCATGGTTCATACCTTAGGGATATATTACCATGCTCTGACCGTTGTCACTAGACGATAACAAACAACTGACGGAGCATGGTTCACACATTAGGGATATATTACCATTCTCTGACCGTTGTCATGAGATGATAACAGCTGACGGGCCATGGTTCATACTTAAGGGATATATTACCATGCTCTGACCGTTGTCACTAGATGATAACAACTGACGGAGCATGGTTCATACCTTAGGGATATATTATCATGCTCTGACCGTTGTCACTAGATGATGACAACTGACGGAGCATGGTTCATACCTTAGGGATATATTGCCATGCTCTGACCGTTGTCACTAGACGATAACTAGTGACGGAGCATGGTTCATACCTTAGGGATATATTACCATACTCTGACCGTTGTCACTAGATGATGACAACTGACGGAGCATGGTTCATACCTTAGGGATATTTTACAATGCTCTGACCGTTGTCACTAGATGATAACAACAGACGGAGCATGGTTCATACCTTAGGGATATATTACCATGCTCTGACCGTTGTCATGAGACGATAACAACTGACGGACGATGGTTCATACCTTAGGGATATATAACCATGCTCTGACCGTTGTCACTAGATGATAACAACTGATGGAGAATGGTTCATACATTAGGATATATTACCATGCTCTGACCGTTGTCACTAGACGATAACAACTGACGGAGTATGGGTCATACCTTAGGTATAGATTACCATGCTCTGACCGTTGTCATGAGACGATAACAACTGACGGAGCATGGTTCATACCTTAGGGATATATTACCATGCTCTGACCGTTGTCATGAGACGATAACTAGTGACGGAGCATGGTTCATACCTTAGGGATATATTACCATGCTCTAACCGTTGTCACTAGATGATGACAACTGACGGAGCATGGTTCATACCTTAGGGATATATTACCATTCTCTGACCGTTGTTATGAGACGATAACAAATGACGGAGCATGGTTCATATCTTAGGGATATATTACCATGCTCTGACCGTTGTCATGAGACGATAACAACTGACGGATCATAGTTCATACCTTAGGGATATATTACCATGCTCTGACCGTTGTCACAAGATGATAACAACTGACGGAGCATGGTTCATACCTTAGGGATATATTACCATGCTCTGACCGTTGTCATCAGACGATAACAACTGACGGAGCATAGTTCATACCTTAGGGATATATTACCATGCTCTGACCATTGTCACTAAACGATAACATCTGACGGAGCACGGTTCATACCTTAGGGATATATAAGCATCCCCTGACCGCTGTCATGAGATGATAACAACTGACGGAGCATGGTTCATATCTTAGGGATATATTACCATGCTCTGACCGTTGTCACTAGACGATAACAACTGACAGAGCATGGTTCATACCTTAGGGATATATTACCATTCTCTGACCGTTGTCACTAGATGATAACAACTGACGGAGCATGGTTCATATCTTAGGGATATATTACCATGCTCTGACCGTTGTCACAAGATGATAACAACTGACGGAGCATGGTGCATACCTCAGGGATATATTACCATGCTCTGACCGTTGTCATCAGACGATAACAACTGACGGAGCATGGTTCATAACTTAGGGATACATTACCTTGCTCTGACCATTGTCACTAAACGATAACATCTGACGGAGCACGGTTCATACCTTAGGGATATATTACCATGCTCTGACCGTTGTCACTAGACGATAACAACTGACGGAGATGGCTCATACCTTAAGGATATATTACCATGCTCTGACCGTTGTCACTAGATGATAACAACAAACGGAGCATGGTTCATACCTTAGGGATATATTACCATGCTCTGACCGTTGTCACTAGACGATAACAAACAACTGACGGAGCATGGTTCACACATTAGGGATATATTACCATTCTCTGACCGTTGTCATGAGACGATAACAGCTGAAGGGCCATGGTTCATACTTTAGGGATATATAACCATGCTCTGACCGTTGTCACTAGATGATAACAACTGACGGAGCATGGTTCATACCTTAGGGATATATTATCATGCTCTGACCGTTGTCACTAGATGATGACAACTGACGGAGCATGGTTCATACCTTAGGGATATATTACCATGCTCTGACCGTTGTCACTAGACGATAACTAGTGACGGAGCATGGTTCATACCTTAGGGATATATTACCATGCTCTGACCGTTGTCAATAGACGATAATAACTGACGGAGCATGGTTCATACCTTAGGGATATATTACCATGCTCTGACCGTTGTCACTAGACGATAACAAACAACTGACGGAGCATGGTTCACACATTAGGGATATATTACCATTCTCTGACCGTTGTCATGAGACGATAACAGCTGACGGGCCATGGTTCATACTTTAGGGATATATAACCATGCTCTGACCGTTGTCACTAGATGATAACAACTGACGAAACATGGTTCATACCTTAGGGATATATTATCATGCTCTGACCGTTGTTACTAGATGATGACAACTGACGGAGCATGGTTCATACCTTAGGGATATATTACCATGCTCTGACCGTTGTCACTAGACGATAACTAGTGACGGAGCATGGTTCATACCTTAGGGATATATTACCATACTCTGACCGTTGTCACTAGATGATGACAACTGACGGATCATAGTTCATACCTTAGGGATATATTACCATGCTCTGACCGTTGTCACAAGATGATAACAACTGACGGAGCATGGTTCATACCTTAGGGATATATTACCATGCTCTGACCGTTGTCATCAGACGATAACAACTGACGGAGCATGGTTCATACCTTAGGGATATATTACCATGCTCTGACCATTGTCACTAAACGATAACATCTGACGGAGCACGGTTCATACCTTAGGGATATAAAAGCATCCCCTGACCGCTGTCATGAGATGATAACAACTGACGGAGCATGGTTCATATCTTAGGGATATATTACCATGCTCTGACCGTTGTCAATAGGCGGTAACAACTGACGGAGCATGGTTCATACCTTAGGGATATATTACCATTCTCTGACCGTTGTCACTAGATGATAACAACTGACGGAGCATGGTTCATATCTTAGGGATATATTACCATGCTCTGACCGTTGTCACAAGATGATAACAACTGACGGAGCATGGTTCATACCTCAGGGATATATTACCATGCTCTGACCGTTGTCATCAGACGATAACAACTGACGGAGCATGGTTCATACCTTAGGGATATATTACCATGCTCTGACCGTTGTCTCTAGACGATAACAACTGACGGAGATGGCTCATACCTTAAGGATATATTACCATGCTCTGACCGTTGTCACTAGATGATAACAACTAACGGAGCATGGTTCATACCTTAGGGATATATTACCATGCTCTGACCGTTGTCACTAGACGATAACAAACAACTGACGGAGCATGGTTCACACATTAGGGATATATTACCATTCTCTGACCGTTGTCATGAGACGATAACAGCTGAAGGGCCATGGTTCATACTTTAGGGATATATAACCATGCTCTGACCGTTGTCACTAGATGATAACAACTGACGGAGCATGGTTCATACCTTAGGGATATATTATCATGCTCTGACCGTTGTCACTAGATGATGACAACTGACGGAGCATGGTTCATACCTTAGGGATATATTACCATGCTCTGACCGTTGTCACTAGACGATAACTAGTGACGGAGCATGGTTCATACCTTAGGGATATATTACCATGCTCTGACCGTTGTCAATAGACGATAATAACTGACGGAGCATGGTTCAAACCTTAGGGATATATTACCATGCTCTGACCGTTGTCACTAGACGATAACAAACAACTGACGGAGCATGGTTCACACATAAGGGATATATTACCATTCTCTGACCGTTGTCATGAGACGATAACAGCTGACGGAGCATGGTTCATACCTTAGGGATATATTACCATGCTCTGACCGTTGTCACTAGACGATAACTAGTGACGGAGCATGGTTCATACCTTAGGGATATATTATCATGCTCTGACCGTTGTCACTAGATGATGACAACTGACGGAGCATGGTTCATACCTTAGGGATATATTACCATGCTCTGACCGTTGTCACTAGACGATAACTAGTGACGGAGCATGGTTCATACCTTAGGGATATATTACCATACTCTGACCGTTGTCACTAGATGATGACAACTGACGGAGCATGGTTCATACCTTAGGGATATTTTACAATGCTCTGACCGTTGTCACTAGATGATAACAACAGACGGAGCATGGTTCATACCTTAGGGATATTTTACCATGCTCTGACCGTTGTCATGAGACGATAACAACTGACGGACGATGGTTCATACCTTAGGGATATATAACCATGCTCTGACCGTTGTCACTAGATGATAACAACTGATGGAGAATGGTTCATACATTAGGATATATTACCATGCTCTGACCGTTGTCACTAGACGATAACAACTGACGGAGTATGGGTCATACCTTAGGTATAGATTACCATGCTCTGACCGTTGTCATGAGACGATAACAACTGACGGAGCATGGTTCATACCTTAGTGATATATTACCATGCTCTGACCGTTGTCACTAGACGATAACTAGTGACGGAGCATGGTTCATACCTTAGGGATATATTACCATACTCTGACCGTTGTCACTAGATGATGACAACTGACGGATCATAGTTCATACCTTTGGGATATATTACCATGCTCTGACCGTTGTCACAAGATGATAACAACTGACGGAGCATGGTTCATACCTTAGGGATATATTACCATGCTCTGACCGTTGTCATCAGACGATAACAACTGACGGAGCATGGTTCATACCTTAGGGATATATTACCATGCTCTGACCATTGTCACTAAACGATAACATCTGACGGAGCACGGTTTATACCTTAGGGATATAAAAGCATCCCCTGACCGCTGTCATGAGATGATAACAACTGACGGAGCATGGTTCATATCTTAGGGATATATTACCATGCTCTGACCATTGTCACAAGATGATAACAACTGACAGAGCATGGTTCATACCTTAGGGATATATTACCATGCTCTGACCGTTGTCATCAGACGATAGCAACTGACGGAGCATGGTTCATACCTTAGGGATATATTACCATGCTCTGACCATTGTCACTAAACGATAACATCTGACGGAGCACGGTTCATACCTTAGGGATATAAAAGCATCCCCTGACCGCTGTCATGAGATGATAACAACTGACGGAGCATGGTTCATATCTTAGGGATATATTACCATGCTCTGACCGTTGTCACTAGACGATAACAACTGACGGAGCATGGTTCATACCTTAGGGATATATTACCATTCTCTGACCGTTGTCACTAGATGATGACAACTGACGGAGCATGGTTCATACCTTAGGGATATATTACCATGCTCTGACCGTTGTCACTAGACGATAACTAGTGACGGAGCATGGTTCATACCTTAGGGATATATTACCATACTCTGACCGTTGTCACTAGATGATGACAACTGACGGAGCATGGTTCATACCTTAGGGATATTTTACAATGCTCTGACCGTTGTCACTAGATGATAACAACAGACGGAGCATGGTTCATACCTTAGGGATATATTACCATGCTCTGACCGTTGTCATGAGACGATAACAACTGACGGACGATGGTTCATACCTTAGGGATATATAACCATGCTCTGACCGTTGTCACTAGATGATAACAACTGATGGAGAATGGTTCATACATTAGGATATATTACCATGCTCTGACCGTTGTCACTAGACGATAACAACTGACAGAGTATGGGTCATACCTTAGGTATAGATTACCATGCTCTGACCGTTGTCATGAGACGATAACAACTGACGAAATATGGTTCATACCTTAGGGATATATTACCATGCTCTGACCATTGTCACTAAACGATAACATCTGACGGAGCACGGTTCATACCTTAGGGATATATTACCATGCCCTGACCGTTGTCACTAGATGATGACAACTGACGGAGCATGGTTCATACCTTAGGGATATTTTACCATGCTCTGACCGTTGTTATGAGACGATAACAAATGACGGAGCATGGTTCATATCTTAGGGATATATTACCATGCTCTGACCGTTGTCATGAGACGATAACAACTGACGGATCATAGTTCATACCTTAGGGATATATTACCATGCTCTGACCGTTGTCACAAGATGATAACAACTGACGGAGCATGGTTCATACCTTAGGGATATATTACCATGCTCTGACCGTTGTCATCAGACGATAACAACTGACGGAGCATGGTTCATACCTTAGGGATATATTACCATGCTCTGACCATTGTCACTAAACGATAACATCTGACGGAGCACGGTTCATACCTTAGGGATATATAAGCATCCCCTGACCGCTGTCATGAGATGATAACAACTGACGGAGCATGGTTCATATCTTAGGGATATATTACCATGCTCTGACCGTTGTCACTAGACAATAACAACTGACGGAGCATGGTTCATACCTTAGGGATATATTACCATTCTCTGACCGTTGTCACTAGATGATAACAACTGACGGAGCATGGTTCATATCTTAGGGATATATTACCATGCTCTGACCGTTGTCACAAGATGATAACAACTGACGGAGATGGTTCATACCTCAGGGATATATTACCATGCTCTGACCGTTGTCATCAGACGATAACAACTGACGGAGCATGGTTCATACCTTAGGGATACATTACCTTGCTCTGACCATTGTCACTAAACGATAACATCTGACGGAGCACGGTTCATACCTTAGGGATATATTACCATGCTCTGACCGTTGTCACTAGACGATAACAACTGACGGAGATGGCTCATACCTTAAGGATATATTACCATGCTCTGACTGTTGTCACTAGATGATAACAACTAACGGAGCATGGTTCATACCTTAGGGATTTATTACCATGCTCTGACCGTTGTCACTAGACGATAACAAACAACTGACGGAGCATGGTTCACACATTAGGGATATATTACCATTCTCTGACCGTTGTCATGAGACGATAACAGCTGAAGGGCCATGGTTCATACTTTAGGGATATATAACCATGCTCTGACCGTTGTCACTAGATGATAACAACTGACGGAGCATGGTTCATACCTTAGGGATATATTATCATGCTCTGACCGTTGTCACTAGATGATGACAACTGACGGAGCATGGTTCATACCTTAGGGATATATTACCATGCTCTGACCGTTGTCACTAGACGATAACTAGTGACGGAGCATGGTTCATACCTTAGGGATATATTACCATGCTCTGACCGTTGTCAATAGACGATAATAACTGACGGAGCATGGTTCATACCTTAGGGATATATTACCATGCTCTGACCGTTGTCACTAGACGATAACAAACAACTGACGGAGCATGGTTCACACATTAGGGATATATTACCATTCTCTGACCGTTGTCATGAGACGATAACAGCTGACGGGCCATGGTTCATACTTTAGGGATATATAACCATGCTCTGACCGTTGTCACTAGATGATAACAACTGACGGAGCATGGTTCATACCTTAGGGATATATTATCATGCTCTGACCGTTGTTACTAGATGATGACAACTGACGGAGCATGGTTCATACCTTAGGGATATATTACCATGCTCTGACCGTTGTCACTAGACGATAACTAGTGACGGAGCATGGTTCATACCTTAGGGATATATTACCATACTCTGACCGTTGTCACTAGATGATGACAACTGACGGATCATAGTTCATACCTTAGGGATATATTACCATGCTCTGACCGTTGTCACAAGATGATAACAACTGACGGAGCATGGTTCATACCTTAGGGATATATTACCATGCTCTGACCGTTGTCATCAGACGATAACAACTGACGGAGCATGGTTCATACCTTAGGGATATATTACCATGCTCTGACCATTGTCACTAAACGATAACATCTGACGGAGCACGGTTCATACCTTAGGGATATAAAAGCATCCCCTGACCGCTGTCATGAGATGATAACAACTGACGGAGCATGGTTCATATCTTAGGGATATATTACCATGCTCTGACCGTTGTCACTAGACGATAACAACTGACGGAGCATGGTTCATACCTTAGGGATATATTACCATTCTCTGACCGTTGTCACTAGATGATAACAACTGACGGAGCATGGTTCATATCTTAGGGATATATTACCATGCTCTGACCGTTGTCACAAGATGATAACAACTGACGGAGCATGGTTCATACCTCAGGGATATATTACCATGCTCTGACCGTTGTCATCAGACGATAACAACTGACGGAGCATGGTTCATACCTTAGGGATATATTACCATGCTCTGACCGTTGTCTCTAGACGATAACAACTGACGGAGATGGCTCATACCTTAAGGATATATTACCATGCTCTGACCGTTGTCACAAGATGATAACAACTGACGGAGCATGGTTCATACCTCAGGGATATATTACCATGCTCTGACCGTTGTCACTAGATGATAACAACTAACGGAGCATGGTTCATACCTTAGGGATATATTACCATGCTCTGACCGTTGTCACTAGACGATAACAAACAACTGACGGAGCATGGTTCACACATTAGGGATATATTACCATTCTCTGACCGTTGTCATGAGACGATAACAGCTGAAGGGCCATGGTTCTTACTTTAGGGATATATAACCATGCTCTGACCGTTGTCACTAGATGATAACAACTGACGGAGCATGGTTCATACCTTAGGGATATATTATCATGCTCTGACCGTTGTCACTAGATGATGACAACTGACGGAGCATGGTTCATACCTTAGGGATATATTACCATGCTCTGACCGTTGTCACTAGACGATAACTAGTGACGGAGCATGGTTCATACCTTAGGGATATATTACCATGCTCTGACCGTTGTCAATAGACGATAATAACTGACGGAGCATGGTTCAAACCTTAGGGATATATTACCATGCTCTGACCGTTGTCACTAGACGATAACAAACAACTGACGGAGCATGGTTCACACATAAGGGATATATTACCATTCTCTGACCGTTGTCATGAGACGATAACAGCTGACGGAGCATGGTTCATACCTTAGGGATATATAACCATGCTCTGACCGTTGTCACTAGACGATAACTAGTGACGGAGCATGGTTCATACCTTAGGGATATATTATCATGCTCTGACCGTTGTCACTAGATGATGACAACTGACGGAGCATGGTTCATACCTTAGGGATATATTACCATGCTCTGACCGTTGTCACTAGACGATAACTAGTGACGGAGCATGGTTCATACCTTAGGGATATATTACCATACTCTGACCGTTGTCACTAGATGATGACAACTGACGGAGCATGGTTCATACCTTAGGGATATTTTACAATGCTCTGACCGTTGTCACTAGATGATAACAACAGACGGAGCATGGTTCATACCTTAGGGATATATTACCATGCTCTGACCGTTGTCATGAGACGATTACAACTGACGGACGATGGTTCATACCTTAGGGATATATAACCATGCTCTGACCGTTGTCACTAGATGATAACAACTGATGGAGAATGGTTCATACATTAGGATATATTACCATGCTCTGACCGTTGTCACTAGACGATAACAACTGACGGAGTATGGGTCATACCTTAAGTATAGATTACCATGCTCTGACCGTTGTCATGAGACGATAACAACTGACGGAGCATGGTTCATACCTTAGTGATATATTACCATGCTCTGACCGTTGTCATGAGACGATAACTAGTGACGGAGCATGGTTCATACCTTAGGGATATATTACCGTGCTCTGACCGTTGTCACTAGATGATGACAACTGACGGAGCATGGTTCATACCTTAGGGATATATTACCATGCTCTGACCGTTGTTATGAGACGATAACAAATGACGGAGCATGGTTCATATCTTAGGGATATATTACCATGCTCTGACCGTTGTCACAAGATGATAACAACTGACGGAGCATGGTTCATACCTTAGGGATATATTACCATGCTCTGACCGTTGTCATGAGACGATAACAACTGACGGAGCATGGTTCATACCTTAGGGATATATTACCATGCTCTGACCATTGTCACTAAACGATAACATCTGACGGAGAACGGTTTATACCTTAGGGATAAATATTGCCATGCTCTGACCGTTGTCATGAGACGATAACAACTGACGGAGCATGGTTCATACCTTAGGATATATAACCATGCTCTGACCGTTGTCACTAGACGATAACAACTGACGTAGTATGGATCATACCTTAGGTATAGATTACCATGCTCTGACCGTTGTCATGAGACGATTACAACTGACGGAGCATGGTTCATACCTTAGTGATATATTACCATGCTTTGACCATTGTCACTAGACGATAACAACTGACGGAGCATGGTTCATACCATAGGGATATATTACTATGCTCTGACCGTTGTAACTAGACGATAACAACTGACGGAGCATGGTTCATACCTTAGGGATATATTACCATGCTCTAACCGTTGTCACTAGACGATAAAAACTGACGGAGCATGGTTCATACCTTAGGAATATATATTACCATGCTCTGACCGTTGTCATGAGGCAATAACAACTGACGGAGCATGGTTCATATCTTTGGGATATATAACCATGCTCTGACCGTTGTCATGAGACGATAACAACTGACGGAGCATGGTTCATACCTTAGGGATATATTACCATGCTCTGACCGTTGTCACTAGACGATAACAACTGACGGAGCATTGTTCATACCTTAGGGATATATAACCATGCCTTGACCGTTGTAATGAGACGATAACAACTGACGGAGCATGGTTCATACCTTAAAGATATATTACCATGCTCTGACCGTTGTCGTGAGACGATAACAACTGACGGAGCTTGGTTCATACCTTAGGGATATATTAACATGCTCTGACCGTTGTCATTAGACGATAACAACTGACGGAGCATGGTTCATACCTTAGGGATATATTATCATGCTCTGACCGTTGTCACTAGACGATAACAACTGACGGAGCATTGTTCATACCTTAGGGATATATTACCAAGCTCTGACCGTTGTCACTAGACGATAACAACTAACGGAGCATGGTTCATACCTTAGGGATACATTACCATGCTCTGGCCGTTGTTATGAGACGATAACGACTGACGAAGCATGGTTCATATCTTAGGGATATATTACCATGCTCTGACCGTTGTCACTAGACGATAACAACTGACGTAGCATGGTTCATACCTTAAGGATATATTACCATGCTCTGACCGTTGTCACTAAATGATAACAACTGACAGAGCATGGTTCATACCTTAGGGATATATTACCATGCTCTGACCGCTGTCACTGGACGATAACAACTGACGGAGTATGGTTCATACCTTAGGGATATATTACCATGCTCTGACCGTTGTCATGAGACGATAACAGCTGACGGATCATGGTTCATACCTTAGGGATATATTACCATGCTCTGACCGTTGTCATGAGACGATAACAGCTGACGGATCATGGTTCATACCTTAGGGATATATTACCATGCTCTGACCGTTGTCATGAGACGATAACAGCTTACAGAGCAAGGTTTATACCTCAGGGATATATTACCATGCTCTGACCGTTGTCATGAGACGATAACAACTGACGGAGCATGGTTCATACCAAAGGGATATAAAACCATGCTCTGACTGTTGTTTTTTGATGATGACAACTGACGGAGCATGTTTCATACTTTATGTATATATCACCATGCTCTGACCGTTGTCGTGAGACGATGACAACTGACAGAGCATGTTTTATACACGAGGGATATATTGCCATGTATGCTTCATACTTTAGGGATATATTACAGTGCTCTGACTTTTGTCAGGAGACGATGACAACTGAAGGTTCATGTTTCATACCTAAGGGATGAATAACCATGCTCTGACCGTTGTCATGAGACGATGACAACTGACGGAGCATGTTTTATACATGAGGGATATATTGCCATGCTCTGACCGTTTCATGAGTTGATGACAACTGACGGAGGATGTTTCGCACATGAATGATATATTACTATGCTCTGACCGTTGTCATGTGACTATGACAACTGACGGAGCATTTTTATATATGAGGGATATATTACCATGCTCTGACCGTTGTTTTGAGATGATGACAACTGACGGAGCATGATTGATACTATAGGGGTATATTACCATGCTATGAACGTTGTCACGAGACGATGACAACTGGCCGAGCATGTTTCAAACCTTTGGGATGTATAACAATGCTCTGTCCGTTGTTATAAGGCAAAGACAACGGACAGAGCATGTTTCATTCATGAATGATATATAACCATGCTCTGACCGTTGTCATGAGACGATGACAACTGACGGAGCATGTTTCATACTATGCTTGAGGGATATTTCACCATGCTCTGACCGTTGTCATGAGACGATGACTACTGACAGACCATGTTTCATTCTTCAGGGATATATAACCATGTTCTGACCGTTGTCATGAGACGATGACAACTGACGGAGCATGTTTCATACCTAAGGGATGAATAACCTTGCTCAGACCATTGGCATGAGACAATGACAACTGACGGAGCATGTATCATACCTGACGAATACACTTCCATGTTCTGACAGTTGTCATGAGACTATGACAGCTGACCGAGCATGTTTCATACTTGAGGGGGGTATCACCCTGCTCTGACCGTTGTCATTGGACGATGACAACTGACAGAGCATGTTGCATATCTTAGGGATGAATAACCATGCTCTGTCCGTTGTCATGAGACGATAAAAACTGATGGAGCATGTTTCATATACGAGGGAGATACTACCATGCTCTGACCGTTGTCATAAGACGATGACAACTGACGGAGCATTCTTCATACTTGAGGGATATTTCAACACCCTCTGACCGTTGTCATGAGACGATGACAGCTGACGGAGCATGTTTCATACTTGAGGTATATTTCACCATGCTGTGACCGTTGTCATGAGACGATGACAACTGACGGAGCATGTTTCATACCTAAGGGATGATTAACCATGTTCTTATCGTTGTTATGAGACGATGACAACTGACAGAGCAGATTTCATTCCTTAGGGATGTATAACCATGCTCTGTCCGTTGTCATTAGGCGATGACAACTGACGGAGCATGTTTCATACCTGATGAACACATCACCATGCTCTGACCCTTGTTATGAGACGATGACGACAGACAGAGCATGATTCATAAACTTAGGTATGAATATCCATGCTCAGACCGTTGTTATTAGACCATGACAACTGAGGGAGCTGTTTCATACATGAGGGATATATTACCATGCTCTGACCGTTGTCATGAGACGATGACAACTGACAGAGCATGTTGCATATCTTAGGAGTGAATAACCATGCTCTGTCCGTTGTCATGAGACGATGAAAACTGACGGAGCATGTTTCATACCTGTGGAATACATTACTATGCTCTGACCGTTGTCATGAGACGATGGTAACTGACAGAGCATGATTCATACCTCAGGGATGAATAACCATGCTCTGACTGTTGTCATTAAACGATGACAACTAAGGGAGCCTGTTTCATGCTTTAAATACATTTCCATTCTCTGACCACTGCCATGAGACGGTGGCAACTGACGGAGCATTTTATATACCTGAGTGAATATCACAAATTTCTGCCGTTGTCATGAGATGATGGCAACTGACAAAGAATGACTCATACTTGATAGGGTATCATCATACTCTGACCGTTGTCATTAGACGATGAAAACCGACAGAAAATTTCATACCTTAGGGATGTATAACCAAGCTCTGACGATGACAGCTGATGGGGCATATCTGATACTTGAGGGGGTATCACCTTGCTCTGACCGATGTCATTGGGCGATGACAACTGACAGAGCATATTGCATATATTTTGGACGAATAACCATGCTCTGTCCTTTATCATATGACGATGAAAACTGATGGAGCATGCATCATACCTCAGGAACACATTACCATTCTCCGACCGTTGCTATGAAACGATGACAACTGACGGAGCATGTTTCATGACTGAGAATTACATTGCCATCCCCTGACCGTTGTTATCAGACCATGCCAACTGGCAAAGCATGTTTCATACTTGAGGGTGTATCACCATGCACTGAGCGGTGTCATGGGACGATGACAACTGACAGAGCATATTGCATATCTTAGTGATTAATAACCATGCTCTGTCTGTTGTAATGAGACGACGATAATTGACATGAATGATATATAACCATAAACTAACCGTTGTCATGAGACGATGACAACTGACGGAGCATGAATCATACCTTAGGAATATATTACCATGCTCTGGCCATTATAATGAGACGATGGTAACTGACAGAGCATGTTTCATACCTTAGGGATGAATAATTATGCTCTGTTCGTTGTTATGAGACGATGGCAATTGACAGAACTATTTCATACATGAATGATATATAACCATGCTCTGACCGTTGTCATAAGATGATGGCAACTAACGGAGCATGTTTCTTACTTGAGGGATATATATCACCATTCTCTGACCGTTTTAATGAGCCGATGACAACTGACGGAGGATGATTGATACCTTAGAGATATATTACCATGCTCTGACTGTTGTCATGAGATGATGACAACTGACGGAGCATGTTTCATACCTTAGGTATGTATAACCATGCTATGTCCGTTGTCATGTGACGATGACAACTGACAGAACATGTTTCAAAGATGAATGATATATTACCATGCTCTGACCGTTGTCATAAGACAATGACAACTGGCGGAGCATGTTTCATAACTTAGAGCATAACAATGCTCTGTATGTTGTCATGAGGCGATTACAACTGATGCAGATTGCTTCATAGATGAATGATATATTGCCGTGATCTGACCGTTGTCATTAGACGATGACAACTGACAGAACAAGTTTGTTAAATGAATGGTATATAACCATGCTCTGACCGTTGTCATGAGACAATGACAACTGACAGAGCCTGTTTCATACCTTAGAGATAAATTACCATGCTCTGTCCGTTGTCATGAATGATAACTTAATAGTGACCTTGAGTGCATGTACCATCAATAGGAGGCCTTATAGTGACACTTGAATACATGCACCGTCACAATGAGTCTTCAAATTACCCCTGAGCACATGTACTATCACTTGGAGATTTCATAGTGACTCTTGAGTACATGTACCATCACAAGGAGGATCTATAGTGGCACTTGAGTGTTTGTATCATCATAAGGATGCTTGATAGTGACCCTTGAGTACCTATGCCTTCACTAGGTGGCTTTGTAGTGATCTTTGAGTACATCTACTACGACTAGGATGCTTAATAGTGACCGTTGAGCACATGTACTATCACTATGATGACTTATAGTCACTCTTGAGTAAATGTACCATCACAAAGATTCTTTATAGGGACCAATGAGTATATGTACCATCACAAGGGGCTTTCTAATGACCATTGAGTACATGTATCATCACTAGAAGGCTTTATAGTGACTCTTGAGTACATGTATCATCACTAGGAGGCTTTATAGTGAACCTTGAGTATGCGTACCATCAATAGGAGGCTTTATAGTGTCTCTTGAGTACATGTACCATCACTAGGTGGCTTTACAGTGACACTTCAGTACATGTACTATCAATAGGAGGCTTTATAATGACCCTTGAGTACATGTACCATAAGTAAGAGACTATATAGCGATTCTTGAGTACATGTTTCATCACTAGAAGGCTTTAAAGTGGCTCTTGAGTACATGTACCATCACTAGGAGGCTTTATAGTGACCCTTGATTATCGGTACCATCACTAGGAGGCTTTATAGTGTCTCTTGAGTACATGTACCATCACTAGGTGGCTTTATAGTGACACTTCAGTACATGTACTATCCATAGGAGGCTTTATAATGACCCTTGAGTACATATACCATAATTAAGAGACTATATAGCGATTCTTAAACACAAGTATCATCACTAGGAGTCTTTATATTGTCTCTTCAGTACATGTATCATCACTAGGATGCTTAATAGTGACCCTTGATTATCGGTACCATCACCAGGAGGCTTTATAGTGTCTCTTGAGTACATGTACCAACACAAGAAGGCTTTATAGTGAACTATGAGTACATGTACCATCTCTAGAAGGCTATATAGTGACCCTTTTGTACATGTACCACCACAAGGTGGCTTTATAGTGACACTTATGTACATGTACAATCACTCGGAGGATTTATAGTGACCCTTGAGTACATGTACATTCACTAGGTGGCTTTATACTGACACTTAACTACATGTAATATCACTAAAAGGCTATATATACTCCTCAAAATAATTGAAGGACCAATACTATCAATTATAACATTGATGCATTTTGTGTAGAACGTATTTTGAAAACCAATTTTACGATCTAGCCTAAACTTTCAGACATCTTTGACGTCTTATTGCCAAGTGAAACGGCAAAAAGAAAGTGGTAGAAAATGTTACTAACAAGGATTTTTTGTCATTTTAAAACTTGACCTAAATGTATTGGAATGTAATTTTTTGTGTGTGATCCATGGACTACAGAACTGCATAAAATGAATGCAAATTGCTTTGCTTTTAGATGCTGAAATCTCTGTTTTCGCATGCTTTTATGGTGTTTGAATCCCATCAATTCCATCCACCTCTTCCTGTGAGAGAAAATTGCCCCATTTGGCTGTGGCGTAATAGCCAGACTATAGATTCAGACATCAGGTTTGGCGTTTGTCTGTGACAATCTTTAAAAATTCGTCGGGACATCTTTCTAACACTAAATGGCATAGAATGACGATTGAAAATCTGATTTTTGATGGCCAAGTACACGCATTGATATCAAAAAAGAAAACAATGTCAAAACTCCATTGTCAGAGATGAAAATGCTTGCTTCCCAGTATATTGAAACTGTTTCAAGATTTTTTTTGCATGTAAGCTGAACTGTTTAAAACAAAGTTTAATTTGGTGTCACTTTCATTCTACTCGAATGACCACAGTAGAATTTCTTTACCCCACCCACTGCCTTTTGAAAGTGTGTTTTTGAGGGTATGTGCATTTGAGACACAGTTATGGCAGAATTAGGCATGGGAATCATAAATAATGATTCTTGATTTATGGGCATAAAGAACTGAAAGATTTGGGCCAAGTTTTACAGAATTTAAATGTTTGAGCTAATTATACTCGCGTTCTAAAATCTTGGTCCTTTAATTATTTTGAGGAGTATAGTTAGCTTTGAGGACATGTACCATCACAAAGTGGTTTAACAGAGACACTCTTGTACATGTATCATCGCTGGGAAGCTTCATTGAGACACTTGAGTACATGTATCATCACTAGGTGTCTTTTTAGTGACCCTTGTGTACATATACAATAACTATTAGGCTTTATAGTGACCCTTAAGTATACTTGCCATCACTAAGAGGCTTTATAGTGTTTTTAGGACATGTACCGTCACAAAAAGGCTTTATAATGACCCTTGAGTACATTTACCATCAATAGGAGGCTATATAGTGACCCTTGAGTACATGTACCAACACAAGGTGGCTTTATAGTGACACTTATGTAAATGTACCATCATCAGGAGGCTTTATAGTGACGCTTGAGTACATGTACCATCACAAGGAGGCTTTTTAGTGAATATTGTATACATAAACCATCGCTATCGGCTTTAAACCTCCCCTTGAGTACTCATGTCATCACTAGAATGCTTTATATTGACTCTTGAGTACACGCAACATCACAAAGAGGCTTTATAGCGACTCTGGAGTAAATGTACTATCACTAGAAGGCTTAAAGTGTCTCTTGAGTACATGTACCATCACGAGGGAGCTTTATAGTGACTCTAGAATACATGATCCATCACAAGGATACTGTATAGTTACCCTTGAGTACATGTCCAATCACTTAGAGGATTTATAGTGAACATTTACTACATATACTATCACCAGAATACTAAATAGTGATCCTTGAGTACGCGTACCATCACGAGGAGGCTTTTTAGTAACCCTTTAATACATGTACCTTCACTAGGTGCCTTAATAGTGGCCATGAGTACATGGACCATACTAGGATGTTTAATAGTGTCCCTTAAGTATATGTACCATGCCTAGGAGGCTTTATAGTGACCCTTGAGTATTCATTCCATGACTAGAAGGCTTTATTGTGAGGCTCTGGTACATGTACCAGCACTAGGAGGCTTTATTGTGACTCTTGAGTACGTGTTAAATCACAAGGTGGCTTTAAAGTGACTCTTGAATACATGAACCATCACTAGGAGGCTTTATATTGACCCTTGAGTAAATGTACCATCACTAGGAGGCTTTATAGTGACCCATTGAGTACATGTTGCATCCGTAGGACGCTTTATAGTGACCCTAGATGACATATACCTTAACAAGGTGGCTTTATAGTGACTCTTGTGACTATGCTACATCACTAGGCGGCTTTATAGTGACCCTTGAGTACATGTACTATTACGAGGAGGCTTTATATTGACCCTTGAGTACTTGTACCATCACTAGAATGCTTCATAATAACTCTTGAGTACATGTACTATCACAAGAAGGCTTTATAATGGTTTTTGACTGCATATGTCATCACTAGGAGTCTTTTAGTGACCCTTGGGTATATGTGCCATCCCTAGGAGGCTTTATAGTGTATTTTGAGTACATGTACCATCACAAGAAGGCTTAATAGTGTCACTCAAGTATATTACCATGACTAGGAGGCTTTATAGTAGACTATTGAGTACCCATGCCATCACTAGGAGGCTTTATTGTGACGCTTTGGTACATGTACATCACATGGAGGCTTTATAATGACCGGTGAGTACCTGTACCATCACAAGGAGGCTTTATTACGATTTTGGGTACATGTAGCATCACGAAGAGTCACTATTATGACACTTGAGTACATGCAACGTACTAGTAGATTAAAAAGTGTCGCTTGAGTATATGTACCATGACTAGGAGGCTTTATAGTGACTCTTGAGTACCCATACCACCACTGGGTGGCTTTTAAGTGACCCTTGAGTACATGTACCAACGCTAGGAGGCTTTATTATCACCCTTGAGTACATATATCATCACGAGGTGGCTTCATAGTAGCTCTAGAATACATGCACTAGCACAATGAGGCTGTATAGTGACCCTTGAGGACATTCACCATCACTAAGAGCCTTTATAGTGACCATTTAGTACATATACCATCACTAGGAGACTTTATAGTGATCCTTGAGTGATTGTACCATCACTAGAAGGCTTGATAGTGACCATTGAGTACCTGTACCATCATAATGAGGCTTTATTATGACCCTTGAGTACATGTACCATCACGAGGAGGCCCGATTATGCTACTTGAGTACATATACCATCGCTAGGAGGCACTATAGTGACACTTTAGTACATTTACAATTACTAGTAGACGCTACAGTAACACTTGAGTTACGATTGGGTACATTTACAACCACTAGTAAACACTTTGTTTGTTTGATTTGATTATTTACGTCCCATCAACAATCTTTCAGTTTAACAGGAACGGGTCTTCCAGGGTTGAACCAGTACTAAGCTAGGATAAGTATGTCTTGCTCAAGGACCACAATGCAGTGACGCCAGTGAGGCTCGAACCCGCTGCCCCTCGGTCTCCAGTCAAGCACTCTACCACTGAGCCACTGCGCTCCCACTAGTAAGCACTAAAATTACACAAAAGTGTATGTACTTTCACCAGGAGGTGCTACAGCAACACTTGAGTTCTCTTATCTCCGCTCAGACGCACTACAGTGATATTTTAGTACATGTATCATCAATAAGAGGCACTACGGTGACACCTGAGTACATGCATCATTACTAAGAGGCACACTACATCAACACTTATACACATGTATCCTCACTAGGAGGCATTATAGTGGCACATGACTACATGTACTATCATTAGAGGTACTACACTGACACTTCAGTACATTTACAATCGCAATTAGAGTCACACTTAAACCTTGTATATTCACTAGGAGGTGCTGCAGTGACATTTGAGTATGGTACTCTAGCGCATCCTAGTGATGGGCTATATACTCCCCATGTGTCACTGTAGTGCCTCCTAAAGAAGGTTCATGTACTCAAGTGTCACAGTAGTGGTGCCTGCTAATTATAAGACATATACTCGAGAGTCACTGCTTTGCCTCTTAGTGATGATGAATGTACTCAAGTGTCATCGTTGTGCCTCTTATACTATGAGACACTACAGTGACACCTTAGTTCAATTGACTTCGTTAGGATGTACTACAGTTACACTTAAGTATATGCACCATCACCAGGATGCACTACAAGGACACTTAGGTACATATATCATCATTAAGAGGCACTACAGTCACACATACGTGTATTTACCATCACTAGACAGCACTACAGTGGCACTTGAGTGCATGTACCTTCTTTAGGCGGCACTACGGTATCCCTTGAGTGCACATACCCTTACAAGGGTACACAACAGTGACGATTGAGAATTTGCATCATCACTAGGAGGCACTAGAGTGACACTTGAGAACATATACCTCACATTGGAGGCACTTCAGTGACCCATGGGTACATTTATAAACACTAGTAAGCATTACACATACACTTGAGTGCATGTAACTTCACTAGGAGTGACATTTGAGTATAGTATTTATCACTAGGACACACTACAGTGACACTTGAGTACATATATTGTCACTAGGATGCACTACAGGGACACTTGAGTACAATTACCATCTCTAAGAGGGACTACATTGACCCCCTGAGTACATTCACTATCACTAGGAGGCATTACAATGACACTTGAGTACATTTACAATCACAAGTATACACTAGAGTGACACTTGAGTGCATGAACTTTCCTTTTGATGCACTACAGTTAGAATTGGATATATTTACAATCAATAGTGGGCACTAAAATGACACTTGAGTGTATGCATTGTCACCTCACCAGGAGGCGCTACAGTAACACTTAATTGCAACTTTCTTCACTAAGGGCACTACATATACGTTTCAGAACATGCATCAACAGTAGGATGCACTACATTGACATTGGAGAAGATACATCATCACTAAAAACCACTGCAGTGACACTTGAGCACATGTATCTCACTATGGGCTCTACGGTGATATTCATGTACATGTACTATCACTAGGAGGCACTACATTGACACATGACTATTTTAATCATCACAAGGAGGCACTAAAAAGACAATTTAGTACATTTACAGTCATAACTTAGCACTACAGTGACACTTTAATATTAGTGCCTCCTAGTGCTGGTATATACGCTCACGTGCCACTGTAGTGCATCCTAGTGAAGATATGTGCACTCAAGTGTTACTGTAGCACATCCTAGTGAAGATATGTGCCCTCAAGTGCTACTGTAGCAAATCCTAGTGAAGGTGCATGCTCTCAAGTGTCACTGTAATGCCTCATATCGATGGTTATTGTAATCAAGTGTCACTATAGTGCCTCCTAGTGAAGGTTATATACTCAAGCGTATATGTAGTACCTACTAGTGATGATGCAAGCACCCAAACGTCCTTGTGGTGGCTCGTGGTTAAAGTACGTTCACCCAAGTGTTTATGTGCTGCATAACAGTGAAGGTAGTGAAGATACATGTACTCAAGTGTCACTGAAGTGCCTCCTAGCAATGATAAATCTACTCAAAGATTACTGTAGTGCCTCATAATGATGGTGCATGTCACAAAAGTGCCATGTTATACACACTCAAGTGTCACTGAAATACCATCTAGCAAATGTAGATGTGTCCAAGTGTCACTGTAGTGCCTCCTTGGCAACTTGCATATACTCACGTGTCACTGTAGTGCCACATAGTGATGATAAACAAACTCAAGAGTAACTGAAATGTCTCCAAGTGAAGGTACATGTTCTCAGGTGTCACTGAGCACCTCCTAGTGAAGAACATATGCCTAAGTGTTAATGTAGTGCCTCCTTGAGAAGATGCACATACTCTAGTGTCAATGTACTGCCACCTAGTGATGATATATATACTCGAGTGTCACTGTAGTGCCTCCTACGTGATCTGAGGTGGCACTGTGGTGCTCCTAGTGAAGGTACATGTGTCCAATTGTATCTTTAGTGCCTCTTAGTGAAGGTGCATGTATTGAAGTGTCACTGTAGTGTAACCTTGTGATGATATAAACACTCAGGTGCCACAAAGTAGTGTATTCTTGTGATGGTACGTGTACTAAAGTGCAATTGTAGGTGCTCGTAGTATAGGTACATGAACTCAAGTCCTATTATAGTGCCTCATTTTGCTTTTTAATATATTCCAATGCCACTGTTGTGCCTCCTAGTTTTATAAACGCATTCAACTGTCGCTGTAGTACCACCTAGTGATGGTTTATACACTCAAGTGCCACAATAGTGCCTACATGTGAAAGTGGACATGTTCTGTCAAGTGCACCTGTAGTACCTTATTTTTTCGGTTGATGTAATCTATATCCCTATGGTATGAAAAATTCTTTGTCAGTTGTCTTCATCTCATTACAACAGTCAGAGCAGGGTAATATATCATTCATGTATGAAACATGCTCCGTCAGTTGTCATCATCACATGACAACGGTCAGAGTATGATTATACCCTCTCAAGAATGAGTCATGCTCTGTCAGTTGCCATCATCTCATGACAACGGCCAGAGCACGGTTATTCATCTCTAAGGTATGAAACATGCTCCGTCAGTTGTCATCGTCTCATGACAGCGGTGAGAGCATGGTAATATATCATATATCTTTAAAAACATGCCCCGCAAGTTGTCTTCGCCTCATGACAACGGACAAAGCATGGTTATACATCCCAAAGATATGAATCATGCCCCACAAGTTGCCTACGTCTCATGACAACGGTAAGAGTATGATTACACCCCCTCAAGTATGAGTCATGCTCTGTCAGTTGCCATCATCTCATAACAACGGTCAGAGCATGGTTATTTTTCTCTAAGGTATGTAACATGCTCTGTCAGGTCTCATCATCTTATGACAACGGTCAGAGCATGGAAATATACCACTCATGTATGAAACATGCTCCGTCAGTTGCCATCGTCTTATGACAACGGTCAGAGCATGGTAATAGATCCCAAAGGTATCAATCATGCTCCGTCAGTTGTCATCGTCTCATGACAACGGACAGAGCATGGCTATACATCCCAAAGGTATGAAACCTGCTCTGCCAGTTGTCTATGTCTCATCACAACGTTCAGAGCATGGTTATTTATCCCTAAGGTATGAATCATGCTCCGTCAGTTGTCATCGTCTCATGACAACAGTCAGAGCATGGTGCATGAAATATATCATATATCTATGAAACATGTCCCACAAGTTGTCTTCGCCTCATTACAACAGAGAGAGCATGGTTATACATCCCAAAGGTATGAATTATGCTCCGTCAGTTGTTTTTGTCTCATGATATCGGTCGAAGCATGGATCTACATCTCTCAGGTATGAAACATGCTCCGTCAGTTGTAATCGTCTCATAACAACGGTCAGAGTATGATTATACCCCCTCAAGTATGAGTCATAAGCTGTCAGTTGCCATCATCTCATGACAGCGGAGAGGGCATGTTTATCCATCCCTCAGGTATGAACCATGCTCCGTCAGTTGTTATCATCTAGTGACAACGGTCAGAGCATGGTTATATATCCCTAAAGTATGAACCATTGTCCATCAGTTGTTATCGTCTCATGACAACTGTCAGAGCATGGTAATATATCCCTAAGATATGAACCATGCTCTGTCAGTTGTTATCGTCTAGTGACAACGGTCAATGCATGGTAATATATCCCTAAGGTATTAACCATGCTCCGTCAGTTGTCATCATCTAGTGACAACGGTCAGAGCATGGTAATATACCCCTAAGGTATGAATCATGCTCCGTCAGTTGTTATTATCTAGTGTCAACGGTCAGAGTATGATTATTCATCCCTAAGGTATGAACCATGCTCCATCAGTTGTTATCATCTAGTGACAACGGTCAGAGCATGGTTATATATCCCTTAGGTATGAACCATCGTCCGTCAGTTGTTATCGTCTCATGACTACGGTCAGAGCATGGTAATATATCCCTAAGGTATAAACCATGCTCCGTCAGTTTTTATCATCGAGTGACACCGGTCAGAGCATTGTGATATATCCCTAAGGTATGAACCTTGCTCCGTCAGTTGTTATCGTCTCATGACACCGGTCAGAGCATGGTAATATATCCCTGAGATATGAACCATGCTCCGTTAGTTGATATCGTCTCATAACAACGGTCAGAGCATGGTAATATATCCCTAAGGTATGAACCATGCTCCGTCACTAGTCATCGTCTCATGACAACGGTCAGAGCATGGTAATATATCCCTAAGGTATGAAGCATGCTCCGTCAGTTGTTATCGTCTCATGACAACGGTCAGAGCATGGTAATATATCCCTACGATATTAACAATGCTCCTTCAGTTGTTATCGTCTAGTGACAACGGTCAGAGCATGGTAATTTATCCCTAAGGTATGATCCATGCTCCGTCAGTTGTCATCATCTAGTGACAACGGTCAGAGCATGATAATATATCCCTAAGGTATGAACCATGCTCAATCAATTGTTATCATCTAGTGACAATGGTCAGAGCACGGTTATATATCCCTAAGGTATGAACCATGGTCCGTCAGTTGTTATCGTCTCATTACAACGGTCAGAGCATGGTAATATATCCCTAAGGTATGAACCATGCTCCGTCAGTTGTTATCGTCTAGTGACAACAATCAGAGCATGGTAATATATCCCTAAGGTATGAACCATGCTCCGTCACTTGTTATCGTCTAGTGACAACGGTCAGAGCATGGTAATATATCCCTAAGGAATGAACCATGCTCCGTCAGTTGTATTCGTCTCATGACAACGGTCAGAGCATGATAATCTATACCTAAGCTATGATCAATACTCCGATAGTTGTTATCGTCTAGTGACAACGGTCAGAGCATGGTTATATATCCTATGGTATGAACCATGCTCCGTCAGTTGTTATCGTCGCATGACAACGGTCAGAGCATGGTAATATATCCCTTAGGTATGAACCATGCTCCGTCAGATGTTATCGTTAAGTGACAATGGTCAGAGCATGGTAATATATCCCTTAGGTATGAACCATGCTCCGTCAGTTGATATCGGCTCATGACAACGGTCAGAGCATGGTAATATATCCCTAAGGTATGAACCATGCTCCGTCAGTTGTTATCATCTTGTGACAACGGTCAGAGCATGGTAATATATCCCTGAGGTATTATCCATGCTCCGTCAGTTGTTATCGTCTAGTGACAACGGTCAGAGCATGGTAATATATCCCTAAGGTATGAAGCATGCTCCGTCAGTTGTTATCGTCTAGTGACAACGGTCAGAGCATGGTAATATATCCCTAAGATATGAACCATGCTCCGTCAGTTGTTATCGTCTCATAACAACGGTCAGAGCATGGTAATATATCCCTTAGGTATGAACCATGCTCTGTCAGTTGTCATCATCTAGTGACAACGGTCAGAGCATGGTAATATATCCCTAAGGTATGAACCATGCTCCGTCACTAGTTATCGTCTCATGATAACGGTCAGAGCATGGTAATATATCCCTAAGGTATGAACCATGCTCCGTCACTAGTCATCGTCTCATGATAACTGTCAGAGCATGGTAATATATCCCTACGATATTAACCATGCTCCGTCAGTTGTGATCGTCTCATGACAACGGTCAGAGCATGGTAATATATCCCTAAGGTATGAACCATGGTCCGTTAGTTGTTATCATCTAGTGACAACGGTCAGAGCACGGTTATATAACCCTAAGGTATGAACCATGGTCCGTCAGTAGTTATCGTCTCATGACAACGGTCAGAGCATGGTAATATATCCCTAAGGTATGAACCATGCTCCGTCAGTTGTTTGTTATCGTCTAGTGACAATGGTCAGAGCATGGTAATATATCCCTAAGGTATCAACCATGCTCCGTCAGTTGTTATCATCTAGTGACAACGGTCAGAGTATGGTTATATATCCCTAAGGTATGAACCATGCTCTGTCAATTGTTATCGTCTAGTGACAACGGTCAGAGCATGGTAATATATCCCTAAGGTATGAACCATGCTCCGTCACTTTTTATCGTCTAGTGACAACGGTCAAAGCATGGTAATATATCCCTTAGGTATTAACCATGCTCCGTCAGTTGTATTCGTCTCTTGACAACGGTCAGGGCATGGTAATCTATACTCAGGTATGATCCATACTCCGTCAGTTGTTATCGTCTAGTGACAACGGTCAGAGCATGGTTATATATCCTCTGGTATGAACCATGCTCCGTCAGTTGTTATCGTCTCATGACAACGGTCAGAGCATGGTAATATATCCCTAAGGTATGAACCGTGCTCCGTCAGATGTTATCGTTTAGTGACTATGGTCAGAGCATGGTAATATATCCCTAAGGTATGAACCATGCTCCGTCAGTTGTTATTGTCTCATGACAACGGTCAGAGCATGGTAATATATCCCTAAGGTATGAACCATGCTCCGTCAGTTGTTATCATCTTGTGACAACGGTCAGAGCATGGTAATATATCCCTGAGGTATTATCCATGCTCCGTCAGTTGTTATCGTCTAGTGACAACGGTCAGAGCATGGTAATATATCCCTAAGATATGAAGCATGCTCCGTCAGTTGTTATCATCTAGTGACAACGGTCAGAGCATGGTAATATATCCCTAAGGTATGAACCATGCTCCGTCAGTTGTTATCATCTAGTGTCAACGGTCAGAGCATGATTATTCATCCCTAAGATATGAACCATGCTCCGTCAGTAGTTTTCATCTAGTGACAACGGTCAGAGCATGGTAATATATCCCTAAGGTATGAACCATGCTCCATCAGTTGTTATTGTCTATTGACAACGGTCAGAGCATGGTAAAATATCCCTAAGGTATGAACCATGCTCTGTCAGTTGTTATCGTCTCATGACAACGGTCAGAGCATGGTGTTATATCCCTAAGGTATGAAACATGCTCCGTTAGTTGTCATCGCCTCATGACAACGGTCAGAGCATGGTTATTCATCTCTAAGATATGAAACATGCTCCGTTAGTTGTCATCGCCTCATGACAACGGTCAGAGCATGGTTATTCATCTCTTTAGGTATGAAACATGCTCCGACAGTTGTCATCGTCTCATGACAACGGTCAGAGCATGGTTATTCATCCCGAAGGTATGAAACATGCTCTGACAGTTGACATCGTCTCATGACAACGGTCAGAGCATGGTTATTTATCCCTAAGGTATGAAACATGCTCCGACAGTTGTCATCGTGACATGACAACGGTCAGAGCATGGTAATATATCCCTAAGGTATTAACCATGCTCCGTCAGTTGTCATCATCTAGTGACAACGGTCAGAGCATGGTAATATACCCCTAAGGTATGAATCATGCTCCGTCAGTTGTTATTATCTAGTGTCAACGGTCAGAGTATGATTATTCATCCCTAAGGTATGAACCATGCTCCATCAGTTGTTATCATCTAGTGACAACGGTCAGAGCATGGTTATATATCCCTTAGGTATGAACCATCGTCCGTCAGTTGTTATCGTCTCATGACTACGGTCAGAGCATGGTAATATATCCCTAAGGTATAAACCATGCTCCGTCAGTTTTTATCATCGAGTGACACCGGTCAGAGCATTGTGATATATCCCTAAGGTATGAACCTTGCTCCGTCAGTTGTTATCGTCTCATGACACCGGTCAGAGCATGGTAATATATCCCTGAGATATGAACCATGCTCCGTTAGTTGATATCGTCTCATAACAACGGTCAGAGCATGGTAATATATCCCTAAGGTATGAACCATGCTCCGTCACTAGTCATCGTCTCATGACAACGGTCAGAGCATGGTAATATATCCCTAAGGTATGAAGCATGCTCCGTCAGTTGTTATCGTCTCATGACAACGGTCAGAGCATGGTAATATATCCCTACGATATTAACAATGCTCCTTCAGTTGTTATCGTCTAGTGACAACGGTCAGAGCATGGTAATTTATCCCTAAGGTATGATCCATGCTCCGTCAGTTGTCATCATCTAGTGACAACGGTCAGAGCATGATAATATATCCCTAAGGTATGAACCATGCTCAATCAATTGTTATCATCTAGTGACAATGGTCAGAGCACGGTTATATATCCCTAAGGTATGAACCATGGTCCGTCAGTTGTTATCGTCTCATTACAACGGTCAGAGCATGGTAATATATCCCTAAGGTATGAACCATGCTCCGTCAGTTGTTATCGTCTAGTGACAACAATCAGAGCATGGTAATATATCCCTAAGGTATGAACCATGCTCCGTCACTTGTTATCGTCTAGTGACAACGGTCAGAGCATGGTAATATATCCCTAAGGAATGAACCATGCTCCGTCAGTTGTATTCGTCTCATGACAACGGTCAGAGCATGATAATCTATACCTAAGCTATGATCAATACTCCGATAGTTGTTATCGTCTAGTGACAACGGTCAGAGCATGGTTATATATCCTATGGTATGAACCATGCTCCGTCAGTTGTTATCGTCGCATGACAACGGTCAGAGCATGGTAATATATCCCTTAGGTATGAACCATGCTCCGTCAGATGTTATCGTTAAGTGACAATGGTCAGAGCATGGTAATATATCCCTTAGGTATGAACCATGCTCCGTCAGTTGATATCGGCTCATGACAACGGTCAGAGCATGGTAATATATCCCTAAGGTATGAACCATGCTCCGTCAGTTGTTATCATCTTGTGACAACGGTCAGAGCATGGTAATATATCCCTGAGGTATTATCCATGCTCCGTCAGTTGTTATCGTCTAGTGACAACGGTCAGAGCATGGTAATATATCCCTAAGGTATGAAGCATGCTCCGTCAGTTGTTATCGTCTAGTGACAACGGTCAGAGCATGGTAATATATCCCTAAGATATGAACCATGCTCCGTCAGTTGTTATCGTCTCATAACAACGGTCAGAGCATGGTAATATATCCCTTAGGTATGAACCATGCTCCGTCAGTTGTCATCATCTAGTGACAACGGTCAGAGCATGGTAATATATCCCTAAGGTATGAACCATGCTCCGTCACTAGTTATCGTCTCATGATAACGGTCAGAGCATGGTAATATATCCCTAAGGTATGAACCATGCTCCGTCACTAGTCATCGTCTCATGATAACTGTCAGAGCATGGTAATATATCCCTACGATATTAACCATGCTCCGTCAGTTGTGATCGTCTCATGACAACGGTCAGAGCATGGTAATATATCCCTAAGGTATGAACCATGGTCCGTTAGTTGTTATCATCTAGTGACAACGGTCAGAGCACGGTTATATAACCCTAAGGTATGAACCATGGTCCGTCAGTAGTTATCGTCTCATGACAACGGTCAGAGCATGGTAATATATCCCTAAGGTATGAACCATGCTCCGTCAGTTGTTTGTTATCGTCTAGTGACAATGGTCAGAGCATGGTAATATATCCCTAAGGTATCAACCATGCTCCGTCAGTTGTTATCATCTAGTGACAACGGTCAGAGTATGGTTATATATCCCTAAGGTATGAACCATGCTCTGTCAATTGTTATCGTCTAGTGACAACGGTCAGAGCATGGTAATATATCCCTAAGGTATGAACCATGCTCCGTCACTTTTTATCGTCTAGTGACAACGGTCAAAGCATGGTAATATATCCCTAAGGTATTAACCATGCTCCGTCAGTTGTATTCGTCTCTTGACAACGGTCAGGGCATGGTAATCTATACTCAGGTATGATCCATACTCCGTCAGTTGTTATCGTCTAGTGACAACGGTCAGAGCATGGTTATATATCCTCTGGTATGAACCATGCTCCGTCAGTTGTTATCGTCTCATGACAACGGTCAGAGCATGGTAATATATCCCTAAGGTATGAACCGTGCTCCGTCAGATGTTATCGTTTAGTGACTATGGTCAGAGCATGGTAATATATCCCTAAGGTATGAACCATGCTCCGTCAGTTGTTATTGTCTCATGACAACGGTCAGAGCATGGTAATATATCCCTAAGGTATGAACCATGCTCCGTCAGTTGTTATCATCTTGTGACAACGGTCAGAGCATGGTAATATATCCCTGAGGTATTATCCATGCTCCGTCAGTTGTTATCGTCTAGTGACAACGGTCAGAGCATGGTAATATATCCCTAAGATATGAAGCATGCTCCGTCAGTTGTTATCATCTAGTGACAACGGTCAGAGCATGGTAATATATCCCTAAGGTATGAACCATGCTCCGTCAGTTGTTATCATCTAGTGTCAACGGTCAGAGCATGATTATTCATCCCTAAGATATGAACCATGCTCCGTCAGTAGTTTTCATCTAGTGACAACGGTCAGAGCATGGTAATATATCCCTTAGGTATGAACCATCGTCCGTCAGTTGTTATCGTCTCATGACTACGGTCAGAGCATGGTAATATATCCCTAAGGTATAAACCATGCTCCGTCAGTTTTTATCATCGAGTGACACCGGTCAGAGCATTGTGATATATCCCTAAGGTATGAACCTTGCTCCGTCAGTTGTTATCGTCTCATGACACCGGTCAGAGCATGGTAATATATCCCTGAGATATGAACCATGCTCCGTTAGTTGATATCGTCTCATAACAACGGTCAGAGCATGGTAATATATCCCTAAGGTATGAACCATGCTCCGTCACTAGTCATCGTCTCATGACAACGGTCAGAGCATGGTAATATATCCCTAAGGTATGAAGCATGCTCCGTCAGTTGTTATCGTCTCATGACAACGGTCAGAGCATGGTAATATATCCCTACGATATTAACAATGCTCCTTCAGTTGTTATCGTCTAGTGACAACGGTCAGAGCATGGTAATTTATCCCTAAGGTATGATCCATGCTCCGTCAGTTGTCATCATCTAGTGACAACGGTCAGAGCATGATAATATATCCCTAAGGTATGAACCATGCTCAATCAATTGTTATCATCTAGTGACAATGGTCAGAGCACGGTTATATATCCCTAAGGTATGAACCATGGTCCGTCAGTTGTTATCGTCTCATTACAACGGTCAGAGCATGGTAATATATCCCTAAGGTATGAACCATGCTCCGTCAGTTGTTATCGTCTAGTGACAACAATCAGAGCATGGTAATATATCCCTAAGGTATGAACCATGCTCCGTCACTTGTTATCGTCTAGTGACAACGGTCAGAGCATGGTAATATATCCCTAAGGAATGAACCATGCTCCGTCAGTTGTATTCGTCTCATGACAACGGTCAGAGCATGATAATCTATACCTAAGCTATGATCAATACTCCGATAGTTGTTATCGTCTAGTGACAACGGTCAGAGCATGGTTATATATCCTATGGTATGAACCATGCTCCGTCAGTTGTTATCGTCGCATGACAACGGTCAGAGCATGGTAATATATCCCTTAGGTATGAACCATGCTCCGTCAGATGTTATCGTTAAGTGACAATGGTCAGAGCATGGTAATATATCCCTTAGGTATGAACCATGCTCCGTCAGTTGATATCGGCTCATGACAACGGTCAGAGCATGGTAATATATCCCTAAGGTATGAACCATGCTCCGTCAGTTGTTATCATCTTGTGACAACGGTCAGAGCATGGTAATATATCCCTGAGGTATTATCCATGCTCCGTCAGTTGTTATCGTCTAGTGACAACGGTCAGAGCATGGTAATATATCCCTAAGGTATGAAGCATGCTCCGTCAGTTGTTATCGTCTAGTGACAACGGTCAGAGCATGGTAATATATCCCTAAGATATGAACCATGCTCCGTCAGTTGTTATCGTCTCATAACAACGGTCAGAGCATGGTAATATATCCCTTAGGTATGAACCATGCTCCGTCAGTTGTCATCATCTAGTGACAACGGTCAGAGCATGGTAATATATCCCTAAGGTATGAACCATGCTCCGTCACTAGTTATCGTCTCATGATAACGGTCAGAGCATGGTAATATATCCCTAAGGTATGAACCATGCTCCGTCACTAGTCATCGTCTCATGATAACTGTCAGAGCATGGTAATATATCCCTACGATATTAACCATGCTCCGTCAGTTGTGATCGTCTCATGACAACGGTCAGAGCATGGTAATATATCCCTAAGGTATGAACCATGGTCCGTTAGTTGTTATCATCTAGTGACAACGGTCAGAGCACGGTTATATAACCCTAAGGTATGAACCATGGTCCGTCAGTAGTTATCGTCTCATGACAACGGTCAGAGCATGGTAATATATCCCTAAGGTATGAACCATGCTCCGTCAGTTGTTTGTTATCGTCTAGTGACAATGGTCAGAGCATGGTAATATATCCCTAAGGTATCAACCATGCTCCGTCAGTTGTTATCATCTAGTGACAACGGTCAGAGTATGGTTATATATCCCTAAGGTATGAACCATGCTCTGTCAATTGTTATCGTCTAGTGACAACGGTCAGAGCATGGTAATATATCCCTAAGGTATGAACCATGCTCCGTCACTTTTTATCGTCTAGTGACAACGGTCAAAGCATGGTAATATATCCCTAAGGTATTAACCATGCTCCGTCAGTTGTATTCGTCTCTTGACAACGGTCAGGGCATGGTAATCTATACTCAGGTATGATCCATACTCCGTCAGTTGTTATCGTCTAGTGACAACGGTCAGAGCATGGTTATATATCCTCTGGTATGAACCATGCTCCGTCAGTTGTTATCGTCTCATGACAACGGTCAGAGCATGGTAATATATCCCTAAGGTATGAACCGTGCTCCGTCAGATGTTATCGTTTAGTGACTATGGTCAGAGCATGGTAATATATCCCTAAGGTATGAACCATGCTCCGTCAGTTGTTATTGTCTCATGACAACGGTCAGAGCATGGTAATATATCCCTAAGGTATGAACCATGCTCCGTCAGTTGTTATCATCTTGTGACAACGGTCAGAGCATGGTAATATATCCCTGAGGTATTATCCATGCTCCGTCAGTTGTTATCGTCTAGTGACAACGGTCAGAGCATGGTAATATATCCCTAAGATATGAAGCATGCTCCGTCAGTTGTTATCATCTAGTGACAACGGTCAGAGCATGGTAATATATCCCTAAGGTATGAACCATGCTCCGTCAGTTGTTATCATCTAGTGTCAACGGTCAGAGCATGATTATTCATCCCTAAGATATGAACCATGCTCCGTCAGTAGTTTTCATCTAGTGACAACGGTCAGAGCATGGTAATATATCCCTAAGGTATGAACCATGCTCCATCAGTTGTTATTGTCTATTGACAACGGTCAGAGCATGGTAAAATATCCCTAAGGTATGAACCATGCTCTGTCAGTTGTTATCGTCTCATGACAACGGTCAGAGCATGGTGTTATATCCCTAAGGTATGAAACATGCTCCGTTAGTTGTCATCGCCTCATGACAACGGTCAGAGCATGGTTATTCATCTCTAAGATATGAAACATGCTCCGTTAGTTGTCATCGCCTCATGACAACGGTCAGAGCATGGTTATTCATCTCTTTAGGTATGAAACATGCTCCGACAGTTGTCATCGTCTCATGACAACGGTCAGAGCATGGTTATTCATCCCGAAGGTATGAAACATGCTCTGACAGTTGACATCGTCTCATGACAACGGTCAGAGCATGGTTATCTATCCCTAAGGTATGAAACATGCTCCGACAGTTGTCATCGTGACATGACAACGGTCAGAGCATGGTAATATATCCCTGAGGTATTATCCATGCTCCGTCAGTTGTTATCGCCTAGTGCCAACGGTCAGAGCATGGTAATATATCCCTAAGGTATGAACCATGCTCCGTCAGTTGTTATCGTCTAGTGACAACGGTCAGAGCATGGTAATATATCCCTAAGATATGAACCATGCTCCGTCAGTTGTTATCATCTAGTGACAACGGTCAGAGCATTGTGATATATCCCTAAGGTATAAACCATGCTCCGTCAGTTGTTATCGTCTAGTGACAACGGTCAGAGCATGGTAATATATCCCTAAGGTATGAACCATGCTCCCTCAGTTGTTATCATCTCATGATAGCGGTCAGAGCATGCTAATATATCCCTAAGATATGAACCATGCTCCGTCAGTTGTTATCGTCTCATGACAACGGTCAGAGCATGGTATTATATCCCTAAGGTATGAAACATGCTCCGACAGTTGTCATCGTGACATGACAACGGTCAGAGCATGTTTATTCATCCCTTAGGTATGAAACATGCTCCGTTAGTTGTTATCGCCTCATGACAACGGTCAGAGCATGGTTATTCATCTCTAAAATATGAAACATGCTCCGACAGTTGTCATCGTGACATGACAACGGTCAGAGCATGGGTTTTCATCCCTAAGGTATGAAACATGCCCCGCAAGTTGTCTTCGCCTCATGACAACGGACAAATCATGGTTATACATCCCAAAGATATGAATCATGCCCCACAAGTTGTCTTCGTCTCATGACAACGGTAAGAGTATGATTACACCCCCTCAAGTATGAGTCATGCTCTGTCAGTTGCCATCATCTCATAACAACGGTCAGAGCATGGTTATTTTTCTCTAAGGTATGTAACATGCTCTGTCAGGTCTCATCATCTTATGACAACGGTCAGAGCATGGAAATATACCACTCATGTATGAAACATGCTCCGTCAGTTGCCATCGTCTTATGACAACGGTCAGAGCATGGTAATAGATCCCAAAGGTATCAATCATGCTCCGTCAGTTGTCATCGTCTCATGACAACGGACAGAGCATGGCTATACATCCCAAAGGTATGAAACCTGCTCTGCCAGTTGTCTATGTCTCATCACAACGTTCAGAGCATGGTTATTTATCCCTAAGGTATGAATCATGCTCCGTAAGTTGTCATCGTCTCATGACAACAGTCAGAGCATGGTGCGTGAAATATATCATATATCTATGAAACATGTCCCACAAGTTGTTTTCGCCTCATTACAACAGACAGAGCATGGTTATACATCCCAAAGGTATGAATTATGCTCCGTCAGTTGTTTTTGCCTCATGATAGCGGTCGAAGCATGGATCTACATCTCTTAGGTATGAAACATGCTCCGTCAGTTGTAATCGTCTCATAACAACGGTCAGAGTATGATTATACCCCCTCAAGTATGAGTCATAAGCTGTCAGTTGCCATCATCTCATGACAGCGGAGAGGGCATGTTTATCCATCCCTAAGGTATGAACCATGCTCCGTCAGTTGTTATCATCTAGTGACAACGGTCAGAGCATGGTTATATATCCCTAAGGTATGAACCATTGTCCGTCAGTTGTTATCGTCTCATGACAACTGTCAGAGCATGGTAATATATCCCTAAGATATGAACCATGCTCCGTCAGTTGTTATCGTCTAGTGACAACGGTCAATGCATGGTAATATATCCCTAAGGTATAAACCATGCTCCGTCAGTTGTTATCATCTAGTGACACCGGTCAGAGCATTGTAATATATCCCTAAGGTATGAACCTTGCTCCGTCAGTTGTTATCGTCTCATGACAACGATCAGAGCATGGTAATATATCCCTAAGATATGAACCATGCTCCGTCAGTTGTTATCGTCTCATAACAACGGTCAGAGCATGGTAATATATCCCTGAGGTATGAACCATGCTCCGTCACTAGTCATCGTCTCATGACAACGGTCAGAGCACGGTAATATATCCCTAAGGTATGAACCATGCTCCGTCAGTTGTTATCGTCTCATGACAACGGTCAGAGCATGGTAATATATCCCTACGATATTAACCATGCTCCTTCAGTTGTTATCGTCTAGTGACAACGGTCAGAGCATGGTAATTTATCCCTAAGGTATGATCCATGCTCCGTCAGTTGTCATCATCTGGTGACAACGGTCAGAGCATGATAATATATCCCTAAGGTATGAACCATGCTCAATCAATTGTTATCATCTAGTGACAATGGTCAGAGCACGGTTATATATCCCTAAGGTATGAACCATGGTCCGTCAGTTGTTATCGTCTCATTACAACGGTCAGAGCATGGTAATATATCCCTAAGGTATGAATCATGCTCCGTCAATTGTTTGTTCTCGTCTAGTGACAACGGTCAGAGCATGGTAATATATTTCTAAGGTATGAACCATGCTCCGTCAGTTGTTATCATCTAGTGACAACGGTCAGAGCATGGTAATATATCCCTAAGGTATGAACCATGCTCCGTCAGTTGTTATCGTCTAGTGACAAAGGTCAGAGCATGGTAATATATCCCTAAGGTATGAACCATGCTCCGTCACTTGTTATCGTCTAGTGACAACGGTCAGAGCATGGTAATATATCCCTAAGGAATGAACCATGCTCCGTCAGTTGTATTCGTCTCATGACAACGGTCAGAGCATGATAATCTATACCTAAGCTATGATCAATACTCCGTCAGTTGTTATCGTCTAGTGACAACGGTCAGAGCATGGTTATATATCCTATGGTATGAACCATGCTCCGTCAGTTGTTATCGTCTCATGACAACGGTCAGAGCATGGTAATATATCCCTTAGGTATGAACCATGCTCCGTCAGATGTTATCGTTAAGTGACAATGGTCAGAGCATAGTAATATATCCCTTAGGTATGAACCATGCTCCGTCAGTTGATATCGGCTCATGACAACGGTCAGAGCATGGTAATATATCCCTAAGGTATGAACCATGCTCCGTCAGATGTTATCATCTTGTGACAACGGTCAGAGCATGGTAAAATATCCCTGAGATATTATCCATGCTCCGTCAGTTGTTATCGTCTAGTGACAACGGTCAGAGCATGGTAATATATCCCTAAGGTATGAACCATGCTCCGTCAGTTGTTATCGTCTAGTGACAACGGTCAGAGCATGGTAATATATCCCTAAGATATGAACCATGCTCCGTCAGTTGTTATCGTCTCATAACAACGGTCAGAGAATGGTAATATATCCCTAAGGTATGAACCATGCTCCATCAGTTGTCATCATCTAGTGACAACGGTCAGAGCATGGTAATATATCCCTAAGGTATGAACCATGCTCCGTCACTAGTTATCGTCTCATGATAACGGCCAGAGCATGGTAATATATCCCTAAGGCATGAACCATGCTCCGTCAGTTGTTATCGTCTCATAACAACTGTCAGAGCATGGTAATATATCCCTACGATATTAACCATGCTCCGTCAGTTGTTATCGTCTCATGACAACGGTCAGAGCATGGTAATATATCCCTAAGGTATGAACCATGGTCCGTTAGTTGTTATCATCTAGTGACAACGGTCAGAGCACGGTTATATATCCCTAAGGTATGAACCATGGTCCATCAGTAGTTATCGTCTCATGACAACGGTCAGAGCATGGTAATATATCCCTAAGGTATGAACCATGCTCCGTCAGTTGTTTGTTATCGTCTAGTGACAACGGTCAGAGCATGGTAATATATCCCTAAGGTATCAACCATGCTCCGTCAGTTGTTATCATCTAGTGACAACGGTCAGAGTATGGTTATATATACCTATGGTATGAATCATGCTCTGTCAATTGTTATCGGCTAGTGACATCGGTCAGAGCATGGTAATATATCCCTAAGGTATGAACCATGCTCCGTCACTTTTTATCGTCTAGTGACAACGGTCAAAGCATGGTAATATATCCCTAAGGTATTAACCATGCTCCGTCAGTTGTATTCGTCTCTTGACAACGGTCAGAGCATGGTAATCTATACCTAAGGTATGATCCATACTCCGTCAGTTGTTATCGTCTAGTGACAACTGTCAGAGCATGGTTATATATCCTCTGGTATGAACCATGCTCCGTCAGTTGTTATCGTCTCATGAGACAGTCAGAGCATGGTAATATATCCCTAAGGTATGAACCGTGCTCCGTCAGATGTTATCGTTTAGTGACAATGGTCAGAGCATGGTAATATATCCCTTAGGTATGAACCATGCTCCGTCAGTTGTTATCTTCTCATGACAACGGTCAGAGCATGGTAATATATCCCTAAGGTATGAACCATGCTCCGTCAGTTGTTATCATCTTGTGACAACGGTCAGGGCATGGTTATATATCCTATGGTATGAACCATGCTCCGTCAGTTGTTATCGTCTCATGACAACGGTCAGAGCATGGTAATATATCCCTAAGGTATGAACCGTGCTCCGTCAGATGTTATCGTTTAGTGACAATGGTCAGAGCATGGTAATATATCCCTTAGGTATGAACCATGCTCCGTCAGTTGTTATCGTCTCATGACAACGGTCAGAGCATGGTAATATATCCCTAAGGTATGAACCATGCTCCGTCAGTTGTTATCATCTTGTGACAACGGTCAGAGCATGGTAATATATCCCTGAGGTATTATCCATGCTCCGTCAGTTGTTATCGTCTAGTGAAAACGGTCAGAGCATGGTAATATATCCCTAAGGTATGAACCATGCTCCGTCAATTGTTATCGTCTAGTGACAACGGTCAGAGCATGGTAATATATCCCTAAGGTATGAAGCATGCTCCGTCAGTTGTTATCATCTAGTGACAACGGTCAGAGCATGGTAATATATCCCTAAGGTATGAACCATGCTCCGTCAGTTGTTATCATCTAGTGTCAACGGTCAGAGCATGATTATTCATCCCTAAGATATGAACCATGCTCCGTCAGTAGTTTTCATCTAGTGACAACGGTCAGAGCATGGTAATATATCCCTAAGGTATGAACCATGCTCCGTCAGTTGTTATTGTCTATTGACAACGGTCAAAGCATGGTAATATATCCCTAAGGTATGAACCATGCTCTGTCAGTTGTTATCGTCTCATGACAACGGTCAGAGCATGGTATTATATCCCTAAGGTATGAAACATGCTCCGTTAGTTGTCATCGCCTCATGACAACGGTCAGAGCATGGTTATTCATCTCTAAGATATGAAACATGCTCCGACAGTTGTCATCGTGACATGACAACGGTCAGAGCATGGGTTTTCATCCCTAAGGTATGAAACATGCTCCGTTAGTTGTCATCGCCTCATGACAACGGTCAGAGCATGGTTTTTCATCTCTAAGGAATGAAACATGCTCCGACAGTTGTCATCGTCTCATGACAACGGTCAGAGCATGGTTATTCATCCCGAAGGTATGAAACATGCTCTGACAGTTGACATCGTCTCATGACAACGGTCAGAGCATGGTTATTTATCCCTAAGGTATGAAACATGCTCCGACAGTTGTCATCGTGACATGACAACGGTCAGAGCATGGTAATATATCCCTAAGGTATGAACCATGCTCCGTCAGTTGTTATCATCTTGTGACAACGGTCAGAGCATGGTAATATATCACTGAGGTATAATCCATGCTCCGTCAGTTGTTATCGCCTAGTGCCAACGGTCAGAGCATGGTAATATATCCCTAAGGTATGAACCATGCTCCGTCAGTTGTTATCGTCTAGTGACAACGGTCAGAGCATGGTAATATATCCCTGAGGTATTATCCATGCTCCGTCAGTTGTTATCGTCTAGTGAAAACGGTCAGAGCATGGTAATATATCCCTAAGGTATGAACCATGCTCCGTCAATTGTTATCGTCTAGTGACAACGGTCAGAGCATGGTAATATATCCCTAAGGTATGAACCATGCTCCGTCAGTTGTTATCATCTAGTGACAACGGTCAGAGCATTGTGATATATCCCTAAGGTATTAACCATGCTCCGTCAGTTGTTATCGTCTAGTGACAACGGTCAGAGCATGGTAATATATCCCTAAGGTATGAACCATGCTCCGTCAGTTGTTATCATCTCATGACAGCGGTCAGAGCATGCTAATATATCCCTAAGATATGAACCATGCTCCCTCAGTTGTTATTGTCTAGTGCTAACGGTCAAAGCATGGTAATATATCCCTAAGGTATGAACCATGCTCCGTCAGTTGTTATCGTCTCATGACAACGGTCAGAGCATGGTATTATATCCCTAAGGTATGAAACATGCTCCGACAGTTGTCATCGTGACATGACAACGGTCAGAGCATGTTTATTCATCCCTTAGGTATGAAACATGCTCCGTTAGTTGTCATCGCCTCATGACAACGGTCAGAGCATGGTTTTTCATCTCTAAGGAATGAAACATGCTCCGACAGTTGTCATCGTCTCATGACAACGGTCAGAGCATGGTTATTCATCCCGAAGGTATGAAACATGCTCCGTTAGTTGTCATCGCCTCATGACAACGGTCAGAGCATGGTTTTTCATCTCTAAGGAATGAAACATGCTCCGACAGTTGTCATCGTCTCATGACAACGGTCAGAGCATGGTTATTCATCCCGAAGGTATGAAACATGCTCTGACAGTTGACATCGTGACATGACAACGGTCAGAGCATGGTAATATATCCCTAAGGTATGAACCATGCTCCGTCAGTTGTTATCATCTTGTGACAACGGTCAGAGCATGGTAATATATCACTGAGGTATTATCCATGCTCCGTCAGTTGTTATCGCCTAGTGCCAACGGTCAGAGCATGGTAATATATCCCTAAGGTATGAACCATGCTCCGTCAGTTGTTATCGTCTAGTGACAACGGTCAGAGCATGGTAATATATCCCTGAGGTATTATCCATGCTCCGTCAGTTGTTATCGTCTAGTGAAAACGGTCAGAGCATGGTAATATATCCCTAAGGTATGAACCATGCTCCGTCAATTGTTATCGTCTAGTGACAACGGTCAGAGCATGGTAATATATCCCTAAGGTATGAACCATGCTCCGTCAGTTGTTATCATCTAGTGACAACGGTCAGAGCATTGTGATATATCCCTAAGGTATAAACCATGCTCCGTCAGTTGTTATCGTCTAGTGACAACGGTCAGAGCATGGTAATATATCCCTAAGGTATGAACCATGCTCCGTCAGTTGTTATCATCTCATGACAGCGGTCAGAGCATGCTAATATATCCCTAAGATATGAACCATGCTCCCTCAGTTGTTATTGTCTAGTGCTAACGGTCAAAGCATGGTAATATATCCCTAAGGTATGAACCATGCTCCGTCAGTTGTTATCGTCACATGACAACGGTCAGAGCATGGTATTATATCCCTAAGGTATGAAACATGCTCCGACAGTTGTCATCGTGACATGACAACGGTCAGAGCATGTTTATTCATCCCTTAGGTATGAAACATGCTCCGTTAGTTGTCATCGCCTCATGACAACGGTCAGAGCATGGTTATTCATCTCTAAGATATGAAACATGCTCTGACAGTTGTCATCGTGACATGACAACGGTCAGAGCATGGGTTTTAATCCCTAAGGTATGAAACATGCTCCGACAGTTCACATCGTCTCATGACAACGGTCAGAGCATGGTAATATATCCCTAAGGTATGAACCATGCTCCGTCAGTTGTTATTGTCTCATGACAACTGTCAGAGCATGGTAATATATCCCTTAGATATGAACCGTGCTCTGTCAGTTGTTATCGTCTAGTGACAACGGTCAGAGCATGATAATATATCCCTAAGGTATGAACCATGCCCCGTAGTTGTCATCATCTAGTGACAACGGTCAGAGCATGGTAATATACCCCTAAGGTATGAATCATGCTCCGTCAGTTGTTATCATCTAGTGTCAACGGTCAGAATATGATTATTCATCCCTAAGGTATGAACCATGCTCCATCAGTTGTTATCATCTAGTGACAACGGTCAGAGCATGGTTATATATCCCTTAGGTATGAACCATCGTCCGTCAGTTGTTATCGTCTAGTGACTACGGTAAGAGCATGGTTATATATCCCTAAGGTATAAACCATGCTCCGTCAGTTGTTATCATCTAGTGACAATGGTCAGAGCATTGTAATATATCCCTAAGGTATGAACCTTGCTCCGTCAGTTGTTATCGTCTCATGCCACCGGTCAGAGCATGGTAATATTTCCCTAAGATATGAATCATGCTCCGTCAGTTGTTATCGTCCCATAACAACGGTCAGAGCATGGTAATATATCCCTAAGGTATGAACCATGCTCTGTCACTAGTCATCGTCTCATGACAACGGTCAGAGCATGGTAATATATCCCTAAGGTATGAACCATGCTCCGTCAGTTGTTATCGTCTCATGACAACGGTCAGAGCATGGTAATATATCCCTACGATATTAACCATGCTCCTGTAGTTGTTATCGTCTAGTGACAACGGTCAGAGCATGGTAATATATTCCAAAGGTATGAACCATGCTCCGTCAGTTGTCATCATCTAGTGACAACGGTCAGAGCATGATAATATATCCCTAAGGTATGAACCATGCTCAATCAATTGTTATCATCTAGTGACAATGGTCAGAGCACGGTTATATATCCCTAAGGTATGAACCATGATCCGTCAGTTGTTATCGTCTCATTACAACGGTCAGAGCATGGTAATATATCCCTAAGGTATGAACCATGCTCCGTCATTTGTTTGTTATCGTCTAGTGACAACGGTCAGAGCATGGTAATATATTTCTAAGGTACGAACCATGCTCCGTCAGTTGTTATCATCGAGTGACAACGGTCAGAGCATGTTAATATATCCCTAAGGTATGAACCATGCTCCTTCAGTTGTTTTCGTCTAGTGACAACGGTCAGAGCATGGTAATATATCCCTAAGGTATGAACCATGCTCCGTCACTTGTTATCGTCTAGTGACAACGGTCAGAGCATGGATATATATTCTTGCTCCGTCAGTTGTATTCGTCTCATGACAACAGTCAGAGCATGGTAATATATACCTAAGCTATGATCAATACTCCGTCAGTTGTTATCGTCTAGTGACAACGGTCAGAGCATGGTTATATATCCTATGGTATGAACCATGCTACGTCAGATGTTATCGTTTAGTGACAATGATCAGAGCATGGTTATATATCCCTTAGGTATGAACCATGTTCCGTCAGTTGATATCGGCTCATGACAACGGTCAGAGCATGGTAATATATCCCTAAGGTATGAACCATGCTCCGTCAGTTGTTATCATCTTGTGACAACGGTCAGAGCATGGTAATATATCCGTGAGGTATTATCCATGCTCCGTCAGTTGTTATCGTCTAATGACAACGGTCAGAGCATGGTAATATATCCCTAAGGTATGAACAATGCTCCGTCAGTTGTTATCGTCTAGTGACAACGGTCAGAGCATGGTAATATATCCCTAAGATATGAACCATGCTCCGTCAGTTGTTATCGTCTCATAACAACGGTCAGAGCATTGTAATATATCCCTAAAGTATGAACCATGCTCCGTCAGTTGTCATCATCTAGTGACAACGGTCAGAGCATGGTAATATATCCCTAAGGTATGAACCATGCTCCGTCATTAGTTATCGTCTCATGATAACGGACAGAGCATGGTAATATATCCCTAAGGTATGAATCATGCTCCGTCAGTTGTTATCGTCTCATGACAACTGTCAGAGCATGGTAATATATCCCTACGATATTTACCATGCTCCGTCAGTTGTTATCGTCTAGTGACAACGGTCAGAGCATGGTAATATATCCCTAAGGTATGAACCATACTCCGTCAGTTGTCATCATCTAGTGACAACGGTCAGAGCATTATAATATATCCCTTAGGAATGAACCATGGTCCGTTAGTCGTTATCATCTAGTGACAACGGTCAGAGCACGGTTATATATCCTTAAGGTATGAACCATGGTCCGTCAGTAGTTATCGTCACATGACAACGCTCAGAGCATGGTAATATATCCCTAAGGTATCAACCATGCTCCGTCAGTTGTTATCATCTAGTGACAACGGTCAGAGCATGGTTATATATCCCTAAGGTAAGAACCATGCTCCGTCAGTTGTTATCGTCTAGTGACAACGGTCAGAACATGGTAATATATCCCTAAGGTATGAACCATGCTCCGTCACTTTTTATCGTCTAGTGACAACGGTCAAAGCATGGTAATACATCCCTAAGGTATGAACCATGCTCTGTCAGTTGTATTCATCTAGTGACAACGGTCAGAGCATGGTAATCTATACCTCAGGTATGATCCATACTCCGTCAGTTGTTATCGTCTAGTGACAACGATCAGAGCATGGTTATATATCCTCTGGTATGAACCATGCTCCGTCAGTTTTTATCGTCTCATGAGAACGGTCAGAGCATGGTAATATATCCCTAAGGTATGAACCATGCTCCGTTAGTTGTTATCGTCTCATGACAACGGTCAGAGCATTGTAATATATCCCTAAGGTATGAACCATGCTCCGTCAGTTGTTATCATCTTGTGACAACGGTCAGAGCATGGTAATATATCCCTGAGGTATTATCCATGCTCCGTCAGTTGTTATCGTCTAGTACAAACGGTCAGAGCATGGTAATATATCCCTAAGGTATGAACCATGCTCCGTCAGTTGTTATCGTCTAGTGACAACGGTCAGAGCATGGTAATATATCCCTAAGATATGAAGCATGCTCCGTCAGTTGTTATCATCTAGTGACAACGGTCAGAGCATGGTAATATACCCCTAAGGTATGAACCATGCTCCGTCAGTTGTTATCATCTAGTGACAACGGTCAGAGTATGATTATTCATCCCTAAGATATGAACCATACTCCGTCAGTAGTTATCATCTAGTGACAACGGTCAGAGCATGGTAATATATCCCTAAGGTATGAACCATGTTCCGTCTGTTGTTATTGTCCAATGACAACGGTCAGAGCATGGTAATATATCCCTAAGGTATGAACCATGCTCCGTCAGTTGTTATCGTCTCATAACAACGGTCAGAGCATGGTATTATATCTCTAAGGTATGGAATATGCTCCGTTAGTTGTCATCGCCTCATGACAATGGTCAGAGCAAGGTTATTCATCTCTAAGATATGAAACATGCTCCGACAGTTGTCATCGTGACATGACAACGGTCAGAGCATGGGTTTTCATCCCTAAGGTATGAAACATGCTCCGTTAGTTGTCATCGCCTCATGACAACGGTCAGAGCATGGTTATTCATCCCTAAGGTATGAAACATGCTCCGACAGTTGACATCGTGACATGACAATGGTCAGAGCATGGTTATTCATCTCTTAGGTATATAACATGCTCCGACAGTTGACATCGTCTCATGACAACGGTCAGAGCATGGTTATTCATCTCTAAGGTATTAAACATGCTCCGTCAGTTGTCATCGTGACATGACAACGGTCAAAGCATGGTTATTCATCTCTAAGGTATGAAACATGCTCTGACAGTTGTCATCGTGACATGACAACGGACAGAGCATGGTTATTCATCTCTAAGGTATGAAACATACTCCGTCAGTTGTCATCGTCTAGTGACAACGGTCAGAGCATGATAATATATCCCTAAGGTATGAACCATGCTCAATAAATTGTTATCATCTTGTGACAATGGTCAGAGCACGGTTATATATCCCTAAGGTAATAACCATGGTCCGTCAGTTGTTATCGTCTCATTACAACGGTCAGAGCATGGTAATATATCCCTTAGGTATGAACCATGCTCCGTCAGTTGTTTGTAATCGTCTAGTGACAACGGTCAGAGCATGGTAATATATCCCTAAGGTATAAACCATGCTCCGTCAGTTGTTATCATCTAGTGACAATGGTCAGAGCATGGTAATATATCCCTAAGGTATGAACCATGCTCCGTCAGTTGTTATCGTCTAGTGACAACGGTCAGAGCATGGTAATATATCTCTAAGGTATGAACCATGCTCCGTCACTTGTTATCGTCTAGTGACAACGGTCAGAGCATGGAAATATACCCCTAAGGTATGAACCATGCTCCGTCAGTTGTATTCGTCTCATGACAACGGTCAGAGCATGGTAATCTATACCTAAGCAATGATCAATACTCCGTCAGTTGTTATCGTCTAGTGACAACGGTCAGAGCATGGTTACATATCCTATGGTATGAACCATGCTCCGTCAGTTGTTATCGTCTCATGACAACGGTCAGAGCATGGTAATATATCCCTAAGGTATGAACCGTGCTCCGTCAGATGTTATCGTTTAGTGACAACGGTCAGAGCATGGTAATATATCCCTTAGGTATGAACCATGCTCCGTCAGTTGATATCGGCTCATGACAACGGTCAGAGCATGGTAATATATCCCTAAGATATGAACCATGCTCCGTCAGTTGTTATCGTCTCATAACAACGGTCAGAGCATGGTAATATATCCCTAAGGTATGAACCATGCTCTGTCAGTTGTCATCATCTAGTGACAACGGTCAGAGCATGGTAATATATCCCTAAGGTATGAACCATGCTCCGTCAGTTGTTATCGTCTCATGACAACTGTCAGAGCATGGTAATATATCCCTACGATAATAACCATGCTCCGTCAGTAGTTATCGTCTAGTGACAACGGTCAGAGCATGGTAATATATCCCTAAGGTATGAACCATACTCCGTCAGTTGTCATCATCTGGTGACAACGGTCAGAGCATTATAATATATCCCTAACGTATGAACCATGGTCCGTTAGTTGTTATCATCTAGTGACAACGGTCAGAGCACGGTTATATATCCCTAAGGTATGAACCATTGTCCGTCAGTAGTTATCGTCTCATGACAACGGTCAAAGCATGGTAATATATCCCTAAGGTATGAACCATGCTCCGTCAGTTGTTTGTTATCGTCTAGTGACAACGGTCAGAGCATGGTAATATATCCCTAAGGTATCAACCATGCTCCGTCAGTTGTTTTCATCTAGTGACAACGGTCAGAGCATGGTTATATATCCCTAAGGTATGAACCATGCTCCGTCAGTTGTTATCGTCTAGTGACAACGGTCAGAGCATGGTAATATAACCCATCAGGTATGAACCATGCTCCGTCACTTTTTATCGTCTAGTGACAACGGTCAAAGCATGGTAATATATCCCTAAGGTATGAACCATGCTCCATCAGTTGTATTCGTCTCTTGACAACGGTCAGAGCATGGTAATCAATACCTAAGGTATGATCCATACTCCGTCAGTTGTTATCGTCTAGTGACAACGGTCAGAGCATGGTTATATATCCTCTGGTATGAACCATGCTCCGTCAGTTGTTATCGTCTCATGACCAACGTCAGAGCATGGTAATATATCCCTAAGGTATGAACCGTGCTCCGTCAGATGTTATTGTTTAGTGACAATGGTCAGAGCATGGTAATATATCCCTAAGGTATGAACCATGCTCCGTCAGTTGTTATCATCTTGTGACAACGGTCAGAGCATGGTTATATATCCCTGAGGTATTATCCATGCTCCGTCAGTTGTTATCGTCTAGTGACAACGGTCAGAGCATGGTAATATATCCCTAAGGTATGAACCATGCTCCGTCAGTTGTTATCGTCTAGTGACAACGGTCAGAGCATGGTAATATATCCCTAAGATATGAAGCATGCTCCGTCAGTTGTTATCATCTAGTGACAACGGTCAGAGCATGGTAATATATCCCTTAGGTATGAACCATGCTCCGTCAGTTGTTATCATCTAGTGTCAACGGTCAGAGTATGATTATTCATCCCTAAGATATGAAGCATGCTCCGTCAGTAGTTATCATCTAGTGACAACGGTCAGAGCATGGTAATATATCCCTAAGGTATGAACCATGTTCCGTCAGTTGTTATTGTCTATTGCCAACGGTCAGAGCATGGTAATATATCCCTAATGTATGAACAATGCTCCGTCAGTTGTTATCGTCTCATGACAACGGTCAGAGCATGGTATTATATCTCTAAGGTATGAAACATGCTCCGTTAGTTGTCATCGCCTCATGATAACGGTCAGAGCATGGTTATTTAGCTCTTAGATATGAAACATGCTCCGACAGTTGTCATCGTGACATGACAACGGTCAGAGCATGGGTTTTCATCCCTAAGGTATGAAACATGCTCCGTTAGTTGTCATCGCCTCATGACAACGGTCAGAGCATGGTTATTCATCTCTAAGGTATGAAACATGCTCAGACAGTTGTCATCGTCTCATGACAACGGTCAGAGCATGGTTATTCATCCCGAAGGTATGAAACATGCTCTGACAGTTGACATGGTCTCATGACAATGGTCAGAGCATGGTTATTCATCCCTAAGGTATGAAACATGCTCCGACAGTTGTCATCGTGACATGACAACCGTCAGAGCATGGTTATTCATCTCTAAGGTATGAAACATTCTCCGACAGTTGACATCGTCTCATGACAACGGTCAGAGCATGGTTATTCATCTCTAAGGTATGAAACATGCTCCGACAGTTGTCATCGCGACATGACAACGGACAGAGCATGGTTATTCATCTCTAAGGTATGAAACATGCTCTGTCAGTTGTCATCGTCTCATGACAACGGTCAGAACATGGTTATTCATCTCTAAGGTATGAAACATGCTCCGATAGTTGTCATCGTGACATGACAACGGTAAGAGCATGGTTATTTATCTCTAAGGTATGAAACATGCTCCGTCAGTTGTCATCGCCTCATGACAACGGTCAGAGCATGGTTATTCATCTCTAAGGTATGAAACATGCTCTGTCAGTTGTCATCGTCTCATGACAACAGTCAGAACATGGTTATTCATCTCTAAGGTATGAAACATGCTCCGATAGTTGTCATCGTGACATGACAACGGTAAGAGCATGGTTATTTATCTCTAAGGTATGAAACATGCTCCGTCAGTTGTCATCGCCTCATGACAACGGTCAGAGCATGGTTATTCATCTCTAAGGTATGAAACATGCTCAGACAGTTGTCATCGTGACATGACAACGGTCAGAGCATGGTTATTTACTCTTAGGTATGAAACATGCTCCGACAGTTGTCATCGTGACATGACAACGGTCAGAGCATAGTTATTCATCTCTAAGATATGAAACATGCTCCGTTATTTGTCATCGTGACATGACAATGGTCAGAGCATGGTTATTTATCCCTAAGGTATGCAACATGCTCCGACAGTTGTCATCGTGACATGACAACGGTCAGAGCATGGTTATTCATCTCTAAGGTATGAAACATGCTCCAACAGTTGTCATCGTCTCATGACAACGGTCAGAGCATGGTTATTCATCTCTAAGGTATGAAACATGCCTCGTCAGTTGTCATCGTCTCATGACAACGGTCAGATTATGGTTATTCATCCCAAAGGTATGAAACATGCTCGGTCAGTTGTCATCGCCTCATGACAACGGTCAGAGCATGGTTATACATCCCTTAGGTATGAAACATGCTCCGTCAGTTGTTATCGCCTCATGACAACGGTCAGAGCATGGTCATTCATCCCTAAGGTATGAAACATGCTCCGTCAGTTGTCATTGTCTCATGACAACGGTCAGAGCATGGTTATTCATCCCTTAGGTATGAAACATGCTCCGATAGTTGTCATCGTGACATGACAACGGTCAGAGCATGGTTATATATCAGTTATGTATGAAACTTGCTCCGACAGTTGTCATCGTCTCATGACAATGGACAGAGCAGGTCAGTTGTGATCTTTTCGTGACGACGGTCAGGGCATGGTTATACATCATTTAGGTAAGAAACATGCTCCGTCCATTATGATCATCTTATGACCATGTTCGGAGCATGGTTATACCCCTATTTCATAAGGAACATGGTCGTCCCATTACTTCGGTAAGATAATGTTTATACATCTACCTGATGAGGAGTATGATCAGCCAGCTGTGATCGTAGTTAGAATATGGTAATACCCATATCTGATTTAGAAATACGCTCATCCAGTTCTGACAGTCTCATCAAAACGACTTCAGAACATAGTTGTACGTTTATTAAAGGAGAAACATGCCCATCCATTTGCCTTCATTCTATTACAGGAATTAGGACATGTTTCCACGCTAGCCTTATATGATATATGTGCAGGCGATAGCCATCGTCTGATCATAGTTAAAGAAATTAGCGCTTGTGAATGTCATCTTCATAAAGGAAATAGCAAATATGCTGATACGTTTACAACTGCACATACGCACAGGCTGATCTGAGTCTAAATGGAGGATTGAGGTCGGGGGCACATTGTAGGAAACATGTGCGGATCCAGAGGGGGGGGGGACAGGGGGTCCGGACCCCCCCCCCCTGAAAAATCACAAAAATATAGGGTTTCTGTACTATACTGGTCCGGATCCCCTGTAAAATCACACAGCTACCAAGCAAACTTTCAATGTTGGGCCACCAAGGGCCCGCCAGCAAAACGCCATTTAAATGGCGTTCCGCTGCTGGGCCGATGATGGCCCGCTTATATTGGTATTTGGATCATCTCTCCCATCATCAACAAAAGAAATACGTAGTCAAAGTTGGACCCCCTCTGAAAAAACTTTCTAGATCCGCGCATGGGAAATGATGTGCGATTATTTACATTAAGCCCCCATAGAGGCATCCATCCTCATTTCAGGCATCTTAAAATATGACCTCTACATAAAGTATTATCTTTTTTAAAAGCTGCATCTTGTTAAGCGCTATTAATAGACATTGGGTTTTTTGGCTGTCTATTTTAAAAACAAATGACGCATGCGCAGAAACGCACCATGCGGGGACCGTTGTCATTATCCCCTTCCCTTTAATATACTTATGGATGGTATAGGAATGCAGCATGCTATTTCATTTTAGGCCAACGTTTATGATTATACCAAGTAAAAGTTCATCAAAGGGTCGTTTTTTATCATAACGGCAGCGGTCCGGTTTTTTTAATCATAGCCTAGCGTCCTTTTGAAGTACAAAAGGTGGCAAAGATCGGGAATCAATACAATCAAGTCCCACACGTGACCCAGGATACCACATGAGAAAGTGACAAAACACATTTAAACATCACAAACGAGAGCCAAGAGGCCAGCGCTTTCCCAGCAGGTGACCAAAAGGTAGCAATGAACAGACGCGAAAGCATTACAAACACAAAAGAAGTACCGCCTTGGAACGGTTAGCAAAAATATTTTACTGGATGACTTAAACCGGTTTCACAGCGCAAACCTCACCCTTAGTTCAGATGTGGATCAAGACACATAGATGGTCGGCTTAAAGGCTCATGTGCATACAACGTTGTACTATATATAACATTCACTACTGAATGTGATGTTTGTTCATGGTCTTTACTATTTGCTTATCAAATGCTATATTAAAACTTGAACAAAAAATGAAAGATACCGCCCAACACACTAACTTGCAAATGAACATTTTTCGATTAATACATCGTTGTACGGATTCAGCTTTACTGGACATAGGCAAACAGTGCAGACCCAAACCAGACCGTCGCAGAGGGCGTCATCTGATCAGGGTCTCCACTGTTTGCTTACAGAATGCTCTATCAAAATTTGAAATAAAAAAGAAAACTACCACCCACCAACCCTTAAAATGGAAATGGGCTGGTACAATTGATAACAGTGGGAAATTCCTTCAGCATAAATGGGTTAACCAAAATTGAGTTAGAATATATGGGCCAGTGAGTAACTAAATCAAAATGCTGACACGATGCAGAGCAGGCTGAGCATCGACCAGCTCTGAGTAGAGCCCCTTCCTGGCCTATGAAGAAAGCATGGGGCCGTAGCTACACACTGAGTGCACAGCAAAGACTCTGATCGGACTGGCGAAGGTCCTTTCTGATATAAGTCTTAACTGGGCCTAGTAGTCAAATTGTTGTTTTTGTCTGGTGCAGGGCAGGCTCATGTTCAAAATGAACAATGCCGTGAAAACATCTTACCCAATCATTTTCTGTTTCCAGCTTCAATGCACTGCCAACGTGAGACGACGAGGAAGCCCGTGGTTGATATGGTATATTCGATGTCGATTGCGAGGTGGGCGTGGCGGGAGACGCTATCAAGGAAGAAGACTATTTTAATATTCAACCTGCTTGTGACTTCGTCTCTGCCGTCTGTTGATAATCTTTGAAAACAATGTGGACTCAGATCAGACTGTATGTTCATGTGACAATGATGGTTGTAATCGTGGGAAGCAATATTGGCGAAGTTGTAAAGGCGACATTTACGAATTTTGACAGCCTTGCTGCAATAATGAAGAGAAGCTTTACGAATTGAAGCTTCCCTATAGATCAAAGAAAGTAATGCCATTTTGTTTCCAATACTTGTTAATAAAAGTGACTGTTGTGTTTCTTGTTGCCCTTAGTACATGTATATTTAACTAATGTGTTTCCAGAGTTTAAGTGACCCCCTTTTTTCTTTTTTTAGAACCTAGAAGAACGGCACTTAGCATGTGGATTTAAATGCACACCGCGTAACTAAAACTTATTTTTTGGAGACGCCCTTATTTGTAAATGAAGCCCAAATCCCCTGTACAAAAGAATAACTTAGTTGTTTTTCCCTATAAATATAGCCATGTGTATTGTGCGTCCAGCTAATAGAATCTGGGGGGTCAGACAGAGCGTTGTCATACACTGTCAGATAAGACTAGTCTACAGTAAATCGGGTGTAATAGCTTATGTTCCCTTTACTCGTGCAACCAATTGAAGCGCAGAAGACAAGGGTGATCAACTTCATACGTTGTTAGCATGCCTAGTGTAACGTGTATCTTTAGTATGCTACTGGAAATATGCTGCATTTCATTTTCTGGGATGGATATGTTGTGAAAGTTTTTGGGGAGGGTAGGTTTGCACGTTCTTCAAATTCTGTCTGTATGGCAAAACTGGTTTGATTTTTAAGCCTAATACAATAATAATAAATTACAAATTCGAAGAAAGTGGAACAAGGGTTAAGTATCTGGATCATGAGAAAAGGGCACACAAACACGAGATTTGGTCTTATCACATATCCGAAAAAGCCTCTTATAATCGCTCATTCTGGCGTCTCCAGAGAGACTAGATATCTCAAAGTTGTTCGGAGTCTTCTGCAACTTGCATACTTTGTTTATGCGATAAGCGAAAGCCCTGGCGAGGTCATGCGTACATGCATGCTCGTCGAAGCCTTCGCCACACGCTGATGTAATAAGAACCATCATCTCGTGTGCTGACCAATTTGTAGTATTAATTTTTCATTACGGACCATTATTTTAGTTTCTTATTCAGTATTATAATTTGAATAGTTAGAATTTTGAAACATTGTTAGAATGCATATATCTAGACTAGTCAGTCGTCTTGTTATCCAAATTAATTCGAGATGCCTTTTTCTCACAATGGGCTCAAAACTACAACAGGTAAATACAGGTATACAGCTGTAAAGCGTTTCACGGATGAATAAATACACTCTGTCTTACCGATTTTTAAATAGAAATGTCCAAGGGTGTGTCTTTGCTAAGAACCGCCCAGTCTCTCTTAACTGGTCGGACTATACCCCTATAGATACACGTGGTATATTTGCATTGCTATGATGATATATACTAGCATACAGGAATATCTATATCCGCTGATTCAACGAAAATCTATTCCGCAAACCTCACTCGTCATCACTTTGACACACACACGCACGCACACACGCAATTGTAAAAGTCTATATGTGTCCTAGACCGTGCCGCACGTATTGAAAGTAGGAAAATATAAGGCTTAAGCATGAAACCTGCATGTACATGTAGCACCTTCCATTTCAATTCATCCACTCTTTTTGCCTACGAGGTGATTTGCCCTGGTATTGTCGTCTGCTGAATTTTTTTCAAAATCAGTTTTTTTTTGTTGTTGTTTTTCTATTTTTTTTTTTTTGGTAATATCAGTAGAGTGTCAAGCAGTTTGGATCAAGATCATGCCCGTTGGGTCTGATCTGGGTCTAAATTGTTTGCAAAGGTTATCAGCAGACGACACTAGTAAGTAAAGAGTTTATGACGACAATTCAAGCAAATTAGAGAGTTGACGAGAAATAGTGAATCGGGGATAAACATTAAACTTCAAAGAGCATCAAATATTTGCCTGCTTAAGATAATTCGCTGATCAACAGCCGAAGCTAAGTTCAGGCTAAAATGTTGGGCATTATCTGGATCCATTCTGTTTGAAAACCTACTAGTATTCCTGAAAGACATAATTTTAGAAAATAATTATCTCGAAAAAAAATCAGCAGAGGACAAAAACAACCCAGCATTTAAGGTTTAGAGAAAACTAATTTTTGAATCGCTTTTTAACACAGGCCATTTCAATGCATCGGCTTTAGATGTACAGTGAAGTTTATAAGTCAGTATAACCAGTGAATCATAGCCTAATGCGCGAAGATTGGTCCAGTTTAGCAATTTTAGCGTGAAGCTGCGACTGTCTTCATCAGTTTAAACACGTGTTTTGGGTGCTCAAAAGAACTGTATCATCGAGACGGTTGTTTTGAGTACACACCAAATATTTTTTGCAAATATTTTTTGGTTGAGAAATAGGAAAATATTTTTCTGTTACGCACTCTTATCTGTAGGACTGACGAATTACCTCCACTGACCCGTATAAGCCATGTTTTATTTATATCGTTAGGTTCACTTGGAGACTAATTCAAAGAGGAGCGGCAAAAACACACCAAAATTCCATCTCATCCCAGCCTATACAAAAACTCACATTTATGTGGAAAAATTAATTCAATTACGCGGTCTATATCTTAATTCATTTCTCTAATTTATTTTTCAATTAAAATCACCATTTAAGAATAATTAGCAAAAACAGGGGTCACTTAAGTCCTGTAAACACTATAATTGATACACTGGGTGCCTAGACATGTATATCTCAACATAATGCGCATAAAGCGGTTAAGATGAGCATTTTTCACCTATCGGCAATTTTGCTATGATAAATATTAATTAGTTACTGTTACATGAAATACCATGTTATACTTGGTGGTTTTGTAGCGCATTAATGGTTTTACCGAGTTTATGAGAGGGCAGTAAATATTCTTCATACTTAGGGTATATATTTGTTGTTGTTTTTTGTTGTTGTTTTTCACTGGAGAAGGAATTTGGATGGTTTCTATCACATATAGGTAGGCCATATGTAGGGTTTTGTTTGTTTATTTGAAAATAGATTGAGCAAGAAGACACATACGAAATGTAAATCGCGTGCAGAAGAGTTGACTTCCTCCCTCCCGCCCTGGAAATGACAAAACTGTAAATGGGCATAGGGATACTGCTACGGACTGCCTCATAAAGCAACCAGAACCACTCACACACCCTGTAAATAAGTTGATGACGAATACAATACTCAACACAACTGAGCTTGATATTTACAAGACTGTATCATGCTCATAAATATTAAAATGCCAACAACTGTTGGCATTTTAACATTTAGTAGCAATGATATAAACAATATCTGAGCATTTGAAAGCATGCAAAGACTTTATATGTGTGCGTTTTCGTTCTTCTGAGCAAATGAAATTTCATACTCAGTTGGACCCATAGCCCCTCCCACACCTCCTGACAAAAAATTTCTGGATCTGTGCATGTGTTTGTTTCCAAGTGCATGTGTGTGCGCGCGCGTGTGTGTAGGGGGTCTCTTTATCACGGAAACATATCGTGATGTCTTTTTGTAATATTTGAGGAATACAAGTACATCACACTCTCCCATTCAAATCTTATCTGATAAAAGCAAATTTGTGACTTATAAGGCGATAAAAATTATAAATACGTTATCGGAATATTCTGGTTCAATCCGTTTTAGTCATAGTAATATGTATATGTGACCACATTTTGAACAAACATAATTACAAAACAACTATATAGTACTACTATACTACTAAATGGAAATGCGAAATGTGTGTGTGCTGTTGGTCTTAATTGGTAAGTTAAACAAGACATTGGTTTGTGTCTGTATGTGTGTCTGCAAGGTTGTCTGGAAATACTTTAATATAGTGGACCTATGTGGAATCCTGCCATATAAGAGGATGTGTCCACACTTGTGTGGTCGAATTATATACAGCTGTATCTCATCTCCATTTTTATACTACAATCAATACGCCTGGGTCCAAATATTGTTTGTAATGATCAGTTAAATCAGGCAAGGGTCAGTGTTTTTTCACGGTTGATGTCGGCCATTTCAATTTCTCAATGAAAATGCAAGCGTCTTTCATACATCGATCATGTCTTGGGGAGTTATGCTGTAAAACTCCCCAACAATTATTCGTCTTCTTGAAGATGTATCCATAGACAGGCATCTATAACAGAAATGCTGTTTATTCCGTATTGGTTACATTGACGGAATAAAACGCATTTTATATGAAAACATTGTTTTCTTAAGAAATGCGGAATCATCTCTATATAGAGATGCAACCAGATTTTTGGTCCAGACTGAATAATTGTTTTCTTAGGAAATGTGGAATCATTCCTATATAGATATGCTTCCACATTTCTTGAGAAAACAATTATTCAGTCTTGGCCAAAATCTGGTTACATACCTATATAGAAACGATTCCACATTTCTTAAGAAAACAATCATGCAGTCTGGGCCCAAAATCTGGTCACATCTCTAGATAGAAATGCATCCACATTTCTTGAAAAAAACAATTTTTCAGTCTTTGCCAAAAATCTGGTTGCATCTCTATATAGAAATGATTCCACATTTCTTAAGAATACAATGTTTTTATATCAAAATGCGTTTTTTCCGTCAATGTAACTTATACGGAATGAAAGGCATTTCTGTTATCGATGCCTCTCTATGACTCGGCACCCTTTAATCTTGTGAGAGATACTGGGGAGTTCGCGACAATAGCAAGTGTTATCCAGGCGCTTTTTATCTACTTTTCTACCAAAATGGCCGACTTGTCAACAAGATTCACCGGAGTGAAGGATTTGTGCATTTTATGCTGTGAGAACCTTTTTATTGCAGAAAACACGGAATGGGTATCATTTATAATCATTGCCCAATCGTTCCAAAATCTAATTTCCAAAGTGCATAATCCCAGAGGCTTGCACGAGTGTTGGAAATGATCATGTACACTGATGCGCGATGAAGCGAAAATTGCGTTGACCCTTATGAATTTTAAAGGCCTCGATAATCACTTTATACGAGGATATAGCTATTATTATTGGTCTTTCTGTGTAGTTAAGATGTCAAAGTTTATTTTGATACCACATTTGTATGGACACATCCTCTTATAAGGCAGGATTCCACATAGGTCCACTATATTAAAGTATATCCGGTTGTCTGTGTGTCTCTCTCTCTCTCTCTCTCTCTCTCTCTCTCTCTCTCTCTTGTACAATGCATTCTGCAAATAACCAATTGTTCTATCTTCTCAGCAGAGCAGATCATTTCTTTATATAATCCAGGATCATATATATACATGCAGACAGTTATCTTGTCATTATCACATTCAAAATCTTACTTTCATATTTATAAAAATGGGCATTTATTTATAAAAAATAAACAATAAAGTAATAAACAATAAAAAATGAAGTTACAATTTATCATTAGAGTCACAATTTATCATTAGCAGTTTAAGGACATGCATAAGGAATTTGGACAGTCTCATATTCAATCTTCCCACATTTTGAGAGCCTGTGGTAACGGCTACGTATAACTGACAACTGTAGTTTTGTGTTTAATTATTTGCCCTGTGCGTCCGTTTGTCCGCCAAACAATGTGTCCAATCTTGTGAACTCAACACTCCCTACAATATTATCCAGATCGTTTTGAAACTTAACAGGTGTTTTGGTCAGTGTTGGAATATTTGCATGAGGCTCAGCTGTAAACCTCAGATTATTTTTTGTTACATTTTTAGCAGTTTGAACGTAGTCAATTTTTGGTTGGATATAGAAAATGTGTATCTTGTTGACGCGTCTCCTACAATTTTTGCAAGGTTATTCTGAAACTTTGCAGGTGTTTTTATCAAGGTCTGAACATGTGCATGACGATGGCTGTAATACTCAGATTATTTTTGTTTCACGTTTATGTAGTATCCACTCAGTCAATTTTGGCTCAATTTCTACTCAAGCATACAGAAACTGGGTATCTTGTGAACACAACTCCTCCTACTATTTTACCCGAAGCTTTTTTGAAACCTTGCAGGTGTTCCTTTTCCAAGGTCTGAAGATGTGCATAAGGTGTAGCTGTAAACCTCAGTTTGTTTTTGTCACGTTTTTCGCAGTTTAAACTCAGTCAATTTTGGCTCAACTTCTACCAAGCATATTTGGGTATATTGTGAATGCAACTCCTCTTACAGATTGAGCCAGATCTTTTTTAAACTTTGCAGAATTTTGGTCGAAGTCTGAAGACGTGCATGTGATTTGGATCCAACATGGATTTCCAATTATAATCTATGATCATTTACTTTTACTTGATTTTGCAATAATTTAATGCACTGGCAGAATATCTTTACTGGATATGAAATTGATTGTTTGCTGAAAAAAATCACCATTATTTCAATTTGAAATTGCATTTAATGGCATTGGGATCAAAGGGGGGAGACATCTGTTTTTTTGAAGAAAAAAACAATTTCTAGCTATAACCTGACCTTCCATCCACCTAAATATATATGTATTGGAATATATTGCATATTCGTTGTAGGATCTTAGGGTTGAGGCCCCAAGAGGAGGTATGTGTTCTCTTGATCCCTTAGAACAATGCATTGATCTCCCCAAATCCCTTAGAATAATTTCCTTGGCTCCCTAAAAGTATTTTGCCTTTGCTCCCAAAATCCCTTAAGATAGTTCTGCTTCTCCCCATTCCCCCAGAAAATAAGCCAATTCTCACTAAAAAAAGTTTTCTTTCCGTAGAATAAAATTCACATACTTAAAAACTATGAAGATTTACACGACCGTTCGAATGTTCACTTAATATGTTGCGTCATACCTATGTATATAAAGGCATGGCTTAGCCATGGAATACATGGAATACAATTATTTTAACGAAATACATGATATAAAGCTCAAAGTATGAGTCCATCCTTAAAATGCTGTTGCTGTTCCCGGTGGAAATGGTATGGAGGAATGCTCTCTAGATTTGATTTTTCTTTTAAATTAGGAACAGGCCATTAGCTGTTCTAATGGGGAGAGGGGCTTTTTTTCTAGTAATTTTGTTTTCAGACAAAATGAAAGCATTCATTTTTTTATAGCCATAGAAAAGCTTTTTTTAAATTGCAATTAGGCCCCTATATTACTCATGTTTATCTTCCGTTTCATCAAGTACGATCAGCATGTGTCAATGGTGTTTTTTTTTTGTATAAAATTCAGCTAATTAACCAGCTTGAGAATTACATAACAGGCGAGTAGGAAGGCCTGTAAGGATGTGGATGCACACTGACTCGTGCTAGCGGAGTCCTGGGAAAATGTTGATAAAAATGGTGCGATCTGGTGCATTTTGAGTGTTCTGAGTCGTTATTATGAACCTAAAAATCAACAAATTTAAATAGTTGGAAACTAAATATTTTTAAAATTATTGATGGTAGAATTTCATTTTATTGCAACAATTTAGATCTTCTACCACCTAAACCTAAATTCACTTTTAGACACTTGAAGAAAGGGATCCAGGAATTCCATGGGAAGTTTGTTTTGGCCCCAGCAGATAAGGCTGCTAACAATGTTGTGGTCGTTTGAAAAAGATACTATATTAACACCCTAAAGCAAGAACTTAGCACTGCAAAAACATATGAGCATAACAGGCTTGATGAGACGTCTATCGTTGATAGGCATCGATGCCATATGGCAGCTAAGTTTGGGTTGTTTGTTGATGAGGACCATAGCAAGCTTCCTACGTTATACTGGTTAGCTAAACTTCATAAACGGCCCTATAAGTCGCGTTTTATTGCTAATTCTAGTGCATGTACAACTACTGAGTTGTCTATTCTTTTGACTTCTTGTCTCACTGCAGTTAAAAACCATGTCATTAAATATTGCACAACAGTTTATGAAAGAAATGGTAAAAATTTATTTTGGTCTATTAAAAATTCAGGTGAAATTCTTAATAAATTGAAGTCTAGAGGTTTTCTAGCATCTGGTTTGTCTACATATGATTTCTCTACTCTCTATACTACATTGCCTCATAATCTAATAAAAGAAAAACTAACAGAATTAATTGAACAAACATTTAACAGAGAGGGCTCACTTTATTTGGCCTGTAATGATAAAAATGCCTTTTTTACTTCTGAACAACCTAAACGATACAAATTGTGGTCATGTCAGAAAATGTGTGATGCGCTCCATTATCTTTTGGACAATATATTTATAAGATTTGGCTCAAAAGTATATAGGCAAATTGTCGGTATTCCAATGGGTACTAATTGTGCTCCTCTTGTTGAAGAATTGTTTTTGTTTTGTTATGAGAGAAACTTTATGTTATCTCTGTCAGACAATAATCAATCTGATGTTATTGAAACTTTTAACTCTACCTCCAGATATTTAGATGACTTACTTAATATTGATAATCCTTATTTTGAACAAATGGTAGGTCAGATATATCCCACTGAACTTCAGTTAAATAAGGCGAATTTTTCTGATACTGAAGCTCCGTTTTTGGACTTGAACTTGTCAATAAGAAATGGCATAGTTTCTTCTAAAATTTATGATAAACGGGATGATTTTAATTTTGAAATAGTAAATTTCCCATTTCTTGATGGAAATGTTCCTCGCTCTCCTTCCTATGGTGTATATATTTCTCAGCTTATTCGTTTTGCTAGAGTATGTTCTAATGTTGATGACTTCAACAACAGAAACTTATTTTTAACTGCTAAATTATTAAAACAAGGTTATAGATATCATAAAATTCGAAAAGCATTTTCTAAATTCTACCACAGACACTCAGAGTTAATTGTTAAATACAACATTGGGTTAAAAACTCTTCTGCAACGAGGCATATCAGAACCTATATTTTATGGTGATTTAGTCTATAAATTCAAACAAATTGTTGGAAAACCTAATTTTAGTTATCAATTCAAAAAGATAGTTAAACGTTATATAAGGGTTGGATATAACTTGGATATCATGCGACAATCTGCATGCCTAGTTGTAAACCCAATCACGGTTTATAGCTATGGTTTCCTCTTTAATTGCACGACGGTGGGTCGGGCCTTAGACTCTATGACGGCTCTGACATAAAGCTTTAATCGGTGGGTTGGTGCCTGATGCTTATCTGTAGCTGGACCAACCGTGGCTTAACTTGAGGTTTTCTTTAGCTCTGACTATCTGTGAGTCATGAGCCCTTTTCTTTGTTTCATCATGGTGTAGTAATTTGATTAGAGTGTTTTTCCATGATGATACATTGCATTAGTTAGATGGCCTCCATGCGAGCTGAACATTTTTTGTACTTCAACAACAGCAGAATCTAGGGCGAAGATTTGGTACCAGTAAAATGCATTTAAGCCCCCCGGTGGCTTAGGCTGCTGTCCGTTCTAAGGCGGTGGTTCTGTTGTTGTTGACTTTCTGTTTAATGTTACTCCCATTGTGGGAGTCTGTAATTATTCTATGTTTTGTTGTACGTTACTATATGTCCATTTTAGTATTGCAATCATCTTGATGGGGAAGAGAGAGCTGATTGCTTTGCTTAATTTGTCTTCCTGGTGTCTCGTGATGGTTGAGCGGCTCTTTCTCACGGTGCCACGGGGTTGTCTGCAGTTTGTGATTGTGGTATTTCCTGATCATACTCATTTACTATTTTTTAAGGATAATAAATCAACAACAACAGAAATCATGCGCCAAATGTATCTCCAATATCAATCTCGATGGGCATGTTAGTACGAATATATATATATAGTTACATTTTACAAGGGGGTCTTGGGGCTGTCACAGAGGATCCAAAGAAATTTTAAAAAATGAAACAAAATGGCGGCTTCTCCTTTAAGGTGAGATTTTTTAAATTTATCTTTTTACTTTTGGGCAGGACTCCCTAAATCCCCAAAATTATGAGTTTGCTCCCCAGCTCCCCTAAAATAATAACCAGTCTTCCCCAGCTCCCTGAAAATAAATAGCCCTTCTCCCCAGATCCCCAAAACCACTGGGGGCCCATTGTTTAGGGGATCGGTGTATTTTTTGACAATTGTTTCTTGCAGAAAGCTAAAGTTTTGTCAGATATTAATCTAAATACATGAACATATACTGTTTGCAGCATAAATTGTTACATTTGCATGCAATTCGGGTCTAGATAGTTTCATAAAGTGTGGTGAGTAAGTCAGTTGTCCATAACTTTTGACTTTTACCTGTAAATGTATTACATACAGAATACCTGTTTATTTATAAATCAATCAGGCTCACCTGTTCAATCAGATGTATCATATGTACATACTGTTTATATAACATTGTAAATGGATATTAAGCGACAGGTTTGTACAAAGTTAATTACTATGGGCCTTTATAATAATTTGTTTTATATCATTTTGATAGCCTTCACCTATTGACTAAGCACGCCATTTTTATATGATGTTTGTAATATATAACTAAAACTGTAACGACCTTTTGCGGATAATTCGAGGGCTGAACCAACTACATTTACCACGACAAAAACATCATTTTCTTTAAATGGTATATTGATGAACAGTTGGCAGATTTTTGTGTACCTCGTATGTCATTTACATCATCAAGTAAGCTAAATCATTGGGGAGTTTGAACAAGTTTCACCGTTAAAAAGAGAGGTAATCCTTCAACACTACCCCTACCACACACTATGTACAGTTTCTATCAAAAATTAATTTACTTTCAACAAAAAATAAATAATGGTAATAATACTTTGATGATATCTGTATGTGATAAGATGAACTCCTTGATAAATAATGTGTATTGTTACGTCATGCAACTTTTTCAATGATTATCAGTACGAGTACACATTTATGTTTCTGATACATAAATGCACTTGCAAAATTCATAGCATGTATCAAAATTATAGGGAATTCCAATAGGTGTTTATATTTTGGGCCATTTGTGCATTATAATGCCAATTTGATAGATTTTTCACAGTTAAATGAAAATCAAGGAAAATTACGTATGTTTTACGCAACGATTTTAAATTGACAGATGTTAAGATATATCAAACCAAATATATGACATTTTTATTACAATCTGATCCTTAGTAAGCAAGTCATTGTATACAATTTAGATTTTCGACACGTTGACGTTTCAAATTAAATATTGATACAAAACTCATGCTTGAAAAAAGTGACAGTAGCAACCTTTGTTCTACAACTTATTTAAGTAATGGTAAAAAGTAGCTTTTTTTGATGGGGGACAGAGGATCCAACTAACACTAAACACTAAAAGGTGGCCATCATCGGCCAACCAGCGAAACGCTATTTAAATGACGTTTCGCTGGCGGGCCGATGATGGCTCAACATTGAATACTGGCTTGGCAACTTTGTGATTTTCCAGGGAGTATGGATCAGTATTGCTTAGAACCCCCTTTTTGTGATTTTTCAGGGGATCCGGATCCCCTGCTCCCACCCCTTTGGATCCGCGCATGGCTTTCACCCAATTTAGAAAATAAGTTTTCAAGTAATTGAGCATCTTCTATTTTAACTGCAGTTTTCCACTACAAAACAAAGGTAAAGTAATAATCAGGGGCAGTAACTCTCGCTAAAATATTTAGATAGTTCAACGCTTTATTAAATTGTTTGACGTACCAAGTACATTTGCCTCAATATGTTCCATGTAGATACGGTAGCAAATATTCAAGCTATTAGACAACATGTATTTAGCCTTGAAAGAGATACAATGTACATGGTCATTGGTGCCAGCATTGACATTACTTACGTAACTTGGAGCTATTTTGAAAATCCTAGATGGAAAGAATTTTATATGTAACGCTTGAAAAAACTCATTCAGTACCATAACGAAACAAATCTAGCAGGCAAAGTATATACTAACAAAATTGTCCCAAGCCAGACTCCTCCTAGAGGAGCAAGCTTATCAGGGTATTTATGTTTTGTTTTCTGTTGTAAGATTAATAACTGATAGCTACAATGGCTTAAATCATTAACTGAACGTTTTTATTTTAGCAACTAATCACCTAGAAGTTATAACACTTTAAAAGAGTGGTCTAAATCTGATTGCAGAGGAAACATGTAGATATCTTGTTTAAGAGAGAGAGAGAGAGAGAGAGAGAGAGAGAGAGAGAGAGAGAGAAGGAAAGAGAGAGAGAGAGAGAGATGTCTGCTTCATATACATGTATTGATCAATATGCAATGCTACTGGTGCCATTGCCTTCGTTGATACATTTACGTGTCATTCGACTTACATACTATATGCTGCCCATCGTTACCCGACACCAAACAATAAGCTAGAGTCAAATTTCAGTTATTCTTTTCTATCCGAAGGATCAGTTTGTTATGTCGCTGATGCAGGATGGACAACTTGCTACAGAATATGCATGGCGAAATACACAACTACCACCGCAACTACAACTACCACTGTTCCAACAAGCCAAGGACTAACTACAACTCCTTTAAACAATGCGATTCAGCCCAACATGACACAGTTGTTGTACAGGACGACGACGCCGAATAGTACCGTTGAGTCACACTTTGGTCAGTTGATCTATGAACATCATGCCAAACGCTGCAAGGAGTATTGCAACCATCATTGGTAATATTAACTAATGTGAGCCGTGACACGTGATTTCCAACAATGTGACATTTTGACAAGTGTAGACTCAAACGAGCTTGTGCAGCCTACTTTTAAGCTTAGAAACTCCAAATGATGTTTACTCAGTAGCTTAACACTTATAGAATATTCAAGCGACTAGCAAAGGCTCTGATCAGACTGTGCGTATGCGCAGGCTTGTCTGAGCCTTTGCTGGTCGCACATACCACGTTGACGGTAATCTCATGTCCCGGCTCATGTCGTAATCCCGGGTCATAATAAGCCTCATATGTACTCGGATATTATATGCTTTTGAATTCTTGAATTTATCCAACAAGTTAAGAACAATGAATAAAATAAGAGGCTGTGCTGAGCATTGATCATTTTTTCTCAGCTCGTTTATAGTTATACAACCTGAATAATTCGCTTCTCTTCTCACAGATTAGCAAATCCTTTTGCATATCAGAAGCTTATAAACTAATTTTAATAAGAGTTGATACCAGTGTGGAGACCAATGTTGAAATAAATATTTAATTAAAAAATCAAATCGCAAGCTGCTTTTCTTACCAAAACAGTATATTTCTACAATAACACACTGAACTTATATGGATACAGAGAGGTGTGACTTTTTATTTGCTTGTTTGTTTTCTGTTCATGAATGTATGAATGGGTATGCTATCTTATGATTGCCTCATATACTGATGCATTTCTTCTGACCATGAAGCAGATTATCTGAAGTATTTAAGGTATGTATTCATTGACGTAGGGGGCGCAGTGGCTCAGTGGAAGAGTGCTTGACTCGAGACCGAGGGGCCGCGGGTTCGCGCCTCACCGGCGCCACTGTGTTGTGGTCCTTGAGCAAGACACATTTATTCCAGCTTAGTACTGGTTTAACCCAGGAAGACCCGTCCCTGTTTAACTGAAAGATTGTTGATGGGACGTAAAAATCAAATCAGACAGACAGACATTCATTGGCGTAGCCCACGTTACGCAGTTACGCACGTACATAATAAAACTAGTAACATTCTAGGGAGGTCACATACTGTGTTAAAAGTGATTTCCATACCATCAGGAACTGCTCTTAAAGGAAAGAATTCGCTCCCTCTGGGAGCAAATTCTTTCCTTTAAGAGAAGTTCCCATTACGAAAAGGGACGCAATTGAAGAGAATCAATGTTTGATCCAGTAGTCAACCTTTGATGTGCGTATTTTTACGACGTTCTGGCTACGTCATTGGAATCTACAAACAGACATAGGCCTAATTAGACTATAAGCTAAAAAGGTCCTGCTCTCCCCTAGGGAATTTTGCGGACATATCCTATCTTATGGAAAATTTCAATCTGCGTCTTTTAAGAGATGTTTGCACTCTGTGCTCCAGGGCGTTAGTCTCTAAAAGCCTGTAACATATGTTACTGTAACAAACTGAGAAAAAAGCAAAATGAAAGTTTGAGCTACAGAAAGAGACATTAAACTATCTAATTATTCAAATTTCTTATGTAGTATGTAAGCTGGATACCTAAGCTATATAAATCAGCATTTACAAAAAGCTACAGCTTCCAAAGGTGTTATATGCGTTACATATATTAAATTTCACTTTGAAAATTAAAATTGTGTCTAATATCATTAAATATTACAGCCAATTTGTCCAATCTTTCAAATGTTTTAGTCTTAGTTTACTTAAATACTGATTTGCATAATAGAAAAGAAACAGAGTTTGCCTTTCTTACTTAAATATATTGTCTTATATGAGCTGTTAAACAGCCCTATCCCCAATTTTAAGTCTCCAATTTTGATAGCTATTATTGAAGAAAAATAAATGAAAATATTTGACACTGGTGGATATCTTATATTTTTGGGACTGTCTTGCTAATGCAGTAGAGAATCATAGATTTGCAAGTTTGATATCAGGATCAGACCACTAATTAAAGTATGTTACGTATGTTGCATGGCATAATAAATGAGCAAGGAAATTGCCTTGATATAAGAGATGATATTTCAGAAAAAATACTATTTTTGACATTTTTAACATGTTTTCCTATACACCTCTAGCCTCTGGTGCCTTTATCTTCGGAATTATAGTCATTGCTACTAACAAGCTCATGGACTTGTGTTACCATGGACTTGTGTTACAGATGTCATAAATAATCTTTTTATCACGTATTTCCTAAAGCCTGTAATACTAAAATATATGGACATACAAATAGAAAATAATAGTTCACATTTAAATGAGACAATTTAATAAATATATCCTGTTAAATATAAATATTAAAAAATTCTTTATTCAAGTCAACCTCACAATGTCTAGCATTGTGTCTGCTTCTGTGGCAAAATAATTACCCATTTCATCACAACCAGTAGAATCATTGCATAGTATTTGGACTGCAAACTGAGTACAATCCTGTTCCACTCCACCCTCTTGGGAATTGTGCAGACATATCTTATCTTAAAGAACAATTCAAGCTGCATCAAATAAGATATGTTTGCACTTTATAAACCAGGGGGTAAAAGTAAGTAATGGTGCAAAGATCAGGAATCGATACAATCAAGTACCACACCTGACCCAGGATACCAATGGAAAAGTGACAAACTCACAGAATACACCACAAACGAGAGCCAAGAGGTCAGCCCTTTCCCAGCAGGTGACCACAAAGCACATATAAACAGACGCGCACAAAACATAGCAAACACAAGACAGAACAAAAACATTAAAGATCCTCAAAAGAAGTACCGCCTTGGAACGGTCAGTAAAATATTTTACTGGAGGGCTTAAACCGGTTTAACGGCGCCAACCTCACCCTTAATTCAGATGTGGATCAAGACACATAGATATTTGGTTTGCATGAAAGACCCCTAACTTATCAATGCATCATCTCCTAAAACATATAAATCAAGATATAACAAGGAGATAAAGCAAGGATAAGGACTCAACAGTAAATTAAACTGAATACCGGAGCAAAAGAAATCCAACAGGTAAACCCCGGTGGGCCCGACAAACAGCCAAAGCATCAGGCCCCTACCATCTCATCAATAGATAAGTCTTTAAGTCGGAACCATCATAGAGTCTGAAGTCCGACCCACCGGCGTGCAATTAAAGAGGAAAGCAAACTTGCCAACCGTGATTGGGTTGACTACCAAGCATGCAGTCTGTTGCAATACATTAATGTTATAGCCAATCTTTTTATAATGGGAAATTATTTTAATGAACTGCGCTGAAAAATTATTAGAGCCAACAATCTTCTTCAACTAATACACCAAGTCACCATAGAAATCAGGTTCCGAAAGTCCTTGGCGCAAGAGAGATTTAAGTCCAACTTGGAATTTAGAAATCAAATCATAGTATCGTCTATAAAATTTTGAAAATGTTTTGTGAAGTTTATGATACCGATAGCCTTGTTTAAGAAGTTTCTGAGTTAACAATTTATTGCGAGTGTTGAAGTCAGCAACATAGCTAGATGCTCTAGCAAAACGAATGAGTTGAGAGATATAGACTCCATAGGATGTAGAACGAGGAACATCACCATCTAAAAATGGGAAATTGACAATTTCAAAATCAAAGTCGTCACGTTTGTCATAAATTTTGGTATAAAGAATATCATTAGAAATTGACAAATGCAAGTCTAAAAATGCGGCTTCGGTATCAGAGGCATTGGCTTTATTAAGTTGGAGCTCTGAAGGGTATATTTGACTAACCATATTGTCAAAATAAACATTATTAATATTTAAAATATCGTCCAAATATCTGGAAGTAGTGTTAAACGCATCAATAACATCAGCCTGCTTATCATCAGAAAGAGACATCATAGCCTGTAACATAACGTTACGTATGTAACCATATCAATTTAAGAATAAATTAATTGAAAGATTGGGAAACAGAAAGAAGACATAAAACTATCGATTTATTAGAATTATTCATGTAGTTTGCATGCTGAATACCTTTGATACATATAAAAGCTTTTTACTTTTTTTACAAATATACAGCGTCTTATGGTGTTATATGTGTTGCATTAATTAAGATTACCTTTCAAAATTGGTAAGTGTGACAAACATCACTTATAAGCGTTTCGTGTGATCCTCATATTTGGCCATCAAGGGACTTGATTTTCTTTGTTTGTGTGGCCTGTGCCAATATCCAACCATTTGATTCAGCTATAACTTGAATCCTTACCATTCTTCAAAAGCAAAAACAGCATGTCAGTGTCATGGGATCAAACACCTGATTAAATATGGGTTTAATCACATTTCACATATATGCATACAATTGAGTATGACTCTGGTATATGTCTCTTCCTGTGAAATGGCAAGAGCAATCTTAGTGCAAAATTGCTCAGATTTTGCAAAAACTATGTTTCTACCACGTACTTCTTACTGACATTGGTCGAACAGAAATTTGATAGGCTGCTTTTTCTTTGCATCATTTGCCATTGAACCTTTCCAGTCCTTTTATGCTTAAGTCTTCAGGTCTTAGATTAAAAGTTTTTTTGCTGCGCCCAAAGAACTTAATTCAGTTTTCTTTAGTTACAATGTTGACTCTTGATGGTTTTGGGAAATAGTCAAAAACAATTTCTGTCAAACCTTGAATGAGAAAGACCATGAAAATAGTAAGTGAGTATGATCAGGAAATACCACAATCACAAACTGCAGACAACCCCTTGGCACCGCGAGGAAGAGCCGCTCAACCATCACGAGACACCAGGAAGAAAAATTAAGCAAAGCAACCAGCTCTCTCTTCCCCATCAAGATGATTGCAATACTAGAACGGACATAAAGTAACATACAACAAAACATAGAACAATTACAGACTCCTACAATGGGAGTAACAATAAACAAAAAGTCAACAACAACAGAACCACTGCCTTAGAACGGACAGCAGCCTAAGCCACAGGGGGGCTTAAATGCATTTTACTGGTACCAAATCTTTGCCCTAGATTCTGCTGTTGTTGAAGTACAAGAAATGTTCGGCTCGCATGGAGGCCATCTAACTAATGCAATGTATCATCATGGAGAAACACTCTAATCAAATTAACACACCATGATGAAACAAAGAAAAGGGCTCATGACTCACAGATAGTCAGAGCTAAAGAAAACCTCAAGTTGAGCCACGGTGGGTCCAGCTACAGATAAGCATCAGGCACCAATCCACCGATTAAAGCTTTACGTCAGAGCCGTCATAGAGTCTGAGGCCTGACCCACCGTCGTGCAATTAAAGAGGAAGCCATAGCCATAAACCGTGATTTGGTTTAAAACTAGGCATGCAGACTGTCGCATGATATCCAAGTTAAATCCAACCCTTATATAACGTTTTATTATCTTTTTGAATTGATCACTAAAATTAGGTTTTCCAACAATTTGTTTGAATTTATAAACTAAATCACCATAAAATATAGGTTCTGATATGCCTTGTTGCAGAAGATTTTTTAACCCAATATTGTATTTAACAATTAACTCTAAGTGTCTGTGGTAGAATTTAGAAAATGCTTTTCGAATTTTATGATATCTATAACCTTGTTTTAATATTAAGTTTCTGTTGTTGAAGTCATCAACATTAGAACACACTCTCGCATAAAGTTGGAAATTGCCATCAATTATGTTTGCTACTGGTTGTTTTTTGTTGTCAGTACATTAAAAGAATGAAAATCTTTGATTTCTCAGCTGTTGTAAGCACATCATTTGCTATTGCATTTAAAAGATGGAAACTGGACTATGGGAAATAGGATAACCGGTAGCTCTACATTGTGCTCTATGTAAGATTCATAAGTTGATAACACTGCCCCATCTCATGATCCATTAAAAACGCTGAAATTGAAAACATTTGCCTTATAACTGTGTAATCACAAAGGATGTCACGACAATTTTTTCTTGCTCATTTATTTTGTCAATTTATATGTTACATCCTTTAATAAGCGCTCTAATCTTAGAAACTTAGTGAATCATTGAAGTGAAGGGGTCTAATTTGCGCTCTATTCATCCTGCATTGCATTGTTCAAGTTAACCTGCTGTGATAAATCTAGCTTGTTTATCTGAAGGGAAGGAGTTACCTCTGTTTCAGCACTTCAGAAGTACTAAGACTTCATATAAGTTTGTGAATGCTTTGGGAAAGATAATAAGTGCAGAGACATTATTAGGCGAAAATATGTTTGTTGCATGTATAAAAAGGCTACATTTATAAAAGTTAACCTGCTGAGATATGGTTCTTTTTCCAGAAATATCCAGGCACTCATTGCTTTTAATGGCTTCTTTTTTGCTTAACCACTTCTGTAAAACTTTAGTCTTTCACCTGCTTGCAGAGTATTACTTGAAACGCATATTCAATGAGCCAACTATTAGGAATTCATATCAGTTTCCAAATGTCAAACCCATGAATAGCATAATTTGAAAGTTGATGATTTCTCATCAACTTTTAGTGGACTCGTTGTAAAATTGTACAACAGTAAATGATTGAAATATTGTGTGATGATTCTACTGGTTGCAAGGAGACAGGTGATTACCACAGAAGCAGGCAAGGACAAACGTTTAACATGAGTGTTAAATCGATGAGAATTATTTAGGACCATTTCATATATTTGTATTGTCTTGTATAATGGTAAAACTATCTTTTTTTATTTTTGACTCTATACTTAGCATTATATGCACAGTATAAGAAAATATGTCAAAAAAGCATTGATAACATCTGTAACAACATTCCTTGGGCTTAATATTTAGAAATCTATATAATTTCTAGTGTTTTGGCACCAAAGACTTGTAAGTACACATTCAGGGTCCTAATCATAGAAATCTGATGATAGATTACAGATATATAAGAAGGACAGACTAAGAAACTATAGAAATGTCCACATATTGCAATTGCTTTCATGTGTTTTACTTAAAAGGTAAAACAAAATGTGCTTGTTGGTAAAACTGAGAGTAGGGCTGTGTATTAGCTCCTATAAGACAATAAATTTAAGATAGAAAAGCAAACTTTTTTTCCTATTCATCAATTGAGCATATGTTTGTAAAACCTAATAAAAACAATTTGAAACCAACACATAGCAGTTGTTTAACTAAATGAAGATAGCCGCAATAATGTTTTTAAAATTATAATTAGCTTCATGCAACGCACATAACACCACAAGTAGCAATAATATTAATATTAAACAGAGTTATATTCCATTCAGAGAAGCCTGCATATTCTTGATATTAGCCCCTGTGATAATGGATTTTTTAAAAGGGATTAAATTGAGAAACTGCAAAATGAAAATACACCAATATGTCAGCCTTTAGAAATCAAACAATTGTGATGCCAAGAATATTATCTGTTATATAGTTCGTATCTAAACACACCCTGTGTGTGTGTGTGTGTGTGTGTGTGTGTGTGTGTGTGTGTGTGTGTGCTTAAAAGGTTATAAACAAACTACTTATGTACGTATATACTGAGTCAGAAGACAATTTAAAAGTGAACAAGAGAAAAAATTTATTCGTTATCATTAACTTATTAAATATGCTTCTACGCCATTTTTAACTAGCAATCGCGAAAGTCCGGTACAATTTGAGAATGAAATCAAGCCGCGGGTGTACATGCTACAGAACTTATTTCCCTTAGACTAACAAAATGGAGTTTTTTTCGTACATAGTGCGTCGCGTAACGCGCCTTACGTGTGGGTTCAGCCCTATCAAAATCCATTTTTCTGATTACCGGAGAAGTTAAATCAGCAAAACTAATGAAGTTTATGTATTTTTCGATAAAGATTCGCTAAAATTAAAAAAAAAAAAAACTTAAACTTCATTTATACAATGTAAACGTCTGTTTTGCTGCAATCACACTTAATATTGTGTTGACATGGTTTCTGTGACGTCAGCGTCGCGTTATCTAACGTTAGCGTCACGTTATCAAAGTAGATCCTCGATGTACATCCGAGGCTTGATTCCACGGAATTGGCCAAGGCAGTTCTGACTCTTTTAACTAGTAACTGTACACGTGCATGACTACCTTATATATTTTGTATAAGATCCTATTTCTCTGTGTTTTAGGTTTGAGCTCCAGTACAACCCACATGCAGTAGGAAGAAAATAAAAGAAAAGACCATGAACATACTTGTAGTTGATCCTGAAGTGGTGTACATTATAAATAAACAGAATGGTGGACAAATGCAAAACTTTGCCTTGTGCAAAAGGCGAACAATTTTCTTATACAAACTATCACAAAAACTGGCGAACGATTTCTTAGTACAAAGTATTACACAACTTGCTAAGGCTTTGTTATCAGTGCGATGTTAATTGACCCTAATGAAACGTACCGAAATAAACCCACAAATTCAGAATAGTCTATCTCAAACCAATTGACCAATGAGTTCTAATCAGCTTGTTCAGTGTGCTCAGAATAACAATTTCTAATATAACACCGGCAAGTTATGACATTTTAGTACTAATCGTACAAGCACAAAAGTCTTCGTTAATTAACATTTATTCAGCCATACTCTGCATTTCAGACTGTGTCTTTATCTGGGTCAATACCTTGTGTATGACGACAAGTGATGGCCCATGAAGAGTGGGCCATGTTTGTGCTAGGTATGCTTTTTTTCTACATTTAAACACTGTCTAATCACTAGATCATGTATAATATACGTATCATTATGTCATGCAATACAATTTAGTAATGAAAATCAGTATCAACTTTACCATTTTCAGAAAAAATCTCTTTCTTTCTTTTATTTTCGAGAAAACAAACTATAACGAGATGATCAAAACAGAAATTTAAACAATCAAATTATAATAGAAATTTAAACCAGAAAACAGAATAGAAATTAAAACAAATAAATGCAAAACAGTATCGTTAGAGTTCTACATTCAACCTTTTAACCATTAGGCAAACTAGGAGTTGAATAAAATATGTACTGGATTCAGGTACAGTACATGTATCTAACCTTTTAAGAATGATTCGGAATATAGTATTAAAAAGCTCTGGGAGGCGTAATTTGAATGTTTGTGGATTTTGGGAGACGGGGAGGCAGAATGCACAAATGGCTTTGTTCTCTAATGTATTCACTTTTCTGATTATGAATTTCTCTATTCAACAAAATAACAAAATTGGCAGTTCCAAATCATACCTTAAAACAATTTTACAAAGTTCACATATTATCAGATGAGTTGCTGGTAAAGTCCAAACTGAAATAAAATATGTAGTTGGCTGAATCAAAACTATGTTTTCATTTCGGTTGGAAATTCCTAACTCCCTAAACGTTTTTCAAAACTCCAACTTCTCTCTAACTTGAGACTTAAGACACACCCATATTCAAGTTATTGACTGACCAGTTTATCCTTGGTTCTTTATTAGAGTGTCCAGCGAATAAAGTTTTACAATCATATAAACTATCAAGATTAACCAAGATGTGTTAAACCTTGATAGATATGAGTGTCTTAACTAGACTGCATAATCTTATTAAAATGGCTCAATCTACTCCATAAAGATAATTAAGCTGGTTGCTAGACAGATGACTATAGTAACTTTTGTCATGCTGTATATTATTTTATGCACACCACTTCTCCCAACTTTATTCCTGCTAACATGCAGCATTCCAATTCCTGTAACATGCAGCTTTCCAGCTGTAAGTACACACTTGCAGAGCAAACAATGCGTGAATCCTGATCAGATGACTTAATCAGAAGTCAGCTGATTTGGATGTACAATGTTTTCAAGAAACAGAAAGATTTGGGTTCAGCAGGACCAAGGTTAGGAAAGAGGATACTTTTTCTTTAGCTTGGTTTTTATTATACATCTGCACCTGCCAAATTAAAGACAAATAAAACAACCACAACAATAATTGAAAAAGAAACACATTTGAAGAAAAAAAAAAAATGACACAATTTTAGTATAAAGTGTTATGCTTGGGATCGAAGGGATTTACTAGTTCAACTAGTCACTGAGCTTTGTCATTGAGAAAGACACTTTATTATCTGCTGCTCAGCACTGACTCAACCCAGGTAGACAGTAAATCTTTTTGAGATGGTTGAAAAAATGTTGACTCGCATGTAAAGCAGATTGCTTGAATCTGGCATACTGCAGTAGGCGGTTTAATTGCTAGATTCATTTGGAAAGTACGTTGCATGGTCTTTTATCTCAGTGACCGCTAAACAAACCGCATAACAATGCCATTCGTGTTTGGTATCATTTTAAAAAGCAATTCGACACCAATTTCAAGGATTTTATAATGCAGACACACAAAAGATGTTATTGTGAATACATGTTCTCTTTGTATACTGCAAAAAGCAAAATTTCATAGGTTACTTTTTACCTTTTGGAGAGAGCGCAGAACGTAAACACTATTTAATGAAATTAGATAAGTTTCTACCATTTGATAGGCCACCACCTGGTCAAGTCATGACCAAGTTTTCTGTTTCTAAAACTAAATACGAGGACAAAAATACCTAAACCGATTAGAAAGCAAAGCAATGTGTTTCTGATTTTAACTGTCACAATGCACATTATTTTGAAAATATATAACCGACAGTAGCTTAAACACATGCCCTGCCTTTTTTGTCAAGTACACTTTGTACCCTTTGTATTGAAACAAAAACAAATGTTGTAAACCAGAGCGTAGGGTAGATAACTCTAAAAATCTTCCCATGGGGTAGAATAAGTTAAGCTATGAGTTGATGTTTTGGTTTATTTCAAATGAAAACAGTGGTATTCAAAAGAGTAAGAATACTTTGAGAGTAGATATCAATCAATTTGATAGTCAACGCGATACCATGAGACGTTATTAAGTCTTCAACAAATATGAGGGTTTGAACTAACGCACCCACTTACTAAAATGTGGGGGTAGTGTTACAAGATTTTTTTTGAATACAGAACTAAACCAGTCAACATTTTTGCGCGACGTTTTTTAATTTATACATTATTCGCCACAAATAAAGCAAAACAAATTCTCAATAGGCATCTTTTGTGCTTCTGTAGTGGCATAATTTATAGTAAAAGTATAAAGAAATGTCGCAAAAATTTTGAAATTTGACCATTTCTTTATTAGCCAACATTTTCCGAATGATCGCATAATAAATTACAAAAAAAAAAAAAAAATAAGTTGGCACAAAATCGATAATTTGCCAAATCATGACCATAAATATTGTCCAGATTTCCTTTCTATTTTTCCCAAACATTTTGCTTAAAATTTCCACCAGTGTATAAACACCTACTCATTTCGTCCATGTGCTACACGCGCACACCAAGTCGTCTTTCATTCTAGTTCCAAAATGTACGTATCGTGGAGTTATGACTTCCCCAATGCCCTCATACTATTCAGAGAAGCACAAAATAAGTCAATTAGTCTTTTGCCTGGATACGATACTTGAAGTTACTTACGTTGGTTACCTCTGAGCTAACAGGCTATGGTTGGAAACGGGTAGTTATTCGGTACTTTGGCTTCAAAGTGTTATCTACCAAGGAGGTTTGTGTGGACAGCAGGCAGAATAGGGGAAGGTGACCCTTTCTAAATAGAAATAACTTTATTACATGACGTCGCGTCTGGGGTGATATAAAGCCATGCAATACAATCGATTAATCACATGTGGTTTACCAATTTTCGGGAACGTCCATAACAACGTTGCGTACATAATGCCAAAACTATGACGTTTTACGCCAGAAATGAGAGTTCAGTGTATGATAAACAGAATCAAACATTCGTGTTCTTGTATTATTGCATTTATTAAACTCGTTGCGAAAAGACGGATAAAACTCGTTAAATACAACCTATAAAATATAAGCACTCATGTAAGATCCTCTATATAAAATGGTTGGCATTTAACCAGAAATGAGCTCAGTATAACATGTACAGTGAAACTATTGCTGCCTGAGAAAGCAAGCATCTAATTTCCCCTTCCCAGAAAAAATTTAAGTCTGTGAGATCTGTTGGAAAGGTGGTGGCTAAAATTTCTGAGCTTGAACTACATTGAAAAAAGTCATACTTTAACGGGGCGGTATTATGCTTCTAAAGCTGCTTTATTGAAAAATTATGGAGACGAGGCCTCAAAAGTTGACAACAGATGTGCCCCTCTCTCAGACAATGTTGGAGCTCACAAGTCATATATAGCCCTGGTGCCGTCTATGAATGTATATTCGAGTTGGTCGAACATTCGCCTGATACATATATTGCACCCTATTTTGCCTAAAATGAGAAAGGAACTCTGCGGCTCGACGATTTAGGATGGCGTATTTTTAGAAAGATGTTGAGGTTCTCGTAACTACAGGGAAGGGATCATAATATTTAAAAAAAATACTTGTTCACCGTTGGACAAAGTGTGACCGTTTGGAAGGTTACAATGTCGAAAATATATGCCACAATGATTCTTCCTGCCCCAAGCCACAGCCTCGTAAATCTGTTTGAAAAGACCACGGTGAAATATATTGACAGTATTGTGTTTGTATTGCAACTTTTTGAAAATATTTGTTTTGCAATGTTGTTGTTATTGGGCCTCGACTCGAGAAAATATGTCTTCCGAGCTTCTGACCCTATTAACCCTTAAAGCGCCAATCACAACTGCAGCAGGCGACAAATTTTGCGACAACTTTCCCAATTTTCCACAAAAATAAGGAATGATATTACATGAGAATCGTCTCCCAGCCAGCAGACGTTTCTCGTGAAATATCATTTCTTATTTGTTATTTTTGAAAAAGAGGCTAAATTTGAAAATATCGTCTGCTGCAAATTGTAGGTGGCGCTTTAAGGGTCAACGCTAACAACAGCCTGTCCAGCTATATAGACTTCATAGTGAAATGTTACATGTCGCTAGTTGGATTGCTACACTGGCGTAGCTCCCATGGCGCAGTTACGCACTTTCGTAATAAAAATAGTAATATTTCCGGGAAGTCACCCAATGTGGTAAAAGTAATTTTCCAATTCATAAGGAACTGCATTTAAATGAAAGAATTCGCTCCCATGAATATTATTGTAGAGTGAGACGATAATCAGACGGGTGCCCTATTAGGGCTAAAATTGTTCTATTTGAAGTGATTTTGACAATTGTACCAAGCAAGAGGCAAACAACTTAGAAAAAATTCAAAATGAAGCTGCCGGCATTGTTACGGGAGCAACCAAACTTGCATCAATTCAAGCTCGGGTGGGAAAGTCTCACATCGAGAAGAGAAAAGCACAAACTCATCCTCTTTAATTAAATGATTATTTTTTGGCACCTGAATACCTCTCCTCACTTGTACCACCAACTGTTGGTAATATAAGTCAATATAATTTGCGTAACGAGAGGAACTTTCAGACAATGCCCACAAGATCCCAACAATACTACAACTCATTTATACCTTCAACCACGCGCATTTGGAACAGTCTTGGAAACGATACTAAAAACTCTCCATCTGTTGAATTCTTTAAACATAAACTCAACACCACCACCTAACCACTTCCTGGTTCGCGATTAGGACAAATATACCATGCCCGCATACAATTGAACTGCTCTCTGGGGTATCATCTTTTCCAGAAAAATATCATTGACAAATTTATGTGTGAATGCGGTGAGATTGAAGATACTTCTTACTTTTTCTTACACTGCAATCTCTACGTACAATTCAGGCATGATTTGCTAGATAGAGTCTCGACCTACTGTCAACCAACAGTCAATGTTTTCTTATATGGTAATACTGGTCTGACAGATGTTGAAAATGCACAACTCTTTTCAGCGGTGCAACATTATATATTAAAAACAAACGTTTCTGCTACAGAACATAGGTACACATTTGAAAGTTCTAACAATAATTGCACACACAATTAATCAAAACCAAATAAAAACCTGATCTGATACTTATTTACGGGTTCACATACGTCCAATAGTATTCTATTCAGAAATCTAATTGTTGCGGGTGAATCTAGTCCAACTACAGAAAAATGAAATTCTGACTTTACATTCCATTCCCCATGGAGCCCTAAACACTATCGCTAAACAGCTATAAGGTGCGACCATTATTCTTCAATATAAATGACAAGTACGTGTATTACATGATAGTACATACATTAATAATGTGAACTTTTGGGATACAGATTCAAATAAGTCATTTGACTTTTGGGAATCACTTTGTTCTCACTAACTCCCCATTTTTTAAGTGTCCTTTCGTGAACTTATTAAAAAGCGACACGATTTGTTTTATCATCCGATCTGGAAGACGATTTGTTTCATACAAAAAGCCTGTTAATTACCTGCTTCTTATTTGGTACCGTCTGCTAGGACTCCCCCTTATAGATATTCTACACGTGTATTTGTGGGTGCTGTGCGTGTGTCAAAATGATGGTGAGTGTATGAGAGAGAGAGAGAGAGAGAGAGAGAGAGAGAGAGAGAGAGAGAGAGAGAGAGGGTGGGGTAGAGGGTGGGTTGCGGTATAGCATTTCGCTTAATCGGTGGATTTAGATGTTTCTGTATACACTGTATTAGGCTAGTTAAATATCGGTTTGTTTGATTTGATTCTTTACGTCCCATCAACAATCTTTCAAATATGCAGGGACGGGTCTTCCCGGGCTGAATTAGTACTAAGCTAGGATTAATGTGTCTTGCTCAATGACACAACGCAGTGACGCTCAAACGGAGATTTTGGCTTTAGTTAAACCCGTGCATTGGCATCCTCAATTTAAGCGTCGTTCGTCTAAGTAAAGTTATTAAAAAATCAAAAATGGATGTCACCTAAGTAGCACGTACTTTCCCATTAAAACTACTTGAAGCTAATTATTGCTGTACAATCTCTACTAATTATTTCAGCGGCGGATCCAGAGGGGTTTCAGGGGGTTCGCTCGAACCCCCTTCATGCACGCCACCCTCCCAGTTTTAAATATCCTATGAAAATGAAATTATTTGGTCTTAGTGAGACCAAATAGGCCAATTTCATTTTATTTTCGTTTTTTGAGAGAAATGAGATAAAATCAGCAAAGCGAACCCCATATTTTTATACATAAGAGCCCCCCTCCAAGATATCCGCCCCCGTACTTACAGTAGTTATTCTCTGGAACAGAAAACATTTTAAAGATAAAGAGTGCTCTGTGGCAGTTAAGCTGCCTCTAAAGTTGGTGAAAAGTATTGTGCGGAATATGAACATATTTAAGTACCATTGCCTTATATGTTTTTTCAAAGAATTACACACTGTCAGTCAACTAGAAAGTAATTTGATTCAGGGTGTATGTATGTAGGGTGCATAGGTACATGTAATGTATTTTGCATTTCATTTGTAAACCGGATAATGAAACGAAAATCACGCACCGTTTTACATGAAAATATTAATTACAAGCAAGTGCAAATATTTGGGATGTACGGAAACAAGAGGTAGCGCCTTCTCTTTGTTTGTTTATCTGCCTCTCTCTATCTCTCTTTCTCTCTCTCTCTCCATACACACACACACGCACGCACGCGCGCACACACAGGGAGCGTTACCTTAGGCCCACTCAGGCTTTCTTTTGTAGTAGGATTTTAAATACGTGACATGAAGCACATATTGTGTTGAGGTGGCCTGCACAGCTTATTCGGACTCCCTGGTTGAGTAGAGAATCGTCTCTCAGTTAGTAGGGTGACGCATTTTAAAGTTCATACCCGGCATGGTGTTGTAGGCTTCACCAACCTACCTTATCGACATTGCCTTGTACTAGTTCAGCCCTAGAAAAAGCCTCGACATAACTACAATATTGTCAGCTTGGATGCAAAGTATCAACATGTAATGCAGTTTACACTCGAGAGAGGATATCTACTCAAAAACGTTTGCACAAGGGGTGTAGATTCTGATAGATCCACGCTAGGGAACAGCTATATTCGAACAGCGTAGTCGAGAGCACAAAATTAACTATTTTGGTTTACTACGATCCATTCTATAAGCACGTTCTTCACATCAAGTAATTTTCACGATATTATTTTATTTGGAATTATCACTTACATGTAGGTACATTGTACTGTAGTCCATTCTAGCGCAATTCGAGACTTAAGATTTTATCACATGTCGTTGCGTCTGGGAGTGTTATAACGCCATGCAATAGAGGATATTTACTTTTTGGAGGCGAATATTAAATATATTGGTGTGTTGAAAACTCACGAGATGACATATATTTCGTATTTTCTATAAAAAAAGTAATTTTTATTTTATACTTTTTAGAAGATTTACGGTTAATCAATTGTATAAAAGAGGACAAAGGAGTATTCGTGACAGAATAATTGGATCAATATAATGACATTTGGAATTACAAATAAAAAGAAATTTATTCAGCGTCAAGGTGCGAGACAAGTGACGTCATAAGTAACTCTCTCGGCCTCGTGTTCAAACAGCTTCCTCGGGATCAGGCAAATATTAAATCATGAAGAAAAAAACATGTTTCATCCTTGTATTCTTTCTCAAGTGAACATTAACAAAATTGACTTGGTCTATATTTCAGGACACAATCACCTTTTATGGTATAAATCAGGCACTGTATCGAATGTCACATCACTTACTTACATGCATCCTGTTTTGCAGATACAAAGCTGGATATATAAGTGATAATAATCAGCGAAGAATATTTGCAGAAGTAAAATGCAAAAATGTCTCGTTTATTTTAACACCCAGATACACTTAAATGGTATGTTTTGTGTTTTCGTCGTCAGCAATCAATCCGCGATGATTCCACTATCAAAGTACAGTGGTTCTTTAGCGTGTCATAACCTACATGATCCTACATGTACATTGTATGTGTACAATGTATTAATTGGACTAGACATCTCATTTAACTATTACAAAGGCCACAACCTACGACACTGGTACTTGATTGTATTGTCTCCTGATCTTTGCCCTCTTTCGTACTTCTATTTCCATGAGAAGATTTAGTATGGTGTATGGACTCGATTTATAAAGTCAAAATACACCCATCATTAGAAAGGATGAAAGTGGTCTCAAAATCTAGCTAATCATGTCTGCTTTCAATATCCGTCTGTTGACAAGTCATAGCGTAAAATGGGCAGATAACTTTATACCATTCATATCTGAAAAATGCCAGATAGTCATTTGAAAGATAACATCGACATGTTTTCATTCTTATTGTACTCCCAATGCTTATATTTCCAAAAGCAAAATCAATTTTAAGGAGATCCATACTTTTAAAAATATAATTTAATCTGTTTTGTCGTTAATGACGTCACGTTACGTAACTTGACCCTGAAAATCGTTAAAATAAACTTTTTCACATTGATTCCTGAGCTGGATATTCACTATTCTATCAAATATTTTTTATTATCAAATTTCAAAATGTCTTAGCTTGGCAAATATATGAAATCTTGTTTCCTATTATTTATACGCAGAAAGTTATACCGCTTTAAAGTTACCAACCCTTATACGAACGATTCGCCATATTTGGCATGATTTCATAAGAATATAGAAAACAATACGTGAATGGAACAACTTGTCACTGGAAACAAAACAAAAGAATCTGAAAGTTTTCACTTTTTCAAAGAAAAATTTAAACGGTTATTCGGGCATAACAAAAGTAAAAAGCTATACGCACATGGTCATAGTTTGTCCGCCGTTAATATTGTCGGATGCGCCTTGGACTCAGCCATCTCAGAAATCATTTATTTCACTATAATATTACAGTCAAAATTTTGCGAAAACCCAAGCTGTAATCTTATATCTGAAACGTCCTCGCATTTTCTTATCTTCTGCCCTCGATACGACCAACAACGACATAAAATCCTCTCTGAAATTTCTACAATCATCTTTCCTGGTACAAACTACAATACCGTCATCGCAATAATGCCTGACTATCTGTGTAATGTTCTTTTGCAAGGACTAGAGGACCTGAGCATTGATGAAAATAAAACAGTTTTTGACTGCGTATTTAAATCTATCAATGACTGGGCGTTTCGACCGCAATGCAACTGCCGTACACGAAGAAAGCTTATAAAATTGCGCTAATATGGCATCCTTACACACACACACACACACACACACACACACACACACACACACACACACACACACACACACACACACACATTCACACACACCGTACTCTTGCACCGGATGCAAATATGTAAATATTTTATGTAACTGGGTGTCTATCTGTATTGTCTTTGTACTTGTGTATGTTTATGTTCTTTTTGTGAGAAGACCTACTTGTGGCCCTTGGGCTGTTAGTAATCCTCGTTAAATACATAAAGCATTAAATTAAATTAATATGGACCCCCTTAATGCAAAACAGAGTTGTCCAAAAATAAAAGTAAGTAAGGGTGCAAAGATCAGGAATCGATACAATCAAGCACCACAACTGACCCAGGATACCAATGGGAAAGTGACAAACTCACAGTAGACACCACAAACGAGAGCCAAAAGGTCAGCCCTTTCCCAGCAGGTGACCACAAAGCACATATAAACAGACGCACACAAAGACATAGCAAACACAAGACAGAACAAAAACATAAAAGATCCACAAAAGAAGTACCGCCTTGGAACGGTCAGTAAAATATTTTACTGGAGGGCTTAAACCGGTTTAACGGCGCGCCAACCTCACCCTTAATACAGATGTGGATCAAGACACATAGATATTTGGTTTGCATGAAAGACCCCTAACTTATCAATGCATCATCTCCTAAAACACACAAACCAAGATGTAACAAGGAGATAAAGCAAGGATAAGGACTCAACAGTAAATCAAACTGAATACCAGAGCAAAAGAAATCCAACAGGTAAACCCCGGTGGGCCCGACAAACAGCCAAAGCATCAGGCCCCTACCATCCCATCAATAGATACGTCTTTAAGTCGGAACCATCATAGAGTCTGAAGTCCCACCAACTGGTGTGCAATTAAAGAGGAAAGCAAAGCTGCCAACCGTGATTGGGTTGACATCCAAACATGCAGTCTGTTGCAATACATTAATGTTATAGCCAATCTTTTTATAATGGGAACTTATTTTAATGAACTGCGCTGAAAAATTATTAGAGCCAACAATCTTCTTCAATTTATACACCAAGTCACCAAAGAAATCAGGTTCCGAAAGTCCTTGACGCAAGAGAGATTTAAGTCCAACTTGGAATTTAGAAATCAAATCATAGTATCGTCTATAAAATTTTGAAAATGTTTTGCGAAGTTTATGATTCCGATAGCCTTGTTTAAGAAGTTTCTGAGTTAACAATTTATTGCGAGTGTTGAAGTCAGCAACATAGCTAGATGCTCTAGCAAAACGAATGAGTTGAGAGATATAGACTCCATAGGATGTAGAACGAGGAACATCACCATCTAAAAATGGGAAATTTCAAAATCAAAGTCGTCACGTTTATCATAAATTTTGGTAGAAACAATATCATTAGAAATTGACAAATGCAAATCTAAAAATGCGGCTTCGGTATCAGAGGCACTGACTTTATTCAGTTGGAGCTCTGAAGGGTATATTTGACTAAAGCCCCTATCTCACTGGACTGCGACTGTTTTGCGACAGCTGGCGACAGACATCCCGAGTGGGTCGCAAAGCAGTCTCCAAACAGTCGCCAGTGATTCGTAATATCCTCGCATGTGTCGCCAAGTGGCGCAAAGTAGTCGCGAAAATTTTGAACATGTTCAAAAATTTTATGCGACAAAATTCCTCGCAAAATAGTCGCAAAGTCATCGCGGGTGTCTCGAACCCGTCGCGAACTTCTCGCCGACCCCTCGCAATTTAGTCGCAATCATTTTGGAACACGACGTATTTGCGAGATATATAAGACTGTATTGCGAGCCAATTGCGACATAAATAAGACACTTCGCGACAACATTGCGAGTAAATTAAACTAAGCGATGTTCTGGCGAACGTCGTAAGACAGTCGCACGAACGTCTCACGACTATCGCGCGAGTATCTTAAATTACTCGCAATTATGTCGCCAAAGGTACGTTAAAAGAGTTCCTCCTATCTGAGATGATAGTTCCTTCTTAGTACGAGATCTTGGTTAGGCATACTTAAGTACAAATGTATACAGTTTTGACTAATTCCAGATGCCAAGTGTTCTTGCTATCTGAGAGGATAGTTTCATATAAGTATGGTACATGTATATTGAATAGGCTTACTTACATGTATACTGTTTTGAGTAATTTCAGTTATTAAAATGGTTCTGCATTCTGAGAGGATAATTTTGTTAAGTATGTTTTATAAGTCCTGCTTAAATGTTCACTATTACTATTACAGCGGCATAAAGGTATTATTATTGGTTAGACTACAACAGCCTGCTTAGTCTCAGCAGCCCTTCTAAGGTTTGAATTTGGCATACAGAACCCTATAATCGAATTATCACTGCAGCGGACAACTAAGATTCTGATTAGAATGCGCATCCGTGCAGTCTGATCTGTGCCTTTGTTGTGCGCATAACTGTATCATATAGATTTTCACAGGAAGAGGCTCATCTGAACTCATTGCAATTTTGATTTGATTGGGCTCATCATGCCATACGTATGGGCAATTAGTGCATCTGCGTTCTCGACTGACTTTCTTAGGCTGCTTGATGGGCCATCATAACTGTGCAGTTTAAACGAGTTAACTTTTTTCTAACTCAATATTTGCTACCATTCAACAGTCTAACACCACCAAACAGCGTGACACCTTCCAACAATCTAGCTCCTTCCAGCCCTCTAGTGACTTCCAACAGCGTAGTACCTTCCTAGTCTGAAGTTTCAGTGCTTGCTAGAATGTTTATTTTTCTTTGTTTATCATTTCTCGCAAAACTATCGTGCGACGTTCTCACGAACGTCGCGCGACAGTCGCACGACGTTCGTGAGAACGTCGTGAGGCGGTCGATGGTAATAAATGTTCGCAATTTAATCGGGAGAACATCGTGCGAATGTCTCGCGAATGTCGCACGAATGTCGCGCGAATGTCGTGAAACATTCGCCAATGATTCGTGCGACAATCGTACGACATTCGTGCGACTGTCGCAAATATGTCTTAATCACCCTTTCGGTGTGACCGCAATGTGATTATGGTTGCAATGTCGTATTTCTGTCGCCAAAACATGTCTCAAATTAGTCTCGAAATAGTCGCGAATTGCTCGCATCCCAGTGTGATACTAGCTTAACCATATTGTCAAAATAAACATTATTAATATTCAAAATATCGTCCAAATATCTGGAAGTAATGTTAAACGCATCAATAACATCAGCCTGCTTATCATCAGAAAGAGACATCATAAAGTCCCTCTCATAACAAAACAGGAATAAACAAGCTATGAGAAAAGGCATGGTTTCCATGGCAACCCAAAACAGATTCTAGAATGAGGGTGTGCCTATAAAATTACTCAATTCTCAGCTGCTACTTATCCTAGACTGTATATTTCATACCACATTAAAGCTTAGACATAGTCCTTTATTTATTTGTTGAATATGCAAATTACCTAATTTGCATATTCATAAATATTAATGAAAACATTAAAAAAAAAATGATTCAATATGGGGGTTTACCTACAAAATCAATGATATTGCAGCTGCTACGTATCATAGACTACTAAAATTGACACCAAATAAATGGACCTTCAGGTAAAAGTACTACGCCATAGCATTAATTTGGTACCAAGTTTTGTATCATAGAGTGAGACATTTGTATCATAGAATGAGTTGCTGGTGAGCTATGAGTATTTTGTATGTATACCAAATTCTTTAGGATTGCCTTTTTTGATTACCATGGGAACCATGTCTTTCAACATAACGAATTTCTTTTTGTTGGTCCAATTGAGCAGTTTGATACCCATAAGAAATTGTCCTAGGTGTGCAAGTAAGGTCTAACTATCTCCCTACCCCCGTTGTAAAAGGACTTGTCAAATGGTACCACCGATTGTGTAAATAAATGCATCGCTCAATGCTTTTTATGATTTTTCACAATTGTTTTAACATTTTCATTAATATTCATGAACGTACAAATTAAACATAAAACAATCATTTGCATATATCTGATCATGCGATGAAAGGCCTATACCTAAGCTTTACTTTGGTTTCAAGTTTAGTAGTCTAGGATAAGTGATGAGTTTGTAGGTACAGTCCTATTCTTGAGGATCGCATTAGGGTTTGACATTAATACTATGCATTTTTACATAACCCAAACAGGTTTATTTTTAGGACAACTTGTTTTTGCATTTAGGGGGTCACGATAAACAATTCGGCACCCATGAAATTGTCCTGGGATGCAAGGTTGGTCAAATAAGCTCCAATACTAATTCTGGTTCTGTGGAAATATAATAAGAAAAGGCTTGTTTAATAGGAACTGCTGTTTTTGATAGACATTCTTCCTGATGATATAAGTACACCGCATACGGAGACATGATCAGTTATGCGTATGCACGGACGCATGCGTATGCATATTTACCGAGAGACATATATGCGGACAGATCATTATACAAATAGTTTATAATGAACCAAAAGGAATATCCTCTTCATAGTTTTAATCAAAAAGAGAACAGTAAACTTAAACGATGCTCAACTTTGGAAATCCACAGCCTCCTTGTTGTGTTACGTCACATTAAATGTAGATATTCGGTCAGAATCAGTAAGCTTCGCATGGGTGGTTCGCTCTATGACATTTTTGTATTTCTACGAAAATTCACCTCCCATATGTTGTATATTCCAATCACACTCTGCACTAAGCAAATACAGGAAAGCTGCTATGAAATTCGTTTTCAGGTTTTCATTGTTTTTATTTGACTGGCGTTACGTTATGTAACTAACGGTTAAGTTACGTGAGTCTTCCATCGTATCTTGTAGTCAGAAACGTCATAACGATCATCTTAGGTGCTCATGAGAATTTCTATAGCACACAGCATTTCTGTTACTTTTAATTATTAATAATTGGCGTTATTATGCAGGAAGGTTGACGTCGCCAAGTCTAAAGCGTCATAACTTTCTGCGTATAAATACTAGGAATCAACCGTTTATATATTTGCAAAGCAAAGACATTTTGGGATTTTATTATGAAAAAATATTTCATAGAATACTGAATATCCAGCTAGAAAATTTATGTGAAAAAGTTTATTTAAACGATTTGTAGGGTTGAATTACATATGGTGGCGTCAGTAACGTCAAGACGACCTTAATTGTGAGTCTCCTGAAAATTGATTTAACTTTAAAAAATTATAACATTTGGGGTTTAATAAAAATCAAAACGTGTCGATTTTATCTTTAAATGACTATCTGGCAACTTCCTGACATGCATGGTATAGATTTATCTACCCATTTTACACTATGACGCTACACCTTTTCGAAGTGTCAACATGCGGATATTGAAAGTATTGATGATAAGCTTTAATTTGAGACCGCTTTCATCCTTTCTAATGATGGGTGTATGTTCTCCTTATATAGGGCTTGTTTGAATTTCATACACAAGACTAATTGTTGGTTCTGTTAATGACATAACTTGTTAACTGAAAATGGTTTTCTATGGCGTAGATTAAGCCCAAAATGTACTTAAGTGCTCCCAGTGACTTCAGCTGCTCCCCCTTTAGGTGAGGTTCTGTGGCTGCTTATTCATTTGGTTCCGTTTGTTCGTGGGGGATTTAGTGCTCTTGTTATGTAATGTGGTGCTTAGCGCCATTTCTAGTTTTATAGTAATCTTGATGAGGAAGAGAGATCTGGTTCTTTACTTGTATTGTGCTCTTGCTGTCCTGTGGCTGTCAGAGTTCTGTGTCTGTTCTGTCTTGTGCCGTAAGTTGGTATGTGTTCTATGATTGTGGCATTTCCTTGTCATATTTACTTTCTTTTAAATGGATAGAGGAGCAATTTCAGAAGTTATCCCTATGTTTGCCCTTGATCATTTTAATTTTGCTTGGTGGCTACCATTCAATTTTCGCGATAAGATTGCCATGGAACAAATGCATTATAATGTATACACAGAGATCAACTGCTGTTCGTAAAATTGAAACGGCATTCCCAATGATTGCAATAGACCAACCCCTCAAGCAAAATATTGCCGTTATGAAAGATTACAGAGGTGATTCGGACTTCAGACTCTATGATGGTTCCGACTTAAAGACTTATCTATTGATGAGTTGGTAGGGGCCTGATGCTTTGGCTGTTTGTCCGGCCCACCAGGGTTTACCTGTTGGATTTCTTTTGTGTCTTGATCCATATTGAATTAAGGGTGAGGTTGGCGCGCCGTTAAACTGGTTTAAGCCCTCCAGTAAAATATTTTACTGACCGTTCCAAGGCGGTACTTCTTTTGTGGATCTTTTATGTTTTTGTTCTGTGTTATGTTTGCTATGTCTTTGTGCACGTCTGTTTATATGTGCTTTGTGGTCACCTGCTGGGAAAGGGCTGACCTCTTGGCTCTCGTTTGTGGTGTCTAACTGTGAGTTTGTAACTTTCCCATTGGTATCCTGGGTCAGGTGTGGTACTTGATTGTATCGACTCCTGATCTTTGCACCCTTACTTACTTTGACCTAACTGAAGATATATATAAGTTTTATTAGTTCTTTCACTTTCCTTCTGCATATACTTCTTAACCTAATAAGAGGTCTTCAGATGGGTATTACGGTTAGCAAGTGATAAATGGGGTTAGCTCAAATAAAGGATACACAAAGTGGGTCGGATGAGTTTGTACAGTGCGCAAAGAGAGTTAGTTTAGTTAAAAGATAAAAGCAGAATACGGCGATTTAGGGGGATACATGCACATGGTCACGAAAAAGTAAAGTGTGCCATGGTAGGAAGCAAGACAGTGCAGGTTGGGAGTGCCTTCAAGTGTATTATTGTTCTTGGGAATAAAGTGTATTTATAAATTTTATAATAGTTGGTGTAGGTGGGGATCTGTTTATAATAAAAAATAAATTAGTCTGAACAGGAAACCATAAAGTAGTTAGCCCTCATTGGTCAAAAGCAATATGAAAAGTTTGTAAATGACATGGCTGATACTCAGACACCGTCTTCGTTAAAGAGCCGGTGAAAAACAACATGCTCCCCTTATTAGGCTGAAAGCTAAATCAAATCACTCGTCTGCTAAGAATTAGCTTGACAGTTGAAATGATTTTCGATATAATTTATCTCATGTCAGAGCAAAATAGGTGACTTGCCAGCCTTCTTGCAACATGACAATCCATCCTTATCACAGAATGCATGCTTCACTCAGCAGTCACAACTGCTTGACAATATTGAGCAAAGTACAAATAGAACATATGAACAATCTAATGCAGATCAATGTACGATTAACACAAAAAGTCCAGAGCAGCAAAAAAGTATAATAATAGTAATAATAATAATAATAATAATAATAGTCTTTATTTTCAGAGGGTAACACATTTAGCGAAAAAAGGCTAATCTTCCATGAGGACCTCTATGAACTACCACCAAAAATAATACAAGTATAAAATACAAAGATGATTTACATGTATACAAGATAATACAAACATCATGGAACATTTATGCCACTGAGGTGATTGTAACCTCATACTGAGTAGTACGCTTGGATATACTCCAGATATGATGTATTTGATATAATAATACCAAGGTAGTTTGAAAAGTGAGACACAGCAGAAAAGAGGAACCAGAGTTCGCCAAAAACTGGTCACATCAGACCTCCCAAAACATGGAACGACTTCCTTATATGCGTTGACAGCAAAAGCTGAAATATTTGGGTTTCTAGCATAGATAATAGTTACAAAAGGAGATGGGATTGTTTGAAGTTTTAAAAAGGGGTATTGAGCTCCATGCAATCAGAGGAAGCAGACGCTCGTAAAGCATTCAAGCTCTACTGATTGTTATTTCCGATACCGATGTTGTACTAGATAAAGCAGGTATGCTGATTTGAATATCTACGCTTTGTGGATAGCATTCGGAAAAGGAAACAATTGTTGATGGGTGCCAACTCATGAAATATGTAAATCATTTAATCCTGGTGCAAGGCCTTTGCCTTTTTGCATGGGTTAAATTATTGGGTGTGATATAGTTTCTGCATCTGTTGGCAATGGCAAGAAATCAGCATGTTAGGCAGGGAAGTTGGATGAAGAAACCACAGAAGTTTTTCATGTCTCAGTATTGCTGCAGACACAATATCCCATTCAGAAATGGATACATAAGAACAGATTGATGTTTTATAGGCCTTTCTTAATATTACCTCATGAATATTAAGCAGTAAACCAGAATGAGGCTTCCTAAGCAAGGCACAGTTAGCTACATTAGCGTCCTTAGTGATAATGGCTTCATCATACAGTGACAGAGATCTAGATTTTGTACCTTATCTTACCTTTTCTTATGTAGAAAATTATATCAAATCCATGAAGAAATCATCTGGTCAGAAGACATTCAATAAAGGATTCAAATATTTTTATGAAGGCTATTATCAAGACCTCAAAGGTAAGCATATTTCTCTTTACATATCCAGAACCCTGAACACAAACACTTCCAATGTTTATAATATAAATCAAAGTAATGGTATGAGCTTTCTGGCATTTGAACTCTTCTGTACTTTTGTTTAGGTCAAGCAATTTATTTTTTTGGTTTACACCCTTCCATGCTGACTTTTGAATAATCTAAATATCATATATTAGCTGGATTGACGAGGAACTAACATTTCATTTCTTGGTTCTGAATCAACTACAAATATTTGTGAATGTCTGTAAAATATCAAATATCCCCATCTTAACCCTTTGCCTGTCAGTGTCAAATTTGGTCGTCTGCTGATTATTGTAAACAGCTTTGACCCTGATCAGGCCCAACAGAATGTAGGCCTGATCTTGATCCAAATTGTTTGACACTCTGATGGTATTCCTGAGGGAACTTTCGCAACAGTTAGTTTTGAAGATCTCCATCATATGACAAAAATCCTGCAAAAATTACCAGCATGCAAAGAGTTAATGTTAGAACCACCTGTTGTGTTTCATCAAGCTTTCCCTGAAATAACCCCATACCATATTTAAAGTAATAATTGGGACACCAAAAGGTTTCCTTTTCCATGATTTTATATAAGAGATGATTTTCGTTTCAGTCAAGGTGGTAGGTGATGATTCAGAAGTGACAGGACAGTGCTACAGATCCCAGAAAAGAAATGATGCACCCCATCGATTAAAGGTAATTTTACATGCTATATATGTAATCTGGGCATTGTTGCTAGAAAGTAAGAAAGGATGCAAAGATCAGGAATCGATAAAATCAAGTACCACACCTGACCCATTTCAGCACATGGGAAAATGGCAAAAGTACAATAAAACATCACATACAAGAGCTCCAAATGGTCAGCCTTTTCCCAGCAGGTGACCACAAGGCTGCAATGTGCAGACAACAAAACATGACAAACATGAAACATAAATAACATAAATGATCCACAAAAGCCTATTTTCATTTTATTTATTATTATTTATTTTATTCATTGTAGTGAACGATAATAATGATAGCGATCATATTGATTTGATAACAAAAACTTTCATTCATTGTTTGTGTGAGCAGCAAAGGCTCAAACGAGACTGTGCAAATGCATATACTTGTTTGAGCCTTTGCTGCTGGCCCTTTCCGATAAGTACAAAAATCTCATGTGCTGGCCCTTTGTTTATCTTTTCAGGTTCTGTTTAAAGCCAGAAGATCAGCCACTCCTGATATTCAAGCCAGCTGCAGCTGTCCAATCGGGATCTCTGGAGCATGTGGACATGTTACTGGACTGCTCTATCAGCTAGCCAAGTATAAAATTCTAGGAGTAAAAGCACTGCCCGAAGATATAGCCAAAACGTCTCAGCCTCAAACATGGCATGTACCCAGAGGATTAAAGTTGGGTGGATTAGAAGTCCAAGACATTGAAGTAAGGGGATACTCAAGAAATAATCCAATGCCAGAGGGGATACCTCGTGCTGTAAAATCAACACTGTACAATCCCATTCGAAGTGAAGGAGTAAACTGGAGGCATAATTTTGAATTCTTCAGCTCTGCAGACCAACGCATGCTAATACTCCCAGCGATAGGACTATCTGATGTACCCTTGGTTAGCAGCAAATTTGGCTTGGTACCAAAAGGATCAATACTAAGTTATCAGCAAAAACTGGAAAGTGGCTGCTTGATAAACTTGTATGGGGAGGCATTGTATCCAGACCTGCCAAGAAACAACGTAATGCGGAATGATTTGAGTATTGTTTTGAATAACAAGCAATCTGTAACTATGCAAGGCTTACAACTGAGCATGGAAGAAATAAAGCGATTTGAGGAGCAAACAAGGCTTCAAAGTCAAAGTGCGTTATGGCACAAAGTTCGTAGTCACAGGATAACGGCATCAAAAATAGGGGAAATATATCGACGAAGAAAGGATCATAGTACCCTTGCAGACAGATTAAAGAGTACTCGTCACATAACAACTGCCGCTATGCGCCAGGGGCTAGCTTTTGAGCCAGTTGCAGCCGAATCGTATGCCAGAGTCAAGGACTATAAATTAAATCTTTATCCATGTGGTGTTGTGGTCAACTACTGGTGTCCTTGGCTGGCTGCTAGTCCGGACAGGAAAGTATATAATCCTGATATGTTTCCAGAGTATGGTCTGCTAGAGATCAAATGCCCACAAGTCGGCAGTGTTCTGGAATGTAAATACTTATCCAAGGACCAGGATGGATCACTCAAACTTAAGAAGAATCATCCATACTATTATCAGGTGCTTACCCAGTTAGCGGTTACAGGACTGGATTGGTGTGACTTCTTTGTTTGGTGTAACAATGATCATCATCTGGAGACAGTCTATTTTAATGGAGATGTATGGCAAAATGTTAAAGATAAAATAGACGATTTCTATTTCAGTTATTTCATGTAAAAAAGTGTATATGTAATTCTTTGCAAATGTATGCTCTAGCTTTAAAGACACTGATTACAATAAAAACAGATCAATTGAAAATGTTAGCTGTTTTTAGATGTTGAAATCACAAAACATCCTGGCCTGTATGATATCTTTGCGCCAAGAGACGATGAAAATCATGTCAATGTTGTTTGAATAGACCAGGCTTGTACAAGAGGAACCTTAAAAAGTGCCAACAGACATGCAACTGTCCAAAGCTGATTAACACTTCCAGCTAGAGATAGTGGTATAGGCGTGTCAAATAAATGATACTCTTTTATTCTCCTGTTCATTCTTTCGATGTGAATTCTCAGCTTAGCAACCTGTTCTGTGTGTTCCATCTCATCTATAGTGAACTGTCTTTTATTACTCCAAAATTCTGGTATATTCAGTGTAATTCCTTTCTCTCCTAAAAGTTTCCTAATAGTAAATCCTTTGTCTGCCATGACATCGTCGCCCGGCTCTAAAAAATCAACGAGGCCAGAAAGTTTTGTGATTTCCACATCTGACATGCAACCAGTATATAAAGATGATATAAAAGTTATAGTCCCATGTGGTGCAATTCCAAGCAAACACTTGAACGTGTTTGTACCCTTGTAGTGTGAGTAGGATTGCGAATTCAACACCAGAGACGACGGTTGTTGTGTTCTCAGTTCAGTACAGTCTATAACAACCCTTGTCCTTGGATATAAAGACTTGAAACATTCTGGCATTAATTCCTGTATTATGTCCCTAGGCAGCCATATCGGAATGGATCCCAAAGCAAAATAAAGGAAGTTGGCCCATGTAACTATTTTACGGCTAACTGTAGATACTGAGCAGTTAAATCGAACACTCAAATCCTGTTCTAGAAGACCTACTTTTAAACGACAGAGAAACATAAACAGCTCGTCGATAAGAAGCATATTCCTTTTTCTTCCTGCAAGACTTATAGTTTCACTACTGACATAATACGCACTTTGCATATTAGTAGCAACAGGCTTAATGCAGTTGAAAAATGTAATGAACGTAATATACGATGTAAATCCAGTATAAAATGATATCATTGAATTATCATTTGAGAATCTTGTTAGGCCAAAGCGTTCAATGTCTAATTGACGTTGTAATGCAGCAAACGCCTCTTCTTTCTCCTGGAGTTTGTGCTCCAACTCAGTTATTCTCTGCTCTTGCATTGCTGCTTGTGACACAGTGGGCTTATCATCTGTTAACGTGGCTGTAAATTCACATTCTTCATATTCTTGTGCTTCTTCTGTTCTAAGTTTCTTGCTGAAAACAGAAAAATAAACACATAATGTATTGCTAAATTAACAAGAAATATGACAGTATGACAAAATTGAAAATATTTTTGTTGTAAAGGGGCTATAAACTTGTGAATAAAAATTGGAATAAAATCAGCTTAAACTTCAGAAAATATCGTTACAAAATTTTGCCAAATGTTTTGCAGAAAATATTCACAACTGCCATAATAGTTGTGGATTGTAATCAATATAGCGAACCTGGTCGATACTTAATGAATATATACATGCAACAGATGGATTTAAAGACAGACAGACATACAGACAAACGATAGTGATACTTAATGCCCCAAATTTTCTGTTAAATTGTGAGCGAAAAGGGGCAAAATATCAACAATATAATGCATGTGTACATGCGCACATGCGCATAGAGTGAGTGCATTTGGCTTTTAATACAAACAAATACCCTAGTTGTGGGGGTTGCCTAATGTAAGCAATACAAAGTATCATACCTGATATTGTCTGTGGGCCTCTCTGCTAGCATCTTTCTTTTTAAAGACCTCCTTGGTTCTTTCTGGCTACTCCAATCAAAAACTATTGGTATTGTCCCGGGTTTCAGAGTTTTTCGTACTGGGGTCATTTTATTGTCTGACTTTAAAAAATGTTTTGAACACACCACCGTCGCCTTTGTCACCTAAAAAGAAAATAGATACAAACAATGACTAAACTAGCCATTACATTTAGTTTTGGTCATTTTTATAGAGTATACGGTATGGAGAAATCTTTATTGCTTTTCTACATAAACTGCATTATGAGCTCAAAAGTTACATTTAACAGATGTGTAAGTAGAATATTACAAGGAAGTATTATCGTTTGGCCATGCATTCTCAAATATCATTGATTTTAAAGAAATAAAAATAAACGACCTACCTTGAAAAGTGGGCCTTCATCCCGTCTGATTTTTATAATCCATTGTTTCTTTGCTTCTGGATCAAAAGGAATTTGATGAAAATGAAGTGAAGGATCATATCTTGAATCTGATGTGCATAATGGAACACAACAATGCTGCGATGAATGGGATTTTTTATTACTGTCAGAGGATTTGTTTCCATTATCAGCCATTACTGCTAACTGTCTGCTAGAGAGCTTGCTTAGGAAGCCTCGTTCTGGCATTGGAATGTAAACCATGCATATAATTTGAGAGGAGGCTATGTACGTTAAGTCAAGCACGACTTGTATGATGGATGAATCGCTTAGATTTATTATTTGCACGAAGCTATCCACTAACACAAGCAATGTAAGATAGCCATTTTTCAGGTAGGACATGTTATGGAAACAATTACTGAACAGTGGTTGCCATCTTCCATCAAATAGGTAGTAACATGTACATGTTTTAATTGTGGGCAATTATGCTTCGACTGTTTCCTGATTTAATTTAAACCAAACTATTCAGCAAAGATAAATGTCTCCGCCAGTTCAATATGCTCAAAATAAGTAGCACTATAATCATGATATCTGTTGCGGCGATATTCCCTATTGTGGAATGCAACAAAAATAACTGAACTCCGATTATGAGTTAGACGATAAATGGTTTATTCATCTGCTACAATGACGCCCTACGATCAATGGCGTCGTTACGATTTCTTTTTGCTTCTCTTAGCAACTAACGTTAAATATAACGTCAAAGTGACGTTACGCTAATGACGCAACGTCCAATAATAATAATGTCTCTATGCAGGCTTATAGCCTCCTGTCCATTTTCCCCTCCTCAAAATACTTATTTTGATAAAGTTATAATTGCTAATGTTTCTCTCCAGTATGCACTACAAAGAAGTTATACATTATAAGCTTCTCTTTAGTATGTACTGCACGTTATTTAAACTAATAAAAATCACTTTTTTTAAAATTTCTCAAAATAAGTTGTTGTTTTCTTTTTCTATAATAAAGTTTGATACAGTTGTCTCCCATATGAATAATTGTCTACAGTTCTATGAATCGCATTCCAATGGGCACAGCTTCACAACTGGTCTCACCAGCGTGCCCTCACCAACCTGTAGCTTTGCAACGCGCACTCGTCCATCGACTCCTGGGTATACCTCTACTACTCGTCCGAGAGGCCAGTTTCCTCGTGCCGTGTCCGGAGAAACGACCAGTACCACCTCACCAACTTGTAGGTCTCGACGCTCCCGATGCCATTTCGTCCGTGCACCGAGACTAGGAAGCCACTCTTGAAGCCATCGACGCCAAAAATGGCGAACTAATTCTTGAATACGGCGCCATCTCTTCCGTATATTGAACTGTGTGTCATCCACTGTGGTTGGTGCAAACTGACCCCCGATTTGTCCATGTAAGAAGTGGTTAGGAGTCAGTGGCACGTCATCCGCTGGATCTGTAGACTGGTAGGTTAGAGGTCGAGAATTTATTAGCCCCTCAGCACCGATTATCGCCGTCATAAGCTCCTCGTCCGTGATATCTGCGTTCCCGAGAATGGCATTTATGGCCCTCTTTGCTGACTTGATCATTGATTCATGTACACCACCGAAATGTGGAGCTGACGGTGGGTTAAAATGCCATTTTATCCCTTTGTTCGCGATCGATTCTTTGATTTTCTCCTGGTCTAACTGAAGTATCAGCGATTTCATTTCCTTGTCAGCTGCTCTAAAGTTTGTTCCATTATCCGAATACATTTCTTCCATAAGGCCCCTTCGGCTGGTCATTCTATACAGTGCATTCAAAAATGAATCCGTGTCAAGGCTGTATGCGATTTCTAAGTGAACTGCCCTCGTAGCTAGACAAGTAAATAGGCACAGATATCGTTTTTGTCGTCGTTTGCCTCGTCCTTGTATTGTTATGAATGGGCCTGCATAATCCACGGCTGTTCTCGTAAAAGCTCTAAGCGATGTTTTTAACCTTGAAAGGGGCAATGGAGCCATAACTTGCTGACAAATCTTCGCCTTCCTTCGTCGGCATTCAGCGCATTCCTTTTCGCATTCTCTGATAACTTCACGACCAGAAATCACCCAGTAACGAGCTGATAAGGCTGCCAGTGTTTGATTAGTCCCTGACGCGTGGTTGCCCTTTTCGTGAAAGTCTTTTACAATTAGTTTAGTTATCCAACTTTTTCTGGGTAAAATGACGGGATATCTCACATCATATGAAAGGAATTTTGCATTCTTCAAACGTCCATCTGAACGCAGCAGTCCATCGTCGTCTAACTTTGGCTGTAAACGGAGAAGCTTGCTGTGTGCTGGCAAAGACCGACCACGAGATAGAGCTGTCCAGTCTTCCTGGAACTCTACAATCTGAGCGTATCTAACAAGCTGTATCTCTGCCTTCTTCAACTCGTCAGCCAGTAACTCTCCCGATGTTCTATCTGCATTTTGCCTTTGGCAATTCTGTATGAAACGATTAATCCAGGACTGTATTCGTCTTAATTTCAGCCAGGTAGAGTAGCGTCTGGGATCTACTGGCAACACCGTACGTTCTACTATTGTGACAAACCCATATGTTTCTTCAGTTCTTTCTGGCTCTTGATATATCTCTGCCATTCGATTTAATCTCGATTGTTTCTTCATTTCTGTATCCCCACTTGGTTTCTCGAACGATTTGTTGACAGGCCACGTCTCCTCCGGCTGTATCAGAAATTGGGGTCCTCTCCACCATGTACAACAGTCAACAAGCTCCGTTGCCTTCATTCCTCTGCTCAACATGTCGGCTGGGTTATGGTCTGTAGATATGTATCGCCACTGCTCTGGATTAGTGCATGATTGTATCTCACCTACTCTGTTGGCCACGAAAGGCTTGAACCCACGACTTCGGCCTCTTATCCACCATAGAGTGTTCATACTGTCGGACCAAAATATTGCATCACTTATTTTTATCTTCAAAACTTCGGCTATTCTCAAGGCAAGTCTCACACCAATAACAGCACCCATTAACTCCAGTCGAGGGATGCTTGTTGCGATGCAAGGTGCAACGCGAGATTTCGCAGCTACTATTTCACTGGAACTGGAACCATCATCGTAGGTACATCTCGCATACACAACGGCACCATAAGCATTTTCCGACGCATCTACAAACGTATGTAGCGACATGCTATCAAGGGATCTGTCTTTTCGTCGAAGACATCTAGGAATTCGCACCTTTTTGAGCTTCTCAAGTTCACCAAACCATGCACGAGCGCAGCTAGCTAGTGGTTCCGTAAGTTCATCATCCCATTCAAGGCCAGCAGTCCACATATCTTGCAGTAACATTTTGGCACGTATGATGAAAGGAGCAAGGAATCCGATTGGATCAAATAGCGTGGCTATTTTCTTCAGGAAATTTCGCTTTGTGTACAACATGTTGCTATCTGGAACGTGCTCCCTGAACGTAAATATGTCTTCGTTGGCTAGCCACCATACACCTAGCGTTTTGGTGCACGGCAGCTGATCCCGATCTAGATCCACTTCCGACTTCCGGTCTTGTATTGGAACCTTTGACAGCACGGTGGGTGAGTTGGACAGCCATTTGTGTGCATGCATTCCTGCTTTGTTAAGAAGACACGATAGTTGTCTATACAGGCCGATACCCTGCTTCTCATCTAGTACAGAGTCCATAGAGTCATCCATGTATGTTGACTTCAGGATAGTTTCAGTAGCTCTACCGTAGTCAGCTTGATGTTCTCTTGCATGGTGCTGTAACACAAACTGAGCCAAGAATGGAGACGAGTTTATTCCAAATACGACACGGTCAAACTCGTATACATCTGGTGATCGATCTTGGGTGTTTCCCCTCCATAGGAATCGGTGATAGGGCTTATCTTCCGTTCCTATCCCTATTCGAAGATACATTTCCGCTATATCACAGACAACAGCAACTTGGTATCGCCTGAAGCGCAGTAATACATCAAATAAGTCTTGTTGTAGTTTTGGTCCTTGGTGGATCACATCATTCAGAGATACACCGTTACACTTCGCTGACGCATCGAAGACAATTCTTGTTTTAGTTGTCTCTTTATCTGGTCTGATCACTGGAAAATGCGGTAGATACCACTTTGATGCATTTTTTTCATGATCGCCAACTTTTCTGATATAACCCTTTTTAATGTATTGATTGATCGTTTCGCTGTAGGCAGAGGCGACTGCTGGTGATCTGGCAAGTTTCTTCTCTGTATTTTCTAACCTCTTTAAAGCCATTTTGTAGTTATTTGGCAGCTCTGATCCATTGCTTCGCCAGGGAACACCAACTCGGTACATACCATTTTCAAACTGGATAGAGTATTCTACTTTCTGTAATGCAGACTGTTCCTCTATGCGCACGATTGGTTTCTGTTCGATAATACTGGTTCTAGCTACTAACATGTCATCAATTTCCCAGAAGCGCTTTAAATTTGTATTCAGCTGTTCTATTTCTGCTCGATCTTTCACAAAGTATGTTCTGGCGAAGTGTGTTTGCACTGCTGTTCTATCACCTGACCCTGGATTTCCTATACACGTCCAACCCAACGGCGTTAATCTAGCGATCGGCTCCCCTGGTCGGCCCCTGACTTCCTGAAGTGCACAATGGAGATCTGCACAATCTAGGCCTATAAGAACGTCAACGACTGGTCTCTTTGCAACTCTGGGAAAGTTTATATGCTGTAGGTGCGCCCATCGCTGAGTGTATTCCGTCCAATCGAAGGCTGACATAGTTCCAGTGACTCTTGTTGCCGTGTATGCCGTAACCTGCAGTTTTACATCACCAATCAGACTTTCCAATTGCACGTCAACAGGGCGTGTTTCGAATGTTTCCACTTGTCCATTTAAAACATTAACTGTGACTCTCTCTGTCTTGCCTTGAAGTCCAAGCTCTGCGGCGACATCCGCGTTAATGTAAGTCTTGGTGCTTGCATCGTCCAAGAGAGCATTTACCTTGATTGACAGATTGCCATTCTTCAGTATGATGGGCACTGTGCGAAGTGCTATGAAATCTGTCGTAGTAACGTTGTTCGCCGTCATTGTGGTTTGCTGCCAAGGCTTATTCCCCTCCGTGTCTGAAGTGGTCTGCTTACTGGATATTTCATTCGATGCTTTCACTGCAATGCTATTGGTACTTTTCAGATCAGCCGTCTTTAACTCAGTTTCTTGTGACGGTTGATGCAGCAATCTATGATGCAGTGCTTTGCATCCATTCTGGCCACACTGGCGACTTCTTGGACATTTTCTACCGGAATGTCCTTCCGCCAAACAGCGGAAACAAAGTTGACAACGTTTAGCGATGTCCCACTTATCAGAAATACTCTTCTGTTTAAATACCTGACATGTCCAAATCTGATGATCTGCTCCACAAACCTGACAGCACTGCGTCTTCTTGGTGCGATTATGCCTGCTATCTCCGAAGAAAGTTCTTGTATTTCGTTGTCCTTGCCTTGGTGGTGTTGTCTGTGCATCTGACATCTTGCCTGTCACACCATGAACGGTCTCAGAGGCGACTGTTTGAAATTCGGACTCTAGAATAACCCACTGTCGTAAAGTAGCTACGGATTGAGTCACGTTGTTGTCATATACCCAACGGTGGTAGTTCGCTAGCATGGATTGTGGTAATTTTCGTTGTAAGATTGTATATAGAGTACCGTTACCGAGCTCTTGGTCCTGACTTGATTCTTTTAGGTTTATCATGGCTATATCCAGCAAATCAGAAAATTGTTCCAAGTCCTTAGCATTTCCAACCCGAATTTGGCGAAAGTTCTCCAATTCCTCTATATAAATGGATATTTGACGCCGCATACCTCCGAATTTCCGCTCCAAACGTTCTTTGGCCGCCTCGTATGCTGCTCCTGAATGGCCTAGGTTCTCGATCGTCTTGAGAGCTTCGCCTGATAAGTACTGTCGCAGCTGCAGCAATTTGTATTCCCCAGTAGCGGGAGCGCTATCGATGCATGCGAGAAAAGCCGCTTTCCAGCTGTGGTATGACCGCTTGTCACCAGAGAATACAGGGATTTGAACACGTTTCAATTGTCGCCAAAGGTCTTGCCCAATCGATGGACTTTCAAAATTGGCCGTCGGCACAGATGGTCTTCCATAGGAATTATCACTTGGCTCAAATGGTAAGGCACGTGCATTCATGACTGAAATTTTAGTTCTACTCTGTTGCTCATTTATCTGTGTACTGTTCCTCGTATTGTCGCACTCACCTGAACTTGTAGCAGTCACGTGCTCATTCGACTGTTCATTAGTGATATCCGTAGCATTAGATTCATTAGTCTGATTTTCATACAACGTTTGCGTATTTTTAACTTGCACTGGCATAGGGCCATTAATTTTTCTAAATTGATCGGAAAATTGTACCTTGTATGTTTCCTGTGCCTGTTCTGTTGGCGCATGATCCTTTAAAACAGTCTCTGAACTTTCATCTGCAATGTTCAATCCACGTCCAATGTCGATTGTGAGCATCTCTGTTGCCGACAAGGTTGCTGAGTCGTCTTTCCGCGATTCCAAGAATTGCTGCGCCGATTTTGAAGCCGAATAAAAGTCCTCTTCTATCTGTCCCATCTCACTGAGAATGCGTTCACATTTTGTATGCTCCTTTTGTCTAGTATAAAAGTCCGAAAAATTGTAGAGTATATCTAACACTATTTCCAAACAGCTTCCCAGTCTCTTGCGAGCCTCGATAATTTGACAATGGCTGGACGAATCATCATCTATTAATGACAGCAGTATATTCTGTGTCCTAGTAAAGTTAGCTTTCGCCCGAATTTTATCCTTTTTAAATCCGTTTTCTATCTCCGTAACGGCGACGCTGCCGCTGCATTCGATTGTGTCTCTGATTTTCGATGACGCCATCATAAACTCGTCTTATTTCTGTCGATTCCGATGTAAATAACCTCGCTCTGCTACCAATTTTGTTGCGGCGATATTCCCTATTGTGGAATGCAACAAAATTGACTGAACTCCGATTATGAATTAGACGATAAATGGTTTATTCATCTGCTACAATGACGCCCTACGATCAATGGCGTCGTTACGATTTCTTTTTGCTTCTCTTAGCAACTAACGTTAAATATAACGTCAAAGTGACGTTACGCTAATGACGCAACGTCCAATAATAATAATGTCTCTATGCAGGCTTATAGCCTCCTGTCCAATATCGATGAGCTAATTTGCGTAAATAATGGTGCATACACCTATGAGTGGACGAGACTTGATTGAATTTTTCCAGTGGAAGATCAGCTGAAGACTTTTTTAATTTTCTTTTCAATTTCTAGATTTTTTAATAAATAAAAATAGGTAATTAATATTCATGAATATATATTTACCTAATTTGCATATTGTAGTCTTGGAAGAGATTGCATCGATGGAGTTTTTAATTTTGTATGATCTTATGTAGAATAGAAGCTGAGAAGTTAATAATAAATAGAAGCTTCGAACTGGATAATTTACATAATGGGCATACTATAGAACGGTATTTTAAATGAATATTCATTAATATGCTAATGAGCTGCAGTGCAAATAAAGTGAGCCACTTTAGTTACGCACCACTTTTTCAGGGCCCACATTTTTGACAACTATGCTGGAATTGAACATTCGCTATGATAATTCATTTATTGACATTTTATCTGTTTGATGACATCGAAAAAAAATATTGGAATCACTCATGCAAATCATTCTGCTACGTCAAAGGCAATTTACCAATTTTTACAAAAATGCACGGGCAACCTGAACGACTTTATTTTTTATTTTTGTTTTGCACTAGGCATTATCCATAGTGATCGTTGTGACAGAAAAACACCAAAAACAATTACTTTATTCAAGTAAAACCCCTTTTTTGGTCGTTGAATTCAGTAACACCGTTACTTTTTTGAAGAAATGCTCGTTTTGACGTCATATTAACGTCAGTTACAATAATCAAACAGGGTTTTTTTGTTGCAAATTGTTTTGTTATGAGTCACATGTTGACATAGAAGTATCAAAACACTAAAACATCTTATCATTGATAGTTCTTATAGCCTTGGTAGTAGTGACGTCATCACTAACGTCGACACCATGACGCCAATAAATCCATTATTTTTTTTATGAAAATAAACGGCGGATACGTGGTTTTTTAAAATGAAATTATAAAAGAAGTGTTTTGATAACTAGTTTACTCAGAATCATACGAAATTTTAACTAACTTTACAAAAAGTACTAAAATCAACTTTTTTCAAACCTTGGCATGCTGGGAACCAAAATAGTAAAAACATTAGAAAAATGATGAAGTTAACAAACACATTCTAGTCTTAGATATTGCCAAGAATAAATTGGCTCTTATCTCTGGCATAGCAGAAATTCGACACTGAAAAAAGTGCAATGTGATCTGAGTTTCATTCGAGATAATACAATGTGAAATGGTGTTTTGAGGGTAGTGCACTTAAAGATCTATTTTCTCATTCGTTTCTGATCTGATCACAATGAAATTTCAATGGCTGATGCAAATATAGCTGCGCTTTACGTTGGTAGTCTCAAAATAAAAATATCACATTTCTTTTTTGAGTAATTGTACATCGTACAAGTGGTGCGTAACTAAAGTGGCTCACTGTATGGTGATTTACAACATGGCTAAGTTTAAGCTTTAGTCATATATCACTTGCATTCTACATTGACCTGAGGTTAGGGTATGTTTAATTTAAATAAATTTTATGAAATTTTGGCCAAAAAATTAGAAGTTGTTAATAGTCATAAATAATTTGCTTATTTGAACTTTCTACGAACGCAAAATTATTTAGCTTGAATTTGATACCAAATTGGTTGTTCTGCAATTAAAAGAAACTGAGATATGATCAATTTATCGCATACACAGCCCAACGAAATGTCGGTTATTTGGTTTATTGCAGCCATCTTGAAAATGACCGAATTTGAAGTGGCCAGGAATCGTCTTTAAACTCGTGAGAAGTAATGAACATCTGAAAAGTTCATGCTTGTACCATGAAGTGATGTAGTCAGTATCCCGCTCCATTATAAGGGGATTGTTGAGATTTCCACTTTTTAGCGTTTGATTGTCCCCTATAGTTTACCTTTTTATCCCGCCATAGAAACCAATGTTCACGGACTAGGCGAACTATCATTATTTCCATTGACGGTCTGAATTCGAGGAAAACACGCCGGAAAACCAACGTGAGTATGCTTTCAATCAGGGCAACTCTAAAAGAGCGACCGAAGTCACTTCCTTAAGACGTAGGTTGTCAGGCGCGAAGGCAACTTATAGCGTACTGCAAAAGCAGCGCTGAAGCTTTCTCTGAATATAGATTTTTCTCATTAGACAGTGTAGACGCTGCACTTCATCTGGGTCTTCACTGCTTGCCAAAATACTCGTTTTGGGGCAATTGGTGTTCACAATGGAGCGGGCATTTGTTTTTTTGGGGGTAGGAATATAATTTTCCTTTGCGCGCTGGAGCCTGGCTTTTTATCTTATGTTCTTTTTCAGCCAGGATCGCGTATAAAAATCAAAACAATAAATGAGCCTCGATGTAAGATTTCCACCAATGTGGTATGTGCGACAAGCAAAGCCTCAGATCAGCCAGCGCTTACGCACAGTCTGATAAGACCTTTTGCTAGTCGCTTGTCTATGCGATGAGTGTTAAGCTACTGACTGACAATCATTTGGAGTTTCTAAGCTTTAAAGGAGGCTGCAAAGGCTCGTCTGATTCTACACTTGTCAAAATGCCACATTGTTGGAAATCAAATGTCGCGGCTCAAATCGAACCGAAGATTGTTGCCTAGGGTGGATACGGGACTAATTAAAGGTCGTGTTTTGAAAAACTGGTTTGAAAAAAAATCTGCAATCATTGAGTAACATTCAATTTTGCTAGAATGAATTTCCATTAACTTCAATTCTCATTGGCATCTGTTTGTAGGTAAGTCTGCTCAAATATATGCATAGATAGAACATGAAAATGTCACAAAAGCATGGGGATGACAGCTGAGTGTACTAGTTAGATTTTCCATCCTTATCAGCCAATGAGAAACATGGTAGCTGCCAATTTAATCCTGCCTACCAGTAACACATTTAGTTAAGTTCTTGAGTCATTTTAAAAGCATCAAGGTTGCCCGAAATTGCGGAGTTTCAGAGTCGCAAACAAGATCCAAGATTAAGGCTTCAAACAGTTCAGCTCCAGTCCAGCCATTGATTTGCGTTATGTATTAAAATAGGCTTCTGGCGCTTTAGTAAACAAAATGAAAACTTGAATAATTTAAAATTAAAATAAAAACGCTAAAAAAGGCTCAACGCCTTTTTAAACGTAAAATTCCCTCCAAATATACTTTTTTTTACAGTGTGTACACATTGAGGCTGGGTTTGACACGAGCGATATATAGACTGTCAAAAATGTACATAAACATTATAAATATCTATTACTACTTCAATACTCTGAAACTCTTTTGACCGTTTTTCTTCAATATTTCTACCTTGTTTTCTTTCTCTTTCTCTGCTTTAGCAGGCCTGGTCCTGCACCACAAACTGCAGACAAACCCGTGGCACCTCGAGGAAAAGCCATACAAACATCACGAGACTCTAGGAAGAGGAACAAAGCAGACCAACCACCTCTCTTCACCATCGAGATGATTGCAAAACTAGACCGGACACAAATTAACGCAAAAACAAAAAAAAAAAATAGGACAATTACAGAATCCCACAATGGGAGCAACAATCAACAACGAATCACAAACAACAGCAACACCGCCTTAGAACGGACAGCAGCATAAGCCACTGGAGGCGTATTGTTTGTATCAATTTATTTGTATCTACTATGTAATTTTTCTTCAGCCTTAAGATGCTGCTACTGAAACAAGCTGTTCATTTGTATGTGTTATTGATGTGTTCAGAAATCTCCCTGGCTGAGAGAAAAGGTAAGCGCTGAAAAGGCATCGGATCTTACATGAGTGCTCGTGTTTTATTGATTTTATTAAATGGGTTTAAGAAGCGAGATAAAATGAGAGGCTGGCCGAGCATTTCATTTCTTTTCAGCAACGAGTTTAATAAATTGAATAATACAGGAGCACGAATGTTAGATTCTTTTTATCACATGACATTAAAATTACTTAAAAATCGCAATTTTTGCGTGAAAGCGTCTTGATTAAACCACTAATAGTTTATCGATTTTATTGCATGACGTTAAATCACTCTCAGACGCGACGTCATGTTATAAACTATTGTTATGCAACTAAAATGTCTAACATATTGACATTTTCTATAATATTTATCAGAATGATAAAGGTTTAAAACAAGAACAATCTTTTTACAGCATTTTAGCTTAATTAGCGTTTGAAATTCCATGCTGGGTTGAGTTGAGCATAAAATAACCTCGAGGCGACAATAATGATACGGGATGGAGTTTCATGTCCTATATTCATTCATTTTCTCGTTTAGAGCGGGAGAATATGAAAATACCAGCTAAGGTACATTATGCAACACAATATTTTACCAAAGTTTCAAAAACGCTAAGAAGTTTTTTTTTTTCTTTGCAGTGCCGTATTCAGTTTCATTTTTATGGCGTATTTATTATTTTTGTAGCGTCAACTAGAGCTGTAGGCATATAAATGGCATGTACTCGCCATAGTGTTCAAGCTCCAGCGTGCGCTTGAATCGACTATGGATATAAGGCGGTCAGGAGGACCAACGTTTGAAAGCATGAGGTTTGCCGAGTGATCCAACATCAGCGGTGCATGTAGATTCTTTCCAATACCAATTAAAGAGACTAAGTCTGCAACTATGAACATTTTTCGATTTCTTTTATTTTCTTTTTAAATCATTTGTAAAAGTAGAATTAAGTTATGTTTTCACAATAAATCTGTTCACTATAGCTGAAAACTGCACGGAAAAGTGAATTATCTTATAAAACATGTATGTTTTTCTCTTGTTGGTAATTATTTGCGTCCCTCCAATAATTATAGACAGTTATTTTTAGGTTAAATGCTGTTTTGTTGATACTGATAATTTATTAAGATTTACGAAATTGGTAAAATGTATACCTGAATAATAGTTTTTTTTACTGTGTTCTTGAAAAATAGAAACATTAGTTCTAAAACTAAAAGATCAAAAGTTACAGACTATGCAGCTTTAATGTAAAATTCGAAAGTTTACAGGACGTGCATATATACTCCTTTTTTAAAGATCTTTAAATGTAGGTCCAGAAAAACGTTCCTTTTTATAAGCGTAAACGTTGCATTATTTTGCTGTTTACTGGTATAAGCATGCGCCGTGGATGTACAAAAGATCCGTATCATCGATGCAGTTCTTTTGAGTACTTTTAGACATAAAACATGCCTTTAAATATGCGCTCTTATCTGAAGAGAAACAATTTAATGATTAGCTTTATGTGTATGTTCTTTTTTGATAGATCAAAAGATTCTGATTCTTGGTGCCGGAATGTCTGGTGTGGCTACAGCTATGAAACTGAAAGAACTTGGCTACCACAACTTCGAAATCATAGAAGGATCGGGAAGGGTTGGTGGCCGCTTATACCACTTAACCATGGGTGCTTATACAGTCGAAATGGGACCCATGGTCGTGCACGCTGCCCCTGATAATCCAGTTATGGCACTACTTCATAAATACAATGTCTCAGTTCAAGAGTCTAACTACGATGATTGGATAGTGCGCGATAAAAATGGTACTGATGTGACCGAGTTAGCTGATACGATCTATGGAGAGAGATGGCAACCAGCGGTAGTACGTATGACAAATGAAACCAAACGAGCGGTTAGTGAACATAGGCCAGATTTTACACTAGAATCGGCATTCCATAAAGCCGGGTGGATACCTAATTCATTTATCGATAATGTAATTGAATACTTTGAAATCGACTGGTTGTATGGATATGGACCTGAAGAAACATCAGGACAATTCAGCTTTTTTGATAAGGTAGTTGAGCATAATGAGGAATTTGGAGAATTCTTTGTTAAAGACGATCGTGGGTATTCCATCATCGTGCAAAATCTCCTTGACGAAGTTTTAGGGAATGATACCTCTCGGTTGCATCTCAATAATGTTGTGACTCACATTGAAGAAAAGGGTGAAAAAGTTGTAATTAACACTGACGATAATGAAACATACACTGGGGATTTCGCTGTTGTTACTTTCAGTCTTGGTGTCTTGCAAAGTCAAAGTGTTAGATTTGAGCCTGAGTTACCGGAATGGAAAACTGATGCCATCCTACAGTTCCAGATGGCACAGTATACAACCGTGCACATTCAGTTCAACACTACTTTTTGGGATGACCATGAGTGGATTTTGTATGCTGATGACACAGAAATGTTCAATCTTATACTTAACATGAATAAAATATATCCCGGCTGTAACATGCTTAGCGTTGAGGCATCTAACAAACAGGCTGTCAGAATAGAAAGTAAATCTAACACAGAAGTTCAGACAGAAGTTATAAGCAAATTACAAAACCTATACGCGCGTTCTGGTGTCACGGTACCAGAACCTGTAAACTTCCGGATGTCTCGCTACTCGCAATATCCACTCATCCGTGGTGCATGGGCTAATTGGCCTCCTGGCTATACCAGTGACTCACACTATGCACTACATGCACCAGTTGGTCGCGTGTATTTCGCTGGAGATCATACGCACGTTGAATACTATGGATATCTTCATGGTGCATACTATTCTGGGGAAGAGGTTGTTGAAAAGCTTGCCAAATGTATTCAGCTAGGTGTCTGTCAGAAATATGTTCCCATTTACGCAGCCCGAGGTTGTCGATACACAGCTGCCAATAACTATGATCATACAGCGAAGCAAGATGATGGCTCCTGTAAGTTCCCTTGTGTATCACAATCACCAAGGGTTCGAGTATCACTATTCACAATAATTGTCAGTGTCTTCATGTTTGTTAACCACAAAGCTGTAATGCAGCAGTGAATATGATACACACGTGTAATGGATGAAGCCTGGATGTCGTCTGCTGAAGTCGTCTGCTGCAAATAATTACCTAGCATTACTGACGAATTAAGAATAGATGCAAACAGCGTGGACCCAGAACACACTGCTCTGCAGTCTGATCTGGGTCCACACTGTTTGCCATAGAGGCTTCTTAAACATTTCAGCAGACGAGAAAAGCAGACGACTTTTGTTGCGATGGGCGCATTAAGGGTTAATGCTAAAACCAGTCTACCCAGCAGCAAGAACTAGCTTAGCCTACTCAGCAGCAGAGACTACCTTTTATCTTAAAGTTTCGATGCTTTTTAAAAAAAACAACAAAAATGCGCTGACCAGACTGCGTGGATGCGCTTTTGAAGTTTATATGCACTGAAATCAGACTAGTATGTTAGGCTTGCGCGGGGCCTAATATTACATGTATCGGCTTGTACCTAGGTACATGTAACTCTTGAAGGTAAAGTGTATATTCTCGTGGATCATATGCTCTTCAGTTTGTTTTCGCCTCGACGCGAGCGCGCAGTCTGATCAGCATATTTGTTATTCACTCTCCATATAGTATGATAGCTGCACGTAAAATCTTAAGAATCCAGTTAGTCGTTGTAGCTGAGCAGTTTTGATTGAGTCCACCCTGGTTGCGGATCCCGTAAAAGAGGCATTTTAGCGCCAAGGCCCTTGTTTTGTTTGTGCTAAAAGCGGATATACTTGAAGAGAAAGCGCTCTCACATTATATTGTTGTTAGTTGTAAATATGAGCTGTGACATGAGATTTCCAACCAATTGAATGTGATTCTTGCGACCAGCAAATAATCATATTCTGCATGTGCATACGCGCAGTCTTATCAGAGCCTTTGCTCATGTTGCTGGTCGCTTGAATATTATATTGGTGTTAAACTACTGAACATCATTTTGAGTTTCTAATCTTAAGAGGAGGCTGCACAGGCTCGTCTGAGTCTACACTTGTGAAAATTTCATATTGTTGGAAATCTCGTGTTGTAGGTCAATTATTATAGGCTGACTCAAATAATGACTGATAAGATTAACACTTCATTCTATACAATGTAAATGTACATATGAGCCGTGACACATGATTTCCAACAATGTGGCATTTTGACATGAGCCTGTGCAGCCTTCGTTTAAGCTTAGAAACTCCAAATGATGTTAAATCAGTAGCTTAATTCTCATAGAATATTCAAGCGAGTAGCAAAGGCTCTGATCAGACTGCGCTTATGTGCAGGCTGGTCTGAGCCTTTGCTGGTCGCACATACCACATTGTTAGAAACTTCATTTCGCGGCTCATATATAGTGACTTTAACACGAGTGTCCATGTAGTATTGAATTTATCAAACGAGTTGTGGAAAAGAGATAAAATGCGATGCTTGTCGAACAATTTATCACATTTTCGCAACTACGCGTAGTTTAAATAAAACAATACAGGGGCACGAATGTTAGTCTAAGATCATATTTTACTGAACCAATTGCGTTAATACTACTTTTCATTTAATTTTTAGACATTTTTTAGTCGCTTGTGCTTAAAGCTTGCTCTTACAACAGGTATGGGGGTCATCTCAAACTATAACAATATGAACCTTGTTTTGTTTGTTTGATTTGATTCTTTACGTCCCATCAACAATCTTTCGGTTAAACAGGGACGGGTCTTCCTGGGTTGGACCAGCACTAAGCTAGAATAAATGTGTCTTGCTCAAGGACCACAACGCAATGACGCCAGTGAGGCTCGAACCCGCGGCCCTTCGGTCTCGAGTCAAGTACCCTACCACTGAGCCACTGCGCTCCCAATATGATCCTTGTGTCCTTTTTGTGAGACATCGGCAAACGGTGCAGCCCATACCAGACGCCGCAAAATGGGGCATCTTATCAGGATCGCCGCTGTTAGCTTACATAATATGCTATAAAAATTGAACATAAATGAAAAAAAAACATTCAACAGCCCTCCAATTTATAAGAGTGGGAAATACCATTTGACTCAAACGGATTAAGCTGGACAAGAATTGAGCACGCACCTGGCTGGCAAATGGTCTGATCAATCCAATTGTTTGCTGGGGGATGCAACTGCATACGTCACGTGATGTAGAGGGTGATGAGCAACATTTCAAAGGTCACATAATGTATATTCCATTAAATGCATTTCCTCCTATAACTTCCATTTTTGCAGATGGATAGATCAGATAATGTAGAGGGTACTGGACAATTAATCATGTCAAGGTTGTGGTCAATAGTTAAATAATGTATTTTCTTGCAAATGCATCTCCTCCTAAACCGTCAGATGTGGCATTACAAACTTTGCAGGTATATACATTACATAATGCTTAAGATACTGATCAATGTTTCATGTTATTTTGTCCTACAGGTCAAGGTAAAAAATGTATTTTCTTGTAAATGCATCTTCTATATTGTTAGACTAAGGAACTTCCAATTTTACAGGTGTATAGATCACATGGTGAAGAGGACCCAAAGTCAAGATCAATGTATTGACTTTCTTGTTAATGAATCTCCTCCTAAACCGTTGTATATAGCAGTGACGTAAATAAGTCACTGTACATGTATATAGCAACTTCAAAGAGCTATGTGCGTTAAGAGGCTATTTTGCCCCCCCCCCCCATGAGGCTAAAATATAAAAAAAAATTTTCACCATTTTCTTTTCATTACTTTATTAGAGCAGTAGCCCAAGTGTAAACATCTGATATTAGTTTGACTTTTACCGATGCTATGGTAACAAAAATGGTCACCAAAATAGGCTGAAATCAGGAGTAAATTTGAGACATTTGACAGAGAAATAGATGCGCACGCAAATTTACACCCAAACGGCTACAGTTGCAACCTTGCGTTGGTTGGCAAGTAAACAAAAAGATTAGCCCTGTATGCTCCGCTTCAAATTTCATCGTAAACCAGAGGATGCGTATAAACTGCACAGCCTATTCTAATAGTTAATTACGAATATATGGGACCGTTAAATGATGCACAGCTAGTATTATTTTGTAAAAATAAATCATTTTGAGACTACACACAGCTATGGTAACCATCTTGCTAGATATGTATAGAGGAAGGAACCAGACATGCTACAAGAGAACGGTGCCCTGACCCATCGTTGATCTCTAGTAGGTTCGTGACGTCACTCTAGTAGCGACTATCGATGTTCGAATCAAGCTTTAGTTACTATAGTAGGAACTATAGTTCGATTCGAAGTGCTTCAATATCGTTGGTCATTGTATACACAAGTTCAGCTACAGGAGCAGTCTGCTCTGGGTCCACAATGTTTGCCCCTGATAGATATTTTCAGGTGGAGTTATTATGCTGGCGTTTTAAGGACTAAATAATGTGTTTTGCGTCTATACTGAGGCAATGGCGCAAGATGATACAATTACGTTTGAATAAAACCACGCCTCATTTTCAGCTATTATCTATGTCTGAGATTGACCAGTCCTAATTACGCATTCTTGAGGTGTCGCCTTTACAGTATATGCGCAAAGTTATCTTTTGAATGCACTTTCCAAGATGTCCGGCATGGCTGTCGAATGTTATTGCTTGGTGTGACGAAGTTGTAGGCGATGACCAGGATTGGGTCTCAGCACAAGAAACTGTAAAACTTAATTTTGGTAGGTACATTATAATGTATGATCATGAACCGTTATACTGAATAGAGCGTGAAAAACAAAGAACCAGACCAGGTTCCACGGATAAGCAGGTTTGTCTGCTTTTGAAGTTCTCGTGCAACAACAAATAACGCTTTATACATGCATGTTGTATTATAGAGAATGAAGTATGTTTAAACCAATAAATATTATAGAACGTTTGAGTAACTGTAAAGGCGGCACCTCATGAATGCGTAAGCTGAAATTTAGACGAAGTAACTGTATCATTTTGCGCCTCAGTAAAGACACAAAGCATATTTTGTAATATTTAACGTAAGTATAGAGGGGAAACACTGTGGACCCAGGTCAGACGGCTCCTACAGGAGCCGTCTGATCTGGGTCTATACTGTTTGTCGAAGTAGCTTCAAACGACAAAAGCAGATGTTGTCGCTCTAATGGTTAACAAATCGTGAGTTCTGTATAAACGGTCAGGATTTTAATGAAATGCACGCACTTTGCGCGGCTCAAACAAATTGTTTACTCTTCAACAAATAGATAGAACCTGATTTCCTTTCTTTAGCAGATGAAATAACCGAACCAAGCCCAGATATGAATAATATAGCTGCCGCCTTTACAGCGACTGAATAGCTCTATAATATCACAAATATACTCTGCAGAATAAACAACGGCACCACAAGGAAGAACGACGGAACACGATACAAAACAGACAATTCAAGTTAAGCATCTAGCCCTCTCTGCCTCATCAGAAGAATACTTTACCAGAGAGGACACCAAGTACCGCATAACAAACAAACAAAAAGACCAAACACAGACCCCCGCCAACAATGGGAGCAACTATAAACAATGAATTAACAACACCTGAACCACCGCCAGCCGAAACTACTGAGGGCTAATATGGAATTTACTGACGCCAAAACTTCTCCATAGATACGTTTGTTGTTAAAATTTACACTTATTTAGCTCCTGTGGATTCCGGATTTGACTCGAAGGCCGAAAGATAAAAGGGATGGCATATTTTAAATTTACTCCCTTGAGACAATGTATAATTAGAAGTGTGTAACTAAAAATTGTGTTTATAAAGACTTGTGCCCACAACCATTTGCTTGTCTATAAGTAAGGTGTTCTTCTAGATATACTACTCGTCATCTTGAATCAGCAAACTAAATTTGAAGCCCCTATTTATAATAATTTTTGTGATATCGTTTTAACAAATTTTCAATATCTAAATTTGCTAAGAGCAATAATTCGAAAAATATGTAATAACTTTTTCTAAAAACTTCACTGGGTAATTTACTGATTATCCTCTGTCAGCTGACCAAGTTTGGAGCGGCTAGCTATATAGTTTTTTAAGATATCGTTATTACACGTTTTTCATGCCGAAATTTGCAAGGGGCAATAACTCAGTAAACTGTATTCAATCCTAAAAAAATATTTTATGACAAGCAGTGCCACAGATAAGATAGCACTGGCAATTGGTGCCTACGGGAGTTTACGAGAAGTGACATGTTTGTTTTTACACGTACCTTCAGTGGAAATCTATTCGCTATTATCTTTATTGGAAAAAACAAGATACACCAATTATAGTTATAAGGCCTCGGGTTAACATCTAACCACGTAGATGACATTCAAGAAGAATGAAAAAAACAACAGCCTAAAACAGATATATACAAATTGTTCCGAACTTAGCGAAAAAAGACCAGAAGTATAGGCGAAAAGAGGAGAATAAATAGTTTGCAAATATTTCGATGAGACGCTTAAAGTATTATTTTATTGTTCAAGATCTTCAATTTTTAATTTCAATGTTTTACTATTTTCATTATCACGTGATTGCTGCAGTAAAATGTCATTCAAACTGCTGGCGAAACCTACATGAGAAAGTCATGATCGCCCAAATTCTAAGCTATACCATTTTCTTGAACGAGCAGACAGCACTGGGGCGGGTCCTGGATTTCTTGTGGGCTCGCTTTGCTGATTTTATCTCACTCTTTTCTGATATACCCATGAAAATTGTATAGTTAGGATATTTTAAAACAGGGGCTGGAAGGAGGGGGGGGGGGGGTGGGGGTTCGAGCGAACCCCCTCTTGATCCGTCATTGTCTCTATAGAACAGTGAATTTCATACGCGGATCCAGAAAATCCGTCATTTGTGGTTCAGGTCAAAAGTTTTGACAACGGTTTTTTCTTTCCTTGGGTTCGTGCCTATTCGGAGTAAACAAGGCGGATCACTATTTAACTGGCGTTTCGCTGGCGGACCGATAATGGCCAAACACGGAATGCTGGCTTTTTGTAACAGAAAACTTACAGATTTATGATTTCCCAGGGGATGGGGAGGCTTGAACAAGGTCCGGAGCCCCATCCCCTCCCCTTAAGCCGTGCATAGTTTGATCTTGGTCACCACAATCAATTTATCTACGTAACATTACTATACATGTGAACGTTTGAACAATATCCAGCAGCCTATTGGTTAACCCACTTAAGTGGAATAGGCCCGCCTGCCCTTATCAGTAGGACGACCCATTCACATTTTTAGGTGGTCTGGGATGTATTTTCCAATTTCATTGAGTTTTACAAAGAATATTTTGTGAACAAATAATACAGAACCTAATCAGATGCCGCGTATTGCGGCTCTAGAGCTTGCCCATGCCCCCACCCCTCAAAAAGAACAAAAATAAAACGTTGTCAAATGTACGTGTATCATCAATGTGCCAGAGTTACAATTGAACTTGTTAAGTTAACAAAAATTAAATTATTTCTCTTCCATGAATCATTGCTGTTTTTTTGTTATGGAACAAACTTATAATAACAATGGGCCATGTTGAGGGAAAACATGTTTTCGGGGTTTCCGGCTCAGCTGCAGACACAAGGTAGAAAATGTAAAATTCGCTCGTACCATGTTTAGATAGAATACTTTCAAAATAGGGAATAACAAGGCGCTGATCAGACTGTGTGGGTGCACAGGCTATACGCCTTTATCGCGCGCAAACCCCGAAGACACATTCTCTCGCGTCGAGGCCCATGTAAAGAATGCCTCGAAGGCTAATCACTTCCACTGTTGAATTCCATATTTTACTTTCTCGGGAACCAACCACTGTAAATGATCTAATTAAACGGGTTACTTCATATATTTTTAATGTATCTTTTGACGTTCAGTGTGAAGTTGTTTCTATTTAGTGTCTCTAGAGAGAGCACGTTTGATGGACATAAGACCCTTTGAAACTACTGAATCTAAGGTAAGGAAATGTTTTTAATTCCCTTGATGTTTTCGACACTCATTATGAAAGGTTCTATGAAATATAAATCACATTTGATTTTCGATAACTCGAACTTTGATAATTCGAAGTAACTGCTTAAAAGACAAGCGAGTGATATAAGACAACGTTACAAACGCAGATCGCTCCAATCTCATTAGCTACAGCGACTAGCTAGAATATTGCAATTTTGCATAGAGCAAAGTACTATACTTTCAGATATCCAGATAGCATATGCACGCTAGAGAACCACTGTACTCGACCAGCGCAGTCATCGGGTGTTCTGGCCCAGTAGTCGATTGTCCAAATAAAATCAATATGTTGCAGTCAACGGCCCGACCACTTGGCCAGAACACCCGATATACAGAACTGTGCGTACAGTAGACTATGAAAAGCTTGAATAACTTTCAAAATGCTTCAGCCTCAGATTTCAAACTGTTTTCTCATTAAAGTACTGTTATTTTGCATTTTAGCTGAACAGGAGGGCCACCAGAGCTCCAGATAAGAAATTTTTAAACGCCATCTCAGCCTGAACCACTGGCTCAAATTCTAAATAATTTCACAGAATTATTCCTCATAACACCCCCTATACCTTGAAAATATTAACCTGATCCTGGCCTTTATCATTAACATAATTTCACAGTCGATTGAGCATCTAAATATATCATCGGCGTTCACCGTATATTCTTATACGGATATGCGCGTGATACTTCATGGATATACCGCTATAATGAATCAATTGCCCTATCGGTTACCTGAGTGGCTCAGCGGGTAGAACGCATGGATATATCACGTGTATATTTTTAAGCACTGCGTTGTAAGTTCGAATCTCATACGCGACATTTATCATTGTAACTTTTTTTTCATTTTATTTTTTTTTCCTTTTTGCAATATCGTTTATCCATCTTATTCAATTTGACCTATTTGGTGACAACAACATTCTCATATCGGATCCGTAACACTATAGCTTTGACTCTCGCATGTCACCTCTTCAGTTTGCGACATGAGATTTCCTACAATGTGACATTTTGACATTAATAAACACAGGTAAAGTAAGTAAGTAAGTAAGTAAAGACTTTATTTAATGAGGGTGACTCAGTTGGTATAACCAATCTTCCCTGAGGCCCTCTTAACACAAGCATAGCATACATGAAATAACAAACATGACAATAAATTATTTACAAATAAAAGTGAATATGAGTGGAAAGAAAATGGTGCAAAATTTAAGAAAAAAAAAAAAAAAAAAAAAAAAAAAAAAAAGGGGCGGGGAGGGGTTGAAGAAATCAACATTTAATAATGTATGTTTAAATGCATTTTGGCTCTGTAAAACATCGAAACTGATTCGGCGGTGGAGGTATGTGAATACAAATATATAAACTAAAGGTCTTTCATCCATGTTATACATTTTTTGACAAAATCACCAATAGTATTTGCCTTTCTTATTTCCAGCGGAATGCTATTCCAAATTAAAGTACCTGAATAAGATAAGCTGTTTTTAAACATGTTTAATTTAGGTTTTGGTGTTTTAAAATTTTTGTTTGAATCTGAACGCAAAGTCATTGTATCTTCATTATTACACCCTTTAATTTGGAACATTTCCGTGATGTAAATTGGTGAAATGCCTTGAGTTACCTTGAACATTACTTTAGCTTTGTTGACGAAAACTAATTCTTCAAATGACAACATATTTAATTGTTTTCGCGCATCTTCCAATGATATATAATCTGTACCAAGTATTAATTTACAGGCTCTTCTCTGTAATTTTTCAATTTTATGTAGATTAGAATTAAATGAATTCCCCCAAATCACACAACAATATTCAAAGTGAGGCTTAATATAAGCATTGTAAAATAACACTCTGTGTTGTAAAGAAAGGTATGATTTTATCTGAAACAAAAGCCAAAGGTATGAAGATATCTTTTTTGAAACGTGTTGAAAATGATTTGTCCATGTTAAGTTGTCATCTATATGGACACCTAACACCTTTTCACAGCTTGTTAATTGCAAATCAAAATTATCATACTCAATTGCCAACTTATTATCTTTCATACATTTTCTCTTTTGTCTACTTGATATTAACATTAATTTTGTTTTGTCTATATTTATTATCATACCATTTTCTAGACACCACATTTTAAGTAAATTCAAAGAGTGTTGCAGATTATTTTCTACCGTATCTTTATCTAAACCAATATCATACAATGTTGTATCATCAGCATATAAATCTACAGATCGAATTGAATCCCCAATAAATAGGGGTAAATCATTTATAAATATCAAAAATAACAGAGGACCTAAAATGGAACCCTGTGGTACGCCATATAGTACACTTCCAGTTTTTGACTGGTTTGTATTGATATTTACTTGTTGAGTTCTGTGACTTAGATACGATTCGAACCACGAAAGACTTAATTTATTAATTTTATACTGTTTTAACTTTTGAAGAAGTAATTTATGGTCTACCAGATCGAAAGCCTTGCGAAAGTCTACTAAAACACAACCAACAATATTACCATCATTTATTGCTTGTAACCATGTATCTGTCATATGAAGTAGAGCAGATTCAGTTGAGTGGCCAGATCTAAATCCACTTTGCTTTTGATTTAAAAGTTGATGATGATTTAAGTATGAAATAAGTTTCATATGAACCCACTTTTCAATTATTTTTGTAAGTGTAGGTAATATGGAAATTTGCCTGTAGTTATTTAGTTCATCTTTAGCTCCTGATTTGTAAAGTGGTTTTACTTTAGCATGTTTCCAAATTGACGGAAAAACACCAGAAGTAATGCTTTTATTTATTATAAAAGTTATACTGGGTGAAAGAACTGTAGAGCCTATTTTTAACAGCCTGGGGCCTATGCAGTCCAAGCCTGTAGATTTAGTACCATCCATCGATGAAAGAAAAGAAGTTACAAATGTACAATTAATTAGGGGTATATCAAAAGAAACATCATCAGTCAGTTTCGAATTAATGAAATTGCTAAGTTTTTCAAAATGTGAGGGCTTAAGTGGCTGTTTCAAATTAGAAGCTATATTTATGAAGAATTCATTAAAATGATCAGCAATCATTTGCTCGTTCGTGATAACCTGTTCATTTATTTTAATGCCAAAAGCATTTTCTGTAGATTCCATTTTTTGCAGGCACCAAACTGTTTAAATATTTTCCAAATAGTTCTAGTGTCATCTTGTCCCTCTTCAAGTTTATTTCGATACATTTCTTTCTTTGCTTTATCTATCATTTTTGAAATTTTATTTCTTAAAATTCGGTACTCATCAATTTTACCATTAATTTTACATTTGTCTCTTTCTTTCATTAAGTCTAAAATTTCAGATGTTAGCCATTCAGGTTGGTGTTTCCTTTTTACTCTATTGGTTTTAATTGGAGCATGCTTGTTCACTATTTCCAAAAATAAATCATTCCATGTTTGTACCATGTCATCAACCTTATCAAAAGCTGCTATTGTTTCCCAAGGAACCTCTGCCAAATCCTTAATGAACATATTTTCATTAAAATGTCTAAATGACCTATATGTAATAGTGTGATGCTTTTTATTCCGTAATTGACTATTTAATTTCCTATTACCGAAAATTGCATAATGGTCACTGAGTGAAAATTTACCTACGTGTACTCTCAAAATATTTTCTTCACGATTTGTATAAATGTGGTCAATTAATGTACTGGATGTTTCAGTAACTCTTGTTGGAATACTTATTAACTGACCCAGACCTAAAGATGTGGTGAAATTTATCCACTCTGTCCCAATTTCCTCGTTAAATAAGTCTTTATTAAAATCTCCCATTAAAATAATTTCCTTCTCTTCTCTCATAACATAATCAATAAAATTTTCAAACTTGTCATTAAATTCTACCTTTGAGTTTGGAGGTCTATACATATTTCCAATCAGAAATGACTTCCCCCGATCTGGTGTTATTTCAAGCCAAACACACTGTATATCATTAGTTTCTAGATCATCTCTACGTTTTGCATTTATTCCATTTTTACATAAACCATAATACCTCCACCGCCATTGCTCACGTTGTCTTTACGAAAAGGCATTTGAAAACCATCTATGCGAAAAAAATTAGTTGGTTTATGGCATTTAAGTTTTGTTTCACTTAAGCCAAAAAGATGCAATGCACTGTTGACTGGACTTTTCAACATGGCTTGTAACTGTGAAAATTTACTCATATTCTGCCCGCAAAGTCCTTGCACATTTAAGTGGGCAAAATTAAAACCTTTTGTTATCAGATCAAACTTAAGACCCTCACTATGATTACCGATAATACTACTTGGTTGCATTTGGTCTTCCGAGTTTGTAATTATGCGATCCATTAAGTCTTTGTGCTCTGCAACTGATACCTTTGACGTTTGTTTAATTTTAGTTGCCTTACAAACTCGTTTAGAAGACTGTTCTTTCTGAATATTTGAATGTGGAACACTTACGTGTGAAACTGAAGATGAAAGTAAAATGTCATTATAATCAATGTCACAGGCGCAGTTAAAGGAATTACATTGATTGCATACATTAACAAGAACTTGGTATGAATTTGAAGTGTATAATTGTGCGCCTTCGGCTGTACTGGCAGTAATGCCGAATCCCTAATTCCAGCACTCCGATGATATATGTCCCATCATTCGGCATGCATAACAACGTTTATTAACATGTCTCCTTTCTGTGTAATGCGCTCCCGATCTGGGTGTACTTGCTGGTCTCTCGCTATGCTGCAAATATCGCTGGCCCTGGTTTGGCAAAGTGTTCCTCTTCCAATCTATTGCATTTCTCTGATTTGCAGGTCTGCTGAAAACACATAATTCATAATTCTCCACTATCTCAATGCTCGAGTTGATAGCATCCAGCAGGCGCTTTACTCCTGATCGTGATAGGTGTATCCCATCACTGGAAAAGTATCGTTCAGTTGGTATCCCGTTTTTGCTGTAAAAGTAATCTCTGGTATTAGAGATGCAAATCACGTTATGCTTCTGCCAATGGAGACTAAGTCTCTCGATACAAGTGTTGACGCTGCTTACATCTGTATCCCCTCTTGGCGCGATTTTACAAATGTATATTGTACTTTCCGGACTGCTGGTTTTGATAAGAGATATGAGTTGGTCGTATTTTTCTTCAAATAATTCTTCTTCCGTCTTTCTGGCAGAATCATTGCCGCCTACTGAAATTATAATGTTCTGAAACGCCGTCAGATCATACATGCCTATATCGTTAGTAATATCGCTAATCGTTGCGCCACTTCTGGCATGTTTATGTGTTCCTCGTATAAGTCCTTTTGTATTAATGGGATGTAGTATAGAAGACCCTATCAGCAGCGTCTTCTCTGCCTGGTGTTGACGAGTGTCTGATCGAATATTCTGTGTGGTTCGTTGATACTTGTTTTTATTGTAAGAACCATTTGAAGGCTGTGTTGGCCTAACTGGAACCCTGTTGGTGATTCGCACTGGAACCTGCTGTTGAAGACGGTCATCTTGCGTCTCATGATGTCGGAGAGGCTTATCTCGCGCCTTAGGCAGTCGGAGATGATTATCTTGCGCCTCAGGCTGTCTGTGAGAATTATCTCGCACCTTATGCTGTCGTAGAGGACTTTCTGGTGTTTCAGACTGTCGGAAAGTATTATCTCGCATCTCATGATGTTGGAAAGGATTATCTCGTGTCTCAGGCTGTCGGAGAGTATTATCTCGCGTCTCAGACTGTCGTAGAGGGTTATCTCGCGTCTCAGACTGTCGTAGAGGGTTATCTCGCGTCTCAGACTGTCGTAGAGGGTTATCTCGCGTCTCAGGCTGTTGGAGAGTATTATCTCGCGTCTCAGACCGTCGTGAAGGGTTATCTCGCGTCTCAGACTGTTGTAGAGTATTATATCGCGCCTCAGACTGTTGTATAGGTTTATCTCGCATCTCAGGCTGCATATTCTTTGTCTGATTCACATAATTTGCGCTATGGCTCTTCCATGAATCTTTCTCATTCTCTGCTTGAAAAATAGTCTTTTGATGAGTCTGTGATGAGTCGGGAACAACGCTATTCGCTGTACTGTTGCAGAAACCTTCGTCCGTTGTCCGCGAATTATTACCTTGAGAACTCCCCAGTAAAACGGCTGTGAAAGATTTCTCCTTTTTCGCATATTGTTCAAACATCACTAACAAAGAAGTTTTAAGTTCATCGATCTTTTTTTCCATAGAAAACACAACGTTTTGCTTGAGTTCTTTCAGTTCGGTTTCCATCTTTGCAATCGTGTTTACAATACTTAAAAGACACTCAGAGTATGTGGAATTCTGTGTTGAGCTTTGATCTGAGCGCGGATCTAGTCTTTGTACGATCGGGGTACTTGTGAAAATTGGAAGGTCAGTAGTTGACAGTGCAGCAGTTTCTGGTTGGATCTGACCAAAATATTGAGAACGTGGTTCCTCTTTCTCTTCCTCTAAAACACCGTTTCTGAACTCTTCGCCGCAGAGTTGGCTATCCGCCTCTTGAACATATCGCTTAAACAGGGAAAACGCCATCTTAGGAAAATATTCCTTATGCCATAGCCTGTGCCCTACACCAGAAACTTTGACAGATTTCGAGTCAATATCGATGGTCATCTCACATTTGAGCCCTTGGATATGTGTATAATTTGTTGACGCAGGACTAGTCTCTGCTCTGTTTACATCTATGCCGAAATCAGCCTTAAGTTTGCTACAGAAACATGTGAAAAATGCAGATGATATGAACCTTAGCTTAGTCATACAATCTGTGATATAAGTATTGTAGAAAATACCTTCGAACTGATCTTCAACCAGATCGTTTGAGCATGATTTGGTCTGCCAGGCGATGACAGAATTGCGCTTTCGCCGCTGTTTTCATGTGTGCTATCACAATTCAAGACTGCGTTTGTGAAACTGAATAAGCTTTCATCTTGATCAGAGCAGTACAATTTTTCAAAGCACGATATATTTGTTATTGATGTTTCCATTTTAAGGCAGTTATTTCAACAATGTTGTAAACTAGTAATATAAATCTAGTTACCGTAGTCCTTGGAAGTTAAACTCGTCGGTTCACAAAAACTATATGCACAAATATTATAGAATGTCTCTGAAGCCGAGCAGGCTGGTTCGTCTGGGCCCAGGTCCACTTGTTTGGTATTGTTGTTTTCTCTCTAGCTTCCAGTCGTCGCAAAAGTCAAATAATCCAATTGAACGTTGTTTTCACCATATAAAATTTATATTAGCGTGAAGGTAATAATACAATTTATTTGAATATTCACTTTTTATCGCAAAAAACGTTCCAGCTTAATAAATATTAATTATTTTTTCATTTTTTAACGTTAACAGGTGAGTCTGTGGAGCCTCCTTTTAAGAATAGAACCTCTAAACGCTGTTCACCAGTAGCTTACCAGGCATCGAATATTCAAGCGGTCAGCATTGGTCATAGTGTGCGTATGCGCAGGCTGGTCTGAGCCTTTGCATTTCGCACAGAACGCATTGTTGGAAATCTCATGTCGTGGTTCGCATATGGATTTCTTTATAGAAATATCTCCGACGAGCTTTAACTGATTTATTTTGTTTTGGGACCAAAAGCAGGGGCGTTTGTTTGTTTTTAAGCGTATTCGCAAACTTAACTCTAACTGTTGTCATTCATTACATTTTCAAAGAAAGCGTGAACTTACAAAGTCTTGTGTTTAAGTGCATTTCTTTAACAAAGTAAAATGAAATAAAAAAAAAAAAAAAAAAAAAGTGGGGTCAGGCAGGATTCGAACCCATAATTTACGTATTTGGAGTTATGTGGACTTACCACACGACTACAGTATAAAGTACAACTTTCGGAGTTATCGACGGATATTAAAGCAATTGCACCAAGACGTTTATTTCGTAATTGCTCGGAACATACCGATTGCACACGATCCATCACGAATATATATATATATATATATATATATATATATATATATATATATATATATATATATATATATATATATATATATATATATATATATATATATATATATATATATATATATATATTCAGTGTTATAACTGTAATAATTTATTAATGCATAAAGGTCAGGATCAGGTTAATATTGTAGAGGTATACCACAATTGCACAAATGGTTCCGCTCCGCTGAACAAAAGAGCTGCCAGAGCTCTAGATAAGAAATATTTAAAAACATAATTTCCTACTTAACCACTGGTCTAAAATCAAAATTATTTCACAGAATTGTTCCTCATAATACCCTCTACCAAACTTAACCTAATGGTTCCGCTCCACTGTACTAAAAGGGCTACCAGAGCTCTAGATAAGAATATCTTTAAAAAGCATTTCCTCCTGAACGACTGGTCAAAATTCAAAATAATTTTACAGAATTATTCCTCATGATGCTTCCTACCAAAATTGCACAAACGGTTCTGCTCCGCCGAACAAAGATACGACCAGAGCTCTAGATAAGAAATGTCTTTAAACGACATCGCCTACTGATCCACTGGTCGAAATTCAAAATGATATCACAGAATTGTTCCTGATAATGCACTCAACAAAAATTGCGCAAATGGTTCCGCTCGACTGAAAAAAGGGGTCACCAGAGCTCTAGATACGAAATGTTTAAAACAGCATTTCCTCTATAACCACTGTTCCAAATTCAATATTGTTTCACAGTTCCGCATGATGCCTTCTACCAAAATTGATCAGAATGTTCAGCTCAGCTGAACAACATGGCCACCAGAGTTAAACGGAGAAATATCTTTTAATGATATCTCTTTAGCCACAGGCCAATACATCATATGTACCAGGACAGGTGAGCGACCCAGGGCCCTAGGATCTCTTGTTTTATTGAAAAATGTATTATGCTACATGGGTGCAACATATGAATTATATTTTAAGTAACTGCTAATGCATTTTCCACATCTTTCAACAACACATTTCCAAACAAATCGCCCCCGGTGTTATGCGGTGATAATATACAATTATTGACTTCAATGAGGTAGACATAAGGATTTATCTACCCTTAAAAGAGGTAGCCACCTCGGCCTAGCCGCCTCGAAACCTTATGTCTACCGAAATTGAAATCAATAACTGTTTTGTTATATGACTTTTTATTTAAGAATGAAAATATTTGCTACTTTCACTTTTGTTGTTAAAGACATGTTAAATAGTAAGTGAGTATGATCAGGTAATACCACAATCACAAACAGCAGACAACCCCATGACACCGCGAGGAAGAGGCTCTCAACCATCACGAGACACCAAGAAGACAAATTAAGCAAAGCAACCAGCTCTCTCTTCCCCATCAAGATGATTGCAATACTAGAATGGACATAAAGTAACGTACAACAAAAACATAGAACAATTACAGACTCCCACAATAGGAGTAACAATAAAAAAAAGTCAACAACAACAGAACCACCGCCTTAGAACGGACAGCAGCCTAAGCCACCGGGGGGGGGGGGGGGGGGGGGTCTTAAATGCATTTTACTGGTACCAAATCTTCGCCCTAGATTCTGCTGTTGGTGAAGTACAAGAAATGTTCAGCTCGTATGGAGGCCTTCTAACTAATGCAATGTATCATCATGGCGAAACACTCTAATCAAATTAACACACCATGATGAAACAAAGAAAAGGGCTCATGACTCACAGATAGTCAGAGCTAAAGAAAACCTCTATTTGAGCCACGGTGGGTCCAGCTACAGATAATCATCAAACACCAACCCAATGATTAAATCTTCACGTCAGAGCCGTCATAGAGTCTGAGGCTTGGCCCACCGTCGTGCAATTAAAGAGGAAACCATAGCTATAAACCGTGATTTGGTTTAAAACCAGGCATGCAGACTGTCGCATGATATTCAAGTTAACCAACCGTCATATAACGTTTTACAATATTTTTGAATTGATCGCTAACATTAAATTTTCCAACAATTCCTTTGAATTTATAAACTTAATCACCATAAAATAAAGGTTATGATATGCCTTGTTGCAGAAGAGTTTTTAACCCAAAATTGTATTTAACAATTAACTCTGAGTGTCTGTGGTAGAATTTAGAAAATGCTTTTCGAGTTTTATTATATCTATAACCTTGTTTTAATATCTTAGCAGTTAAAAATAAGTTTCTGTTGTTGAAGTCATCAACATTAGACCACACTCTAGCAAAACGAATAAGCTGAGAAATATATACACCATAGGAAGAAGGGCGAAAAACATCTCCATCAAGAAATTGGAAATTTACTATTTCAAAATTAAAATCATCGGATTTATCATAAATTTTAGAAGAAACTATGCCATTTGTTATTGACAAGTGCACGTGCAAAAACGGAGCTTCAGTATCAGAAGAATTAGATTTATTTAACTGAAGTTCAGTAGGATATATCTGACCTATCATTTGTTCAAAATAGGGATTATCAATATTAAGTAAGTCATCTAAATATCTGGAGGTGGAGTTAAAAGCTTCAATAATATCAGTTTGATTATTGTCTGACAGAGACAACATAAAGTCTCTCTCATAACAAAACAAAAACAAATCTGCAACAAGAGGAGCGCAATTAGTACCCATTTGAATACCTACAATTTGTCTATATAATTTCGAGCCAAATCTTATAAATATATTGTCCAAAAGATAATGGAGAACATCACACATTTTCTGACATGACCACAATCTATATCGTTTGGGTTGTTCAGAAGTAAAAAAGGCATTTTTATCATTACAAGCCAAATAAAGTGAGAACTCTCTGTTAAATGTTTGTTTAATTAATTCTGTGAGTTTTTCTTTGATTAAATTATGAGGCAATAAAGTATAGAGAGTAGAGAAATCATATGTAGAAACACCAGATGCTAGAAAACCTCTAGACTTTAATTTATTAAGTATTTCACTTGAATTTTTAATAGACCAAAATAATTTTTTACTATTTCTTTCATAAACTGTTGTGCAATATTCAATGACGTGGTTTTTAATCACAGTAAGGCAAGAAGTGAAAAGAATAGACAACTCAGTAGTTGTACATGCACCAGAATTAGCAATAAAACGCGACTAATATGGCAGTTTATGAAGTTTAGGTAACCAGTATAACGTAGGAAGCTTGCTATGGTCCTTATCAACCAACGACCCAAACTTAGCTGTCATATGGCATAGATCGCTATCAACGATAGACGTCTCATCAAGCCTGTTATGCTCACATGTTTTTGCAGTGCTAAGTTCTTGCTTTAGGGTGTTAATATAGTACCTTTTTTAAACGACCACAACATTGGTAGCAGCCTTATCTGAGGGGGCCAAAACAAACCTCCTATGGAATTCCTGGATTCCTTTCTTCAAATGTTTAAAAGGGAATTTAGGTTTAGGTGGTAGAAGCTCATAATTGTTGCAATAAAATGAAATTCTACCATCAATTATCTTAAAATATTTAATTTCTAACTATTTAAGGCAGTAGACTCAACATGCTCTCGTTTCACCAGCGATTACAAAATTATTGTAAGGCTCCTGTATTTTCCTCACGACATGATTTGAAGTCTATTGGCAAAGGAAACCTATATTTAGGTCCCTTACATATAATAGACCGATTCTTGAATCAGTTATGATTTTAAACCTTCAATCTAAGACATCTAAGGACATTCTCACAAGCTTTAGCAACTGTCATTAAAATATTTAATGTATATTATTTTGCATTTTCAAATGTATAATAATTCTCTTAATGGGGACTATGAAATGTTATCATAAAACAGTTTTTACAATTTGTTTATTCAAACAAAGATAAAGAAGCAAGCAAAACAAAGCAAACTGTTGTAAAAATTCATGAAAGTCTTTAATTTACCTGCTGGGGGGTAAAACAGCAAATCATGTCAATTTCATGTAGCACATGCTAGTTTCAAACTCATCATGCTATTTTTAGCTCTCGAGGGTAATATTGCAGAAGTGTCAAAATATTACTTTCTGGTAACTAGTTCGAGCTGGTTTTCATGCAATATTAACTTGTGGACTGGTTCAGACCAGATTTCAGGTAGACATAGAGATTTATGAAGACAAATTGGGCTAATCAGGAGACCGGATTCTCTCCAGTCATATAACAAGTCTCATTATTGCATGCATTGGCGCAGTTATGTTCTCAAGTGTAAAAGCGTTTAGGGTCAGCACAGCGCATACATTCGCTAAACGCATCTTGTAAGCGCCAATGTTAACGCATCCAGCAGAGCTGGCATCAGTCTTCACCCTTACATGTATTAATACTTTGAGAATACAAGTAGCGAAAATAGTAAGTGAGTATGATCAGGAAATACCACAATCACAAACTGCAGACAACCCCACGGCACCGCGAGGAAGAGGCACTCAACCATCACGAGACACCAGGAAGACAAATTAAGCAAAGCAATCAGCTCTCTCTTCCCCATCAAGATGACTGCAATACTAGAATGGACATAAAGTAACGTACAACAAAACATAGAACAATTACAGACTCCCACAATGGGAGTAACAAGAAACAAAAAGACAACAACAACAGAACCACCGCCTTAGAACGGACAGCAGCCTAAGCCACCAGGGGGCTTAAATGCATTTTACTGGTACCAAATCTTCGCCCTAGATTCTGCTGTTGTTGAAGTACAAGAAATGTTCAGCTCGCATGGAGGCCATCTAACTAATACAATGTATCATCATGGAAAAAAACACTCTAATCAAATTACTACACCATGAAGAAACAAAGAAAAGGGCTCATGACTCACAGATAGTCAGAGGTAAAGAAAACCTCAAGTTGAGCCACGGTGGGCCCAGCTACAGATAAGCATCAGGCACCAACCCACCAATTAAAGCTTTACGTCAGAGCCATCATAGAGTCTGAGGTCTGACCCACCGTCTTGCAATTAAAGAGGAAACCATAGCTATAAACCATGATTGGGTTTAAAACTAGGCATGCAGACTGTCGCATGATATCTAAATTATATCCAACCCTTATAATTATAACGTTTTACTATCTTTTTGAATTGATCACTAAAATTAGGTTTTCCAATAATTCGTTTGAATTTATAAACTAAATCACCATAAAATATAGGTTCTGATATGCCTTGTTGCAGAAGAGTTTTTAACCTGATGTTGTATTTAACAATTAACTCTGAGTGTCTGTGGTAGAATTTAGAAAATGCTTTACGAATTTTATGATATCGATAACCTTGTTTTAATAATTTAGCGGTTAAAAATAAGTGTCTGTTGTTGAAGTCATCAACATTAGAACACACTCTAGCAAAACGAATAAGCTGAGAAATATATACACCATAGGAAGGAGAGCGAGGAACATCTCCATCAAGAAATGGGAAATTTACTATTTCAAAATTAAAATCATCCCGTTTATCATAAATTTTAGAAGAAACGATGCCATTTGTTATTGACAAGTTCAAGTCCAAAAACGGAGCTTCAGTATCAGAAGAATTAGCCTTATTTAACTGAAGTTCTGTGGGATATATCTGACCTACCATTTGTTCAAAATAAGGATTATCAATATTAAGCAAGTCATCTGAATATCTGGAGGTAGTGTTAAAAGCTTCAATAATATCAGCTTTATTATTGTCTGACAGAGACAACATAAAGTCTCTCTCATAACAAAACAAAAACAAATCTGCAACAAGAGGAGCACAATTAGTACCCATTGGAATACTGACAATTTGTTTATATAATTTTGAGCCAAATCTTATAAATATATTGTCCAAAAGATAATGGAGCGCATCACACATTCTCTGACATGACCACAATTTATATCGTTTAGGTTGTTCAGAAGTAAAAAAGGCATTTTTATCATTACAAGCCAAATAAAGTGAGCCCTCTCTGTTAAATGTTAAAGTACATTTTGTACCGAAGGTCTTCGTTTATCGCATATTGAAAAGTACCAAACTCTCATTTGCTTGTTGTTGTTTTTCAGTTGCTTATTGAGTAAGAAAATGGCTGAAGCTGATCCGCCAGGCAGAAAACTAGGCTACCTTGAGTCGAGATTCTACACACTTGAAAATCCTAACTCAATGTGGTTTATCGGAAACATACAGACATCAGATGCCTTAAAGAATGAAGACGTCATTGCTGCTTGTAAAATACTTGTTCGGAAACAGGAAGCATTACAAATGCGCATTACAGAAACTCCTTCCATGGATGGACGCAAAACCGATGTTTGTTTCGAACTATCCAACAATCCAGAAGGAATATACTTTGAATCATTAGGAGTGACCAATGAAGATAGTTGGTCAGATATCATGATGCAGTATAAAGATAAGCAATGGGACTTAACAAACGGACCCTTTTTGCGAGTGTTTCTTGTACGTATTGAAAACGAAAGTAAGGACTCTCACAAAGAATTGGACAAAGAAATAGTAGAGTCGAGTGATACTCAGAAGTTTCCATTTGAGTATTTGTTTCTATTCCAGATGCATCATATTATAGGTGATGGAGTGAGTCTTCTTGACCTCGTCACTAAACAGTTCTATCCCATTTTATCTGCTGTAATTATGGGCGAAGATGCTGAAAATAGAATGCCATTTATTCCTCACGTAGACGCAGTTGAGAAGTTTGTTCTGAAATCAGGTCAACTCAAGAACCCCGTTCCGTGGTATATGAAATTACTCGTAAATGCATATCGCAAAATCAATCGCAATTCCAAAGATAAGGTAACTCCCATGTGCAAGTTCAAAGACGAAACTTTTCCACCTGTGGACGAACCTGACAAGGACTCACATTTTATGGGGACCACGTACAATCGAGAGTTTACTGATTGTGTTATACGTGCGGCTAAACGACACACTGTTTCAGTCCATTCCGTACTATTGCTAGCAAATGCCCTAGCATTCTGTCGAACAGCTTTGGTAGCCGGCGTGAAGATACCGAAAATATTCAAACAAATGTGGTCAGTTAGCTTGCGAAATTATACTAAATTTAAATCACCAGAGCCTCTTGGTTTATTAGTAAGCGCCTGTCTGACGGGGCACAAAAGGATGTCGAATTGTACAATGAAAGCATTCTGGGAAACTTGCTCAAATCTAACTCGCGAAATCTCTACTGAAACAGGGAAAAGAAGGGTCCGGCTTAGTTTAATGGGTGTGAAATATATTTTGGATTCTACAAAGCCTGAAAACCTTATAAAGGTCGGTCGAGAATTCGCTAATCCCTTACTTTATTTAAGCAATATCGGTAATCAAAAGCATATGTATGAAGATGACTGTCTTCAAGAGATAAAAACACGCGGTGGTCCAAGTACCTCAGATGGTATTCCTATAAATGTAACCGTCGGAACATTCGCAGGAAAGTTCGAATTTATCTTTGTCCGCTCACAAACCACGAGCATACGATTTATGGAGACACACATACACGAATTGAAATGTGTACTTAAGGAATATTGTCAAGAGAAATAATTCCATGTTAAGTGACATATAATATAGCTTTTGCGTCACTGTAAGGGCGGTAACTTTAATATTCGTATTTGGGCGTGATTCAGCTTTTCCATCTTCTCAAGTAGGGAACTCATGTTCTATCCATTTGGTAAAGAGTTTTAAATATGTTGTTTGAGCCGCGCAAACGTGCGTGCATTTCGAGAAAATCCTGATCGTATATATTATATAAATATTACATTCCCTGATTTCGCAAACATGTGGCAGTATTCGCCATTGTTCTAGCAACGGGTGATATTATAAAGTATCAGTCGTTCGTCTATGGAAGTTTTATGGGAAATTCACGTGAGGTATAATAAACATGTTTTAAAGCGCATATCACAAAAAGTCGTATGATTCTGTCGTCTGCTGAAATATTTGAAGCCTTTTTCGACAAACAGTGTAGATCTGACTGCTCCTGTACATCTGGGACCGCTATAATTATGAGCCTCTATACTTATGTTTATCAATCAACATACTGTTTTGGATGTAGTTATTTTGCTGACGTTTTAAGGGTTAAATCATATGGTTTGTGTCTTTACTGAGGTGTTATGGCACAAGATGATACAGATACTTTCGCATAAACCATGCCCTTGTTCAGCTTTTACCAATGTCTAAGGTAGATCAGTCCTAATTACGCATTCATGGGGTGCCGCCTTTACATTGACCCAATAGCCTTTTAATACACAATCAAGCAACCAATGCACATATTTTAGCTTATAAATTAACCAATCAAATATCTAAAGCATTGGAAGTGTGTTAAATTGGCGATCGAATGGTCGCTGGTTCGAGTCTCTTTGTTTCGTACTGGTTTAATGCAGGAAAAGAGGAACTAGTCCTGAAAGGACTGAAACACTGTAGCAGCAACACGAACGGACAAAGCAATCCATCAAATTAACTAAGCGTCTTAAATGCAATACGCGGCATCTAATGATAGGTAAATTTTTAGATCGAAAAATAATGATCTTATTTTTCTAACATCAGTTCAAGCACATGCTGTGAGTACCCCAAAAACCGTCTCATTAATCTGGTGCAGTTAAAAGTCACCAATTCATACTGTCGTCGCACATGACGACATACATGTTTGCATGATACTTGTCTCAAAGATGTAAAAATATATATGTATTAAAATGTATAGGACACCACAACTGTATTGCACATTTATTTATCACATTTTCTATTCCAATTGAACAAATATCTCCATTCTCGCGGGTTTTGGCCCCTCAACGTATTCGAGATATACATTATATTGGTCTAGACGTTAGAAACACATCCGCGCATTCTGATTGGAGAGTTTGTGATTCGCTTTCTGGAATGTATAATACCTACACTTGCTGAACGCAACATTCTCAAGATTCTAGCTTGTCCTTGTTTACAGTATGTAAACTGAAATAAACATCATGTATCCGTTCCTCCTAGCTCTCGCCTTATAATTATGAATTACAACACTCGTGCGTAACCAGTTGTCGGAAATCGTGATGTGAGAGTTGTTGGTACAGCTGTAATTGCGAGGGCCCACCTATTAAAATTCATTTTTTCCTTAAATCTTAGTAACTTTTACAGTTACAACCATGTAATCATGTACACACGTGATTGCCAATTCCACTAAAACCATGCAAACTGGCATTTAAGCTCGTTTTCGGCACAGAACGGCTCTGATTGTGCGCAATTGGTTTAAACAAGGCAAAATGCAAAGTAAAAACCGTTAAAATCACGGAATAAAATAGATAAAATGGATATTCTTACCTTGTCCGAAAGTGTATTGCCTGTATCGCTAATAATATAAATCGAAACGTGTACATGTACCTAAATACACGCACGAGTGTTGTTATTCATGCTTATAAGGCGAGAGCTAGGAGGAACGGGTACAGGATGTTTATTTCAGTTTGCATACTGTGTTGTTGCTGAGCAGGTTGATTTGAGCTACACATGATCCAGTCCCCCAGATAAGGGTGCGTGACGAAAAATTATTTTTCTTATTTCTCAACCAAAACATATGTGTTTTTTTTTGTTATTTACTCTGTATTCAGAAATACATCTGTACAGTATATGTAACATGAAATAAACATACAATATATTTGACAATGACACAATATTTTATCAAAGCGAGAACCAACACGGCAGAGGCCATATAAATGCGATTGTATATATGGAATAGTGTAATTTTTAACCAAATATACACCTTTATATATCCGCTGTTTTGTTTTTTCATTGTTAACTATACTAAAGTAATGCTTGTTTTCTGCGTAGCGTCAACCATGTTGATTCTCGTTAAAACATATACTAAAATGGTTTGTCAAATAAATTTAGACTTAAGTATGTATTACATAGTAATGTCCAAATGTAACTCCAAATACTGCAGTATTTTAACTATTTAACTATATATGATTAAATAAATAATTGAATAAATAAATAAATGAATAAATGAATAAATAAATAAATAAATAAATAGAAAAAAAAGTCTCTACGCCTGCCTCCCAACGTCCTTGTCTGTTTGTATAAAATGTTTGTCTTTTCTAACACGCTAGCAAACAAGAGGGTTTGGGTCTATTTTTTTAGTATATTTGAAGAAACTTTTGGTACTGTTTATCGTTCTTATTACAATTATTAATATAAAGCAATCAGACAAAAAAAGCAAAATGCAAGAACAAAACCTATTCTAAGTTTCCCAAAAATCCCCATTTCTGATTATGTTGTTCGATTTTGTCCTTGGCTAAAGCAATATAGTGTTCTGCTTCCTTTCTTTGGTGTAATGTATTAAGAAAGCTCTCAACAGTTGGTCTCTGCATTTCATACTTTGGTGCAAATATACAATATTTGGCTATTAAAATGATGAAGTTCATCATTGGTGTTTTTACACTGTTTTATCTAAAATACCAAAACTTATTCTATAATACGTTAAGTCTATTTCAAAATTGTTATCTTGTAAATTTTTTTGGATTTTTGACCAATACCCTTGCACAAAATGACAGTCCCAGAATAAGTGTGCGTTGGTTTCTTCCTGTATTGCACAAAAATCACATAAAACAGTTGGTGTTAGTTTACATTTAAATAAGTATTAATTGTTTGGTATAATCAGCATTAAATATTTCTATTGAAAATTTCTCAATTTTATATCAATTGTGCATCTGTGTGACATCTGATATGCCAATTCCCAAACAATATCATAATTTTGGAAATATTTTGTCCATTTTTCTTCTGATTTTAATCTTTCTTGTGATGTTTCTTTTAATTGTGTGCTGTATAGGGTTTTATTAATGTTGTGTTTCAACGAAATGATGTCTATATTTAATTGTCTTTGATCTATGCCTTGTTCCACAGCATTTTCGCCTTTGAGTAAAAGCTTCCAACGTTCAGGTATATTGGTAATAATTTGATGGTATTTTAGAAAATCATTAGTGTTTATACCATATAAATTCTGTAAAGTATTAAAATCATGAAACGTGTTTGATCTATAATCATAAATACGCTCTATGTATTTTATTCCTTTGTCATTCCACTCTTTATAATAAATTATATTGTTATCACTATAAGAATTATTCCGAATGATTTGTTTTGATATGCGTGTACGGGTATCTTTGTAATTAATTTTACTCCATGCTGTTAAAATATTTTTTTAAAAAATTATTATTTTTACTTATTTGTGCACAGTCATTTTCTTTAAGATTACCTTCTAGTACAAGATTATCTCCAAAACTGGTAAGTTTTTGCTTGTAAAAGCTTTTCCATAAAGTAAACGTAGACTCCTCATCAAAAATTCGTTTCAACCAACTTGCTTTTAATGCGTTTAAAAAGTATTCAAGATTTATCATTCTTAGACCCCCATTTTTATAATCTCTACATAGTGTAGTTCTTTTAATTTTATCGGGTTTTGAGTCCCATATAAAGGAAAATATTTCTGAATTTAATTTATGTATAACTTCTCTCGGGGGGTCTAACAATACTGTGAAAGGATATATTAGTTTTGGTAAAGCAAAAGTTTTGATAACCATAATTTTACCCATCAAAGTCAATTTTCTGTGCTGCCATCGTTTTAAACAATTTGTAAAATCATTTAGTTTTGGATACAGATTTTGTTCTTGCATTTTTTTACTTTCTGCAAAAAATACTATTCCTAAAGTTTTTGCTTATTCTGATGTCCATAAAAAGTTTAAGTGTTTCAAATATTCAACAGTAGTGTTTCTTAAAGACCCTATTCGAAGGACAGTGTTTTTTTTATTGTTTAGTTTTAATCCAGAAACTGATTTGAAGGCTTCCAAAACATCAATGAGCTCTTGGAATGAATTGAAAGTCCCATCCAATTCAAAGGTTGCATCATCTGCAAACATTGAACTTTTAAAGTCATTTCCAAATAATGAAATACCTCCAATATTTTTGTTTTCTCTCACAGCTGCAGCAAGTAATTCAATACAGATAATAAATAAGTAAGCTGATAGTGGACATTCTTGTCTCAAACCCCTTTTTATATGAAAAAACTCGGTCATATATCCTGAATTGGTAACCGAACTTTTTACATTATTGTAAAAACATTTTATCCATCTAATGATATCAGTCCCAAAATTAAAACACTTCAAACAGTTAAACATAAAATTATGACTAATACTGTCGAAAGCCTTTTCGAAGTCTGCGAAGAGTATTAACCCTGGATGATTTTCTTCTTCCAGTGCTTCTATTGTTTCCTGTATGAGTCGAATATTCTCTCCAATATATCTTCCCTTAATGAAACCAGTTTGTGAATTTTCTATGATATGAGATATGTATTTTTTAATTCTATTTGAGATTGTTTTTGTTACTATTTTATAATCAGTGTTTAATAAAGTTAGAGGTCGCCAATTATTTAAGTTGCCTAGGTCATTATTCTTTTTTGGAAGCAATGAAATTAATCCTTGTTTTTGCATAACAGTCATGTCTCCATTTTCAAATGAATAATTGAGTGACTTTACATAATAACTTTTTATGTCGCTCCAAAATATTTTGTAGAATTCTGTGGTTATTCCATCAGAACCAGGACTTTTGTTGTTTTGCATTGCTTTAAGGGCTGATGCACACTCATATTCTGATACGGGACCTTCTATACTATTTTTTTCATCATCTGTTAGTTTTTTATTTATATTTTTGTTGAATTGTTCAATATTTTTAGTATCTATTTTTTGGTATTTATATAATTGCTTATAGTAGGACTCAATTTCTTTTAATATGTTTTTAGAATTTATAATTTATTTACCATCTTTATTTAGTCTTGTGATTGTTTTTGCTGTTGCTCTTTTCTTTTCTAGATTAGGAAAAAATTTAGTGTTTTTCTCTCCGCCATCTATATACTCCGCTCTTGCCCTAACTATATATTCATTTACTTTTTTTTCATTTATTTCTTCCAGTTTGTTTTTCTTGTCTTTTAATAGAGTGTTATTTTCTTGTGTATTATTTCCATTTGAGATGTTTTGTTGTATATCATTTATGTCCTTAATCAGTTTGTTTTCTTGATTCTTATTTTCCTTCTTATTTTTGGCTGCATACTGTATGGTTGTATTTCTTATTGCTCCTTTTATAACTTCCCATAGTATATTTGGGTTAGCTGTGCTATTAATTTCAGCAGTTTCTCGAATTGTATTCCTTATTTTCTCTTGGTAGTTGTTTTGTAATAGTAAGCTATTATTTATTTTAAAATAACCTGGTCCACGCTGCTCAGGTGTTAAATGTAAATTAATTGTGACAATTGAATGATCAGATTTAAATCCTTGTATAATTGTACAGTTGCAAACGCTATTTACAACGGAATTTGAGACTAAGAAATAATCTAATCGTGAATATATGTAAGGTTTGCTTGATGAATGCCAAGTAAACTGCATTGTATTATTATTCAAGAGTCTCCATATATCATTTAGATCAAAACTGTCCATGGCTGTTTTTATTGTTTCTCTACTTTTTGCATGCGTTATTAATATTCCTCCTATTTTATCGACATCTGGCTCTAATACTGTGTTGAAGTCTCCCCCTATAATGAACTCATCTTCTTCATTTTCCGCTAAATATTTATGCAAAGTTTCAAAAAAAGCTTTATCATCGCTGTTGGGTCCATAAATATTTATATATGTAATGTTACGATCGAAATTTTTTACCCTCAGTGCTTGGAGTTTCCCTGGTATTATTTCTGTATGTTCTTTAACATTATAATCCAAAGTTTTATCCGCCTTTATGCAAATGCCACCACTGTTACTACTTCTACCACTAAAATAAAAATCATATGTGTTATCCACTGCCCAAGTTTGTTCAATTTCTGGTGTCGAGTGTGTTTCCTGCAGAAAGCATATTTGAAATTTTTTAGCTTTTAGAAAGTTAAATATTTGTGTCCTTTTTTATTTTTGGCCCAATCCTCTGACATTAAAAGAGCAAATTGATATACTCATTTCGACCATATATGAAAAATAAATTTAGAAGGCGTTGGTAGACATGGCGTAGATTGACAATATACATAAGGTGCATCCTAAGGAATATAATAAAACAGAAAAAAGGCTCATAAGTTTGAAGGAAATGCAAATATAACGTTTTGTCTATATCTTTAAACATTAAGCCCTATGCACAGTCTGCTTCAAAAACTGGTTTACCTATCCGCGGTGGTGTGGGTGGCGGGGGGGGGGGGGTTGTAGGGTATCCTTAAACAATTTCATCCTTTTATAACCAGTTTTGCTAAACCGGTATTTGAGAAAATTTGAGTGTCTCTTCTCTAATCACTAAACAATATATCAACCTTTTTATTAATGTTTCCCTTACCCCTTCCCGCTTTGGATTTACTGGTAAACATATACTTTTGCAAATAGTGAAGACCCAGATAAAAGGCCACATAAGGTGATATTCCATCAGATTCTGCACTGTTTGCCAAGACAAAAGCGATCCTCAGTGATACTTAGAAATTCCAATCTATGACACCTATACCACAAAAAATGCGCGGCAAGATCCTACAAAACGGAAGGGGTTAAAAGATTAAATATCAATATAAGTTATCAAACTGTGCATAGTGACTGTGTTGTACGAGGGTCAGTCAAAAATAACTGAGCCCTATCTCATAGTATTTTAGCTTGGTATTGTAGACAACAAATGTGATTATTTTCTATAAGTACCATATGTCATCTATGTTTTGACCTTGAAGAATTACCCGAGTGAAGCTTTTATTATGGTTGCTAGGCAACCGAAGATCCTCAGTCAGATCGATGCGTTCACGATCTCAGCCACCATGAAAATACAGTATGTCTTTAAAAATCTTGTGTGCTTGATAGATTTTTTGAAAGACATATTTGACATTTATTTGAATAACATATATCATATTTTCTTTTCATTACACTAAGTATGTTAATGTTTAGGTAAACATTGATTGTATGCGTTGCCTAGCAACAAAAAACACCAAAATTCCACAAATTTTCAAATGCACGAGAATTGTGTTGCCATGGAAACAAAATTGTGAATTTAAATCAAGGAACTTAATATTTCTGAGGGTTTGTTTGTATATGCAATACTGTAAAAGCATTATTAGGCTAACATTTTATGTTTTCTATTAAAATTGTGTAAATTTGAATATGGGTGGGGTAAATTATAGGATGTCAGGCATGTAAAAATTTGATAAATTCTAAAATCAAACTGCCACAGCATCTATAATTTAGGTTCAGTTGGTTTCTGTTCTGTGACACTGAATAGGTACATGTTAAAGATATCAGACGACAGTGAATAGAGCATTGTATTCACATTACTGTTTCCATAGCAACGCTTAGAATAAGATATATCACAGCGTGAACGCACCCCTTTGACAGATCATATTCTGTTGCCTAGCAACCGTTACAAAAAGCCTACCAACAGAAATAAATTAGGTGATTGAATAGATTACATATAACTACAATGAAATGTCATCAAATAATATGTCCATTTTACTTGATTCAAATGTTATGAGGTAGGGCTCAGTTATTTTTGACTAACCCTCGTATGATATCAAAGAGACTTGCAGCATGTAAATGAACTATTATGCATGAAGCAACCATTTCTTGCCCAAGAGCATACTCTTCCCCACACATGCAAGCACCATGCTCGCGACCAATTCTGTATCATATGTTTTATCTTGCGACAGAATAAAGTAAATTTTGCTCATTTTTTTGCGTTGATATCGCTGACATTTTGCAATGGCACTTTACCTTTTATCAGTGCCGATGGGATAGTTTTATGTGAAAACAATTTTCTGTGCCTAAAAAGCTTGTCTAGGTGCTTCAACATTATATCAGTTTCATATAAAGTCGTCTGGCAGTTTAGGAGGGTAGCTACATATATGTTCAAATACAAAATCCATACACAGTAAGGGGCATAACCCGTATAAGTGAAAATATACAACACTTGAAGAAGCTAAATGTGTGCCTTTTCAACAATGATTTCAAAGTGAGGCTATAGAAATAACTCATTAAGGTTATGTCTGAATTTATTTATGACGAGGTCAAAATTGCAAGCTCAAAAAAAAACTGATCTAGGTTAAAACGCATCTTATTTTCTGATCTTCAAAGACCTTGCGTACAAATTTGTAGACGATGCATGCGGAATTTTCTTGCATAATCGTTAAGTCAAAAAAGATTAACTGCTTCAAGTGATATATCTTTTAACTTTTGGAGGTCATGCACCCGTCTCATACAGGCAGTAAAAACATTCTACTGCTACGCAGAAACGGGGGTATCCCAACGAAGCCCATTCGTTAGGAAAACCTAGCTTCAACCTAGAGCAGTTTGTAGCGGGAACTTGAATTATTTCGAATGTATGTGGCAGCGCTGAATGAAAACGATGTCTAATGTTTGTTCCCAGCCAAAATTTATGCATTGACCAAAAATAATTTAGCAGATCAATGGTCAATACATTGTTATGTCACTTCGTTGCATATTTACCTGAGCGATATACAGTGTATATGTAAAAGCTCGAAGCCAATATACATATATTCTTTTTGGATAAAAGTAAGGTCGTATAGCATATCGTGTCATAAATTTGGCAAACCACAAGACATCATATATTCAGAGGCTACATCAAGTGATATTTAAAGCAAATACACAAAAAAAACAACTCTATATCAGCTTGACGGCGGAACACCAATGGTGATGCGCTGACTGCGCATAATACACATGCGCAGTCCGCACGGCACCCTCATTTTTCGCTTGATAATTTAGAGGTCTGATGTGAAAATCTTGAACCGATTGGGATCATACACATCTCTAAGCCTCAGTATGTAATTTAGTAAAATTTCAAAAATTGTACTTTCATTTCCTTGGTCTTCGAATTTACGAGATTAGACAGTAGCTGAAAAGCATTAGTCTCCACATCTATATCATACTAAACATGCATAGAGTAACAAAACAAATAATCGAGGAGACAACAGATACCACAACAGCAAAAGGTTGAGCTTAAAAAATACACATGATGTCTAACTTTCGGGAACAACACCGATACTATATGCATTTACATTAATATTTTGACCATATACTGTAGACGCGACCTATTTTGGTTTGCTCGTGAATCTCGCACTGGAAATAGTTTAAGTATACTGAACTCATTAAGTAATATATCTCAGCCAGGGATGTTTGGGGCTTTCAAGCATGACCACTGTTATATCCTTTGTACTCAACCAATGAAGGCATCGACGGGGCTGTGCGGCCGCGCATGCCCGACCGGACCCTCGATGGTTGTATAAGTAATAAGTAACCCTGTGCCAACTTTCTAGCATGACCTCTACTATAACTTTGTACTCAACCAATGAAGGCATGGACAGGACTGTGCGGATGCGCAGGCCCGTCCAAACCCTCGATGGTTGTATATGTAATAAGTAACCCATTGCTAACTTTCTAGCATGGCCACTACTATAACTTTGTACTCAATCAATGAAGGCACGGACCAAAATACCTCAATGGTTGAACCCTGTGCCAACTTTCTAGCATGGCCACTACTATAACTTTGTACTCAATCAATGAAGGCACGGACCAAAATACCTCAATAATTGAACCCTGTGCGCGGCCTGACCAAACCCTCGTTGGTTGTATATGTAATAAATAACCCTGTGCTAACTTTCTAGCATGACAACTTCTAAAACTTTGTACTCAACCTTTGAACTCAACAAATGAAGGCATGGACGGGCCTGTGCGGATGCGCAGGCCTGTCCAAACCCTCGATGGTTGTTTATGTAATACGAAACCCTATGTCAACTTTCTAGCATGACCACTTCTATAAATTTGTACCCAACCAATGAAGGCATGGACGGGGCTGTGCGGATGCGCAGGCCCGTCCAAACCCTCGATGGTTGTATATGTAATACGAAACCCTATGTCAACTTTCTAGCATGACCACTTCTATAAATTTATACTCAACCAATGAAGGCACGGACGGGGCTGTGCGGATGCGCAGGCCCGTCCAAACCCTCGATGGTTGTATATGTAATACGTGACCCTATGTCAACTTTCTAGCATGACCACTTCTATAAATTTGTACCCAACCAATGAAGGCATGGACGGGGCTGTGCAGATGCGCAGGCCCGTCCAAACCGTCCAAACCCTCGATGGTTGTATATGTAATACGTAACCCTATGTCAACTTTTTAGCATGACAACTTCTATAAATTTGTACTCAACCAATGAAGGCAAAACATATGTTGTGGGTACTCAAAAGAGCCGTCTGAATGATGAATAAGAAAATAATCGCAATTTTAAGCTGATTTTTTTTTGCTTAACTGACCCTATGATGATCGCAAACCCCGAAGACAGGGATTCTTGTGTCGAAGTCTAATTACGATGGTTGAGTCGTGACACGTTATATCCAACAATGTGGTCTGTGCGACCATCTAAGGCTCAGATCAGCCTGCGCGAACGCTAAGCCTGATCAGAGCCTTTGCTAGTCGCTGGAATATTCTATTACTCATAGGCTACTACCCGAGCATCAACAAGGATTTTAAGCTTTAAAGAAGGCTGTACAGGCACGTCTGAGTATACACTTGTCAAAATGTCACATTGTTGAAAATCACATGTTGTGGTTCTTAATGAACTAGGAAACTTGTGTTTATTAATGAACTCTTACACCATCTGATGCATACTGACACCTCTCAAGTGAATACATAGAGGATCTTACACGAGTGCTCATGTTATATTGAATTTATTTAATGAGTTGAGAAAAGAGATCAAATATGAAGCTGGTCAACCCAATCACGATTGGCAACTTTGCTTTCCTTTTTAATTGCACGCTGGTGGGTCGGACTTCAGACTCTATGACGGTTCCTATTTAAAGACTTAACTATTGATAAGATGGTAGGGGCCTAATGCTTTAGCTGTTTGTCGGGCCCACCTGGGTTTACCTGTTGGATTTCTTTTGCTCCAGTATTCAGTTTTATTTACTGTTAAATCCTTATCTTTGCTTTATCTCCTTTTTATATCTTGATTTATATGTTCTAGGAGATGATACATTGATAAGTCAGGGGTCTTTCATGCAAACCAAACTTCTATGTGTCTTGATCCATATCTGAATTAAGAGTGAGGTTGGTGCACCGTTAAACCGGTTTAAGCCCTCCAGTAAAATATTTTACTGACCGTTCCAAGGCGGTAATTCTTTTGTGGATCTTTTATGTTTTCTCTGTTTTATGTTTGCTATGACTTTGTATGCATCTGTTTATATGTGCCTTGTGGTATTCTGCTGAGAAAGGGCTGACCTCTTGGCTCTCGTTTGTGGTGTCTTACCGTGAGTTTGTTACTTTCCCATTGGTGGTACTTGATTGTATCGATTCCTGATCTTTGCACCCTTACTTACTTTGCTGAGAATTTATGTCTTTTTCGCCACGAGTTTAATAAATTCAATGATACTGGAACACGATTGTTAGATTCTTTTTATCAATTGATATTAAAATTATTTTGAAACCCTTTATTTTGGCGAAAAACGTAAGATTTTGCCATATGCGTGACGTTCAGAACATCATTTCATAAAGTTTCCCGAAAATCTGTTAACCACTATTTTAATGCATGGCGTTATTTTACTCCCAGACGCGACGTCATCTGATAATGGATAATAGACATTCATTTTTATAAACTTGTGCCTTCAATGAGAATCAACTGACAGTAATTTGCACAACCCACGTTGATTTTTTGCTAGTTAGAATCAAACTCTAGGTTTTCAAATTGAAAGCAATGTTCAGGTAGCCATACTGAGTGTTTCAACATAGCTTTTCTGAAATAGGTTCTGCACGAAAGTGGTATCTAATACATTTTAACATTATCGAGACACAAATGTGAAACGGTGACTAGGCTTTGCAACAAAACAAATCTTGGTGAAGACTGATCACTGTTTTGCATACCTGTGTCTTGATAATGTAATAATGTTATAGTATGCAATATTTGATTAAAATATACCCTGCGGTTCAAGGGTTATGAGCATTTTATCTAAAAGACATTGAACAGCCAAAATGATGCTCTACAAACACTTATCACCGTTTTGTATACCAGGATGGATGGACAATATTAAAATAAATATGCAAAATTTGGTCTAAATATCCTATAAGGTTCGAGAAGCCTGAAGAATTGACTGACTGACCACAACAGGCTTGAAAATTGCTCAGCAAACCCATATCTATTAAAAATGTGTGGGTTCGCATATCAGTGGTTAGGGAGTATTGGCATGCATATGTATGTAAAATGTGATAAAATATACAATGTGGTTCAAGAGTTATGAACATTTTTACTAGCTGGTAACAAACGGGTGGACGGACTTATGGATGGACATACGGACGCACGGAATGATGGACTCAAATATAGTGATTTTAGTGCAGACCCAAGGGGTCCTGTTTTACTGAATTTATTAATCCTTAGGTTGCTCAGCAAGACTATTGTGTGTGTGTTGTGTGTGTGTGTGTGTGTGTGTGTGTGATGCAACTTCAACAGCTTGCACAGCTCACCAAACAAGGATATAACAACACAGAGCAGGTGTGCCGCTTCAGGAGGGACTTTAATTTTACCACGAAAAAAAAAGCTTTCTTATTGTCGCAGACAGGAAACGCTCAGGCACGCACTGATCTGTCTTATTTGCGGGGTGCATACTGGGATTGAACCGCCATTATTTTTATTAAAATATGGTATGTGATCACTACTTGCATAACTTAGGGCTTTGCATCCGGAAAGTGTTGACTAATTGAGAAATGGTAAACTTTCAGAAATTGAACTTTTTGTGATTTTTCTTTAAGCGTTAGCTATAAAATGTGTCACTACAGGAGCGCAAGAATTTGAACGGTTCGCTACATCCCATAATTCAAAGCGCGAAATGAGAGAGTCCTTTATGAGGTATTGTCAGGTCTTGAGAGAATCCAGCTCTTCTGGTGTTCGTACATACGAGATACCCACACTTGAAAATTGGACCAAAATAACCCGTTTCCAACAACATCGCTTTCATTTTGTATAAACCACGCCCATCACTCGAAAATATATAGTTACTGGTATTTAAAATGCCGATTTGACGGGGGAATTTAGTTATATAAGACCTTTTGCACAGAAAGCCACACAGTGAGCTCTGATCTCCATATAATATAGTGTTATGATGATGCATGTAATGAGCATGGAGTTTAATGATATATCTCATTACGTTGTCATATGCATCACTTGCATGTGCATATATGCCAAATATGATAATATGGGTGATTCCAATAGTATTCTAACATAATGAACAACACACAATATAATAACAATATTTATCGTATAGTAGGCTTCTCATATATATCAACCATTCCACGCAAAAATGTTAATAGAAGGGGCTTTAATCTGCCAAGTTCAGTTTTTCAAAATCGACTTTCTATGGAAAGTCATCATCAAAATCACGCATTCAGAAATGTTCCAGAAAATTTTACTAATGCAATAACACAAGATTGACAGTTTAGAAAGGCCTATCGCATAAAGCTTAGAGACCGCATACAACTAAACAGGAAAAGTATTTTGTCTATTTTGAACAATACTGCAACGTCCCGGCCTGTTGTTTCATCATTTTTAGCAGTGCTTTTCTGTGTAGAAGCCCTTACAGTTGTGAGTGTGCTTGCTGGACCAGTTTTATTATATCTGAGAGGTAAAGTTGTTTCTCTGTCTCCATTTGTAAATTCTGTTCTCAAGTTATCACGTGTAGGCGTTTCTGATATATCTAGTGGCACTGTTGTGTTGGTTGTGGTCGCAGTTTGAGAAACACCATTTGTAGGCGCTTCTGGTGTCTCTAATGCTTTCGTTGTGCTGTTTGTTGTCGTTATCTGGGAAACAGCTGACTGGATTCTGGTAATTTCAGGTGTTGTATAATCTCTCAACTCTGTTGAATTGTACTCCATTGTTTTTACTTTCTGTGTTGTACTATCTTGGAAAGTTGGTTTAATTTCGGTTGTGTCTATTTTGATGGTTGATGCTTTGGAGGTGTTTTCATCTGAAATTAATGATCTTCTAAAAAACTAACTAAACAAAACAGTTCATGTGTACAAGCTAAATCTAATTCTAGAACAAATATTTGGTCTGCAAAAAAGTATTTCATCCCCTGATGAAATCCAGGTGTTGTCTGTACATGCGCGGATCCAGAAAAAATTTTGTCAGGGGGGTCCAATTTCGATAGCGATTTTTTTAAGTTTGAGGATGAGAGGAAGGATCCAAATTCCACTTTTAGGGGTCCATCATTGTTCCACCAGCAAAACGCCATTTATATGACATTTTTGCTGGCGTGCCAATGGTGGCCCAACATTGAATGCTGGCTTTGCAGCTTTGTGATATTTTAGGGGATCGAGACCAGTATTGCTAAGAAGCCCTGTAGTTCTGTGATTTTTCAGGGGGGGGGGGGGGTCTGGACCCCTACCCACTCCCTCTGGATCCGCGCATGATGTACTTAGAGGATGATTTTATTTTTAAAAGTCCTTATTGTGCAGTTGCTTCCATTTGATCAAGAGCAAATAACTCTAAAGTCAATAGTTAGTTCCTGCCTAAAGTCTCCTAGATTTTATGATTGAACTTGTTACCTCTAAGAACGCAAAAGATGAAAGTAGTATACCCGCTATACTATTTTATTTTTACGATTTTAACTTAAAAGGGCTAGTGACTCTAAAGTGAATGATAAGGACTGGTGCAGACCAACTCGTCTAAGATTTGAGTCATTAACCTTAATAGGTGCATACGATTATATTTCGGAGACCAGTTGGCTAATTTTGATAATATTTTATTGTCACCATTTTTGGAATAAGGGAAAAGCTGGATTTCAGGCAGATTAGATAGTTCTCATACCAAAATGTAAAATGCACCAAAATGTAAATATGTGGACTTCATAGATGGATGGACAGACAGACAACATATTATCCCTATACAATTAGCTCACTTTGTGATCCTTTGACACAGGTTAGCTAACAAACGGACAATGCAATAAGACCAAAAATATACATGTGTTCTGAGTAACTCGAGCCTGTCTAAATTTACTCATGAAACCTACATTTTTTAAGGTTTTTTGAAAAAAATATAATTTTATGCATATCGCCTTTCAAAAGGCATAAACTTATATTTTTTTCCTGAAAAAAGTGATATAAAAATATGTGTGCCTACCCTACCGAAACATTTCAGACCCCTTACGTGAACACACTTATATTTGTATGTTACAAAATGCAAAGGTTTCATAATTTGAATGTGTCTTGATCCACATCTAAACTAAGGGTGTTGTTAGCGCTACAAAACAAGTTTAAATCCTCCTGTAAGGGTATTTTTGACTGACCATTCGAAAGCGGTTCTTCTTTTGTGTATCATTTTTTGTTACTCCTGTGAAAAAGCTGACCTCTTTGCTCTCTTGTATGTTATGTTTTATTGTGTTTTTGTCACTTTCACACAGGGTGTCCTTGGTCGGGCGGGGTGCTTGATTGTATAGATTCCTGATATTTGCCTTCTTGACCATTTTGTAAGCTTCAATGTATTGTATATTTAACATGATTATGCATCTTTAGGTACCAAAATCTAACGAACTGTCTCAACTATGCAACAACAAAGTAAAACAAACACACATTTGAAATCAGATTCGTTTTTTTAAAATAGCTGTGCTTACCTGAGAATGTGTGGTATGTGGCATTAAAGCCCGGACCATTTATACTTCCATCAGATCTAAACTCCAGAAATATTGTAAGCTCTGATACAACTACTACCTGCTCATTAGTACCACAGTATTTCTCTATAAGGTCATGCTCTGACATGCTTCCCTTGTATATCTGTAATAAAAATATAATGGTTAAAATACAACAGATGTAAAAATGTTGGTACTTGCACATATAGACATATTCAATATACATTCATAGGCAACTACCTTGTAAATATTGAAACCTTAATATGATCTAAGTCATTATCTACGTCCTTATACGCAAACATTTTAATCTAGATTTTAAAACAAGAGTGCCCTAGGACCCTGGATAGCTCACCTGAATCCTGGCACATGAAATATGATGCAAATACATTTCTACTTTTAACTCTGGTGGCCGTTTTGTTTAGCCGCTATAAATGGTCTGAGCAATTTTGGTAGAGGGCATCATGAGCAACATTTCTGTGCAGTTATTTTGAATTTGAACATGTGACACACTAGGAGATGTCGTTTAAAGATGTTTCTTATTTATAGCTTTGGTGGCCGTTTTGTTAGATGCAGTGGAACCATTTGTGCGATTTGGGTGTTACGACATAATGCCGGTCAGGAAGGAAGAGGGGAAATCTTATTGGAAAATTCCTTTTTGCGATGACGATGCTACCAGGGAAAAATAATGCACACAACTAGCAAAAACTTTTCAGTACTTTATGTACTAAGAAAACATCAACAACACATTAATATACAATGACACCACCTACGCTGTTATTTCTGGCTAATTGACCATCCTATACTAGAGCAAGTTGCCACTCCAAGATCGTTTCAATTAGAACCAATCTTGGACTGTCCTGTTCTAGATGTACGTCAACTAGTCAGAAATAAGAGACGTAAAGAATATGATTAACATATAACTTAAGAACAAAAAAAAACAATTGGATCCTTTAATATTTAAGTTCTCGTATTGACGAGAAATCTCGAGATTATACGCGTCTCGCGAACACTGTCTTCTAAGCTGCACGTGTGTCTCTTTCAGACCATCGGCGCTGAGGTGATCGAACCTGTACTTTGGTCGTCACTGGATTAACGTATTCGTGTTATCTGTTACGCGTACTACTGATCGTTACTCAAGACGTCAGTATTAATTTATGTCCTCCTGATCATATCCCACATTGGGACGTCAGATTTTTCATATAAACATTCGAGCCGGTTGGCTTCCCATTTTGTTGCACTACGTTGTAACGATTGGGGCTTTGATCCACGCTGGTCGTGGCCTAAGGGGGACAACTATTATGTGCCCTCAGGTACTTATCAATGGCTCACCAACTTTCAGCCTCCAACGTAGGAGGGGACACAAGAGATGATTCTGCAAAAAACAATCTATATTTAGAATCTCAGAATCACTCTTTTGCGTCGATAATGGGGTTGTTCGTTCGAAGTTTACAAAAATAGAAATAATTTCAGTGGTCTTACTCTTTTAAATTACAGCCTAACCCTATAAGCGCGCGATTAGCCCACACCCGTGGGTGTATGGCTAACGGCTCTCATGCGGTTAGGATGGATCGGCTCTTCTAAATACCCACACTTAAACTTATATAATAGAGAAGTATTTTTTAGTGACTGGCCTATGTCAGCGCTAAACAATACCTCTTATGCCAAACGAACAAACCCATACGTAACAAACTCTTCTATACACTGTCGTAACGTCACCCTGGTTGAGACGCTATCGCAGCCGAAACATCAAGATCCCGTGGTCCTTTTTCCCTTCAAGGTCACGTTATCTAGATAGTTTCGAGGTTTACACATACTGATACCAATTCTCTTAAAATTCCAGGAAAAAGGTTGAACAGTGTGGTGCCGACGTAACGTTTGGACGTTTACGTCGGACATCACCCTGCCCACGCACTAATTTCGTACATGTATAACGTATCAGTTGTAAACAACTAATTATGACCTCTCGGCAAAACATATACATCAATATTGAGAGATTACATTCTGCTGTTTTATGTGTGTAAAACCGTACAATGCTTTCTTACATTTATTTTGGTGTAACACAAAAATGCTTTACATTTACTTTGGTGTAACGAAAATATCTTACATTTACTTTGGTGTAACAAAAATATCTTACATTTACTTTGGTGTAACATTACACCTACCTAATCTCTAAACATACATGTCAGCTATCACCTTATTTATGTAAGTGTGTTGTAGTGTATGCACCTAACCCTTATTCTTATATGCGTCAGATATAACTCGAGGTGACACATACAGGTCGCTACAGAAAGTCGATTATCACTGGCAGTTAAATCGTCTTTCCAACAACGCCGTACAAATCACAACAATTTAAAATCTAGCTGCTAAAATTGTTTTTCACCTATCGGTCCCTGGTAAATCTTTCAGCATGCCATTATAGTTTTAGGTGCAGGCCCGACATGGCCTGTGACTACATTTGTCCGAAATAACCCGACGAGTCCATCCGGACAGCTTTTACTATAGCCGCAAGAATGGTCCCAGCAGATTTTTAGGCAATACGCATGTGCGTAACTTCATACGCAAGTGCGTAACAATCGCTATTTTCACCAAAAAAACGGGACGTTATTGATAACACCCGAAAGAACACATACACGGAATGCTGGCCGATTCAACAGACGACAAAATAGAAAACGAGTGACTTATTATTTCAATACAATGTGACATGCTAGAGACATCGCGATTCAATGCAATTACACGGATCGCCATCGCCCTGTCATGTACAATATCAATACAGTAACAATATATATAGCTTCACGTACCTTTTATAATAATGAATAGCATCTCTATATCGAACCTTTCATCGGTATGTTTAAAATGTCCCCTAACAAGAATGGGAAATTCCATCCTTTATATATTGAAAAACGCACAAGATTTCCGAGATATTCAAGAAGAATAAGGAAAACGTGCAAGCGTTGATAAATATAGATACAATGAATTCCATCTCAGACAAACCGACCTTTTATTGGGACTATCAAAAGAAAGAGTACCGTATCATGGTTCGAATAGGTGACCAGGTGCATACCTAAACCACTGCGTATTTGTGCGTATACGCAACCATAGCTGATTCTGTTATTCCAGCCATTCTGTATCGTAACAAAGGCCCTTCCTTTTGGGAGAAAAAGGAATGACTTTTTCTTACGATACACGATGCAGAAAAGAAGGAATAATACAGAATAAATATATAATACTACATATATACACGTGCGACTTAAATGGCGGACTACCTGGAAAGATAGTCTGCCCCCACATTGACTTGTCCTCGGATTGCCACAATCCTAAATCTGTATGGTTGGAGCTTTAATGCCCAACGCATAATTATGGGGTTGTACCCCTTTAACTTTTCCATATATGAGGTTGTACCCCTTTAACTTCCTATGAAGTTTTATGTCTTATGACATTTAATATATATGGCTTAATAGCCAATAACTTTGCAAAGATCCACATGTTACGCATTCTTATGCTTAGTATCCCTATTAATAACTTCCTCCATAATACAATTTTTGCTCAAATAAATCAACGTGACTTTTCACGTTGTAGCTAACCTTTGTTGCTAAAATATTATATTATCGTGACTTGCTCACGTCAACCGTCTACCGTCATACGTCATGACTTAAATATAATTCCGTGACTCCTCACGTCAAAAGTACACCTATGTGACTACTACTATGCTATCATAGTTAAAATATAGGTCAACAATCCGAGACAATTGGGTCATTACACCATCGCACACCTTTAACATTTATGCTGACTACTGCTATCAGTCTCAGTCATATTGCGCCAATAATATGGTATTGGGCAACGTCTACCACTACCATATGAACGTCGTCGTTCTGTCTGGCTTTCAGTCCGTCTTGTACGGCTAACTACTGCTTCCTTAGAGGATATGTTTCTCTGGGGTACACTACAACAATGAGTCATTGCGACCTTTATATTGTGAGTTGTCCTTTGACAAATGGCACAAGATCTACAAAATTGAGTTACCTCCCTACAAACACCGGGCCAATAAAATTCATCTAAGACCTTAGATATAGTTTCCTTTCTGCCTCTATGATTTACCACCTTCCGTGATTCATGGGCTAAATTCATAACGCTATGCGTTAAACTAGAAGGAACCACTAACTGAAGTGAAACTTTAGCATTCTTCTTATGATGCCTATAAATTAAACCATTCCTACGAATGAACTTAGTTTCACCACTAGAGAAACTGCGACTTTTAGTCACACTACCAGACTACCCTTCTTCTAATATCTGCTAACTTAGCATCTGACGCTTGCTTCATACATAATTCTTGCCTGTTCTGCCTAATAAACTTATCTGCGACCTTGACCTTTCTATCCTTTCTACTTTTCTTTGACCTCATATTTCTAACTACCCCTGATGAAAAATGGGTAATATCGGGAAATTTTGACCCCTCAATGTTCCCAATGACTAAGTCATGTGCTGGATCATCAATGCACAATGCATCCGTACTACCTCTAAAAAATGGACAATCAATATTAATACGGGCCATAGGACATCTCTGATTATAATTGTTAATAAGAGTCACACCAGACTGCTTATTTAACATCTGACCATCAGAAACTAAACTTTTCCTAACAACTACCCCCGTACAACCTGTATCTCTCAAAACTCTGATCTCTTTACCATTTACGGTACCAATCGCTGTCGGCAACCTTGACCGTGGGAAATGACAAGTTCCCTTATTATCCTTACGGGGTAATCCTTTGCCTACATCCAAACTTTTATCAATCTTACAAAAATTGACCTGATGGTCAGTCCTGTAATTATCATAATCATAGCGATTGTCATGTTGGTCAACTCGACCACGGTTCCTATCCTGACCCCAATTAGAATTACTTCCCCTATACTGGGAATTAAATTCAGCACTATAAGCTACCCTTTTGTTATCGGGGTTATTCCAGCATTTATGCGTGGGGTGGGGCTTGCCACAAATCTTACACTTAACTACCGGCCCTTGATCTTGCTTGGGCTCTACCTTAGGCTGGGCTTGATCTACACCTCTGCTTTTATGCTGCCCTTTGGAAATACACAAGGGAACACCCCCTTTTGCATCGGCGAACAAATCCGCCTCATGGGCTAACTCATCAATGGCTTTAAATGGCTTGGGCTTAAGATACAAATAGAGTTCATGACTGCAACAGTCAAGGAACTGGTCTCGGGCCAAAAAATCACAAACCGCCTCGTAGGTCTTTTCGACCTTTGCCAAACCCAACCATTTATCAAGGTAGCTCGCTAGCCTACCGCTAAATTGTCTGAAAGTTTCGGCTTTCTCGGGCCTACAATCCCTAAATTTCTTACGAAAAGATCGTTCGGTGAGGTCGAAATTAGTAAGCAGAGCCTCCTTAATCTGACCATAATCCGACTGGTCATCTCTGGAAAGCCTAACGAAGACTTCCAAAGCGCGTCCCTTTAATAAGGCACTTAAGTATGATGCCCACATGGACGGGTCCCATTTATTTGACAAAGCATAACTTTCGAACCTAGTTAAATAGCTATCCATCTTATCCGTATGTTCGTCAAAGTATGGAAGCTTGGGACTCCTAGGATTTGAACTTTTCTCTTTGGGCCCCCAGGGATGTGAAGTGGTCTCGGCCTCGATTTTTTTTAGTTCTACTTCGGCCTCAATTTTTTTTAGCGCAATTTCTTTTTCCATTTCCATTTCCTTATCCTTGCGCGCGGCCTCAATTTTCAATTTTTCAGCCTCAATCCTTAACTTTTCTAATTCCCGATCCTTATCTTTTTGCTCCCTATCTTTCTCTTTTTGCTCTCTTTCTTTATCTTTTTGCTCGGCCTCCCTTTTCTCTTTTTCATATTCCCTTTGGGCCAACCTTTCCTCCCTTTCTAAATCTTGTTGCCTCTTAAGATAATCCCTTAGTTCTTGCCCTTCATATCCTAATTCCCGTGCTAATGAAATATGTTTATCCATTTTAGCCTATTGTTGGGAATGGTATGAGTCAACTATACTGTTGAAAATAAATAAGGGTTCGCTTTGTCCCTTTTAAATAGGTATGGGCTAACCAACGTTCGCGCTGGTAAACTAATAATTTTACTAGGGATTTAAATGACGTTACATATGAGTAACGTAAAGTACAACGTATAAGAGATCACCACGGAAAGGTGCCTAGGATATATATCAACCTTAAATAGGCCTTCACTGAACGTATTTGACTAAAAAACGTCATTCATTTTCTCGCATTTATGTCAAGAAATGTATACCTACGCGATATTAATATAAACGCGTTACAGTCAAGTCAACAGTCACTTGTCATAGCAAGACATAATAATTGACTAAAATAATCTTTCTATGGACTTCTTCTAATAATAGAAATCAGTTGAGTGGCGTCACACACTATGACGTCACTGAGGTGATTTAAATTATAAGTACCCTCAAACGATATGAAATTTTCCACATCAGTATCCTTAATTAATAGGAATACAGGGCATAAGTCAATACACAATGATATGGGTAAAATAAAGGTGGACAAGTCTAATAATTAAACTCTGACAAATTTTCCTTGGGTTTTATACCCTAATGGCAATCCACAGAACAAGAAAGTATGGGTCCCCTCAGAATGTTATGTGATGACTTATTTACATGTGTCGCACTTCATCACAGGGGAACGCATGCAATCAGTACTGTGTGTTGACACTCACCACCTTTCTTGTAAAGAAAAACTACTAGTGTGCGCCCGTAGCAACGTCACAGCAGAGAAATTTGCCAATAAAACCTCAAAAATCCCACTTCTGACACCATTGTTACGACATAATGCCGGTCAGGAAGGAAGAGGGGAAATCTTATTGGAAAATTCCTTTTTGCGATGACGATGCTACCAGGGAAAAATAATGCACACAACTAGCAAAAACTTTTCAGTACTTTATGTACTAAGAAAACATCAACAACACATTAATATACAATGACACCACCTACGCTGTTATTTCTGGCTAATTGACCATCCTATACTAGAGCAAGTTGCCACTCCAAGATCGTTTCAATTAGAACCAATCTTGGACTGTCCTGTTCTAGATGTACGTCAACTAGTCAGAAATAAGAGACGTAAAGAATATGATTAACATATAACTTAAGAACAAAAAAAAACAATTGGATCCTTTAATATTTAAGTTCTCGTATTGACGAGAAATCTCGAGATTATACGCGTCTCGCGAACACTGTCTTCTAAGCTGCACGTGTGTCTCTTTCAGACCATCGGCGCTGAGGTGATCGAACCTGTACTTTGGTCGTCACTGGATTAACGTATTCGTGTTATCTGTTACGCGTACTACTGATCGTTACTCAAGACGTCAGTATTAATTTATGTCCTCCTGATCATATCCCACATTGGGACGTCAGATTTTTCATATAAACATTCGAGCCGGTTGGCTTCCCATTTTGTTGCACTACGTTGTAACGATTGGGGCTTTGATCCACGCTGGTCGTGGCCTAAGGGGGACAACTATTATGTGCCCTCAGGTACTTATCAATGGCTCACCAACTTTCAGCCTCCAACGTAGGAGGGGACACAAGAGATGATTCTGCAAAAAACAATCTATATTTAGAATCTCAGAATCACTCTTTTGCGTCGATAATGGGGTTGTTCGTTCGAAGTTTACAAAAATAGAAATAATTTCAGTGGTCTTACTCTTTTAAATTACAGCCTAACCCTATAAGCGCGCGATTAGCCCACACCCGTGGGTGTATGGCTAACGGCTCTCATGCGGTTAGGATGGATCGGCTCTTCTAAATACCCACACTTAAACTTATATAATAGAGAAGTATTTTTTAGTGACTGGCCTATGTCAGCGCTAAACAATACCTCTTATGCCAAACGAACAAACCCATACGTAACAAACTCTTCTATACACTGTCGTAACGTCACCCTGGTTGAGACGCTATCGCAGCCGAAACATCAAGATCCCGTGGCCCTTTTTCCCTTCAAGGTCACGTTATCTAGATAGTTTCGAGGTTTACACATACTGATACCAATTCTCTTAAAATTCCAGGAAAAAGGTTGAACAGTGTGGTGCCGACGTAACGTTTGGACGTTTACGTCGGACATCACCCTGCCCACGCACTAATTTCGTACATGTATAACGTATCAGTTGTAAACAACTAATTATGACCTCTCGGCAAAACATATACATCAATATTGAGAGATTACATTCTGCTGTTTTATGTGTGTAAAACCGTACAATGCTTTCTTACATTTATTTTGGTGTAACACAAAAATGCTTTACATTTACTTTGGTGTAACGAAAATATCTTACATTTACTTTGGTGTAACAAAAATATCTTACATTTACTTTGGTGTAACATTACACCTACCTAATCTCTAAACATACATGTCAGCTATCACCTTATTTATGTAAGTGTGTTGTAGTGTATGCACCTAACCCTTATTCTTATATGCGTCAGATATAACTCGAGGTGACACATACAGGTCGCTACAGAAAGTCGATTATCACTGGCAGTTAAATCGTCTTTCCAACAACGCCGTACAAATCACAACAATTTAAAATCTAGCTGCTAAAATTGTTTTTCACCTATCGGTCCCTGGTAAATCTTTCAGCATGCCATTATAGTTTTAGGTGCAGGCCCGACATGGCCTGTGACTACATTTGTCCGAAATAACCCGACGAGTCCATCCGGACAGCTTTTACTATAGCCGCAAGAATGGTCCCAGCAGATTTTTAGGCAATACGCATGTGCGTAACTTCATACGCAAGTGCGTAACAATCGCTATTTTCACCAAAAAAACGGGACGTTATTGATAACACCCGAAAGAACACATACACGGAATGCTGGCCGATTCAACAGACGACAAAATAGAAAACGAGTGACTTATTATTTCAATACAATGTGACATGCTAGAGACATCGCGATTCAATGCAATTACACGGATCGCCATCGCCCTGTCATGTACAATATCAATACAGTAACAATATATATAGCTTCACGTACCTTTTATAATAATGAATAGCATCTCTATATCGAACCTTTCATCGGTATGTTTAAAATGTCCCCTAACAAGAATGGGAAATTCCATCCTTTATATATTGAAAAACGCACAAGATTTCCGAGATATTCAAGAAGAATAAGGAAAACGTGCAAGCGTTGATAAATATAGATACAATGAATTCCATCTCAGACAAACCGACCTTTTATTGGGACTATCAAAAGAAAGAGTACCGTATCATGGTTCGAATAGGTGACCAGGTGCATACCTAAACCACTGCGTATTTGTGCGTATACGCAACCATAGCTGATTCTGTTATTCCAGCCATTCTGTATCGTAACATTGGGTTAAAGTCTTCATGAGGAACATATCTGTGACATGATATTGAATTTGAATTTGAACCAGTTACCATTCAAAGGCATTTCGTATCTAAAGCTCTGGTGACTTCTTTGTTCAACAGAGCAAAACCATTTTTGCAGTTGTGGTTGAGGGCATTATGAGACACATTTGTCTGAAATTATTTTGAATTTGAACTAGTGGTTCAGGAGTAGATGTTGTTTTAAGATATTTCTAATCTAAAACTCTGTTGGCGCCTTTATCTGGGAGAGTGAAACCGTTTGTGAACATTTGGTAGAGGGCATCATTAGAACTATTTCTGTGAAATTATTTTAAGTTGGGCCAGTGGTTCAGGAGTAGATGTTGCTTAATAATATTTCTTGTCTAGAACTCTGGCAGATTATTTTGAATGTGGACCGGTGGTTCAGGAGAAGATGCTGTTAAAAATAATTCTTATCTAGAGATCGTGCTGCAATATTGGTAATGGGCATTTTTGGAAACATTCATATGACATTATTTAAAATTTGCATCAGTGGTTCAGAAGGAGGTTTTGTTTGAAGAAAAAGCTTATGATTAATGCACGACAGGCGGATGATGTACAATTACAAGAGCTCATCTTGAGTCTTTGGCTTAGGTAAGCTAATTATGGATCATACATATGTACTTACTTTATAATCTAGTTGTTTACTTCATGCCAATACATTGTATATGGCTTGATCGTTTAAAATGATATCAAAACTATGGTATACTGAACGCCAAATTATAAACCTGACGAGAAAATGGAAATTTTACCTTATCAGCCAACTTTGTTTTTCCATTGTCAGCCAACTGCAATTTTACCTAACCAACAAACAAGGATTTTATCTTATTAGCAATCTAAAATTTTATCTTATCAGCCAAGTATAATTTTACTTTATCAGCCAACTGGAATTTTACCTTATGAGTCAAATTGATTTTATTTCATCAGCCAACATTGATTTTACCTTATCAACTAGCTTGGAATTTACCTTATTAGCCAACTGGGATTTTACATTATCCGCAAACTGGGCATTTACCTTATCAGCCAGTTAGATTTTTTCATCAATCAAATGGGAGTTTACCTTATAAGCCAACTGCATTTTTATCTTTTAGCTTAACCTATCAGCCAACTGATACTTTCCCTTTTCAGCCAGTTAGAATTTTACCTTACCAGCAACTGTTATTTCCTTTATCAGCTAATTGATATTTCAACCTTTATATCAGCCAATCAGGATGTGTCCATATCAGCCAACCGTTGTTTACCTTATCAATTAACTGATAGTTTACTGTATCAGCTAACTGGAATTTTACATTGTCGACGTACTTAGATTTTAACTTATCAACCAACTGTTTTTTACTTATTGGCTGTCTGATATCTTACCTTATCAGTCAACTGGAATTTTACTTATCAGCCAACTGGGATTTTACTTTATCAGCTAAGTGTGATTTTACCTTATCAGACCCCTCACCTTAACCTTCTCAGCCAACTGGAATTTTACCATGTAAACTAACTGGGATTTTACCTTATCAGCCAACAAGAGTTTACCTAGTCAGCAAACTGAAAACTTATATTAGCTTGGAATCCACCTTACCTGTCATTTACCTTATCAGCCAACCAAGATTTTCTTGTTAGCTAACTGGGATTTTATTTGTTCAATTAACTGTGATGTTTCTTTATCAGACCACTGACTTTTACCTTCTCAGCGGCCAAATGGAATTTAACCATGTAAACTAACTTGAAATTTACTTTATCATCCAACAATAGTTTACCTTGTCAGCAAACTGAAAACTTATCTTATCGCCTAAACCAGAGCTTATCTTAACAGCCAGCTGCTATTTTACATTATCAAATAACTGAAATTTTACATTGTCAGCCAACTGGAATTTAGCCTTATCAACTTACTGTTTTTCACCTTATCAGCAAACGACAGTTTACCTTATCAGTCATTGGAAATACCTTATCAGCCAAATGAACTGTTTTCTTTTTTCAGCAAAATTTTCCCTTATAATCCATTTACCTTATCAGCCAACATGAATTTTACCTTATCATTTGACCGGCACTTAACCATTATCAGACCACTGAAATTTTACTTTATCAACTATATGTAGTTTACCTTATTAGCCAACTTGAATTTTACATTTTCAGCCATTTATCTTATCAGCAAAATAGGTTTTAACCTTATCAACCAACTCAGATTTTACCTTATTAACTAATCTGAATTTTAAATTATCAGATGACTGTGATTTTACCTTATCAGCCGACTAGATATTAACCTTATCAGTTAGCTGGGTTTGTACCATATCAGTGAACTGGAATTCGTGAGAGGCATAATTATTTATAAGTTGTTGTTTATTGGTGCACACATCATATAACAGTGTCTACAAGCGGAAGCAACTTGTATATAAAAACAAATATGTTTATGTGAAGACACATAACATTTTTTTCTTTCTGCTTCCGTGTGTGTATGGGTGAGTTGTTGTGGTTGATGATGATTTTTTTTTTACTTTTTCGCTTCTTTTGGGTTCTTTTTAGAATATTTATTTGATTGTTGATTCCTCCAGTCAACCAATTTTGGCATGTGATTCAATTATTAATTTTTCTACAAAGAGGAGATAAAAAAATTTTATTGTCAATTTTAGCGACTTTGTCAGAAATTCACAAGACAGCAAGCCAAAACGGTCAATGAGATTACAATTCATAACTTAACCGGGTGGCTTAAATAAATATTAACTATAAAAGATAGGTGACCATTTGAATAAATTTTAAAATCAGAAAGACACCATGTACTCAGCGTTTAGTTACACATTTGACCTCATACCAATTGGACCCAGCAGGTATTGCTACAATAAACAAATGTGTAAGATGTAGTTCTGTATTTTTTACATCATTCAACCCTAAATTGCATCAAAGACGCCGACAGAATTCTGTCCAAAATGAAGTGCCTGTCCCCTTAAAGCTTTGATTTAGGATAGACTAAGAATGAATGCCATCAGAAATTTAACCGGTCAAAAGAAGCCTTTTTTGTCCCAGTCAAAACGTTTGCATTCATGTCAGGACGTTTTAAATGAAAAGCAACTTGGAGCCAAAGCAGATACCTCACCTTAAGATAATCAAAAGTGCAAAATCCGGAGTACTCTATATCTATTCCATTGATTGTCAACACTATGGTTTGTTTTTCTTGTGCTGGAATGATCCATAAACAATCCAGATAGTTATCATACATTCCGTCATTATCTTCATCACGAGGTAAAAACCAGCCAGTTATGTAAGACAGAACGGCTCCACAATCTTTGTGAATAACTGCAAGAATAAACTAAAGTAAAACATCTGTAAAAGGGCCTCTGAAAAATAAACAAAACAAAGATCTTAATAATAAATGGTAGCTTAATGGAGGTAGAAAGTATTGCAGAATGCTCCCATTTGAGCATTCTGCAATACTTTTGACATTTTCGGTCTTTTTGAGAGTCGCCGTTTTACACAGGTGTTACTGTATATCGTTGTTCCCATATACGAGTAACCTAAGTGTCTATTTTAAATGGCATGACAAAGAGTGCAAAATCCAGATTAGACGATGCACGATCATTCTGATAATGAAATTCGACTTGCTGAATTTATAAAAATAGGGTTTTCCATTAAAAAAACATAAAAGATGCGTTGCCAAATAAATACCATACTGCATAATACCAGTTCAAACAGCATTCATACTGTTATCATATGCAAAGCTGTGAGATATCGTGAAATGTTAGTTGAATTTAAAGAGACATTTCAAAGCTGTTCATTAGTAAAGTATACCAGCCAAAACTACTATCTTATTCTGAGATGATTTTTTAGGAGCAATGTAATGTTACAGTTATATTTGTGACGCTTTAAACTGAAACAGATACTTGAGCTGCCACTTTCCTGAGAGCGAATATTTTCCTTCGAAATAAAGCAAATGTGAGGCAAACATTTCTTCAGTGATTAATGTTAAAACGTTACACCTGTTAGTATTGTAACCATTTTTCGGATAAATACTAACAAATAGGCCCCAAAGAGAAAAAAAAAACATTTTTCATGCTCCACTCAATTGAGCACGAAATTTCAACTGCTCATAAAGGCAAAAATACCGAAAAAGTAAAGACTTTTAGTGCTTTCAAACCCTTAATTGTTGTAATTACCATGCGAATACATGTCAAAAATGCCAATAATTGTTGGCGTTTAAACATTTATGAGCAGGAAAAATATCATATTCAGTTGAGCTAAGCATGAAAAAGTGTTATAACCTCATGGCCTGAATTGGTGAAATGTTACACCATGATAAGTGGCAGTTCGGCTGCCAAAGAAAATGATGTAAGGTAACACTTATTTTCACAGTGTTGATTCCAATACCAAATTTACCATATTCAAAACTGAACTGTCCAATAAATCCTCCAGCATTCGTCTTGTAATCTGACACAAAATGGACAGCCATTCTATTTGCGGTAGAGTTGACAACAATGGGCGACATTTTACCACAGTATGTACCAATTGTTACCTTGTCAGCTTGGGTTCCAATGTAAATCTGCAAACATCAGTTACATCATTTGAACTAGCACATGCGATATTGTTTTTTCTTTTTTTCTCAACCAAAGAAGGTTCTGTCCGGACTGTGCAAATGCACAGACTCGACAGAGCCTTTACTGCTTGCAGTAACATATCATGGATGTAATAAACCCATTCAAGCCTGGTGTCCTTTTTATGGGACATTAGAAAACAGTGCATAACCAGAATGCGGCGTCTGATCAGGTTCCCTACTGTTTGCTTATAGAATGTTCTATACAAAATGCGTCGTCTGATCAGGTTCTTCGCTGTTTGCTTATAGAATGTTCTATTAAAATTTGAATAAAGTTGAAAAATACCATCCAACATCCCTTAAACGGAAATGGACTGGTCCAATTGATAAAAAATGGAAATCCCATTCGGCTTAAATGGGTTAAGTAAGACTTCTGGGCCGGATATTGCACATTCTTACAAATCTAATGAGCTGACTCAATTAGTGTTTGGTAGTAATGGAATTTGAGCTGCGACATGCATGTGATTTCCAACAATGAGTGTTTTGACACGAATACACTCAGACGAGTCTATGTAGTCTCCTGTTTAGCTTAGAAACTCCAAATGCTGTTCGGTCAGTAGCTCAAGACTCATATCAGACTAGGCGTATGCACAGGCTGGTCGCCCATACCGCATTGTTTGAAATCTCATGTCGCGGCTCACTTATGCTTATCAAGATATACGTTTAAATGCTGAATATAGAGAGAGCACCTAAAACTGACTAAACAGTAAAGAAAACTATTATTGAAGATACTAGTCTTAGAACAAACTCTCGCAAAGTGAAAAAAGTTATAAAAAAGTTTGAAAAAGGAATACCTGTATTTCTATGACTTACTTTTTGGCTATTTAGAGATCGACCAATTATTTTATTTAATTTTGTGTTACATTCAAAATATCACGCAATTTATAATCTGCAAAGGCAACGCAAAATATATTTCTGGTTTGTGCGTCTACACAGGTGATACTACATTGCTAAAGCTCTCGGATTATATTTCCATACTGACACACACACCATACACTGTACATTACGTACATGTATTATATTGTAGTTTTTTTTTTGAATTTGGATATAATAGTAAACACATGTGTTTATACATAGGGGTATACTAATTGGGCCACAACGCGAGAAAATCTGACATTAGGGGGTTGCGAACAACAAAGGCGCAGACATGCCTGCGCATCAGTGGAGTCTGATCAGCAACTATGTTATTACCTTATTGGAAACGGTCATAGCAAACTTTCACTATTCTATCAAGCTGGTTATGGTATAACCTGATCGGAAGCCACGATGACAGATTTTGTTGTGTCAATGTCCTATTTAGAGTTGGTGCCTATATGTAAACATGTCATACTCAGTAAAGCTTGGTAACATGTTCTTCTTTGAAAGTTTTAAAATGGGTCTGAACCCTTCAAAACCTGTCTTCGAGGTTTCCGAAAAGAGGGGACTCAAACCGATCTCCTCTGCTACAAGACTAGCTAGAAATTTCGCTTGTAGTAAGTTAAGATTTAATAATATTTCTAATAAGCGAATAATAAAAGCGCTGATCAGACTGTGCAGATGCGCCGGTTGATCTGAGCCTTTGTTGTTCGAAAACATCGAACACCAGGTTTTCTCACGTCGAGGCCCAATCAACATAGACCGTGAGCTGCTAATAGACCGCCCTCCCCCCAGGAGGAATTTTGTACACTATAGTTTTCTAAAACTACGTAATATAAGAAGCAAAATAACACGTGTTGGCCATCTAGCAGTGGGGGAATATAAATATAAAGCTATACATAATTTTTTTTATTTATCCACATACTGATTCTCTTAAAAACATTTAATTAAATGCAGCAAATAGCCAGTATGCGTTAAAACAACAGATGAATACTATATTTTAGTTATATACGTTACTCTATTTCAAATAAACTACTATTCAGCCCTGTGCACTCACTAGACCATGTGCTGCCAAAATACCGCCTAGGAGGAGTTTTGTACACTATGATTTTCTATAACCACATTATATAAGCCACAAAACAATGCATGTTAGCTCCTGATGGGTTGGGACGTTACTCTGCTTATTCTTACAAATCATTGTTATCTTGTTATTAAAATAAATGACTAGCAGTATAATTTTAACTCATTTAGGTACCTTTTATTACTGTTATATACGTTTATTACATTAATTTAATGCAAAAATAAACAAGAAATACCAGCGTGTATTGTGTTACTGACTATGTCTGTATAATTTGAGCAGCAGTTAACTTGGTACACTAAAGTATTTTGGTTCCTGTTAAATAAGTGACTAGATTAAACTTAGTGTTCTTCAGTTAAGTAATACAAAAATCTAAATCCACCATACATAATCATTTCAGACTCAATTTAATACTGTCTTTCACAGCATTTTTCATATACATAGTACCTTACGATATATAATATGGTAATATATGTTACTTTACAATTTTGACAGAGCCTGGGGACTTATCCTTATTCAGCTGGTACTTGGAGTAAAATTGTCTCTTTTTTAATGAGGTTTAAAACCTATACATTTGGCCAAATCGACATTTTTTGGTTTTTAAAAAAATTCTAAAATAAACTATTTCACAAAATAAAATATGCTTTTACTATTTGACATAGTCTCTTTATAAGAGCAAGAGAGCTATATTGTGGACAAACTAGTATCTTTATGTCTATTTTACACACAAATCAGTTCTGAAAATGAAGTAAGATACCCTTTGATGTATCATTTAGGGAATTAAGCAATATATAGTAAGCCTTAAAGTTTGTAACATACATTACATATTGCCAAACAAGCAAAAAGCTGATACTTTTACATCAGAAACAATGTTTGATTTCCGCTTTCACTCTTGTTTATCAATATAATGCTAAATAATGGTGTTTAAAAGATTACAGATAGAATTACATGCTTTGTCTTTAAATGAAAAGGTACTTTCCTTATGCCCAGGTCACACTTTTACAGATTGGACCCAGGATTAGCCACGGAAACGATCCGGCATCATTCGTGGCAATCTGTTTTGGTCCGTAGATTTCCGTGTTGCATCCGTAATAATACGTAGTAGTACTTGTACATCCTTGACCATCCTTGACAGTTTTTGAACATGTTCAAAATTTGACCACAGATCAAATAACGGTAGCACATCCTTACTAAACGGTGTTAGAACGTACCGATCTGCTTTAGTCCGTATTTAAACCATACTAGTCCTTACTTATTGTAGTCTCAAAGTCTCAAAGGATTTTTACCGTTTGAATACAAACTTTTACGGTAACACCACGTATTGGCTAAGGTTTGCTGCGAATTTGCTACAGAACAGTACGATCTCAATAAGTTGCATTACGGATAGTTAGGGATAAGCAAGATTTCTCAAGGTAGTTAACGGTTTGCTACGTAATACCAAGGTAAAATACGGAATGAGTACAGTCCACGACGGTTTATATTGAATAAGCCAGCCCAGGAGATTCAGTTTAGTCTTGCAAGACAGAGCTATCCTGTTTGCCCTTCTTGTCTTGGGCTGCAATGGATAGCTGTACATGGATTTTTAACCATTTGACTCCTTAATGAGTACTTTGACAAACAGTGAAGACCTAGATGCAATGCCGCAAAATGCTGCATTTCATCAGGATATAAACTGTTTGTTAAGGTAAAAATATCTCATCAAAATTTGGAAGATGTAACCTGTGATCTCATATTATATAGATATACAATGAACAATTCCATCTTAATTTTATCAATCTGTATGAGATAATCCATTTGAACATAAAGGGTTAAAGAACCAAGCACATACGTATTACTACTCTCCGCTTTGATTTCCCCATCCAGCAATATGATAAACAATACCTCCACGAGAGTATACATCGACCTCGACGCGTAAAACCTGATTTTTCCATTTTTGAAGGCAGGTTTCTCATGATGGGATCCATGACATTTTGTCTAAACCTATTTTGTCTAAAGGACATTTCGTCCAAAAGACATTTCGTCGAATACGACATTTCGTTGAATACGACATTTTGTCTAAATTTCGTCAAAAAGTGCCCGTCTAAAATCGTCTAAAAATGTCTATTTTTTTTTCGTTTAAATTTTTGTGTCTAAATTTTGTTTACACATATAATGGTAAGGAAAGACAAGTTATCTACGAAGGCTGATCTTTACTTGCCAGTGACAAACAAAACCTTAACGGTTGCAAGCCACGGTATCCAGCACTTTCATCGGTGCTCTCATCCTGTAATTCTTGATTAATTAGACGTGATGGTGGTTCCAAAGATGCAGCGTCCTTTATTCTTGCTAATGACACAAGATCTGGTTGGTTTGGCCCATGAAGACTGTTTTCCGTTTCTTTTATCACCTGATCGTTTTTGTGGTCAAACATCCCTGGCATTTCCTATCTACACACTTCCAGTAAGTATGTTCCTTATAGATACGATTTTTGGTTTAATCAAAGCATTTGTGGGCTATTTTAGGGTGCCCCTTTTGCTAGTATAGAACTGCACTTCTTCCATTTTTTTGAAATCAATATGGCGGACAACAGGCAGATCGTCTAAATATTTGAGAAAAAAAGAGAGAAAAATAACAAAAAAAAAGAATAAAATTAACAAAGGTGCGACATTACGTCTAAAATCCTTAGGTTTTTTCGACAAAATGTCGTATCAGACTGTTTTTTAGACCAAAAATTATTGTCGTATTAGACGAAATGTCTATTCGACGAAATGGATTTAGACGAAACGTCTTGCACCCTTCGTGATGAAGCTCACATAGTCTGAACTAGCTTTATGCTTATTTTTTTTATATTTTTGTTGTTTTTGCATTCTGGGTGATTTGAGTCTATTTTTGTTGCTTGCTGATTTTTTTTTAAAAAGTCCATTTTTAAAACAAATCTTTCACGGTTCCACCAGTGTCAAACAGTTTGGATCCTGAACAGGCCTGATATTTTGTCAGACCTTATCTGGGTCCTAAGTTACTATTTGAAATCAATGCCAGCAGGTGACAAAATCGTCACTTGCAAGGGAAAGGACAAATCGGATGCATTTTCAAACCAGACAGGTTGTCAGAAACATGAATTTCTAAACATAAACATATGTTATATCTAAGCCATACTTAATTTCTTAATGCTTCTACTCCATTTTCCCTATTGCCCTGGCCAAGTACTTTTACAGACGACCACCACACAAACGTTTGGTGTGTACTCTGATATTTATATGTATACATAGGCTTGGCCATTATTTGGGGCTATATATATTGAATTTGGATAATTTTGTAGGTTTTCAGAAAAATGAATATTTTGGGGTGTGTGAATTTTTGTGTGGATGATGTTGGAGGTAACCGCTGTTGTTGTGGGTCATATTAAGGTCTATTAAAAGTAAAGATTCTGGATTGGAATAATGTTCTAGGATATGCTAAAATAACAAATATTTTTTGGGTTTGCCTGAAGGGCTTGATATTTTTTTAGGGTAAACAGTAGATGCTAGAGCCGAGCCTATGCAGCAAGAAAGCTCAGAATATACCCCCCCCCCCCCCCTGAATCAATTCTATTTGTGATCGAAATGGATCGGTTCAGACCCGGCTCAAACTGACTATATGATGCAGTCTGATCAGGTTATTACCTGTTTACCACCCAACACTGACAGTTTTTAATCGCAATCATCTCTTAACACAATTTGTCCAAATCGCCAAAGACTTTTGAGAAGAATCAAATTGTGTTTCTACATTCAGTAAAAGTTATAAAGCAAGAGGGTCACGTTACCCTGGGGCCAGTTTCATCAATAAAGTTCCTAGGACAAATCTTAAAAGTGTCGTGGGACATTTTCTGGGATATGCGTAGGTCAGTTTCATCAAAACGTCTTAAAAAGATCCTACGACATAATTTTGCGTTTCATCAGAATGTCGGTATAGAGAGGTGGTTACAAAATAATTTAAATGCTCGGTTTACAACATACACATGGGGCAAAGTCTCAGATGTTGCCTTAGTCTTCTGTGCCAGGGGGATTTATTTGTACTTTCCGCTGTAACCATCAACAGATGATATAATAAAACCTAGCTTAAGCAGCCACTCAAAAATAGACAAAATGAAGGTCTTTAAGCAGGTGGTAGTTTAATATAGGTCAAAAGTATTGCAGAATGCTCAACGAGAGCATTCTGCAATACTTTCGACCTGTATTAATCGATTACCAATCTTGGAAACAAACCTGTCTTCTTTTGAGTGGCTGCTTAAGACAGGTTTGACTGTAATATTTATTTGAAACTGATGCTGCTTTTTGCGGACTATTCCACGACGTGGAGTGTATACATGTACTTAGCAATAATTTCCTCATCGCTTAAGCCGTCTAGTGGGCAGCCTTTAAAATACAAAAGTATAAGAAATATATTGTTTCACAACAAAAGTGGGTAAGTTGTTAAACGTAAGAATGTGTAATGATATATTTTTTTTCATCTACGCGAGGGAATACCATATACACTTAACATAAAACATATTATAGGTCACTTCTTGCAGAGAAACTAGATGTTGCTGAAAGTCGCCATCTGAAATAGATTATGATGTTATTAAGTCTATAAACCAAAGAGAGAAATACGATGTACACATTTGTCTCTTTGGTTTACCAACTTACACTACATGGACAGCGAAAATTCTGACCCAACTAAATAGATGCTTCGACCGACATTAGCCATCTCTGAGCGAAAAAATCTCAAAATCAACTGACCGTAATGTGCACGACAAATGGAGAACGTAGATTGATCAGTATCCAGCGTCAGAAGGAGTGTGTGGATAGCAAATTGGTAATTTCCTGCAGAATGATGCATAATTTGATCAAAATATGCCATGTGGTTCAAGAATTATAGCATTTTCATGAGTTGCAAAGGTATGCACGGACGGAAGGACACACACAGAGATAATAGTGCACACCTGCGGGTGGTGGAAATATTTTGTCACTGTGTAGCTCATCAAGACGTATTCAATACACATTTATTACTGTTAAAGCTGCATAGTCTGTAACTTTTGATCTTTTAATTTTAAAACTAATGTTTCTTTTTTTCAAGAACACGGTAAAAAACTAAAATTCAGGTATACATTTTACCAATTTTGTAAATCTTAACAAATTATCAGTATCAAAAAAACATCATTTATGTTAAAATTAACTGTCAATAATTAATTGAGGGACGCAAATAACTACCAACACACCTGTTTTTATAAGATAATTCACTTTTCCGTGCAGTTTTCAGCTATAGTGAACAGATTTATTGTGAAAACATAACTTAATTCTACTTGTAAAAATAATTTAAAAAGAAATTAAAAAAAATTGAAAAATGTTCATAGTTGCAGACTTAGTCTCTTTAATACACAAAAAGTAAGCAAACGAACAGAACAAATTTTAACAACAAAAATATTATAAAAACTGCCATTTTTAAGTTCACTGATCTGATACGTTTTAGGATCATGGGTCAGCTAACGGCTTTCTTCAGTCTTTCTGATGAACCGAGGTTTTGCCTTTGTATGGTTTGAGCTGTTGGTGTGAGGGAAATCACGAACAACGCAACCATCGCCATGCTACGTTTATGAGCAATCAGTACCTGTAGAGCGATACTGAAAAGTTTTTTTTTCCGCAATACCTCAACAATGCCATATCTATTATGGTGAATGAAATTAAGGGTAACAACTTCCTGGCATGACTATGTGGCGACAAGTATAGCCAGATTTTGGGGGAGGGGCTGAGGTATGCTTCCAACTCATAAACTGATATAAATATGGACGCAGATCAGTAAAAAGCATAATTGTAAAGCAAATGCACCTGTCTCTGAAAACACTCTAGATTTTTTAGCCTTGGCCGATTATCGTCCTCTTCAGCCTCCAATATCACTAGAAAAGCAGCAGTCATCGTTAGAACATTGTACATGTATACAATTTAAGACAAAAAAAAATATCTGCTGGGACACCGATTTATTTGTCCTACGTATATGACAAAAGGTGAGAACTTCCTAAATCTCCAGAGTTTGATGAAACACAATTTTTGTCTTAAACATGTCCTAAGATATTTTAAAGACAAAAACACGTCTTAAATGCTTTGATGAAACTGGCCCCTGTATCACTCACCTGAATTTTCAAGCCCTGAAGGCAGTTTTGTATGTACAGACTGTTTATCGGGTAAGGTATGTGGCGTTTTTTTTATTAATGCCCCTTCAAACCCTTCTTATCCTTACGAACCCTTACTTGCACCGTAGCAAACCGTTCTTCATCAGCAGTGCACACGCCTTGACACGTGTAGTTCCGTTCTAGACTGTAACAAACCGTGTCAATCTTGTCACCAAAAGGCTCCTTTTCTATCTTATCTTTGGTAGATACGTCAAAACCCGTAGCCACACCGTTGTGCATCCGTATCGGACTACGGAAAATGGCATTTCTGGGGTCATCCGTGAGATTTGATCTGTAGTGGAACCTGCGAGGTGATCCGTGAATGTGTGACCTGGGCATTACATTACGTTTTCTTAGTGGTTGTCATAGTCAACAGCTTATAACTCCTGAAGTAATTGTGATAGAAGCTAGCTGTTTGTAGTTTTGAAAAGGTCAGTAATTTGTTTTTAGAGACATGTTATTTAAATTTAAAATATTTATTGAAAAGTTTATTAACACAAACTATATAACTGAATATCGATTATTTTATAGGGGTTTAGTTGAAAATGTAACGTAAATGACACCATATTTGTTCTAAATTACTCTAACAAACATCATTATCTTCAGAAAATTAACTGTTCTTATATATAACATGACTGTTTGGCCAATTTGAATAGTTCAAGTACCACTTTGGTAGCCTTAATTTCATATTTTTATTTTTCTAAAAAATGAGGGGTAGCGTATTAAACATGCTGTAGCACCCAAACGCATCCACCGCTAGATGATCAACATGTTGCAAAAAGCTCGTTAGATGTCATACTTTAAGTAAAACATAGTCTACAAAGTTCCTCCAGGGTGAACAAAAACCCTTAGTAGCTCATGGCCTTACATTGGAAAGATTCAAATTCACCAGCATAATTTTTGGCAGAGATAGACAAAATTCAGCCTCTCTGATAATAAAGAAAGACAGCCCACAGAAAGAGGAACACAATACATCAGTTACCTCTCATAATGACAGCATTGTTGCACGCTTACCTGATAAACGGTGGCTATCTCACAGCATGTGCCTTATCAGGTCATAATGACAGCATTGTTGCACGCTTACCTGATAAACGGTGGCTATCTCACAGCATGTGCCTTATCAGGTCAGGAATTTGAAGAACTTTGTCTGGTGACGCTGTTCAAATCGGCACAAAATCAATAATTACGCCATAATCACTAGTTTGAAGAGTAAACCAATGGTAAATTATATAAATAGAAAACCAGCATCGCCTCTTTTGACATCAAGTTTACCAGGCCCGGCTTTGAGAAAGCATGTTGAATCGCTTGTCAAGCCTTGCGATTCACAAATGTTCTCAAAGCCTTGTCTGGTAAACTCAATATCAAAAGAAACTCACCTAGTATTCTCTATATATTGTCGAGGAGATAACGAAGAACATGTATCTTACATGCATGCCCATGTTTTATTGAATTTATTCAACGAGTTGGGGAAAAGAGATAAAATGCCAGGCTAGCCGAGCATTTTATCTCTTTTTCGCAACGAGTTTAATAAAGTCACTAATACAAAAGCACGAATGTTAGATTCTATTTATCGTATGGCTATAAGATTACTTTGAAATCTCATTCAGCCGTAAAACGTTATAATTTGGTAATTAGGTACGCAACGTTGTTATGGACGTCATTGTAACGTTCCCCGAAAATCTGAAAAGCACTAGTGGTTATCGATTTTATTGCATGGTGTTATATCACTCCCAGACGCGGCGTCATATGATAAACATTTTTAGAATTTGAGTCGTGACATGTGATTTCCAACAATGTGGTATGTGCAATAAGCAAAGCCTCAGATCAGCCTGCGCACATACGCAGTCTGATCAGAGTCTTTGCTAGTTGCTTGACTATTCTATGAGTAGCAAGCTACTATCTGAACATCATTTTGGGTTTCTATGCTTAAAGGGAGGCTGCGCTTGCTCGTCTGAGTCTACACTTGTCAAACTGCCACATTGTTGGAAATAACATGTCGCGGCTCATTTGAGCTAAACATTAGAGATGAGTGCCCTGGTTCAAGTCTTACCTCAAGTCTGTCTGACTGGCAATCATTGTCTTCAGCAATGTCAATGTCATATATAGTGAGCCGAATAGCCTGTAACTCTCCTGCTAGTAAATACCACCAACAGTCAAGATTATAGTCATACTGATTATCACCATTGTTGTCTGGTGGCTCAAAGTAGCCAGATTTTCTTAACTCTCTTCTACAATTCTGAGACGAGTCTGTAAGATCATTTAGCAGGTTTTACCCAGTCATATCAGCATACAAGGGTCAGTTGTTATAATAGAATATCTAACATGATATCTTATAATTTTTTGTATTTTTATCAAATAAGTTGTTTTCTTATGTGTTTTTGTTACTTTTCCATAAGTTGTTCAAGTAAGTGAGTAAGTAATTAAGTATTCTTTATTTTATGAGGTTGACCCAATTGGCAGAACCAATCTTCCTTGGGGCCCTCTTTAAGAAGTTAACACACAATTTTATACATTAATTAAATAGAACAGAAACTTGAAACATGTAGGCATGGAGTAATGTGAAATGAAAAATTAATATTGATAAGCCATAACAAAGAAAATGGTATCGTCGTCCCCTTCTGAAACCTGCCATCCAGAGGTCTTTACTTAAAGATCTAGATTCATACTATCGAGATGTATGTCACATGTGAGTTAATCGCAAGGCCCAGGAGAGATTGCAACAATACCATCATGCCTTGTCCCTCGTAGTCACTTACAAAAACAAAATTTCGATAAGTACCATGTTCACATGACTGGCTGATCTGACTGGCTTGCTTCAAGTTAAAACCATATAAACAACACAGTGATGCAGAGAGAGAGAGGGAGAGAGAGAGAGAAATGAGAGAGAGAGAGAGAGAGAGAGAGAGAGAGCACAGACATTTATACAATACACAATGACCATATGACGACAAAGGCTTATAAATTCATTTCAAAAATCTATATCACTAACATTTAGTGTAATGCTACGTACATTTTAAGCCATTCAGTGCATAAACTTACAAATGTATCTAATGATGATGCCACTTTGATATTTGTTGGAAGTCTATTCCAGACTACCACACCTGAATATGATAAGCTCCCTTTGTATAAGTTGCATTTTGCTTGTGGTAATAGGTAATTTTTTAGGTGCTACTGACCATAAATTAAATGCTGTGTTGTCAAGGTTTATATCTCTCATTTGAAACAATTCATGTAAATAAACTGGTGCTAAATTATTGTAATCTTTGTACATTAATTTGGCTTTATTTAGAAAAATGATTTGATCAAAAGACAATATATTTAATCGTTCAAATGTCTCTTGAATGGCCGTGTAATCTTGAGCCAGAATTAATTTACAAGCACATTTTTGTAATTTAGATATTTTATTGATGTTTCCACTTAAAGTGTTGCTCTAAACGGTATTGCAGTTATCAAAATGCAGTTTAACATATGCATTATAAAACATAAGGCGGTGCCGTCCTCTCTAGTTTGTAACAAAATGGTAGAATGTGATGAGAGCATCTTGGTATGTTTGCTTATGAGATTCTGCGATCAATTAGTCAAAATGTAGATATCAACATATCAAGTTTCTCATACAATATATAATGGTTGTGTTTTAGTTTCCCTACATTAGCTATACCCATCCGTAGTATGTAATGAGGTTGACAAACTGAGCTAAAACGAGGTTATTTCCAGGTTAATAAAGGAGGTAACAACAGCTGTCGTTATGCTGCATAGAGTCCCACACATTGATATACTATCAGAACTGCCTCAGCCAATTCCGTAGAATTCCTTCAAATCAAACCTTGGATATGGAGGATCTACTTTGATAACGTCACGCTGACAAAAATGACGTGACGCTGACGTCATAGAAACCATGCCAACACAATAGTGCATACGTTGTTTGCTATATGGACAGTTTTGTCATCAAACTTGCTTCACTCAAAATGTCAATGTTCTAACTAGTCTCTGCAGTTGATCACACTAGTATTAGTCTTACTGTTTGATGATAGAATGTCTTACAGCGAATAATAAGCAAACTATTACCTTCCACAGCAACATAAGTTGCGTTGAAACCTGCTCCGTTTATACTTCCATCAGAGAAAAATATGACAAACATGGAACTAGTTATTGATACTATCGTTGGTGGCTCACTTGATCCGCAGTATCTCTCATTGTATATCTACAAAATAGAATTAAGCTGACAACAACATAGTTATTGATACAAGCACTATTCATAAAAAATGTAGATACAGAGGAGTAAGCCATCTAAATAAAGACAAACAAGCTTGTAAGATGTTTAAAATAGAGGAACATGTCCTTCCAAAGGACACAAACAATTAAGAAGTATACACAAGGTGTAAAAAGGAAAGTAAAGAGGAAGAAGACTGCAAGAGAAACATACTTAGAGAAAGTAAGACAGATTTGTTGGAAGGCTATATGAACAAGCTTCTAATTAAATAGTAACACCTTTGCTAAAAAGAAAATAAGTAAATATGAGGGGCGTTCAATATGTAATGAAGACAGCTCAGTATATCCAAAAGTTTTATATTTACACACTTTATAATAACTTTTATTTAAAGGTCTGTTTCTTGGCTTTATAAATGTTATATTGCAGTTGTCCAGCTCCTTATCTAATTTACACAAGCCACTTTCAAGATAGGGTACTCAAGTACACTGCGATTTGAAATAAAACAATGTTTTCAAAAGCAGAAAACTACATAAAGAAGGGATGTTTTCAGTCTGCTTCTTCGTGTGGTAAATATCCGTTTACTGCAAAAATGTTTGATATTGCTTTATATTCTATGAAATACTGAGGCTGCCATTTTGATTAAAATCCTCTTTGGTGCTACATTATCTGGCATTCCATTGACAGAGTCGTTTTTGCGTGAACGAATACATAGCGAAAATTTATACGAAAATCATTTGTAACACTTTTTTCTGGTTGCTTTGATGTTTATTTGCAAGAAATACAGCCGATTGTAAAATTTCCATATTTTATCTTGTTCATAAAGTACCCCAAAGTACATCATTTAGAATAAGAAAATCACCTAAAAGAATGCCATCTCTGGCTTACACTGAAATAGATCAGACAAAATACCGGGTTTCATGGATGTTTGCATTTAGATGCAATATTTGGAAAATGTTACATGTATTTACATGTACATACTCTGGCTGGCTAACTTCAGACAATAAAATTATAGGAAACGAAAATGGTATTCCACTCAGATGAGATATTCCTAGATATTGGTTCAGTTTAACTGGTCTACCGCCTATGCACTGTGTGTATTGAAACTTCAATACAATCAAAATTGTCCTTTCCTATTACAAAGCCTCATTTCCGATTTTCAAGAACCGTGTGTATTTTAGTGTTACGTCTATTGCTTTAAACGACGTCAACGAAAGAGGGGTAACCTTATAAAGTCGTTTGCAAAAGAAATCAGTAGCGATAAAAAGTTTGTATCTTTATATCAGATAAAGGGGATATGAGTAAAAAAACTATGGATATGTGATTCATGCATAATAAATGTTTGTTTTAGAAATACAGCATGCCTTTCTACCTTTGTTAAAATGAGTCTTTACAATTCGGAGAAAATATATGCAGTGTATATAAGTGTGCTTTTTAAAAAGTTTGCAACTTATTAAATTTGGAAAGATAAAATCATGTTTTATGCACCATTATAACGGCGACGCTTTGATCTTTCGTTTGGCATATAGCATAAAATCCTAACGCGTTTATGGATGGAGTTATGAATGGGTTTTCATTACATATTGAGCCCCCCTCGTACACACTCACAGACCACATAGAAAACCCACTGTACTGAAAGGAAAAGATACAAAGCACAGGCAGCGACTCAATCACAAGAACATCATTTAATTTAATCAACCAGCCATCTCAGACACAACAGGATAAGTTCAAAACGTACATACAGACTATGAATTTTAATAAAATAGGAACTAACTTGTAAGAAGTCCTTCATGCATTCTTCAGTGTATTCTATATCTAGATGTAGAATGTCCAGTTGAACTCTGAGTTGCCTGTCCATTTGTATGAGCCACTGACAATCTAAATTGTTGTTATAAACATCTTTATTGGTTAGAACAGGACTGAACCATCCAGAAGAGTCACGCAATAGTCCTCCACAATTAGATCCACCTACTAAAGAAAATTTTACAGCTAAAATTAAAAAAAAATGTCACGATGAAAAAAGTATGTTTCTGCGTTTTTCAATTAGACTTGGGCCATTCTGCTTATCCACTCAGATTAGGTAGAACACTAACAACCTTGACATTGTAAATATACGTATAGCGTTGCATGTATTTTTATGATAGAAAACAAAAAAGGTAGGCCGGCAGCTTTGCTGTTTGTTTACTTTATGAAAAAGGATTTTTGACGTGAAACTTAAACTATTGGTAAACATAATTAAACTCACATTCATGATTATGCCCTATAAACCCTTATAAATCCGTTATAAAAATTTTAGGCTTCTGGACATTACAAAAGGTACTGGGTGCGACTTTCACGATATGACATTATATATGTTTTAATTTTCTTTCGATTTTCTTTTCATTTAATTATTCTAATGACTTTGTCTGTAAATGAAACCAAAACGATGAGACATACATAATCATTATGAGCCGTGAAATGAGATACGCACAGTCTGATCAACGTCTTTGCTAGTCACTTGAATACTCTATGATTGTTAAGCTACTACCAAACAGCATTTGGAGTTTTAATCTTTAAAACAAGCTGCGTAGGCTCGTCAGAGTCTACACTTGTCAAAATGACCTATTGTTGGATATTGCATGTTAAGGCTCATATATAGGCTAGTACATTAGATTCCGATAGTTATCGCACTTTCACAGTACAGACGTAGACGAAGGTAAGACAAAACTTTTGATCTCAAGCTTGTCAATGTGGGCATTTGTTATTGACATTTGGGCATATGCGATAAGTACCAACTGATTCAGACGACGGTAGCAGCACAGAAACAGCGAGTATGGACAGTACTACAGATACAGCAAGTGGTATTGCCATTGTAATTAAAGACAAAAACAATCATGGAATGAAAAACAAATATAAACGTATATGTAACAAGCCATTAAATACAACATACACAAGAACTTACTATGGCATAAAAATACCATAATTTGAAAAAAATATATATATTTGGAATTATGTTAAACTATATTATTTTGAAGACGTATTTATATAGATGTCTGAAATGGAATGTTATTCTGATACACCAAACCAAACATAATATGTTAAATTGCAAGCAGGTGGATATGTAGACCAATTTCAAACTCTTCACTTTTTGTGGTCTCTTCCACATAGAATAAAACATTTTACCTTCGTGCGAACTTAAGAATAGTTTTAATCAACTTTTATTCATATATAATTCCAACTGCTTCAAATTCCAGCCTTCAGACTGGTTTATGGTCGACTTTTATCCTTCGATGTCATCCTAGCTTTAAAATATTTTCCTTGATTTTACAATGTTAATATAGTTCAGTGTACATATTCATGAACTGGACATAAACCTTTACAATTAATATATAATATTGAACTCATTTGAAGGTTTTAACACCGTATGGTTCTGCCCTGACAAAGCAACTAGAGAGTTCTTAGAAAACTGAACGGAAGTCGCTTAACAAACAGAAACGACATTGAACAGAAACGTCATCAAATCAATGTCTACATAATCAACAAAAGGTTTCAAGTTCAAGGCAGTTTGAAGTATTTTATTAATTAATTAATTAATTAACGCTTACTAGTGAAAAGAATTTAGGCAGGACTTGTAAAGGTAAATGCTTTTTAAGCTAGATGATCTGTGATATGGCCAAACTCTTAATGTTCTTTAATTAGCCAATCAAGCGGTATTTGATAGTTTTTGAACTCATACTTACATATACCACTTTTTAATCATGTTGTTGCCAAACAACGTTTTGAACTGACATACTTTTAAAATGTCTGTCCCATCTTCCATGGACAGATATTTTGAACATTTTTTTCTTCCGCCAGCTGTACTATTTAATATTGTTAGCAACCTTTAACTATTGTGCTGTCTTTGTTTCAAAATTGAAATTATAATACCTAAATATATTTTTTGTGGATTTGTTTGATGTGTTAATTCCTGAGAATCATTAACACATTTTAAATGTAGCACTTGGGGATTTACTCATTTTGTGAGTGATTCCTCAGTGTTTAAACATAAATCCAGAAAAATAAATTTAATTCCTGTAATGTTAAAAGAGAAACCATTTTAATTTGTTTCTTTTTAAACACTGGAATGCAAAAGTTCCAACTATGACGCAACTTTTGTGGACAGCACTTACCATTGGCAAGTTATGTATATGGCTATTACGACCAATACTATTCATACTATACGAGGGCTGTCACTCTAAATTTTTATTTCATTTCATTTGTTGTCTGATCGTCATCAAATTCTACAAATGCCTTCCTCCAATCATTTCGGTAACATTGATGCATAAATAGTACAAGTTCATTTAATAGGACTTAAATACAGCTGTTGTCACTGAGTATGGGCTGTCAAAACGGAGGTGCAAAATTTGATTATAGCTGACAGTGGCACAGCCATACATTCAAGGGTCTAGGATAATTCAGATCATATAGAAAGTTCTCCATATGTACAGGACATATTGGCTTCTGTGTGAATAATGAGCAGCAATTAAAACAAATTGCTGAGACTGCTCTTGTCTAAAATGTGTGGTCTCTAATATGCACAATCAGCTTGATGAGTCAGTGCCTTGAAGGTATGGCTTTTTCAAAGTAAATTTCCAGTCGCTCCTTTAAGTTACATAAAACTTGCCAGACAAGTGTAAAGACAAAGAATATATAAATACTTGATACAATTTTCAGGCATGTTGCATTGCTGGTTACAGAGCTATCACGCCAGAATCAGAACACTCAGATCATCCCTCGTACACCCAAAGCATGTATGTAAAATACTTGAAATCGAAAGCTCATGTCATGGCTACTTTTTATAAGTAGGCACAGTCTATTATTTACTTGGACAACCCTTTTATATGTAAAAGTCACTAACTTAACAAACGCATCAGACACTAAAACCCCCACAATTTATGCAAGGCCAGTATTTGCTAGTCGCGATTTGGCTACTCAGAAATCATCTGTTAGACAATATGACAATAACTTCAATAATATATGATGTCCTATACCGTCGTGAGTTTTGTTATGCAACTGCCAGCTTTTAACAATAGCATAATTTCAAAGCTTTCACCTTGAATATGGACAAAGCTTCGAGACTTAAAAAATTGTTCAGAAAAACACTTGTACCTGTACAATTTTGCCAAAGCCTTTTACCTACATTTTCAAGAATGAATTGATTACCAGTTTAACTAAAAATTAAAAAATAAAGGGGCTTATTTGACTAATTGTAACGGCCAAAGACAAAACAAACAGGTGCGTTTTAAGGTAAAATTGGGCTGTATTATGGGATCAGAAACGCTGAAAATGAAGAGGACTTTTTCCAATTTGGCTAAAAGACATGCACCCAAGCCCTTTTTTGCAAGATTGAGATAAAGTCTCCTCAAAAACCCAGTTTTGTAACCCTTGTTTTCCGCTTTTGTTGAACGATATACCCTATATTTGAAGAATCGTCCTTCTCTGAGCATAGCTCAAATAACTGTGTAAGAGCTCATAGCCTGGGGTTTTACATTTTATTTATTAGATGAATGCGCCTTCTGCGTTACTTACTACTCGTATAATCGTCAAAACTAGCATAGCTCAAATTCGTATAGACGCGTTCTCCTTTGATATTTATTTTTTAGTTAAAAATACAGTGCTTTGGTTTGTTGCTTTACGTCCACGGCAATAGATTTGGTCATGTGGAGATGGTCAGTTCACCTTACCAGACTTTTTTCCTGGGCAAACTTGAACAAGCGGTTAACCAGTACTTTGCGCATATACCTTTGCTTGTACAAAATGTAACTGAGTACAACCCTTCTTGAATGAATAAGCGGAAGGGAGGAGAATGACCGTATAAATTATTTTATGATTAATCTCCAAGAAAGTATGGGTCCTGGTCAGGATCAAACACGCAGCACCTGAATCTGCAGCCAGACAGCAATCTGTAGTCAGGCACGCTACTGACTATGCAACCTCATTTAACCAAAACTTATGCAACAATAATTATTCCCTCGATTTTGAAGTGTAGCATTTGACACGAATAAGATGAGTCCTTCTCAGTTTGTAAGATTTCATTATCTTGGATTTGAATTTCAATTTGAAAGAGGACGAGTCCTCCTCTGAACATAGCTTCTATTACTATAAGACCTCATGACCTGGAATTTGAGATTTTAATTCTAATGAAATAATGAAACAAAAGCCTCTGCACGAATATTCCCCCAAACTGGAAGATACAATATAACAGATGGAAGACTTGTCCTTTTCTAATCTTAGCTCAATTTATCATACTCTTATATTGTGGACTTGGGCATCGTGATTTCAATTTAAAGGAGGATGCGTACCCCTTTGGTTAAAAGATAGCAATTCAATTCCATTTTATTTACCCTATGAAAACAAGATATTGCGATCTCAGCGCATAGCCCCCCGAGATGCTTTATAGTCATAAACTGGGCATTTTTGCTTATTGAACAGATGTACCTGACGAAATAAATCTCAGGTACACAGTTATAACCCTAAATGACAAACAGGTTGAATATTCAGCAGACAACATTTAGAGTATTGTAAGGATGCAGGAATGTTATATACGTCGAAGGAAGACCACTGAAACAAGCATTGATTCCATCCATCCCTTTTTGAAGTCGGGATTTCTCAAGGAAGCATTCCTTTAGCAGCAGTCCCTGGTATGAAAACAATAAGTTCCATATGTGGCGATTTACTTCAATATATGCACTTAAATGACGCGTATGCGTAACTGCGTACTAGTATTTCATGTTTATTGATTCTCATTCAAATCAATAATTATAACATTCTAGGGAAATGTCCCAATTATGATACTTGTGCAAGGTTGAAAATAGTATTTGTAAACCTGTAAAACATCCGTAGTCAGATGAAGAAGTGGTAACATAGGGTCCAGACGGCCTTGAATATTATATGTGGCTATAAGTTTCCTTAGAAATTCTACTAAATACATATATAGGATCCATCGTGTCCAAATGCTTCTCGAGGGAGGTAAGTACAGCCCTAAGTGATACACATTGATTAAGCTAGAATTTTTTATTAGTTAATTTACAGGATTTTTTTTTCAGATTTAGGGTTGGCTGACGAAACAAATAAATAAGAAAGCTCTGAAAATGAACAGTAAACTGGTAATTTCAGATTTTTTAATATCTCCAGAAAAAACAGTAAAACTAGTAAGGTAAACCAACAGTCTGTATTAAATTTTTAAATATTTTATCATATTTTTCCTAAAAATCTGGACAGGACATCACTTTTAACAGCGTTACTTTCAAAAATACACAGACAGAACCTCAAATATTTTCAATGAAACAAATATTATTTAGAGTCGGCGGATAAAATATAAAAATAATATTAGAAATTATTTTTTTTCTTACTTTACTGAAAATTACAGAAGAGGGTTCGTAAATCAACAAATAAAAGAGTCTGGCCTAAAACTAACAAATAGCTGGCAGGACCTCCTCTCTCAGAATGTTCTGGACCCACGCAAACATCATGAACAATACTTCAAGTCAAACCTCCATGTAAAATACAGGTATTGTTAAACCTTTAACTTACCATAATAAGTTGCATTGAATCCTGCCCCATTGATTGTTGCGTCAGAGTAGAAATACACCTGTATCATGTTGGAATTGGGTGCTGTCACGGGTGGAGTACTGTTCCCACAATAGGTTTCAGATTCTATCTAAATGATTGTGAAAAATATTACATGATCAGTCTTTGATATAAATATTTCCATATTATCATACCAATCAGTGACGTATATAGCTCACTGTACCGTTTAACCACTTAAATTGATCTGATAATACCCCTATTCTACACAGGCTCTGAATACCACGAATTGGCAAACATTTCGATTCGTGGCCGAAACGTACTCTGATTATGAAGATTTTAACATAATTGTACAGTCTGTAGCCAGTTCTTGCAATTTGTAGGCATATCCAAAATTCAGCTCAAATGTTATGATTTTTTCAAAACTTTGGCCACGAATTCCCCAGTTCAAAAAATTGTGCTTGATTCGTAACAAATTCCAATTGCATTCTTCGACATCGTAACTGAATTGTATACAATTTGGAGGCATTCTTAGGCATTCATAACGACTCTTTACTCATTTGTTGGGTATCAGGAGATTAAGACAAGCAATAAAACCAAAGAAGAGATAGTGGAAGCGTTTTCCCTAAAAGTAACTACCCTGTCACACGCATGTAAGCCAGTCCTAGAAGTGGAGATAGACTTGGCAGATTCAGGAGCTAAATCAGGATCAGTCAGTAACTCCTCGTAACTCCTAGCTTGTGATTTTGCCAATAGCGAACTATCATATTTTTCCAAGTCAAAGAATCGGGGCCAGGGCATCTTGACTTTTACAAACTTGTTTACCTCTAGCTATATAAGTAGCTGTTTTCAACGCTCAAGTGCAGGATTAATTCTCCAGCTGCTATATGAGGAACAATCATTTTAGAACTGATAGCCCCGAACCATGGATAGACCTTTTTATACCTATCGTGAGAGAGGATTTTGCGAATCGTCACAATTCGTTGCAGATTTCTCTTTATGTGTGCCCAATTATCTGTGAACTTTTCTTACTTTCCATAGGAAAGAAATGACGTGATTGCCATGACAACCATCCCTTTATCAATGTGTAACAAAGATGGAGAGGAAACAAACTGTAACACATCAATTTGCTCCTCTAATAAATGACAAGAAATTACTAAAAAGTTTTAAGATGAAAGTATGCATGTTATTACATGAGATATTTTATTTTTGTTAAGGTAACAGTTTCTGGATATTTAACATAGCAACCATATTGATAGTTACACCATAACTTAAGGATTTTACCTTGGCAATGTATTTACATCAATTAGAAATTACTTTTGTCGCACAGTTGGCCTCAAATGTCCAATTATAAGCCAAATAGCATAACTTTTAATTAAACATTAGTAAGTGGGTTACTTTGGCCGCTAAAATTATATCCTTTTGAGCATAAAACCAGGAATCAAATTACTTTTTATTATTTCTAGATCATGATTAAGTGCAATGATACTTAGTTGTGACATATAATTACTTCTAAGATCACATACTAATGATAATATTTTTTGTTCATCTAAAAAAACACATATTTTTTTTATGGTAGTCAACTTCAAATAGAATGTATTTTTTAAAAAAATAAACCATCTCAAATTTTTCAGTATGTTAAAATATAGGCATCAGTTAACAAATAGAGTTAAAACCCACAAAAATGACAGAGGAATTTTTTAGAAAACTGAATTTGAAAATTGCGAGGTTTCAGGGTATTGAAAAATGCATAATAGCATATAAAAGTTTATGCGTATTGGTATTGCCATGGAAACGGACTGGTTACAGAATTAGTGCTAGGGCAAAGTACTTAGCCATGTTTATTGTAGGAAAGCACTCTCACAAACATTTGCCGTGCTGCCTTTTCAGTATGACAGTTCTAAATATAAAATTTTCTATTTAAGAAAAAGATCAGCTCTAGCAGTGAATTGCTGAGTAATAATTCACTGTTTGAAGGTCAGTTGTAAAGAAGATCAAATCATGAGCCCGCAGCACGAGTGATTTATCTTTGTACATTTGACTGACAAATAGTGAATTATTACTCAACAATTCACGCATAAGAGTTGATCTATTTTGATTCTAACACACAATAAACGAAGAAACCACATTCGAAGTATTCCGCTTCTTCCAACTTCCCGCCATTGCACTGAAGAAATCCTGATAATAGTTGGACTGTGTTGCGTACATTAATTGTATTTATAACGTCTTTCAAGCGTAAAAACGACGTTTCAACGTCTAATGCTATGACTGAATATCGAATGACGTCTATAGGCGAGATGTGTAAGAACTACAAATACATCTAAAAATGCTAAAAATAGAAAATTGTAGTTTGTAATGGCAGTGAAAAAATGAAAAATACATGCATTTTTGTTCATCAAAAGACACAAGTTAAAAAGTGACAAAGCTTCAGAAAAAATCTATTTCCAAGCTATAATGGAGGGTGTCTGATGTTCTCAGATAGTTATTCTGAAGGCACTTTGGCCATCACACGCGATTAATGTATTTATAGCATAGTCGTTCAAAAGTTTAAAAAGTTAGTATGATCAGGAAATATGGCAAAAATACATTGTGGACCAAGGTACAGTACAGTGCGCAAGTGCCACAGAACACCAACAGCCCCAAACTAGCAGAAAAACAAATTATAGCAAAGCAGCCAGCCTCTACTCCTCCTCCCTGCACACACCTCCCATCAAGACGACTGCTTAACCAAAAAAGACTCTTAGTAATACATAAACAAAAAAGGACAAATCCCTGAGCACCCAAAAGCAATACAAGTAACAATAAAGCAAAAAGGAAGGAATCAAAAGCAAAAACAAACTACTATGGGGTTAAGTATGACTGTAACGAAACCAGGCCAATAAATATAAACTTTTTATATAAACTAGCTTTATAATAACTTTAATTAAAAAGTCTATTTCTTGGCTATGCAAATGTAAAAATTGCAAGTTTTTAGCTCATTTCCTAATCTACACAAGCCGCTTGCAAGATAGGGACCTGAAATACTCTGTGAAATGAAATGAAAAAATGTTTTCAAAAGTAGATTACTACAAGCTGGTTTGTTCGTGTGGTATTAATATCTACATGTGTGTGTTGGTAATCAATTGATGCAAAAATCATTTTAATCAATGAGGATCCTTGATGTCACATTCTCAAGCGTTCAGTTGACATAGTCATTTTTGTGTGAACCATTACACAGTGAAAATATATACGAAACACGCATGCAACACATCATTTGGCACATATTGTGTTCGTTTGCAAGCATAATACCTATTTTTGAAATTCCCATATTTTTCTCCCTCATAAAGAACCTCTAATTACGTCATTTTAATTAAGAAAATCGCTTGAATTTATATGCATTCTCTGGCTTACACTAAAATAGATTAGACAAAATACCGTTTATTATCGATGTTTGCATCTGTATGTATTTTGGACATTTTACATGTATTTACATGTATTAATCTGACTGGCCATTTAAGAATATACAATAATAAGAAAAGAAAATTGCATACCACTCAGAAGAGATACACCTTATCATTGGTTTCAATTTAACTGGTATGCTGCATACGCTGTATGTATTGGAACTTTGATAAAACCAAAATTGTTTGTTTCTGATACAAAGCCAAAATGCCTAGTTTAAAGAACCATGCATATTTTAGTGTTACATCCCTAGCTTTAAACGCATCATCATAAGAAGGATTAATGTTATATAACGTAACACTAGAAATCAGTATCAGTCAAAAGTTGGCATTGTTTTAGCAGGTAATAAATTGAGTCGGAAAACTATGGATATGTGATTCTTGCTTGTTAAATATTTGTTTTAGAAAGTAAGTATACCTTCCTACCATTGCTAAAATGTTTCTTTGCATCTCGGATGAAAACATATATAAAATTTTAAGAGTTTGATTTTTAAAAAAGTCTATAACTAAATATATTAGAAAGATAAACAAGGGTTTTACACATTTGAATGGTCAAAGTATAAGTGCGTTGTAATGCATTTTGAACCCATTTCGTACCACATCTTAATTAAGGGTGAGGTTGGCGCCATGAAACCGGTTTTAAGCCCTCCATTAAAATATTTTACTGACCATTCCAAGGCGGTGCTTCTTTTGTGGATCATTTTTGTTATTTCTGTCTTGTTTGCGTTATGCTTTCGTGCGCGTCTGTTTATAAATGCCTTGTGGTCACCTATAATGCCTTGTGGTTACCTGCTGGGAAAGGGCTGACCTCTTGGCTCTCGTTTGTGATGAAACTGATTTAAGCACTCCAGTAAAATATTTTTACTGACCATTCCATGGACCATTTATGTTATTTCCGTCTTGTTTTGTTATGCTTTTGTGCGCATCTGCTTATTGATGCCTTGTGGTTACATGCTGGGAAAGGGCTGACCTCTTGGTCCTCGTTTGTGATGTCTAAATGTGAAGTTGTCACTTTCCCATTGGTATGCTGGGTCAGGTGTGGTGCTTGATTGTATCGATTCCTGATATTCGCCCTCTTTTTTACTTTGAACTAAGGCTTCCTGAATTATGCAATGTATCATCACATACCAAAGAAGCACCATATAGTTAAATATAAAATGACTAACAAATCACAGACAATCAAGTTGAATCACGTTGGGCTTTTCTAAAGACAAGCATCAGACGTCAACACATGGATAAAGGTTTAGGTAAGGACAGTCATTGACAGTGAGACCTAACATACAATCGTGCAATAGAAGAAATAACATAGCTGTATGTTGTACAGTTTTATGCATAACGAAAACAATTCCCCTTTACCAATTGCAATCTATCAATGGTGATTCAGATTTAGAACTGATATCAGTCACAGTGGGAGTTCAACGATGTGGATTTAATGTATTTGATTAGCCATATCCTTGTCCTAGATTCGGCTATTTTTTTTAAATCTCATAGTAAGCTCACAGAAATGCATTTTCAAAGTGTTATCATAGTGATGCAAATTGTCATATCGAGAGTAATTAAAAACAATAAAATAAAGATCAGCTGCCTTATGGTTAAACAATCTGATCAGCATGTACACTATTTTTTACACTGATTAAAAGTACATGCTAACAATTAGAATATATCCTTATATTATTTGATTACTTACTCTAAGATAGTCAAAACCACATTCTATGTCCATGTAGAGTACTCCTAGACGTAGAGTGGGATGATTGTCAGCTATTATTAGCCACGAACAGTTGAGATTATTATCATAGAAACCATCCATGTCACTGTCAACAGAAGCAAGCCATCCTGTTCCTTCAACTACATGTAGTTCAGTCCCACATTGTTGTATCAATCCTAGAATTAACATTTACTTGCTCGTAATTAGAATCCTGGGATATAATCTAATTTCTCTCTTGCTTTTAATATAATATATTGAAGACCATAAATTAGATAAATTATGTTCTGTTGCCTTTTCTGTTTGATATGTTAAATATTCTGATTAAAATTTCAATTTAAAATAGATAAAAAACACTGCAACATTTCCTTGATCAAGAAAGACATGGTTGTTTTACACTTATTGTACATATTTCTCCTTTAGTGTGCGCTTTCTTGCATGCCTGGCTACGGGTTAACTTTGACTATCGTTGTGGCATTTCCTACTCTTACTCATTTTATTTTAAGATGAGATTTGCATTCCTCTACTAACATGATCAAATGACTTTATTTTACATAAAAGAACAACTCACATACCACAAGAGGTTATTTTGCATGTAGCTGTGCTGTTAATATCATAAAAGGTTAAATAGATAGATACTAATTGTGAAACAAATCTCAATTTCAAGTAAAGACAGCTTTCATATTTTTCATTGTATATTAAGATGTTGGTTTTAATTTAAGGGCTTTGTTCATTAATCACCCTTAATGTTTCATATAATTGCTCGCATTCAATGATAAAACCAGCATACAAATGAAGAAACTATTACAAATGTTACCAAGAAGCTGTTAATAATCACTGATTTTTGCCATAAAACCATGATCACAATTATATTAAGATTTTTACCCTTTCCAAATTATATGCTACCAAAACATATTCATACTCACTGGTTTATTGGCTTAAATTATAACAGATTTTGCATTCTAATGCACTTGCTTTTGTAACGCGACATCTGATTGGATAACGTCAAACATTTGTGACATTATATCCTGCGATATACTGTGGGAAATTGTTTGACGTCATTAATCACGCCACATTTAGTTGGATGACGTGCGGCTTTATGCGGCTCTCAACGCTCCAATTCGAGATGAAACTGCAGAAGTACATTAGAATGGGGATAACTGTATTCAAAACTTTCAATTTGGAAGGTATATCGTCAGATATCCGTATGGAAATCATGTTTTGCAGCTTTGCTGTCGTGATGGGGTAAAACTAAATTTCAGACCTTATATCTGGTAATATACCTCCCCAAATGACAATTTTGAATACAGTTATCCCCTAAATATCTAACCATATTCATTATATAGGTTATCAATCAGTTATTCATATTATATAGCATTATTTAGGGTAGGTTATAAAATATCAAAACTATTGTATTTGTCAATCCCACTGATCCACCAACATACCAATACTTGACTATCTACCATTACCAACTGTATAGCTTAACCAAAGGTGTCCATAGTCACAGATATATGAGCTGCGACATGGGATTTCCAACAATGTGGTATGTGCGACAAGCAAAGCCTCAGATCAGCATGCGCACATGCCCAGTATGATCAGAGCCTTTGCTAACCGCTTGAATAATCTATGAGTGATAAGCTACCGACTGAACAGCATCTGGAGTTTCTAAGCCTAAGAGGAGGCTACACGGGCTCGTCTGAGTCTATACTTGTCAAAATGCCACATTGTTGGTAATTATATGGCACGGCTCATATCGTCGAATAATGTAACCATGCTGCAATATGCACCAGTATCCGCAATAAATTTGATTAAAAGTTGTTCATACATGCCTTTAGATAAGAGTGCGTTCCAAGCAATTATTTTCTTTTTTTTTCTCAACCAAAATATGTGTTTTGGGTACTCAAAAGAACCGTCTCAATGAGACAATTCTTTTGAGCACCCAAAACACAAGTTTAAACCAATGGGTTAGAAAATATTAACATGTTTTTCGCTCAAAAGTTTTGTTTATCTAAACCTGTGTTTTTATTTACTGCGTTATCAGGATAAAAATGTAACCATTAGTTCAATATTTACCATAATCAGCTGTATAGGTTATCAAGAAATTGTTCATGTTCTCCAATTCATCAGCATAAAAATGTATCTCAAGATTGAAGGCAGACATTATTATTTTCCTTTTCTCAATAGATTTACAGAATGTCGTCGTCGACCCATTAGCATTTATCTGCCAATAAATATACATGTGTGTCAAATCATAAGATTTTGTTACTAATCGCATAATGTGTAATTCTATCGTTAAACATGTTTAGAAAGCTATTTAGTGGGACACACAATTATGTTATATTATACAATTATCGACTTATGTTGAGGTAGACATGGAGTGTTATTGAACAGTAAACGTCATATTGACCGACGCGAAGCGGAGGACAATATGATTAAGTTTACTGTTCAATCACACTCCATGTCTACCGAAACATAAGTCAACAATTGTTTTATTATATAATAAATGAATGTTTTGCATTTCCTGCCATTTAAGACCATTAAAACGTTGACGTTACGGATGGATCATGCGAAATTGCTTGACGTTCTGACGTCACTTCCCGTAAGCCGGTCAATATTACCTCGTGCCCTGTGCTTTGCAACGTCACGTCCGGCAAACCATGCAATATGTAGTTTTATTGACTCGAGTGGATATGCATCTGGGCCAATCAGAAGATGTTTATTTATAGATTATATAATAAACTTGGGTATCTACAAAGTAGACTGGTATATACTGACATTAATCCCACCAATTGCAGTTAACCTATTTAATACAATTTTACACAGTATATTAAAACTTATAATGAGACCTGAGTTTTAGAAATTATAAAATTATAATATATAACTAATGTCTTGCTTTCAAAAGATTTTAACCCAATTTGAAGGGGTGATTTCTATAATCAAGGTTCACCTGATCAAGGAAAGCACAAAAAAAATCAAGAAACCCGAAGAAAAAAAATCTAATCGAAGTTTGACGAAGTGATGTATTTGCCCAAAGATGATATTTGTCTAAAGCATAAACAGTTTTAGCACAGTAACATCCTCTATTTTACGCATATCTCGCCACTACTTCTGTCTTGAGAAAAAAGTGGGTGTTAAACGACTGTTCTGTATATTTAAGTGGTCTTCTATGGAAGCAAATACAATGAGTATATCAGAAAATATGACAATCGCTCACAGCTGACCATCCCATAGCAGTAAAAGGAAGGGTCACAGAACACCAACAGTGTAAAAGACAACAGGTTGTAACTAAAGTGGAGCAACTGTCTCTCTCTTTCTAATCAAGATAATTCCAAAACTAGAAAGGAAACTAAGTACTGCATAACATATCAAGGACCAAACACATAGCACACATCAAATATGGGTGCAAAGCAATAAACTAGTCTGATCTTGGTCCATATTATTCGAATATAATCTTTTCTTAGCAAGGTTAGTAATTCCATATCATAAAACTTGCTGATGAAATATTGAGCATATTATGATGATAACAAAGAATATTATCATTAAAGCTTGGAGAGGACCTTAACTTTGTTGACATTGTTTGCTTGACATAGTTTTAGCTCAACTTTATGATAAATAGGACGATTTTAACTGTAAACAAAATAATTTATTTCCCATTAATGAAAGAGATGTTCCTCGCTTCCCTTCCCATGGTGTATTCAATTCGCAGCTAAAACAGTAAGTGAGTATGATCAGGAAATACCACAATCACAAACCGCAGACAACCCCATTGCACCGCGAGGAAGAGCCGCTTAATCATCACGAGACACCAGGAAGTCGTTTTAGTATAGCCTTATTTTATTTGTATAGCTAAATTACATTTATCATCAAACCGTTCTATCAGAAAAGAGTTCAAGTGAGTTTACAATAGAATACAAAAACCACACACTGCATACTAACCAAGGGCTTAGTAAGGTAGAGCAACGGAACATTAGGTTACAAGATGTCAGTAAGATAATAAAAGTTAAGCAACCAGCAGATCTCTATTCCAAAACAAGGTAAAGCCCGCATGATCTGGAGCCAAACTGTTTGCAAAGGTTATCATTAGACAACAAACGTCGTATGTCGTCTCTAACATGGTGGGACTTAGCTTAAAAAAAATAATGAGAGTATATAAACAGGAAATTTGTTTTATGCTGCAGGATATACTTTGATGTATGAACCTACCTCTAAGCGATCAAGAAGACACGACTGATTCTGTCGTTGCACTGATAACTCTTTTATATTGATATGTATTAGCTCCTTAGTGCCTCTATCAAAATCCCATATACAATATTGAATGTTATCGTACATGCCATCTGCATCGTCGTCAAGTGCAGCTATGCTGCCTTCTGTGCTGTTGATTTGATCACCGCAGTTGACTGTAATTAACAGAAATAGAGGAAAACTACGAAATAAAGCCAAGAGAAGAAGCGAAGCATCATTAGTATACAAGTACAAACCATTGCAATAGCATTTTCTTTATCCGATATTTTTGAAACAGATGAGCAAGAGCATTAATTTCATTATCATCAGTTAGACAGGACTGATCTATTGTTTTGCGTTTATTTACATAGGTTTTTCGAAGTATTAAAACGTTAGTTACGCGTGTAAAGTGAAAATCCTATAAACTTTTTAAATGAAATTTATTTCATTGCACACCAGATAATGATATCTGACAATTTATTCGGGGATTGAAAATCTTAACTTACACATGCTATCTTACCTAGATTGTCACGTGAGGGCTACGTACATTGGCTGTGTTGGAACTCATGCACGTGATCGTCAAGTGACGTCATAGTTATGCTAACGTGACGTCATCATGTGAAACTGCATCTTTGTGTGGAAAGGGACTCAGGGACTTCTAGAAGCTTATTTTTAAATATAAAAACAGTGGATGAGCAAGAAAAAGAATCCATTATTCGTGTGAGGGTAGGATAGAAAATCTGTACAGAGGATCACTGTTTAGCCTAACGAGGCCTCACACTCGTGATGGATTCTTATAATCTTCCTGGTCTTTTACAACTTTTTTTCTGTCGTTGTTTGTTCATTGTTTAGTTTTGTTCCTTTCATGTTTTACAAGGCTGTGTAGCGCAGTCAGGAACATGTCAGACTGCAGATACATGTCTGACTGTAGGTCAGGGGGTTGCGAGCTCAAACCCAGTCCAGTCCCATACTCTCATAGAGATTGATACAATAATGAAATAATGTCTGCGGTCATTCTCCTCCCTTCTGCCGATTCATCCAAGAAGGGTTTTGTTAGTTACAAGTGATACTTGCAATAACTTGTTCGGGCTTCCCAGGAAAAAAGTAAGGCATTCTGACGGTCCCAACATAACCATATCTGTTGACTGGGACGTAAAGCAACAAACAAAACAAAACAACTATCCTTTGTCTTTTTATCGTTTGTTTGGTTCTTGTTTTGTGATAATAAGTTTTCCTGGGTGGATCAGAAGTGTTTTTTGACAAAGTTTTTCACTATTATTATTTATCATCAACGTGTTTCATAGAGGGTCGTACGACCCTCCTTGGAGAAGTCATATAGGACCCAGAAGGATCCAAAATTTCTGTCGGGGGTGCCTACCAGTATTTCCAAGGAGACATATTTTTAACTGCGTTTTGTTTTACAGGGGTTTGCGGACCCATCTGGATCCACCACTGGCTCTTCACTGAGTATACGTAATGTTGTGGAAAGATAAGATGGTTAACGAAGCTGTTGTTGGTATGTGGCATTGGTGTAGCACCCAATACGCAGGTTATGCACGTGCGTAATTCAACGAGTAACATTCGAGGGAGGTCACTTAATTTGATAAAATTGAGTTCCCATATTATAAGGAACTGTTCATAAAGGAAAGAATTCGCTCCCTCTGGGACCAAATTCTTTCCTTTAAGAGAATTTCCCATTTGAAAAGGCACGCAATTGAAGAGAATCATTGCTTGATCCAGTAGGCTCCCTTTGATTTGGCTATTTTAGAGCGATCTTGCTTCGCCGTTGTGTGCGATATAAACTACAGCATTTTTGAGAGAAGCTCAACTAGTTAGTATTGATGCTGGTCAAACATTTACCTTGAAAATAAACAAGCTTGAATCCACTTCCACCCCTTGAGGAGTCAGTTACAAACTGTATAGACATTGAATGTTCAATGGATCTTATGTTGGGAGGTAATCCATAGCCACAGAAAGTTCCAAGCAATTCTTGATTTTTATATATCCCATCAAAAATCTGTATAATGAAACAAAATAAAAAACAACAACAATATAATGGACACAACAAATAAAACTTAACATTTCAGTATATTTTATTCAGAAGATATATTGCAACGTCGACCAGCGAAGGTTAAAGAAGTGCACATGAATCTTTGTAATTCTTTCACTATGTTGTTGATTCCTCAAACAAAGTACATGAAAAATATATCTTTAGGGTCACTACCTAGGCTAGCTCAGGCTCGCGTGTAAAAGGTTAAACACTTTCTCCTTTTGTTCACATCATGTGCGGATCCAGAGATGGGGAAAAGGGCATATGGTCCTATTCTCTCAATATAAAATCCTAAGTTGCTAAAGGTTTTCTTAAAATACTGGTGCAGACCCCCTCAAAGAGCAATTTGACCCCAGGGAGATCTGTAAGGTCATCTATGAAAACGTTGATGACACACAAAAAACAACGTTGTTATGACAACTCCCCTCCCCCTGACGGAGTTTTAGTGATCTGCCCATGCAACTTGCTTTAGCATAGGCTTTGTACAGTTAGAACTGCCTAGGCGAATTCCGTGTAATCAGACCTCGGATGTACATCAATGGTCTACTTTAATAATGTGATGCTGAGATCGCTAAAACAAAAACCAGTTCTAATGCAACAAAGTAAATGGTTTCAACATTCAACAATATGCTACAGATGGAATTCATCTTTTTTCGATAAAATATCACTTAAGGACATATGCTACTAAATACTTCCCATGTTGAAATATGTTCAATACTTTGCATACAGTTTGTTGTATGCATGGGCTATCCATTTATGAAATAAAAAGGATATGTCACCGTGCTTATTTTTTCACAATCGCATTTGGAAGTTTTCAGCATTTGACCAATTTTCTAGAAATATGAAAGAATAACACTAGACCTAAAGATCGAGCTAAATCTGTTGTAATCTTCAGCCAGCTTCTTTCTTTTAGCTTAAAGTATTGCCCATGACATCAAACCTTTTAGAAAATGTGCAAGATTAGTTTTTATTCCATATTTTAACAAGGTACTGCATGATATATTTTGGCAATTCGTCGAAAATTGAAATTTGTTTTTAGAATAAGTCATAATATTAAAAAAATCTGATGTTGAAAATCTTAAGAATTTATTTTTATTTCATGGACTATTATACTACCTTTCGGAAAAAAGAATAAAAATCTGGGGTCACCGAATTTCTGTAATTCTCTTTCAGGAGGGTCAAAGGGGTACTTTCATCTGTGCCCGCGCATGGATTTTCTTCAAACTTTGCATATTAATAACTCATTATATACGAACTATGAAAATGTATTTTATCACGAAACCATTTGGATAAATTATGGTTTACGTTTTTAGAAGAAGTGATTGTAAAATTTCAATATTTTTTTAAAAAAATTACAAAACATTCAACATTCAATTCAAAAGATGGATATGTTCTAGTCTGTGTCAAGATATCGTATTATCACAAAAACATGCCATATATATACTGCTGATCTGAGCCAAATATCACGAAAATCCAAAAAAGGTAACTTTGTCATTTCCTACCTCTTATGGGTATAGATCAGTTTTAGCAAAATTAATTATTTAGTTCAAATGAATCAATAACTCGGCATAAGGAGGTTGTTTTTTTTAATCTACTTCCACTTTTCTTAAAAAGAAACATGTTTAGATAATTTTAAATGATTCAATGGTCAGAAATGCCGAAGGTCATGACCCTGTGTCATGGCACAATTGGGCAAAGACAATGTGTATCACTTCCTCAAGTCCTGCATGATATTGTTTAAGAGACATATTATCCTAACAACAAACATGTGGAAACAAGAAGACTAAATATTTCCTTTACATCTCAACTGAACTAGAGGAACCACATTTTGGTGCCGTGACCAGGATAACGTGTAACAGAGTCTTATCAAAGGTATCATAAAACAGTGTTCTACATGAATAAGTGAGGTCCAGAAACAAAACTGTATGCCTAGAATATACAGTCAGCTAAAGTATAAATGCTGCTATTTGATTGATATCAGCATCAGTTTCACAAAACAGACTGAACAGAGAAGATTTAAGCATTAAATTAGCAATACCTTTGAAGCCAAGAGTTCTCTGTGACCAAAATGGTTAATTTTAACCAATAGGTTTGACAGGGGGTTATTTTTGTAAAGCAGGTTTATTAATGAGTCTTACAATTATAAAATAATAGATATAAGGTTCTTCTCCTGTATGAACTGACTTGTCATAAGGTTTCTCTTCTGTATGAATTAAAATTCTTAATAATGCTACATATAAGGTGTAACATTGGCTAGATGTAGTTTTAATGTTAGAAACTAGATGTGTTAAGTACAGGTGTCAACATATTGTATCATTTTGGCTAATATTATTGTGTAAGCGCTTCATTAAAAAAGAATCATAGCACTTAATATCAAAGAATATTGGGTTTTTTTCTTTGTCCAATCCATAGAAGGGGAAAACACTGAACATATCAACTTTAACCAATAAACGTACTAGCAGGATGATTCAAACTAAGCAAGTATTTAAGTATATTTTACACTGAAACATAATTATTGTATTTTTTACATTTCGATGAATTAGGGCCATGTGTTTACATCAAGTTTAAAAAATTTGTTATCGGTCCTTGAATTCCATCAAACTTGGTCTACATATTCTTAACATATATGGATAGTTTATATGTTGAAATGGTATCTTGACAAAGACCGCAACCTGTAAAAATGTTAAATCCAAATTTGACTGAATGCAAAATATAGTCGAAAATTGGGGTACTATGCTATAAAAATGAATGCCCATCCAATATCCTAATACATACAAAGCAATTTTAAGTAACAGCGAACTTATCAATGATATAGCTATTTTAGTAAACCATTTCTCCGCCGGTACATGATATGTCAATAACTTTAGAAATGACTATAACCCTAAGGTATTACAGTGATATCATTCATGACGTCATAAATTAGCAATGGAATTGCATATAAACTCAAACGCACCATAAATATTAAATTTATACCCCAGACAATTAAATAAATAATATTTTCAAAATCCAAGCGTGGGCAGACTCCCATAATAATTTCCCATACCATGCAAGAGCCCCTTTAACCCCACCCCATAGACTTTATGCGTATTTTAATATAAAAAGTTCAGGAATGCCCATTTCGTTCGTTTGATGATGCCATTGTACTAGTATATGAAGCAATTTAGCATTAAAATGTTAAAAAAAGAAAGAAAAAACACACTGAAAGTAGGTGCGCACCTGGGAATCGACCCAGGTTCTCTGGCTTCGTAGCCAGACACGCTAACCACTAGGCCACGAGGTCAGCTCGTGCGCTGCTTTAAATAACCGTCCAAATAGTAAAGACTCAGCCACTTTCGTACATGTTACCAGGATAATTGTGTACGTAGTTTGATTTCGTCTGAGCTACATTTATGTGATCTTTGGTACTGAGATGATCAGTTCTGGTAAAGGTGAATAGATATTTCGGACACACTTTAATTACTTCATTTTGTCAATAAAATGTCGGAACACTGATTCGACATAAGACTATCTGAAAGCTATGTTGATCCGAGTCCGTGAAAGGTCAAAAGGAAGGATCCAGACACTTTTACCTGTTTCCAGGAGCGGAAAAGGTGCGCATGGGAAATAGCCGCGTATGTCTTTAAGCACAAATAAACATAAATTTCCTTCATTCTATTGACAGAACAATGGATTTAATAGAGCTGAACTACATGCCACAGAACTAATTTTTCTTAAGCCAGTACTGGCTGGCTATTAAAATGCAGCTTTTCCATCAGTAGTACTACGCCTTACATACATATGAGGTTTGATTATCCAATTAGGCCAAGATTTTCCGATTTGGACTTTGTAACCTTTATGAATATCAAAATACAAACAAGTCAAGAAATTGTCTCACCCCCCCCCCCACACACACACACACACACCACCTCAGAAAAGACTTATATTAAACTTACTTTTAGGTAATCATACTTGCAATACAAATCATTCTCAATGTCAATCATGATAAACGTTAGTAAGATTGTGTTTTCCTTGTCCCCAAGTATGGTCCAGAGACAGTCTAAGTTATTTTCATAGATAAACACATTGTGATCGGAGGGAACTAGTCTGGTTTCGACTGATCCTTTCATGTCTCTCAATAGTGTTCCATAACTGCGAAACAATTCTACAAATGGATAATACAAACTAGAATGTGAATTAATTTCAAAATTAAAAACATAAAAAAATATTTTATTATCTTTCATGATATGGACAAATCATATAATATGTTCAATCATTTGGCATTGCTTTTAATCCCTGGATTACGTCATAGTTCAGAAAACCCAAATCAGAAAATGAAACAACCAAATACCACCCCTGATCAAGGACACCATATGGCCATTGGGAGAGTGACAAAAACACAAGAAAACATCATATACAACAGAGCCAAGAAGTCATCATTTTCCAAGCAGGTGCTGACAATGTTGCGAGAAACAGACAAAACAATATGAGACAAACACGAAACTTAAATAGCGGAAAAGGATCCACAAAAGAAGCACCGCCTTGGAACAGTCAGTAAAATATCTGGAGGGTGATGCATGTTTGAAGGTACCAACATCACCACTATTTCCGATGTGGTTCAAGAATAGTAGATATTTAGTTTACATGAAATATCACTTATTGATGCATCATCTCCTTGTACATACAAATCAAAAATGGAGATAAATCAAAGACAATGACTCAACAGTCCATACAACTAATTATTATATAACCTATAAATAGACATCTTTTGATTGGTCCAGATGTCTATCCACTCAGGTCAATAAAACTACATATCACATGGGCTGCTGGTTTTTCCCATTCAATATTAGTTACTAAAATTAGACTTCATAGAAACTTTTCATAACAGGTGTGCTTTCAGCATGAAACTTGCATGATTTGCTGTAAATAAAATTCAGTGAGTGACAGCAGCATGAAATTCACAAGATTTGGTGTTTCATCATATACATGACATTCAGACTTTACTGTTCAGTATAGTAATTAGCAGAACTCTTAAATGAACTAATGAATTCTTCCTTCTGGATTGATGCAATAAACTTGGAATAGTCCATTGTATAATTCAAGGGGTCACAGGTTTTAATTTCTAAACAAAATTGCAGTTTTTTTCCCTGAAGATCATTTTTTGTCTTAGCAAACAGCGTAGACCCTGATGAAATGCCACATTATGCAACACTTAATCCGGATCTTCTCTGTCTGCAGTTGTTATTACAAATAAAGTATGCATCCATTCCTCTTTTAACTGAATGAAATCAGTTAAGCATCCTGTAAAAAAAGAAATTCAAGATTGTCCAAGACATAGTCCATAGCCAAGATTTTGTTGTTGTTGTTGCTTATTTGTTTTAATAGAGAAACTATATAATAAAACAATTGTTGACTATCTGCCTCGGTCAATATTGGTACTCTCAGGTCGATATCACATCATGTCCAATGCCTCAATAGTCAATAATTGTATAAAACTTTGCTTCAAACTATTAAATAAATTGCCATAATACTCTGGTTCTGAAAGTTCCTGGTGCAACCGAGAGTTATGTCATACAATGAGTTTATATCAAATCATAGTATCAATTGTAAAATTGTCTTTGTGTCTTTTCTTGCTGTTATTTCATTTAAAATGTTCCAATCCCATTGTCACATGTGTATCTACGTAATGGGAGCTAAGTCTGGGACCTAGCACTGGTATAAGCAGTATACTGCCTTCTCACTGATCCCAATATTCATTAAAGTTTAGAATATCATAAACTTACTTACCTGTTGATATATATGATATATTAAAGTATTCTCTCAGGTTAGTTCCAGTATAATACAGGTGTACATAAATAAAACTTTTAGTAGAGATAATTGCTGACGTATTTTTGTACTCGCAGTAGCTTGCTAAAAGTCCATCATCAGTAAGTATACCATCAAATATCTGAAATAAAAATATTGCTACACTTGGATTTGAACTACTTCCTAATAAGCAGACTATCCTATCTTGAAAATAATTAGACTAATCAAATCAATTTATATATATTGTGTATGCTTAGTTGTTCCATTATAGATGACAGTGTGGTGTCCACGTCATTGTACCCAATACTATTAAGATGGGTAACACTAAGAGACCTGTTTCATGTTTATTTGAACAAATTCGAATTTCATTTTTCGAGTTTGCATGTAAATAAACCCAATAACTTTTGGTTTCTCTTAAATGACGAACGAGTTCCTGGTATGACCAAATAGACACATATGCAATTTAAAGCATATAACCTTAACACGGCGTCCCAAAAATACACGCCCACCCCTGTTTTACCGATTTAAAGAGCACAAAAGGGTGTATTTATAATGAAAATGTGTATAAAAGTGTTCAAATTTCTACTATGTTTAGAAGAGCGTTCAGTCTCTTATTTAAATGAAAAACAGTTTCTGTGCGACTGCTTTTGCTTGTCAACTGGGCATTATAAGTTCTACACTACGAGTGCCCAAATGGGCATTCCATGTATAAAACGTGTCCTGGAAGAATTTTGAAAAACATATTCTCAAAACTCACAGCCGACACAAGTTTTTGAATAGTTCAAGAATATATCGCCGATAAAACTGATCACCAAACATTACATTAATGTGTTTTGCTAGCAATTTAGTGTTGCTTTGGAAACTGTAAACCCCAAAGTTTGATGTTTAAGATACTTCAAAAAACTAAATACCCAACGGAAATGCTTTATGTCCTAGCAGAACACACTGTAATTATTTATGTATAATTTAGAATAGGTTCCGAGAGAAAAACTTCCCCCCTTTAAGAGAAATCGTTCGAGAACGATTTTTGGACATTTCAATCCAGACAGCATTTTTAACGCTTAAACTTAGACTACTCATCTTCAGAGACTGTTTTAATCCAGCGAATAAAATTTAGAGCTATTTTCTTGGTGTCTGCGTATTTTTGGAGATGAGATTAACCAATGTAAATTATTATTACTAAATATACCCAACAAAAAAAAGAAACGCACCACTACAAATTTCCCATTAAGATCTCCTTTTGATACGAAAATTTTAATTGTCATGAAATATTCATTTCTGACTAAATTTTACTAAAAATTTAATGTGACGTAAATGAGTATCTGTACTTTTACTGTGTATGCACAAAACACATCATTGCTAAGGGTAAAGGAGTTTTGGAAGCGTTAATTCAATGCTACTGTCTACATGAAATTCCGAGTATGTTTAACATTAGCAAATTATGAAAACGATATGTTGTCGTTATGTGAGACAACCAATGTGTTTATTGATGCTTTTTGTTATTGAAAAACCAATTTTCATCAGTTAGGATCATTTAGATTGATTAAAACAATGTTTAAATGTTTGTAAGGTTTATCTCCAGTGTGGAATCGTTATCCAAAGGGTAGTCACAAAACATGGGCTACCTAGCGTTTAATTATCGCGAATGATGAATTTAAAGATAGAATTTGCAAAGAACAAGTGTATGGGTACAATTTGTTCTACCGAGATAAATCAAATTGCTTGAACTTATCTAGCAAGAGAGCTTATTTCCTGTGAATTTACAATTTGACCCCCACTTGGTTTGTGACAACTTTTCTTTAACACAATTTCGACGCCTGGTTGCAAAAAAAGTGTGACGGAGCAGTAACTGAAATACCTATGCACTGATATAAACTAAATTGGCCCATCACTTTTGATTTTCCTGAGAGTTGAACAGTTCTAAGTGGTGTGTTTCTTTTTTTGTCGAGTATATATGATAAGAAATAAATGAGATATGGCCATTTCAAATTTGTTCAAATAATAATGAAACACCTCTTGTACTGGTGAATTTGATGAAAAGGCATTTGCACAATGTGATGTTATACTCTTTCATTATAACAACATTGTCGCAAGCAATACGAATTAATCATGACTGGATCACCTTTTTTCATAACAAGGCCACATTTTCATATTAAAAAGGGGATCACAGAAGTGCCTGAATACGTTCAAAATGACGACACTTTAACAGAAAAATGGCGCCACCTGTATTCCAGTTGGCGGCTGTTCGTTTCAGATTCCCAACTCGTTTGAATAGAGTTTCTACGATAGAATCCTCTTAATAAGGTAAACCGGCCTTAACCCTGATCGTGTGTCAGTTAAAATATTCATCGCTAAAATATCAGACTACAAAATTGTGTTAGTGGTCATCGTGTTAAACTGGAAATAAACATTTTATTCCATGCAAATGTACTGCCATTTTTGGTAGAGCAGGACTTATCAGCGTGTGTCAAAAAATTACCTTGTTTTGATATGCTCAAAATAGCTCAAATCGCATCCATTTTGGCAAAAATAACATGTCATTACCGGACTTTTTGAAAAGTTATTTTATTCTAAACAAAACAAATAGGAGGTAATTAAAAAAAATAACCCAAAGCTTATTTTTAAGCTAAAACCTATTTTGTCCAAAAACATTAAGGCCAAAATATCGTTTATATCTAAGATAAAATTGTCACAAAATGTGACAATATTAACAAAAAAGTATTACTTTTTAGGGAATGTTTATATAAACTTATAAGTATTTAAAAAGCATATGCCACCATGCTCATATTTCTTTTTTGTGCTATTTTTCTACTTCTACCTGTAAAATAAATACAGATATTGATTATAATACCTGTTCACTGTTTATTTGAGGTCCATTGGTGTAGACAATCATGATATAGAGTGTTTTTAGAAAGCAGCAATGTTTGTTTGAGTTGATGTATTACGTCTCAGAAAGACAAAATCAACCATATCAAGATTTATACCTGTGTGCTAGCCAGTACTGAGCAGAAAAAAATGAAACGACTTGACAAGGAATACAAAACTGCAACTCTGTAAGGCTCAAATCTTGATATCCTGGGCTTCACGAGTTTGTCAGATAACGCTAAATATAACAGAACATAAATATACCTGGTCATACAGATGTGTTGATAAAAACAAAAAGTTTGTATTTATGACCGCCAAATACGTGTGCATTTTAAGACAATAGATAAAGATAACTCTTATAAATCAATCAGTTATTTTTCATATAAGTCTACCTTAAGTATTTTTTTTTTCATTTTGGTAGTTGCACTTAGAAAAGCAGTAAGATCAATTTTTACAAAGCAATAAATTATCAAATTGGTATTGAACAATGTTGTCTTAAGTTGTATATCAAATGTTCAATTATGCTAGCGTACGTCTCCATACTAAAGATGCATATTGAATATTGATATCAGTGTGGTATTTCTAGTCACAACAAAGATATGTATATATTATCAAATTGTTTTTTTTTTATGACGAGGACTCTAGATTTCGAAACATCGTGATATCATAAACGTTTGCTTAACTTTATGATGGGTCATGCAATAGAAACATTTAAAAACGTTCAGTATATGTGCTAGACAAACAGGATGTCAAAGGGCAATAGCACTTTAGTTACTATGCTTGCATAGAAGAAAACAAATTATTGTTACAATCAAACTCTTGCTTATCTAGAATTAAAGAGACTTACCCAGTCGGTGTATATTAGATGCCTAATATGAATTAAATAGGCACTACCTATTTCCGTGCGTCCAAGTTAAGCTATCTAGATTTGTATTTGGAAAGAAAAAAAATGACTTTTTGGTAATAAACATTAATTTTTACTTTAATAACATGCCCATAAGTAAAGCATAGACTTTTGCTATTTTTACAAAAGTTGATCATAATTGGAGTATATATCTTATAATTGGTTACTTCTCATTGCATCAAATGGAGTCTGAGTATTTTCGTACACACCATTCTTTCCAGAGAAATGAACGAAATGATGAAGCAATATTCCAAGGCCTATTAGTTTCATAATTAGAGGACCTGAAGTACTTACCTGATATTGAGTCACAAGATCTCCTTAATAATGTTTAACTACGTCTTGGTCAACCTAGGCTTATTATTTAAAAATATTTTGTATGGCATACAAGCCTCACATCCCCAATGCTACATACCAAAACGACCTTTATAATGCTACAGACCAAGCATAATTTGCCTTTTTGTTCAAGAGAAGAAAATTTAAAGGTTTTTTTTTACAATATATGGGCATGGTGCCCATTTTGGTAAAGTTACCAGAAACAAATGTAATATATTGTTTTATCTAACGCATACTCCATATAAAATTTGAGTTCAATCAGTCGAGTAGTTTCTGAGAAAAGATGTTTATTTGTTTGTTTTGTTGCTTTACGTCCCAAGTCAACAGCTATGGTCATTGCGGGACGGTCAGTTCACCTAACCACACTTTTTCCTGGGCAGGCTTGAACAAGCGGATAACCAGTTATTCGTGCACATACTTTCGCTTGTAACTGACAACAACCCTTCTTGAAAGAATCAGCGGAAGGGAGGAGAATGACCGTAGAAATTATTTATGATCAATCTCCACGAAAGTATGAGACCGGGCCGGGATCGAACTCGCGACCCCTGGAATTGCAGTCAGACACGCATCTGTAGCCAGACACGTTACCGACTGCGCTACGCGGCCCGATGAAAGGATGTTTAGATATGTGCACTGAACCGAAGTAATAAGTGGCCACCTACACATTTCTTGCGCCTGTTCAAGGCTTTTCCAAGACTCTGAAAATTATGCCAATTCAAAATGACTGGTAGATCTTGCAAAGACGAAGTCAAAGTAAAGGTACCTTCATTTCAAAAAGTCCCACTTTTTACTGTGATATTAAATATTCCTCAGATATGTTATCCATTTTTATTTTATCACAAGCAGTGAATTCAATGCATATCAAATGTGAGTAAAATTGGTATTTTTCTACAGTGAAAAAATATCGTGAAAATCGTATTTTTTCACTAGTGACTGATACGATTTATATTTTCACTGTAGAATAGAATCGAACTGTAGCAAAACAAGGCTTTCTTGGCAATTTTGTGACTGGGACTTTTTGACATAAGGTTTTAAGTGAAGTATATTTTCAAAAATAGCGCTACGCATGTTGTGACGTCAACATCAAACATAATGACGTCACGGTTTGACCTGGTGTAGCGCCAGTTTGCACGTGACGCCTACCGTAAGGCACACTCAATAGACTTTCTTTAAATGCTGATTTCTTGCGTTCTATTCGTTTAAATATGATTATTAGCCATTTTCTAGGTGCAAACTATGATTACACCCAATGTTATACCCAATAAACAAACTGCAAAAGTCAAATTGAATGAGAAACGACCAAGTAAAAAATTGGGGTTGTCATTTCTGTATTTCCGTTGAGTATAAAATAAAAAGAAAATTTACTTTTTTACGGCAAATACAAAATATATTTCATTTCGTGTGGTGAAAATATCAGCATTTTCACTCATGCTACGCACTCGTGAAAAATACTGATTTTTTTCACCGCACTCGATGAAATATATTTGGTATTCACCTGAAAAAAGTAAATATCCTCTATATATATTTTAATTAGTTTGAAGCTGTTAAAAAGAGCTGTGATATAAGATCAGCTGCTTAATCAAAGAGTTTTAGCTTTAAATATGCATTTTGCATATCAACTTTGCATTGCTCTGTAAACTTTATTATCTGTGGCATGGCATTGAAATTTTCAGCAAATTATTTATTATGAATAGGCCTCACTGTTTTATTTAGAAAATCAAATTCATCTTTGGCATATACCATTTAAATGACATTTAAAATTTCATGATAAAACCGTCTTGAAAGAATAACTGTAAAAATTGGGCTGATCAAGCTGTATTTTATTTGGTCTAATATGTTTACATAAAATAAAACGCATACAATGATATTAGTATGTGCAGTTGATTATTTAGGAAATTATAGGAAAATGTGGAAAATGAGCCTTTTAAAACAAATCATAAAAAATCGTCCATAGGCAAAAATTCAGAGGTTTGGTGTTTTTTTTCAAGTTGGCTAGACGGGTTTGAAATCACCCATACTTCAATTCGAAAAAAAATGCACTCAAACCCGCTATTTTCTTCAAATATTTGATTTTTGCATTTTAGAACCCCAAAATTGTGAAGTGATCGAAAACTCTTTCAAAGCACCACTTTAGTCCATTGAAATGCACATATTCTTGCAAAATTCATTTCAATAACATTAGCGCTAATTCAGAAAAAAATGAAATTAAAAAGTGGCCACTTAGAACTTCGTTTCGGTGTATGTGACAGTCCAAAGTGAGCTGCCTTGGTTGAAAGGTCAACTTTACATTTGGTACTTATATAAAAGTTGTTAAGTATAATAGTTTAGGGGAAATGTGAAGTTCCATACACAAAAAGCCAATATAGCTTTAAATTATAATCCTCATATATACAAGAGAGCCTTAGGGCTCTGAATCGCTCATCTGAATCTTGGCACATGATGTATTGGTCTGTGATTTAAAGATTTAGCTCTTATAGCCATGTTGTTCAGCCAAGCTGAATGTTCTGAACAATTTTGGTAGAGGGCATCATGAGTAACATTTCTGTGATATAATTTTGAATTTGGACCAGTGGTTCATGAGATGTTGTTAATAGTCACTTCTCATAGGGAGCTCTGGTGACCCCTTCGTTCAGTGGAGCAGAACCATTTATGCAATTTTGGTAGAGGACATTTTAGGGACAATTCTGTGAAATTATTTTGAATTTGGACCAGCGGTTCAGAGGATGTTATTTAAAGACATTTCATATCTTGAGATCGGAGGCCCTTTTGTTCAGCGTAGAGAACTGTTGATGCAATTTTTGTTGTAGGGCATTATCAGAAACAATTCTGTGAAATTATTTTGTATTTGAACCAGTGGTTCAGATGTCGTTTAAAGACATTTTATCTAGAGCTCTGGTGACCCCCATTATTTGGCCAAGTGGAACCATTTGTGCAATTTTGGTAGAAGCCATCATGAGGAACAATTCTGTGAAATTACTTTGAATTTGAACCAGTGGTTCAGGAGATGTCGTTTTAAAGATAATTCTTATCTAGAGTTCTGAAGGTCCTTTTGTTCAGCTGAGCAGAACGATTGGTACAATTTTGGTAAGGGCATTATGAGGAACAATCCAAGATGCATACACGCACCGAATTTGGGATTCAAAACTCAAAAAGTGTAGGAGATATGCTACGGACACAATTATTTTAGAAAGGAGGTCAGAGGTCAAGGTCAACATTGACCCCAAAATGGTACTCGACACTCTGTCATCCCAAGATGCATCCACACATCAAATTTTGGATTCCTACATCAAATAATGTAGGATATATGCTTTGAACACGGTTATTCTAGATATTAGGCCACAGGTCAAGGTCACAGTGACCCAAATATGGTGTGTGACACATTGCCATCCTAAGATGCACCCATACACCAAATTTTGTATTCTTACCTCCAATAATGTAGACGATATGCTCCGGACACGATTATTCTAGAAATTAGGTCAACAGTCAAGGTCACAGTGACCCCAAAAAGGTACGAGACACTCAGTTATTCCAAGATGCATCCACACACTAAATTCGAGATGCCTATCTCAAATAATGTTGGAGATATTGCTCGGACACGAAAGCGTAACTGACGGACAGAGGGACAACAATGAGCAAACCTATTGTCCCCTGAATAGGGGACTTATAATTTGAACAAACTTGGGTAATCCAAATATCAGGCTCTAGGCATTGTGGTTTCAGACAAGAAAATTTTTAATTTTCATCTCGCAAATATATTCTTAGCCCATCTGATCTAGATATACGACGGACAGGAACCATTGTGAATAATTATTGAAGAGGGCCATAAAAGAATCATTCCTGTAACAGTGCCGTGGGTTGGTCTGCAGTGTGTGATTGTGGTATTTCCTGATCATACTGATTTACTTTTTGGTCAAAATCCAATCAGCAGTTTAGGTGATGCCCTTTGAAGCAATTGTTGACGACGCATGATGGACGACTGACATCCAATGATCACAATAGGATCTAAAAACTATCCAATGAACATTCCTGTGACGCTTCGTAATTTATGGAATGTTATTTAAAGCAAATTGTTGACTGACAGATGACGGACATGAAAGGATCACAAAAGTTCATATTGAGCCTATGGCTAAAGTGTAATGGAATGCAGTTTTGATTATAAAAGACTACCATTTACTGTTATTGGACTACCATTTACTTGGTATTGTTCATTGGATTAAAATTATAGCTCCTTGCTGTACTGTATTGGAACTATGTTGGAATGGAGTGCAGGAACATGCATGAAGATTTCAAAGGACAACAAGAGCATCGTCAGGCAAGGCATATATGCACAACTACAAGTTTGACAGCAAAGGGGCCGCCAATATAAAATCTTAAAAAGAGAAAAGTCATACGCTTTTGGTTCCAGAGAAAACTATTCTTGAAAGGTTTTGCCATATTTAAGCCCTGCAGCAATCTCGAATGTGTAATCAGTACCATTAAACCAGCTTTTCTCGCTCTATCCTATGGATCTCAATGTGACATCTGAATTGAGTGCGCCCAGTGTTTGAAAATGTTGAAAGAAGGATGACAGAATCTTTGGTATACTATATGCTCGCCTATGAATCAGTTCACACTAAATGTGCTAGTTAACCCACAGAGAAGCTTAAATATCGTTTCAGTGTCTATCCTATAACCTCACTTGCACAATCTGGTCAAGTTTGTAATCTTAATTGTTAGACTTAGAGACACAATAAGAATTGAGTTATTCTCAAATACAGCCAGTAGTTGTTGGTTTTCATAGGAAGATATTTGAGTACATTTTTTATGTTGCCATTGCAAACCAGAACCTTTTATGATGACATTTTGTGCAGAGGGACATCATTTTTTTAAAAGCTCACATTGAGCAAACTGTGAGCAGGACAGCTAAAAACTACAAACTTTTACAAATGAAAGGATTTAACATGGCAACAGACTATTTAGATACCCAGTGGATCTGTAAAAAGATATTACAGTGTATAAGCTAATCAAGATTTTTTTCGCTATTACATATCCAAGAATATGCTGTACACCCAAGAACTGTCTTGTGGAGACAAGCTGTTGGAATATACAATTATGTGTTGCATAAAGTATATGTACATGCACGCACAAACAAGAACAGTCTCACTGTGACAGTCCTTCTAAGTACATCAAAGTCAGCATAGTTTGGGATAGAAAATAATTGTGAACAAAGTCTGTTAAATATGAATTCATCCTACAATTTACTTTGACTTAAGAGGGTAGTTTGAGTTTGAAGGATTCGAGTTAGCGAGAGAATTCTGTATTGATCATGTTTAAACATTAAAAAACATGAAGTTATTAATTAGATCCTGCTTTTTATTGAGCTTTGTCTAATACAACCCATGCTACACAGTACACTGTATCTAACAGAGACTTGTTTGAATGCAACACTTTATTTAATGGTGACTTCTTCAAATGCTACACAAATTCCCCCACACACAATGATAACATCATGAAAGACTAAGACTTTTGGGGAAAATTCAAAAAGTCACCATTCTATAAAGTGTAACATTCAACTATTAGAGTTCATCATGTGATAATAATGTGTTATTTTGCATCTTGGGCATCTGGGGCTTGCAGTTGTAGTCGCTCCATCCTTTCTATCTCTGTATAGTGAACATCTCTGAATAGTATCTGAAAGTAAATAATGACAGACTAAGATTATAAGTAAAACATAGTGTTAACATAAAAAGTAATATTACACAAGATTATTAACTTATTTAAGCCTAGCTCATTTTTACGGGACATAGAGTAGACAAACAATGCAGACCCAGATCAGATGTTGTGCATTCCCCACAACCTCTGATAAGGGTCTTCCCTCCTATCTTAAATAATGTTCTACTTCGCTTTGAATTCAAATGAATGATAAATATCCTCAAGCAGCCCCTACACTTTAAGACAGACTCATCCAAATGATTAGAATTGGAAAATCTATTCAGCTTAAATTTGTTAAATATATAGAAATTATGTATCTTTCTGTATGGAATGCATGATCTATACAATAATATTCTCTACCAAAATATTCTGGTGCTATGGCAATAAGTATGATATAAATACAAGTCTATGTTTTGATAACTATTCATTTTGTCCCCTCCCATCCATGATAGGATTCAAAAATCATTATAGAACAGTTCTTGAACATATAGTTTATCTACCATATGATATACATGTAAGGTTATTTCCAGTATTAATAACTATACTGAGGGAAAAAATGTTAAGCAATTAGTTATAAATTATGGGTTTTCCATTGGCTATCTTTTTGGCATTAGATCTAATTTATTAGCAAGTGCACAAACATGTCAATTGTTTGAAAATGAACTAGTGGCTACCCTCAAGAGGTGAAAAGAAACAAATTACGATTTCATAGCGAGGATTTGATCTGCTGAGCATTTTAATTTCAAACGCTTTTCAATTGAAGGGAGGTAATTTGAAAAAAATACGATTTTTAACTAAAAATGTACGAAAATGGTGACCAAAACTTTCAGTTTTATACTGGTTTTCACTTTTTGGCTTTTAAATCTAAACATTTGATGGAAAATGAAACTGTTAGCAGAAAAATATTCGTGTAATTGCCAGATAAGCTGCTTTAGCAAGGGGACTTAAAATCAGACTTTACATTATGTGAAATGCCAACCGGTTAATTTCATCATCCTTTGTCTCATCAACAATCTTTCAGTTATAAAGGGACAGGTCTTCCTGGGTTGAACCAGTACTAAGCTAGGATTAATGTTCTTGCTCAAGGACACGACACAATGATGCCGGTGAGGCTTGAACCAGCGGCCCTCGGTCTCGAGTCAAGATCTCTACTACTGAACCACTGCGCTCCCTACTTTTTGTAAGGGTTCTCTCTAGAATGAATAAACATTCGTATAATAGTTCTCTCCAGTATGAATGAACATTTATCTACATTATTAGCTTATTACGAGTTATAACTTGTAAATGCCAGGCAACATTAATACATAACATAAATCTAAGGGTTCTCTCCAGGAAAGGCTGAAACAGTATATACTCGCCTACATGCCTCTTGATAAGAATTCCTTCCCTTATTTATCTTGTGGGTACTCAAAGGAACCATCTCAATCAAACAGTTCTTTTGAGTGCCCAAATGAAAATTTGTTTAAACAAATGGCTAAGAATTGTTTTCAAATATTCACTCTCTTAATGCTTGAACTAGATTTCTGAGAATCAGAGCGTAACCATTTGTGCAATCCAAGTAGAAGGCATCATAAGGAACAATTCTATGAAATTATTTTAAATATAAACCAATTGTTCAGGAGAAGATGCTGCGTAAAGATATTTCTTATCTAGAGCTCTGTCGGTCCTTTTGTTCAGCAGAGTGCAACCATTTGTGCTATTTGGTAGAAGGCATCATGAGGATCAATTCTGTGAAATTATTTTAAACTTGGACCAGTGGTTAAGGAGATGTAGTTAAATATTTTTCTTATCTAGGGCTCTGACAATCCTTTTGTCCATTTCAGCGGAATTATTTGTGCAATTTTGGTAGAGGGAATCACGAGGAACAATTCTGTGAAATAATTTGAATTTGGACCAGTGGTTCAGGAGATATTGTTTAAAAGACTTCAAATCTAGAGCACTTCATACAATTTTGGCATTATGGGGAGCATTCCTGTGAAATAATTTTAAATCTGGACAAGTGGTTCAGGAGTATATGTTATTTATAGAAAAAGTTAATTGAGGGAAAAGTGGACCAAAGACACATGCCAGACTAAAAGTGATCACAATAAAAATCAAGAGGGCCATTGTGGCCCTGAATCGCTCACCTGTACTTGTGCGCCAGTCTTATTCAGTGGAAGGTAATGATTTAAACCATTTGGTGGAGGGCAATCAAGCTTGTCTCATTTTTAGTATAGTCTTTGAGCGCATAACAAGACCCTGCCCCCTCCCCCCACCACACGCAAGCATTTTCTACATACCAAATATTAAGGCTGTTACATAACAAATATCAAGGCTCTAGGCTTTGTGGTTTCAGAGAAGACTTTTTCTTGTCTTCCCTATATAATCCTATATAAAACATGTGACCCCGGGCTGGACCATTTTTGACCCCTGTGGCATTATTTGAACAAACTTGGTAGAGGTCCACTTGGTGATGCTAAATACCAAATATCAAGGCTCTAGGCCTTGTGGTTTCAGAGAAGAAGATTTTGTCACATTTTCCTATATCAGCCTATGTAAAACATGTGACCCCCAGGGCCGGGCCAATTTTGGCCCCAGGGCCGGGCCAATTTTGGCCCCAGGGCTATAATTTGAACAAACTTGATAGAGGTCCACTAGGTGTGATGCTAAATACCAAATATCAACAGTCTAGGCTTTCTGGTTTCAGACAAGAAGATTTTTAAAGTTTTCATCTCGAAAATCTATTTTAGCCTCTATGACCTAGATATGCAACGCACCAGAACCATTTGAACAATTTTGGTAGAGGGCTACCCAAGGATCATTTGTGTGAAATTATTTTAAAATTGGGCCAGGGGTTAAGGAGGAGTTGTCGTTTAAGTCAAAAGTTAACAGACAGACGAGGGACAAAGACCGATCACAAAAGCTCACCTTGTCACTTCGTGACAGGTGAGCTAACAAGAGGGCCTTAAGGCCCTGTATCGCTCATCTGAATCCTTATACATGAGGAGATTATGTATTGGCTAGTGGCTATAGAGATATCATTCAAAGGTTGTTTTTTTTATTTTTTGCTCTGGTGGCCATGATGTCATCAAAGTTGATAGAGGGCATCATGAGGAACATTTTTGTAAATTTATTTTGAATTTGAACCATTGGTTTAGGGGATGTCATTTAAAGACATTTCTCATCTAGAACTCTGGTGACCTTGTGTGTGATGGAGCAGAACCACTTGTGTAATTTAGGTAGAGTGCATTATGAGTAACAGATCTGTTAAACTATTTTGAATTTGGATCTGTGGTTCAGGAGCCTGGTGGAGATGTCATTTAAAGATATTTCTTATCTAGAGCTATAGCCGCCTTTTTTGTTTGGCGGAGCAGAACCATTTATGCAATTTTAGTAGAGGTTCTGTGAAATTATTTTTAATTTGAACCAGTGGTTCAGGAGATGTCATTTAAAGACAATTCTTATCTAGGCCTCTGATGGCCTCTTCATTCAGCGGAGCAGAACTTTTGTGCAACTTTGGTAGAAGGCATCATGAGGAACAATTCTGTGAAGTTATTTTGAATTTGGACCAGTGGATCAGGAAGAGACGTCCTTTAAAGATACTTCTTATCTAGAGTAGAGTTCATCGGGTGGAGCCATTTGTGCAATTCTGGTAGAGGGTATCATCAGGAATCTAGCAAACCTATATAGTTCCCGGAACTTATAACAACACTGACTGCAAGATTTAGTAAGTCAATGTAATTACCTTGAACAAGGACATTTGAACTTGCGATATATATTCCTTCTTCCTTGATTACCTCACAGATGTTCTGACTGGAGTCAGACTTCTTAGCTAGAGTCACCTGAAACAATATGGCACTACCTTAAGCCTATATACAATAGATGTACTAAAATTCTGAACACTAGTTGTCCGTAAAAAGGCCTTACTTACTAGACAGTAGACATACAGTGTAAACCCAGATCAGACTGCTTCTGATGCAGCAGTCTGATCAGCATCTTCCCTGTTTGCTATTCTGACAAGCACTCGATGAATTCTAGCCTTGATATTAACCAACGTGTAATCTGAGAGCAAAAAGAAAAATGTTCTAAATTTTAGAAAAATTACTGTACACATTGTGAATGTTCAAAGAGCCACATGCATTAACGGGGTTTTTTTTGCCCCTCTATAAGGCTAAACTATAAAAATGGTTTTAACTAATTTGTTCTCATTGGTTTATTAGTAAAATAACCAAAGTGTAAAAAGTTTAAAATTAATTCGACTTTAACCATTGCTATGGTAACAAAAATTGCCACCAAAATAGGCTGAGATGTTTGACATATCAATTAACATAGAATAGAGCACAAGCAAATACCAACAAGACAAATTCGACAAATTTATATCCCCCAACGAAGGGTTATTTGAGAGAAACATGTAAATCACAAAACATAAATCCCATTTATCTAACCCTTAGTTCACCTTCAGTATTATTCAGATCATAACAAACACCTGTCAAGTATGTTTTAGTGCTTAGTTTAATAAAAAATATACTTACATCTGCACAATTTCAATATCTGACCTTTTAACCCAACCCCAGAGGTCAAGGGTGTGTGTAAATTCAAAGTGTTACCTTGCATGTAGGTCTACACTTCATCCACTTAAATTTGATATGCAACATGACCACTTTTAGAAAAGAAAAATAAAATGATTGACCTTTTGACCCCACCCCACGGGTCAATGGTGTGTGTAATGAAAGCATGTATGCTTTCATGGTGCTCTGTGCTCAATTCCCTTTATTTTGATATGCAACATGACTACTTTCAGAAAAAGATATAGTTTAACCTTTTGACCCCACCCCCTGGGTCGAGGGTGTGTCTGTGGGCAAAATATTTGCTACCATGCTGCTGCCCAAGTTGTCAGCTTTAATTTGATATGCAACAAGACTACTTTCAGAAAAAGATATAGTTTGACCTTTTGATCCCCTCCTGGGTCGAGGGTGAGTCTGTGGGCAAAATATCTGCTACCATAATGCTGCCAGCGTTGTCAGCTTTAATTTGATATGCAACATGACCATATTCTGAAAAAATTTAATTTTGGCCTCGGCCCAACCCCCTAAGTCCACCCAACAGGCTCGGACCCAGGCCTTCAAACTAAAATTCCGTTTGATATGTTTCATATCTATTGCTGCTCTGCCTGTATGCAAGATTTCAGCAAAAAATATTAACAATTGCCTTAGTTATTGCAAAATTTAAATATTTGACCTTTGACCCCTTAGGTGGGGTCAAAGGGGGTGGGGTAAAACTTTGACACTGCCATGCTTATCTACAGGCACTTGGCAATCATGGTCTAATAGTGAGAAGTTGCTAAATATAATAGCTTTGATGAAATGTGAAGATCATCACACAAAAAAGCTAATAAAGGTGTTGCCTTATAATTGCCTATACTAAAACAAGGGCAATAACTCAAGTGTTAAGGGGTCGATTTTGACCAAACTTATAGGACGGACGATGCTAAAACTATATCCCTCAGACTTCGTCGGGGGATAAAAAGATATCTTAACAGCTGATGAGAATTATCACGGGACACAACATATCAAAAGGATATTTTGGTATTTAGCTGTGCTGATCTAATGTTTAAAAAAACAGGTCTCCAAATGCCTTAAACTTGGTACAAAATGGTAATTTCTCTATTTTAAGCCTACTTTGTGGGCCATTTTTGTTACCATAACAATGGTAAAATTTAAATAAATGCCGAAATTTTACATTTCGGTTAATCTTCCCTGTATTAAGCCGAGGAAACTGTTTGTGCAATTTTGGTAGAAGCCATCATGAGGAACAATTCTGTGAAATTATTTTGAATTTGAACCAGTGATTCAGGATGAAATGTCATTAAAAGACAATTCTTATCTAGAGCTCTGGTAGTCCCTTTGTTTGGTGGAGCGGAACCATTTGTGCAATTTTGGTAGAAGGCATCGTGAGAAACAATTCAGTGAAATTATTTTAAATTGGACCGGTGGTTCAGGAGGATATGTCGTTTAAAGAAAAAGTTTACGGACAGACAACGGACTAAGACCGATTACAATAGCTGACCTTTAGCCTTCAGCTCTGGTGAGCTAAAAATTAAAATGCTGCCTCCTTAAGTCATCTGCTGCAAATTTTGCAAACATTATTTGACTATGAAAGTATTGGGGGCAAACAGTGTGGAGCATCATCATCATGACCCAGGTCAGATCTATATCAGACTACAGAGCAGCCTGATCTGGGTCCTTGCTGTTTGTCCAAAAGCTATTGAACATTTCGGCACTCAGCAGATGACAAAACAAATTTTGTTGCGATTGGCACTTTAAGGGTTATTTTTTTTGCATATCAATGTTTTGTTTGATTTGATTCTTTATGTCCCATCAACAATCTTTCAGTTCAACAGGGACGGGTTGAAACAGTACTAAGCTAGGATAAATGTGTCTTGCTCAATGACCACAACGCAGTGACGCATATCAATGTTGTCTGCTGATAACCTTACCCAGTAGGCAAAGAGTTTCCTATAGAAAGGGATTTAGATGTATATGGGGGAATCAGTTTGATGATTTTAACTTGGGCCATCTTTAAAACAATGTTTGCTTGCTGTCACACGACAGACTCACTTAAAATGCAACCTACCAAAAAATATGGCTGTTTTGCCACATTCCGGAGAAAAAAATTTTATTATAATTTTAGACATTTTTTAAAAATTTTTAAAGTCTTTTAAATAAATCAGTGAAAAATAAATTAAATACCTACCTACCTGGAAACCACAAACCAGTTTTAAAGGATGGCCTCATTTTTCTTAAATATCCCAATGAAAATGAAATAATTTGGGCTCAAAAGAGGGTTCAAGTGAACCCCATCTGGTACACCACTGGTTAAATAACTAAACTGATTGAGCCTTTTTTCAAGGCAGGCAATATTTTGTTCAGCATTCGTAATTTTGGATTGGTCCGTTACTGGTCTTTGCCATTATACACATGAATATAGTAAAAAAGTCTCTATAAATTGATGGACATTTTACAAATGTAGATTGAAAGTGAACCTTTTCATAAATTATCGCATTATTGAACCAATTTTCAGTGTACTGTGACCAGTGACCACTGGCCAAGTTAGTTTTGGCCTTAACTAAAAGATAGAGAGGCAATATCTTACAATAGGTGGTATGACTATCGCATACTGACCTATTTGATTTGAGCATTGTGGGTACATGCGACATACTTGTTTACCAAATGAGCCACCAAATCATGTGATTCACCCGATTGGTGGATTCAAACTTGTTATCAATCTGCCAGGGTTGGTGCTAGTGGTGGCTATTGTCGCAGAATGCAAAGAAATAATAAATTTGGCGCAAAAAATATTAATTTGGCGACAATATTGGCGGAAAAAAAATCGCTGGTGAAAATTTTTATCTGACGTTGGAACTTCACCTCGAGAACGTCACCTCCTGCTAAAAGTCATTGACTCGTGTTGTCCATGTATATATTAATTGTCAATTATTAATATCACACAATTCGGTAGCTGATGGAGTCAAACCTGAACATGCCTCACACACTTCTGACATCTGTCACGTGGTCACTGCATGTGTAATGTTGTTTGATTATTGGACTTTTCATAATCAATCATCAAAATTAATCGGTCTACCGTAAGGTTTCGATTGATGATCCATTATAATTGAAAGTTATCAAATGTAAGGGAAACACATGTTCCATCCTAAAGAATGTCTATCCTTAAACTGCTTTATGAAAATATTAAGTGTCAGTTTCATGCTGTTTTATGAACAGTACATCACCACAACAGGTCCTGGCAGCAATCTAAATTGAACAGCCATTGACATTAAAACCCTTTATGCACTAATGAATTCTTCCTTCTGGATTGAAACAATAAACTTGGGAAGTTCCATTGTATACATCAATGGGTCACAAGTTATTATTCTGAAATAAAATTGCATTTCTTTCTCTGAAGATTGTTTTTGTCTGAGCAAACAATTTAGACCATGATAAAATGCCGCATTCTAAGGCCTTTCATCTGGGTCTTAACTGTTTGTGACTATGTCACAGTTCACATTTAGGACAATGTGCAAAAGGTTAAGGTGTGCACTTGCTATAATTACAGTTTATATCTTTAACCTTGCACTTTCATGTAGCAGAATGGCAAGTTTGGAATATCAGCTTACAATTGAGCCAGGTGTGAATCTTTCCGATTATAATCGATTATTACCAAACACAATCGATTAGTACTAAGCTAGGATAAATGTGTCTTGCTCAAGGACCACAACGCAGTGACACCTGTGAGACTCGAACCCGCGGCCCTTGGGTGTCGAGTCAAGCACCCTACCACTGAGCCACTGTGTTCCCGTTTTAGGGTAGAAAAATCTTTCACGCTGTACATTTGTGAATTAATACCAATCATTGTTATTGTTTAGCTACCAAAGGTTACTTGATGTCTCCACAGATTATTTATAGCTATTCAATGCTAACTGCTTGGTACTTTTTTATGTAGTGTTTTGAGTAATGCATACTGCCTATTAACACAAAATCCATATGTCAGTGGTGATGTGCCATAGCAGACAGGTCGATCCTTTGAGTATCGTACCTGGCCCTGCACAGACAATGGATTGAGAAGCTTGGGTTTGTGTTTATTTAGATGCTTTAATTATGTCACAATCAACAATTTTTCAGTCATCTTGGGATTCATAGGTTAAACCAGTACTAAGGCAGCAGCTGATAAAAAGTCTTGCTTTTGAAAGGACACAACACAGTGACTCCATGCAGTGAGTCTCGAAATAGCAACCCTAGTTTGATCCCCAGTCTAACACTCCACCAACTGAGCCACTGAGTTCCACAGGAGAAGGGTTGGGTTTGACCTGAAAATATCGACCATACTGTGACCAATAGCCTTCTTTGAGATCAAACCTCCCAAAATCTAAAGCTACTCCGGTCACTTTCGCTTCCACGAATTCTGATTACAACAATTCTGCTTTCATTATCAGCGCCGCTAAACTCAATTTCTGCATTCACAACTTTCGACGAATCGTAACAAATTTTATTCATTAAACAAAACTACATATGTACCTGTGTATGTATCTTTGACGGCACTGTGATCCACGACCACGTTTCGTTCGACTGAAAGCATCCGATCAAGCAGGATAAATCTAGCAACTTGAGGCAATATTTGTAACAGCAATTGAAGAGTGAGGACAGCTGAAACCGCAAATGATAGTAATTTTTGGATTAACCGTTACAATTAATGTCAAACGGAGCGTAAAATGGCGATAAGCTTGTTGTTCATTGTACTGCGGATTCCAATATGGCCGGGATTGGCTAAATATCGAGCAACCTCACGTGCACGGCGCGTGCAACTTGCATTTTGGTTGTTTGGTACCCTGCTTTTAGCACATACAGCCAGTACTCCCGGGTACAAAAATTGGTCGAATAACGCCGAGCCATTCCAAAAAGACCTTCTCTCGAATGCTTAGGCGTTCACCAGAAACTGAAGCGTTAAAATACGGACTGCAAACAAGCGCCATTTTAATCACTGCTCATGGGGAAATTTAGATTGGTTCCCCTCGTTGATAAAGCTCCACTTCCGCTACGCATATAACGACTGGTAACGCCTATTTCATTACAATTAGAGAATCCTACTCATCAGACTGCGCATGCTCCAGAAAAGATTTTTCAACACAAACTTCAGTATTTTTTCAGTAGCTATAATTTGATAATTATATAAAAGAAAAAATATATAAACTCCCAGAACAAAATAAACTTAATTTTAAACGGCTTGTTTAAAAAAAGCACTTTATGTCAAGGGTATTTTCCAATACCACGTCACTCATGACGTCAGTGTGTATGCTTTACGTAGGCGCAATGGCGGCTAGTAGTTACCTGTCTTAATATGCTGACAACCTATTAAAGGGAGAGAACCAGTCTAGGGGAAATTGGACTGGTTCCCGCTTTTCAATGATAGCCTCACGGACAGCGTCTCAAAAGCAGGATAAAAGCTGTCAAAAGGTTTTTGGATCCTAAGCTCAGTGTATAAGCGTGCTTGGACGCACGTAATAAGTTGCTAAAATGAATCTGTTTGACGGTAAGGAAATTTAGAAGCTAATACCTGTAATAGAGTTTCAGGTCGTGAGTCAAAGGGTTTGTTGAAAGGTAAATATTGATGAAGCCTCCACTGGAGAAGATGATACATATACATATAACTGGACTGTTCATTATGGTACCATAGTTTGACCCTCAAATGAACCATTCATGTGCAGAATTACTTTGTGCATGCCCTTTTACAGTCTATACTCTGGGACAAGACCTTTATATATTGCAAGAATGCTCCCAACGGACGGTTTGGAGACGAACACACTCTCTTAAAACATAAGGGAATAAGGCAAGGTTTCCTGATTCCATCACATAAGTTACAGATAGATAATAAGGGCGGTACAATGCCTCTTTTGTGTAGCATATTTGACTTAGTTTACGAAGATGGGATCAAAAGTAATGCCTGTGCTAATTTGCACCGATACTGCAAGTGGAAAGACAGAATCCACGTCTTGTGTGTGTTTTCCTTTCTCACACCTTTCATTCGATGTATCAACTACACATGTAGGCATAATATCTCGCATGCAATTTACTTTGACAATAACCCTACTCATAAGGGGTTAGGCAAAACTGGTGGGAGAAGCGTTGAAAATGCGAATGAAATAAGGATTGACATTAAGACTCACACTTTACTCAGCAGAAGTTCAACGGACATTTATGCTGGCATAAGCACTGTTTATGGTAGTAATTTGATGTCCTTTTCCTCACTTTGCAGATGGGTTATGAAATTCAGTGCAGACGTGGGGCCTGTTATACGTACTCTTAAATCTGGTATATCTAAATCTAAAAGTAGTCTAAAGATTGTGGAATATTTTTTTAGTAAAATCAGACGCAAGATATACTTTTCCGCTGATTGCGAACATGTTTGGAATTTCAAAAGCATCTTCATTATGCTTTTGGCGAAATATTTTGAAACTGAAGAAGAAAAGCACTAGGTGGACCCCTAATTTGCACAATGAGAAGCAAAAATGCATGCATGCTTCAACTGTACAATGAGTTTTAAGGAGCAGTTTGGACGTTGGAACCATTTCGAGAAAATATCACTGAGTAGCAACTACCACTTTTATCAGTGAACATATTTTTCTACAATTGAAAATAAAGAATTATCAATGAAAAGGAATGTAAAAACTTAAAGAGCATAGTTGTTTCCTTATTTAACGATTTGGCACAAAGATACAAATAAAGGCCTCACATGTTTTAAGGAGGTTTTTTTGTGTATATTGGATTAGTATTTTAACCTATGGTTCTCGTTGATAATATACCTCCAGGAATCCGTCGCTGCAATTGGCTTCATAGCCAACAAGTTGTAGTTGTATTTGCTTGTCATGATCAATCAGTATAGTCCACCAACAATCTAGAGTATGTGTATAGGTATCCTCACTAAAAGTCTTGTCACCAAAACCAAGCCATCCCTCAGATGCAGTAACTGTTCCACCACATTTCTGTGCTTTAGAAATAAAATCAGCATGTGCTTTACAAACTTAATCATTCTACCCTTAGCCCCTAAAGTAACTCAATTACCTAGGTCATCAACTGGGTCCTCTCTTGGAAAGGAGTGGTATGGGTTGGTCTGCAGTGTGTGATTGTGACATCCTAGATATTCACAAAACTACCAGTTGTGCACACAACAAAGACCCTGATAGGACCAGTCTTATGTCCAGGAAATCTGAGTAAGTGGGCACATTGTCAAACGTATTTGTTTGTCATGCAAAGGCTAAATAGAGGATCTTACATGAGTGTTCACGTATTATTGAAATTATTCAATGGGCTGAGTGAAAGCAATTTAATGCGAGGCTTGTCGAGTATTTCGTCGCTTTTAATGCAACCAGTCTAATAAATCCAATAAAAAAGGATTCTATCATATGCCATAAAAATTATTTTGAAATAACGTTAAGTTTTTGCCATATGCGTGACGTTAAAAGCGTGATTTCATAACGTTACCCAATAGGGTCAATGTAGGTACATTCGGCCAGTGTAGGTACAATCGGACACTTTTGTATTTCTTAGATAACTTCTGTCATTGCTATGTGTAATCCAAGCCAATAAAAACAGTTATTTCATTTGCACAGGGTTGCAAGTTCATTATCTTTGATACATGTATTTTCATTGGCTGAAAAATGTCTACGTCATAGCAAACATTCAGAGCTCCAAATGTTAAAAATCTCACCAGACCAAACGTAGCCACCGCCCCAGATAATATACCCGTGTATTGTCTAAATTGTGGTAATAACTTTCTGCATTCTCTGCACTTGTGTTTAGCGGACATTATATTTTGTGTCTTTAATTGTATTTAGTGAAAAATCTCATAGATTCAGTTGCAATTTGACAAACAAAATGTGTCCGACTGTACCAACCAAATAAAAACGAACTGCAGGTACAGTCGGACAGCATGATTTAGTTGCTCTAAACGAATCCAACTTGCACCAAAACAAGTTTAAACATTTATTAAAATGCTTGTCACAGGCCTAATTAGCCCAAACTTCCTTTCTCTTCTATAACTTGGTCTAACTTAATGGTTGGTCTGCAGTGTGTGTTTGTGGTATTTCCTGACCATACTCACTTACTTTTTGTAAGATCGTCTTGTGTCCTTGGATTACCTTACAAAAACCAACTGTGTAAAACTTACACGAATAACACTGTGTGAACGCTTTGGCACTGGAAGATTGTTATTGTAATAGCTCTGAAATAGCCTATATGGGCACCTTTTGTGCCTGTTCGTTCTATGTTGGTCATTTTCGCGTGTATTCTTCTCTTGAGGCTGTTGGTTGGCGTTGATAAGTGATTATGGTAACAACTGGTATTTTTGTATGTTTGTTTTTACAAAATAACCCTAGCCTCTCTCTACACATATCTATCTGTCTACTGCTAGACACGATTACCTAACTACATGATGAATTTTTTATCTAATATACAATAAAGTAGCGAGTATGATCAGGAAAGAAATGCCACAGATCACAGACCAACCCACGACCGACAACAACGTGCAGAAGAGACAGAGAAAAAGACAGAAAGAAACACAGAACACAGACGGCAACAAAACGGATCCTCACCCAGCACAAAACGATTTGAGCAACAATATTTATTATAAACATTGAATCAACAACAACAGAACCACCGCATTAGAACAGCCAACACCACTAGAGGTGGGTACTTTTATGCTTATACTGGCCAATTATTCGCCTATCAGTCTGTATTTAGTTTATGCACTTGTATAAAAATAATAACTTAAAAACTAGCACAGAAACATATTTTGATTCTAATATACTGTTAATCAATTAATAAACAATAAAGTACATGTAGTATATAGTGGGTGTTATTGGGTGGCGCAAGTTGATCAGTAGCACCCATCCTCCCTATCTCACAGAAGCTTAATTGCTGTCGTCCTTTGAATCGGTAACAGGAAGAGAGAAGCTGCTGAATCTGTTCCTTGATCAGTATTTATGGACAAAGTGTATTATTTTGTTAAAGAATAAATGAATAACAACTTATAAAAAGACTTTCGTCTACCGATTCTACGCCCATATGCGTCACTTTTGTTGTTGTCCGATTGTACCAGCCTGTATGTCCGAATGTACCAGCAATTGTCCGATTGTACCAGCTGCCTGATCAAAGGCAGAGCCGCGATGGTTTATCAAGGTTTTAATCATATTTTCGTGACAAAATTGTTTTAAAACATATCTTGGATAATATAAGCATCTATATGTCATTTGAAACGTTACATTGTACAATATGTCGTGTACCCAAAATGAGTTGAACACGAGAGTGTCCGAATGTACCTACATTGACCCTAATCTGTTCCACCCAAAGGTTGAGATTTAAACTTTGGCTAACCTACCCAAAAGAGTGTGCGCAAGCATGCTGGAGCATTTACATCTAAGAGCAAATGTGGCGAATAAAAATATGTTTTACTGCTTTCTAAATAGAGAATACTAGGTAAGTGTCTTTTGATATCAAGTTTACCAGGCAAGGCTTTGAGAACGCTTGTTGACATCGCGAGGCTTGCCGAGCGATTCAACTAGCGTTCTCAAAGCCGAGCCTGGTTAACATGATATCAAAAGACGCGAACCTGGTATTCTATTTATCAGTCTACCCATTGTTGAACACTCTTCAAAGTAGCGATTATGACGTAATTTTTGATTTTTGTGCTGATTCAGCGTCATTAGCGACGTCATTCAAAAAGTGCAAAGTCATCATGACCTGATAAAGGTAACATGCCGTGAGATAGGAAACGTTTATTAGGTTATGTTGAAACAATTCAGTTAATATTAGGGGTGACTGATAAGTCTCATTTTCAGTACAGTTTTATGCATGTGTGCTTGTCGAAAACTGAATCCTGATTCCATAAGCGCTTTTTATTCACTTTATTTTAAGAAATACAAAGACTTAATAATATAGATAGTGTCTGTAGTTGCCGCTGAACTTCAAGCATGGTTAAAAACTATTGAATAATATTAATATGGCAGTCCAGTTTAAACTATCTAACCCAGAGGGGTACTCTGATATTTTATACAAACGCATGCATGGGCCATTTTTGGAGGGTCAAAATTTTGAATTTCAATATTTTTGTTGAGTTTTCAGAAAGTGAATATCTTTTTAGTATGAAAATTTTTTGATATTTTTCGGGTCATCACAATATCTGACTAGATTTTGGGGTCATTTCTATGTATTTTAGGGTCTTTTTTTTACAGTAAATGAACAGAATGGGGATATTTTTGGGGTTGCAAAAATTAAAAATATTATTGGGGGTTCTTGAATTTCCTGACCTTTTTTTTTTTGGGGGGGGGGAGGGGGTAAAAAAATGATGGGCCCAAGCCTGCGTATAAGGAAACCATGAAAGTATCCCCACCCCTGTGCTATCTGACAACCAAATGGTCTTAGTTATGTGATTGGGACATTTCCTGGTCACACTTACTTGTTTTTAATTTGGGTTTATAACTCGTAGAATATACAACAACTCATACTGGCTTAAGCGTCATTCATTATGTCAGACCAGAATATGATCAAAAATCAACGAGGTATTGATGTAGGAGGACATGTTCTACAAACACTCCTCAGCACAACAAAAGCTAGTGTTAACTGTAAATAGTTTGGAAAAATAGAAAAAATCCAAAAGGAAGAGAACCTTTTCATCTTTGGATCCGCTGACTGAGCTATCTGGAAATATTTGGTAACACTCAATCTGAGGCAAGTTCAATAATGCGAGCGCTCTCCGGCGCTCGTTGTACTGATGTCCGGCTTTACACATTATGAATACAGATAGGTACCAATCAACGAGCGCTCGGCGAGCACTCGCATTATTGAACTCGCCTCTGGTGCCTGCTTTAGACGTGGCCTGTCTAAAATTAATTGTTATGTAACCCCTTTGTTAGTTAAAACGGCAAAGAATAAACATCAAATGCAGTTAACCCTTAAAGCACCAATCACGACTGCAGCAGACGACAAATTTTGCGACATCTTTCCTAGTTTTCCACAAAAATAAGGTATGATTTTATGAAAATCGTCTGCTGCTATTTTTGAAAAAAAAAACAGAAAAATTTGAAATTGGCGGCTTCTGCAAATAATAGGTGGCGCTTTAAGGGTTAACGTAGGCCAAATTATTTAGAAATTGATATAATTTCATAACTTTAATCATCTAGAACCATTTAGGCACGCTAATAACACAAACATATAAATACACAGAGACAAATCACGTTTAATTGCTGCCAATAGTATTCCTTGTAATTGGGCCTCAACGGGAGAAAATCTGTCTTCGGGGGGGGGGGGGGGGAGGGGGGTTGCAAACAGTCTGATCAGCGCCTTCGATATTCGCTTTTTGGAAATTACTATATCTTAGTTGCTACAAGTGTAATATCATTTTTAGCTAGTCTCAGTAACTGAGGAGACTGGTATGAACATCGATTTATTGGAAAACATAAAGACAGGTTTTCTTGCGTCATGGCCCATATAATCTAGATTACTTTTCTCATCCTATCATCGCTTATCTGAAAGAAAGGTTTTCAGTCATCGCTAACAATTTTAAAATAAAAATAAAAGTACAGTAGCTGTTATTTAATTTACATAATGGCCGAATTATTACTTTAGCTTACTATTAGCAATGAATGTATATTCTGCATTGAATCCGGTACTGGCCGTGGCATAATAGGTGGAAACGAACTGTACAAGAAGAATATTTGAAGAACTGAAGATAATTGGAACATCATCATCTTCACAGTATCTACCATAGTATCTGTCAGTTTCATATATCTGAAATAAAGAGAACATCATCATCTTTACAGTATCTACCATAGTATCTGTCAGTTTCATATATCTGAAATAAAGAGAACATCATCATCTTCACAATATCTACCATAGTAGCTGTCAGTTTCATATATCTGAAATAAAGAGAACATCATCATCTTCACAGTATCTACCATAGTGTCTGTCAGTTTCATATATCTGAAATAAAGAGAGTAAATAATTGACGAAGATTCATTTATCTATTTGTATTAAATAATCTGTTATATTTGCATATTCATGGAAAGATTCTGCTTAAATGGACTTAATATAAAAATAGTAAGTGAGTATGATCAGGAAATACCACAAATACAAACTATAAGCCCATTTTTTTGTTATTTATTGTTGTCTTTGTTATAATATCATGTCTGTTTGCACCTTGTGTCACAAGTTTGGAAAGGGTTGACATCTCGGCTCTTTTGTATGTGAAGTTTATGCTTTGTGCCTTTCCTTGTTTGTTATACAAGGAAAATGTAACGATTAGAGGCCTTTGAAACAGTTTGCGCAAATATAGTGGTGGTTGTTAGTATAACAATCCAAATTCATTGTGCTACTTTACTGCAAGCGATGCAGTATTTTCAGTCTCCAATAACAGTCTGAACAACAAACTCAATTTATGTAAGCTTATTTCAGACATTCCAGGTAAGTATGATTGTATTTGGACACCTATTTTGTCAAGTTAATACAGCCGTTTTAGTCTGTTAATATTTTTCCCTTTGTTTACCATTTTGTCTTAAAAAATCTAAGTGGCATTTCTCGATGGCAGAACCTCTTAGCCGTTTGTCTTTTAAAGGTTTTTTTATGATAGAACCTCAAATAAACTATAAAGTTAGGGTTGTCAGGTAAAGATGGGTAAAAGTAGCCTATGGTTGATCCAGTGTAAGATTCAACATGCAGATGCTTGGATCGAGGTTTTCAACCAGACGAGCAGTTTAGATCCTCCAATGAGTGCTTCTGTCAGAAACAGTCAGTTCTAGATCTTCATTGAATATTGTATTGGTAGAACTCACAAGAGCATTGACGAAAAGGAGATAATCACTATAGGAAAATACTGAAGCTATTATTGCGGTTCGCTTAGAAGGTAAAATATTGCTGTTGCTGAATAATACTCGCACATAAATATTGTTGGTAGGTGTTCATAGAATGGTTTCCAAACCATTAAACGTGTGTTGTTGGAATGTTAACAGTTTATTTAATCCAATGAATGGAGTACATACTAATAAATTAGATGATCCTCTCTTCTGACTGAGCTTAAATTCTAAAATAATTATTTTGAAAGAAACACATGCTTCTAAGAAGGACATATTAACTATTGGTGGATACTTTTGCATCTCGATTTGTTGATCAGATCAGCCTAGTAGGCTAAGAGGAGGAGTAGCAATTTTTATGGAAAGGAATATAAAATCAGGAATTAAAATTATCGACAACTCTCAAGATGATATGATATGGATCAAACTTTGCAAGAACTTCTTAAAATTTAAAAATATATATTTATTTGTTGAGTTTACGTCTCACCAGCTTCTTCTGGCTATACTAAAAGAACAGGCATTGATAAAATAGTATTTCTAAAACTAGAATCTGACATTGTCAAATTTACTCCAGACAATTATGTAATAGATGAAGGATGCTTTTCCGAGGCTTACTTGTTTAAACCACGAGGTGGGCGTAGCCGGCTGAGCGGTTTAAACAGAAAGCCGAGGAAGAATCCTTTATCTAGCTTGTAGTATGGCGCAGGCGGAAATAAACACGTGTTACTGACACCTGACGAAATTTACATTCGCTCCTCCCTGCATCCGGCCGAAGCTGTCAATTATATTACATTTACATACGGGTTAATTTGTCACTATTTAAGGAAGTTCCCGCCTACATCGCTGTTTAACTCAAATTGGAAGTTAGAGTACGGTTTTATGCTACTCCTTCGTCGTTATTCTAGGGTGTCTGATTTAAACATCAGCAAAGATCAAAGAAAAGAGCATCGGCCATACTACAAGTCATGATTGTGGGTGAAATTAATGCTCATGTCAATCATAATGACCTTGATTTCATTAATAATGAGGAATCTGATGTTATGTAGGACACATTACTTGCTAGTTATCTGATTGACAACAAAAACTTGCTGCGAAACACAGCTATCCACCAGGTAACAAATAAATATAGCAACAATCTGCTTGATATTTGTATAGGGTCACAACTAAGACTAGTGAATGGCTGTACAATTGGGGATACAAGTGGTAAACCCACATATCATGGTTATAACATATCATCAATAGATGACTACTGTATTGGAATTGCGGACGTCATGTCCTCGATTAGGTGTTTTAAAGTTCTTGACTTTGATGCTGCCTTTTCAGATCATTGTCCAATTTTAGTGGGTGTCCAGTCACAGTCACCTCTCATTGATACACTTGTTTTGTAGACCTAAGTAAGGCATTTGATACCATCAATAGACAGGCACTCTTTCATAAGATGAGTAAATATGATATCAAAGGCCCATTTATGAATATAGTTAAAGATATGTACCAAAAATTATTATATTCCATAAAGACAGAAAATGTTTAAAGTAATTTATTTGAAACTATGATGGGGTCAAACAGGGGTGTGTTTTGAGCACTACGTTTTTCGTTGTACCTAAATGATTTGTCCAAATGCTTTGATGACCAGTGAGACCCAGTGCCACAAGGCAACTGTGGCTTTCATATTTCTTGCCTGATGTATGCAGATGACATTGTACTTTTTTTCTAAAACAGCTTAAGGTTTGCAAACTCTTCTCTATAGATTAGAAGACTTTTGTAATAAATGGAATTTGAGAGTTAATATAAACAAACCAAAAATCATAATTTACAATAAAACAGGCAGAGTCCTGAAGGGTCACAACTTCATCTATGGAAATAACTTGTTAGAATATGTAAATCCATATATAAGTACTTACGTATTTATTTTAGGTTATCTGGTATTTTCACACAAGGTATTTAGTACCTTTGTTATAAAGCAATGAAAGCCAGCTTCTGTATTTAAAAATCTCTTATTTCAGACTGTATCAACACAGGCTCATATGTTATTTTGTATAATCATTGTGTTAAGTCAATTCTCTTATATGGAAGCGAGGTATGGTCTATCGGTTTTCTAATAGATAAACCTAGAGTGACTCAGCTGGAAAGAGATATGATCTTTTTATTCCTGTAAAAACTCAGCTTAAATTTCTTAAGAATGTGATGGGTGTCCATAAATATTCGGTTAACGATGCTGTTATAGCAGATTTTGGTATTTTTCCTTTATTTATTTCAGGTCTTTAAGCATCAACAAACTTTTGGGTGCATCTTGTCAACTCAAACAATAGTTCTTTAGCTTATCAATCATATAGAGAGAGCATGAATTGTCCTAAACGCTTTGTTTGAAAATTTAAGACATTTTAGCATAATATTAACTTTTCCTATCTCTGTAACTATCAGAAGACGTTTTCTGAAAAGAGATTATTGCATTCTGTAAAGAATAAACTGAAAAACAGTTACGATAATTTCTGGAAAGATAAAATCCATGATGATAGTAAATATTAGCCTAATGGAAACAAGTTGAGAACTTACAGGATATTAAAAAAAAACATGCTCCTCTCCAGTGTGTAATCAACTGTTTGAATAATCTACTACAGAGACTATATGCGTGTATAATTTGATATAAGATAAAATAATCTAAGCATAATTATATGAGTAGTTCATTGCTCTTTGTCTCATTGCATTCTTTTTACGGTGCTAAAATGATATTGCAGACACTATGTTTTTATATGTTTGACTAACATGAATAAATGCTAACAAAATTAAGCAAACAAAATTTGTATCACATTAAGGGCTTTCAGAAAAACTATTATTTTTAATGCTGCGTTTTTATGTCGAGTATATTATAATAGAACTTTTTGCTCTCTGTAAAGGTGGTAAATTTGATATTCATATCTGCTAAACAAGCGAAATTAGGTTCTTATATAATTTGGTGAAGAATAATTAAATTACTTGGGCCGCGCAAACGTGCGTGCATTTCATGCAAATCCTAACCCTAACGCTGAACTCACTGTGATTGACCCTTAAAGCGCATACTCACAAAATGTATTTTGTCGTCCACTAAAATATGTGAAAGTAAGAAAACGGGCAAAGATCAGGTATCGTTACAATCAAGCACCACACCTGACCGAGGACACCAATGGGAAAATGACAATTTCACAATTAGACATAACAAGCGAGAGCCTAGGCAAACACTGTTGACTGAGATCAGACTGCTCCTGTATGATCAGTCTGATCTCGGTCCACAATGTTTGTCTCTATGCTTATGTTTAATAGACATTTCCAGATGTAGTTATTTTGCTGGCGTTTTTAGGACTAAATAATGCATGTTTCGTCTATACTTAGGTAAGCTGATACAGTTATTTTTGAATAAAAACACGCCTAATTTTTAGCTTTTACCTATGTCTAAGGTAGACCAGTCCTAATTACGCGTTCATGAGTTGCCGCTTTTACAGTAACCAAAAAGTCCTTTATTACCATAGAATCCTTTTTTAGTATAAAACTGCACTATCATCTGTATATAGTACCAGTTTACAATCAAAGATAATACTGCGTTCCATATCGTTTATATAACAAAGGAAAAATAGAGGACCTGAACATTTTCCTATAGGGACAATTTCTTGCACAAAATATCATGGTCAACATTATCAAAAAGCTTTTCAAAAACCCAGCATAAGCATACCAGTATGCAAACCTTTAGAAGTTTTTTGTTTTAATTGAGTCAGTCAAGTCTGTCAAGTCAGTTTATAAGTTACTCCTAAAACCAGACTGAGAGTCAAACAGAACGTTTTTCATAGCAAGATTATCTTCTAGTTGTGTATAAAAAGCCTTTTTTCTAGAGTATGGACACCACAGACAATACACTAACAGGTCTAAAGTTACCAACCTCGCATCTCATATTTTTCTTAATCAGAGGGACAACACAAGTATTATCTAAATCCATTGAAACCACGTAGTTCTAAATTGAAAGGATAATATGCCCAGTTGAGTTTTTTGAAGATTAAAGCTGCATCTTTTACAAAACTAGCAAGCATATAATCTATTGTAGTACTTTAAGAAGAGTTTAATTTGCACAATCCCCATAAATAAAATCTGCTCTTACCAGTATTAACATAAAATCATCATCTTTAACATTTTTACCCTTATGACAATTCTGAAAAGTGGAGAATTCTGAGTGCAAAAATAAGAACTAGAAGGCAATCAAGTTTAAAGCTACAGTAGTGAAGAAGTTAATTAAGCTATTTGCCACATATTTAGGGTCAAAACAATACAAGTTTCACGACCAATTTCCAAAGGAAGGAAACCACAAACCATATTACTGCTTTTGTTCATCTAACTGCTACACCCCAGTTTTTTTTCAACTGTCCCCAAAGTTTTGTCGGATTTCCAGCACTTTCTTCAACTTATTTTGCCAAGTTGTCTTAGTTTTTCTATATACAAGGCTCCTATGGTTGCAAAAAATATACAGATCAGGGTCTTTTGTTTTTCTGATTTAATCAATATTTCATCCCAATATCTAATATTTTGTCATTTTTTTCTTTTTTGAAAAATAATGATAGTACTCCAAAACATGAACTAAAATCACAATTTTAAAGAATTTGCTATCAAGGATTGAAATAATTATTTTGAATTTGCATTAAATGATGGAAAATATTAGCTATTTTAATTTCTGTGAATCCCAAAATGCTTCTTGAAAACATTAAATTAGCTGATGTTTTTCATCATCCAGTGCAAGCTTAAAATATGAATTTCAATCCGTATATTTACATTCTATATTATCAATCAAATTTACTGAATTATCTTCTACCCAACCCCATCAGTTATTGTTATAAAATGAAATGTTTCATTTGTAACATAGGTGTTGTAACAGCCTGGTAAGAAATTAAGAAAAATGGCAAAGAAACTCGTGAAAATAACGTCTTGCGATACGTGAATGACGTCATGCAAACGTCGATTAACAAAGATAGTTATTGGCTTATTATATATTGTACAAAGACTCTAAGTATTAAGCCATGATAAACACTAATCGAACTGGAAATGAAGATGGATCAGGGGTTTGCCTTTATATCTAGTTTTAGTACTTATGAGGATTTACTGAGGGACTTCAAAAACGCACCATTTTACATTCTCTGTCTCTTCCACATGATTGATTTGAGGATGTTTTCTTTATCATTTTTATGCTCTTTCAAAAAGGACCATGATTTGCCATGTTTTCGATTTTCTTATGCTGTCCATTCTGATGTAAAATTGACGTAAATGTTTTTCAACAATTGTCGTCTGACAAATGTGAATTTGATTCAATTTGAAAACAAACACTTTTAGGTGGTAGCCAGATGTCTTAACAAAAGGAAAAACGCAAAAGTTTTCAGAAATAATCGTTTGATTACACTCCCACTCGCAGCGTTTCTTAGCTAACGTCAGTCTTAAATTTTCAAACATCAATAACAGACGAAAGACGTCCGCGCATGTCGCGATATTTTTGTCTTTTATGAAATTGATTGAGGAGATTCTGTTTGCAACAAAAAGATTTTGATTATTCCTGACCCTTAGGATATAAAAGGCAAATTACACCAAAAATCAATGACGTCATGTAGACGTAATGAATGTTGCCAGATGCCTAAAACTTTATGATTAGATTTTGTCTTTCCTTTTGCTTTCAAGAACAAACATCTGTTCGAAAACTTTTTTTCGTTCATTATGGAAGGTATGGGTACTCTGTGACTTTTTGAATTTGATTTGTCTCAGAATTATCGCGACGTCACAGCAATCATAAGCCACAGCGTTTCGATTTTCTTATTGACTGCAAGCTAAATGACGGAACTTGTCAATTTTATTTTTCACGTAGTGAAAATATCCAATTTTCGACATAAATTGGCATTTAAGCAGGTGGTGCGTTTTTAAAGTCCTTCAGTATATGTCCAATGCTGCAAAATCCAATTAGATAGTGTGTAGAAATAACGATATAATGTATATTATTAGCTCATAAAGATACGCATATGCATTGCAAACTACAATCTAAGATTAAACCAATATCAATATAGTATTAGAAGATTTGGTCAAAAACTAGAATTCCGAGAATAGGATGTGTCGCATGGCCAAACAGAAGTCAAACAAGGCAAATTTGTCGAATTTATATCCTGGGCGAAAGGTTATTTTAGAGAAACTTATAAATCACAAATAATAAATCCAATTTCTCCAACCCCTAAGTTCACCTTGGGTATATTACAGATCAAAGTTATAAGCATATCAACTAGTTTCAGCGGTTAGTTCAATAAAAAATTAACTAATATGTTTAATTTCCATATCTGACTTAAACCTGACCCAGAGGGCAGGGGTGCGTGTAAAGTCAAAGTGTTTGCTTCTATGTCAGTCTATACTATACAACATGGTCACGTTCAGATTTTCATTTTACCTTTAATTCCAACCAACAGGTTGAGGGAGTGTGTAAGTTTTGTTTGATTTGATTCTTTACATCCCTTCAACAATCTTTCAATTATGTAGGGACGGATCTTCCTCGGTTTACTTGTTGGATTTCGTTTGCTCTGGTATTCAGTTTTATTTACTGTTGAGTCCTTATCTTTGCTTTATCTCCTTTTTATATCTTGAATTATATGTTTAAGAGATGACGCATTGATAAGTTAGGTGTCTTTCATGCAAACCAAACATCTCTGTGTATTGATCCACATCTGAACTAAGGGTGAGGATAGTGCACCGTTAAACCGGTTTAAGCCTTCCAGTAAAATATTTACTGACCGTTCCAAGGTGGCACTTCTTGTGTGAATCTTTTATGCTTTTCTGTCTTGTGTTTGCTATGCCTATGTACGCGTCTGTTTATATGGTTCTTGTGGTCACCTGCTGGGAAAGGGCTGACCTCTTTGCTCTCGTTTTTGGTGTCTTACTGTTTGTTACTTTCCCATTTGTATCCTGGGTCAGGTGTGGTACTTGATTGTATCAATTCCTGATCTTTGCACACTTACTTATTTAAAACCAGTTCTAAGCTAGGATTTATGTGTCTTTCTCAAGGACACAAGGGAGTGACGCTGGTGAGGCTCAAACCCGCAGCCACTCCGTCTTGTGTCAAGTACTCAACCACTAAGCCACTGCGCTCCTGGGAGTGTGTAAGGAGAAAATATGTGCTTGGATGGTGCTCTATGCTCCATTCCTCTTGATCTGTTATGCAACATGGCCGTGTTCTGAAAATGTTGATTTTTGACCTACTGACCCCACCCCAGGGTCGGGCGAAGGGTCCGGGGGCAAAATATTTGCTACCATGTTGCTGCATTCGTGATTCTCTTTAACTTGATATGCAACATGACCATGTTCTGAAGAAATTGAATTTAGGACCTATTTACCCATTCCTAGGGTCAGCAGGGGGGTCTTTGGGCAAAATATTTGCTACCATGTTGCTGCAATCTTGATTATCTTTAGTTTGATATGCAACATGACCATGTTGTGGAAAAGTTGAATTTCGACCTACTAGCGCCATCCCCAGGGTCGGGGTTGGGGGATCTACTGGCAACCATGTGAGAAAGGTTGCATTAGTGATTTTCTTTAGTTTGATATGCAACATGACCATGTTCTGAAAAGTTGAATTTTGACCTAATGACCCCATCCCCAGGATCAGGGGGGGGGGGGGTCCGTGGGCAAAATATTTGCTACCATGTTGCTGCATTCGTGATTCTCTTTAATTTGATATACAACGTGACCATGTTCTGAAAAAGTTGAATTTTGACCTATTGACCCCATCCCCAGGGTCAGCAGGGGTGGTCTGCGGGCAAAATATTTGCTACCTTGTTGCTGCATTCTTGATTCTCCTTAGTTTGATATGCAACATGACCATGTTGCGAAACATTGAATTTTGACTTGTGGACGCCATCCCAAGAGTGGGGGGGGGGGGGGGGGGGGGGGGGCTCTGCGGGCGAAATATTTACTGCCATGTTGCTGCATTCATGATTCTTTTTAATTTGATATGCAACATTACCATGTTCTGAAAAATTTGAAATTTGACCCATTGACCCCATCCCCAGAATCGGGTGGGGGGTGGTCTGTGGCAAAATAGTTGCTACCATGTTGCTGCATTCTTGATTCTCTTTAATTTTATATGCAACATGACCATGTTCTGAAAAAGTTGAATTTTGACTATTGCCCCATTCCCGGGGACGGTGGAAGGGGGGGGGGGGGGTAGTAGGGGGTCTGTGGGCTAAATATTTGCTGGCGTGTTGCTGCTTTTTTATGCTCTTTATCTGAAGTTGTCAGATATATTTGTTTACGAGAAATATGAAGCTTATACAACAAAAAAGGCCGATATAGTTTTTGAATTAGCCTAAACCTAAGTCAAAAAGGGTCAAAAGTTTACAAATGACCTCTAAATTCAAATTAGACCTGTATTACATGATGCCCCCTTTTTCAACTTGATCTGTATTTTAATGATCCTTGACGCTTCTGTAAAGTTTAAATGAAATTTATGCATCCCTTCAAGAGTTATCGATTGGAAATCAAAAGTGTGATGCAGCGGAAGACGACGAGGCCCCGCCGGAGTCATGATCCCTATGTGTCATCCTTGCTTCGCAGGCGACACAAAAATCCCATCAACATTATGTTTGTTTGAAACCCTTTCTACACAATGGCATATCAGAACCAGTTTTTTTTGGTCATGTATATCTTTATTAAGAAAAGCATTAACACATCACAAACAAAATAACATAATTTAAGCATCGTATTCTATATCATCACTTGCAAGTGCGATTCACTAAAAATATATAACAATAACTTATTTATTGACAAGATGATGTGTGAATGCAATTTTAGACGTTGTAAAAGGACTTATTAATCAAATATGGATAATGGTAAGAGATAAACCAAATACAACATGGGGACGGAGAAGAAGAAATAAATAAATAAATGCAACTTGTTTAAATGAAATTGATGCATCCCAAGGGCTGACCTCTTGGCTCTCGTTTGCAGTGTCTAACTGTGAGTTTGTCACTTTCCCATTGGTATCCTGGGTCAGATGTCGTACTTGATTGTATCTATTCCTGATCTTTGCACCCTTACTTACTTTGATACTATCCACATATAGCATAACAAAATGTCTCTCAAAGTGCTTTGAACTAGGCAAATACCATTTTAAGATTCTTAAAGGGTATGAATAGTATTAACGCGATATGACTTGTTCTGATATACTATGCTGAAAAATCAGTAGATATTCGTTATTAAGATAACCAAGCATCCTTTTTTAAGGATAAGTATATTGTGCTCGGGAAACAAATTGTTTTGTTATAAAACAATACCTAGGAAACCCCATTTCTAATTATGATTATCAAGTTTGTATTTAGACAAGGCAATATAATTTTCTATTTCTTTTCTTTGTTTTAGTATTTTAACACCATAAAAAAGTGTTGTTGTTGTTTTTTTGCTGTTTGTATTTTGAATTGATGTAGTATTTTACTAACAGAATTATAATATTTATCATTTCATTTTTCATACTATTACAATTAAGTATTCCAAAACTGATATTCAGATGCGAAATGCCAACTTGCATGTTATGGTCATTTTGAAAAGGTCTTATGAGTATTCATACATTCCCAAAATCAGGGTACATTGTTCTCCTCTTGCATGAAACAGAAATCGCAAGAATTGTTAGAGCTATTTTGCATTTAAATAAATATCTGTGATTTGGCACAATGCGCATCAAATATTTTTATTGAAAATTTCTTAATTTTGCATCATTTGTACATCGAAACGCCATGCAGAGTCCCAAACGATATTTTGGTCTGAAAATGTTCGTGTCCTTTTCAATGCTGATATCTTGAGATTGTACTTAAGTATTGTATAGAAATTCGCTTATTTTATTTTGTTTTGTATTAAGTATATGAAGTATAATTTGATTGTTTATTTGGTTCCTGTATAAGTGGGTTTTCCTCCTTACGCAATACCTTCCAGTCTTCATGAATGTTATTAACAATGTGGTAATATTTAAGATAATCTTTATTAGATATGTCGTAAAGATTTTTAAGTTCTTCAAAGTTATAAAATTGCATTAAACTGTAATTGTATATATGTTCTATGTATTTGATATCCTTTTCCTGCCATTGTTTATGGTATAGAATATTATAAGAACATTTAATATCAGAATTGTTCCATATAATTTGCTTGAATGTACTTTTTTGCGTTTCACTTTGATTTATTTTACACTAGACAGTCAGTATATTTCTAAAAAATACATTGTTTTTGCATACAAGGGTACAATCTTTCGCTCTAAATTACATTCTAATAAAAAAATATGAGTTTGGCTCCATATTTATCAAGTTTTTGTTAAAAGAATGTTTTCCAAATGTAGAATTCATTTTCGTTTTCGAAAATTCGTTTCAACTAAAAATAGTAGTGAGTATGCTTTTAGTGAATAAAATAAAATGTTCTAGATTTATTAATCTTTAACCACCATTTTTATAATCTTGATACAATCTAGTTCTTGGAATTTTGTGTGGTTTTGAATCCCATATGAATGAAAATATTTCAGAATTTAATTTGTTTATTGTTTGTTTGGTAGGGTCAGGAAAACTGTGAAAGGGCATATTAACTTTGGAAGGGCAAATGTTTTTACTACAGTAATTTTACCGATTAATGAAAATTTTCCGTGACTCCAGCGTTTCAAACAGTTGCTTAAATCACACAACTCTGGCAGATATATATTCTTGCATGTGCTTGCTCTCAGAAAAATGGTTATACCTAGCGTTTTAGCTGATTCAGAGAACTAGGAAAATTTCAGTTGTTTCATGTATTCAATGTCAGTATTTCTTAAGGATCCTATTCTTAATACAGAGGTCTTTCTTGCTATGAGTTTTAAAACCGATATTGATTTAAAAGCTTCTTATATATTAATGAGCACATAAATGATTTGAAAGAGCCGTCCAGTGCAAACGTTACGTCATCTGCAAACAGTGTACTCTTAAATTCCATATCAAATATTGGTATTCCTTTGGAATCCTCATTTTCTCTTACAGCCTCAGCCAACAGTTCGATGCATATAATAAATAGATAAACTGATAATGGAGCACCTTGTCGTAAGCCTTTCTGATATTGAATAAGTCTATCATATGTCCTGAATCAATGGCCGATTTTTTGAATCATTATAATAACATTTAATCCAATTTATTACAACGGAGCCAAAATCCAAGCATTTTAAACAATTAAACATAAAATTATGAAAAATACTTTCTAAATTCTTTTCAAAATCTGCAAATAATAACAGATCTGGTAAATTCTAGCTTTTCGTTTGTTTCTTGTATGAGTCTGATGTTCTCACCTATGTATCCACCTTTAATAAATTCTGTATGTGACTGCCCAACAGTTTTTGTTTCATATTTTTTTTATTCTATTGGATATAGTTTTTGTTATAATTTAATAGTCTGTTATCAACAATGTGATTGGTCGCCAATTATTTCAATTCTTAGTGCGTTATTTTTTTATTTTTGTTTTTGAAGTAACGAAATTATACCTTGTTTTTGCAGAGCTGTCATGTTCCCGTTTTCAAAAGAATAATTTAAGGATTTACATGATGAGAGTTTACATCATTCCAGTAAATTTTATAGAAAGCTGTTGTTATTCCATCTGACCCCAGACTTTTGTTGTTTTGCATGCCTCTAAGGGCTATTGTGCATTCATACTTAGATACAGGGCCTTCAATATTATATTTTTCTTCTTCTGAAAGTTTTACATGTATATTTTTATTAAATTTGGTAATATTATCAGCATCTAATTCTTGATATTTATATAATAACTTTTAGAAATGTATCAATTCTTTGGTATTAGTTTATTGTTTGTTATGTCTTTCCCATTTTTATTAAATCTATTCATTGTTTTTGCACTGGCTCTTTTCTTTCTAAATTTGTGAAATACTTAGAATTTTTTTCACCCCCTTCAACATATTCCCCTCTTGCCTGTACTATAAATCCATTGACCCTTTTTCTTGTAATTCTTGCAGCTCAGATTTTATTTATCTTGACGTGTTTTTACGTCTTCTTCCATTTTATGGCCTGTGGATATATCTCTCTGTATATTGTTGATGTCTTCAATAATTTTTAGTGCAACTCTCGATTTTTATTTTTCATCTTTGAAGCATATTTAATAATTGTATTCCTTTAAGCACATTTTATTACTTCTGGGTTTGCATTTAACATTATTGGTAGCTGTTTTACTAATTGTATGTTTTATTTTTCCAGATATCCAATATGTAAATAGAATTTAATTCCTATCAGTAATTAAATTTGTTTATTATAGGGAAGACTTATCATTGGATCTTTGAGTGCAGTGGTTGTTATATTCACGCTATAAAAACCTAATTCTATCAAGAGTCGTTTCGCTTACTAGTCGACCTTCCTTGGAAATAATATGCGCAATTCCTTTCGGAAGGTGACCGCTGCATATGTATACATATGGCAGTTTCAAGGGAGAGAAGAAGATAGAAATTCAAAGTCTTCCAGCGTTCTTTTTGTTATCAGATGAGTATAATTGTGTTGTTTTAGTTTTTTTTATTTGTCTTTTATAAAGTTAATACAGTTAAATGCGCGTCTAGCGAAATTATACGTGTTTGTTGCATTTTCCTATGAAGATAAAGGTATCAACGTTCACTTGATATATTGTAACTGTGTCCAATCTAAACCAAAAATGGCTTTGTCGTCTGTAAAATACAGCTTGGCGTTCTCTATAAATTTCAAATATTTTGAAATTCGCATTTCTTGAATGCGTATTGTAAGGTTAAAGTTAAAAATAGATCATCATATGAGCTAAAGAATGTAAAGGGTATTCCCCTTTGGTGTAAAATACGCTTGCTGCGGTGATACGTAAATAGGTCGTGTGTACTCAGATTATCAGGATTACAGTTAATTTATAGTTGTGTAGTGTACAGAAGTTTATCATGACGTATTCCGAGTAATAAGGCTCCGGATAATTGATAGTTGTGACATTTTATTTGCTGTGTTTTTTTTACGTCCCAGTCAACAGCTATGGTAATGTCGAGACAGTCAGTTAACTATAACCAAATCTTTCCAGAAGCTGTTAGCCAGTTCTTTGTGCACTGACTTTCTCTTTCAACGTTAAATTCTTTGGAGCCAATCACGTCGCCCTGATAATATGGTTACATTAATTGTGCTGTGCAGCAATTTTGCATTTTCACTTGTACCAAATATTTATAAAAATTTTATGAATAAATTAAGTGATATAAATTGAAATAAATTGATTGATAATCATCGTTGTCTGCACAGGGGCGATACGTGGGAATCAACCTGTCTGCTGGGGCACATCATGACTTAAAAGTCGGGTGTGCATTATCCGAAACACTATGTTAAAAAAGTAGCAAGCACTGAATGGCTATGAATAATCCGTTTGTGGGGGCATTAGCTGCCTTTGGTGGCTAAACAATAACAATGAATGGTATTACAGTAGATAAGATTTTCTACACTTAAACAGTTTTGGGTCAAAAAAGTGGTTTCAGTGACGCGTGATGACACAGATTAATGACAAGTTTGAATCAACCAATCAGGTGGGTCGCATGATTTGGTGTCGCTTTCGGTAAACAAATATTTCACATGTACCCCAGGTGCTCAAATCAGACAGGTTAGTATTGGAAAAATGCTTCCCGGCAGAGACAATGTGATAATCATTTTACACCATTTCACCATCACAAGGCCCATGAGAACATACCGCTGGTTAGCAAATGAGTATTGCTTAATTTATTTAAGTTGTGTAATTAAGAATAAACCAAGCAAGAACAGCGATAAAAAATAAGAATAATATTGATAACTGACAAAATAAAATGCATCAAAACAATAATACATAAACCTAGAACTGTGTAAATACTGTGACTCCAACTTTTATAACTTTTATATTATTGTCATTATAAGCCGCTTTGTTGTTTCTCGTTGTGAGGTGATGTCTCTGAGCAAACGAAAATCGCATAGGAAGGCAGTTGAGATTGAGTCAGTGAACAAAATGGGCCATGATGCACCAATAGAACAGGTGACTTCTATAGAGGACACGTCCATACACTTTACTAAGGCAACAGGGATACTAGGCCATACAACCCACCTGCATCACAGCCACCATAAAGCAAACCAGGCCTCAGGTCAGCGACGCTCCTGCTGTTCTTCAGTTTGCATTCAAATATTTCTTCGGTGTCACGTGACGGTGAGTTTGATTATGATCCTTGGCCAATATGTACATTCAATGATTTAGTTATTTTTTTATAGAAGAAGCATCTAAACAAACATAAAATGGAGTTTAGAGAAATAGATTTGGTCAATTTACTGTGAAAAGTGTTTGTCCAAACGCAGAAACCATGGAACCTTAGCAGTCAATACCAATCGGCAGACTGTCAAAATTTGGTCTTGTGGGCGTTTAGGCGAATTGTCTGTCACTGCCATATCTTCTACTCATTGTTACGAATATGATTTTAAGGGATTTGTGGTAGGATTAATTGTGGGTATTCTCTTGCTTTATTGGTGTAAGGTAATCGCTCACTCTTTGCATCTGCAATCTCTTCATTGAACCAAATCCAAGCTGGGTTCATAAATAAAACACTACTTTTCAGTTCCTAGGATGAATGTCCATTATAATTATAATTTTCAATTTGCAATACCATGGGCTTCCTCGTGCAACGTTTCTCTCAGCGGTGCACACAGCAAACTTATCAGTTTCAACCAAGGCAGCAGTCAGGTCGATAGTTTAGACCTGTTAGATTTCGTTCCCAACTAATACAAAAGGGTCCTATGCCAAACGCCAATTAATGTTCGAACACTACAACATATATTAGACATATATCCATGCAAATCAGACAGAAGGTTTCATATTGGGATTAAATCGTATTGCAGGTTTTTTGTTTGTTTGTTTTTTTCCAGGAGAATGTAATATTTTAAAACTTCTTTTTGCAAAATGAGGCTTTGTGCATGGAAAAACTGGACCAAGAAGAAGCGCTTGGTCGAATGGCAGGTCGTTCCCCTATAAATCTATTCCAAACCTACGCTGTCCTCTCGCCATGTTATACTGTCAAATGGCATATTAGAAGATCTCGAAATAAGGCAACAATTTTCTTTAGGAAATCATTGGTATTTTTACATGCAAGATATGAAAGTACAGCTACTTTATTGAAATTGCAGACAGATAGTGTGGGTGGTTCTGATTTTGGCTGTGGATTTTACTTTGTCGGATATTGGCGTCATTAATATTGGCCTGACCTGTGATACAAATCTAATATTTTAAAAGTCATAATTTTAGAACTAATTCCAATTGTTTTGGCAATTGCATACGGTAGAACAGTTTTTAGACAAAGGCTATTCAGTTTACTTCAGATCACATAGCATTTGTCCACATTTTGAACTCCAAGACTGCTAAGGATGAGTGTTTTATGAGTCTTGTCAGAGCCATAGTTCAATAGTCATTGTGTCATAATTTCAATATCAATGCAGTGCATATCATTTCTGATAAAAGTGGTATAGCAGATTCCATTTCTCGAAAACAGTGGCAGGGATTCAGGCTCTTGGCGCCCACAGCGGACCAGGTATCAATTGCTGTTTCCACAGAGTTCTTGAACCTTTTGCCAGCGAAGTGTATCATTTTTTCAATGCATCACTGCGAGTGGATACGTTTAAGTTAAATAAAGGGGGAGTTTTGAAGTTTGATGCTTTCTGTGAGCAGTCAAACTGTAATACATTATGGCTACCCAATATGGACAAAAATTTACTTTTATTGCTATCTGTTTCCAGACAGCTACTCTTTTTCATGGCAAAAACATACATCTCTGGTATATCCTTTTATACCAAACAAGTGATAATTTGCAGATAATACATGTGCATGTTTCACATTTTGTCATTTATTAGAAAAATATCCTAATTACTTTGCGTTTTGTTGCAAAAAAAAAATCATCTTAGTAAAATAGCCAAGTTGTTACTTTATTCAAGTCAAGAAAAGCATATTTGCCCTGTTTCATTAGCTAACAGCTTTTCAAGTCAGACCAAAAGTTCAAGGCCCTCTTTTTGTCATTTAGATGGTCAGCCTGTTTTAAATGTTATCAGTTTTTAACCATCTTTGACAAGGTTAAGAACTTCATGGGGTCCCCAGTGTCCCACTTCCACATTCGTATTAACTGACATTCTTTCAGAATTGAAGCTGTCATGATGGCTACCTCTCAACGTGTAGCAGATTCAGGTATCAAATTTATGGGAAGGTGGTCAGAGTAAAGTACATCCTACAGTTTATACATTATAATTAAAACATAACGTGTTGGTTCGTGAATATATGCCACCCCCATGTTGACAGAATTTTATTTTAATGTTGTTTAGAGTTGTTTGTTCTTCTTATCAAAGCTTTTCATATGCTGCAAGGATCTGGATTGTTTCTTGATCGCTTATAAAGAAGGCATTTACACATGTCAATTCAATACCTCATTATGGCGATATGAGTGACGAAGTTGTGGCTGCAACGTCATTTAGCCTTGACAAATTGTAGTTGAAACAATTATCCTTGTTACCTTCTATCTCATGCAGGAGGTAAAGATATTGGGCGGATAAGAGCATGTACACTTAAGAAGTTGATTGCGAAGACTATGAGCAACTTAATTACCTTTTTCCTAACACTTGTTTAGTTTGGTCTAATATTATATCTATACTTCAGTTGTGGTATTCTGAGAATACTGACTCTATAATAAAATATCTGTGCAAGAACTAATCATGTTATTATTAAGCAGTTGACAATGCCATAAAATATCCAGATTTTTATGACAAACTCACTAGTTTGTGCGAAGATTATTGCAACCTATTTTTTATTGGAAATTATAATTTTTTGAATACCTTTCAATGAGCTTTATGCGCATTTATTAACTACCTAGAAATAGGGGTCTATTCAGTTGTTTAGATATGATGTTGTTGGACGGATTTCATTCAGAGGTGTTGGCGGCCACGGCGGTGGTTTTGTCAACTTGATGGCGGTGGTCTTGTAGATTCAGTTATATGAATCTGCTCGACCAGTGGCGAAAGTTAAAAAATCTATTTATAAAACTCTTAATGTGTTAATAGTTATACTCAGATAGCAGATATTGATAACAGTAAAATTATTATAACGTTGGCTTGCGTGTCAACTGCTGTGTAGCAGTTTTGATCGTCTGTTGCCAAATTCATGATTTGGTTGCGTACCCCACCGAATCATGCAGTTATAAGATGTTGGTTTGTTGTGATTGTTGATAGTTGGAATATAAAGTGCAAACTTTGTGTTGAAACGTAGAGTCCAACATTGAGATGAAATATTTGTTAACAGTTGAAAAACGGTTGATAGCTGGTTGATAGCTGATGTTTAAACATTTAGTTGAAATACTTGTTCACAGTTGGTGATCAATTGATACGAGTTTATAGTTGGTGTGGAAAGTTGATTTAAAATAGTTGTTCTCAGTTGAACTTGTCAATATAAATCATACATTGAATTTATTAATTAACAATATAACAAAATGACCGTCATGGCCAATATATAGCCAACATTGAATTATAACAGTTAAGCTTAATTTGCGTTGGTTTTGTTTAGTTATGGTTCTCAGAAGAGAATCATTATTGCTTCCGCTTGGTTCATTCATCTATAATAAAGACGACTATTATTTATTTTGAAATAACCAGGCCTGTGTTGTTCATTTATAAAAAGCACACTGATAGTTACTACTGGGTGGTCTAATTTAAAACCAGGAATATCATTTTAGAATCACAAACTGTGTTAGCTAAGGAATTTGACATTAGAAAACAGTCATATCTTGAAAAGATATATAGCTTACTTGAAGAGTGCCATATGAAGTGCATAGTATTGCCATTGAACACCCTCCAAATATTACTAAAATCAAAGTTTTCGATGGCAATTTCAATACTTTTTTTTGCTTTTAATATTAGTGTTGAGAATCCCTCCCACTTTATTGAGTTGAGGTTCTGGTACTGTATTATAATCACCTCCAATAGTAAATTCATTTTCCATTTTATTCTAAGAAATCGCATATGTTTTAGGAGATGATGCATTGATAAGTTAGGGGTCTTTCATGCAAACTAAATATCTATGTGTCTTGATCCATATCTGAATTAAGGGTGAGGTTGGCGCCATTAAACCGGTTTAAGCCCTCCAGTAAAATATTTTACTGACCGTTCCAAGGCGGTACTTCTTTTGTGGATCTGTTATGTTTATGTTTTTGTTCTGTTTTGTTTTTGCTTTGTCTTTGTGCGCGTCTGTTTATATGTTCTTTGTGGTCACCTGCTGGGAAAGGGCTGACCTCTTGGCTCTCGTTTGTGGTGTCTAACTGTGAGTTTGTCACTTTCCCATTGGTATCCTGGGTCAGGTGTGGAACTTGTTTGTATCGATTCCTAATCTTTGCATCCTTACTTACTTTCAAAAAAGGTCTCATTATCAGCATTTGGTACATATGCATTTATAAAAAACAACATTGCGTTCATACATTTTAACTTTAACCGCTTGAATTTTCCCAGGGATCATTTCTATGTGATCAACAAAGTCGTAACCTTTTGCTTATCTAACGTCATGCAAATACCACTACTACTACTGTTTCAACCACTGAAATAGAAATTATATGGGCTAATTGCAGACCAGACTGTTTCAACATATTTTGTTGAATGCGTTTCTTGTAGAAAACAAACGTTAAATATGTTTGGCATGAAGATAGGTTAACAATTGTAACCTCTTTATATTTTGACCCAAAGTAAGAAAGAGGGCAAAGATCAGGAATCAATACTATCAAGCACCACACCTGATCAAAGTCTCTTACATTAAATGAGAATAAAGATAGCTGCATTTTTATAATAGAAAAGCGATTTTGGATACTGTCCTTGAGAGACATGCTCTAGCCACAAGATTGGTGAAAAATACACATGAAATGATTAAAGGTTGATAGTAATAGAATAATCACTCATTCTTAAATAAGTTGCAAAACCCCTGTCTCAGGATATTGCATCATAATCAAAGTTATTAACATCACCGTATCACTAGGGTTAGTTGAATTTTAAAAACCTGCTACTATCACAGTTAAGACCAAACATTGTTTGATAACGAACTATGGTTCACATGAGTCCAAATACCAGCAAATAACGTGTGACTCTCAAAAAAAAGCCTTGTCACGATCTGTGTATAGATAATTTTAAAATGTAACTGAATATATTATATCTATTTAAACACATCAAAACAACACTATTTTACTTCATTTGACAACAGCATATGACATTATGAATGGTTTTAATATCTGTTTCCCAGATATAGTTTTTGCAGCTTCAAAAGTAGAAAAAAAACATGTCACAAGGTTTCTGTAATTCTCGTGACACAACCAAAGCTTTGCCCTATTTAGATAGTGGTATCTGATATTGTAGATCTAGCTGCAACAAATTTACAGTTAAATATGTCTTTTATATGAATAACAGGCGCACACTTCCATTAACATAGACATTTGTGTCAAATAAATCTCATTCTTGACCGTAACCATAGCGTCTGTTTTAAGAATGTAATCGTACGTGACACTTTTTTTTTACGAATCCAAAACAGTATTTGAAACAGCATTATCTGTATACGAAAGTACAGAGGCTGAATAGGTTCCACAGAAATGAATATCCTTATCGGCTGGCATTTATGCATATCTATCAGACATCAAGAGTGAAATGTAATTTACCTGACAGTAATTAACGTGACGCAGCTCACATTGAAAGCACCGTAATGAGCAAGATAAAGGTTTAAATCAGTGTGGGTAAAGGTTTTGGTGTGTTCTCAGTACATTTAAACAACGCCATTTGTTTAACATCCTGTGCTTTTGTATTTGGATTGACAAAATATCATTTTTGTGTAAGTAGTTATCATTGATGCTTCTTATTTTGTAGCATATTATTTGTTTTACGAATATTTTAAGGACAGTGTCGTTTTCAAAGTATAAAAACAGTTATTTGTCCTTGAAATACATAAAACGTGTAAAGCATTTGATAATTCTACGCAAGTATTGGTTACAAAGTATGTGTCACGTGAATTACTGGATTTTGCCACGTTGGATACAGTGACAATTCAACTATAATTATCTATCATAAACGAAGAAAGTTGATTAGAATAGGTTCTTGTCTGCTTCAATTGATGACATTTAGTGATATTCATATTGTTACGTATATTTCATCTCTAGGGTTGACCAAATGAAAACTATCTGTGTTTGTATTAAAATACATTTATATCCATACCAAAGTAGCTATCTGCTACATTGTCACGTTGGATACAATGGCAGTTCAACTAAAATTATCTATAATCAACGAAGAAAGCTGATAAGAGTAGCCTCTTGCCTGCTTCAATTTATGACATATAATTGATTGTCCTGTTGTTTATGTATACTTCATGTCTAAGGTTGACCAAATAAAAACTATAAGCATTTGTAATAAAACACATTTATATCCCTACCAAAGTAGCTATCTGCTACAGTATGCAGTTGTGATAAAAGATCCATGAAGCTTCATTCTGTGTTACAGTTACATAATTAGTTTACAAGATCACAAATAATCGGGAAATAGAGAGAACCTACAATATAAGAAAAAAACAAACGCAGTTTGATTGAATCTGTTCATGCGAACTAATGGAATGCGCATCAACCCCTACGTCCACAGCCAGGCCCAATTGTTATTCTACCTTCCATAAGAGCACGACATTCCTGAAAGACCAAAATTTGGGGAAAAATATCAACACTATATTGATGTACACAGACAAGTTTTACCAACTCCACGTAGCACAACGACAGCTGCCACAGCCTCTACTTAATCTGGAAAAATGGATCTCTTAGAAATAGAGAGAACCTATAATATAAGGAAATTATTGAAAATGTTCATGAGAACTAATGGAAAGAGCTACAACCCCACGCCCCTGTCCCAGCTCATAATCATATCTTATTTTAAAAGTTAAGGAAGAATGAATATTACTGACGTCACGCGAATTACAATCTGCTGTCATGTAAATAACTATATGATAGAAAGTTGTCACAATGGCTTAAAAATAATGTACATGCATATGTCCATTTTTCTGTTTACAGGTCTTTTACAGTTTGCTGTGAACAAGTTTTTCATGTTTTGTTAATTTTAAGTGGTATTAAGTATGGTGGGTTGCAAGAGCGATTTACGTTATTTTGGGTGTAATTTACGTGACGCTAAATAAAAAAAGAATATTATAAAGAGTGTTTGATTTGAAAAACTTATGTTTACCTGAAATGCCGTGTAGGGGTATGGTGATTAACATCTAAGGTTTTCATACAATTTAATACTGCAGCTTAATAGGTTAAGCAGTTGAAAGAAGACAAGGTTGGAATATCTAATTCTAGAAGCCCATAGTATGATTTTTACATTTGAAAAAAAATCGTAAATAGAAAAGTAGGATTTGATTTGGCGATTAAAGTTCATTCATACTGTTCTGAATTAGAGAAAAGAAAATAAAGTGTGTTGATTCCAAATATTCAATCATTTTGATTTTTTGTAATATCTTAATCATGCACGCATGTCACGTGCATTACCTAAATGAGCGTAAGACAATGAGTTTCAAAACGCTGCAGAAAAGGTAAGAGTATTATCAGTGTGACGAAATTTTGCAAGATGATTATTGAATGATTGGGTAAAGTGAAAACATGCTTAAAATGTCTATGTTTACAACTTCAATTTTAGTTTTAGTTTTCTCCAGGATTTGCAACTTATTTTAGAATGAGTGAATAGCTCATTATGGTAATTAAGCAAATAAAACTAAAAAAAAGTTTAAAGGCTTGCATAAAGAACCAGAATTTTATGTTATTTTAGTTTATGAATTCAAAAATTTCCTAAGAAAGCCTTTTTTGATCAATTAAAGAAAAAATCTAGCCTTATAAAAAGAAAGTGATAATTAATAAGAAATGCTACAATCACAAAGTGCAGACCAACCAAAGGCACTGTTCAATAAATTACTGGGTCTTCTGTGCATTAACCCGATATTTAGGATTCTTCAACTTCCTTATTTTGCTCTTACCTTCAGAAAACTTCCTGGGCGATTTAACGCATATGATAGGTCCTTGATATCTACATCATATACAGCCAATCGAACCTTCGTGTAATCACCAGCTATAATACGCCATAAACAATTTAAGTTTCGATCGAAGAATGTGTCTCCATCAGAATCAAGTGGGCGAAAATGACCTGTCGGAGCTGTTAGATCTCCACCACATCGATCTGATTGATCTGCCAAAATAAAAACAAACGTGGCTCCTCTTAGTTGGGCTGCTACATAACAAATACTCTTAAAAACGGATCCTTCAGAAATAGAGAGAGCCTACAATATTGAGTCTGTTCATGAGAACTAATAGAAAGTGCAAAAATTCTTAGGCCCCCTAGCACTGACATAAGCGTTGTTCTTTCCGTCAGAACCCAATATTTCTGAAAGACCAGCTTATAGAAAAATAACAACACTATATCAATGTACGGGGAGAAGTTTTATCAACTCCACGCGGCACAACCACACAACCTGTCTTTGATATTTTCGATAAAGTGGGACTCAAACCATTATCTTGAGCTACTGATACTAGCTAGAAATTTGATATGTCGTCTGTAGTAAGTATACATATATTCCTTTCCAAAAAGCAAATAATACATGATTCTAAATGTATTTTGCCATGTGTATACTTGTAATTTCATCGACAACTATCCGACAACTTTATTTAATCACAAAAATGCCAACGCTTTGGTTGTATGAGTATTAAGTAGAGGGGTCGGGCTGTGGGTTCAATCGAAAATTGGGCCTCGCTGATTCATAATTTATCATAAAGTCTGACATGTTTTGATAGAGCCGAAAATTTACATCACAACCTGTCGGTAATTTTTCATTGTAGCACTCGTTTGACGAGAAAATATGACAAAAACTGAGTATTACGTATGTCATAAAATGTCCTGTATAGTCCACCATACTTTGGTGCGGTGATGCAAAAATGCTGCATTGGAACGTCGGAAGTGTCGCGATTGATGTGCAGTATACGGTTAATGGCTGAGGGATGTTTCAATAATATTGTAGACAAAAACATTTCATGACACTAAAACATTTCTGTGTTCTTTTATGCCATATGTGCCACCATAGGAGCACTAAATTGCATGAAAATTACTACTTTATTACGAAAAAAACACGATAGTGTTCATTATGTCCATTTACAGTACCAGAAAGTTTCAATAATATTGTGGACAAAAACATGACATCTCCATAAATCATTCTTGTGTTGTTTTATGCCATATGGGCTTCCATAATAACATTGTGGATTAACTGAAAATTCCTACTTTATGAAAATGAAATTATGACAGGTTCTTTTTAATTGATTTTTCCATATTAATTGTATATTGTATGTATCATTTATGTTAAGATATATGAGAAAATATCGAGTGGCCATTTGGAAAGTAAGTAAAGGTGTAAAGATCAGGAATCGATACAATCAAGCACCACACCTGACCCAGGATACCAATGGGAAAGTGACAAACTCACAGTTGGACACCACAAACGAGAGCCAAGAGGTCAGCCCTTTCCAAGCAGGTGACCACAAGGCACATATAAACAGACGCTCACAAAGGCATAGCAAACACAAGACAGAAAAAACATAAAAGATCCACAAAAGAAGTACCACCTTGGAACGGTCAGTAAAATATTTTACTGGAGGGTTTAAACCGGTTTAAGGGCGCCAACCTCACCCTTAATTCAGATGTGGACCAAGACACATAGATATTTGGTTTGCATAAAAGACCCCTAACTTATCAAGGCATAATCTCCCAGAACATAAAAATCAAGATATAACAAGGAGATGAAGCAAAATAAGGACTCAACAGTAAATATAACTGAATACCAGAGCAAAAGAAATCCAACAGGTAGGCCCGACAAACAGCCAAAGTGTCAGGCCCCTACCATCTCATCAATAGATAAGTCTTTAAGTCGAAGTCATAGAGTCTGAAATCTGACCCACTGGCGTGCAATTAAAGAGGAAAGCAAAGTTGCCAACCGATTATATGATGCAGTCTGAATAGGTTCTTCTCTGTTCACCACCTAACACAGACAAGTAATAATCACAATCATCTCTTAACAGAGTTTGCCAAAATCGCCAAATGCTTTTGAAAATAACCGATTTTGTTGTTGCAAACTACTTGGTTCGTATTAACCCGTTTCAGACCTTTCTTAGTTGTACTACACACTTACTTGCACAGTATAAAACCGCTGTCATCCGCAGTGCACACGCATTGACACGTGTCACTCCGTATGAAACCGTGTCATTTCCAAATTTATCCGTGGCGTCCTGTATTAGACCGTAACAGAAGGTATCGCTCATGTCACTTTAATGCTTCTTTCTTATGCCCAGGTCACACATTTACGGATCACCTCACCGGTTCCAATACGTATCAAATCTCACGGAAGACCCGTTAAATCCTAATTTCCGTAGTCCGATACGGATGCTCAACGTTGTTCTTACAGGTTTTGACGTATGAACCAAGTATTAGACAGCCAAAACGAGTTAAGTTCACCAATTCGGTCTTTTTTGTGTCCCATCCCCATTTTAGCATGTAAACAGTGTATTTTCTAACGCTTTAAGGTTTATAAGTTTAGTTTAGGCTTATGTCTTGACAATCAAGTAAAAGAAAAGCAATGGAAATGGTCAATAGTCATTCCTTACGACGCTAATCAACAGCAAGTGCCCCCAAAATGGCCAAAAAATGCTGTCCCATCGTGATGGTATGTAATTTTAAGAATGTATTATGCTCAAATGGTTGTTTTTATAAGCAGTTTTCAACTTTATTTTATTGACACACATATATACCTTTCATTTAATGTCCCTCATTTGATTGAAAAGTGAAAAACATTTTTTTTTGTTGTATTGATGATTAATGTCCCATAATCTAATGTGAATTACGTTACCAATTTAACCATCTCACAATTTACACACCATGCATCATAAGCTCACATCAAACATCTTTATGTCAAGAGGATTAATATGTGCATGGACAAAAGAAACGAATTTGGGGAAACAATTGTTTATCTTTCGCAGATGAAAAGATATCTGAGGTTGTCTAAAAAATCTGCAGTTTTGTGAATTACGTTACCCTATGTGTATTATTTTTATAAGATGAGGTACAAATATTGCAATTGAAGCCAATGTAAGAGCTATAACCTAACTATATAACAAATCATACAAGAACTTTACAAGAAGCTGTTTGCACAGAAAAAAATAAGTGGAAACATAAATTTGTGAATTACGTTACTGTGAATTACGTTACAACAATTTTACTAAAATCCAAATACCTCTCTAAATGCATACACTAGCTGAATAAAATGTTTGTTTTTAAGCAAAGCAAACCTGTCTCAGTTAATAAAGATTAATTTAAACCATATTGCAGTTGAAATTTTATTTTAACAAGGATTTACCTATATGATTTGGGTACATCAACTCCCCTATTCATGTTACTTACAAGGATACTCAATATATCAACACACCATATGCAAAGTAATAAGTTTGAAAAACAAAATTGAATAGTGTAAATATCCAAGGGATTGTTCGTATGGTTTTTGAAATGGGCTGGATGAAACATAGGTAACGTAATTCACAAGTAGGTAACGTAAATCACATTCTTCAAAAAACCAGATTAGTCCAATCAAAGGGCCAAAGGCAACAAATCGACAGTGATTATAAGTTTCTGACTTGTTGTTCAATTGTTATTTTCTCTTTTTAAAACCATTTTTATCTCGTTGCTTCTACCATTGGAGGTTTATTGGTGAATTTAAGTGTATTTTTTTAAATTGGCACTCTCGCTTTTGCATCCTGGTCCATTCCAGTTGATCACAGTGACCCCAAATGTTCTCATGACTTACTATGTCGATAACTTTTAAGGTTTATATGATAGATAAATAATTAACCTGAATGTATAACTTCTTATCTCCAATTGAAGTGAGCAAATAAGCTATGTGAATTACGTTACCATGAACGTTTAGCCATTTTTTCTGAGAAGGGCGTATCTTTGTGAATGATGCAAACTTAGCTTTTTTGTTATATATGTACATATAAAGGCATTTATTGAAGCTAGATTATTTATTCTGCATTTTCTTACTTTGCAGTGAGCCACAAGTTTTCAAATATATCGAATATTTAAAATCATTATTCTATAATCATGTTTTAAAGTGTTATTCCAACACGGTTAATGAAACTAGATGCAACAGCTTACTTCCAATGTGAAAAGGATAATGTAAAAAGTGTTATGCAACACACTAAAACCTGATATTTTGCAGAAAAATATATGTTTCTACACCGGAAATAAGACCAGAGTGTAAGGTATGTGAATTACGTTACCGACCTATTGGCACAATGTTCGTTATACAAGAATACGATTTATTCTTTCCAACACCAAAGAAAAATGTTATTTTTAATATTCATCATCTACTGTTTCAAAACCAATAATTTTTTTCTGGACAACTCTTCAAATTTGATGTATATAATTAAAACAATAATTGTACTCATAGAATTACAGCTGAATTCCACTGTCAATTCATAACAAACCTGCTTAGACCATGCTGAGAAGCTAAAACATGATAAAGATTCTACATTATAGGCTTATTTGATCAACAAGAGGTCCAAGTAGAAGCGCATACTATTAAAGTTCTTAAATATTTCAGTCTTGTAAGAAATTTGGTATGTACAAGTATACTTTATCACAGTAACGTAGTTCACATTCAAATTCAGTGGTGCTCTTTGTGATGCTGGATGAATCAAAATTTTTGGAGGAGCACTTTTTTTAGACATCATTATCTAATTGACCTATACCAAAGAGTAAAAAAATAACATAAAAATGAAAATCTAAGCCAAAAAAATTGTGGGACAAAAATTGGCTGCAATTGGTGAACTTAACTCGTTTTGGCTGTAGAACGGAAAGGAACCTTTTAGTGAAATGAGCGATACGGTATGTACGGTCTAATAGGGAACACCATGGTTATGCCCAGGTCACACAATCACGGATCACCTCGCCAGTTCCACTACGGATCAAATCTCACGGATGACCCCGGAAATGCCATTTTCAGTAGTCCGATACGGATGCACAACGGTGTGGCTACGGGTTTTGACGTATCTACCAAGGCTAAGTTAGAAAAGGAGCCTTTTGGTGACATGTAGATACGGTTTGTTACGGTCTAGTAAGGAATGCCACGGTTTAATACGAGAATGACACGGTTAAATACGGAACGACACGTGTCAAGGCGTGTGCACTGCGGATGAAGAACGGTTTGCTACGGTCACCTACGGTGCAAGTAAGGGTTAGTACGGATGAGAACGGTCTGAAGCGGGTTAATACGAACCGCCACGGACCTAACCCGATAACCAGTCCGTACATACAAAACTGCTGACAGGGCTTGAAAAATTCGGTGAGTGATCCAGGGTAACGTGATCCTCTTCTTTTATAAATTTTACTGAATGTAGAATGGCGTTTTGGACAAATTGTGCTAAGAGGTGATTGTGATTATAAACTGTCAGTGTTGAGTGGTAAACAGATAAGAACCTTGATTAGACTGCATCATATCAGTTTGAGCCGGGTCTGAACCGTTCCATTTCAGTCACAAATAGTATTGATTCAGGGGGTATTCTCGAGTTATCTTGCTGCATAGGTTCGGCTCTAGAATCTACTGTTTACCCTAAAAATACCAAGCTCTTCAGGCAAACCCCCAAAATATTTGTTATTTTAGCATATCTTAAAATAGTATTCCAATTCAGAATCTTTACTTTTAATAGACCGTAATATGACCCACAAAAATATTGGTGACCTCCAACACTATCCACACAAAAATTCACACACCCAAAAATATTCATTTTTCTTAAAATCTCCAAAATTATCCAAATTCAAAAATGTGTACATATAAATATCAGTGTATACCCCAAACGTGTGAGTACGTGTACTGGTGGTGGTCGTCTGTAAAAAGAACTGAGCCATGGCAATAGGGAAAATGGTGTAGAAGCATTAAGATCGATATAACATGTTTATGTCACCAAAATGTTAGGCCTGCTCTAGATCCAAACTGTTTGACACTGGTGGAATTCCTGAAAAAAAAAATTAAAAAGTGTCCTTATCTTTGCTTTATCTCCTTGTTATATCTTGATTTAGTTGTTTTAGGAGATGATGCATTGATAAGTTAGGGGTCTTTCATGCAAACCAAATATCTATGTGTCTTGATCCACATCTGAAGTAAGGGTGAGGTTAGGCGCCGTTACACCGGTTTAAGCCCGCCTATAAAATATTTTACTGACCGTTCCAAGGCGGTACTTCTTTTGTGGATCTTTTATGTTTTTGTTTTGTCTTGTGTTTGCTATGCCTTTGTGAGTGTCTGTTTATATGTGCTTTGTGGTCACCTATTGGGAAAGGGCTGTCCTCTTGGCTCTCGTTTGTGGTGTCTAACTGTGAGTTTGTCACTTTCTCATTGGTATCCTGGGCCCGGATCCTGGGTCAGGTCTGGTATTTGATTGTATCAATTCCTGATCTTTGCTCCCTTACTTTCTTTCTTTTTTAAAAAATCAGCAGGAAACAAAAAAGAGACTTAATCACCCAGAATGCAAAAAAAAGCACAAAGCTATTTTAGACTATGTGAGCCTCATCAAGAGGGGTGCACAACATTTCAGCTCAACCCATTTCGTCGAATAGACACTTCCTCTATACGACAATTGATCTAAAAAAAACTGTCTGTTACGACATTTCGTTGAAAAAAGACTTAAGGATTATGTCGCACCTTTGTTAATTTTTGTCTTTTTTTTTCTCACTTTTTCCTCAAATACTGTAAGTTTGGAAATTTTTGCGAGCATTTTATTTTCTCGAATAGTGTTAAAAGGCATATTTGCGACGTTAAACATTTGCGACTAGAGCATGATTTACCTACATCAGTAAACGACAGAGTGATATTGCCATGTCGCGAGGGTTTTATTTTCACGAAACTTCGCATATGCTCAGTTTCGCGAAAATAAAACTCTCGTGAAAATTTCCAAATTAACAGTATTTAGACGATCTGCCTGTGGTTCGCCATATTGATTTCACTACATCACAGAAATGGAAGAAGTGCAGTTCTATACTAGCAACAGGAACACCCAAGAATAGCATACAAATGCTTTTATTATTCCGAAGGAACATACTTACTGGAAGTGTGTAGATAGGAAATATCAGGGATTTTTGACCACAAAAAACGATCAGGTGATAAGAGTAACTGAACACAATCTTCATGGGCCAAACCAACCAGATCTGGTGTCTATGTCAAGAATAAAGGACGCTGTATCTTTGAACCACAATCACGTCTGATTAAATCAAGAAATACAGGATGAGAGCACCAATGAAAGTGTTGGTTATCTACCTTGGCTCGCAACCGTTAAGAATTTGTTTGTCACTGGCAAACGAAGATCAGCCTTCGTAGACCACTTGTCTTTCCTTACCATTATAGGTGTCAACAAAATTGAACGAAAAAATAGACATTTTTAGACGAATTATGAAACTTTTCTACGAAATGTAGACAAAATGTCGTATTCGGCGAAATATCTTTTAGACGAAATATCTTTTAGACGAAATAGGTTTAGACGAAATGTCAGGGAACCCATTACTAGAAACCTGTCTTCAGAAGTTTTCTCGCGTCGAGGTCGATGTATACCCTCGAGGAGGTACTTTTAAACATATTGCAGAAGCGGCAAGTAGTAATGCGTATATGTCAGCACATGGAAGTTTGGTTCTTCAACCCTTTATGTTCCAATGGCTTATCTCATACACATTTTTATTTATTTTATTTGATAAAATTAAGATGGAATTATTCATTTTATATCTATATAATATGAGATCACAGGTCACATCTTCCAAATTTTGATATTTTATGTACCTAAAGATTATTCTTGCTTTAACAAACAGTTCATATCCTGATGAAATGCAGCATTTTGCGGCATTGCATCTGGGTCTTCGCTGTTTGTCAAAGTACTCATTAAGGAGTCAAATGGTTAAACATCCATGTACAGCTATCAATTGTAGCCCAAGACAGGAAGGGTTAACAGGACAGCTCTGTCTAACAAGACCAAACCGAATCTCCTGGGCTTGCTAATTCGATATAAACCGTCGTGAACCGTACCCATTCCGTATTTAACCTTGGTATTACGTAGTAAACCGTTAACTACCTTGCCAATCCCTACCTATCCGTAATGCAACCTATTGAGATCGTACCGTTCCGTAACAAATTCGTAGCAAAGCTTAGCCAATACGTTGTGTAACCGTAATAACCCGTATTTAAACCGTAGAAATCCTTGGCGACTTTGGGACTACAAATAAGTAAGGACTTGTACGTTTGAAATACGGACTACAGCGGACCAGTAGTTCTAACTCGGTTTAGTAAAGATGTGCTACAGTTGTTTGATCCGTGGTCAAATTTTGAACATGTTCAAAAACTGCCAAGGATGATCATGGATGTACAAGTACTAGTACGTATGAATACGGATGCAACACGGAAATCTGCGGACCAATACGGATCGCCACGAATGATGCCAGATCGTATCCGTGGCTAATCCGGCGTCCAATCCGTGAATTTGTGAGCTGGGCATAAAATACATGAATTACACAGTGTAATACGGAACAACACGTCTCATGGCGTGTGTAATACAGACGAAGAATGGTTTGCTACGGTGCAAGTAAGGGCTAGCACGGATAAGAAAGGGTCTAAAATGGGTTGAAACTAACCACCACTGAGCGACACGGACCTTTCAGGACGACCAATTCGTACATACAAATACTGTCTACAGGGTTTAATATTCAGGGGAGTATTCCAGGGCAACGTGACCCTCTTTTTTAGAACTTTACTGAAAGTAAAATGTAAGTTTGCGCCAATAAAATTTGGTTCTTTTCAGAAGTAATTGGAGATTTTGACAAATTGTGTTAAGGGATGATTGTGATTATTAACTGTGAGTGTGATGTGGTAAACGGATAAGAACCTTATCATTTAATTAGTTTGAGCCAGGTCTAAACCACTCCATTTCAGTCACAAATAGTATTGATTGGGGGATGGGGTGTATTGTAGAGTTGTCTTGCTACAAAGGCTCAGCCCTAGCTACTGTTTACCCTAAAAGAATATCAAGCATATCAAACATATTTGAAATTTAAAGACATATAAGGCTATATCCAATGCCCACCTTTCCAGCTCCTGGAAATGGGTAAAGTTGTCTGGGTTCTGTCTTTCGACCATTAACGGATTAGGATCAACACAGCTTTCCGATAATTTCATGTAATTTCGATGTTCCGACATTTTCTTGACAAAATAAAGTAATTAAAGTGTGTCCGAAATATTTATTGACATCTTATCAGAACTGATCGTCTCAGCACTAAAGACAGATAAATGTCGCTCAGTCGAAATCAAACGACGTACACAATTACCCTGGTTACGAATACGATAGTGGCCGAGTCTCTACTATTTGTACGGTTATTTAGAGTGGTGCTGGACCTGACTTCGTGGCCTGGTGGTTAGCGTGTCTGGCTACGAAGCCAGAGGACCAGGATCGATTCCCAGATGCGCACGTATTTTCAGTGTTTTTTTTTTCTCTTTCTTTTTAACATATTAATGCTGAACTGCTTCATATACTAGTAAAATGGCATCATCAAAACCACCGAAATGGTCATTCCTTAACTTATTATATTGAACTACGCATGAAACCCATGGAGTTGGGGTTAAATTTGGCCCTCTTGAAAGAGAATTAGGTCGGTGACCCCAGAGTTTTATTTTTTTTTCTGAAAGGTATGATAATAGTCCATGAATTAAAAAATGTTTTTAAAATTTTCAACATCAGATTGTTTAATACATGATTTATTCTAAAAACAAATTCCAATTTTCGACGAATTGCCAAAATATATCATGCAGTATCTTGTCACAGCATGGGATAACAAATAAACTTGCACATTTTCTAAAATGTTTGAGGCCATGGGCAATAATTTAAGTTAAAAGAAAGAAGCTGGCTGATGATTACAACCATTTTAGCTCGATATTTAGGACTAGTGTCATTATTTTATATCTTTAGAAAATTGGTCGAATGCTGAAAACTTCCATATGAGATTCTGAAAAAATAAGCACGGTGACATATCCTTTTTATTTCATAATTTGATAGCCCATGCATAAACAAACTGTATGCAAAGTATTGAACATATTTCAACATGGGAAGTATTTAGTAGCATATGTCTTTTAGCATATTTACTTTAATAATTCAGAATTTGCCAATTCAGAATATTTACTTTAATGAGACCTTAATATGACCCACAAAAAAGCGTTGGCCTCCAAAATTATCAACACAAAAAAATCACACACCCAAAATACTCTGAAAACCTCCAAAAATATTGAAATTCTTAATTTTGACCCCAAATAAAGGGCAAGCCTATGTAAAAAGTATAGATATCAGAGTACACCTAAAACGTGTGGTAAGGTGTACTGATGGTCGTCTGTAAAATTAGTACTCGGTCGTGGCACTGGAAAATTTGAAGTTAGAGCATAAAGAAATGATGCTTTGCTTAGAAATAACATGTTTATGTTAAGAAAACCCGGTCTTGTTTGAAAATGCATGCGATTCGTCCATCCAATTGGTAGATATTTGTCACCTACGTGCATTTTTTTGAATACGGTTGCTCTGGACCAATATAAGGTGTGGCAAAATGTCACGTCTGTTTTGGATCCAAACTACTTGAAACTGCATGGTGGAATTCAGGAAAGATTTAATTTAAAAGTGGATTTTAAAACAATTAAACTAGTAAATAAGCACAAAGCAATTCCAGTTCAGACTATATCTGAACTAGAAGATAGCTTTGTGCTTATTTACTAGTTTAATTATTAATTAATCAATTAACTAATTAATTAATTTATTGATTTAAATTATTTATTTATTTTTTGCATGCTGGGTGATTTGAGTCTTTTTGTTGCCTGCTGATTGTTTTAAAATGCACTACAGGAGTTGAAAAAAAACACGTTTTCTCGAGTCGAAACCGATGTACTTTTAAATTTTTCGAAGAATGGAGAAAATAAAAGAGGAGAAAAGTAATATAGGTCAGTAAAAGGAAGTTTGATTCCTTAACCCTTTATGTACTAATGGATTTCTTCATACAGATTGATAGAATTAAGATGGGATTATCATATTATACGTTCACAGGTCACATCTTCCAAATTTTGAATTAGGTCATTTTTAGCTTCACAAACAGTGCAGATCTTGATGAAATGCAACATTTTGTGGCATTGCATCTGGGTCTTTACTGTATGCCAAAGTACTCATTTAGGAGTCAATGGTTTAACATCCATGTATAAGTATCTATTGTAATGCAGGATGGGAGCGCAAGCAGAAAGCTCTTTCTGGCAAGACCAAACTGAATCTCCTGGACAAGCTTATTCGATATACATTTATAAACAGTCAAGGGCCGTATTATTTCATAATTTTCCTTGGGTATTACTAAAAACCATAAAATACCTTGTGAAATCTTGCTAATCCTTACCTAATTGTTATGCAATTTATTGTAAGCGTACCGTTCCATAACAAATTCGTAGCAAACCTTAGCTAAAACGTGGTGTAACTGTATTTAAACCGTAGAAATCCTTGGCGACTTTGGGACTACGAATAAGTAAAGACCCGTACGTATTGAATAAGGACTAAAGCAGAGCAGTACAGTCTAACACGGTTTACTTAAGAATGTGCTACGGTTGTTTGATCCGTGGTCAAATTTTGAACATGTTCAAGACTTGTCAAGGATGAGTACAACTACGTATGATTACGGATGCAGTATGGAAATCTGTGGATTGCCACGAATGATGGCCGATCGTATCAGTGGCTAATCCTGCGTCCAATCCGTAAATGTGTGACCTGGGCATTACTTTATTCTTGGTAGATATGTACTATCTTGTTGCCACATCACAGTGCATTCGTATCGGACTAAGGGAATTGTCATTTCCAATGCGATCCGTGAGATTTGATCCTTTGTAAAACCGGCGAGGGGATCAGTGAATGTGTGACCTGGGCATAAGACTCGACTTTGGGACTACGAAAAAGTAAGGACAAGTACGGATTTAATACGGAATAAATCGGATCAGTGCGTTCTAACACGGTTTACTAAGAATGTGCTATGCTTGTGTGATCTGTGGTCAAATTTTGAACATGTTCAAAAACTCTCCAGGATGATCAAAGATGTAAATGTACTATAACGTATAATTACGGATGCAATACGGAAATCTAAAGACAAATACAGATTGCCACGAATAATGCCGGATCGAATCTGTGGCTAATCTGGCGTCCAATCCCTGAATATGTGACCTTGACATAAATCTAGAGGACATAGTTGCTCATACAATGTATGTTTAAATCAAGGTTTTACGCATGACTTTTATAGGTTTGGAGACGCACTTCTGAAAGGAGTATATGGACAGCTATTTCGCATGTTAGATTCTTAGATTGTGTTAATAGAGGATGAAGTCGCTATAAGAATTATTTATACCTTCTTCTAGACGTGCATAGGTTGCGTTGAAGCCTTTTCCTTCTATAATACTGTCAGAAACGAACTGTATGTAAAGAACCTCAGCATAGGTGCTAATCGGTGCAGGAACTGTTGTACCACAATATATGCCAATAAGCGTCGTTTCACTTGCAGAAACTGCAGTCACCTAAGTAAGCATTGAGAGAGATAACCCATCATGAACTACGGTATAATTTGGGCCTGGAGGCGAGAAGACCTGTCTTTGGGGGTTTGCGAACAACAAAGGCACAGACCAGCCAGCGCATCCATGCAGTCTGATCAGAACCTTTGTTATTCTTTAATTGGAAAATATTATATCTAAACTTGCTACACGTGGATATTTTAGTTTTGTAGCTAGTCTCTATACCTGAGGAGATTGGTTTGAGTCTCGCTTTGTCAGAAAGCCCGAAGACAGGTTTTGTCCCATCGAAGCCCATTTTAATCTCACAGATACCCAAAATGAGAGTTTTAACTCCAGCGACCTTTTCCTTCAATTTAGTTGTGCAAATAAAAGTATATGTACAGAAAGACTTCATGATTTCTCTTTTCGACAATAACATGATTTCCTGAATACTAATAACACTTACCATGAGCAAATAATCCTAACTTTAAGCCAATTGCTAAGTTTCATCTCAACTCTATGAATAACGAAAATTTCAATTCAATTTTCAATATTGAAATGGTAAATGTCCTATTTGTGGATGTAAAAGTATCTCGTTCCACTTCTCATTGTGTCCCCATTTCGCAGCTTATTTGTTTTGGAAAATGTAAGTTATTCAACATTTAAACTATATAAAAAATAGTAAAACAATACTATGTCAATTCCGTTTATAATTCTAAAAGGAGTATTCAAATGCCTTCCTTTCCAGATAAGTCTAAAAGATCACCAAGCATTTTAAAAGAGTGTGGTATGGCAGGTTACAAAGTAAGAAGGGGACAAAGATCAGGAATCAATACAATCAAGCACGACACCTGACCCATATAGACCGTGAACTGCTTATAGACCCCTTCCCCCCAAGGGGGAATTTTATACACCATGATTTTCTAAAACTACACTATATATGAAACAAAATGACACATGTTAGTCCTCTGGCAGTTGGGGCTTTACTGTGTTACAGCCTTGTTAACTACGTTACCCTATAACAGCTTCCAATCCTTTTGTGCAAATACAAACGTATACCTAAATCTTATTTTACAACATGCTAATGGCCTTAAAATCACTAAATTAAATGCAGCAAACAGCTGGTATGCATCAATACAAGTAGAGTCCATTAAATTTCAGTTATATACGTACACTTACTTTCAGATATACTACTATTTAGTGTTGTGCTTCCACTAGACTATGAACTGCCAAAATATATCTGAGGGGGAGTTTTATACACTATAATTTTCTAAAACCACGTAACATAAGTCACAAAATAATGCATGTTACCTCTTTATGGGTTGGGGCGTTACCCTGCAAAAGCAGAGTTTAATAGGTTACCCTAAAATAATAGGAAATCCTATAGTATATAAATCAAGCTGTTTCTTATTCTTACATATCAATATTATCTTGTAATTGAAATAAAATGACTAGCAGTATAAGTTTAACACATTTAGGCACCTTTTATTACTGTTACATACGTTACATTGCATTAAATACATTAGTTTAGTGCAATATTAGCATCAAATGAGGTTAAAATGCTAGATAATGTAGATAATTGCCATTTGAGGGCTCAATTAGATGGGAGAAAAATAAATATTACCTTTTTAACATAAAATTCAAGTGGGATTAAACTCTTACAAAAGTATAGGTGATGAAAAGGAAAATACTTGAACTCAAAGCAAATAAAATGCCGTTTCGATTAAGAGTGTTTTATCGAATAACAATCACTTAGTAATACAGAAAATGCTTAATTCAATTATCAAATAATGTTTCTTAAACGCTAAAGTAAGATCACTTAACTGTCTTACACTTATATATGTTTAATCATTTTTATACATGAAATGATACATTGTATATGCAAGACATTTTCCTCACTGTATATTGTTCAATTTAGATGAAACATGATATTAAGCATGTAGTAGTTTAGTATGATCACCTGACAGTTATGTAAGCCAACAAAATACATATTATATAGCTTATCAGCTATTGATTACAACAACTATATTGATAACAATCATGGAAAGCTACCTTACAATTTCTAAAATTGTAAGTCATTTTAAGCATGGTCAAAATTGAGAAATGAGGAATTAAAACAGGTGTTTATCCTGTGAACAAAAACTAAAGTTTTTTAAATCATAGTTGTTTCTGACCCATATATGGCACCCACCATGGCAAACCTATGATTATATCCCCTATGGTAATGAATCCCTCTATATCTAAAGCATGTCCAGTATACAGTCTATCTCGGTAACATGCATAACACAAATATTTAAGGAGAATATAACACTTGTCATCTGTTTCATCTGGTTATACAATTTTGTGAAGTAATGAAACATGAAAGCATAAGTTTTGTTCTAAAGGTTCTTTGTTATCAGCATGGACGATTAACGCTGGCTTTTGCCAATATGTGATAAGAGCCAAAATCTAACATGCTGGTCAAATCTTCATTTGAGCACTTTATATATTACATTAAATAAGATTAGCAATTATTGTTTCATCTAAATGAAAAATTTTCATACTTTTGCTACTGTCAAAGAACAGAACTGAGATAAGGTTTCAATATTTGGTATACTATATCATACAAACATGTAACACATATGACAATAAATACACTGCAATATATCTGATATTTATGATATCTTTTTCATTGTGAAAGAAATATGATTTCTTTTGGAGATAATTGAGGAAAAGACACATGGAAATCAGAAATACATCGATACTTATCAACAAAACCATGTATACTTTGTTAATATTGCATGTAAGTTTATCATGGTAACACTGTTGATAGTGACTACTGTGGCCTCTCAATTCTATTTTTGTCCGAATAGTTGACTTTTTGTATTTGTCCTTTTTCCAATCTCTGGTGTGTTTACAACTCATTCTATTAGTTTAATATTCATATAAAATGTTGCTATTGAGAATTCCTGCAATAATATTGGTCATGCCACAATCTGTATTGGGGAAATTAGCATCAGCTGTTTTGACATTAATTTATAAAACTAATTAAGACCTCAGCACTGTTTTATATGTTTTACTTTTCCATCCCACATGCTAAAAGAACATTTTTAAATCTATTTTACATTAACTTCAATGTCAGCTGGTCAAATTTGGTCTGCCCTTATTCTAGCCGATAAAGTCTTATAAGTTTAAATTGGTATCGTAAGTAACAACTGGCCTGATTCTGTTGATATGATCCTATCAAATGTGATCATTGTCACGCAAACACCCATCATTAACACTTATTTTTGTCCATGTTCATGGAAGTATTTGTTCTTTGTAAATCATTTACTTATTCATATAAAGTTTACATTGCTTGAGCAAATGATCAGAAATACTATATTGATTTTATTAACATTTTCATTCATTAAACAGTGAAAGATATGCTGAAGATAACAAAGTCCATTTAAAAGCTAAAAAATAAAGAAATATGTCACCATCTGCATATGCAAATAAGATGTCAGTTTCAAATTTTATTTGGAGACAAATTCTTTAAACAGTTTCTGAATATATTCACAAATAATGCATAGTATCTAATGTAACACATATCAAATTTTATCGTACCAACTTATATATGCTTGATTCTATCTGGATTGTTAGAACACACTTTTGTATGCTACCACATCCAACATAACATTTAGTTAAAAAGTAGTTTTAGTACTGTAGATGAGCATACATATACCAGGAGGAATACTAGCCTGTATAGTGTTACCCACTATGTTAGTATAATATGATCAACAGTTAACTGGTTGCACTAAAATTATTTGGTTGCTGTTAAATAAGTAATTGAATTGAACTTAGTAACAGAAGTCTTCAGGTAAGAATTACAAAATCTAAATCTACCTTTTATTACCATTTCAGACTCAATTTATACTGTTGGACACACATTGAACCTTATGATATATTTAATATGGTAAGTTACGTTTCTTTAACAGTTTTGACAAAACATGGGAATATTTTTTTTATTTATATATCACTTGAGAGCTCTAATACACTTTGTTAATGAAGTTTAAAAGCTATAATTTTGCCAAGTTGTTTTTTTTTTTTTAAAAAGTTCAAAAATATATTATTTCACAAAAGCTAATATGCTTTGACATTTTGATCTAGTCTCTTAATATAAGCTGATAAATTCCATTTCAGACAAATTATTATCTTAATATCTATTAAACACACAGAAAAGTTTTAAAATAAATTAAAATGGCCATTAAACGTATCATTTAGGGTATAAAACAATATATAGAACGTACTGAAGTTAATGTAACATACATAACATATTGGCAATCAAACATCAAAATAATATTTTGCACCAGAAACAATGTTTAATATTCCCTTTCAGTCTTGCTTATCAATAGAATGCTCATATATGGTGTTTAAAAGCATACAGATAGGATTGCATACTGTATTTTAAAATGAAAAGAGTCTTACTTTACATAACGTTTTCTTCAGGGTCGTCATATTCAACAGCTTATAACTCTTGGAGTTTATGTGATAGAAGCAAGCTGTTTGCAGTTTTGGAATGGTCAGTAAATTGAGTTTTAGACACATGTTATTTTAATCTTAAATATGTATTGAAAAAATTATTAAAGGAAACTATTTTACAAAATTTTAATGATTTTACAGGGTGAAGTTGAAAATGTAACGTAAATGGCATCATAATGGGCCTAAATAACATTGACAAACATCAATATCTGCAGGGAATTAACTATTCTTGTAAATAACATGACTATTTAGCCAATTGGAATTTGTCAAAAACTACCTTAACAGCCTTAATTACATAATTTTGTTTTTAAAGATATGACAGGTAACGTAATTTACACGCTGTCACACCCAAACACCCCAGCTGCCAGAGGGCTTACTTGTTTCAAAAAGCTCGTTAGATGATAAGCTTTATGAAAAACATAGTCTACAAAATTCCCCCTAAGGGGGAGCAAAACCCTTAGTAGCTCATAGCACCACATGGGAAATTGAAAAAAAACAATACAGCATCACATGCAAAAAAGACAAGAGGTCATCCATTTACTGTCATGTTTTCTGCCTGGTACACCGCGAGGGAAGATATTGAATGTATAAATATTTGGTTATATTTCTAGGGATGCCTATAGAGAACCATTTCTTTATTTTCTTGCAATTTGTGACATTTTCTTATTGTTATAGACCTGTGTATTAGCTGAACCTGTATGGTTTACAGCTTTCAAATGTAACAAAAAGTAAAAGTCACTCAATGCTTGAAAAAAGCATTTTTCTATATTTTAGTATTATTTAGGATCATTTGACCTTACCATCAAAGTAAGAAAGGAGGCAAAGATCAGGAATCAATACTATCAATTACCACACCCAACCCAGGCCTCCACAGGGGAAAGTGACAAAACATAACAAAGCACAACACACATGAGAGCCAAGAGGTTAGCCCTTCCCCAGCAGGTGACAACAAGACTGCAATGAACAGACGAGAAAGCATGACAAACACTAAACATAAATAACAAAAATGATCCGCAAAAGAAGCACAGGCTTGCAACAGTCAGTGAAAAATATTTTACTGGAGAGCCTAAACCAGTTTCACAGCGCAAAATCCATAAAACACATGATTTATAATATCATCAAATAGCGTACATAAGTCGATTATCAGAAAAAGTCAATGATAAGAGCTCAGATGATTTCAAGTACTTGATAACGAAATACATGTATGAAATAGGCACACCTAATGGGCAACCAGCCACTTTTCATTCTAAGAGGATCATATAGTATATGGTATCTCTAATCTTGTGAGTCATTTCTCCTGTGAGTAAAAATGTTAGGAAGAAGGCAAATAAATACCAGGAATTATTACAATCAAGTATTACATCTGAAACAGGGCACCTAATGGGAAATTGACACAAGCAGAAAAAACGTCACATACGGAAGCGCTTAGAGGTCAGCACGGCTTCTTTCCCTGCAGGTGACACAGGTAAAGGTACCATACCTTTATGCACTCTCTCTAATATTTTTTCTTTGATGTTTATTTTTCTCTCTCTCTATACTTTAAGATGAACCTAGAGTCATTTGTGCTACTATATTTTTACTTCATATTTGCATATAGTATAGTGTACTAGCTACTCGACCCCATGTTGTTGTATTTATGTATAACCTGAATGTATTAAATAAACCTGAAAATTAAAACAAGGCCGGAAGACACATTTGCCCCTAAAAAGCTATATGTCAAAGACGAGCACAAATAAAGAAGTACCGCCTTTGAACGGTCAGTAAGAAAATTGATGGAGGCAATAACTAGTTTCATTAGCTTAAGAGCCTACTTAAAACCTCACTCTGAGTATAAGGAAATAAGATAATCCTGCAAGCTATTTTATTGGTGCTGGGACCCTTGAACTTCAATTTTACTTTGTTGTATTTTTTCAATGATAATGATGATCACGGAACATTTTTCAACAGTAGAATAAGGTTTTTACTTCGATCAAGTCGACTCCATATAGATACCTGAACTGGGCGACTTCGTAAATATATGATACTTGTTGATTGCAAATAAGTATGACTTGAATGTTGTCCTAAAATTAAAACAGAACAGAGCCTCTTATGTAACAGCAATTGACTCTAGTTGTTGCAACTGCAGGCAGCAACAACTCGTTGGTAAGTTGCTATAAATTATCACAAAGGATAAAGTGTCTTGCTAAAAGACCACGACACAGTGTCGATGGTAATTTCTGTTTACTGTCTAATTCACGTAGAAGCCTTATAACTTACATCATACGAAACTCAAATTAGAAATTCTAAACCAAAGTACATAAATAGAAATGTAAGGAAAACAAATACATGTTTAAGTTGTATTTTTCGTCGTACACGCATTCAAAATACAATACTTTTATTGTCCAATATTTCATAGTGCTAACAGTTTTGTATTCAAATATAAGTTAATCAAGATACAAACATATAAGAATCCATCATGAGTGTGAGGGTGGGATAGAAAAATACATCCTGAGGATCACCGATTGGCATCAATAGACTTGCCAAGTGATGACAATACGGATCGCGAGGGACGGGTTTTTCTATCCCATCCTCACATGAATAATGGATTCTTTTCTTGCTCACCACTGAATACCTCATTCTATATTGAGAAAAAATGAAGGTGAAAAAGAATTCCAGAAAATCCTGAATACGCTGAGATGTGACATGGCGACGTCATTTTAACAGTGCAATGACGTCACGCATTGACTTGCGGCAAGCGTGTGGCTGTTCGCTTTTTATCTATCTCTAGGGCTGGTACAAGGGTCCCAGATAGAACATGGGTAAAAACAACAGAAACCCCAACAATACATAAAATTTGAAAGGAATACAGAAATAAGTCACACGGTTTGTCTGCAGTTTGTGATTGTGGTAGTTCCTGATTATACTAACTTACTATTGTTTTAATCTGTTTTTCGAAAATAGTTCTTAGTTATGTCATAAACTTATACATACTTTTATAAAATCATGACCACACAAATCATCAGGCTGAATGTCGATCGCGGTTATATTGAGCTGTAATATGTGTATGTAGAATCTTTCACCCATAAACGTCCAAGTGCAATCCTGGTTTGGCTCATAAAACCCGTCCTTGTCTATGTCGACAGACCTAAATCTAGCATTGGCAAAGCCTGGCTCAAGTACTCCACCACAAAACCCTGAAAACATACAACTAGAAGGAATGACACTGATTTAACATGCAACAATGGGCTCACCAATATATTTTCCTCTATTTGATTCTTATTATTTCTTTTTTGTATGTGGAGGGGTAGGTTAAGCTATCTCAGTAAATGTATTTATAAATCTTAATCAAAACCCTCTCCCATCCTAGATACTTTAGCGGCTAACCTTTTAAGATGATGATTTTAGACTTTGTGGCTCATTCTTTGTTGTTGCTCCCTCAGTGTTCTTGGGGTTTTGTGTTTTATCTTGAGTACTTTCAACTAGGAAAGCCAGCACAATCCATGCCTCTGGTGTACGTAAGGCGCATTAGGCCTAGAGCTATGTACGAAAAAGTTCCAATTTGTTAGCCGGAACTTGCGTCAGGAAAATTAATTCTGCAGCATGTGGGGCCAGTCCGAAAAGATTAATCAGCATAATAAATGAAGTTTATGTATTGTTCAATGAAATGTCGCTAAAAGCAAAAACTTCATTTATAACTGTTTGTTTGCTGCAATCATACTTGTTATTGTGTTGAAATGGCTTCTGTGGCGTCAGCGTCACGTTATGTAACGTCAGTGTCATGTTATCAAAGTAGACGCTCGATGTACATCGCGGTCTGATTCCACGGAATTCCACTAAATTGGCAGAGACAGTTCCAATTGGTATTTTTTTTCATTTTAACGGAGTAAGGTAGTTGAGAGATGACTGGTATATCCTTGTGGCATGTGTCTGTAGTTCTCGGTTTTCTAAAGTCGTATTCTCATGGTGCCAGGGACTGACCTACGATATGCAATTTTAGCATTACCTGTCCATAATTAAGTGCGAATAATATTGTTTTAGCTAGCTGTATTTGGAACAGTATTTGACTACTCATGCAAAACTCTTTCCCCTAAAACTCAGCTACGAGGTGTCCGTCTGGAAAGTATATTAACTTTGATTTGAATGCGTCTGAAATCAACTTATAAGACAGTTCATAATTAAGCTATTTTTCATGCAAAGGTTAGATAGTTTATCTGATATTTTGTTTTGTATAAACAGCACACTGAAATGCACATTTTTTACTAACAAAATAATGAGTAGCAGAGCTATAGATCATTGGAAGATTTGGGGTTATATGTTAGTCTGTACTTTGGGTTATATAATATTAAGATTGGATAGAAAGATCCGGAATGGATACAATCAAGTAGCTTACCTGGCACTGAAAACATATTGAAAAATGTCAGAACACAAGAAAATACAATACACAAGAGAGTTAACGGGTTAGTCCTTTCCCACCAGGTGATCATAAGGTAGCAAAGAACAGACATACTAACAATTAGCATAAATATAAAATGTAAGATCAACAAGAAAGCACCGTTTTTGGAATGGTCATCACAGACAAACATCACTCAAAGCCTTGTAGCACCCGCAAGTGTAAATGCTGCCGTTAGTGTAAACGCTTACAATAACGGGAATATCGCCCTTATTACTGTAATTAAGACCATGTTTACACTTAGCGGCGATATTAAAAACCCCAAAAAACAGTATCAACCGTTAGTGTCAACATTATGAAAAAATTGAAATTACAAGAGGTGAGTATATATCGCAGACATATGAGCAGCCATTACTAAACCAACTTTTTGATATATACATCTGGATAAAGACCAGTTTGACCTACTTCATTAAGTTCCAGTGATTTTGCCTTATATCTTGATAACAATTTGAACCATGAATAGTAAGTATGTGAGCAAGAGTTTTAATATCTTTACCACTGCATATCCAATATTGTAAAAACAGCAAATGATACAAGAGGTGCAACCGAAAAGACACCACATACAAATATATGTAATCGAATATCAGTAAAGTGACTGGGATGAATTTAGCGTTTTCGTGATACATAGTAAATCTGCAAATACATAATTGGTAATTATCGCCAATTTCAAGCAACGCTCATAGGGCAATCAGGCAGTTGTGCTGCAAATGTGAAATCAGCGAACATTACAGACCCATGTAAGAGGCGATTTAAGGAGGCGTCGCTTTGGATCTGACCGGATCTGTTCTGCTTTCTTACATTAAAGCAACAGTCTTTATGATCTAATGAAGTACTACCTGAATGAACAATAGTACAGTTCAATACAATAGAAAGTGTAATGATGACAATGCATGTATGTGCATCCGACATAGACAGCTTAATAATAGTTTATGAGTATTTTGGTGGAAGTGGAGGGGGGAAGATCCATTTATTGTAGGTTTCAGTTTCAAACTACGTTGACGGTGATCAGACCCCTCCAAAGAGCAGTCAAACGTGGGTACACGCCATTATTGGAAGGTAACTCAATAGAGCAATAAGGTACGTGTCTATTGGTAAATTCAGCTGCGCTTTATAAATCTATGGTCTACTACATTATCCATATTAGAGTATATCTACAACTGCAGAATCGTGCCATGCAAATATTACTTTTGCAAACAGTATGCTCTTCAAATATTACATAAACAAATAGTACAGACCTGGATCAGATGTTACCAGTGTGACATCTCATGAGAGTCTATCCCGTTTTTTTAACATTAGAGCTTTTTCTGTAAACTACGAGATTGATACTTGGGGTGTTTTCAGATAACAGGCAAATCGTATACGCTAAAAGTGATTATATTTCCTTGTGAATATGATATTTGTTGATTGCAAATAAGTATTGATGTTTCAAAGATAGATGAGAATCGTTGTAAACAAACACTGGCGAGTTTATCTTGTTTTGGGGCGTACAGGTAGTCTCTGTTTACAGTTATAATGAACCACCACAGAATACTGCATATGCACGTGGTAGTACATACGTCACCTTTACCTGTTTATAAGAAATATAAAATCACCTCATTACTATACATCTTTGAAACAGTGATATGACCTGAATGTTGTCCTAAAATTAAAACAGGTCACTCTGATCTATGTTGAATAATTTTTTCTTATCTTTTTAAGGACCAAAAATTCTATCATCAAACATAAGGGAATAACATCCAACATTGTTAACAAAAAAGCGTTGATATCACACGTAATATCATCACACGCTCCCGTTAGTGTAATGTTGACAATAACGGGAGAGATCGCCCCCGTTACTGTCAACGTTTACACTAACGGTACCGTTATTGTAAACGCGTTTACAGTAACGGGAGCGACATCTCCCGTTATTGTCAACGTTTACACTTATGGGAGCCTTTACACTTAAGAGTGTTACAACGCCTAAAATGTTAAACGGTACCAACCTCACCCTTAGTTTAGGTGTGAATCAAGACATAAAGATGTTTTTTTTTTATAAAAGATCCTTCACCCTTAAAGCAACATCACGACTGCAGCAGATGACAAATTTTGCATCATCTTTCCTAGTTTTTGACAAAAATAAAGTATTATATTTCATGAGAATACTCTTGCAGCAGATGATGCTCATGAAAAATCAAACCTTATTTGTTAATTTTTAAAAGGCGGCAAAATTTGAAAATGTTGTCTGCTGCAAAATATAGGTGGCTCTTTAAGAGTTAACATATCAATGGTTCAGCTCCATCTACACACAAATGAAGATATAAAAGGGAATAAAAGGAACGATAACTACTCAACCTCAATAGTATTTACAACTTTTTCAATTAGGTTCTGAAAATCGTAACTTATCTGAACTAAGGGTGAGGTTGGCGCCGTAAAACCAGTAAAATATCTTACTGACCGTTCCAAGGCGGCCCTTCTTTTATAGATCATTTGTGTTTTTGTGTCTTGTGTTTCTTATGCTTTCGCGTCTGTTCACTGCTGCCTTGTGGTCACTTGCTGGGAAAGGGCTGACCTTTTGGATCTTGTTGGTGATGTTTATTGTATTTTTGTTATTTTTCCATGTGGTATCCTGGGTCAGATGGGGCACTTGATTGTATTGTTTCCTGATCTTTGCCATCTTTCTTACTTATAGAACGCTGGCATCAAAGTAAGTAAGGGTGCAAAGATCAGGAGTCGATACAATCAAGTACCACACCCGACCCAGAATACCAATGGGAAGGTTACAAACTTACAGTTAGACACCACAAACGAGAGCCAAGAGGTCAGCCCTTTCCCAGCAGGTGACTACAAAGCACATATAAACAGACGCGCACAAAGACAAAGCAAACATAAGACAGAACAAAAACATAAAAGATCCACAAAAGAAGTACCGCCTTGGAACGGTCAATAAAATATTTTACTGGAGGGCTTAAACCGGTTTAACGGCGCGCCAACCTCACCCTTTGTTACGACATAAAGCCGGTCAGGAAGGAAGAGGGGAAATCTTATTGGAAAATTCCTTTATGCGATGACGATGCTACCAGGGAAAAATAATGCACACAACTAGCAAAAACTTTTCAGTACTTTATGTACTAAGAAAACATCAACAACACATTAATATGCAATGACACCACCTACGCTGTTATTTCTGGCTAATTGACCATCCTATACTAGAGCAAGTTGCCACTCCAAGATCATTTCAATTAGAACCAATCTTGGACTGTCCTGTTCTAGATGTACGTCAACCAGCTAGAAATAAGAGACGTAAAGAATATATTTAACATATAGCTTAAGTTCTCATAAAAAAAAACAACAATTGGGCCCTTTAATATTTTAGTTCTCGTATTGACGAGAAATCTCGAGATTATACGCGTCTCGCGAACACTATGTCTTCTAAGCTGCACGTGTGTCTACTTCAGACCATCGGCGCTGAGGTGATCGAGCCTGTACTTTGGTCGTCACTGGATTCACGTAATATTTGTTACGCGTACTGCTGATCGTCGTTCAAGACGTCAGAATTAATATAAATAGGTCTTCCTGATCATATCCCCACGTTGGGTGTCAGATTCACATATAACCATTCAAGCCCGTTGGCTTCCCATTCGATTGTGCTACGTGGTAACGATTGGGCCTTGATTTACGCTGGTCGTGGCCTGAGGGGGACAGCTAATATGTGCCCTCAGGTGATAATCAATGGCTCACCAACATTCAGCCTCCAACGTAGGAGGGGACACAAGAGACGATTCTGCAAAAAACAATCTATATTTAGAATCTCAGAATCACTCTTTTGCGTCAATAATGGGGTTGTTCGTTCGAAGTTCACAAAAATAGAAATAATTTCAGTGGTCTTACTCTTTTAAATTACATCCTAACCCTATAAACGCGCGATTAGCCCTCACCTGTGGGTGTATGGCTAACGGCTCCCATGCGGTTAGGATGGATCGGCTCTTCTAAATATCCACACTTAAACTTATATAATAGAGAAGTATTTTTAGTGACTGGCCTATGTCAGCGCTAAACAATACCTCTTATGCCAAACGAACAAACCCATACGTAACAAACTCTTCTATACACTGTCGTAACGTCACCCTGGTTGAGACGCTATCGCAGCCGAAACATCAAGATCCCGTGGCCCTTTTTCCCTTCAAGGTCACGTTATCTAGATAGTTTCGAGGTTTACAAATACTGATACCAATTCTCTTAAAATTCCAGGAAAAAGGTTGAACAGTGTGGTGCCGACGTAACGTTTGGACGTTTACGTCGGACATCACCCTGCCCACGCACTAATTTCGTACATGTATAACGTATCAGTTGTAAACAACTAATTATGACCTCTCGGCAAAAAATATTTACATCAATATTGAGAGATTACATTCTGCTGTTTTATGTGTGTAAAACCGTACAATGCTTTCTTACATTTATTTGGTGTAACACAAAATATTTTTCATTTACTTTGGTGTAACGAAAATATTTTACATTTACTTTGGTGTAACAAAAAATTATTTTACATTTACTTTGGTGTAACAAAAAAATATATTACATTTACTTTGGTGTAACATTACACCTACCTAATCTCTAAACATACATGTCAGCTATCACCTTATTTATGTAAGTGTGTTGTAGTGTATGCACCTAACCCTTATTCTTATATGCGTCAGATATAACTCAAGGTGACACATACAGGTCGCTACAGAAAGTCGATTATCACTGGCAGTTAAATCGTCTTTCCAACAACGCCGTACAAAATCACAACAATTTAAAATCTAGCGGCTAAAGTTGTTTTTCACCTATCGGTCCCTGGTAAATCTTTCAGCATGCCATTATAGTTTTAGGTGCAGGCCCGACATGGCCTGTGACTACTTTTGTCCGAAATAACCCGACGAGTCCATCCGGACAGCTTTTACTATAGCCGCAAGAATGGTCCCAGCAGATTTTTAGGCAATACGCATGTGCGTAACTTCATACGCAAGTGCGTAACAATCGCTATTTTCACCGAAAAAACGGGACGTTATTGATAACACCTGAAAGAACTCATACACAGAATGGTGGCCGATTCAACAGACGACAAAATAGAAAACAAAGTACTTATTATTTCAATACAATGTGACATGCTAGAGACATCACGATTCAATGCAATTACACGAATCGCCATCGCCCTGTCATGTACAAAATCAACACAGTAACAATATACATAACTTCACGTACCTTTTATAATAATGAATAGCGTCTCTATATCGAACCTTTCAACGGTATGTTTAAAATGTCCCCTAACAAGAATGGGAAATTCCATCCTTTATATATTGAAAAACGCACAAGATTTCCGATATATTCAAGAAGAGCAAGGAAATCGTGCAAGCTTTGATAAATATAGACACAATGAATTCCATCTCAGACAAACCGACCTTTTATTGGGACTATCAATAGAAAGAGTACCTTATCATGGTTCGAATAGGTGACCAGGTGCATACCTAAACCTCTGTGTATTTGTGCGTATACGCAACCATCGCTGATTCTGTTATTCCAGCCCTTCTGCATCGTAACAAAGGCCCTTCCTTTTGGGAGAAAAAGGAATGACTTTTTCTTACGATACACGATGTAGAAAAGAAGGAATAATACAGAATAAATATATAATACAACATATATACACGTACGACTTAAATGGCGGTTTACCTGGAAAGATAGTCTGCCCCCACATTGTCTTGTCCTCGGATTGCCACAATCCTAAATCTGTATGGTTGGAGCTTTAATGCCCAACGCATTATTCTGGGATTCAATGCCTTAGCAGTCTGCATGAATGATAGGGGTTTGTGATCACATTCCAGGATAAATTCTTCCCCAAAGAGATATTTCCTGAACTTTTCAATTGCCCAAATAATTGCTAAGCATTCTTTCTCAATTACAGAATAATTTCTTTCCCGGGTAACAACTTCTTACTAGCGTAGGCAATTGGTAATTTACCTTCCCCCTCAAATTCTTGCAGCAGTACAGCTCCGATTCCTATATCGGACGCGTCTGATCTAAGTATGAATGGTTTCCCTTCATTAAAGACAGGCAATCTCAGAATAGGGGAGGATGTAAGACGACTTTTCAACGTTTGAAAAGCCCTTTCGTGATGACTTAGCCAGTCCTTAATTCGGTTTGGGCGATCTTTCTTCGTTAGATCGGTTAAAGGTGCTGCAATTTCAGATAAATTGGGGATGAATTTCCGATAGAACCCAGCTAAACCCAAAAAACCTCGGACTTGTTTCTTAGTAACGGGCCTTTGTGCATCTTTAACAGCCTGTATCTTGTCATCTTTAGGCCTTAATGTTTGGTCTTGAATATTATGGCCTAGGCATTCAATTTCACTGTACCCTATTTTACACTTAGAGGGTTTTGCGGTAAGTTTAGCAGCTCGTAATCTATCTAAGGTGGCTTTTATGGATTTTAACTGTTTTTCCCGTTTCCGTGAAAATCCACATGTCATCTACAAAGCTATCGACATTTCTCAGACCTTGCAATACTATGCGTATGAGACGACAAAAAGAGGCCCCCGCATTAACTAAACCGAAAGGCATGGTTTTAAACTGGAATAATCCCCTAGGTGTTTCAAAGGCTGTATATGGCCTTGACCTTTTGCTGAGGCCTAATTGCCAGTAACCTTTACATAAATCCATTTGCGAATAGAACCTATGCCCTGACATTCTATTAATAACTTCCTCCATATTTGGCATAGGTTCCGCATCGAATTCCGTATCCTTATTAAGCTTGCGGAAGTCAATACAGAATCTAACCAACCCATCTTTTTTTTGGAACTAACACAATGGGCGAAGAGTAAGGAGAGATCGAAGGTTCGATAACGCCTAGCTCAATCATCTCATCAATTTCAGATTCCATTATCTCTCTGGTTTTATATGGTAAAGGGTAATTCTTAGACCTAACAGGTTCTGCAGTTGATAATTTGATATCATGCTCCAATAATTCGGTCTTGCCTGGTATACTAGTCAGTACATCTGGGTATTTGGCCAGTAATTTTTTGACCTCTTTTTTCTGTTCGTCTGTAAGTTCGTCCGAGATACTAACATCTCGATATGTCTCAATTTCCTTATTAGAAGGAAATGTACAGTCCTCAAGTGAATACTCATCACTTTCGTCGTCATCATCTTCGCTTAACGGCATACTCGCTTCGGCGGATAATAAGCAGTGAGATGCTTCAGTTTTCCGTTCAACATAGAGCCTCAAAATATTGGCGTGATATGTATGGATGTAACCGTTTACGTTTACACGGTAGTCAACACGGTTCAACACTTCTACTATCTCGAACGGTCCCCGCCATTGTAGTAATAGCTTATTACTATCGGTGGGGAGTAATAATAGAACTTTATCTCCCACTTTGAAAGAACGAGGTTTCGCTCGTCGATCATAATACACCTTTTGTTTTCCTTGCACTTTTTGTAAATTTTTCATTGCCAACTCGCAAGTATGCTCGAGACGTTTTCGTAAATTTATCACTTAATCATAGGTTGAGCGAACCTCTTCACCTTCCACTTCGTCTGTCCATAATTCTCTTAAAATTGCCATCGGACCGCGTACGTTTCGTCCATATAATAATTCAAACGGCGAAAATCCTAAAGACTCCCGAGGTACTTCCCTAACTGCAAATAAGAGTGCAGGAAGATACCTATCCCAATCCTTAGGGCGTTCAGCGTACATTCTTCGCAACATTTGTTTGAGCGTCGCATGTGATCGCTCTACTAAACCATTACATTGAGCATGAAATGCTGACGTAGTCAGCTGCTGTAATGATAGCAATCTTGCTACTTCCTTCATAATTTCAGACGTGAATTGTGATCCACAGTCCGTTAACATTTCATCGGGTACGCCAACCCTACTAAACACCTCAACTAATGCTTCTGCTACGCGCTCGGTCTCGATACTAGGTAATGCAATGGCCTCAGGATAACGCGTCGCGTAATCCATCATTGTTAAAATGTATCTTGATCGGTTGTTCGATCGGGGCTCAATTGGTCCTACAATATCTACTGCTACACGCTTAAAAGGAGTATCGATTAATGGTAGCCGACCTAAAGGCACCTTTGCTACCCTGCCCTTTTGCACGGTCCTTTGACATATGTCGCAGGATTTGCAGAAACGCGTCACGTCGCCGCAAACACCTGGCCAAAAAAATTCTGCCACTACCCGATCTATCGTCTTTCGAATGCCTAAATGGCCTGCCATGAGCGATTCATGGGCCAAAGTCATAACCCTATCAGTCAGACTCGAAGGTACAACCAGCTGCGAAGTAGTTTTACCACGCAAAGTAAACTGCCGATAGATTAACCCCTTCTTCATTATGAACTTTGTCTCTCCCCAGTGTATGCCCCGACTCACGGTCACGTTGCCTAACTCAACTCGCTTCCGTATATTCGAGAGCTTTGGATCTGAAGACTGATCCAACTCGATTGCATTCCTATCACTATTGATAATCTGATCTGGGACTTTAAGTTTTTTTATATGTACGCTTGTCTTTTTTCGCTTGTGACCTAGTTACTACGTTAGCTGCGAAATGTGACATATCTGGCAATTTCGATCCGTCGATGTTCCCTATAACTAGATCATACAAAGTATCCTCCATGCATAAGGCTTCTGTAGTGCCATTAAAAAATGGACACTCCACGCTAATACGCGCCACTGGGTATTTCAGTTTGAACTCATTAATAAGAGTAACATCTAACTCTTTCCCTAACATTTGCTCATCTGATACTAAGTCCCTTCTAACCACTACACCCGTACAACCCCTATCTCTCAAAACTCTGACCTCCTTCCCATTTACGGTACCTACCGCCGTCGGCAGTCTAGATCTTAAAAAATAGCAAGTACCCTTGCTATCCTTATGGGGATTCTCCTTATAATTATCAATTGGGTCGTGCATTTTAGCATGATACACGCTATGCACTCCCTTATCTGTACTTTGTTCTCCCTTTACTTTACAAAAGTTGACCTGATGGTCGACTTTATCATTATTATAGTTCCTATTGGAATTCCTACCGGGAGCTGACTGATTCCGACGGTAATTATTACGGCCTCGATTCCAATTGCGACCCCTATTTTGCCATTTTCCCCCTTGATTTGGAGAATTAAATTCAGCACTTGATGCTATTTCCGTACCAGCCGACACCCTCTTGCTCTTGTTGTGCCAACAATTATGTGTTTGATGGGCTTTACCACAAATCTTACAAGAAATATTTGATTTTCGATCAACCTGATTTCCATAATTATGCGGAACTTGACTCTTAGTCTCACGATGCCCTTTTGCGACGCATCCGGGAACTCCACCCCTTGCATCGGCGAACAAATCCGCCTCATGGGCTAACTCACCCAGGACCTTAAACGTCTTAGGTTTGAGATACAAATAGAGCTCATGACTGCAACAGTCAAGGAACTGGTCTCGGGCCAAAAAATCACAAACTGCCTCGTAGGTGTTTTCGACCTTAGCCAAACCTAGCCATTTATCAAGGTAGCTCGCTAGCCTACCGCTAAATTGTCTGAAAGTTTCGGCTTTCTCGGGCCTACAATCCCTAAATTTCTTACGAAAAGATCGTTCGGTGAGGTCGAAATTAGTAAGCAGAGCCTCCTTAATCTGACCATAATCAGACTGGTCATCTCTGGAAAGCCTAACGAAGACTTCCAAAGCGCGTCCCTTTAATAAGGCACTAAAGTATGATGCCCACATGGACGGGTCCCATTTATTTGACAAAGCATAACTTTCGAACCTTGTTAAATAGCTATCCATCTTATCCGTATGTTCGTCAAAGTATGGAAGCTTGGGACTCCTAGGATTTGAACTTTTCTCTTTGGGCCCCCAGGGATGTGAAGTGGTCTCGGCCTCGATTTTTTTTAGTTCCACTTCGGCCTCAATTTTTTTTTAGCGCAATTTCCTTTTCCATTTCCTTATCCTTGCGCGCGGCCTCAATTTTCAATTTTTCCGCCTCAATCCTTAACTTTTCCAATTCCCGATCCTTATCTTTTTGCTCCCTATCTTTCTCTTTTTGCTCCCTTTCTTTATCATTTTGCTCCCTTTCTTTATCTTTTTGCTCGGCCTCCCTTTTCTCTTTTTCATATTCCCTTTGGGCCAACCTTTCCTCCCTTTCTAAATCTTGTTGCCTCTTAAGATAATCCCTTAGTTCTTGCCCTTCGTATCCTAATTCCCGTGCTAATGAAATATGTTTATCCATTTTAGCCTATTGTTGGGAATGGTATAAGTCAACTATACTGTTGAAAATAAGTAAGGGTTCGCTTTGTCCCTTTTAGATAGGTATGGGCTAACCAACGTTCGCGCTGGTAAACTAATAATTTTACTAGGGATTTAAAGACGTTACATATGAGTAACGTAAAGTACAACGTATAAGAGATCACCACGGAAAGGTGCCTAGGATATATATCAACTTTAAATAGGCCTTCACTGAACGTATTTGACTAAAAAACGTCATTCATTTTCTCGCATTTATGTCAAGAAATGTATACCTACGCGATATTAATATAAACGCGTTACAGTCAAGTCAACAGTCACTTGTCATAGCAAGACATAATAATTGACTAAAATAATCTTTCTATGGACTTCTTCTAATAATAGAAATCAGTTGAGTGGCGTCACACACTATGACGTCACTGAGGTGTTTTAAATTATTAGTACCCTCAAACGATATGAAATTTTCCACATCAGTATCCTTAATTAATAGGAATACAGGGCATAAGCCAATACACAATAATATGGGTAAAATAAAGGTGGACAAGTCTAATAATTAAACTCTGACAAATTTTCCTTGGGTTTTATACCCTATTGCCAATCCACAGAACAAGAAAGTATGGGTCCCCTCAGAATGTTATGTGATGACTTATTTACATGTGTCGCACTTTATCACAGGGGAACGCATGCAATCAGTACTGTGTGTTGACACTCACAACCTTTCTTGTAAAGGAAAACTACTAGTGTGCGCCCGTAGCAACGTCACAGCAGAGAAATTTGCCAATAAAACCTCAAAAATCCCACTTCTGACACCATTGTTACGACATAAAGCCGGTCAGGAAGGAAGAGGGGAAATCTTATTGGAAAATTCCTTTATGCGATGACGATGCTACCAGGGAAAAATAATGCACACAACTAGCAAAAACTTTTCAGTACTTTATGTACTAAGAAAACATCAACAACACATTAATATACAATGACACCACCTACGCTGTTATTTCTGGCTAATTGACCATCCTATACTAGAGCAAGTTGCCACTCCAAGATCATTTCAATTAGAACCAATCTTGGACTGTCCTGTTCTAGATGTACGTCAACCAGCCAGAAATAAAAGACGTAAAGAATATGATTAACATATAGCTTAAGTTCTCATAAAAAAAAACAATTGGGCCCTTTAATATTTTAGTTCTCGTATTGACGAGAAATCTCGAGATTATACGCGTCTCGCGAACACTATGTCTTCTAAGCTGCACGTGTGTCTACTTCAGACCATCGGCGCTGAGGTGATCGAGCCTGTTCTTTGGTCGTCCCTGGATTCACGTAATATTTGTTACGCGTACTGCTGATCGTCGTTCAAGACGTCAGAATTAATATAAATAGGTCTTCCTGATCATATCCCCACGTTGGGTGTCAGATTCACATATAACCATTCAAGCCGGTTGGCTTCCCATTCGATTGTGCTACGTGGTAACGAATGGGCCTTGATCCACGCTGGTCGTGGCCTGAGGGGGACAGCTAATATGTGCCCTCAGGTGATAATCAATGGCTCACCAACATTCAGCCTCCAATGTAGGAGGGGACACAAGAGACGATTCTGCAAAAAACAATCTATATTTAGAATCTCAGAATCACTCTTTTGCGTCAATAATGGGGTTGTTCGTTCGAAGTTCACAAAAATAGAAATAATTTCAGTGGTCTTACTCTTTTAAATTACATCCTAACCCTATAAACGCGCGATTAGCCCTCACCTGTGGGTGTATGGCTAACGGCTTCCATGCGGTTAGGATGGATCGGCTCTTCTAAATATCCACACTTAAACTTATATAATAGAGAAGTATTTTCAGTGACTGGCCTATGTCAGCGCTAAACAATACCTCTTATGCCAAACGAACAAACCCATACGTAACAAACTCTTCTATACACTGTCGTAACGTCACCCTGGTTGAGACGCTATCGCAGCCGAAACATCAAGATCCCGTGGCCCTTTTTCCCTTCAAGGTCACGTTATCTAGATAGTTTCGAGGTTTACAAATACTGATACCAATTCTCTTAAAATTCCAGGAAAAAGGTTGAACAGTGTGGTGCCGACGTAACGTTTGGACGTTTACGTCGGACATCACCCTGCCCACGCACTAATTTCGTACATGTATAACGTATCAGTTGTAAACAACTAATTATGACCTCTCGGCAAAAAATATTTACATCAATATTGAGAGATTACATTCTGCTGTTTTATGTGTGTAAAACCGTACAATGCTTTCTTACATTTATTTGGTGTAACACAAAATATTTTTCATTTACTTTGGTGTAACGAAAATATTTTACATTTACTTTGGTGTAACAAAAAATTATTTTACATTTACTTTGGTGTAACAAAAAAATATATTACATTTACTTTGGTGTAACATTACACCTACCTTATCTCTAAACATACATGTCGGCTATCACCTTATTTATGTAAGTGTGTTGTAGTGTATGCACCTAACCCTTATTCTTATATGCGTCAGATATAACTCGAGGTGACACATACAGGTCGCTACAGAAAGTCGATTATCACTGGCAGTTAAATCGTATTTCCAACAACGCCGTACAAAATCACAACAATTTAAAATCTAGCGGCTAAAGTTGTTTTTCACCTATCGGTCCCTGGTAAATCTTTCAGCATGCCATTATAGTTTTAGGTGCAGGCCCGACATGGCCTGTGACTACTTTTGTCCGAAATAACCCGACGAGTCCATCTGGACAGCTTTTACTATAGCCGCAAGAACGGTCCCAGCAGAATTTTTGGCAATACGCATGTGCGTAACTTCATACGCAAGTGTGTAACAATCGCTATTTTCACCGAAAAAACGGGACGTTATTGATAACACCCGAAAGAACTCATACACAGAATGCTGGCCGATTCAACAGACGACAAAATAGAAAACGAGTGACTTATTATTTCAATACAATGTGACATGCTAGAGACATCGCGATTCAATGCAATTACACGAATCGCCATCGCCCTGTCATGTACAAAATCAACACAGTAACAATATACATAACTTCACGTACCTTTTATAATAATGAATAGCGTCTCTATATCGAACCTTTCAACGGTATGTTTAAAATGTCCCCTAACAAGAATGGGAAATTCCATCCTTTATATATTGAAAAACGCACAAGATATCCGATATATTCAAGAAGAGCAAGGAAATCGTGCAAGCGTTGATAAATATAGACACAATGAATTCCATCTCAGACAAACCGACCTTTTATTGGGACTATCAATAGAAAGAGTACCGTATCATGGTTCGAATAGGTGACCAGGTGCATACCTAAACCTCTGTGTATTTGTGCGTATACGCAACCATCGCTGATTCTGTTATTCCAGCCCTTCTGCATTGTAACACCCTTAATTCAGATGTGGATCAAGACACATAGATACTTGGTTTGCAAACCAACACGTTCACAAATACAAGCTATCATTACATGACCAGCTGGGAATATCTTCTCAGAATTCCCTTAATATCATACAAACGAGGGAAATAAACCAAATAATACACACATAGACAGCGTTAGTTACTCAGCCCTTGTCAAACGTTTTTTTCTTCTTCTTGATGACAGCTAGAGGGGTGACGGTACTAAATACGTCATCATTTTATGTGTACACAAAAGTTTTGGCGAAGTTCCCCCTGGGGGGTCTATAGCCAGCTCAAGGCCTTTACTCGTTACTGAGAGCATTCTTATCTTCAAAATGTGATGTTTTAGGCTATCAAGTTACTATTTCATGTGACATTCAAAGGAATTGCATTTCAAAATCAGTAAGTGAGTATGATCAGGAAATACCAGAATCACAAACTGCAGACTACCCCGTGCCACCGCGATGAAGAGCCGCTCAACCATCACGAGACACCAGGAAGACAAATTAAGCAAAGCAATCAGCTCTCTCTTCCCCATCCAGATGATTGCAATACTAGAATGGACATAAAGTAACGTACAACAAAACATAGAACAATTACAGACTCCCACAATGGGAGTTACAAAAAACAAAAATTCAACAACAACAGAACCACCGCCTAAGAACGGACAGTAGCCTTAGCCACCGGGGGCTTAAATGCATTTTACTGGTACCAAATCTTCGCCCTAGATTCTGCTGTTGTTGAAGTACAAGAAATGTTCAGCACGCATGGAGGCCATCTAACTAATGCAATGTATCATCATGGAAAACACTCTAATCAAATTAACACTCCATGATGAAACAAAGAAAAGGGCTCATGACTCACAGATAGTCAGAGCTAAAGAAAACCTCAAGTTGAGCCACGTTGGGTCCATCTACAGATAAGCATCAGGTACCAACCCACAGATTAAAGCTTTACGTCAGAGCCGTCATACAGTCTGAGGCCTGAGCCACCATCGTGCAATTAGAGAGGAAACCATAGCCATAAACCATAATTGGGTTTAAAACTAGGCATGCAGTGTTACGACATAAAACCGGTCAGGAAGGAAGAGGGGAAATCTTATTGGAAAATTCCTTTATGCGATAATGATGCTACCAGGGAAAAATAATGCACACAACTAGTAAAACCTTTTCAGTACTTTATGTACTAAGAAAACATCGACAACACACTTATAATACAACGACGCCACCTACGCTATTATTTCTGGCTAGTTGACCATCCTATACTAGGGCAAGTTGCCACTCTAAGATCATTTCAATTAGAATCAATCTTAGAGTGTCCTGCTCTAGATGTACGTCAACTAGTCAGAAATAAGAGACGTAAAGAATATGATTCACATACAATCTAAGCTCTAAGAAAAAAATGGGCCCTTTGGTACTTAAGTATCGTGTTGTTAAGTACTCTTGGTTATTAAACACGTTTCGCGAACACTATATTTTCTTGGCCACACGTCGTTGACTTCGAGTCAATCAGCTCTAAGATGTTAGGGCTGTGATCGATCCTTCGTATGGGAACGTCAAATGATTCATATAGGATTGCTTATAAGGTGCTTTGATCGTCTTTTTGCATGGAGACGTCCAGTTTATTATAAGTGGATCTTCTTATACGACGGTTCCTGATCGTCTCCCCATATTGGGACGTCAGGTTTATTTATCACAATTCCAGCCGGTTGGCTAACAACTCGATCAGGTCTACGTAGCTGGTCGCGAGTATTGGGACCAGATTCCACGCTGTTCGTGGCCTGAGGGGACAGCTAGTAAGTGCCCTCAGGTGTTAATCTTGTGGCTCACCAACATTCAGCCTCCAACGTAGGAGGGGACACAAATCAGAGACGATTCTGCAAAAAACAATCTACTTTTAGAATCTCAGAATCACTCTGTTGCGTCAATAATGAAGTTGTTCGTTTCAAGTTTATAAAAATAAAAATAATTTCAGTGGTCTTATTTTTTTAAAATTACAGCCTAACCCTATAAGCGTGTGATTAGCCCTCACCCGTGGGTGTATGGCTAACGGCTCCCATGCGGTTAGGATGGATCGGCACTTCTAAATATTCACACTTAAAAATATGTAATAGAGAAGTATTTTTAGTGACTGGCCTATGTCAGCGCTAAACAATACCTCCTATGCCAAACGAACAAATACATACGTTACAAAAATTTCAGTACGCTGTCATAACGTCACCCTGGTTTGAGACGCTATCGCATCCAAAACATCAAGAACCCGTGGCCTTTTTTCCCTTTCAGGTCATGTAATCTAGATAGTTTCGAGGTTTACAAATACTGATACGAATTCTCTTAAAATTCCAGGAAATCGTTGAACAGCGTGGTGCCGACGTAACGTTTGGACGTTTACGTCGGACATCACCCTGCCCACGCGCTAATTTCCTACTGGTATAATGTATCAGTTGTAAACAGCTAACTATGACCCCTCGTCAAACATATTTACATCAATATTAAGAGATTACATTCTGCTGTTTTATGCGTGTAAAAATGTACAATATTTTTACCTGTATTTTGGTGGAACAAACACCTACCTAATTTCTAAACATACATTTCAGCTATCACCTTATTTATGTAAGTGTGTTGTAGTGTATGCACCAAACCCTTATTCTTATATGCGTCAGATATAGCTCGATGTGACACCTACAGGTCGCTAGAGAAAGTCGACTATCACTGGCAGTTCAATCGTCTTTCCAACAACTCCATATAAATCACAACAACTTAAAATCTAGCTGCTAAAATTGTTTATTCACCTTTCAGCCCCCGATAAATCTTCCAGCATACCATTATAGTTTTATGTGCAGATCCCACATGGCCTGCGACTACCTTTGGCCGAAATAACCTGTCGAGTCCATCCGGACAGCTTTACTATAGCCGCAAGAATGGTCCCACCTTATTTTTAGGCACTACGCATGTGCGTAGATTCATAGGCAAGTGCGTAACAATCACTATTTTCGCCAAAAAAAACGGGACGTTATTGATAACACCCGATAGAACTCGTACACAGAATGTTTGCCTATTCAACAGACGACAAAATAGAAAACGAATGACTTATTATTTCAATACAATGTGATATGCCAGAGACATCACGATTCAATGCAATAATACAAATCGCCATAGCCCTGTCACCTCTATATCGTACCTCTCTACGGTATCTTTATAATGTACCCTAACAAGAATGGGAAATTCCATCCTTTATATAGTGAAAAGTGCACAAGATCTCCAAGATCTTCAAGAAAAGTAACGAAATCGTGCAAGCGTTACTGAATAAAAACACAATGAATTCCATCTCAGACAAACCACCCTTTTATTGGACTATTAGTAGAAAAAGTACCGTATCAGGGTTCGTACAGGTGACAAGGTGCATACCTAAACCTTTGCGTATTTGTGCGTATACGCAACCATCACTGATTCTGTTGTTCCTTACATTATACATCGTAACATGCAGACTGTCGCATGATATCCAAATTATATCCAACCCCTATATAACGTTTTACTATCTTTTTGAATTGATCACTAAAATTAGGTTTTCCAACAATTCGTTTGAATCACCATAAATTATAGGTTCTGATATGCCTTGTTGCAGAAAAGGTTTTAACCCAATGTTTTATTTAACAATAAACTCTGAGTGTCTGTAGTAGAATTTAGAAAATGCTTTTCGAATTTTATGATATCTATAACCTTGTTTTAATAATTTAGCAGTTAAAAATAAGTTTCTGTTGTTGAAGTCATCAACATTAGAGCACACTCTAGCAAAACGAATAAGCTGAGAAATATATACACCATAGGAAGGAGAGCGAGGAACATCTCCATCAAGTAATGGGAAATTTACTATTTCAAAATTAAAATCATCCTGTTTATCATAAATTTTAGAAGAAACTATGCCATTTGTTATTGACAAGTTCAAGTCCAAAAACGGAGCTTCATTATCAGAAGAATTCGCCTTATTTAACTGAAGTTCGGTTGGATATATCTGACCTACCATTTGTTCAAAATAAGGATTATCAATATTAAGTAAGTCATCTAAATATCTAGAGGTAGAGTTAAAAGCTTCAATTATAATATCAGCTTGATTATTGTCTGACAGAGATAAAATAAAGTCTCTCTTGAACCAAATAAAAAAAAATCTGCAACAAGAGGAGCACAATTAGTACCCATTGGAATACCGACAATTTGTCTATATAATTTTGAGCCAAATCTTATAAATATATTGTCCAAAAGATAATGGAGCGCATCACACATTTTCTGACATGACCACAATTTATATTGTTTAGGTTGTTCAGAAGTGAAAAGGCATTTTTATCATTACAAGCCAAGTAAAGTGAGCCCTCTCTGTTAAATGTTTGTTCAATTAATTCTGTTAGTTTTCCTTTTATTAGATTATGAGGCAATGTAGTATAGAGAGTGGAGAAATCATTTGTAGACAAACCAGATGCTAGAAAACCTCTAGACTTCAATTTATTAAGAATTTCAACTGAATTTTTAATAGACCAAAATAAATTTTACCATTTCTTTCATAAACTGTTGTGCAATATTTAATGACATGGTTTTTAATTGCAGTGAGCAAGAAGTCAAAAGAATAGACAACTCAGTAGTTGTAAATGCACTAGAATTAGCAATAAAACTCGACTTATAGGGCCGTTTATGAAGTTTAGGTAACCAGTATAACGTAGGAAGCTTGCTATTGCCTCATCAACAAACAACCCAAACTTAGCTGCCATATGACATCGATGCCTATCAACGATAGACGGCTCATCAAGCCTGTTATGCTCATATGTTTTGGCAGTGCTAAGTTCTTGCTTTAGGGTGTTAATATAGTATCTTTTTCAAACGACCACAACATTGTTAGCAGCCTTATCTGCGGGGCCCAAAACAAACTTCCAATGGAATTTCTGGATCCCTTTCTTCAAGTGTCTAAAAGTGAATTTAGGTTTAGGTGGTAGAAGATCTAAATTGTTGCAATAAAATGAAATTCTACCATCAATAATTTTTAAAACATTTATTTTCCAACTATTTAAGGCATTAGACTCAACATGCTCTCGTTTACACCAGCGATTACAAAATTCTTGTAAGGTTCCTGCAATTTCCTCGCGACATGATTTGAAGTCTATTGGCACAGGAAACCTATATTTAGGTCCCTTACATATAATGGACCGAATTCTTGAATCAGTTATATTTTTTAAATCCCCTGTGACTATATGACCAGCAGTTTGATAGCAATACTTAGAGTCTATGCAATCTCAGGAGTCAGGAATAGAATTTTCGATATCAAGTTCTGTTACTAATTTGCTATAGTTACTACAAATAGGTTTATTATACTTATAACAAATGATAGGGGATTCCTTATTTTCAAAATAAGTAGGAATAGAAGAGATTACAGATTTATCTTTAAATATACTGGGTAAGTTAATGAATTCAATCCCCTTGTTGACAAATTGAGTTTTAATAAAAATGTCTAATATGATTAATTTCTGAATCTATATATGGCCGAAGAGCATGTTAAGTGTAACACTGGGTAAGAATTGCTGCATCATAAAGTCGATGAGCTCTATCATAGAATTTATTAGAGTCAATATCCAAATTACGCAGTGAAGATATAGAACGAGTTACTAAACGTCAAAGGGCCATATGTCGGCCAGAATGTTTAAAGATGATACTTAATTCTGAAAGAGTTAAAACATGTTTATTTTTGCGTTTTAAGTTTCCATTTTTGCGTTTACCATGAGATCGGTTATTACGTTTACGGATATCTAAAAGAGAAAAAACATCAAAATCAGGTAATCTAGAAATGTTACCCTCATGGTAAATATTATCATTAAAACCAAGTGGATGTGGTGTCTGTAATAATTTTTTCCACTTTAATTCTAATTTATGCCTTAGAATATTTCTATATCTTTTAGTGGAATTATCACCATATATTATCTTTTCAACAGGCTGAATAGAAATACTGCTAGTAGAGTGATTAGTTTGTTTGAAATGCCTATAAAGAAAATTATCAATTTTGCGAGGCTTTTTGTTCGACGATAGTGCTCAGAAAATCTAGTTTTTAGAACCCTACAAGTTTGGCCAACATATTGCAGGCCACAATCTTTCTCTTCGCAAGATAAAACATAAATAACATCAGTTGATTTTCAATCAAGATCAGAATAAGTAATTACAGAAAATTGTCTTCCATTAACGTTAGATTTAATAGTTGATTTTCAACATAAATGTTTGCAACAGCTACACCTCTTGCCATTGCACTTAGAAATAGAGGGATACACTACACTTCTTCTATACTAACTCCTAGAGTTCGTGAGTACATGTGACTGAAGTGGTGAGAGACGAACTTTTAAGTGGTTTCTAAAAAGGGCAGAGTCAGAAACTCCTTGTAAATTAATTTTAGTGGCCGAATGAAGTTTCAGAGGTGAAATGTAAACAGATGGTAACATAAAATTATATCTATTGGTGGACTGGGGAATCTGTATGGAAGAAGCAGAATGTAACCGAAGAGGAGAAAGTAAAATTTTGACTGTTTTTAGGCTATTCATAATTGAGTTTTTAAGTTTATACCATACATTGAAAAGCAGCATTCATATCGTTATTAATAGCAATATCCAGCTGCTGCAATTGAGAAATAGCTAAAGCTCCCAACATATAACTTAGTCTAATACAAGTACAAAGAAACACAGAGAAAGCAATAGTTATTAACGAGAATGGTGGTCTACACTGCTGCTTAAATGAGGTATTTAAGTGATACCAATAGGGAAGTTAATGCAATGAATGATTGATTGTCAAGTGTAAATCCTGACTATAGTAATAATAACGACATTAAATGCAAGTACGGGGAAACTTTTAACAGTAACCACGCAGCACAAACACAAGAGTCGTGACATCAAGAATAGTAAGTGAGTATGATCAGGAAATACCACAATCACAAACTGCAGACTACCCCGTGGCACCGCGAGGAAGAGCCGCTCAACCATCACGAGACACCAGGAAGACAAATTAAGCAAAGCAATCAACTCTCTCTTCCCCATCAAGATGATTGCAATACTAGAATGGACATAAAGTAACGTACAACAAAACATAGAACAATTACAGACTCCCACAATGGGAGTAACAATAAACAAAAAATCAACAACAACAGAACCACCGCCTTAGAACGGACAGCAGCCTAAGCCACCAGGGGGCTTAAATGCATTTTACTGGTACCAAATCTTTTGAAAACGTACATGTTTTTCATGTTTTTCCTGTGTTTATGAGGGAATACTCTATAGTCATTTTTTCGAAAAATGACTTTGACCCCTTGCCAAAGCAAACATTAATTCAATTTTTATTTATTTAGATACATGTGATCGGTTGAGAATTTTTTCTACTTTAGTTTGCTAGTGCAAATACCTTTGTAAAGGCACAGTGTCAAGTAACCCAGGGGTCAAAGTCATTTTTCGCAAAAATGACTACATAGTATTCCCGCTAAAACAAATGAAAAACATGTTAGTTTTCAAAACTTGAAATGCAAATCCTTTGAATGTCACATGAAATTAACTTGATAGCCTAAAACATCACATTTCGAAGATGAGAATGCTCTCAGTAACGAGTATAGGCCTTGAGCTGGCTATAGACCCCCCGGGGGGAATTTTGTACAGTATGATTTTCCAAAACTACATTATATAAGACACAAAATAAAATATGTTGGCCCTCTAAGAGTGGCAGTGTTAACGTGTAACATCACGTTATATACGTTACCCCCCCCCCCCCCAAAAAAAAAATAGCATTAAACGTTCCTGATAATGTCTCAACCATGACATGTCCGTACATATTTGCATGCTGACACAGGTTAATGAATTTCTTATAACACAGTTACATATTCTTAGTATTCATCTTATAAATATCTTGAGTTATTACCGTTGTATACGTTACTTTGTATACTATGCACAATAAATTTAGCAATTGATTTGTACGGGTGAGCCCATTCACATCATATCTCCAGTTTCATTTGCTGTCATGAAGATACAAGTGCCGATCATCTGACAAGAGTTAGCATTAAAAAAATACAGAATTACCGAACGCAGCAGCCGTGCTAAAGTGACGTTTAATTTTAAGGCGAGCGGGTAACGTGGGTTTTTCTGATCATTGGGGAAAGCCAAAACCATTTCAAGCGAATGTTTGGTCACTGAAAACCAAAAAAAAACCATATCAAATACTGCAATTTTCTTAACTTTCTCAGAGAAAAAAAGGACCAAGTTTTCACAATTTGACGTTTTTATCGATGCTTTTACGTCATTGTCTTTAAATGGTGTTTCTATTCGGGTTTTCTTGAGTCACATTAGCAAGTAAAACTGTTTTATGTCTTCCAATACATGCAGACAAATACTGTTGAATGAAACATCTTCACAGCTGCAGAGCACGATCCGAAAGATAAATTCTAACGTCACCGTTATCTCGCAAATGCGTCGCACCGTTTTTCAATAGCTTAAGGTTTTAATCAACCATAAGATGAGTTGCATTGTAAGCCTATGGTATCTTTGTAAACTGATTCTCTGTTGGAATTGAAACACTATTAACATTAGAAGTTTTATCAAACGCTGAATACGTTTTGACGTCATTGATGGCAGCTGATTTTTCAGCATGAAATCTCTATCACATCTGTCACATAATCAACATTTTTATAGGCGTATGATGCATGAGGAAAATGAAAGACCACCATACGAAAAAACACATGCTTATCATTTTATCATTACTAACAACGGGTGTGATTTTTGCTTACTGACCCCTCCTGCAATTCTTGTTTTCCCAAAATGCATATTTAAAGGATGTAAATTCGTGGCGTCATTCGCCTGAGATCCTGTTCTCGTCATTGCAATTATAGTTGTTCGATATTGCACAAAGATGAGCACAAAAAGATGCAAAACATAAGAAATTGCTAAACTTATTGTGCATAGTATAGTTCCTGCGTTATTTCCGAGTATCGGTATGGTATTTAATGACTATACATGCATTACATCTGTCACAGAATATAGTAAATCTATAAGGCTGCTGCTTAAATGATTTAAAGTTCTTTAAACTGGTAACTTACACTATTTTTCAGGCCCATGTTACGTATGTTACCCTCAAAATTGCATTAAACATTCAAGTTAATGTCTCTAACAAGCCCTGTTTATACTTATTTGCATGCTGGCACAGGTTTATGTACTTCTTTTAACAAGGTTTACCTATTTGATTTATTCATTTAATAAATGCCTTGAGCTTTAACTGTTATGTGTGTTACCAATGATAATAAGTTATTCTGAGTATCTGTATAGCGGTTGTTGACTATACATGTATAAAGTCTGTCAGAGAATTTAGAAAATTTATAAGGTTGAAATAAATTAAAGTTCCTTATTAATTTATGGTGATTTAAACTATTATCATAATGTGATCTATCATCCTTCGCTGTTTGCTCACATAAACAGTAAATACCATGCATTCAAAGTGGAAGTTCTGAAAGATAGTCTATGTGAAACAGCTCAGTTCTGGGCAAGGTATAGGGATATAATTCAGATGGTATTGTTGCTTATTAAGGCTACAAGGAAAACAACTTTGAATTGAATGTCAGTTCTATCTGTATGCCTTGTTCCGAAATGTACATTGCACACAATTACAACAACAACGCACAATATGTACCTGTGTAGCTGATTACACTCATAAATTTGTCTGATACACATCGCAGATGCAAAGAATTTCTTGAACAAATGGGTTAAGTGTGTTTCACAATCATTGGTTCTTTGCTTGAGAAATGCTTTTGACATAACTATAAGGCAAACAATAAACCCTGTGCCAAGTCAAAGAAGGTAAAATAGGCTTCTGCAGCTTGACCTACGCTTCGTACTACAGATGGAATGGTGTATTACCCATCACATCAGAGCTCAATATATTGAAACAACTCTTCAATGCACTGAAATGAAATATTCAATCTGCTCAGATGCAAAGTAGAACGAGTACTAGAGGCAGATTCTGGCTTCACCAATCCTTTTAGTTCTATAGTTTTGAAGACAATGAAGTGTACTTTTTGTCTTTCCGCGTTCCTGATAAGCCTGACATAGTTAAGGATCTCATTGAGACTAATGACATTGGCAGGAAAGCTGTTCCAGACTTCATTGGCTGAGTTTTAGTAGAAATCTGTCTTTTACTACCCCATAAAACGCTACAAGCTAATACAGTTTTGAGGCTTGCGAGGTCAAGAAGAAATTGTTCAATTTACAAAACGTAATCAGCCAGATGAGAGCTTAAATGAGTGTCTTTGGTCAGCAGGACCTTCTTACTATTGGACATAATGTTGACCTTGAGTTGACACTGCCGTTCCTTCTGGGACCTGTACCATGGTTACTGTCAACTCCTGATAGAATTTCCTCCAAAACTGACAAGTCCATCTTCTGCATGGCTTGCAATCACACATTGAACCAACATTAGATTGGCCATGTAGTGCTGCACATAAATTTGATGGTAATGCCATACTACAGATTATAATAGCTTTTCCTGTCGGCTTCAAGGGTCTGATGGAACCAGCATTCAACCAGGAACTAAAAGCAGGGCACGTTAGTTTTGTCACTGATACATATATACAATGTATAAGCAGCAGTCTATAGTCTTACAAACATTATCGCAGAGGATAACCTTGATGTTTTGTTCAACACTGGTCTATGCAACAAAGGGTGCTCCTTCTGAATGTCAACAACACTGGCCAGAATAAGGGGAAAGGATCTGCAGCCATGCAATGTTTCACAGATTGTGACACTACCAATTTGCCAATGTGTTAGTACCACCAAAAGTTTGTTTCTATCAAACTGATAGAGAACCCATCCCCACTAGTTCATCTACATTCTAAGCAGGGTAGGAAAACAAGCAAAGAATTGCTCTACGCACTCATCAGTGACATGAAGCCCTAACATGTGATATTTATGTAAATGTGAATTAGCTGCAGTATGACATGTTTCTGAAAAAAGTACCAAAGCCATACACATATACTGACTACTTCAAATGGCATGAACATAAGCTTACCTTCACCCTGCTTTTCTGTGCTTACGATGTACATACAAAGATTGAACTATCAAGTATTTTGCATAAAACAAGTGAGGCTTTCAAGATATGGACCAAATGTGTAGAAAATAAATGGGACGGAAATCAAGTACCTCTGGGTGAAAGAAAACTTGATTGTACCCTAACAAAAGAACCACAGAATTATACTTCATGGGGTTCATATGTTCAAAACTCATCAAATCAAACCTTATAAAAGATAGAAACATAATATTTGCAATTTCCAAAAGATACATAAACATTCTTTAATACAAAATGAATTAGTAAGCACATTCACATTTTCAAAAATATCAAACTATATTACTTTCATAAATTATTTATATAGGAATAATGAAAAAATATAACATATGTAACACTGTGAGGTGCATATTTGTTTTCAAAGGTCCATATATGTGATGCAAAAAATAGCTTACTTGGATGATAAAGCCAATTTGGAAATCTTACCTTATGGTTTGCACTTTTCAGAAGTCATGTCAATTACTAAAATTATCAAAGATGTTGATGGGTAATATATGTTATTGGCTGTTACAAGGTAATGGTGCCATTACCAGAGTGCCAGCATAATCCTTGCAAGACGAATCTGATAGAGGAGCTGTATTGGAAAATTTTTTAAACCCTTGGATAATACACGAAGAGTTGCTATCTTGGCAAGAAACAGTTCTATAATTTCTACCTGATGGGGTTTCTTTGATCTTTTAAGTTGTTACTCACATATTGCACTGTATGTTACAAACTTTCCATGAGTATTATGTTAACTATATTTGATGTCTCTGATAAAGAAAAGAGGGTTTATGGTAGTTTATGTTTTGAGTTACTTCCTTAGCAGATGAACCAGAGTAAAAAGAAGTACATAGACCTTTGTCAGCATGCAAATAAGTACAAGCAGGTTGTGTTGGAGACACTTTCTTGAATGTTTAGTAGTAATCGGAGAGTAACGTAACCTGGGCTGTAAAAAAGTGTAAGACACCATAATAAGGAACTTCAATTCATTTGAATAGCAGCCTTATAGATTTGGTATATTCACTGATGGATGTAATTCATGTATATTCAATAACTGCCATACTTTTACTTGGAAATAACATATTGAAACACTAAGTAACATATACAACGGCAAAAACTCAAGACATTTATGAAATAAATGCTAAAATTATATAATTGTGTTATAAGAAATGCTTAAACCTGTGCCAGACTTAAAGGAAATGTGAATATGTCATGTTGGAGATGGTATCAGGAAAATTTAATGTTATTCTGTGGCTAACGTACATAATATGATGTAACACGCTAACGCTGTCACTCTCAGAGGACTAACATATTTCATTTTGTGGCTTATATAATGTCGTATCTGGAAATTATAGTGTACGAAATTCCCCCTTGGGGAGGGGGCACTATAGCCAGCGCGAGGCCTAGAGAATTACATTTGACATTTTTGTGTGCTATGGGGCTAATATGTTCAACATCTAATAACTCAAAAAAGTATATAAGATAGAAACAAAATGCTTGCAGTTTTGAAAAGGTAAATAAAAATTCTTTAATATAATACCAATTTATGAACATAAACTGGTTTCAATAAAGTTTAAGACAAACTATACTGAGGGAAAAATATTTAGCAATTATTTATAATGGGGCTTCCCATAGGCGATCTTTGAAGCATTCAATCTTTTTAATTGGCAGGTTCGCAAACATGTCAGTTGTTTGAAAATAAACTAATGGCTACCCCAAAGTGGTCAAAGGAAACAAAGTCCTAATTCATAGTGTTGTTGTGATCTGCTGAGCATTTTAATTTCAAACGTTATTTAATTGAAAGGGAGGTAATTTGGATAAATACGATTTTCAACTAAAATCTGTACGGAACATTCAGTTTTAAACCGTTTTTCACTTTCTTGCTTTTGGATCTTAGCATTTGACAGAAAAATGCAACTTTTAGTCGAAAACTATTCGCACTATTGCCAGAAATGCTGTTTTAGCAAGGGGGCATAGAATAAGACTTTACATTATGTGAAATTTCAACCTGTTAATTTCATCGTGCTCGTGAACGTTTGCCAACATATATGTTTGACACTATAAGATTAAAAGTCCTATTTCTTCTAAACTGTGAATCCCCAAAACAGATTGCTAAACTTTTTTCCCTCAGTATATATTAGATTCATTTATCATTTAAAAGAGGTGCAATGATTAAATGTAACATACACTACATCGGGGATGACTATATTAGTTTTCAAATGTCATTATCTGTTGCCCAGTAATAGCTTAGTTAGACGATATAGCCAATTTGGAAATCTTACTTTATCTTTTGCACTTTTCTGAAGTCTTAAAAAGAAAGTTAATAATCAAAATTTTAGAAGGGTAACGTATATAACAGGCTGTTACGGCTTAACACTGTCATTGTTAGAGGGCTAACATGTTGCAAAATCCTTGCAAGACATTTGGCTTTAAGAAAAATATGGTCTATTAATTCCCCTTGGGGGAAGGTAAATCATATCCAGCCACAGGCCTAGTATGTCCCCAGTCAGCCACAAATTAGGACTAGCACTAGTTTTGCATACTCTGAATATTGGTGATTTGGTGCTGAGAGATCAGCATCAATATCTCCTGCAACACTGCATCGAGAGGCTGGGGGTTTCTTGATGTCATTATTATGCGTTGGACCCTCTGTCCAAAAATATCATAGACATGTTAAAATTGCAGACATGTCTGATGAGCGAACTGACCAGTCAATACGCACAACATTTTTTTTGCAGATTCTAGTGAGGCGTATTCTGGTATTGTCATCCTAGGCCTGATACTGTCACTGGTTTTCGCACAAAAAGGCTGGACAACAGACCTCAACACCTCATCCATGTACACTTGACTGATCAAGTGTCCCTCTATAACCATCAGATCTGTCGTCCTAGGTTTTAAACATCTCCATCTCCCGAGGGTTCTGGCGAACGAAAACCTATTTTTGCTCCGTAAATTGAATTTTTGCGAAAAATGGAGTGAAGACCAGTCAACTTTGACATGAATTTACTATCTGTTCTGGGCGCTACAGACCAAGATTATGCGTCATTATAAAGACAAATGGTTACATTATACTATTGTGATTTTTTTAATGTTTTAGATATATTGTCATTGCCCCTCAAACTCAATTTCCTTAACTTTTGTGTTGAGTATATAAAACCGCAAATAATTTCAGCTTAATCTCGATATTGTGGGGACCATTGATAAATTTATAAAATACAGTTCCGCTGATTTGTTTTACCTAAAAGGTGAAAACAATGCCAATAATACTTGCATGTTGCAATATGTTATATATTTTATAAAAATAGATGTAATGAGCCTCCTTTTAAGTTATACTGCAACCTCGTCTTCAGTACGCAAGTTTTTAACAAAAGGCTGAACACTTATTAGCAAGGCATGATGGTTTTCAAATTATTGCTGTGTCTTTCATCGCCGAATTTTCCCTTCGATTTTTGCTGTTTTGTTTATTGCAAGTTAAATTTGCTGTTTATAATGCAATAACAAGATTGGGTGCTAAAGAAAAAACTTATTACATAATAGTTAATACAGGGCACTATATTAGCAAAATAATTAGAAGTGTATTTTTAAGTAATATTTTCTGGAGGCATTGTGTCCTTTAGTATATTTATACAAAACCGTGAAGACAGGTTAAAATTACTTTGGTAAGGTATAGCTAAGCAGTAAAAACATACTTTCTAGCGGTAACTGTGCATCTCAGCCCATAACAAACTGTTGTTGTGCTTAGCAAACTCTGTTGTGCTAGCCTGCGAAAAAAAGGTTTGGCCTTGCAAAATATGTTAAAATAATAAGCCTAGATAAGCTTAAACAATTAGACCTTGGCACAGCCAAACATTGTTAAAGAAATCTTGTGACTCAATATCAGATCGATGTGAGCATCTTAAGTCATCTAGTTTTTGTTTTCTCTTCCGTTTCCTTTTACACCAATTGGGTGACATAACATAGTTTCCAGTCTGAAAATAATCAATACTTGAAAATACAGGTAGCCAGAAACCTTTTTCAAAACAGGATTCTGCCTACCTTTTTTCAAATATCGACGATGTTTATGCTTGAAACCAATAGATAATGCAGTAGTGGTGGAAAATTATGAATGACTGAAATAAAATAAGACGAAGTTATGTTTATACAAAGTGAGAAGGGGTTGGTTTTTCGTAGTGTATCGTTTTGTGCTGCATTTTGCATTCCTTTACAACTGCTTATAGCTGGAAAAATAAGTGTTCATACTATCTAAACAATAAACTATAAGTGTTTGAGCTTTTACTTATTTTAATTGGATTTCCCATACTAAACAATATAGTAAAATAAGAATTAGGGTACAAGTCGTCATTGTGTAGTGAATAAGCCACTGGCCTTGCACCAGTGTGTTCCAAGTTCCATTTTCGGGTAAAAAAAATCCACAGCATAAGGTTTACTGTGTAAGTTCTTGTACGAAGTATTGTAATTAGACCTAAAAACCCATCGCTGCATCGTTTGCTAGAGTTTGGATCATTTGGGAACCAAAGATGGCGTATATGTTAATTTCTGACAAACAGATGATTCAATCGGGAAAGTCTGGCACAATTCGAGAATTAAATCAAGCCTCGGGTGTATGTAAGGCGCATTATGCGTTGTACTATGTACTTAAAAGCTCCATTTTCTTAGCCAAAACTGGTGTACGGATAATTGGTTATGTAGCATGTGGGTTCAGCCCTATTGAAATACATTTAATCAGCAGAATAAATGATTTTTATTGTAATATTTTATTGAACTTCATTTATAACCGTTCTGTTGCTTGAATCACACTTGTAAAGTGTCGGCATGGTTTCTGTGACGTCAGCGTCACGTTCTGTAACGTCAGTGTCACGTTATCAAGGTAAATCTTCGATGTACACCCGAGGCTTAATTCCACGGAATTGGCCGAGGCAATTCCTATTGATTTGTGGTTATAATTACCGTTTTTTAAAGAAAACGAGGCATTAAAGCCAGTTCCTTTACTGCTTTCACTAGTTGAAAAAAAGTGAACATATAAAATATTGTAATCACTCCGTATCCTTTCTGGAGGATCAGATCCACAGAAACTAAGAGAGGTAAATAAAGCAAATTTCTGCAACACCTGAAATGAAAAAATACATTTTGCTTAGAACAGACAAACTGAGCATAAACATACACTCGTTTAAACTGTAACCCCCTATGACTAAAGATGTAAAAGTAAGAAAGAATTTGTAAAACATGAGTAGCATGCACAGAAAGCCATAACCAGCTATATAATGGACTAACCTGTCCTTAGGTTGGCCGACCGTGAAAATTTGCAGATTAGAAAATCAAAGCATTTTTTTATGTTTTTCACTTTGATTTTTGGCAATAACTTTTTCATTGTTGTAATTTAAGCAAACTGTGTTCGCCATAAAAGTTAGAGAGAAAAAATAGGGTAAACTTTTCCAAATGGTTCCAACATCCAAGATGCTGCAGGTAACTCTCTGCATAGATGCACTTTTTGAGCTTTGAAGCAAGACACAAATAAACTAGGTTAAATATACGTTGGTCTAAAAGCTACATTGCGATGCCCTAGCCCACTAACTAAAACGATGGATGGCTTGTTCAGCTAAAATCTAAATCTTTCCTGACTCGCTAGTGCGTTAAGCTGACAGGGTCATCTAAAAACTGTCCGTTTTGGAGCACGTGCTTAAGAGAAAAAATGCACGTTCTGCAAAATCTCAGCATCAGAATCTCTAGATGATCATATTTTAAATCAGAGCCGGAATTCTATGGTGACTTGGTGTATAAATTGAAGAAGATTGTTGGCTCTAATATTTTTTCAGCGCAATTCTTTAAAATATTTTCACATTATAAAAGGATTGGCTATAACATTAATGTATTACAATAGACTGTATGCTTGGTGGTCAACCCAATCACGGTTGGCAACTTTGCTTTCCTCTTTTATTGCACGCGGGTGAGTCAGACTTCAGACTCTATGACGGTTCTGACTGAAAGACTTATCTATTGATGATATGGTAGGGGCCTGATCCTTTGGCTGTTTGTCCGGCCCACGAGGGTTTACCTGTTGGATTTCTTTTACTCCAATATTCAGTTTTATTTACTGTTGAGTCCTTATCTTTGCTTAACCTCCTTGTTATATCTTGATTTATATGTTTTTGGAGATGATGTCTTGATAAGTTAGGGGTCTTTCATGCAAACCAAAATTCTATGTGTCTTGATCAAAAGTTTCATTTGACAAAATTTTCAAAATGTGTTAAACTTCAGGATAACATGTATTTTAAAGAGCGTTAACTGACCATTTCAAAACTGCAAACAGATACGTTCTAACATAAATACCTTGTCAGTTATAAGCTGTTTAATTAGATGAACATAGATAAAACTTTATATAAGTTTAGAACCTCTTAAGTTTGAAAATAAGCATGCAATTTTTTCATTTAGCTTTTAAACACCTTATGATAATTGTTTTGATATCACCGACTTTTAGAGTAATACTTAACATCATTTTTGAGGTAAAATATCATTTTGTTGTTCGATTTTCAATATGTAACGTATTAAACAAAGTTGAAGCCAAACAAATATTGCTTAATAGCTTAAATTATACATCACTGGAAAGTTTATTTCATTAAAAAGGGGGAGGGGGCTGTGTTTGATAGGCATAAAAAGAGCATTTGGTCCAAAATAAGGAGTTATCAGTACTAATTAGAAGATTGTGTATATATGGTTCTAAACTTTTCTTTTAAGAAATGGTATACTTCTTGACTAAAAAACAAAATACATTGTTTGCTAATTTTTCCATGTTATATTATGCAACTTATAAATTGATAAAATGATAAGTCTGATGCAACACCTCAGCTAGGATACATTCCCTTCAGCTTGTTCAGTCAATTTTGCTAAAGTAACACATATAACTATAAATAATCGAAATATATATCATGATTATATATTTGTCTCAACCGTTTTCCATATACACATATACAACTGAGGCTGAAAACCTAAAACAAATTTAGACATTTGCACATTTTTTTCTTTTAATTGAACAAAACACTCTAATAAGCTATTCAGAAGCAGCCAAAGCTTTGTGTCAAACCTGTTCACACTTGTCTTAATATATAAAATAGTAAATAACATTCTATCAAATCAGATTCATTTATGATAAGATATCTAAGAATTTCTGAAATGATGTGTGGATGCTGAAAATTTTGTTTGTTGTTGTTCCTATTGGTTGTGGTTGTTTTGTATTGGGCCTTTGTTTTCTAATTTGTTTCTAGTTCAGCAATCATCTTGACAAGGAAGAGAGCTGGTTGATTCACTTTAATTTTATTGTAGATATCTTTGTTCCATGTCCCTTCCGTAAGGTGCAGTGGGTCAGTCAGGAGTCTGTAATTTCGACATTTCCTAGTCATGTTCACTTATAGAAAGAAGACGTTTGCCGGCAATCTAGACAGCATCACTCCTTTATGAATATATGAAATAAAATGTTGTATACGTTACATTAAAGTTAAGGAAACATAAGTGTTTGTTGTCATTTATTCTTTTAGACAGTGGCTCTGTTATGCAAATTGTTTAATCCACATCTACTTATGCATATATCAAAACTCAGAAGGCAACTTTTGAATTCATTCTAGCTATGAACTTTAATTTCAGCTCATTTTTAACATGGCTTTCTTTGTTTGATTAATGAAACTGATAGTCCTTTTAAATTAACACTACTAATCAATTGTCAAAGTAATGCAAACTTTAAGACTGAACGGATTATTCAAAATGAATTATTGCCATTGAAATTGGAGAAATCATCCATAAGGATGTGTTTTACATGGCAAGGCAGTGATCATATCCAAAGAATCTAGATTTCTTCAGTTGTAATTTACGATACCAAATTACTTTATAAAATTTCAACAGAGAGAAAATGTTTAAGCAAAATTTAACTAGGACGGATTAAAATTACTGTTAAAAAGATTATTTACGTTAATCAGAATGTTGATAGCAATAGCAATATCTTTAAGTAAAATAGCAGTCATAAGATCAAATTTGTTTTAGCAATTAGAACTAATATAGCTGATGTTAAGTTCTCTCATAATACCATAGCAGTCATTGGACCCCATTTTAAACAAACTGTTGCAGGAATCCTGTCAGTCAATTCCTTTTATGTGCGTTAAATAAAAGATGAGTAGTAAACACATCAGGGTACAGAGACAAAAAGACATACATTAAATTATCTACTGTGCTGATAAAATAATAATTATATGGACAATAGAGAAGGCACAATAGTTAATATCATTACTTACACAAATAATAGATTTACATGTTATGCTAAGAAAGTATGCATAAACTTAACAAACAGTATGCATGCATGTTTAATTTGTCTGTCGCTCTTTTTTACCAATCGTCTTCATATTTTTTTTTATTTCTTTCGATTTTAAAGTATCATGATACATCTCACTTAGTGAAAACGTTTTCTCTATTGCCAATTGCACTATATGTAAGGATGATACAGCATAGCATTCGTTGAGTATACAATCTGAAAGTATTCTTTGAAAGTAGCATACGTATGGATTTTGTTTCTATTATATAAACTATCAATATACCATAAATATAGCATCGTTTAACAAGTTGGTACATGTTTTATGGATATCAATTAGTTATTTTTTAGGACTGAATGACGGTTGTTATGATTACTTATTGTGAGTGTAATAAATAAATAGTGTCCTGCTGAATAAAACAAACATTAAAGCAGATTCTATCACGTACGCAGATAAGCTATATAGCTAAAAGGCAAACGTCTGCAAACGTTCTTGAATATATGATCGATCAAGCCCTACTCTAGAAAGTTGTTTGCCCAAGGTCCTGATTATCGAAGTCTATTCATTTAGAAATGTCTATAATACTAACAATGCAGGGGAGCTTTTCCAACCTATTAAAAGACATATGTCTGTTTCTAACGTATTAAAATGGTAATTTAGAATAAATGCTGCCCTGTTTCGTTGCTTCACAAACGTGTAGAACCAGGCAACACGGTGATTAAAGAAATGATCTTTATATTTTTGTTATATACGTTACCAACATAAACAATACTCTTTTTTCCAAAGCGGACACGCTGTAGATACTAAAATATTATAACCCCAAGGATAGCTAAGGCGGGTGCTAAATCAAAGACAGAAATCATCACCCTTTCCACAAACTTCAGTTTTGTTTCATATGACACCTATGAAGGTATCTTTAATGTTTCACTTCTTGATTTGGACTTCTGCTTGGATTATCTTACATTTTTTAGAGTTTTAAGGTATATTTTGTGCCTTATTGTTTTAAATATAGCTGCTGTAACGAATAACTGCTTATAAATGCATATATTTGATGGCTTTTACAATGTGTGATGGATCTGATTATGCTACTGTGTGCTTTTTATTTATTCATTGAGCTGTTGATGGTGAAAGAAAATGTCTTGTATATGTCATTTTACGCCATTTAATGAAAAAAAAGTGGGAGCGCAGTGGCTCAGTGGTAGAGTGCTTGACTTGAGACCAAACGGCCGTGGGTTCGAGCCTCACCGGCGTCACTGTGTTGTGTTCCTTGAGCAAGACACATTTATTCTAGCTTAGTACTGATTAAACCCAGGAAGAACCGACCCTATATAATTGAAAGATTGTTGATGGGACGTAAAGAATCAAATCAAATCAAATGCATGAAAAGAAGCAAAAAAATGGTAGTGGCACAGATTTTAACAAATCATTTAAGCTTTTTGAAACAATTTAGTTATGAATAATAAATAGGTATCAATTATCCTATTTATATGATTCCTAAAACAAATACTTAATGGCATTTATGTGCTTTATTTTCAAGTTTTTCACTTTGAACACAATGATTTTGTAGATGTTGCATCAAATCCATATTAAATGTTAAAATTACAATATTTCCAATCTTATTTTGAGCACTAAGATGGTTACTAGCTGTTTAAACGTATATACATATAACATTGCACAACAATATTGTTTTAAAAGAAAGTAACGTATATAACAGATTTTCCAGGCACCTAAACTAATATTATCAATCTGCTATTAAGCTACATCTAATTAGAATATCAATCATAACGATATGGAAGAAACACTGCAAATGATAATAACACTATACTAGGAGTTTCCTTATTATCTAATGGTAACGTATTAGACTTGGCTTTTGCATGATAAATGCACATGTTCATCAAAAACTAACAGACGTTTTATAATATATAAAGAAGCTAAGAATCTTAATGTACAAAAAGCTCCCTCCTCAAGTCTTTTGGCAGCCCATGGCCAAGTAAACAATAGTTATATACTTGAAAGTAGTATATTTGAATTTGAATGTAAGTAACGTATATAACAATTACGTAAGCGTAAGTCATTTAAACTTATTATCAGTTTGGTGCTTTTAATTAAATACCTGTAAAGCAATATGCAGATGGTAGGAAATGTTATCTATCTGGTCTAAATAGCTTTTCTTTTCAGTAATGTAGCGAATAGCCTACTACATGAAGCCTGTATGAGGATACCTATGGTTACCCCATAAATAAACATCTTTTGCAAGACTAAAAATTTGTGCAATATCTGTTTTCACACTTCTGAAGCACCATACTAACTGAGGATATAGTCTAAAATTCTGCTACTTTCCGGCCACTTTTTTCCAATTTTTGAATTTCTGGCTCCCCTACTAATAGGTGGATAGAAGAGTGTTGGTTGCTTTAATGTTTTTGTATTCACGTGGTTGTTATGGTTATTATGACTCTTTCTCATGTTGAAGTGGGTTGGTGTAATTCCTGAGCATACTCACTTTTTTCTTTGTTTTTCCTCATTGGCAATAACTACTTTGTTGTGTAAAATGCAAATTCTTAAAAATACACTATACGCTATTATTACCTCTATCGAAATATGGTATTTCCTACCCCTAAAGGTTTATATCCAATGACAAAGACGTTTCAAAGTAGTATCACTGACATATGAGCCACGGCATAAAATTTCCAACAATGTGGCATTTTGACAGGTCTAGACTCAGACAAGCCTGATCAGTCTGCTTTTAAGCGTAGAAACTCCAAATGGTGTTAAGTCAGTAGCTTAGCAATCATAGAATACCCAAGCGACAAGCAATGGCTCTGATCAGACTGCGTGTAAGCGCAGGCTGATCTGAGGCTTTGCTGGTCGCATATACCACATTGCTGGAAATCTCATGTACTGGCTCATATATAAAAAGAACAATTTGATATTAAAAACAATAAGATTGAATTAACTGTAAATCCAGATTTTTTCGCAAGAAATTGATAATTGCGAATAGAATGAAAATACATATTTGTGACGTTAAAACTTTGCGACTAGGGTATGATTTACCAACATCTGTAAACGACGTAGGAGGGCTTTATTTACGTGAAACTTCGCATCCGCGAAGCCTCGCGAAAATAAAGCCTCACGAAAGTCTCCAAATTTACAGTATTGCCTCCTTCGTTTGCTAAATAGAATTTTACTTATGTTCGATAGGGTAAAGTCAGGTAACTTCGCACATCAGGTAAATTCGGATGGCGACCTTGTTGGTTTCATATTTTAATTATTGGAATAAAAAATAATTAAGTAAGCAAACAATGAAAATCCTGATGAGACGGCTCATAAGGAGCCGTCTCATCTGGATTGTTACTGTATGAAAATGTCTGTGCAAAATTATCTGATGTCCGAAGACGTCACCTGACTTTACCCTACAGTTTCTGACACCGAACTTACTTTTATTCTGTCTTTTGTGCAAGAACCAAAGAATAAACTGTTTGGTATGTCAATATCAATAATGTCGAAAAGGATGGTCTGATACTCCCCGGCTATGATCGTCCATATACATTTCTGATTTGGTTCGTATAAACCATCTCCATCTGCATCAACGGAGCGAATAAAACCTGATTGGTCGCGAAAAACACCACCACATTCTACTGTAAAATCAGCCTTAAATCCTGTGCCGGTGTTGTTTGCTCTGGCATGGAGTTGTACAGTCAAACTTGTTGAAGATGATATAGTTGGTGGTTGTACTGAACCACAGTAGGAGTATATAGGTTCTCCATCTCCATCTTTGTCTACACCATTGTAAATCTGGAATGGAGATAAAGATCAGATCTATTTTAATGTGGCTAATGCATTAAACATCTTTTTGGTCACTGTATCGCCACGTTGTGCACAATGTACCAGTCTATTGTTAATCTAACGGAGACAGGTACCAGTTGGGGTCGTGGCTAGACAGTGACTCAAAAGCCCTATAATATCAGTGCTTATATGAGCACCAGAATCTGTTGTATAGCAGCAATAAATGCCACTAGTGTTACACAATTTTAGATTAGGCAATGTGTTCATCTGTTGGTGCGAAAATTCTCTGGCATTACGATCAACACAAATACTCTTAGTTTCATGTAATCTTTTAGAGATTGTTGCGCATCCAAAAAACGTCGAAACCTACACTCTGTCGATCTAAACGACCTGCTATTCAAAGCATTCTTCTTGCTATGGCTTTGTTATAATTATGCATCTGTAAAAGGAGGAGTCACTGTATGTCTTTTATGTGTTTTTTTTTCAATTATATTGACGAGGAAGTGAGAAAGCTGGCTGCATTGCTTTAAATGCCTTCCTGGTGCCGTGTGACTGTAAATGTTCTGCGACTCTTCCTCACGGTGCCGTGGGTTGGTTCGTAGAGTGTGATTGTGGTATTTCCCCATCATACCTACTTATTTTTAGAAATATTGTAACTTTTGTATGGACATATATTATGTAGACGACTATAAAACAATTCCATATATTAAAGTCAAGGGTATCAAGTAGTAATAAGAGTGAATGGAAAGCATGGAAGCAGGCAAAGGCAAGGAAATGATACAACCAAGTTCCACCTCTGACCCAGGGCACATCGGAAAGGGACAAACATACAAGTAAATATTGTTTACCAGAGAGCCAAGGGTGTGCTTTTTCCATCAGGTGACCCAAGGCGGCAAGGAACAGTTAAAAACTGTATGGAAAATCTTAACACAAAACACAAATAACTAGACGTACATGTATCCACCAAAGAAGCACCGCCTTGGAACAGTCAGTAAGAAAAATACTGGAGCGCTAAGACATGTTTGGCGGTACCAACCTCAATCTCATTCTTGATGTAGATCAAGATAGATATATGTTTGGTTAGCATGAATGATCCCTAGAACGTACAAATCGAGATGTAAAAATGAGATAGAACAAAGATAAGAACTGAACAGTATAAACATTTAAATAACAGAGCAAAAGCCATCCAACAGTAAAAGCTAATGTGCAATGTCCCTAGCTCGTGGTATTATTCAGATAACAAAAAAAGATAAATAAATGTGTATGCTATGATGATGAATTTGTTTGAATGACAATTTATGAATACTAACTACAAAATCTGACAAACACACAAACGCCGAAACACGCCGCATATGTTTGAGCTAGCATTTATAACTTTCACTCAATGAAGGGTGTAACTAGACTATGGCCCCAACGCAATAACAGCCGAGTCATGAGCAATTTTCCTTGTTTCATTTTAGGGTGTTAATTTGTATCAATTGTTTCTCTGTGTTGATGCATTGCATTAGTTAGGAAGCCTGCGAGTTGGACAATGTTTATGTATCAACAAGAAATCAATTTAGGGCGAAGATTTTGCATAAGTAAAATGCATTTAAGCCCCCCCCCCCCACCATACCCCCACGCCTGCTAAGGCTGCTGTCCGTTCGAAGGCGGTGGTTCTGTTGTTTTCTCTGCGTTGGTCAGTGGAATGCATTACTTTGTGCCTTTTCTAGATTTGCAATCATCTTGACAGTGAAGAGAGAGCTGGTTGCTTTGCTTTTATTTACTGATGTCTTGTTACTGTAAATGTTTTGTGGCTCTTACCCACAGTACCGTGGGTTGGTCTGCAGTGTGTGAATGTGGTTTATCCTGATTATACTAACTTACGTTTTGAAATAAGTGACAAGGTTCTGTTCAATAATTTAAGATGCACGCTAAAACATTGATTTTCTACATAACGTTTTTACAATCCTCGTGTTGAGGACGATAGAGCTGTTTTCTATACGTTATTTGTATTTTCGATATCGTGTGGCTGTTACTACTATTGTTTTTTTCCTTACGGTGAGATCGATTCGTCTACAGTGCGTGATTAAGATATATCCAGGATTCCTGATCATACTTACTTATTTTTATAAATAGTTTTCATGGAAAACAGTCACTTGCCTATCGCAGTTCTTCTGAATAGCCTAAATAGGCACACTATCTTCGCAAACCTCCGAAGACAAGTTATCTCGTGTTGAGCCCATATGTTTTTTAAGTGCAAGATAAAACATTGAAGTCCTGCGTATAGCAAATTTTACAATCATCGTGCTGAGGACGATAGCTCTGTTTGCTGTATTTTAGTTGTCTTTTGGATACCTTGTGGCTGTTACTATATTATGCCATTTCCCCATGGTGCTATCAGTTTGTCTACAGTGTATGCTTGTAAAATATCCTGATCATAATCACACTATTTTAATGAATACTTTTCAGGGAAACACAGTCTCTGACTGGACTATGTGTATATTGCAGCACTAGGTGTTATAGTTAACATGCTCCATATATTAACAATTTTGAATAAAGACGTATGATGCATTATATTTAACTTCAATTTGCCAATAAAGGGATTCAATTCATAAACTTAACGAGTATTTTACATAGTAATACCATCTCTCCTAAAACAGTAAGTGTGTATTCTACGGATCTGTAACTATCAGTACACTACAGATGAACCCACATCCCTGTGAGACAAACACACATAATTCTAATAGCTACATGACATCAAGGCGTCTATTTGAATAGAGCAACCATAAAACACTGTCTCTGATATGCCATGTTACAGAAAAAAGCTTTCATTCTAATATTTCATTAAATAACAACTCTGAGTTTTCGGTAGAATTAAGGAAAATATCTTAGAGTCTCTAGTATTGAAATTCTTGCTTTAGTAACTAAGCAGCCAAATATCGGTCACTTTTCTTGATGTTACTTGCATTTGAACATACTCTTGCGAATCAAATGAGCTGCAAAATGAATACGCCATTAGCATTTGAGCAAGGGGTATCTCCCTCCAGAAAGAGTAGGGTTATATATTTTTTATAATTCTTTATTAGCATAAATACCTAGTATTTATATATTTACAACATTATCAAATTTAGGATATTTGTAATTACAAAACATTCTGTTCTGGATATTGCAAGAAAACAGTAAATTTATTCTAAGAGTACTAAGGTATATATAGTTATAGCAGATTAACAAAAAATAACCATGTGAACAGTGTTGTTGGAAATCTCTGAATCAAGAGTATGTAAGGAAAAAACTAAAACAACAGCAACATACACACACTGTTCTGTAACAAAGTAAAGGCTCATGTGTTCAGTGGTAATGTTGTTGTTCTGCATCAGGCATATTCCATATTTTGTCAGGAGCGCAGCCTACATACTAAATATAAGTGCTCTATAGTTTTCCCATGTTCGTTACAGTAAGAACATCCATTATTATTCATCTTTTTTGATTTTTAATAAAACGGAGTTTGTCACTAAAATTTAATTGTTAATTTTATATTGAAAATCAGCTATTTTTACTTGCTTTATGTCTTTAATTGAATAATTGTACAAGTTCGAAATCTTTTTGCTTATGTTTTCAAATTGGTTTCCCCACCTATTTGTTACATCCATTTCGTCAACATGCGCTAAGATGTCATAGAATATTCTACTTCCTTTTTTGTCTTTTAATTAGTATACCACAAATACATTGCAAGTGAAATTATACCTATTTTGGTATATAAATACTCTATTTGCGTTTATTATATTTTTTCACTGATTTGATACTTTGTATAAAATGTTTTTATAATTTAAAAAAGTGGTCCTTACTCCATATATCCCTTTTAATGTATCAAAAGTGTAGATCTAAAATATCCCCTATGCTTTTTATTTCTTTACTATCCCAGTTTTTCACATACAAGTTGTTTCCATTTCTTTGGTGTGTGTTAAACCATAATGGTGCATTAAGGACAGATATTAATCTCTTCCGATTTAACTTCTCTACAGAAGTCCGCCCAACTAATCAAAATATCTTTCCAAAATGGGTTTCTTATATTTATTGCTAAGCTCCTTGCATATTCTCCTCCTAGTGATAAAACATTATCAAAAATCAATTAGAGTGAGAATGTGCCAGGTGGTATTATTTGCTTGTTGGATTATCCTCCTCAACCAAGATATTTTTAAATCTTTAATGAAAGAAATTATATGGGGCATTCTTAATTGATCAAAAGCTATTTTAATAGCAACTTTTCTAGTTATTCTATCAGGGTCTGCATTCAATAAAATTTTGAAAAAATAACTTCTAGTTCCTTGATAAGCTCTGCAGGTGGAGTCGGTAATGACAGAAACAATGATACAACTTTGATAACGCCAGAGACCTTATGATATTTATACATTCAAATTTCCACTGAATTAAAGTTCCATATATCATAAACATTAGGTGTAAAGTAACCCCTAGTATCTTTACAGGCCCCTGAGTCGAGTCTAATTCATAATCGTTGCATAACGATTAATTTGGATTACTTTTTGCACCTATGCATATCGCTCTGTTTTTTTCTTCATTTATTTTTAATCCGGATAAGTAATAGAATTTTGACAATATTAGAAGGCTTTCTCTCAGTTATTATTCTGTACCATCAAGAAGTATTTTTGTGTCATCTGCATATTGACTTATTTTCATTTCTTAATTATTTATGACTATTCCCTTAATATTGATATTTTTCTTAACATCTGTCAAAAGCCTTCTGCACATAAAAGATGTTGACAATGGATCGCATTGTGTGCAGCCCCGTTTATGGAAAAAAAATTCGGACACATGAACCCATTCTGCAAAATACTTGTTTCTGTTCCTTTCTGAAAAAATGTATCCATTTTTTAACTGATTCGCCAAAATTAAAATAATCTAATGTTTTTGAGATAAATTTCTACGAAACTTTGTCAAATGCTTTTTCAAAATCGATAGAAAGAATTAGACCTGGTATGTTTTGATGTTTTGTTACAAATAAAACATCACAAATAAATCTTATAATTTCACCTATAAATCGCCCTGCCGTAAATCTTTTTTGATTCTTGTGAATTAAATCTTGTAATGTCTGCTTAACTCTGTCAGCTATTACTGATAATGCAAGTTTACATACTACATTCAAAAGTGATATTGGACGCCAATTCTTCAAAATTAACCTTGATTTATTCGGTTTGGGTAAGCGCGTAATCAACCCTTGCTTCTGTGTAATGCTTATAGACCAATTTTATAACCATAATTAATTGATCGTAAAATAAATTTCCCAATATCAACCAAAAAAATTTGAAAAACTCGCCTGTAAAACCATCTAAACCAGGACTCTTGTTATTTTTCATATTTTAAGGGTTTTTGCTATTTCTATATTTTCTAGTATTGATAGTTTTGCTTTTGTAACTTAGCAGCCAATATCGGTCGCTTTTCTTGAAGTCACTTACATTTGAACACACTCTTGTAAGTCTAATGAGCTGCGAAATGAATACACCATTAGCATTTGAGCAAGAAGCATACAAGGGTTATATATTTATAATGTAGTTCTTAAAGTCATATTATGCTTTGCAATCATGTCGTTCAGAAAGAATTCTTTAATAATTTGAGCAACCACATGATATTTCCAACAATGTGGTATGTGCAACCAGCAAAGGCTCAGAACAGCCTGTGCATACGCGCAGTCTGATCAGAGCCTTCACTAGTCGTTTAAATATTCTAAGACTGTCAAGCTGCTAACTAAACATTATTTGGAGTGTTTCTACGCTTAAAAGGAGGCTGCACAGGCTCGTCTGAGTGTACACTTGTCAAAATGTTACATTGTTGGAAATCACATGTCACGATTGAATTGTATTTTGGCGTCTTTTTTCTGTGCCCTTTCCGTCTGGAGCCAGTTGTTGTTCTGTGGTCTAAGGCTGAGGAATTCCTGGTCATACTCACAAAGTAAGTAGGGGTGCAAAGATCAGGAATCGATACAATCAAGTACCACACCTGACCCAGGATACCAATGGGAAAGTAACAGACTCACAGTAGACACCACAAACGAGAGCCAAGAGGTCAGCCCTTTCCCAGCAGGTGACCACAAAGCACATATAAACAGAACCGCACAACGACATAGCAAACACAAGACTGACCAAAAACAAAAAAGATCCACAAAAGAAGTACCGCCTTGGAACGGTCAGTAAAATATTTTACTGCAGGGCTTAAACCGGTTTAAAGGCGCCAACCTCACCCTTAATTCAGATGTGGATCAAGACACATAGATATTTGGTTTGCATGAAAGACCCCTAACTTATCAATGCATCATCTCCTAATACATATAAATCAAGGTATAACAAGGAGATAAAGCAAGGATAAGGACTCAACAGTAAATTAAACTGAATACCGGAGCAAAAGAAATCCAACAGGTAAATCCCGGTGGGCCTGACAAACAGCCAAAGCATCAGGCCCCTACCATCTCATCAATAGATAAGTCTTTAAGTCGAAACCATCATAGAGTCTGAAGTCCGACCCACCCGCGTGCAATTAAAGAGGAAAGCAAAGTTGCCAACCGTGATTGGGTTGACTACAAAGCATGAAGTCTGTTGCAATACATAAATGTTATAGCCAATCTTTTTATAATGGGAAATTATTTTAATGAACTGGGCTGAAAAATAAGTAGAGCCAACAATCTTCTTAAATTTATACACCAAGTCACCATAGAAATCAGGTTCCGAAAGTCCTTGGCGCAAGAGAGATTTAATCCAACTTGGAATTTAGAAATCAAATCATAGTATCGTCTATAAAATTTTGAAAATGTTTTGCGAAGTTTATGATACCGATAGCCTTGTTTAAGAAGTTTCTGAGTTAACAATTTATTGCCAGTGTTGAATTCAGCAACATAGCTAGATGCTCTAGCAAAACCAATGAGTTGAGAGATATAGATTCCATAGGATGTAGAACGAGGAACATCACCATCTAAAAATGGGAAATTGACAATTTCAAAATCAAAGTCGTCACGTTTATCATAAATTTTGGTAGAAACAATATCATTAGAAATTGACAAATGCAAGTCTAAAAATTAATCTTTAGTATCAGAGGCATTGGCTTTATTCAGTTGGAGCTCTGAAGGGTATATTTGACTACGCATATTGTCAAAATAAACATTATTAATATTCAAAATATCGTCCAAATATCTGGAAGTAGTGTTAAACGCATCAATAACATCAGCCTGCTTATCATCATAAAGAGGCATCATAAAGTCCCTCTCATAACAAAACAGGAATAAATTTGCAACCAGGGGAGCACAATTAGTGCCCATAGGAATCCCAACTACTTGTCTATAGAGCTTGGTGCGAAATCGAATAAAAATGTTGTCCAACAAAAAGGTCAGGGCATCACATACATTTTGACACGACCATGCATGATATTTTGTAGGTTTTTTCTGAAGTAAAAAATGCATTTCTGTCATTACATGCAAGGTAAGGAGAGCCTTCTCTCTGGAAGGTTCTTTCAATAAGATCAATAAGTTTATCTTTAATTATATTATGAGATAAAGTAGTGCAAAGAGTAGAAAAATCATAAGTAGACAAACTGGTTGCATTAAAATCTCTAGCTTTAAGATAATCTAAAATTTCACCTGAATTTTTAATAGACCAAAATAGGTTTTTACCGGATTATATACCTTTTCACAATATTTGATAACATTTTTTTTTCAGCAGTAAGACATGAGGTTAACAATTTAGAAAGTTCTGTTGTCGTACAAGAACTAGAGTTAGCAATAATCTTGCTTTATAGGGGTTTTTATGGAGTTTAGGTAACCAGTACAACGTAGGAACTTTGTCTTGATTTTCTTTAGCTTTGACATCAAAATGTAGGACTGTATGACAACCATGCCCATCAACAATCAACCTTTCACTTAAAGAAGGCTGCAGTTTATAGGCATTAGTGTTTAGTTTATTCTCGAAACATATGTTATGAAATGCAAAGAAATAAAAATAAATTGTAGATCAAATAAAAGATATTTAGACCATCTTTTAAATATTGAGGAACCAAAAACAATCGTACCTGAACGTATCACAATTACCAGAAGGTGGTTCACGTATATCTAGATACGTCAGTGTAAGTTTGATCATCTCGTATGGCTCCGCCTTAATAATCCATGTACAGTTTATATCCGTGTCATACATTCCATCCTGATTTCGATCTATGGAACTAAAATGACCAGACTGGGTTAAACTTAAGTCACCATATATGAAACTATACGATGCATTAAAGCTGGCACCAGTCAATCCAGAGTTGGTGGTTAGCTGCACAATCAGTAATGGTAACGTTGATACTATATGTAGTGGTAAATCAGAGAAATTATACTCGCCGAGTAGAGCAAGTTTGGTCAGAAAACCATCCCATATCTACAATAGAATAACATATTAATTTTTTTTGCAAAGGAATTACAAAACTATTCAATGCTCAACACACATATAAGGATGGTCATTAATTAAAAATAACAACGGTGTGGGTCATTTAAAAATATGTCCAAAGAAATTGCCCCATTTATATAAGATAAAACAGCCATGTGTTCGTTTTCAGATTTTGATAAATATTGACGCCCCATCTAAATTATGCAGTTGACTTTATTTCTTATCCTTTGTCTTAAGACAACTTATAAGGCCAAATAAAATGATACCTGTGTTTAGGGTAATCTGACCCTATCTTAATTCACTGGTGAAACCTAGAATTTTTCAGTTTTTCTGGAAAAAAATACTTTCATGTATTTTGAAAGGCAAATTCACGGAAAAAATATAATTTATGCCTTTTAAAAAACATTTCGCCTTTCAAAATATTTTTTTATTTTAGAAAACAAGTAATTAAAAAATATATATACCTACACTACCTACACTGAACCGAAGATATAAGTAGCCGCCGTACAATTTTGCTCCAGTTCAGAAAGTAAAAAACGATCTTACAAAATTTAAATTCTATAAAAAGGTCCAAGGCTTTGTCGAGACTCTGCAAATTATATCATTTCAAAATGACAGGTAGGCCTTGCACAGACGAGCTCCGAGTAAAGGTACCATCATTTCAAAAAAAAACACTTTTTAGTGTGATATAAACTATTCATCAGATACGTTATCCATTTATATTTGAGCCGTGACATGTGATTTCCAACAATGTGGTATTTCGGAAAGTGTTGACTCAGACGAGCCTGTGCAGCCTTCTATTAAGTTTAGAAACTCCAAATAGTGTTCAGTCAATAGCTTAACAATCAAAGAATACTCAAGCGACTATCAAAGGCTCTGATCAGACTGCGCGTATGCGCAGGCTGATCTGAGGCTTTGCTGGTCGCACATACCACATTGTTGGAAATCTCATGCACTGGCTCATTTTAATTAGTTTGAAGATGTTTATAACAGCTTTGATATAAGATGAAAAGAGTCAAAAGTTTTTTTTACAATTGAATAGTCAGGGCCCTTAGGGACAAAAAATAGGTCCCGTGCGATTTGTGTGCCGATTTATGGTGACCTATATCAAAACCTTCAGTGGAGTCTTACCTATAATTTAAAGGTGGTCACCCATCTCAAATCCGCGTCTGAGGCTAGTTATGACGTCATAAATATGGCGACCATAATAAGAAACTGCCCGTTAATAAAAGCTGTGGTTTGTGTTGGTATGGTCATATTTATCCAACACGAGCGCTTTTTTTTAACATAATATCAATTATTTTAGTCATATAATGGTTACATCAATGCTTTACCTGACTTTGACAATGAAGCATTTATCGATAACTTCATTTTGCATGCAAAATACCGTAGGTTTCCTATAAATACCCAGCTTATCGGGCCACCTTTAGACTGATGGCTGAGAATGTTATTGCTCCCACTGGGGAATTTTGCAAGCTTATCCTATCTAAAAGAGGATTCCAAGCTGCATCTTTTAGTAGATGTTTGCACTATGTTCGCCGGGGCGTTAGTCTCTGGCAGCCTGTTACATATGTTACAATATTAAATTTAGAAAAAATAATAATAAAAGTTTGAGCTACAGAAAGATTGCTAATTATTCAAATTACACATATGGTCTGCATATTGACAAATTTAGCTACATATAAATTCTTTTGGAGCAAAATTACAGCTTCCTGTGGTGTTATGTACGTTACTTTAATTAGATTACCCTTTAAACATGAAACTTGTGACCAATAGCATTTACTTTTTAGCTGATATGTGCATTTTCCAAAATGTTTTGATTATTTTGTACTAACAAACTCATTTTGGTCAGAGAAAATCCAAAGTTTGCTTTATACTTGAAATATAGTGTCTTATACGTGCAATTAAACAACCCAAAGGCTATACCCAATTTTAAGGAGCCGAATTTGGTAGGCATCTTTTATGTAAAAATATATATGATAACATTTGCTGCTGTTGGATATCTTGCATATTTGGGATTGTCTTGCTCATATTATTAAAATTAAAGAATTTGCAGGTTTAACAACAAGATGAAAGCACTTGTTAAAGGTTGTAGCATATGTTACATGACATAATTAATGAGCAAGGACATTGACTTGTTGTAAGAGATGATATTTCAGGATAAAATGAATATATTTCGCATGTTTTCCTAGCTAAAATCTCCAGCTTCTGGTACCTAAGTCTTAGGTATTGATGATTATTAAGCCCCTGTACCTTTGTTACAGATGTTATGAATATTTGTTTTCAATATTTCCTAATATGAATAATTCTAAAATAAAGATACATCCTAGAGGAACATAGAAAATAATCGTTTCACATTTTAACAGTACAATTTAGTAAATGTCCCTTTCTAATGTAAATATTCTAAATCAATCCTTATCAAAGTCATATACAATATCGATCATTATTTCTGCTTCTCTGGTAAAATAATTGTCCTCCTCTTCTCATAAAAAGCCAGAATAATCATCAAACAAGATTTTGACTGCAAGCTGAGTATTGACCTGCTCCATCCCAAACTCTTTTAGATATACTCTATCGTATATACCAATTCAAGGTGCATCGAATAGGAGATGTTTGCACACTGTAAGCATGGGTGTTAGCCTGTAACAGCTTGTTACATATGTTACTTTATCAATTTGAGAATAAGAAAATTGAAAGTTTGAGCTACAGAAAAAAATACTTTAAAACTAGCTAATCAATGAACATTCTAATAGTCTGCAAATTACTGGATGACTTTACTATATATGACAGATGTTTACGGCTACATGTTGTATTATGTGCGTTACATGAACTTAATTATAATTTAAAAGTGGTAATTTTGGCTATCGTCATTTAGTTTAATGACTGCTCTGAGTCGGTTTCAAACCGTTTTAGATTGTCATTATAATTTTACTCTTAATTCAATATTTCGGCCAAAGGCCATTATCAAGAAAACATGCACTTCAATGTCAACTACAAGATGGTGGAACAGAGACTATGTAGTTGACATTAAAGTGCATGTTTTTCTTGATAAATGCCTTTGGCCGAAATATTGAATTAAGAGTAAAAATATCATATGTGTTTAACATTGTTCCCTATGGAATATAAATGAATATCGTTTTAGATTAGGTTTAACAAACCTATACTCAATTGACGAATACAAAAACCAAAGTTTGTTTTTCTATCTAAAATATTTTGTCTTATATGAGCTAATGCACAACCCTACTCCCAGTTTTGCAGAGGAGTAAGTTATGTTTTCGCCGCTTAAATAAAACATATATAAAACAATTGCAGAGTGTTGATATTTTACATTTTCTTAAACAGTCTTGCTCATATATCATCAAGTTTCTAAGATCAGAACACTTATTAAAGATGTCAATGTGGCATTGGTTGTCACAACCAGGGCTCTGATCGAATTCCATGCACTTTCAGGTGCTGATATTAACTAGTTCAATGTAAGGAAAGAGCAAAAAATCATATTGGCAGGCATTTAGCTATGCTAGAGACTCTATCCACGAATCATTTTTTCACCTCGGCTCAGTGCCCTTAGAAAACACTGTGGCGGATTAACTAATCAGAGTAATATATTTGTAAATTGTCCCGACTTCTTAGCTCTCACCTGTGATGTCTAACTGTGAGTTTGTTACATTCCCAATGGTATCCTGGGTCAGGTGTGGTACTTGATTGTATCGATTCCTGATCTTTGTCGTCTTTCTTACTTTGTATTAGCCAGTCATCGATATTGTTCGACTCACTGCGTTGACGTAGTGGATATTTGGGAGAAAAAAAAAGCTGAATTGCAAAACCTGAGCTGTGTTTCTCGAAGGGGTCAAACGTGCGCAGTACCAGTGCATCATTTGGAAAACCTCATCTGTCATTAATCCTGACAAATCAATGCCTGACAATTATGGTTAAAAGCGGGACTGTGATAAATATTGTCCCGTTATGATGACATTGCTCATGTGCGGATCCAGAGGGGGATAGGGGGTCCGGACACCCCCCTGGAAAATAACAAGTACATACATGGGTTTCTAAAGAATTTAGCATTTGGACCCCCCCCCCCCCTGGAAAAAGTTTGACACCCCCCTGGAAAATAATGGACCCCCTCTGGATCCTTGGTAAAGTATAAGTATAGTTTTCTCAGCAATATAACCACTGGACCCCCTCTGTAAATTGTAGAATAAGCTGAGGACTAAATAAGACTGACAAAAATCCCTGGATCCGCGCATGTTGCCTCCTGCCCCCGAGAAACCCCTCTGCAGCTGATAAAATGTAGTTGCAGCATGTCTGTATGCGAAACATCTCGGTGTAAGTACAAAGTAAACCATTTATATTGTACTGATTTGTGTCGCCGTGAAGCAGAAGAAGACTCATGTAAAATATTGCCAGTGGTCAATATGCTTATGACTTTTGAACAACTATTTTCATGTGGATTCAGATATTTCTTTAGCCGTATCAACAAGAATGCCTTATTGTCCGATTTTGACCTTTGAAGACGATTCTACCTATAAGCATGCGAAAGATAAATCAGATTGTAACAGTTTTCTATTTTCGAAGTACAATTGGTAACTGGTAGAGGGTTTATCCTTATTTCCATATCATGAACTTACTACTAAGTAGACTCTTCTATCGTTTGATCCTTTAGGGGTCAAAATCGGACTATGATGAGTTTGGTTGATAGTGTATGCAAATGGTGATTACTACTATCTTTTCTTTGAGTGTAGGGTAAGCAGCTACAGATAAGCCAAAAGCTTTTGAGCGTGACTCTATTTACAATATTGATATGTTGTACTAGAAAAAAAGGTTTTCGGACATTTATTTACATTTACTATAAAAGCTTTGACATACACATATGTTCTAACCGGACTGGCTCATTTTACGTATTCTGCATCAATCGTTTGAAATAGAAAGACCCATAGATCATTGGTCAGAGGTCGTGGTACATCTATATATATATATATAAGCATAAGAGAGTATATTAACACCGTTCACTATCGTGTTTTTTCAAGCACTCCACAGTCTTTTTATTCGTAAATCGTGACGGCATTTACGCCCCACCCTCGAACTGACTTCACACTATCTGATTATATTTTGTATGTTACGATTTAAAAGAGTCATGATAAGGCTGCCAGTTTATTAAAGGAATATTTCCATGCGTTGGAAATGGACAAAACGCATATATTTGTGGTATTTACATATTAGGCGTCATTTCAATGACGTCATCTTTTTGTTCTGATGCGAAAACACTATGGGCGACATGTTAATTTTAATTATTAACCTCCTAAGATTAAATTTGGTGCATTTCGACTGAAATTGGCAAACAAAATGCAAGAAAATCCTGATCGCCATAGACTACAATGGACATACCGTTTAAATTGCACTGATACAATATACGTTATTTTGATGACGTCATAATGACGTCCAGACGTGAAACCCAGATGGGTGACCAGGTGATTTTCATTAGTTATCCCCTAAAGTTTGATTTGGTATAGGTCACCATAAATCGGCATCAAAATCGCACGGGAGTCCCGATCGCCCCTGACTAGAACACTCCATTTCTCTTTTACGTTAACATGAAGACAGCCGAGTTCAACAACATAATCAAAGGATTTTTAGTTTAACCATGCAGTTTGCATACTCATTTTGCATTGCTCTGTACGCTTTATTATCAACGGCACGGCAGTGCAATTTTCAGAGGTTCTTCATTATTAATTGGCGTCACTGTTCTGTTTAAAAATCAAAAGAAATCTTTAACAAATGCCTTTTAAATGACCTTTAAAGTTTCACGTTAAATCGGGAGTGGATAACAAATTAGTAAAAAGTATCGTTAGAAAAAGGGCTCATCAAGTTGAATGGTGTTTTGTCAAACATGTTAACATAAAACAAAACACATACAATGATTTTAGTATCTGCAGCAGATGATTTCCGAAAATTTTGGAAAATTTGGAAACTTATCATTTTTTAAAAAATTCATAAAAAATCTTTCTTAAGCAAAATGTCAAGTGTTTTTTTCAAGTCAACTAGGCAGGTTTGGAATTACCTGTACTTGAATTCGATAAGAAACTGCACTCAAAACGCTTATTTTCTTCAAAGAGTTGATTTTTGCATTTTGAACCCAAAAATCGTGAAGTAAAGGAAAACTCTTCCAGAACACCGCTTAAATTTACTCCATAACAATGCACATACGAGATGAAGAGACACAGCCTCGTACTTGGGGAAAAATCATTTCAATATCACTAGGGGTTAGTCAGAAAAAAAAGAAATTAAAGTGGCTACTTAGAACTTTGGTTCAGTGTAAATTTTTAGACCTGTTAACGGAAACACACTTATTTTTTTTATTGGCCTTATCAAAATATAATGTATTTCCACATTGTACTTTAGAAATTCAACTATTTATATAAACGGTAGGGTATGCGCGGATCCAGAGGGGGTCAAGGAGTCCTGACCTTCACCTCCAGACCCATGGAAAACCACAAAGCTCTATGTACCCTGCCAGCATTCAATGATGCAGTATCATCGGCCTGCCAGCAAAATGGCATGGCGTTTCAATGAGTGTATTATCAACCCCACTGTGAAATAAGTTGATGTTTAAAAGAAATATTTGTCAGATCTAGGCCTCCAGATTAAAGTTTTTAAAATTTCTGGTTCCGCTCATGCTAGTGCTGTTTTAGTCTCGTACCCCGCGCTAAACGGTACAGTTAATTACTCGATCGCAACGCCAGTGTTCAGATGGTCTTGGCTACTGTCCGTTCCAAGGCAGACGTTCTCTTGCTCTCTTGTTTTATTGTCGTCTCAATCGCTTGTGTAGGTTTGTCTTTGGACGTTGTTTTGTTGTGCAATTTTAGTGTCTTTTCTAACTTCTAAGTTATCTTTCACTGGAGCAGAGAGAGCATTTACTTCACTTCAATTATCTTATTAACATTGGCGTAGCGCCCAATCCACAGGTTACGCACGTACGTAATAAAAACAGTAACATTCAAGGGGGTCACTTTATGTGATAAAAGTGATTTTCTATAATTTAAGTTACTGCTCAAAAAGGAGAGAATCCCTCTGGGAGTAAATTCTTTACTTTAAGAGAAGTTCCCATTTTCAAAAGAGGCGCAATTGAAGAGAATCATTGCTTGATCCAGTAGTCTCCCTTTGGTGTGCCTAACTATTTCAGCGTTCTGGCTACGCCATTTATTTATGTCATGTGGCTGCTAGTGTTCTGTGTCTCTTCATCTTGGTGCTGTGTAATGATCCAAGGTGTCTGATTGTGGCTGTGTCTCTTCATCCCAGTCCTTTGCAATGGTCCTCCGTGTGTCTTTTTATCTCAGTGCTGTGCACTGCTCCTCTTTGTGTGTTTGTGGCTGTTTCTCTTCATTTCGGTGCTGTGTAATGGTCCTCAGTGTGTGTTTGTGGCTGTGTCTCTTCATCTCGGTGCTGTGTTATGGTCCTCAGTGTGTAATTGTGGCTCTGTCTCTTTATCTCGGTTCTGTGTAATGGTCCTCAGTGTGTGTTTGTGGCTGTGTCTCTTCATCTCGGCGCTGTGTTATGGTCCTCAGTTAGTGATTGTGGCTGTGTCTTTTTATCTCAGTGCTGTGCACTGCTCCGCTTTGTGTGATAGTGGCTGTGTCTCTTCATCTCAGTGCTGTGTAATGGTCCTCAGTGTGTGGTTGTGGCTGTGTCTCTTCATCTCGGTGCTGCGTAATGGTCCTCAGTGTGTGGTTGTTGCTGTGTCTCTTCATCTCGGTGCTGTGTAATGGTCCTCAGTGTGTGATTGTGACTGTGTCTCTTCATCTCGGTGCTGTGTAATGGTCCTCAGTGTGTAATTGTGGCTGTGTCTCTTCATCTCGGTTGTGTGTAATGGTCCTCAGTGTGTGATTGTGACTGTGTCTCTTCATCTCGGTGCTGTGTAATGGTCCTCAGTGTGTGATTGTGGCTGTGTCTCTTCATCTCGGTGCTGTGTAATGGTCCTCAGTGTGTGATTGTGGCTGTGTCTCTTCATCTCCGTGCTGTGTAATGGTCCTCAGTGTGTGGTTGTGGCTGTGTCTCTTCATCTCGGTGCTCTGTAATGGTCCTCAGTGTGTGATTGTGTCTGTGTCTCTTCATCTCAGTGCTGTGTAATGGTCCTCAGTGTGTGGTTGTGGCTGTGTCTCTTCATCTCAGTGCTGTGTAATGGTCCTCAGTGTGTGGTTGTTGCTGTGTCTCTTCATCTCCGTGCTGTGTAATGGTCCTCAGTGTGTGATTGTGGCTGTGTCTCTTCATCTCCGTGCTGTGTAATGGTCCTCAGTGTGTGATTGAGGCTGTGTCTCTTCATCTCGGTGCTGTGTAATGGTCCTCAGTGTGTAATTGTGGCTGTGTCTCTTCATCTCGTTGCTGTGTAATGGTCCTCAGTGTGTGATTGTGGCTGTGTCTCTTCATCTCGGTGCTGTGTAATGGTCCTCAGTGTGTGATTGTGACCGTGTCTCTTCATCTCGGTGCTGTGTAATGGTCCTCAGAGTGTGATTGCGACCGTGTCTCTTCATCTCGGTTCTGTGTAATGGTCCTCAGTGTGTGGTAGTGGCTGTGTCTCTTCATCTCCGTTCTGTGTAATGGTCCTCAGTGTGTGATTGTGGCTGTGTCTCTTCATCTCTGTGCTTTATAATGGTCCTCAGTGTGTCACTGTGGCTGTGTGTCTTCATCTCAGTGCTTTGTAATGGTCCTGAGTGTGTGATTCTGACTGTGTCTCTCAATCTTGGTTCTGTGTAATTAACCTCAGTGTGTTATTTTGAATGTTTCTCTTCATCTCGGTTCTGTGTAATGGTCCTCAGTGCGTGGTTGTGGCCGTGTCTATTCATCTCTGTGCTGTGAAAAGGTCCTCAGTGTGTGATTGTGGCTGTGTCTCTACATCTCAGTTCTGTGTTATGGTCCTCAGTGTGTGATTGTGGCTCTGTATCTTCATCTTGGTGCTGTGTAATGGTCCTCAGTGTGGGATTGTGGCTCTGTATCTTCATCTCAGTGCTGTGTAATGGTCCTCAGTGTGTGATTGTAACTGTGTCTTTTCATCTCGGTGCTGTGTTATGGTCATTAGTGTGTGATTGAGGCTGTGTATCTTCATCTTGGTTCTGTGTTATGGTCCTCAGTGTGTGATGTGGCTCTATATCTTCATCTCTGTGCTGTGTTATGGTCCTCAGAGTGTGATTGTGGCTGTGTCTCTTCATCTGGGTGCTGTGTAATGGTCCGCAGTGTGTAATGAATGAATGGGTCCCTTCATCTTGGTGCTGAGTTATGGTCCTTAGTGTGTTATTGAGGCTGTGTATCTTCATCTCCGTGCTGTGTAATGGTCCTCAGCGTGTTATTGTGGCTGTGTCTCTTCATCTCGGTTCTGTGTAATGGTCCTCAGTGTGTGGTTGTGGCTGTGTCTCTTCATCTTGGTGCTGTGTAATGGTCCCCAGTGTGTCACTGTGGCTGTTTCTCTTCATCTTGGTGCTGTGTAGTGGTCCTCAGTGTGTGATTTTGATTGTGTCTCTAAATCTTGGTTCTGTGTAATGAACCTCAGTGTGTTATTTTGGCTGTTTCTCTTCATCTCGGTTCTGTAATGGTCCTCAGTGTGTGGTTGTGGCTGTGTCTATTCATCTCTGTGCTGTGTAATGGTCCTCAATGTGTGATTGTGACCGTGTTTTTTCATCTTTGTACTGTGTAATGGTCCTCAGTGTGTGATTGTGACTGTGTCTCTTCATCTCGGTGCTGTGTAATGGTCCTCAATGTGTGATTGTGACCGTGTCTCTTCATCTTTGTGCTGTGTAATGGTCCTCAGTGTGTGATTGTGACTGTGTGTCTTCATCTCGGTGCTGTGTTATGTTCCTCAGTGTGTGATTGAGGCTGTGTATCTTCATCTCGGTTCTGTATTATGGTCCTCAGTGTGTGATGTTGCTCTGTATCTTCATCTCTGTGCTGTGTTATGGTCCTCAGTGTGTGATTGTGGCTGCGTCTCTTCATTTCGGTGCTGTGTAATGGTCCTGAGTGTGTGATGTGGCTCTGTATCTTCATCTCAGTGCTGTGTTATGGTCATCAGAGTGTGTTGAATAAATGTGTCTCTTCATATCAGTGCTGTGTAATGGTCCTAAGTGTGTGGTTGTGGCTGTTTCTTCATCTCTGTGCTGTGTAATGGTCCTCAGTGCGTCATTGTGGCTGAGTCTCTTAATCTCGGTTCTGTGTAATGGTCATCAGTGTGTGATTGTGGCTGTGTCTCTTCATCTCGGTGCTGTGTAATGGTCCTCAGTGTGTGTTTGTGGCTGTGTCTCTTCATCTCCGTGCTGTGTAATGGTCCTCAGTGTGTGATTATGGCTGTGTCTCTTCATCTCAGTGCTGTGTAATGGTCCTCAATGTGTGATTGTGACCGTGTCTCTTCATCTTTGTGCTGTGTAATGGTCCTCAGTGTGTGATTGTGACTGTGTGTCTTCATCTCGGTGCTGTGTTATGTTCCTCAGTGTGTGATTGAGGCTGTGTATCTTCATCTCGGTTCTGTATTATGGTCCTCAGTGTGTGATGTTGCTCTGTATCTTCATCTCTGTGCTGTGTAATGGTCCTCAGTGTGTGATTATGGCTGTGTCTCTTCATCTCAGTGCTGTGTAATGGTCCTCAATGTGTGATTGTGACCGTGTCTCTTCATCTTTGTGCTGTGTAATGGTCCTCAGTGTGTGATTGTGGCTGCGTCTCTTCATTTCGGTGCTGTGTAATGGTCCTGAGTGTGTGATGTGGCTCTGTATCTTCATCTCAGTGCTGTGTTATGGTCATCAGAGTGTGTTGAATAAATGTGTCTCTTCATATCAGTGCTGTGTAATGGTCCTAAGTGTGTGGTTGTGGCTGTTTCTTCATCTCGGTGCTGTGTAATGGTCCTCAGTGCGTCATTGTGGCTGAGTCTCTTAATCTCGGTTCTGTGTAATGGTCATCAGTGTGTGATTGTGGCTGTGTCTCTTCCTATCGGTGCTGTGTAATGGTCCTCAGTGTGTGTTTGTGGCTGTGTCTCTTCATCTCGGTGCTGTGTAATGGTCCTCAGTGTGTGATTGTGGCTGCGTCTCTTCATTTCGGTGCTGTGTAATGGTCCTCAGTGTGTGATGTACCTCTGTATCTTCATCTCAGTGCTGTGTTATGGTCATCAGTGTGTGATGAATAGATGTGTCTCTTCATCTCAGTGCTGTGTAATGGTCCTCAGTGTGTGATTGTGGCTGTTTCTTCATCTCGGTTGTGTAATGGTCCTCAGTGTGTGATTGTGGCTGTTTCTTCATCTCGGTGCTGTGTAATGGTCCTCAGTGTGTGATTGTGGCTGCGTCTCTTCATTTCGGTGCTGTGTAATGGTCCTCAGTGTGTGATGTGGCTCTGTATCTTCATCTCAGTGCTGTGTTATGGTCATCAGTGTGTGATGAATAAATGTATCTCTTCATCTCGGTGCTGTGTAATGGTCCTTAGTGTGTGATTGTGGCTGTGTCTCTTCATCTCGGTGCTGTGTAATGGTCCTCAGTGTGTGATTGTGGCTGTGTCTCTTCATCTCGGTGCTGTGTTATGGTCCTCAGTGTGTGATGAATAAATGAGTCTCTTCATCTCAGTGCTGTGTAATGGTCCTCAGTGTGTGATTGTGGCTGTTTCTTCATCTCGGTGCTGTGTAATGGTCCTCAGTGCGTCATTGTGGCTGTGTCTCTTCATCTCGGTGCTGTGTAATGGTCCTCAGTGTGTCACTGTGGCTGTGTCTCTTCATCTCAGTGCTGTGTAATGGTCCTCAGTGTGTGATTGTGGGTGTTTCTTCATCTCGATGCTGTGTAATGGTCCTCAGTGCGTCATTGTGGCTGTGTCTCTTCATCTCGGTGCTCTGTAATGGTCCTCAGAGTGTGGTTGAAGCTGTGTCTCTTCATCTCGGTGCTGTGTAATGGTCCTCAGTGTGTGATTGTGGCTGTGTCTCTTCATCTCAGTGCTGTGTAATGGTCCTCAGTGTGTGGTTGTGGCTGTGTCTGTTCATCTCGGTGCTCTGTAATGGTCCTCAGTGTGTGATTGTGTCTGTGTCTCTTCATCTCTGTGCTGTGTAATGGTCCTCAGTGTGTGGTTGTGGCTGTGTCTCTCCATCTCAGTGCTGTGTAATGGTCCTCAGTGTGTGGTTGTTGCTGTGTCTCTATGTCTCCGTGCTGTGTAATGGTCCTCAGTGTGTGGTTGTGGCTGTGTCTCTTCATCTCAGTGCTGCGTAATGGTCCTCAGTGTGTGGTTGTTGCTGTGTCTCTTCATCTCCGTGCTGTGTAATGGTCCTCAGTGTGTGGTTGTGGCTGTGTCTCTTCATCTCGGTGCTCTGTAATGGTCCTCAGTGTGTGATTGTGTCTGTGTCTCTTCATCTCAGTGCTGTGTAATGGTCCTCAGTGTGTGGTTGTGGCTGTGTCTCTTCATCTCAGTGCTGTGTAATGGTCCTCAGTGTGTGGTTGTTGCTGTGTCTCTTCATCTCCGTGCTGTGTAATGGTCCTCAGTGTGTGATTGTGGCTGTGTCTCTTCATCTCCGTGCTGTGTAATGGTTCTCAGTGTGTGATTGAGGCTGTGTCTCTTCATCTCGGTGCTGTGTTATGGTCCTCAGTGTGTGATGAATAAATGTGTCTCTTCATCTCAGTGCTGTGTAATGGTTCTCAGTGTGTGGTTGTGACTGTGTCTCTTCATCTCCGTGCTGTGTAATGGTCCTCAGTGTGTGATTGTGGCTGTGTCTCTTCATCTCGGTGCTGTGTTATGGTCCTCAGTGTGTGATGAATAAATGTGTCTCTTCATCTCAGTGCTGTGTTTTGGTCCTCAGTGTGTGATTTTGGCTCTGTCTCTTCATCTAGGTGCTGTATAATGTTTTTCAGCGTGTGATTGTGGCTGTGTCTCTTATCTCTGTGCTGTGTAATGGTCCATAGTGTGTAATTGTGGCAGTGTCTTTTCATCTAGGTGCTGTGTATTGGTCCTCAGTGTGTAATTGTGGCTGTGTCTATTCATCTTGGTGCTATGTTATGGCCCTCACTGTGTCACTGTGGCTGTGTCACGTCACCTCGGTGCTGTGTAATGGTCCTCAATGTGTGATTGTGACTGTGTCTCTTCATCTCGGTGTTGTGTAATGGTCCTCAGTGTGTGATTGTGGCTGTGTCTCTTTATCTGGTTTCTGTGTAATGGTCCTCAGTGTGTAATTGTGGCTGTGTCTCTTCATCTCGGTTGTGTGTAATGGTCCTCAGTGTGTGATTGTGGCTGTGTCTCTTCATCTCGGTGCTGTTTTATGGTCCTCAGTGCGTGATTGTGTTTGTGTCTCTTCATCTCGGTGCTGTGTAATGGTCCTCAGTATGTGATTGTGGCTGTGTCTCTTAATCTCGGTTCTGTGTAATGGTCCTTAGTGTGTGATTGTGACTGTGTCTCTTCATCTCGGTGCTGTGTAATGGTCCTCAGTGTGTGATTGTGACTGTGTCTCTTCATCTCTGTGCTGTGTAATGGTCCTCAGTGTGTGGTTGTGGCTGTGTCTCTTCATCTCGGTGCTGTGTAATGGTCCTCAGTGTGTATATTTTGGCTGTGTCTCTTCATCTTAGTGCTGTGTAATGGTCCCCAGTGTGTGATTTTGGCTCTGTGTCTTTATCTCGGTGCTGTGTTATGGTCCTCAATGTGGTCCTCAGTCTGTTATGGTGGCATTTTATGGTCATACTCATCAGTGGTTTCTGCAATCATCTAGTTGTGGAAAAAAGACCTGGTTGCTTATTTCATTGTTTTCTTGTAGTCATCTGCCATATTATGCTCTGTGTCTCTTCCAAACGCGGCAATAGTTGGTCTGCAGTGTCTGATTGTTGCATTTTTTATCGTGCGCACTTTCATTTGTAAACATTGCTTGCATGTCTTGAATTTGCGTGTAAATGCATGATTCTGTTACCCCACCCCCTCCCCTGATGCCAGCAGTGGAGTCGGGTACATGTATTGATTCCTGATCTTTGCCATATTTCTTACTTCAATATGAGACAGTCGGTAGATGGAAATAATATCTATAGTCTGATTAAAAAACACTTATTTCATCTGAATGATAAACAAAATTGTTATATGACTTGAGACAGTCCTGACTGGCCTAATTTGTCTCAATATATCTTTGTGTCTACACGGCTTACATTTTGATATGAGGATGAAACCAGTACTCATAAAAATTGGAAGCTTTAGTCCCTGGATGTTTATCTGTATTCTCTCATGAAGATTAATATTTAAGCACACAATTATGACGGATACCGGTCACATATGCTATGCTATTGTGGTAAACAGAAAAATATTGTGTAGAACCATATTATGAATGTTTTCTGTAGATGGAGGTCAACTATTTGAATCTCTGCACCAGTTCTGGGGTAGGTGACGGCTTTGACCAACAAAAAGGACATAAGGTAGTTTGCTCTGCTGGATTCTTCAGCAATGACATTCAGTAAAGTCATGTGCGCATATATGACGAGAACCAAGTACACCAGGTGCTGCTCTGTATATTCTTGGCACATATGTAACTGACTAACTAGTTACCTTCAGTGGTTTTCCTATGTCTCTGTTAACGTTCTGGTTTTTGGCGTTCCATATTGTAAGGTCTATCTTTTGATACTCGTTTGCCTTTAGAACCCAGGTACAGTTGATAGTGTCACCCGCTGTACTCGTGCTGATATCTGTGTTTATATTAAACACCCCCAATTCATTCATAAGCCTGGCACCACATAGAAAGCCTAGTAAAAACAAAAAGTGGGGCATTACTTATGATCTAACGCCGTTGGTCTTATGTGTCAGTTCAAAATGTATAAACTACGAGCACAGTCTGATCTGCATCTTTGTCAGTTGCTGTCCAGAAGGAATTACAGATATACACGCAATATTCTAGATAAACCAGGTAGCTGAGTAGGCCCGAGGTTAAACAACTTTTTGCATGCTAAACTCAACTAAGCATGAACATACAGTTGTTCATAAAAACTAAATTGCTGAAAAATATAATAATTATTTTGCTTGAAAAACCTTTAAATACTTCATTGATCCTGCTAAATCTTTGAGCCCGATAAACTACGTTCAGTAGAGACGAGGCTGAAAAAAGATGCATTTCCATATCGCAATCCCAGAGGCTGATTTAATAATGACTAACACAAAACCATCAGAAGCGTCCAGATCAATTACATAAGACAGGCCTCGATATTATAAAGCTGTTTTGCTTTTCAACGTTTATAAGCATGATAAATAGATCATCTGAGAGTTTGAAAGCCAGAACATTTCTTATTTTTCAGCATTTTAGGTTTTATGAGCTGTTGAAATTTCATACTCAGGGACCAGTTTACTACATCTTTCTAATAAAGCGTTAGGGAGAAACTTGTGAAAATTAACTTTTAAAATCATATCAAGCACTATTAAGTACACAAATGCAGCTATGTACATTTGTACCTCATGGGTGCAAAAACGAGTTTTTGGATGGTACGCTAAATTTCGGTTCTCCAATTTTACTGAATTACTAACACGAGTACACAGAGATGGAATTAACTACACATAGTCATATAATATTAAAAGAAAATGGGTTGGAGTTAAATGATTTGAGTGCTAAATATATGAGTCCATTCTTAAGAATTTTTCTCAAAGTAGGGAAAAAGGTAAATATCAGTAATCAATACAATCAAGTGTCACACCCAACCCAGAACACCATAAGGGAAAATATCTTACGCAATTGAGAAAAGGGGTATGTTCTGTCCCAGCAGATGATCACAAGGCTGCAAGGAACAGACAAGATAGTATGAACAAAACACTTAAATAACAAAGAATCCACAAAAGAAGCAGCGCCATGAAACGGTAAGTAAACAATTACTTGGGGGGGGCTAAAGCATGTTTAACGGTATCACCCTTAGTTCCGATGTGGCTCAACACTTATGGCAAAGTGATAATTCACAAGAAAACACACCGCACAAGAGAGCCAATTGATAAACCCTTTCCCATCAGGTGACGCGAAGACTGCAAGGAACAGACACGGCAACTTAAGAAAGACAAACATAAAACATAGTTAACAAAAAGGATCCTAAAAAAGAAGCACCACATTGGAACGGTCAGCAAAATTCACGGAAGGGCTTAAATATGTTTAACGGCCAGATGTCACACTAAATTGTGATATGGATTAATACATAGATGGGTTGGTTCACTGAAAGATCCTTAAATCATGTCATTCGAGCTATGCAGATTCAGAAATAAAACTATGCAAATGTGTTGTTCATAGAGTCTTAAATGCGCCATACACAAGCAATGGAAATCGATACAGACCTTCGCCATAAAAAGAAAGTAACAACAACAAGTATCCGCACATACTTGCGAAACGAAATATTACATACATATAAAACAAATAATTTCTAATCATAGTCCAGATCATTTGTTGAAGACAACACATCTGTAAATGGTCAATGCCTCTAGATAAGAGTGAGTAATTGAAAATGATTGTTCTTATTTCTCAAACCTAAACATACGGTGTGTGTACTCAAACAATTAATTTGTAAGAAAATAATCACAATTAAGTGCTAAAAAAGTTTCCTTACTGGATCTATGAAAATCTGCATACATGTAAATTGAAAATGGGGAAAGTCCAGCACAATTCGTGATTCGAATCAAGCCTAAGGAGTACGTAAGAGTACATTACGCGTAGTACAATGTGCATAAAAGCTTTATTTTGTTAGCGGGAACTGGCTTAAGGAAAATTAGTTCAGTAGCATCTGGTTTCAGCCCTTTTAAAATCCAATTTTCTAAGTATGAGAAAAGTTTAAATTAGCAGAATAAATAAAGTTTATGTATTTTCAATAAAATATCATAATCGTTTATTGTGTTGGCATGATTTCTGAGACGTCAGTGTCACGCTATGTAACGTCAGCATCACTATATCAAAGAATGCACATCGGAGGTCTGATTCCACGGAATTTTACGTAATTTGCCGTGGCAGTTCCGATTGATCTGCATACATGTAAATTGGGCCTCGTTGTGAGAAGCCAGGCTAACCTACGAGGGGGGTTCAATATGTAATGAAAACCCATTCATAACTCCATCCACAAACGCATTAGGATCTTATGCTATATGCCAAACGAAAGATCACAGCGTCGCCGTTAAAATGGTGCATAAAACATTATTCTATCTTTCCAAATGTAATAAGTTACACACTTTTTAAAAAGCACACTAATATACACTGCATATATTTTCCTCCGAATTGTAAAGACTCATTTAAACAAAGGTAGAAAGGCATGCTGTATTTTCTAAATCAAACATTTAACTTGCATGAATCACATATTCATAGTTTTCTGCCTATCTCCCCGTTATCTGCTATAACGATACAAATTTTGAACGCTACCGATTTCTGGTGCAAACGGTTTTATTACGTTACCCCCTCTTACGTTGACGTCGTTTAAAGCAATGGACGTAAAACTAAAATGCGCACGGTTCTTGAAAATCGGAAATGTGGTTTTGTACCAGGAAAGGACAATTTTGATTGCATCGAAGTTTCAATACACACAGTGCATAGGCAGCAGACCAGTTAAACTGAAACCAATATCTAGGAGTATCTCATCTGAGTGGTATACCATTTTCGTTTCCTATAATTTTATTGTCTGAGATTAGCCAGCCAGATTATGTACATGTAAACACGTGTAACAATGTCCAAATAATGCATCCGAATGCAAACATTGATGAAACGCGGTATTTTGTCTGATCCATTTCAGTGTAAGCCAGAGATGGCATTCTTTTAAGTGATTTTCTTATTTCAAATGACGTACTTAGGGGTACTTTATGATGGAGATTAAATATGGAAATTTTAAAATCGGCTGTATTACTTACAAATGAACATCCAAGCGACCAGAAACAATGTTACCAATGATTTTCGTATAAATTTTCGCTATGCATTCGTTCACGCAAAGACGACTCTGTCAATGGATAGCCAGAAATGTAGCATCAAGGAGGATTTTAACCAAAGTGGCAGCCTCAGTATTTCGTAGAATATAAAGCAATATCGAAAATTTTTGCAGGTATAAAGAAGCAGACTGAAAACATCCCTCGTTCACGTACTTATCTGCTTTTGAAAACTTTGTTTTATTTCATATCGCAGTGTACTTCAGTACCCTATCTTAAAAGTGGCTTGTGTAAATTGGGTAAGGAGCTCGACAACTGCAATTTTACATTTATTTAGCCAAGAAACAGATCTTTTAATAAAAGTAATTATGAAGTGTGTAAATATAAAACTTTGGGATAGACTAGGCTGTTTTCATTACATATTGAACCCCCCTCGTAAAAGCAGTCTGCTGAGCTACAGAACCACTCAGAATGTAGACAATTTGCCTGTGGCCAGTCTAGCAACTATTTGTTTTATTAAGCGAATATCAAAGACGCCGACCAGATTACATGGATGCGCATGCTAGTCTGCACATTTGTTATTCGCATGCAACGAAGTCAGGTTTTCTCGCAACGGAGCCAAATTGGTGTAAAAAGTGCGTAGTCATACCATAAAAATGTGTGTAAGTGGCATTGAAGCCTTTGTAATTAATTCCAAGATCAGTGTGGAATTTAACAACCATAGTATTGAAGGAGGTTGATATAACAGACGCTGTAATGTTGCCACAGTATTGTCCAAGCACTAAATCTTCATATTCAGCTCTTTCATATACCTGTTAAAAGGAACATAGTATCGAAAGATATCTTAGTTGAGAATAGAAATATAATCATTAACTTTATACTGTTAAATACATTTACAAATTGTTTCATCGAAATAATCTATTTCAGTAGAGCATTGGGCGTGAGTGGGTTTCATTTAACTTTCTATTATGAAGAAGTTTTGCATTTACGAATATGTCTGCAAGCCTGGAAATATGGCATGCAAAGTTTGCGGAACTTCCAACTTATCTTAAGTATTGTTTGTTAAAAGTAAACCAGGTCGCTAGTAAAAAGAAAGATTGTTTATTATGGTGTTTCTGGCTATATTTAGGCGCTGAGAATGCTATGTCATTGGCTTTTATACACTATGTTTGAGTCCTCTCATTATTTCTGCTGGTATTGAGAGTTTGAGGGTTGTCAATGGCGGACCAGACCTCAGACTATATGATGTTTCCGTCTTAAAGACTTATCCATAGATGAGAGGGTTAGAGCCTGTTGTTGCGTCTCTTGTTGGGCCCACCAGGGTTTAACTGTTTGATTCTTTTGCTCCAGTATTCAAATGTATGTGCTGTTTGGTCCTTATCTGTGTTTTTCTCCTGTTCATATTTTGATATACACTCAGTGGCTATTTATGATTTCCCAAAATGGCAAGCGTTGTTACATTTGCAAAAAAATAAGTTCATTTAACATTTGGATAATTTGAAAACGAGGAATGCAAATTATCTGAAATTTTGAACATATAAATATTTGCTATTTTCAACTTAAAGATGCTAGATTATAATAGAAATAATATCAACCCTGATTTTGATACAGTAAGAAAATTTGATTTGGGTCCTAAACTTCTTTCGCTTTTACATAACTATAGATATTTCTTAATGATGTTAATAGGTTATAGTCGTAAGCTACGAACAAGTTATGTTCACATCTTAGTAATTTTTTCACTGTGATATTGGGGCTGGTGAGGTATTTGTACCCCTGACCCAAAATCCAAATTATTGAATGAATCCACATGAAAACTAAGGAACAGTTATCAGTCTTTCTTGGGTCTATATATGAGTTTTTGAAGCAATTAGTCTTTAATTATTTTACTGACCCGTTCCAAGGCGGTACTTCTTTTGTGGATCATATGTATTATTTATGTCTTGTGTTTGTAATACTTTCGCGTCTGCTCATTACTGCCTTGTGGTCACCTGCTGGTAAAAAGCTGACCTCTCCGCTCTTGTTTGTGATGTTAAAGTGTGATTTTGTCATTTTCCCATGTGGTATCCTGGGTCAGGTGTGGTAATCATTGTATCAATTCCCGATCTCTGCCACCTTTCTTGCTTAAATTGTTTCATTCTTTCAAATCGAAAAGACAGCACCCTGTGAGTCAGATTTTGCTTACGAATTTGGCTTCCAAACTTTCATACAAAATCATAGGATGGTTCTACTTAAAAAAATAAATGTACTGTAAAAATGTAACCCTTAATGGTACTTTCAACTGAAAATAATTAAAACGCAAATTTTATATCACTGCATATGCTGCTTGTGGAACTCATATAAGGACTGACAGTGAAAATTAGCAGTTTTTAGGATCCAACCATAGATTTTATTCATCAACATTTATTTTAAAAAAAAATCAAACAGAACACTGTTATGATACATCATAAAACATGCATACACTATATTCCTGCATTTGTTTATTTAGTTTGTTTTTACAGCCAACGTGTACTGCAGCTGGATCTTTTTCATAGCATTATTTTATATCCTGCTCTCCGCTATGTATTACTATTTATCAGTGTATATACTAATTTGAACTTAAACAGCATGTTTTCCAATACTTTTTAAATATTTCTGCTAATTTTCAATAAAACATATTACAATGTGACATTTTACAGCAATTTTTCAACACCTGATATCTGTTTTGAAAAAATGGAGTCAATGTTTGTGATACTCAATATCTCCATAGCAACAGATGATGACATCGTACATATTGGTGATGACGTAAATATATATCCTGTTTATTTATCGAGGACAATTATCATTTGGGAAAATTATCTTAATTGGCTAGAAAAGACCATTGTTTCAGACCATATTTTTCGTCAATATCTTGTAAGCTGATTTGAGAACTCATCTTTGGCCATTGGATGTATATGTACTTGGTGATCATACATCGAATAGCCAGGAATGCAAACTATGTGTCTTAACCCACATCAATATAAAGTGTGAGTTTGGGAAGCTAACATGTTTTCGCCATCCATTAGTTTTTCTTACCATTCTAAGGCGATGCGTCTTTTGTGGATCCTTTTTATTTGTGCTTTGCATTTGTCTTTGCTATACTGTCTCTTGTGTATGATGTTTTGTCACGTTTTTTGTCACATTCCCATATGGTGTCCCAGGTAAAGTGAGGTACTTGATCGTAAAGATTCCTGATCTTTACCTGCTCCTTTTCTTTGTTTTGTGTTTCATGTCACATCAACAGGTAAGTTCAAATGGGGACAGGACCACGGAGACAGACTGAAGCAGTCGTATATTGGACGAGCTATGAGAAAGAGATTAAGCTTATGACATTTGGGCTGTGGTATCAAACTGCTGGGGAAGTGAGAATTTATTGATAAGATATATCACTCTGTTACTGGAAAGGAGAAATGTCTTGCTACATCCCCAGTAATATACTGCTATGGAAAATTATAAATTGTTGATGCAATTGGCTATCTTTTAATGTTGGTTAAGAAATAGATTTGCGCTTGAAGTAATGTGCTGCTTAATAGTTCACTAGGTAAAGGTCTGACATTAAATCTTTGTAAATCACAATCGTGTAGCGAACCTCAACAAAATAAGGTACAGAATATATTTTCAGTAAGATGTCACTTTTTGGGTAAAATTTTGGATTATACTATTTTGGCAGGCTTGTAGTCCAATCTATGCTACCTAATTACCTGTTTTCTGACTCTTGTTCCATGCTTGAAATTTACGTCACGTAACGTCGCCGCAAAACAGGTAACCGTCGTTAGCCTCATTTTAAAGGATAGTGATACAGAATTAGAAAACCTCAGTTCGTTGATCTGGCTCTCTGTATCAGATGACCAGTAAACAGACAGTTCAAAAGGTGTCTCATTTATAGGCGCATAATAAAGTCACTGCTGTAGTTTGCTTGAGTTTTCAGTTATTGTAAGTGCATATATAAGAATCAATCATGAGTGTGAGAGTAGGATAGCATCACGAGGCTTGCCGAGTGATTACAAATGATGATCCAAAGGGCCAGATTTTTCTATACTACCCTCACACGAATAATGGATTCTTATTCTTGCTCACCACTGTTTTTATTTATTTATTTTATTATTTATTTTAAAATAAGCTTCCAGAAGTCCCTGAATACGCTAAGATGCAATTTCACATGATGACATTTCTTAACGTCCTGGGTAAGATAGCATGGGTAAGATCAGATTTTCTATCTCAGGGTAAAATCTCAGATATCCTTATCCTGTGTGCAAGATTATCCGGTGTGCGAAAATCTGTTATTTTATACTAAGCAGTGAAATCAATGCATATCAAAAACAAATAAAAGTGATATCAATCACTAGTGAAATGATAACATATCAATCACTAGTGATTGATATCAGCCTATATTTTCACTGTAGCGTTTTTTAACTACCTCTGACTTTTCCATTCACTTAATGCAGCTCACTTCGAACGCATATAACTTTCTTATTTTTAGTGTGGGTATGCATTTTCTAAGTAGGAACATGACGAACATTTTGGTACAAAATTATTCTAATTTCCAGAAATTTTTCAGCACCTCCCGCTTCAGTAAATGATGCAATGCGTGTAACCCATGTTACGTATCGTCATCAAACATTAATGACGTCATGTATGACGTCACTTGTCTCGCACATTGACGCTGAATATCTTCTTTCTTTTTATCTGTAAGTACCGATGACTATAGATTGATTCAGATATTCTGTCACAAATACTCCTTTGTCTTCTTTTATATTATTGTGATTTGGCTTGAAGCATGGTTGATTAACCGTAAATCTTCTAAAAGTTAGATCTATAAAATAAAATGAAAATGCGATTTGGACGTCATTTGACCGCTGCTGATTCCAACCAGGTCCTGAATATACTAAACTCCTTAGTGGACATGCCAAACGTAGTGTTACACGGCAGTTTTGAGATCAGACGATTATGAACAAGAAACCTATTAAATGGCTCAGTAGAAAATTATCAAAAACGTGGGCGTCCAAAAAAAACCATCTCATGCTGATGATAAAATTATGCTCAATGTGGTTAGGAGTGCCAGGATTCATTCAGCTAAAGCTGATACTTGATCTATTTTGGTACTATCTGGCACTATCGTGCAACAGCCTGCATGTCAGATTGTAAACCATATAACGGGTTATATCTATGTTTTTTTCTTAAATAACGCAACAGTGGGCCTCAGACTCAGTGACGGCCTTGAAAAAAGGCTTTCCCAGTGGATTGCCGCTTGTCTTTAGCTCGGGTACCATAACTCAATTTGAAATTTTCTTTGACTCTGACTATCTGTGAGTCAATAACCGTTTTCTTTTTTTTTCCTCGTCGATTTTGAATTTGATTCAATTTTTCAGTGTGATGATGCATTGCATAAGCTAGAACGACATGCCAGCTAACGAAAAGTATGTGTTTCAACAGCATTAGAATCCTAGGCAAATATCTGGCGCATGTAAAATGCATTTAAGCCCTCAGTGGCTTAGGTTGTTGTTCGTTACAAAGTAAGAAAGGTGGCAAAGAGCAGGAATCGATACAATCAAGTACCACACCTGACCCAGGATAACACTTGGAAAAGTGGCTAAAACACAATTTAACACCACAAACGAGAGCTAAGAGGTCAGCCCTTTCCAAGCAGGTGACCACAAGGCAGCAAAGAACAGAGGCGTAAGCATGACATACACAAGACATAAATAAACAAATGATCCACAAAACAAAAATAGTAAGTGAGTACGATCAGGAAATACCACAATCATAAACCGCAGACAACCCCTTGGCACCGCGAGGAAGAGCCGCTCAACCATCACAAGCCACTAGGAAGACAAACCAAGCAAAGCAGCCAGCTCTCTCTTCCCCATCAAGATGATTGAAATACTAGAATGGACATAAAGTAACGTACAACAAAACATAGAACAATTACAGACTCCCACAATGGGAGTAACAATAAACAAAAAAGTCAACAACAACAGAACCACCGCCTTAGAACGGACAGCAGCCTAAGCCACCAGGAGGCTTAAATGCATTTCACAGGTACCAAATCTTCGCCCTAGATTCTGCTGTTGTTGAAGTACAAGAAATGTTCAGCTCGCATGGAGGCCATCTAACGAATGCAATGTATCATTATGGAGAAACACTCTAATCAAATTAACACACCATGATAAAACAAAGAAAAGGGCTCATGACTCACAGATAGTCAGAGCTAAAGAAAACCTCAAGTTGAGCCACGGTGAGTCCAGCTACAGATAAGCATCAGGCACCAACCTACTGATTAAAGTTTTACGTCAGAGCCCTCATAGAGTCTGAGGCCTGACCCACCGTCGTGCAATTAAAGAGGAAACCATAGCTATAAACCGTGATTGGGTTTAAAACTAGGCATGCACATTGTCGCATGATATCCAAGTTATATCCAACCCTTATATAACGTTTTACTATCTTTTTGAATTGATCACTAAAATTAGGTTTTCCAACATTTCGTTTCAATTTATAAACTAAATCACCATAAAATATAGGTTCTGATATGCCTTGTTGCAGAAGAGTTTTTAACCCAATGTTGTATTAGCAATTAACTCTGAGTGTCTGTGGTAGAATTTAGAAAATGCTTTTCGAATTTTATGATATCTATAACCTTGTTTAAATAGCTTAGCAGTTAGAAATAAGTTTCTGTTGTTGAAGTCATCAACATTAGAACACATTCTAGCAAAACGAATAAGTTGAGAAATATATACACCATAGGAAGGAGAGCGAGGAACATCTCCATCAAGAAATGGGAAATTTACTATTTCAAAATTTAAATCATCCAGTTTATCATAAATTTTAGAAGAAACTATGTCATATATTATTGACAAAGTCAAGTCCAAAAACGGAGCTTCAGTATCAGAAGAATTCCCCTTCTTTAACTGAAGTTCAGTGGGATAAATCTGACCTACCATTTGTTCAAAATAAGGATTATCAATATTAAGTAAGTCATCTAAATATCTGGAGGTTTAGTTAAAGCTTCAATAATATCAGTTTGATTATTGTCTGACAGAGACAACATAAAGTCTCCCTCATAACAAAACAAAAACAAATCGGCAACAAGAGGAGCATAATTAGTACCCATTGGAATACCTACAATTTGTCTATATAATTTCGAGCCAAATCTTATGAATACATTGTCCAAAAGATAATGGAGCGCATCACACATTTTCTGACATGACCACAATTTATATCGTTTAGGTTGTTCAGAAGTAAAAAGGCATTTTATCATTACAAGCCAAATAAAGTGAGCCCTCTCTGTTAAATGTTTGTTCAATTAATTCTGTTAGTTTTTCTTTGATTAGATTTTGAGGCAATGTAGTATAGAGAGTAGTGAAATCATATGTAGACAAGTCTCGCCTTGGAACAGTCAGTAAAAATATTTCACTGAAGGGTCTTTAACTTGTTTCACTGCGACAACCTCACCCTAAGTTCAGATATGGATGAAGACACATAGATATTTAGTTTGCATAAAGACAAGGCTAAGGCACTGCTGTAGGTGATTAATTACTGTGTTCTCATTACTTGTGGGGGTTCTTTTTTTCGTCCATGTTCTTTTTATACAGTGCTTAACTGTCTTTAGTTTCTAGTTTTGCAATTATGATCCTTCTGAGGAGAAGACAGCTGATTGCTCTAACTTAAATGTCTTCCTGATGTCTTTTGACTATAAGTGGTATGCAGCTTTATCTCAAGGTGCTGTGGGCCGGTGTGTTGTTTTTTTGGTTTTGTTATTCCTATTTATCATATGACGTCGCGTCTGGGAGTGAAATAACGCCATGCGAAAAAATCGATAAATCACTAGTGGTTTACAGATTTAGTAACGTATCGTAATGACGTCTATCATAACGTTGCGTTAACGATGGCAAAATCTTGACGTTTTCACGCCAAAAATGCGATGTTGAAGTACCTTTAATGGCATGTGATAAATAGACTCTTACATTCGTGCTCCTGTATAGCCGAGAATTAAATCACTTTTTCGCAACAAGTTTAATAAATGCAATAAAACATGAGCACTCATGTAAGATCCTCTATTTATATCACTTACCCTTTCTTGAATACAGATAAGTGCGTAACAAATTGTCTAAATACGTGGCTACATTACCTTTAAATAGTCGTATGAACATAAAGCATTCGGTTCTATCTCCATATATATTAGTGTGAAATGTATCCCAAAGAATTCAGGAGCCTTTATAATCCACGTACACTCTTCATTACTGTCATATAGGCCATCCCCATCTCTGTCGAACGAACTGATCCAACCGACTGAACTTTCAAGTACTTCACCACATTCGGATGATGTTTCTGTAACTGTGTATAAATGTATCAGTACATATACTAAAACCAAGGTTCTAATCGGTCACTTTTCAAACTCATTATTTGTGACCAAACGCTTATAAAATTAAAATGATTCTTTGCCTGTATATGTGTATTTAAATGGGCAAACGTTTAGCAGTGTTTTTGAACAGTTTTCTTTTCTTTCAAAGATTTTTGGGGTAAAAATGCAAAAATCGACTTTTTTAAGGGAAAATGGTTTTGAGAGTAGTCTTTTTTTTATAAAATTGACGTTTAGATGGTTACAAACTGGTATGTCCGATTTGAAAAAACGCCAAACAATTGAAATTTTGCTTATCGTAGATTTTTTACGCATTTTTAAATGTTGCATTTTTCAAATTTTTCGAGATTTTTGAAATTCACCAGTATTTCCTGGTAAAATTGTTAAATGCACTTTATTTTATTTGAACACTGTAGGCCAAACACAGTAGAACTTGATTAGTCCATTTTTGGCGATTATTGTTTTACGACTACTGTACACTTCCGGTTTCAATGTGAGAGTTTAAAAATCGATTTGGTAGCATTATATTTTTGTTTTGTTTATTTCAATTTTTTTTAAAGAAGGACGGTGACGTCTGGTGATAATAAATAATCGCTGAAAATGTCAATGCCGGTTCGCTGATAATAAAGCATACAGAGCAATGCAAAGTCTCTAAGTAAATTGCAAGCTTAAAGCTGAATTTCAATGATTAACCTGCTAAAAGTGTTTGTCTTATGTTGTTGAGAAGCAAAAACGACGAGTCCGATGGAATCAAAATTTTTGAGGTTTATTCTTCTTATATCACGATAGCCAGTAACATCTTCAAACAAACAAAAACGTTAATTTGTGTTATGGTTTATATCGTAGAAAAAGTGTGAATTTTTGAAATGAGGGTACCCTTTCTCTAACTTCGTCTGTGCAAAAAGCACACGTCATTTTTTAATGAAATAACTTGCAGAGTCTCGGCAAAGTATTGCTTCACTTAAAAAGACATGAATTTTGTATACCCTACGTTTCACTTTCTGAACTAGCGTAAACATGTATGGTGACCGTTTAGCAGTTGGCTTTTGTATATGTAAATGTTTTTTCGTACATGTACACTCATTTTATATGTGTTTGTATATTTATCAAGAATGATTATTGTGAATAGTGCCTGAAATATTTAAATTTGGCTCGTTACGCATACTACTATTACCACGTGTCCCTAATTGGCGCTCAGGCTACCTGGAATTAATGGTGTTTAGATGAATGGGACATTGTTTTACATCTAAGTAAGGCAATCGATGTAAATATTAACTGGCACATGGTGGCCCAATTGTGAGTTGTTAGCCATTTTTGTTGTTTCTACACAGTCTGTTTATTGATTAGGTTAAACGTTGTTTCTCTGTGATGATGTATGTATTGCATAGTTTGGAAACCTCATGCCAGATAAACATTTTTGTGTGTATTTATCAACAACAATATCTAGGGTGAAGAATTTGGCACAAGCAAAATGGATTAAGCCCCCCACCCCCTTGTTGCATAGGCTGTTGTCCGTTCTAAGGTGGTGGTACTGTTGTTTTTGATACATTGTTTAATAATCCTCGCTTTAGTAGGACGGGGTTGTGTTTGGTTCTTGCTTGGTCCGTTCTAGTTTTGCAATCGTCTTTACGAGTAGGAGAGAGCTGGTTGCATTATTACACTTGTCTACCTGATGCCTTTTACCTTTTATGCCCTGTGGCTCTTCCTCATGGTGACGTTAGTTAGTCTGCAGTGTGTGATTGTGGAACGTCCTGTTCATACTCACCTTTTTTCCAAATAGTTCAACTCTGTATGTATAGTTTGTAGCACACTCATTTGAGATTTATACATTTGGCATTGGGTGTATCAAGATCTTATCCACTGTTCTCGCCGGGTAGGTGGCATCAAAAAAGTCAATTCTATCGACTAATGTAGATAAAAAATTGTTAGAAACAGTTTTCGATTGCCATTTATCGCCCGATTGGTGACAAATGGCAATCAAAAACATTGTTTTAGCTATTTGATCCGCGTTCGTCGATGTCAAGCGCATTTTTGATTGCCGTCTACCCGGTATGTTGTTTTTTATCTTGAAAAGGCTATTACGTTTCAGGAATGTAGTGTTCGTTTCTAAATGTGATTATACGGTAATATTCAATTGAATTAGGCTAACGATATTTAATTAATAGAATTTAAGTTTGAGAACCAACAGTAGTTTATACATTTTAGTCATGAAATAATAGCATTTACCTAGTAAACTTCTGCCATGTATTTCTATTTCATACAAGTGGCGCCAGGTTGTATAATTTAGATATATTTTCACTGCTTTTCCCTCAGGAGCGGGCTCGGCACATTCTATATTAATTAAATCGAATCTCATATGTACTTTCGCCCAATTAGACTTCTCCCTCCTGCTATTGTTGTCCATGTATAGTGAATTACAGACAAAAGGTGTTAGCCGCCAATCTCCTACAAATGCTGAAATGGCCACGTCTCCAATATCTAAATAAAGAGAATATCATTTATCGCTTATTGAACAGTGATCCAGCCTGTAAACTGAAAAATAGAATGCAAGCTTCGAGTCTTTTGGTGTCAAGTTCATCAAATAATAGAAGCTAAGCGTTTTGCTAGGGGCCATAGCGGAATCCATATACCTAAACCTCAAAGTAAGGAAGAAGACAACTATCAGATATCGATACAATCAAGCATCAGAAAAGATAAAGAAGGATCGATGCCATTAATATACTGAACAAAAGTGAAAACGCTACATTCCAATTATCAATAGTTTAAGAGAAAGTATTGGACAAAAAGTATGTACTAAAGCTTAATAATGTTGCCCAGACATCCAGCAAACGATTCGTTGAAACTCCCCCAATTTGTACCGTTTGATGTATGAGTTATGCTCATTTAAGTGTTTAAAGCTTTAATCGCTGAAATTTGCTATTGCGCATGCGCAAATTAAAATTGTTATGCTTATCAAAATAAGTCATAATTACGTTGTATACAAACACAAGAAAACTGCTTAATCACTTGAAACAAGCTCAGAAATCAATTTCAAATTTAGCGAAATTGTAAAATATTGAAAATTATCTCCCTTTGACAAAAACAAATAGGGAATATTAAATGTTTGGTAATCTTCGATTCATCACGATTTTCGATAATTTTCTTTTGCCAAATCAGGTAGACCTCTCAGCACATTGTTTCTACCATTTCTCGACTATTAATATCCTCATACTAAGATGCAACAACACATTGATTTTCCTATGGAGATTTCAGTGTTAAATTTTTAAACTTGGCAATTTGAGCGATAATCCGCTTTTTAAGATTGCTTTTCTTAACAATCAAAACACACTTGAGATAAGTCCTTCACAATTCTGGTTGTCACATGTCTAGACTACCATTTCGTGCAGTCGGATCTCGTAGGTAGTGGATTTCTGAAGGCCTAAATTGTGTTAGATTTCCGTTCAAATTGGCAACCTGAAAAAATGGACCCCTGTCACATTTAAATGGCTTTCTTGTGTTTCCTCGTGACAACATCCGTAAAACTTTCACTGTTATGCATTACACAGTATTTGAACTTTAATAAGTACTTTCAATTGCAATCTTGGTTTGCATAATTTTGTATATAGATGGCAAACAATTCAGGTGTAGCGTTTTCACTTTTGTTCAGTATATGATCATTTAATCGTTGATGTAAAGGATAGATAACCCTCTGTGTGTGTGTGTGTGTGTGTGTGTGTGTGTGTGTGTGTGTGTGTGTGTGTGTGTGTGTGTGTGTGTGTGTGTGTGTGTGTATGTGTGTGCAAAAAGGACGACATAAAATAATGATAGTCGCTGTGTCAGGTTATATTCTCTTGCTTTTCTGTTATTTACTAACTCGTATATCTTATAAAGTAAAACTAGTGTAAAACTTCCACTCAAAAATAGACGAAACAAAGGTCTTAATGCCAATGGTAGCTAAATGCAGGTCAAAAGTATTGCAGAATGCTCCCCTTATTAAGCGATTATTGGTCTTGAAAAACATTTTTTTAATCTTCTTGGGAGTGACCGTTTTACACAGGTTTTACTGTACATGTTTGATTTATAATTAGAAATGAGTAGTTAATATTCTTTTCGTAATCTCCTCGAACTTCTGAATATTTTTGTAATGCTTAGCTTTAAATATATGAGCAATGAGACTGCAAAGCAAGCCAGCATCCAATGTTCGACTATCATCGGCCTGGTGGGATAATATTGCCCCTAAATGCCTTAAAGTAAGGTAACCGCACGTGACCCGTAATACTGTATGGGAAAGAGACAAAAATACGGAAAATACCACACAGATGGCTGCAAAGAACAGACAAGACAGTATGACAAAGACAAACACAAAGCATAAATTACAAAAATGATACACAAAAGAAGAAACGCATTGTATTGGGACGTTCAGTAAAAACATATTACTACTGCAGAGGATTTACATGTTAGTTGATTTTTTTAGAAAAAAAACTATTTTTTAGTGCAACAGTTGTCAATTCTAAAATGACGGCATTATATTTACTTCACCTGAGTGCATTTAAATGTATTGATATGCTATACCCATTTATCTATAATAATAAAACATCCATTTAGTGCCATGTAACTCATGTGTATTATATAGATACAGTATAAGTACAAAGTATTTTGTTAATAGGATTTGATAAAATAACGATTTTTATAATCTGAAGAAAAATATGCTCAAATAGATGTACTATTTCATGACTATCAGTAGCATATAACATGTAATGCAAAACGATAAATAATTGTATTAGCATAGCTTTTTAACACAAAAGTATGCTGTCTGTGTACTGGTGCTTTAAATTGTTCTTCACAATTTATTCAGAAATAATTTCGAATTACAAAAACGCACCAAAAACGAAATTGCGAAAGAAAAAGTAAATAAAGAAACAAAACAAAAAACACATATGCAAAAAAATGTGCAGAAAAGATACTGGAATTTTCAAGCATCTGATACTTCCTCATATGAATAGTATGGTGTTAGAGAGAGAGAGAGAGAGAGAGAGAGAGAGAGAGAGAGAGAGAGAGAGAGAGAGAGAAGTGTCGCCCTTTTGTGTATTTAGAGTGTATATGGTCTATTGCTTTTTTATTACTCTATTAAAGGTCTGAGACTACCCCAATTTCTTGTTGTATTGGGCAAGCCTGTCTTTCATGAAATAAATTTGCTTTTCTATATTGATTTTTTGACATAGATATGATTTAAAGTGTTTTAGATTTGGAAGTTGCTTCTGATATTTATTTTTGAAAACGAAACATTTCCCAAGCAAAATTATGAAGTTTTTTTAATTGAATTTCTGTTCGATTTGTTCCTTCCGTAATTCCCAGCAATATATATATCTTAAGTTAATTGGATGAATGCATTATAATCTTGCAAGAGTATTGATAAATTTGACCAAAAATGTTGTACATGGATGCATTCTCAAAATAGGTGATAAAGTTTTTAATTTCCATGGAGCAAAAATCACATAAAGCTGTATGCCCAATATTACATGAGGGTCTGGATGGGGTATAATGGTTAGTGAATAATGGCCCTTTTTTATAATGAATAGTGAATAATGAGCAAAGAAATAATGAATATGCTGAATAATGAGGGCCTAAAATTAATGAATACAACTATTTTTTAAGGAATAGAAGAAAAAAATAATGAATAGTGAATAATCATATTTCTTTGCCACCTTTTCTTACTTTTAATGAATAATTGGTCTTATTTTAATGAATAATCCAAAATTTTAATGAGATGAAATTTGGGCTAAATTTTTAATGAATAGTGAATACCAGACCCCCCCCCCATCCTGGCCCTCTTGCATTTTAATGAATAGCTGTTTGTTGGAATAATGCGTATTAAAAACTTATAATTACAGTTTTTAAGTTTAATGTCTTTCGTTGCCTGTAAGGAGGTCGTGTATATTGAAATTTGCTAGTATTGAAATAGAAAGTTTGACTTGTATAAGATTTTTTTTATTTATTTTCTATTTGGATTCAAACAAAAAATACCCATATAGTAAGGACAAATGCAAATATCAGGAATTGATACAACCAAGGATATCATATGGTAATTTCAAATTGACTGCATCATAAGGAAATATCACATGTAAGATTGTTGAATCGTTGTTTATTTTTACTCCCAATGTGGAGAGCTGTGTTTGTGTCATGTTTTTATTGTATATTGTCCGGACGCAGAGTTGTAGTCACATCTTTTCCGAACCGCAGACATAAATGGACTGAACAAAGGACTGGGACCGACTATATGGGTAACAAATGATCACATATGATAAGTAGCTTTACTTCAATTTATATATAATGAATAAATGATTATATCTTGTCAACATTTATGACGTTTCAAAATGGGTGCTGTTCATTAAATGTCATCGTTAGATGGATCGTCTCCCAAAACCATAGCTGTTTGCACGTTTCTGGGTCTACACTGGTTAAGGTCTACTCGATCAAAGTAATAAGGTTGCAAAGATCAGGAATCGATACAATCAAGTACCACACCTAACCCAAAGTCTAATTTGGTCAAGACAATGTGTAAGGTCACATTAAGGTGGTACAACGTTCATTATTGTGCAGGGCATCACCCAACAATATCATTGATCAATATTTAGGTGGAAGTTCAAGCATCACTCACAAATATGTCATTTCCCTTAAATTCATTCAATTAAATATTGTAATAGTGTTAGTCTGTACGACATGCAAAAGCATAACTTGAGCAATTACCCATTCCATATCTAAAAATCAATTTTGTCTGCAAAAGTGTCTCAGGCATAGCTTGAACATATACCCATTAAAAGTAAGTAATGGTGCAAAGATCAGGAATCGATACAATCAAGTACCACACCTGACCCAGGATACCAATGGGAAAGTGACAAACTCACAGAAGACACCACAAACGAGAGCCAAGAGGTCAGCCCTTTCCCAGCAGGTGACCACAAAGCACATATAAACAGACGTGCACAAAACATAGCAACCACAAGACAGAACAAAAACATAAAAGATCCACAAAAGAAGTACCGCCTTGGAACGGTCAGTAAAATATTTTACTGGAGGGCTTAAACCGGTTTAACGGCGCCAACCTCACCCTTAATTCAGATGAGGATCAAGACACATCATCTAGTGATCTTAAATGCGGTACAAGACATAGAGGATATACAGGGACAGGAATAATGGAAGGAAATTGTACACACAATCCTGAGGATTGGAAAAATAAGAGCATTAAATGAAAGTGCGGGGAGACTTTTTAGGGCCGCCACGCAGCACAGACAAAACAACTCTGATAATCAAAGTAAGTAAGGTTGCAAAGATCAGGAATCGATACAATCAAGTACCAGACCTGAAAATCACATTATACAAGGGTATATCAAGCATAATCTTAGCATTTACCCAAAATGCGTTAGTTCAAAGAGAATCTGTAGATAGCATTAGCATAACCAGCACATAACAGACAACATAAGCATAACTAACGTTATCTCTTGGCTTCAAACGATAAACTTCTGTTTAAACATCAATCTCTTATAAAATCTGCACACTCAATATCGTGGATCCGCAGTGTGCTGGAATAGCCCACCTTCAGAACCGTTCTTCAAGTCTTGTCACTGTCCGTATAAAAATCATCACTGTCGTAGCTTCATCATCATCATTATCATCATCATCATCATCATCATCATCATCATCATCATCATCATCATCATCATCATCATCAACAAACAAAGGGGCTGTACAAGAAGGGAATTCCCAGTCTTAAATGATTACCAATATAGCATCATCAATAATCAAGCTCATTGGTTGCAACAGCAACACAGGTCAGAGGCTACGGCTGCGCCCCTACAGTATTGCTTTGTGTCCTTTAATATTTTGCAACCATATTGATGGGAAAGAAGGAGCTGAACGCTTTAGCTTTTTTGTCGAACTGGTGTTTTGTGTTATGTAGCTCTCCCTCAAGAATGTTTGTAATAATTGGGATAATTCCTGATCATACTCACTTGTTTTTTGTGCTAATACGAGTTATACGTTACTTAAGCCACTGCATTTAAAAAGTATTGATAGACAATGTCTTTAAATAATCTGGCTGTGCATACACAAAACTAAAGTAGAAGGAAAAGATCGGGAATATATACAATCAGGTAGAAAATATGTTCTTAAAAATGTATCCTTTGGAACCAAAGACTGCACCGAAGAACTGATACTAGAGTGTGCATATTTCCTGGGCCAGACTAGCTAGTTTCTGCCATTTAAGCTTCATCAGTGACCCTCTAATAGTGTCAAAGTTCCACAATGAAACCCATGATTTCAAAGGACAAGAAAATAAAATTTACACTATAGGGAAAACCTGATCTGGGACACCATATGAAAATTTGGCAAAACACAAAAAAAACATCATACAAAAGAGAAACAAGAGGTGAGCCCTTTACCAGTTGAAACACAAAAGACCACAAGGAACAGACAAGACAGCATAAAAAAGACAAACATGAAACATAGATGACAACTAGAATTAAGAGAATCGGATGTGTGGCGAACCAGAAGTCAAACAAAATAAATTTGTTGAATTTATATCCCCCGCGAAGGGTTATTTTAGAGAAACTTATAAATCACAAAACATAAAACACATTTCTCCAACCCCTAAGTTCACCTTAGGTATAATGCAGATCGAAGTTAAAAGCCCATCAAGTAGTTTTCAGTGAATACTAAATTAAAAAAAAAACTAACCTGTACAATGTCAACCATGTTGCCACCATGTTGCTGCATTTTGTGATTCCTTTTTTTAATTTGACAGGCAACATAACCATGTTCTGAAAAAGTTTACTTTTGAGTGCTTACCTTTGCTTTACCTCCTTTTTATATCTTGATTTATATGTTTTAGGCGATGATGCATTGATAAGTTAGGGGTCTTTCATGCAATCCAAACGTCTATGTGTCTTGATCCACATCTGAATTAAGGGCGAGGTTAGTGCACCGTTAAACCGGTTTGAGCCCTCCAGTAAAATATTTTCACTGACCCTTCCAAGGCGGTGCTTCTTTTGTGGAATACTCATGTTATTTCTGTTCTGTTTTGTAATGCTTTCATGCACGTCTGTTTGTTGATGCATTGTGGTCACCTGCTGGGAAAGGGCTGACCTCTTGGCTCTCGTTTGTGATGTCTAATTGTGACGTTGTCACTTTCCCATTGGTATCCTGGTTCAGGTGTGTCGCTTGATTGTATCGATTCCTGATCTTTGCCCTCTTTCTCATTTTGACCTATTGACCCCTTCCCAGGGTGGGATGCGGTGATAATATTTGCTACAATGTTCCTTGATTCCCTCTAATTTGATATGCAACATGACCATGTTCTAAAAAAGTGAATTTTGACCTTTTGACCACTAGGGTGAGGGGGTCTACATTTCCTGATTCCATTTAAATTGATATGCAACATGATCATATTCTGAAAGTAGAATTTTGACTTTTTGATCTCAACCCAGGGTCAGGGGGGTAGGGGGTCTGCAGCAAAAATTATGTAATTTGATATGCAACATGACCATGTTATAAAAATGTTGATTTTTGACCTATTGACCTCATTCCCTAGCGTCATGGGGAGAGGGGCTGCAGGCAAAATATTTGCTACAATGTTGCTGCATTCCTAATTCCCTTTAATTTGATATGCAACATGACTATATTCTGAAAGTGGAATTTTGACCTTTGGTAAGGGGGTGGGGTTCTGCAACAAATTTTTGTGAATCCTTTTAATTTAATATGCAACATGACCTTGTTCTGAAAAAGTTGATGTTTGACCTATTGACCCCATCCCAAGGTTGGGGATATGCAGCAAAACATTTGCTACCACTTTGCTGCATTCGTGATTCCCTTAACATGACATTGTTCTTAAAAAGTTGAATTTGACCTTTTGACCCTAAAGTCAGGTGGAGGGGGGGGGGGGGGGTCTGCGGGCAAAACAATTGCTACCACGTTGCTATATTGTTTATTACAATAATTTGATATGCAACATAACCATGTTCTGAAAAGTTAAATTTTGACCTTTTGACCCAAAGGACAAGTGGGTAGGGTCTGTGCATATATAGGTCTCTAGCTCTCCCTCCCGCAACTTGACCATGTTCTGAAAAAGTTGAATTTGACCTGTTGACCCTAGGGTTAGGTGTGAGGGTCTGTGGGTAAAATATTTGCTATCATGTTGCTATATTTCATGATTCAATTTAATTTGATATGCAACATGACTGTGTTCTGAAAAAGTTGAATTTTGATCTTTTGATCCTACGGTCAGGTTGGGGTATGCAAGCAAAACAATTGATACGGTGTTGCTATATTTCGTGATTCCATTTAATTTAAAATGCAACATGACATTGTTCTGAAAAAGTTGAATTTGACCTTTTGACAATTAGGGTCAGGGGGCCTGGGGGCAAAACAATTGCTACCTTGTTGCTACATTTGTGATTCCAATAAATTATAATATGCAACATGACCATGTTCTGAAAAAAAATGAATTTTGACCTATCGACCTCATCCCCAGGGTGTGGGGGCATTGGGGATCTGCGGGCAAAATATTTGCTACCATGTTAGTGCATTCGTGATTCCCTTTAATTTGGTTTGCAACATGACCATGTTCTGAAAAAGTTGTATTTTGATCTTTTGACCCTTAGGTCAGGTGGGGGTCTGCGGGCAAAACAATTGATACCATGTTGCTATATTTCGTGATTCCATTTAATTTGATATGCAGCATGAAATCGTTCTGAAAAAGTTGAATTTGACCTTTTGACAATTAGGGTCGGGGGGGGGGGGGGCTGGGTGCAAAATATTTGCTGCCTAGTTGCTACATTTGTGATTCCAAAAAATAATGATATGCAACATGACATATTCTGAAAAAGATGAATTTTGACCTATCGCCCTCATCCCCAGGGTGTGGGGGTATTGGGGATCTGCAGGCAAAATATTTGCTACCATGTTAGTGCATTCGTGATTCCCTTTAATTTGGTATGAAACATGACCCTGTTCTAAAAAAAAAGTTAAATTTAGACCTATTGAAACCATCCCCAGGGTTGGGGTGATATGCAGGCAAAATTTTTGGCACTGTGTTGCTGCAATCCTGATTCTCTTTATGATATGCAACATTACCATGTTCTGAAAAAGTGAAATTTTGACCTATTGACCCCATCTCCAGGATCAGGTGGGTGGGGTTGGGGGTCTGCGAGCAAAATATTTGCTACCATGTTGCTCTATTTCATGATTCCATTTATTTTGATATGCAACATGACCATGGTCTGAAAAAATAAATGTTTACCTTTTGACCCTAAGGTCAGGTGGGGAGAGTCTGCGGGCAAAATAATTGCTTCCATGTTGCTATATTTCGTGATTCCATTTAATTTAATATGCAACATGACCATGTTCTAAAAAAGTTGAATTTTGAACTACTATATTGACCTCAGGGTGTGGGGGTATTGGGATCTGCGGGCAAAATATTTGCTACCATGCTAGTGCATTCATTATTATACCCGCTTTTTTCTTTAGAAAAAAGGGTCTATTAATTTCGTACCAAAGTCGGTCTGTCTTCCATCTGTTTTGTTTGTTTGATCTGATTCTTTACGTCCCATCAACAATCTTTCAGTTAAACTGGGACGGGTCTTTCTGGGTTGAACCAATTCTAAGCTAGGATAAATGTGTCTTGCTCAAGGACCACAACGCAGTGACGCCAGTGAGACTCGAACCCGCAGCCCTTTGGTCTCGAGTCAAGCACTCTACCACTGAGCCACTTCGCTCCCTCGTCCGTCCGTGCGTGCGTGCGTCCGTCTGTCACGTTTCGTGTAAATGTATCTCCTCCTAAACCGTTAGATGTAGCAACTTTAAACTTTGTACCTAGACAGGTCATATAATGTAGCGGGTAATGGGTAATATTTCATGTGACCTTGACCCCATGGTCAAGGTCTCAGGTCAAATTTTGTGGTTTCTTGTAAATTTATCTCCTCCAATACGGTTAGACATAGCATCTTCTAACTTTGTAACTGATTAGGTCACATGAAGTAGAGGGTAGTGGGCAACATTTCGTATAATAATAATATAAATAATGTATTTTTTGTAAATGCATCTCCTCCTTAACCGCTAGACGTAGCAACTTAAAAGTTTGAATCTGATTAGGTCACATGATGCAGAAGGTACTTGGCAATATCTTGTGTGACCTTAAGCCCTAGATCAAGGTCAAATAATGTATTTTCATGTAAAATGCGTCTCCTCCTAAACCATTAGGTGTAGCAGCTTCAAACTTTGCAGCTGCATAGGTCACATGATTAAGAGGGTACTAGGCAACTTTTCATTTGAAATAATTCAGGTCAAATTATGTATTTTCTTCCTAAACTGTAATACATTGCAACTTAAAACTTTGCAGGTGAATAGGTTTCATGATGTTTAGGGTGCTGGGAAATAGTTAGTGTGACCTTAATGCCAAGATCAAGGTCAAAGAATGTTTTTCTTTTAAATGCATCTCCTTAACCGATTGCCATAGCCATGTCAAACTTCCCAGGTCCATGGGTCACATGATGTGAATGGTACTCGGCAACATTTTGTGTAACCATGACACCAAGGTCAAAAGTAAAAAGCGGATATTTGCGATGGTGTACCATCGACTGTATTTTAGTTCCCTTTAATTTGATATGCAATATGACCATGTTCTGAAAAAGTTGAATTTTGACCTATTGACCCCACCCCTAGGGTCGGAGGGGGGAGGGGGATCTGAGGGTAGGAGGATCTGCAGGCAAAATATTTGGTACTGTGTTGCTGCAATCGTGATTCTCTTAAATTTGATATGCAACATGACCATGTTCTGAAAAAGTGGAACTTTGACCTATTGACCCCATCCCCATGGTCAGGGGGGGGGGGGTAGGGGGGTTCTGCAGATTATTTGGTACTGTGTTGCTGCAATCGTGATTCTCTTAAATTTGATATGCAATATGATTATGTTCTAAAAAGTGGAATTTTGACCTATTGACCCCATCCCGAGGGTTGGGGGTCTGCGTACAAAATGTTTTCTACCATGTTGCTGCTTTAGTGATTTTCTTTAATTTGATTTGTAACATGACCATGTTCTAAAAAAAGAATTTTAAGCTTTTGACCCCAACCCCAGGGTCAGGAGCTCAGGGGTATGGGGATGGGTAGGGGTCTTGGAGCAAAATATTTGCTACCATGCTTCTGAATTCGTGATTTCCTTTAATTTGATATGCAACATGACATTGTTCTGAAAAAAAAACGGAACTTTAACCTCTTGCTTCCACACCCTAAGTCCACCAACGGGGTGAGACACAGTTCTTGGATCGGAAATTGCGTTTGATATGTTTCATAATTTATTGTACCTCTGTCTGCATGCGAAATTTCAGTAAAAAATATTTACAACTTACTGTTATTGCGAAATTCAAATAGTTGACCTTGAACCCACCTAAGGGGTCAGGGGGTTGGGAAAAACTTTAATCACTGTCATGCTTATCTACAGGTACTTGGTAATCATGGCATACAGTGATAAGTTGTCAGAAAATATAGTTTCGCTGAAATGGGAAGTTTATTCAACAAAAAAAACGATACAGCTTTTGCATTAGTTCAAACCTAGGTCAAAAAAGGGCAATAACTCAGCCAAAAGATTGCGAATGACCTCAACATTCGTATTTGAGCTGTAATTTATTATGCTCTACCCTTCTGTAAAATTTAAAGGAATTGTAGAACCTTTCAAAAGTTATTGATCAGAAATCACAAATTGACAATTTAGCCTAAATCTAAGTCAAAAAAGGGCCATAACTCGGTCATTTTTTTCAGGATTATCCCCATTATCGAACTTAACCTATATTTAATGATGCTTGAGCCTTCTGTAAAGTTGAAATGAAATTAATGTATCCCTTCAAGATATATTGTTCGGAAACCAAAAGTGTGATGCCCTGGACGACGACAACGACGCCGACGACGACGACGTCGACGACGCCACCGGAATCATGATCCCTATGTGTCATCCTTGTTTCGCAGGCGACACAAAAAGGGCTGGCCTCTTGGTTCGCTTGTGTGTGATATTTCCTTGTGTTCTGTCCCTTATCGTTATGGTTCCTTGGTCAGATGTGACACTTGATCATATTAATTTCAGTCCTTTGCCTTCTTCTTTACTTTTACATTATATTTCAGTCATAAGTCCTTTACCTGTTTAGCTTGATCATTATCATTGCGTAGGGTTTTGTCATATTTAATATTGTGCTCTTCTACTTTAATATTCCTCTCATCAATATGAATTTGAAACTCAAAGATGAGACCTTGACTTTTCAATTTAATAGTTAAAGTCTATCAAAAACGCGTTTATTGCAAATCATTGGTAAGTATGGCCTAACAATTTTGTACAGCACTCTGTTTTGATATGTTGAACCTGAGATAGTGCATATTACATATCAAGGTATCAGAGGTTTTAAAGACCCATCATGAGTTTGAAGGCAGGATAGAAACTTCCATCCTAGAATCACTGATTGCCACCACGAGACTCGCCAGGTGACGACAAACAGGGGAGCGAGGGATGGATTTTTTTAACACATCCTCACACGAATATGAATTGTTTTTCTCGCTCACCATTTAATACCATTTTATTTTGAAAATATGAAAAGGGCTTCCAGAAATTCCTGCGTACGCCAAGATGCGACATACATATGACATTTTACGCCATTTAACCTTACAATGTCGGCAAGGATCGACGTGGGGTCAACGTGCCATCGTTTGTATTTATTTTCCTTCCAGTTGGTATGGGGTCTGTAAGATATAAACTTCTCATATGCGTGAAACAGCAGAAATCCCAATCTGATGTGCGAGAAAAGATATTCACTTGCACACTGGATAAGGATATATGAGATTTTACCCTGGGATAGAAAATCTTATCTTACCTATGCTATCTTACCCAGGACGTCAAGTAACGTCATCCTGTAAAATTGCATCTTAGCGTATCCCGGGACTTCTGGAAGCATATTTTAAAATTAATAAATAAAAATAGTGATGAGCACGAAAAAATAATCCATTATTAGTGTGAGGGCATGATAGAAAAATCCGTCCCTCTGAATCACCATTTTGTCATCACTCCGCAAGCCTCGTGATGCCAAACGGTGATCCTCAGGATGGATTTTTCTATCCTACCCTCACATTCAAGATAGATTCTCATAATATTTTGTAGTTAGTCTCTGACTACCGTATGTATCTTAGCAAACAGAGCAGTGCCTGATAAGTGCTTCATTATGTGACATACCATCTGCGTCTATACAGTTTTATTAAGTACCTGCAATAGTGAAATACCACCTACGTCTATACAGTTTCATTAAATACCTGCAATAGTGACATACCATCTGCGTCTATACAGTGTCACTAAGTACCTGCAATAGTGGCATACCCTCTGCGTCTATACAGTTTCACTAAATACCTACAATATTGACATACCATCTGCGTCTATACAATTTCACTTAGTACCTACAAAAGTGACATACCACCTGCGTCTATACAGTTTCACTAAGAACCTGCAATAGTGACATACCATCTGCGTCTATACATTTTCACTAAGTACCTGCAATGGTTACGCACCCTCTTTGCCATTACAGTTTGACTAAGCACCTGCAAACGTGACATATCCTCTACGTCTAATGCCGTTTATATTGTTTCACTAAGTACCTTTAATGGTTACATACCATCTGCGTCTATACAGTTTGACTAATTACCTGCAATAGTGGCATACCCTCTGCGTCTATACAGTTTCACTAAGTACCTGCAATGGTGACAAACTATCTGCGTCTATACAGTGTCACTAAGTACCTGCAATAGTGGCATACCATCTGCGTCTATACAGTTTCACTAAGTACCCGCAATAGTGACACACCATCTGCGTCTTTACAGTTTCACTAAGTACCTGCAATAGTGCCATACCATCTGCGTCTATACAGTTTCACTAAGTACCTGCAAAAGTGACATACCATCTGCGTCTATACAGTTTCACTAAGTACCTGCAATAGTGCCATACCATCTGCGTCTATACAGTTCCACTAAGTACCTGCAAAAGTGACATACCCTCTGTGTCTATACAGATTCACTTAGTACCTGCAATGGTGACATACTAGCTGCGCCTATACAGTTTTACTAAGAACCTGCAACAGTGACATACTAGCTGCGCCTATACAGTTTTACTAAGAACCTGCAATAGTGACATACCATCTGCGTCTATACAGTTTCATTAAGTACCTGCAATGGTGGCATACCCTCTGCGTCTATACAGTTTCACTAAATACCAGCAATATTGACATACCCTCTGTGTCTATACAGTTTCACTAAGTACCTGCAATAGTGCCATACCATCTGCGTCTATACAGTTTCACTAAATACCAGCAATAGTGACATACCCTCTGTGTCTATACAGTTTCACTTAGTACCTGCAATGGTGACATACTAGCTGCGCCTATACAGTTTTACTAAGAACCTGCAATAGTGACATACTAGCTGCGTCTATACAGTTTTACTAAGAACCTGCAATAGTGACATACCATCTGTGTCTATACATTTTCAATAGGTACCTGCTATAGTGACATACCATCTGTGTCTATACAGTTTCACAGATTACTTGCAATAGTGACATACCATCTGCGTCTATACAGTTTCACTAAGTACTTGCAATAGTGACATACCATCTGCGTCTATACAGTTTCACTAAGTACATGCAATAGTAGCGTACCCTCTATGTCTATCCAGTTTCACTAAGTACCTGCAAAAGTGGCATACCATCTGTGTCTATACAGTTTCATTAAGTACCTGCAATAGTGACATACCATCTGCGTCTATACAGTTACACTAAGTACATGCAATAGTAGCGTACCCTCTATGTCTATCCAGTTTCACTAAGTGCCTGCAATAGTGGAATACCATCTGTGTCAACACAGTTTCATTAAGTACCTGCAATAGTGACATGCCATCTGCGTCTATACAGTGTCACTAAGTACCTGCAATAGTGGCATACCCTCTGCGTCTATACAGTGTCACTAAGTACCTGCAATAGTGATATACCATCTGCGTCTATACAGTTTCACTACGTACATGCAATAGTGACATACCATCTGCGTCTATACAGTTTCACTAAGTACCTGCAAAAGTGACATACCATCTGCGTCTATACAGTTTCACTAAGTACCTGCAAAAGTGACATACCATTTGCGTCTATACAGTTTCACTACGTACATGCAATAGTGAACAACCCTCGGCGTCTATACAGTTTCACTACGTACATGCAATAGTGACATACCCTCTGCGTATATAAAGTTTCACTGATTACCTGCAATAGTGGCATACCCTCTGCGTCTATACAGTTTCACTAAGTACCTGCAAAAGTGACATACCATCTGCGTCTATACAGTTTCATTAAGTACCTGCAATAGTGACATGCCATCTGCGTCTATACAGCGTCACTTAGTACCTGCAATAGTGGCATACCCTCTGCGTCTATACAGTGTCACTAAGTACCTGCAATAGTGGCATACCCTCTGCGTCTATACAGTTTCACTAATCACCTGCAATAGTGGCATACCCTCTGCGTCTATACAGTTTCACTAAGTACCTGCAAAAGTGACAAACCATCTGCGTCTATACAGTTTCATTAAGTACCTGCAATAGTGGCATACCATCTGTGTCTATACAGTTTCACTACGTACATGCAATAGTGACATGCCATCTGCGTCTATACAGTTTCACTAAGTACATGCAATGGATATAGAGAATACAAGGTGAGTCTTTTGATATCAAGTTTACCAGGCAATGGTCTGAGAATGCGTGTTGACATCGCGAGGCTTGATGAGCAATTCAACATGCGTTCTCAAAGCCGAGCCTTGTAAACTTTATATCAAAAGACGCGAACCTTGTATTCTATTTATCAGTTTACCCATTGTTTCACTGTTCAAACTAGGATTATGTCGTAATTGATTAAGCGCCATTAGCGACGTCATTCAAAAAGTGCAACGTCATCATGACCTGATAAAGGCAATGGCGTGAGATAGACAATGTTTATCAGCCAACGTGCAGCAATGCATTTAATATGAGAGGTAACTGATATTTTTATTAGAGTGGCTTTAGGCTGCTACTTACCTCCGTTATTACCATCGAAAAATATAGATATTCCTTGAATTTGGTGAATACTCTTAAGTTCTACGATCCACCACAATGGATATTTATCCTCAATGTCAACATTGGTTTCATAGTTTCCATCTACTGCAAAACTGAAAGGCAGGCTCAATTTATTTGTCCATTGAGATGAAATTGGTCGACCAACAGCAAGGTTAACTTCTGAAATATGTACAAGTGCCATAACCATATTTGTAATTGATAATAACTATTATTATATAACCTATAAATATACATCTTTTGACTGGCCCAGATGTCTTTCCACTCAGGTCCATAAAACTACATGTCACATGGGCTGCTGGTTTTTCCCATTCAATAATAGTTACTAAAATAGACTTCATAGCAACTTTCCATAACAGGTGTGCTTTCAGCATGAAACTTGCATGATTTGTTGTAAATACAATTCAGTGAGTGACTGCAGCATGAAATTCACAAAATTTGGTGTTTCATCATATACATGACATTCAAACTTTGCTGTTAAATATAGTAATTAGCAGAACTCTTAACTGAACTAATGAATTCTTCCTTCTGGATTGATGCAATTAACTTGGAATGGTCCATTGTATAATTCAAGGGGTGACAGGGCTTAATTTCTAAACAAAATTGCAGTTTTTCCCTGAAGATTATTTTTGTCTTAGCAAACAGTGTAACCCTGATGAAATGTCACATTATGCGGCATTTAATCTTGATTTAATCGCAGTTTTTCCTTGAAGATCATTTTTGTCTTAGCAAACAGTGTAGACCCTGATGAAATGCCACATTATGCGGCATTTAATCTTGATCTTCTCTGTCTGCAGTTGTAATTACAAATAAAGTATGCATTCATTCCTCTTTTAACTGAATGAAATCAGTTAGTCATCATGTAAAAAAAATCCAAGACATAGTCCACAGCCAAGATTTTGCTGTTGTTGTTCCTTTTTTTGTTTAGAGAAATTATATAATAAAACAATTGTTGACTACTGAGGCATTGGACATGATGTGATATCGACCTGAGAATACCAATATTGACCTCGGCTCCGCCTCGGTCAATATTGGTACTCTCAGGTCGATATCACATCATGTCCCATGCCTCAATAGTCAATAATTGTATAATAATTAATAAGCGTCATCTTTATGTACATAAGATTCCATATTAAAATTATTCATGTCTTTTGAAAGTTACTTCAATAATGTAGGCGTGTACAGTATCGTCAGTTTTATACAAGGATGAACATAAATATGTATCATGGAAAAATATAGCATTGCCTATGAAATACAATGGTTATTGGAATGTCTCGAGCCCTGCATATTTTGCGAAGCTAAACCCAATTTTCAAATGCAGAAATGTATGAATATTCAGTATTTTGACCTGCACTTTAAATGTATTAATGCGGTACTTTTCTGGACGACAACTGCTTTAAATTACCTTCTTTATGCTTGTTGAAAAAATAGATAAAAGTATTATTACATAATCTAAAAATAAACATATTCTAATTGACCAAGATGCGAATCCAATTGAATCAATATTATACAATTATTGACTAATGAGGCATTGGATATGATGTGATATCGACCAGATAATACCAATATTGACCGAGGCGAAGCCGAGGTCAATATTGGTATTCTCTGGTCGATATCACATCATATCCAATGCCTCATTAGTCAATAACTGTTTTATTATATAACATTTAGAGAAAGATGTACAGGTATTATTGCACCTGGAAAAAAATACTGAACTTATATAAAAGTTTTGGGACAGTCAAGCATTTAGCAGAAACAGTGCAAACCTAAATAAGACCACTCTTTTACTATTGCATATATGTTCTGCATGAGTGTCATCATTCAACATTTACAAACAAGAATTCTAACACACTTCGCATGTAGAGCCAATGATAAAATAAGTGTGATATGCCAAACAATAATTCACAGCTTTGAAAGCGCAGGGAAAATGTGTGATAGATGACGTCATATGTTACTGGTAAACGACGTCATTCATGGCGTTAGACGGTGTAACGTCGGTTTTACGCTTGAAAGACGTTACAAATACATGTAAACGTATGCGACGTGGTCTAAGTATTGGCGGGAGTTCTTCAGTGCAAAGGCGGAAAGTTGGAAGAAGCTGAAGACTTCAAATTTGTTTTCGTCGTTTATTGTGCATTAAAATCGAAATAGATCAGCTCCAGTGCGTGATTTGTTGCGTTTTCAGCAACTACGATATGATTATTAGCCATGCTTTAGAAAAGCAGAACCGGAAAGAAAAAAAAAACAAGGAGTCTAATTTTAGTAACTAATATACACTGGCAAGCGCGCGCAAGCCAGTGAATATGACAATATATTGACTGGCCACGTGAGCGCTCTAAGCCAATGAAAATCAGTCTTTTTTCTTAGTTATATAATAAAACATGTTGCGTTACGGGTCTGGGTTTTGTCCCATTTAATAATAGTCACTACTGTCCTGCCAGCCAAGAGTAACAGTGACGAGATTTTTTGTTTACAAAGTTATCAGGGATTTATAATCGATGGATCACTTGTGTATTAATCCTATCCTACAAGTGATATATCGATTCACATTGGTTCAAGTGGATTGTACAAGAATGTTTTACTTAAGAAATGTATACAAAATATTACATCACTGTTACTCTTGGTTGGCACGAAAGTAAAATAGACTTCATAGAAATTGTCCATAACATGTGTAATATCTGTATGAAAATTACATGATTTGCTGTAAATTCAATTCGGTGAGCGACATCAGCACGAAATTTCCAAGATTTGGTGTTCCATCATGTACATGTAATTTAAGAGTTTGCAGTTGGATATGGTAATGAGCAGCATCCTTAAAGCACTATCGAATTCTTACTTCTGGATTGATGCAATAAACTTGGAATTGTCCTTTGTATAATTTAAGGGGTCTCAGAATAAAATTTCTAAGGATAATTGTAGTTTTTTCGCTGGAGAACATTTTTGTCTTAGCAAACAGTTAAGACCCTGATAAAATGCCATATTATGCAGCATTTTACCTTGGTCTTTACTGTCTGTAGTTGAAAGTCCAAATAAATCATGCAGTCAATCATCTTTTAACTGAATATATCGTATGACGTCGCATCTGGGAGTGAAATAACGCCATGCATTAAAATCAATAAACCACCAGTGGTTCATAGGTTTACGGAAGCGTTATGGCGTCCATAACAACGTTGCGTACTTAATGACCAAAGTATAGCATTTTAACGGCAGAAATGAGATAGTTTCAAATGATAAATAAAACCCAACATTCATGTTCTTGCATTATTGAATTTATTAAACTCGTTGCAATAAAGAGATAAAATGCTCGGTCAGCTTCACATAATGCTCGGCCAGCCTCACCTTTTATCTCTTTTCCCCTAACTCGTTTAATAAATTCAATGAAACATGAGCACTCATGTAAGATCCTCTATTTTATCATTTAGTCGTCATGTTAAAAAAGAATTCAAGATTGTCCAATAGATAGTAATCCATGGCCAAGATTTGGTTGTTGTTGTTGTTTTTTTTTGTTTAGAGAAAGTGCATAATAAACGAGTGTTTACAGTTGAGGCTCTGCCTCGGTCAATATTGTTATTATCAATCCAACATTGCATCATGTCCAGTGCCTCAATAGTCAATAGTTGTATAATATTTCGGGACATAAAACATTACCTTACAGAGCTTTCATAATTGTCATTTTAAAAAAAACACACACACATAATCAACACTTTCATATATTTCATACAGTTGTACAAGAAAATAAAATCTTTTTGCAGATTATAAGTAACACGCTATTATCGAATAAATGAAAACAGACATGGACGAAATTACATGCATATATTGTATTTAATAACATAAAATATTATTTTTCCAAATCATAATTAATCGTTTATATTTTAAATAAATATGTTTCATCATGTAACTGAAGCAACAAAATATCATTTCTTTGTTGGCAATGGTTTGTAAGAACGTATGACAATTAAAATGCAAACGACATGGCATTTAATTTTACTTTCATTTTTTTCTTTATACCAAATCCCTCCAAAGTGAGTATATTATACAATTATTGACTTCAATTTTGGTTAACATGAGGATTTATCCACCAGAAAAAGTGATATTCACCAAGGCCGCAAGGCTGAGGTGAATACCACTTTTAAGGTAGATAAATCCTTATGTCTACCGAAATTGAAGTCAATAACTGTTTTGTTATATATGACTTTTCAACTATAAATGAATATTTTCTACCCTCACTTTAGGGCTTGAAGTCATGTTCAATCTAAGGACTTTCTCACAAGTTTTAGCAACTGTTATTAAAATGCTCTAATGTAGCATTTTGTATTTTAAATGAACATGGAATGTAAAGGTAAATTATAAAACACCTTTTTTAAATTCGTTTATTCAAACAAACAAAATCAACAAACAAAAACAGTGTTGTTAAATTCATGAAAGTCTTTAATGTACCTGTTGGGAGGTGAAACAGCAAATCATATCAATTTCATGCAGCACATGCTAGTTTCATACTCATCATGCTATTTTAGCTCTCTAGAGGGTGATATTGCAGAAGTGTCAAAAATATCAACTTATGGAAACTAGTTTGAGCTTTTTTTTATCCAATTATCACCTTATTGGCCAGTTCAGACCAGTTTTCAGGTAGTCATAGAGATTTATGAAGACTATTTGGACCAATCAGGAGACAAGGTTCTCTACATTCATATAACAAACTAATTAATCGCCTTAATTATTTTACTGAAGCTGGGCTATTTAGTTTTCCTAAGGTACGTAGACGTTGACAATCATTGAATTTAGCTAATTCAGCAAGCAATAATGTTTTGTGATGATCCTGTCTAATGTTTTCATTGCTCTTGTTAATGGGAAAACGTTGCGCAAATGACATTAGACATCTGAGTGATAGTTCACGTAAAAATATCATTAGTAGTAAAGGAATTTGAAATGTGGCTCATCATTTGACAGTGTTTTACCTGATGCATAGAATATGTTAGAAATGTAATAACAAAAGCATCGCGACCGCAAATGTTTGAGTTTCTGCATTAGCAGTTACCATGTCCCTCAAACAAACGCTGCACACTCCGCCTATGATTTTTTTATCAAGGAATTTTCTGGCTCACAGTATACTTTAACCAAAATTTATGCCATTTTTCCTTTTTATATATTTGAAAAAGAGAACGGTTTTATTGGTGAACACAATGATTATACATAATTACCTGAACGATTGTCGCCAAATATTTCTTTGTCACAAACTGTGAGCATAGAGGGTGGGGTAACTGGGTCTTTCTCGACCACTATTTTCACGAAGTTTCCTTCAATAGCATTTGGGCATTCAATTTGAACAATTTCTTTAAAAGAGGTTGGCCCTTTGAGTTTATCACAGAGTTCCAATTCTTCAAGTGTCATGCCAACATAGATATTGACGTCAGATAAAGCCATTGCTAAAAACATGAATGTTTAGATAATAAGGTACATGTATATAAAATGAATTTTATTTTCAGATTTAAAAATGATTATTGTAAAGTCATTTAGCAAACGAATTAATTTTAAGAACGTATTTATATACATGATTTTACTTTCACATCATATAGTAATCGTTTGAAATATTGTTGTCAAATGAAATTACTGTTATGGTTTCCCACAAGGCCAAAAACAGTTATGTTATGTGACTTCATGAATAGTTGGTGCGTCGATAAGTTTTGGGTCTTTCATTCGAACCAAATATCTATTAGTTTTTATCCAAACCAGAAAAAAGGTGAGGTTGGTGCCGTCAAACCTGTTATATTAGCATTGTATTGTATATTCTCTTTGTAAATATGTTTGTTATATGTACAGTGTATATACAAAAAATGTGTTGAAACCTAAAATATTTAAGTCATGTGGTCACCTGCTGGGTCTGGTTTGACCTCTTGACTCTCTTATATGTGATGTTTTCTTGTGTGTTTGTCACTTTTCCACTGGATATCTTGGTCAAGTGTGTTATTTGATAGCATTGATTACTGATCTTTGCTTTCTTCCTTACTAGCATATTGAAAGATTGTTATTTACTTTCAAATTGGATTAGTGGACTAAAAAGTAGAGAGCAAGTCAAAGATCAGGAATCGATACAATCAACTACCACATCTGACATAGCATTGAAACACTCATAGTACTGTTAAACGTTTGCTATGAAATATTTAATTGCACACTTTGATTTATGTTTTAACCCTTCAAGCACCAGTCAAAACTGCAGCAAACGACAAATTTTTCCACATCTTTCTTAATTTTTGAGAAAAATAAGGTATAATATTTCATGAGAATTCTTATGAAATATTATGCCTTATTTGTTATTTTTGAAAAAGCAGCAAAACTTGAAACTGTCGTCTTCTACAAAATGTAGGTGGCACTTAATGGGTTAATAGTTATGCTGTTTATACGGAAAATTGTGTTCTTGCGCACAAGATCCGATTTAAACTGTTTCTACCAATATAAGAAAATTCTATCTCACATAACCCGTACCAACTCGCGGGCAAAATGAAAATCGAACAGCCGCAAGTTTGGGGGCAAGTAACGTCACTGTTATATTAAAGTAACGCCAATATCTTATTTCACGTCCCAGCGTATTTTAAACCTTCTGGAATCCTTTTGGTAAATATTAAAATGTGGTAATGAATGCAGAGCAAGAAAATTAATCTATAATTTGTGTTCGGATGGGATAGAAAAATGTGCCCCTCTTGATCACCAGATGACATCCCTAAGCAACTCAGCAAGCATGGTGATGCCAAGCGGTGATCCTCAGACAGTTTTTTTGTATATCCCATCCTCACACACAAATGATAAAAATACTTCAGTTCCACACAACCTCTGTTAAAAATTGGGACAAGTGGCATAAAAAATGTTTCATGGCGATTGTTTGCCTAGAGTTTTGGTTATAAAATATTTTGAAAAATGTGCCGTGATGGATGAATATGCACCTCTAAAATCAAGCATCCGCTCCTATAGTACTTTTTTGTATATGGGTCTATTGCATAATGTGCACTGTTTACTGATGTCCCAAAGAAGCATGGCTAGGGTTGAGTGGGTTAAACTGTTGCTTGTAGAAAGTTTAGAAATTTTGTCTGTCTGATTGCGAACAACATTTGTTCTTGCACACCGAGATTCTACCCTGAGATAAAAAATCTTATCTTACCCATGCTATCTTACCCAGGACGTCATTACTATGTTATAATAACGTCACCATGTGTAATTTTATCTTAGCGTATTCTGGGACTTCTGGAAGCTTATTTTAGAATAAATAAATAAATAAAAACAGTTGTTAGCAAGAAAAAAAATCGATCAATTGTGTGAGGGTAGCATAGAAAAATCTGTCCATCGGGATCACCGTTTGTCCTCACTCGGCAATCCCCATGATGCCAAACGACGATCCTCTAGACAGACTTTTCTATCCTACGCTCACACTCATGATAGATTCTTATAGTCTGCGCGGATGAGCAGTCGTGTCTACGCCTTTGTTGTTTGCATGTCACAATGTCGGGTTACAAGCCCAAGTATTGTCAATGTGCCCTTTCAAGAAACCTAACTTACCACTGGTTTGAATGACAATCTTAGAAACTGAATAAGTTTGGTCGAGTTCAAGTATCCACCATGGAATTGTTTCTGACACTGTCGAGGCACATTCACTGTCCGAGGTGTCATAATTTCCATCAATAGCTTTATGTGCATATCTGTCATCTTTTGTGGAGCTATGAAAAGCTGTGCCGAGATAAGCCACATTTTTGGTTTCTGAAACATTGATAATGCCAGTAAATCAATGTCATATGATAACTTTACTCAGGCAACAAAAAATTGACCACCTATTTTTTTTCAAATATTTATATAGCTTCAATATATGTTTATATCAGTCATATCTAACATCTCAAAGATTTATACAGCTTTCAGGCTCTTTCAAAAGAAATAAAAGGTAAGCATTGGCCGAAATCGTCAGTGCGTAATATGATTCTAAAATACAACGGTGTGTCAAATAATTGAACCAACGTGGCAAAAAGCACAAAGCTCTGAATAAAAAATGTAAGTGAGTAGTATCAGGAAATACCACAATCACAAATTGCAGACAAAGCCGTGGCATCGAGAGGAAGAGCCACACAACAATCACGAGACACCAGTGAGAAAACAAAGAAAAGCAATCAGCTTTCTCTTCCCCATCGAGATGATTGCAAAACTAGAATGAACATAAAGTAGCACACAACAAAACATAGAACAATTACAGAATCCCAAACTGGGAGTAACAATCAACAACGAATCACCAAAAACAGAACCACCGCCTCAGAACGGACAGTGGGGGCCTAAATGCATTTTACTGGTATCAAATCTTCGCCCTATATCTTCGTCTGCATATCACATTTTATTGTACTTTCCAATCAAAGATCGTTATTTGCAAAATTATTTTCTTCTTGTAGAGCCGCAACGAACCAACTCACTTAAAGTCATGCCTTTCATGTCCTGACAGGTTAGAACTCAGCTTTATTCTAATTTTTATTGGATCCAAAGCAATTGTTTTACCAAGTTTTCATGCATTTCATGCGAATATGGTCAAACATAAAAACAGTTCACAAATCATTTTTTCATACCAATTGAATGTTTAACCATCCATTTATGCACATAATACTCAATAACAAGATGCCTACGATGGGCAATACCATTAACTAAGCGAAATTAAATGAGCTTTAGCTCTTGGTAATGTTGCTTAGACGCTAATGGCAAATCAGGAAATACAGATGTACCTGTACCACGAACTCTGATTAATGACATTTGCGTCATTCTTTTTTAAAAGATTGATGCAGATTGCGTAAAGTGAGCCAGTCGGGCTGGAACTTTGCCAGATACCTTTTTTTCTAGAACAACATATTGATATTGTAAATACAATCAGGCATCAAAGCGTGTGTTAGATCTGTAGCGAGAAGGTTTCGAACAAGCCATCAGACCATTAACAAGATCAGAGGGCGCTACTGGCGAACAGGGCTGTTTAAGGATATGATACGGTTGGGGCGACAAAATGTCTCAATGAGGGCTGAAAATTGTTAAATAAGATGGATTTCATGGTGTGGGCCATGATCTCAGCAACTGCAAAGACTGATCTGGCCTTCATTGAAGAAACTTTAATGGCCAACGTTACATAAACAAAGTTCTTTTTTTTATCATGTATATCTTTATTTAGAATAGCATTTACACATCACAATCATGATACATATTGGAACAGCATATTCAACACTGCTCAACAAAAGTTTTGCACAAATATCGGCCAGGGGCATAACCTGTGTAAGCCAAAACATTTATCACTTGAAGAAGCCAAAACTGTGTATTCCCAAAAACGACCCAAAAGCGGGACCATAGAAAGTACCTTATATAGGTTATATCTGAGTTTACCCAGGCAAAGGCGCAAAGGCCAAATCCACATGCCCAAAAATACAACCTATTCAAGCTAGAAAGTAACTTATTTTCTGATTTTCAATGACCCTGCGTACACATTTCCAGACGATGCGCAAGGAATTTTTATTGTATGAAGACGAAAAAAAGACACTTCCACTCAGACAGGCTACCTTTGATTTTGTTGCAAAAATGATTATATGCTTCAAGTGATATAATGTTTTAACTTTTGGAGGTTATGCATCTGACCATGTATCAAAGATTAATTTGTATGTGGTCCACTAACGCATTTTTTATAATGCCGTTTGTAAGTTTTAAATATTCAAACGTGGGCGCGATTTTAGAGTCGGTGCCAAACTTTTATTGAGCCGTAAATAACATCACATGCACAATATCATTTAACATTAGATAACAATAATTTATTTGTTTCACAATATGATGTTTGAATGCAATTCTAGATGTTGTGGAAGGGTTTATGCAAATTTGGAAAGTGGTAGGAGATAAACCCAATACAAGACTGAGGAAGAGAAAGAGAAATAAATAAATAAATAAATATAACAAATAAATAAATAAATAAATAATAATTGTAACCTGTATCTATCCGCATTTAGCACAACACATGTCTCTCGAAGTGCTTTGACTTGGCAAATGCCATTGTAAGATGCTGAAGGATATGAACAATATTAATTGGTTATGGCTTGGATCTGATGTAGTTGCGCTGAAAACAGTAGATATACATTTTTGAGAGAAGCAAGCATTTTATTTTGAAGGATGTTTTATTGTGCTGGAGAAACAAATTACATTGTTATAAGACAGTACCCAGGAAACCCAATTTCTGATTATGATAATCAAGTTTATCTTTAGACAAGGCATTGTAATGTTCTATTTCTTTTCTTTGTTTTAGTATGTTTTTAAAACCTTCAAAATTAGGTTTTTGCTGTTTGTATTTTGATGCATAAATGTAGTATTTCGCTAGTAAGATTATAAAATTAATCATTTCATTTTTCACACTATTACGATTTAGTATTCCAAAACTTATATTCAGATAGGAAATGTCAACTTGCATATTATGGTCATTTAGAAAAATTCTTATGTGCGACCAAAATTCTTGAGAATATATACAGTCCCAGAATAAATGTGCATTGTTCTCTTCTTGCATGGAGTAGAAATCGCATAAAACTGTCGGTGCTATTTTGCAATTAAATAAATATCTGTTATTTGGTACAATGCGCAATAAATATTTATATTGAAAGTTTCTTAATTTTACATCATTTGTACATCGAAACGCCATCAAATATGCAGAGTCCCAATCGATATTTTGGTCTAAAAATTCCATTGTCCGTTTCATTTCTGACTTTTTATTGCTGTTATCATGTGTTTGCAATTGAACACTGTATAGAAATTTGGTTGTTTTATTTTGTTTTGTATTCAATAAATTAAGTGTTTTTGTTTGTTTATTTGGTTCCTGTGTAAGTGGGTTTTCCTCTTTAAGCAGTGCTTTCCAGTCTTCATGAATGTTATTAACAATGTGGTAATATTTAAGAAAATCTTTATCAGATATGTCGTATAAATTTTGCAGTTCTTCAAAGTTATAAAATTGCTTTATTCTGTAGTCATATATGTGCTCTATGTATTTGATGCCTCTTTCCTGCCATTGTTTATAATAAAGGATAGTATTGGAACATTTAATGTTGGAATTGTTCCATATAATTTGTTTGGATATACTTTTTGTGTTTCGCTATAATTTATTTTACACCATGCAATCAGTAAATATATATATATACATTGTTTTACATACAATCGTACAATCACTTTCCTTTAAATTACATTCTAATATAAGTTTACCCCCATATTTATCTAGTTTTTGTGTAAAGAATGTTTTCCAAATGCAGGGTTCATTTTAGTTTTCAAAAATTCGTTTTAACCAACTTGCTTTTAGTGAATAAATAAAGTGTTCTAAATTTATCAATCTAAGACCTCCTTTTTTATAATCTTAATATAATCTAGTTCTTTGAATTTTGTCTGGTTTTGAATCCCATATGAATGAAAAATTTTCAGAATTTAACTTGTTTATTATTTGTTTGGTAGGGTTTGGTTGGTTTTAACCAACTTGCTTTTAGTGAATAAATAAAGTGTTCTAAATTTATCAATCTAAGACCTCCATTTTTATAATCTTAATATAATCTAGTTCTTTGAATTTTGTCTGGTTTTGAATCCCATATGAATGAAAATATTTCAGAATTTAACTTGTTTATTATTTGTTTGGTAGGGTCAGCTAAAACTGTAAAAGGGTATATTAACTTTGGAAGTGCAAATGTTTTTACAACGTTTTTTACTATGGGCAAAATGCCCATTAACGTCAATTTTCTGTGACTCCAGCGTTTCAAACAGTTGCTAAATTCACACAATTTTGGCAGAAGATTATATTCTTGCATGCACTTGCTCTCAGAAAAAAAGTTATGCCCAATGTTTTGGATGATTCAGAAGACCAGGAAAAATTCAGATGTTTCATGTATTCAAAGTTCTTGCATGTCAGTTGCTGACCCTATTTTCCAGGATGACAACGTCAGACCTCATCGAGCACGCATTGTACGAGGGTCAGTAAAAAATAACTGAGCCCTACCTCATAACATTTTAGTTTGGTATTGTAGACAACAACTGTGATTATTTTCTATAAGTATCATGTGTCATCGATGTTTTGACCCTGAAGAATCATTCTAGTGAAGCTTCTATTATGGTTGCTAGGCAACTGAAGATCGTCAGTCAGATCGATGCGTTCATGATATTAGCCACCAGGAATATACAGTTTGTCTTTTAAAAGCTTGCGGTGCTTGATTGTTGTTTTGTTTTTCGTTAGACATATTTGACATTTATTTGAATAACATATATCATATTGTCTTTTCATTACACTTAGTTGGTTAATGTTTAGGTTAACATTGATTGTATGCGTTACCTAGCAACAAAAAACGCCAAAATTCCACAAAGGGAGAGTTCCACCCTATATGGAATTTACATAGGGTTCTGCCCACGCACAGAATTTTATAAAATTTTGTGGAAATATTGTCTATTACATGTGTGTTCTAATTGTGAGATATTTACCCATCCATCTATTTCAGTTGTTAAATTTAAATAATTTTAAATTTTAAAATTAAATAAATGGACACCCTAATTAAAAGTGGCCCTAGGTAACAAGATTTTTGATTCTTAAACCTTATTTATTCTCAACATGATGCCTAGTAATTTGTAGTTATGTATGTACCATAAATTTATTTAAATGTATAAAATAAACACGTCCACATCAAATTTTGTTTGAAGGTTCCCCTAAATTTTACATTTTGAAAATATTTTCAACAAATTGAATTGTCAATTTTACCTAGTTGCTGTTCTTGTCAACTTATGAAATTTATATTAAATTTGTCCACACATGTGTTTGTTATAATCATAACATCTCAATAAAAAATAAAACTGGTAAAATGGAGTTTTCTGAATTTCAATCTTAATGGTCAAAGTTTTGCAGAATGTAAAAATCAAGATTTTATGTAACTTCCAGCAGTATGCTCAATTTACATAGAGTTTTGTTCTGCACAGGCATATATCTTGATGGTATTATGCAAAATTGACTGTTTTTGTATTCTTTCGCTTTTCATTGGTTGGTTACAACATTTGGTATTGTGTAGTATGTGATAATAGGGGACCCCCCTTAATCAGCCCAATTTACATCTATCAGAAATCAGAGTTTCTAAAATTCATTATAATTAGAATAATCTGTGAGTTCTAGCTTATGTGTGCGGTACAAACATAATTATCACATAAAATGGTTAAATAAATATTTTTTAGAATATTTACTTAAATTCAGCTGTACAGATTATATCAACAATGTTTGGGTTTTAATTATGGTGTTTTACAGTTCTTTTCAACCTTTCCCATCTATATATAATTTGACTATATGTTTAAGGATAATATTCACAAAATTTGAAGCCCAGAAATACATTTTTTTTTAATGGTGAGTCAGACTTTTGTTAAATAAATAAATATTATTGAATTCATTATAAATATGTATGCCCAGTTTAACAGAATGATTTAGTATGTCAGCATTATGATTATGATGTCATTTGAGAATCAAATTCGTAACTCTATAACAATGATGGAAATAATAGCTCAAAGACTGTTTCACCTCGTCTAATGCCAGATATTCAGCATGTATACATTCAAAAATTGGCTAAGCCTTTTTTAACATTCGAAAATCCATTTATAATCTTAAAAAGTGTCATTTTTATTTTCATCAACTCCATTTTTATTTTTTAGAGCAGTTTTAAAGTTTTTGTAGGAATATTAATTATTTTAAATGGGGTTTATGATAAGTAATTTTTGATACTCATTTGAAATGTTTTGGCGAATAGAAATAAATGCTGGAGAAATAACCACAATCAATACCAATTAAGATACAATGCAATTCAAATAAGATTCTGTGAACCATTCATTAAAATGTACATATTGAGTAACTAAGGGACTGCAAAATAAGGATACTATTTAGATAATGTGGGAAAATGGATTATTCCATAATATAAATAAACTATAAAGATTTTAAAACTTAAGACTCAGTTTCACTCAGTCTCTGCATGCCACAAAATGGAAAGTGCTGCAGCTCTCATGCCTCCTAGCACTGGCTTAAATGGTCTTCTACTTTCTGCTGAAATAAATATTCAAGAAGGACCAGAATATGAAAATACAACACTTTATCAATGTATGGAGGAAAGTTTAACCTAATACAAAGACAGCTGCTGTGAAATCCAAGTTCTCTGAAAAAAGAACCTACCAAAATAGTGAGAACATACACAATTTCTTAAACACTTGAACTGGTTTCACTTAGTTTATGAGAGTTAATGTGAAGTATGCACATAGTCCTGAACCAATTTACCCTCAATATTTGATTCTGAGGAACATAAGATAGAGGAAATTCTAGGTGCAACAGGAACATAGAATGTAGATGGAGACGATGAATTACCTAGCATAAATCCTAATCTGTTTGATTTTTTTCAATGGCTGAAAGACATTAAGAGCATAAACACCTGTTGGCTTCAGTCCAAAAATAATTTGGAAACCATTGGAAGATCAATTTACAAATGATACTTGCTGGACATCCACCCGTATAACTAAGTTCTAGACCAAGTGCTACTTATCAAGTGCTGCTTACAAAAATGCCAGTTTTACGCTTTTGAACTAGCTAAAACTTCTGACACCAAAAAAAAATTTTGGCCCTAATTTGGATGAAGATACTAAATAGTGATAGTCAATGCGTTTTTAGAATAATGCTGGTGGAAAAACTTTGGTTTGAAAGACCTAACTGGAATATTTTATTTGAAATCACTTATGAATCAAAGCTGACTTAACTCATTTCATGCAAATTATAACACTGTTACCGGTTTCAAAATTTTATGAAACTTTACATGCATAAAGCGAATGCATATGACCAACTTTTCTGAAAATATTACGGGTTGACAAAAACTGGAACATGGTAAATATTAGGACAGAATCTCCGATAGACACTAACTTTAGTGTTCAATATGGGGATAATTCAAATTTTGATGGGTCAGAAAAAAAATATCTAGATGTATTCATATACATAAATGGTAGTGAGGTATACCCTGGGGAGTCTTCTTTCATATTCCATTCAAAGAATGTAGCAGTCAATAATGTAAATGATTTGAGACTGATATTTAATAGGTCATATATTAGTACAAAGAGGGTGTACATCAAGGTGCCCCCTGTGGCCTAACAGCCTTCGAGGAATAAAATAATTTCCTTTTTGTAGTTGCTATAACGTAGGTATTCAACATACAAAATATTATCAAAATCCATGCGTGGGCAGATTTGGAACTCCCCCTTTTCAAATACATGAGAATTAGATTGCCATGGAAACAAAATTGTGAATATTAGCCAAATAATGCTTTAACAGTACTGCATATTCAAACCAACCCTCAGACATATTTAGTTCCTTGATTTAAATTTTATGTTTTCTATTAAAATTGCGTAATTTTGAATACGGGTGGGGTAAATCATAGGGCGTCAGGCATGTTAAAATTTGATAAATTCTGAAATCAAACTACCACAGCATCTATAATTTGGGGTCAGTTGGTTTCTGTTCTGTAACACTGAATAGGTACATGATAAAGATATAGGCGCATTGCTGAATTTCATATAAGGCTTACTTTTTTAGGAAAACTTACCTCATCGTCATAAAGGATGAAACCGGTCTCAAATCAAAACTAAATGCCTCTACTTTAATTTTGATTGGGTCGTACGTTCGAAAATTGGTAGCGTCATATCTAAAAAAGGGGAGATAACTCTATCCTTGCAAAAAAAGGAATTGTGAAGTATGAATTTCGAAACGATTTTTTGCAGTTTAAAAACATTTTTTCGTAAATGATTTTATTTTCTAAAATCAATTTAACTCGTATTTATTTTTAAATCAAAGGACCTCTGACGGTGGTAATGGGAATCACAGTGTATCGCTGCCTATAATTTTGATTAAAATCAAAGTCGATCAAATGCTTCCATCTTCATATATAAGCTTGCTGTTGGTCTCTATTTTATGATTTTGCATTCTTTTTCATATTTCCATGAATGTACGGCTTTATTTTGGGGCTATAATGGTCACTTTTTGTATTATACATATTGGAAATAGAAAAATATTTTTAAAAACATCATCCCCCCCCCCCCCGAGTCCCAGCTAATCCTTTTGCACGTAAGTGTGTTCTCATATTTTACATAATATATGTGAAAAGCTAGTTGGGACTCGGGGGGAATGATATCTCACAGCCCAAAATGTGACGTCTGGGCGAGCCCCAACATTAGCATATGGATTTTTGGGGTGCTTTCTTGAAAATCTTTTTTTCCAGTACAATGAATTAATTAGTACTAGTAAGCTTCCTTTTCATAACCAATTAGTCATGAAAAATTACAACGTTTTAGCATATTTTTCTTTAGATTGTAAAAATTGTCCTTTTACTAAATTCAGTTGGTAGATTATTTTGCATATACACTGTACCTATCCAATACACATAAACTACATGGCCATAGACTAGGTGTACTTTACGCATGGATGAATGGTTATATTACATTGCTGTCATCAAGGTTGAATATGGACCACAGTTGCACTTAAAAATAGTTCTTAGCAAATCAGATAGAAAAAACAACAATAAAATAAGCATTAAAATGCTCATGATTTTGAACTTTAAAATACTTTCACTGTGATTTGTAATCGAGTATTGATGATATAATACCCTTACACGTGAAAATAATTGACTTCTAAATGTTTTGGTGAAGTTAAATTTTGCAACCCCTACCCCCTTTGGTAGCGTCTTCTGTTTGGTCGTAGGGATCTGCCTGTCTAATTATAACCATAATTCGTTCCTAATACATCAAGCGTCCTATTCAAAAGGATACCAGTGATATCTTATGCATAGAGAAGTTTTGGGAAGCATCTGAAAAATAGGCAGATACCCTATCAAAGCGTCAGAGGTCCTTTGGCTTATTTTCTTCATTTGCAGATATAACTAATGACGGATGTCTCTTACTTCCCTATAGAATAGAACATTTCCCTTGATATTGTTTCTAATAATACCGTTATTTTTAGTAAAAAAGCGTAAAACTTGATCAATTCGAAGAAAGATATAAATTTTCTTTTCAAAAACATGATTAACAGCATTCTGACATGCTTGACGGCTCGGAAAATCGCTTGTAAAGTTGCTACCCCCATGTGAAAAACACTCTGTTTTCGTGCATTTCACCAATACACTTTATATACTATGAGGCGCAATTTCTGAATGCTTTTGAGAAGGTTTACCTCATCGTCCTAAAGGATGAAACTAGTCTTCAATTAAAGAAAAATGACTATACTTATAGATGGTAAATGAGATTGTAGGGGCCTGATGCTTTGGCTGTTTGTCGGGCCCACCGGGGTTTACCTGCTGGATTTCTTTTGCTCCGGTATTCAGTTTAATTTACTGTTGAGTCCTTATCCTTGCTTTATCTCCTTGTTATATCTTGATTTATATGTTTTAGGAGATGATGCATTGATAAGTTAGGGGTCTTTCATGCAAACCAAATATCTATGTGTCTTGATCCACATCTGAATTAAGGGTGAGGTTGGCGCCGTTAAACCGGTTTAAGCCCTCCAGTAAAATATTTTACTGCCCGTTCCAAGGCGGTACTTCTTTTGTGGATCTTTTAGGTTTTTGTTCTGTCTTGTGTTTGCTATGTTTTGTGCGCGTCTGTTTATATGTGCTTCGTGGTCACCTGCTGGGAAAGGGCTGACCTCTTGGCTCTCGTTTGTGGTGTCTTCTGTGAGTTTGTCACTTTCCCATTGGTATCCTGGGTCAGGTGTGGTACTTGATTGTATCGATTCCTGATCTTTGCAACCTTCTTACTTTAATTTTTGTTTGGGTCGCACACTCGAAAATGGGTAGCGTCATATCGGAAAAAAGGGAGATAACTTTATACTGGCAGAAAACAGAATCACGAAGCATGAATTTTAAAAGTATCAAGTATGGACTTTTTTTGAAGACAAAGGGTCTGACACATTTCTTTAAGGTTATTTGGTATGCTTAATCCGAAAACCAATGTTAGCAAGCTGAGAAATGGCGTCTTATTGAGCTTATTTGCATGTTTTAAAGATGGCCGCCAAAATCATACAAAATCTAATATTGTTGTCGATTCATTGTTTTATGTACCTCGGAATATCTGTGGGGGTTCTGTGTTGGTCTTTGTTTTATTATGCATCTCTTTGTGTTCTTTCTATTTTTGTTAACACCTTGACGAGGAAAAGTATGATGGTTGCGTTGCTTTAATTGTCTTCCTGATGTCTTGTGACTGTAACCGTTCTGTTTCTCTTCCTCACGATGGCGTGGGTTGATCTGCAGTAGTGAGTGTGGTTTTTCCTGTTTATACTCACTTACTTTTTGCTTACCTAGTGTTCAGCTATTATAATGAACGTTTCATTCATAGCAAATATTTTGAACTAATTTCAAGCTTTAAAACTGATAAACGAGAAATGAGTTTTGAGAATCGACAAGTAGCTTTGATTTAAATGTTGTCATAATGTCCATTCTTCCTAGCATTACCCACAAAATGTGTTACACTATCTATATATCAAAAATAAAATCATGTAAATTCCTTATTACCCAATGGTTGAATAAGATCAGCCTTGCGTCCTCAGGACAACTTTTCATGGGCGTCAAATTGTTTTTGTGGGACCGTCTTTAATAGGTAAAAGTATTGCCCTGAAAATAACCCCATTTGAGCTATGTCAATTTGCGTGGTTTCCATGGCTACAAACAATGCGCTTCAAAATAGTTGGGTATGTTCCTACAAATTACTTAAAGCTCAGCAGAAACTCATCCTAAAGTACTAACTCGATAAAAAAATAAAAGTAAGACATAGCAGCTTCATTCAACGGTAAAGTATGCTAATGATCAAATTTGCACATTCATGAAAATTAACAAATACATTAGGAAATCTTAAAAAAAATAAAAGGGTGCACCCACAAAGATGCTTACAACTCAGCTGCGAATTATTTTAGGCAACCAATCTTGGTACCAAATAATGCCCAAAACACTGCACTTTTACCAAATTGTCCATTTTACAAATTTTCTGACATTCTCACTCATAAATATAAATCAAAATATAAGAAATAAAAGAAAATTTTGGAAAATTAAAGGGGTCTACTTACACAATTACGCATATGCCAGTTGCTAGTTATCCTATTCTCAAATTAAAGCCGAGAAATAATGTTTATTTTTTTGTGTTCTTCTTTTTTTTAGTGTTTTCTTATATATTCATGAGTATGCAAAAGATATCATTTGTATATTCATCATTGGGTCAACGAGCTATATCTCAACTTTTATTTGGTACCATGTTTGGTAGTCCAGGATATATGGCAGCTGAAATATAGGTTATTTTGTAGGTCAACCCACATTAGTTTTCTACTATTTTTGACTTATTCTTTTCATGTGTTCTTTGGTATTCGTGAATATGAAAATGAGATATTTCGAATACATATAATCACAGGGTCGCATACCTGTATCTCAGCTATTATTAGGTACCAAGTTTTGTAGTCTAGGATAGTAAGCAGCTGGCGTAGAGGTAATTTGGTAGGGATACCACCTTAAATATTCTACCAATTTTGTCTTATTTCTTATGTTTACATTACAAGTTACGGGTATTCAAATTAGATTATTTGTATATTTAATCATTTTCATCAAGTGAAAATGTCTCAACTTTTATTTAGTACCTAGCCTTTAAGTTAATCATAGTTAGCAGCTGACTTAGTGGTTGTTTTGAACGAAATCACCTTATTTTTCTACAAAGTTCCTCTAATTTTTTAAGTATTCATTATTATTCATGAATATTCAAATTAGATAATTCGTAAATATAATCATTTTGGTCAAAATGCAATGTCTCAACTTGAATTTGATACCAAGTTTCGCAGTCTACGATAGTTGGCAGTAGACATATAGGTAATTTTGTAGCTATACCCCTTAATTTTTCTACGTATTTTCTCTTATTTCTTATGCTTTCATTAATATTCATAAATATTTGAATTAGAAAATTCGTATATTTTATCATTTGATCAACTGGCTATGTCTCAACTTTTATTTGATACCAAGTTTTGTAAGATAGGATAGTTATCAACTAGCGCCGTGTTAACTTGGGAGGTATACCACCTTAATTTTTCTACCAATTTTGTCTTGTTTCTTATGTTTACATTAATATTCATGAATATTTAACTTAGATAATTCGTATATTTAATCATTTCAGTCAAATATGGTACCAATTTTTATAGTCTAAGATAGTTAGCAGCTGGATAATATGTAATTTTGTAGGTATACTCCTTTTATATTTCTACCAATTCAGTCTTATTTCTTATGTTTACATTATATTTCATGAATAATCAAATTAGATAATTCGCATATTTAATACTTTTTGGTTAATTGCCAAAGTCTCAATTTTTATGTGGTACCAAATTTGGTAGTCTAGTCTAATAAACAGCAGACATATAGGACATTTTGTAGGTATACCACCTTCATTTTTCTACCAATTTTGTCTTATTTCTTACGTTTACAATAATATTCATGAATATTTAAATTAGAAAATTCGTATATTTAATCATTTTAGTCAAATGGTTTTGTCTCAACTTTTAATTGCTACCAAATCTTGTAGGATAAGATAGTTAGCAGCTGGTGAAGGGGAAATTTTGTAGTATACCCATAACTTATTTCTAATTTCTACAGTAATATTCATGAATTGTAAAATTAGATAATTTGTATATTTAATCAGTTTGGTCAAAACAAAAAGCCTCAACTTTAATTTGGTACCAAGTTTTGAGTTTACGATAGTTAGCAGTAGATGTATAGGTAATTTTTCTACCAATTTTCTCTTATCACTTATGCTTTCATTAATATTCACGAATATTTAAATTAGATGTTTCGTATATTTCATCATTTTGATCAAATGGCTATGTCTCATCTTTTATTTAGCACCTGGTTTTGCAAGATAGGATAGTTAGCAGCTAGCGTCATGGTAATTTTGAAGGTATACCACCTTTAATTTTCTTCAAATTTTGTCTTACGTCTTTTGTTACATTAATATTCTTGATGTTTTAATTAGATAATTCGCATATTTAATCATTTTGGTCAAATGGCAATGTCTCAACTTATATTTGGTACCAAGTTTTGTAGTCTAAGCTAGTGAGCAGCAGACGAATAGGACATTTTGTAGGTATACCCCCTTTAATTTTTCTACCAATTTTGTCTTATTTCTTACGTTTACAATAATATTTATGCATATTTAAATTAGAAAATTCGTATATTTAATCCTTTTAGTCAAATGGTTTTGTCTCAACTTTAAATGGCTACCAAATTTTGTAGGATAAGATAGTTAGCAGCTGGTGAAGGGGAAATTTTGTAGTATACCCATAATTTTTCAACCAATTTTCTCTTATGTGTTCATTAATACTCATGAGTATGCAAATTAGATAATTTGTATATCTATTCAGCTGGTCATTTTGCCAATGTCTCAACTTTAATTTGGTACCAAGATTCTAAGTCTAGAATGATAAACAGCGACATATAGGTAATTTTGTAGGTGACACCCCTTAATAAATTCTACAATTATCTCATTTCTTATGTTTTCATTAATATTCTTGAATATGCAAATTAGATAATATAAAAGCGTCATATTGCTGTTTCTGAAATTCTATTTTATCTATTCAAGAAAAAAGACTAGATACTTCAAACAGATAAACTTTATTGTGAGTAAAATTTAAAAAAAACAGAGAGGCAATATTTCAAGGAGGAGCTTAACGACGCTCATCTTTACTGGTTTTACATTATTTCTAGTACCAGAGTTACCTCCCTATTTTATGAATGACGATACTCGATTTCAACTTACGATCCTCACAAATTGATAGAACATATATATTTATCTTTAAAGTTAGGCATGTATCATCATTAAGGGCGATAATGTAAGTTTTCTCCAAAAGTAAAGCAGCAAATCTCCTATGCTCGTATCAATTGTATTGGAAAAATGCATTAAAACGCTGTTTTTTCTACACAGGGGTGGCAACTTAAGAAGCAAATTTCTGAGCCGTCAGGCATGTCAGGATGCAACAAATCATGTTTTTGAAAAGCGAAAAGACAATTGTTTTAGAAATTATGAAGTTTTGCTGGTTCTGATTAAATATAACGGTATTATAAGGAATGATATAGAGGAAAATATTCAATTTTATAGGGTAGTAAGAGTTATCCCCCCCCCAAAATACTATGGTTAAATTTATAAAAAATCAATAAGATTCATACAAATATAAATGACAGTTAACTTACTTTTTAGAAAATAAAATAAATTGCGAAAAAGAACGTTTTTGTCAATATAAAATCAGTTTAAAAACCGTACTTTACGTTTCCGTTTTTTTTTTGCAAACATTGAGTTATCTCCCCATTTTTTAATATGATGCTACCAATTTTTGCGCGTACGACCAAATCAGAAATAAAGTAGAGTCATTTATCTTGAATTTAAGACCTGGTTCATCCTTTATGACGATGAGGTAAAGTGATTTCGAAAATTTGAATTTCAGCAACGCGACATATATCAGATGACAGTGAATATGGCATTGCTTTAACATTACTGTTTCCATAGCAACTATTACAATTAGATGTTTCACAGCGTCAACACACCCCTTTGACAGGTCATATACAGTTGCCTAGCAACCGTTACACAAAGCCTACCAACAGGAATAAATTAGGTGATTATTTAGATGACATATAACTACAATGAAATATCATCTAGTTATATGTCCATTTTACTTGATTCAAATGTTATGAGACAGGGCTCAGTTATTTTTGACTAACCCTCGTAAATGACTTCCTGTGTACAAACATCTCTTATTATAAACAGACTGGTCTGGCCTGCGATTTCTCCAGATTTATTATGTATAGAGCATGATTGGGATTTCCTTGAGATCCTTTCGCAGTTCTTGATGATGATTATCCGGAAACTCGTCTACTCTTTCAAGAACAGAATAAGTGAAGTCTGTCATTATAATGGTGGTCTCACACATTATTAACTTTTGGAACACTTTTTTGAAGACTCCTGTAGGTATAAGTGGAGCAAAGTCACACTTAGGGATCGAAATTTTATTCATGCTGAGCAATAATAAAATGCGTTTTCGTTGTTATGTGTTTTGTTGTCAAATAACTCCAAAAAGAGTGAGCATAGTTTGTGGTACAAAACCTTACTATCGTTATTGTTCTAGCAAGTAAAACAGTTTTATTAAAGGTGTGTTACAGTGGCGTACAGTAGACCTTACAAACTGTCTTGAAGCCAGTTTCAATGCAAACACCTACACAAAGACAACATGCTGAGAAAGAATTAGAGCTTGTCCTAAATGAAACTTACATCCGCTTACCTTTGTTTATGTATATTTCGCTGGGAGAAACGAAAAAACAATAAAAAATCAATGTTCTAATGCTAGCACTTCTGCTGCTCCGAGGCTTTAGTAAGACGGTGCTTACATGCAGTTTGACTGGACCCTCCGCTGTTTGCTTCATAGGCCTGATTTAATTCTCCGTATGCCATCGAGCTGCGCTGAAAGCTGGCAAAAAATGGTCTGTAAGGTAACAGCGATAATTCATATCTGGCTGTGCATTTGCGCGAGCCGTTCTGGATCTTCATATTTTCACAATAGATTAAAACCAGATGCTGACGAACTCGTATCCTACATTGACATTTTATCCCTTATGAAGCGAAATGATCTAAACATTGGCTTGGTTTTACATGCAAACCGCATTGAATGAAAGTATCGTCTAGGAAGCTGTGTTTGAACTTTATTTGATAAACTGGTTTCTTTAATCTTTGAATGCGGCGTCAAAGTATAAATTCTATATGAACACGGTCCAATACCGAGACATCTTAAGAAGATTGAATCATGTAAAGGTACCTTAACTAATAAATTTACTCCTATAACGTTTGCAAAGATCATCCTGCAGTATGTTGTGCATAAAACACATGTCTACTCGTTGTTTCAGTTATGCAATATAAATTCCAAGTCCCTGATCATTATGCGCATTTTTCTGTATGCATAAAATACTCAGGTACTTTTTTCATTAATCTGTATAATGCTTTTGTCAAAAGATCAGTGAAATACGCTCAAACATCTGTCAACCTGTCATGGGATGTCTCTGGTCAGACAATGCGAATTTGCATATGAACAGATGTGCCTCATATTAAGCTTTGAAAATGGTTCATGTTCCTGATGAAAGCGGCGAGTGATATAAAAGAGCCAGTCTATGAGAAAATGTGTCGCATTATATACGATCAAAAAGACACAGGTCAGACTGCATCAAATCTGTCTGAACAGCACCTTTGTTGTTCAATATTTAGATAGTATTATATCTCCTTTCTGTATGCGAAGATATGAGAATCTCGTCAGCTTCTATACTTGGGAAGTTGGTTTGAATCTTAACTGGTCGCGAATCACAAAAGAAATTTTCTCATGGCATACTGCTCAAATATATTGCCATTTTCAGTAATCACAAGTGCCTATACCGGCTTCTGTCAGGTAAAACTTGACTTCGCCCACCACTCGTGGTAGCTAGCGAGAGTAGTGTCAATCAATAAAATTGTAGTGACCGTCGAAATAGTTGTAAACCAGTTTCAATGAAGTTTGTATGGTCTGTTGTCCAACGCTATAGTTTTTTTTCTGAATGAACAAGATACTGAAATCTACCAAAACAGAGCCCACAGTCAGGGGATCATTTTCTTTCCCAACATCCAGCTATGAATCTTCACCCAACCCTAATCCAAACAGCTTGACACTCTGATTGTGTTTGTGATATTTTCTAAAAAAATGTTATTATGGGAATATCAAAAGTAACAAATTACATGACATGTGATTTCCAACAATTTGGCATTTTGACATGTGTCGACACACCGGCCTGTGCAGCATCCTTTTAAGCTTAGAAAACTTCAAAATATGTTCTGTAAGTAGCTTAATATTCATAGAATATTTAAGCGACTAGCAAAGGCTCTGAGCAGACTGCGTGTATGCACAGGCTGATCTGAGCCTTTGTGGCCGCACATACCACATTGTTGGAAATCTCATGACATGGCTTAAATATTGCCATCGTGAGAAGAATAAAATGAGAAATCTAAATGTAAATATATATTTTGATAAAAAAAAAGAGCAAAGAACTAGACATCAATACATATAGTGGCATACTTTCTTTCTTTGAGAGTGGAGGTGTATATTTTTAATGCACCATATTATAGACCAATCATGTTGAAACTTACAGGGAGAGCAGTAGCTCAGTGGTAGAGTGCTTGACTCGAGACCGAAGGGCCGCGGGTTCGAGCCTCACCGGCGTCACTGTGTTGTGTCCTTGAGCAAGAACATTAATCCTAGCTTAGTACTCGTTCAACCCAGGAAGACCCTTCCCTTTATAACTGAAAGATTGTTGATGGGACGTAAAGATCAAGTCAAACAAACAAAATGTTGAAACTTACCATTAGATCCTAAGGCATGTACTTCTATTTCACATGCAGACAATACACTCAGTACCATAATTGGATCTTTACGCTTGAGAACTTTAACGCTGATTCCAGTTATTGGCTTTGTACAGTTCAAAACAAGAGGTTCTCCTGGTGTTGCAGGACCCGGAAAATGGGTACACAGGTGTTCTTGCTCGGGAGTATCGTATATGTAGATGTAAATGTTAGACAGCGCATCGTCTCCTGTATAAAGTACTATACATTTGGCGTACATTAAAGTATAACAATGATATAACGTCAACCTGCCGCTGCGAGGACAGCTATAGGGTAGCCTAAACTTTTGATTTCTACCTCTGACCTCGACGTGCTTTACAGAGTAAAAAGCAAAACTCATTATCTTGTTTTCTTATGAAATCCTTAGAAGCAGCACATACGCAGTTATCTATAAAAATAAAACATTATATGGTTCATATTACACCTTTTGGACTACCAATCTTTCTTCTTTTTTGGCAACACAAGGAGACAAAACTCGAAACTCGTTCTGTAAACCAAAAAAAGAAAAGAAGCGATACATGAAGTTTTAAATGAATTTAACTACACCCAATCTTGACCTTTTTACGTTTATTGCTGACTTATTGTTATTTTTATTGCTGACTTTTTGTTATTTTTATTGCTGACTTATTGTTATTTTCATTGGTGATTTTGAGCAGCGTGAGGGAACATTAGTCTGTGGACTTCTTGATGGCTTAAATGGCTGTCTTGATATATCTACCACAGGAATCTGCTTCATTATAAGGTATTTGCTCTTATTTTGGTGGGTAAATATTAGGAGTACAGCAAGCGCCAAATGCGACAAAACTATAAAGAACAGTACATTGGGACTAACAGGAAGAACGTTCTTTAAACACAATCAGATAAAGTATAGTTGAATGGTCTGACACTGTGAAAAATCTAGGAATTAGTAAGTAACTATGGATTGAAGATTGAAATCACTGAAACAGGTTGTTTTGGAACCCATGCATATGGTCGTCAAGTGACGTCATTGTTGTGGCAAAGTGACGTATTTATATTAATTAGCATTTCAGCGCCTTCATGAATGCGCTGAAATGCTAATTAATATAAATAGTACGATGTTTTATGCAACAAATTTTCAAAGATCAACAAGCATATCAGGATTGTAATGTAAGTAAGGAGTACCAAATACTGTGTTCAAATTTTAATTATTTTGCCTGCAAAAAGTGTACGTCATTAGTTGTAGGCAGAATTAGAAAATGTGTCTATAGGCGTACGGTGAGAACCATCAGGTATTAAGGGGATGTTGCTTTCAAAAGCTCTTACTTGTATGAAATTTTTCTTATATAAACAAAAATGGCTTTTTTATCGAGGAGACGGATACGTTTGGCTTTGTTGATGTATGAACAATTTATACATCTCACACAGATCTCTTTACGCCCCAAAATACAGCTTTTGAGCACTCTGCATCATGCTTATCCGTCGTTTTGAGTGTCTTCCTGGTTTTATTCTGTTTGCCATATTTTAGCACGCTGTGTGAACATGTGAGAAAAACATTTACATGAACATGGTCTACAACTATTCGGCTACAATATGGGAAAGTATTTTCGCCCAAATGTATAAATTTCTGGTAGATTGTTTTTTCAATTTTTTGCTTATAAATGTTAGTTGAATAACTGTAGTTCTTGTTAATGTCTAAATTCACCCAGTATGCCACAATATTGTAAACGGAATAAAACCAAAAAGTAACTAAAGAACGACTTATAAGCATGCTGCTGAGTACTCAAAAGCTGTACGTTGGGATGTAAAGTGATCTGTATGAGATGTATAAATTGTTAATACAACACTATAGCCAAAGGTATCTGTCCCCATGGTAAAATAGCCATATTTGTTTATACAAATAAAAAATCATACAAGAGTTTTGGAAGCAACATCCCCTTAAATAGACAAAGGACACTTAGTTCAACAGTGATGCAATTAGCAGATTAAGAAAACGTATATTGGGAATACAGCCGGGAATACAGCTAGAAATACAGTGAGATCTATTCGAAGTAATAATCACAGTAAGAAGTAGCATACTGTAAATTACAGTGAAAGCCAACAGTAATGGACTAAAATAAAATTGTTCATCAGGGTGCACAGCATGAGCCCTCGGAATTAAGCAGAATGATAAAACATGCATTTGCGTTTACACTGAAGGCAACGGTACATGCAAGAAGAGTTAGAAATACTGTTAATTCGTTAATTTTTGCGAGAATTTTATTTTCACGAATAGCGTTGAAAGACGTATTTGCCAGGTTAGAATTTCGCGACTTTGGCATGATAAACCTTCGTAATGGTTTCGTCATTTCGCGAGGGTTTTATTTTTGCGAAACTCCGCATCCGCTAAGTTCGCGAAAATGAAACTCTCGCGAAAATTTCCGGATTAATAGTAGTTTAGAAGGGCAACAGCGGGAACCGTGATTTATTAGGCCGATAAAGCAAAGTGTTTTGTAAGAGTATGTATTAAAAGCAATTAGTAGCCATTTTGTGACTGCCATCAGAAACAAAAAAGTTACATTGTTAATACAGTAAGGGACATCAGAATTTAGAATAATAAGAAAAACTTCATGTGTATGTAGAGTGAGATTCATCAGTAATATCAGATTAAAAAAGTGCATTGGGACATACAGTGAGAAACATCAGTAATACATACGATCTGCATGAGCAGATTAAGAGGGGGCGACAGGGGACCACCCCGAAAAATCTCGTGGCCATAATTTTCCTTAGAAATACTGGCATAGATCCCTTTGAGAAGCAATCGGACCCCTAGAGGAAGTTTTTATGGCATGTTGGTGACAAAAAAAAGCCCGGACCCACCCCACATCTTGACAGAATATCATACACGAGGGTGTACAAAGAGAATCATTTTAGACAATAAGCAAGGAATAGCTCAGTTAATTGAATTGTTTTTAGACGATTTATTTTTATAAGAAGGTGTATTTCTGTCTCTGTTTTTATCATAGCGAACCGTACATACCTTGGTGCAATGACGCCTTTAAGTCACAGTCATATTTTTAAGATGCTATACCTGGTTGGAACCAGTACTGCATAATGGGGAAAAATTGACTTTGCTCAATGACACAAAATAAGGAAGAAATCAAATATCAGACCTGACCCAGGACACCATAAGGAAAGAGGCAAAACACAAAAAATGAGTCAAGAGGTCAGTTTTTTCACAGCAGGTGACCACAAGATTGCAAGGAACAGATAAGACAGTATGACAGACAAACACGAAACACAAATAACAAGAAGGGTCCACAAAAGAAGCATCGCCTTGGAACAGTAAGTAAGAAAATTAATGGAGGGCTTGAACATGTTTGACGATACAAACCTAGACATTATTTCTGATGTGGATAAAGACAAATAGATGTTTGGTTCGCATGAATGATCCCTAGCTTATCGATGTATCATCTCCTAGTACATACAAATCGAGATATAAAATGGAGACAAAACAAAGAAAATAACTCAACAGTACATAAAACTGAATACTAGAGTACAACAATCCAACAGTTAAACCCAGGTGGGCCCGACAACAGACACAACATCAGGCCCTAACCCTCTCATGTATAGATAAGTCTCCATAAGGAAGCCTCCACGCGTGCTAAATGATTTTGAGTTTTTACAACAACAGAATCTAGGACAAAGATTTTGCGCCTGTAATATGCATTTAAGCACCCACCCCCACCCCCGTTGGCTTAGGCTGCTGTCCGTGCTAAGGTGTTGGTTCTGTTGTTGTTGATATATTGTTTAATGTACTTTCTCGTTATTTTGCTATTATTTTCTTGCAGATGTCTTGTTCTGTGGCTCTTCCTCACGGTGCCGTGGGATGGTCTGACTATTTCAAAATCAAAATCATTAGGTTTATCGTTTATCATAAATTTTGGTAGAAACAACATCATAAGAAATAGACAAATGCAAGTTCAAAACGCGGCTTTGGCTAAAGGTATTGGCTTTCTTGAGCTCTGAATGGTATTTGACTTACCATATTGTCAAAATAAATATTGTTTACATTCAAAATATCATCCAAAAATCTGGATGTAGTGTTATAAGTATCATTAATATCAGCGTGCGTATCATCAGAAAGAGACATCATGACAAAACAAGAATAATTCTGCCACCAAGGGAGCACAATTGGTGCCCATTGGAATAAGTCCATGGGCCTGGAGGGGTCACCATGCACCCCCTAAGGGCTCTCTGGGAGTGGTATATTATTGTTAATTGGACACCCCTGATTAAAAATCAAGATGTAAACATTAGATATCTTGGGTCTACCCGCCATTTTGGATGGTTTTAAGATGGCCGCCATGAAAAAAGAAAAATGCCTATATAGTGTAATATCAGCCTCTTACCATCTGTTATGCTAACGTTTATGAACGGACCATTTATATTTAAGATCTTCAACTCCATTTGGATTATAAAAAGCTAATTATAAGGCCTTAACATTCTATATTTAATATGGCAGCCAATTTGAAATACAAAATTAAGCATATTTTCGTTAATCTTAAAAAAGATACCATGAGTTTCTACAATACACATTTTAGTTACATGTTTAAGTCATTATAGATTTTGAAGATATATTTACTGTCAGCATTAATTTAGTCATGAAGTATTTAATTTATCGCAAAGTCATCATCTTCATAATAACGTATAGGCTGTATATAAGGTTAACCCCACCGACTTTAATAAGTGAACATTTTTTCTGAAATAAACATAACTACACTTCTGTATGCATTTTCTCACTGATATTACTATAAATTTTAACTTAGTTATATTCAGAATCATCATCTTGTTGCAGCAAACATTTTAGAACGTCTATTTAACCCATTTAGGGTGTAGTATACGTTACAGTTTACATCAAACCAAACAAAAAAGAGATCTGAGTCCAAAATAGCCTCTGTAGAAACTGTACAATATATTATTTACAAATGTGCCCATGCTTTGTATTTACCTAATAGAAAATCGATTTGACTTTTACAAACTGCGGTGACTATTATGCATTAATCGAAAAGTCCTTTTCATAATCGATGTCAAACTCCTCTGAATCAGACACGTCATCATTTTCAATCAACACCTTTGGCAAGCAGTCTTCATCAAACCAAAGGGGCATCATATTGCTATCACCATCTTTCAGTCATCCATGCTCATTTGTTGGATGCAACACTTACATTTTGGGGTATCTTCCTCATCTAAAATTGCCATGTTGCACATGTTACTTTAGAGAGTTGTGTACATTTAATATAATTTGACTTTATTTAAACCAAATTCCAAAAGCTGATTATTTTAGATCTTTTATTTATTTATCTTGAGTGCTCTTTTTATTAGCAATTAGATGTGTTCTCCTCAAAAATTTACTAGGCAATCGGAAACATCTATAAAGTTATAATAGCTAAGACAAAGACAATTGTTAATATTACCATAAAATCATCAAAAACACCATTATATCTAACTGTTTAACTAATTCTGCTTCACATCAATATTAGGCTTTATCATGGTTTTAATAGAGTGCAGAAAAAATTTCACCTCCTCATATTGGTGGCAGCAGATGGCATTTTGGCAGTTCAATGATATTTATATATGCCCATAAGTGTAAATGTAACGTCCACAGCAAACTTCTTACTTACCCATACAATATCCATAAATTAGGCTATGAGCAAGGGTGATATTGTTTTAGAATAGTCGGGTTTGCGTAGATATCCCAACATTATCCAAGTCTCTTCCATACTTATTCCATACCCACACACTTATCATACCCATTTTGAGCCATATCATCTAGCCATCATCTACTGGGGTATGGGAATAATAGTTATGCGTGGAGGTAAGGGTAGGGTTTGCGTTGTTGCAGTGTAGGGTTTGCATTGGGGCAGGGCAAGGGTAGGTTAGCAGCATGTTAATAGGTAGGGTATTAGTATATTTTGGTAGGGTCACTCTAATGGATGGGCTATCCTACCCTTCGCCCTACCCTAGTTTCTACAGTTTCTATCCAATCTTTTCTTTTCCCTAATTGCACCATGCCCTTGGAAGATATAAGAAACTGTCAGGTAGGTTAGAAGTAGGGGTAGATTAAGTATGAAATGTGTATTGGTCAGAACTTTAGTAGGTCAGGACTAAGGGTAGTGTAGCCTACTTTATTCGCATACTCATATCCTACCCTACCTCTACTCTCATCCAACTAATGCCAAGATACACATCCTACACACATATATATTCATACTATAATACCCATATGGATATTGGTAGATATAAGCAGGGTTAGGGCAGAATATGATTTTGGAGGTGTAAGTGCGAGTTGGGTATGTATGATAGAATAGGCAGCACCTTATCCTACCATTACCCAGCAGGCCCTACTCACATTCTACCCATCTTTACTATTAAAAATGAAATTCTACCCTATTCAATCAAACTCAATCCACCATACCTCTGCACTGCTTCTCCTTACCTTTACTAAAACCTTCACTTACACTACCTATAACCTCCTCCTACCTTGTCCTGCCTAGGCCTACCCTATCCTTTCTATCAATACCGGTGTGAGACGGGTTATAGTATGGTAGAGTGGGACAGGGTAGGGTTATATAATGATTATGGGTTTGTAACCGGTATATTACATGTATTATACATTATAAGTAAAAGTGGGATAACATGGAAGAAGGTAAGAGGTTGTAGATTTGGTTAAAAGTTGGTGATGACTATGTGTATGATGTGGTAGTTGAGTGTAAGGTGGGGTAGCGTAGGATAGATAAGGTAGCGCAATTATGTGTAGGTAAGGATAAAAAGTAAGACATCCATTAGGTAGTTTTTAGAGCAGGGTAGTGCAGGATTGGTTAAGCTAGATAACGGTGGGTATGGTAGTTTAGAATGGAGAAGAGCAACAACCCAAAACATAGACATCTGGAATCAAGTGAATCTCTTCCTGCCATTTGTCTCTTCTTTTCAAAGAAGATAAAGTGGAGCTAAAGTTTCTTTAGAATATCTGGTTATTGCTAACTACTAAAATCGGCTACTTCAAATTGTTTATTAATGTTACTCCTTGGTCATGCCTAAATACATGTTAGGTTCGAACATTTAAAATGTTGATATGACTCTAAAAATATGTATTTAATGAGCATTAAAATGTATCAAAGTCAGATGTGAGGAGAATAAATTTACATTAATTTAAAGCAGAAGTAATATAATATTGCATGTTATGTATGCTACACATTTTACAATTAGGATATGAAATACATTCAAACGAAATTTTGAGTCATTTTTATTATTGAGTTTATGTGGCTATAACATCGAGTTGAGCAAAAACGAATAATTCTTTGAATTAAAACATTCAGAATACATCAACATTTTATTAATATATTACTTACTTTTTTTCACCAAGAACAGTTAATACTTTACTTCAGGAAAAAAGCCTGCAACCAAAGTTTGATATAGCAATACTTTGATGAGGCTAGTGTGTTAGAATTTTGAATGATGAAGAGTCCCATGCTCATAACCAAAGCCATTGAATTAAAAATAATCTGTTGGCATTATATACCGGGTTGTTGCTAATGTTATGTACACACTCTTTATATTGTGACATGTCTCAGGTGATTGTGCATTTAGCATTTGGGAATGTCTCAGACCTGAAAACGTTAAAAACATTTATCATTTTTGTTACAATTTACAGCTTAATTTAATGTTTTACTATATTAAAGTGGCCTTTCTGATTTGCATTTTACAGTGTGCTCTTATGTCAGTTCAAATTCTTGCACTTTATACAAAATATAAAAATACTCCTTGTAGTTATAAAGGACAAATCAATTTCCTGTTTGGTGAATGCAAATTATAGACCCAATTAAAAATAAAGCAACGTACCGATCTTAAGATGCTTATTTGGATTTAGTCTCATCATGTCTGTTTTGTTGAATTCGATGTAACATGTAACGTATGTTAGCCCTTAAGGGTCCAAATAAACCTTCAAAAATGTATGCTGCAATAAATGGTGATTCTGAAGATAACCGAGTAAACTTCATTTCAATACAATCGAGATAGATGCACAAAGAAGTGTAGGTATGTTCATCTGCAGGGAAATTTGTCTACTTGTTAAAGTGGGAGGGGTAACCTTGTATACAGTCTATCGATTAGTATGAAGATGGTGGCTTTGTCATAAATGAAATACTCCATGACAAAGGTAATGTTGACAGTAAATTTACCTCCAAAAGTAATAATGACTGAAACATGAAACTATAAATTGTATGGTGAAAATCATGGACACTTTTTAAACGAAAATATGCGAAATTTGTATTTCAAATTGGCCGCCATATTAAATATAGTATGTTAAGATCTTATATTTAGCTTTATATATCAGAAATGGAGGTGAGGATCTTAAGTATAGTTGGTTCACAAAAAAGTAAGCATAACAGATGGTAGAAGGCTGATATTACACAATATATGCATTTTGTCTTTTTTCATGGCGGCCATCTTGAAACCATCCAAAATGGCGGGTGGGACCCAAGATATCGAGTGTTTACATCTTGATTCTTAATCAGAGATGTCCAATGAACAATATTTGACCACTCCCAGAGAGCCCTTAGGGGGTGCATGGTGACCCCTCCGAGCCCATGGACTAAATCCCTACAACTTGTTTATGAGCCAGGATCTGACAGAAGGGACCTTCTGGCAATAAAAGTCGAAAGTGAGATATTTACAGACAAAGTAAGACCTAGCTGTTGTGAACAATTACAGAAAATTTGAAGAGATTATCTTTACCAATAACAAAGATATGAGAGCTTGAACTCGTATAGATGATGCGTCTTAAACATGACGTCACTTAACGTTGTTAATGACGTTCTGACGTCAACACCATTGAGTTAACATATGACGCTAAAACAAAGACGCTAAGAGCAATATTTCAAAAACGATTAATTTTCCTGTAAATTTGATGTGTATGCAATTACATAGACTTCACAAATAGCCCACCTACGCTTATCCCGTGTTTACAAAAGCATTTGAAATGAGGTACCTTGTTTTAAAGGTAATGTATAGTCCATATGCACAGCTGTTGCCATGGTAACATACATTATACGTATCACTTAATTTTATCAGAACTATTTGCGCCTTTGGTTGTATTAAATGTTAGAAGCAATTTGACTCTATTGTAAGAACATGCAAAATGTTGAAAATTTAGACGTTTTTGAAATTTTAATTACACAAATTCGGCTAAAATGCTCGAAGGACTCTTTTGTCAGATCGTATAAAATGTTGTCGAACAAAAATGTCAGCGCATCACATACATTTTGACAAGAGCATGCATGGTATTTTTTCGGATATTCTGAAGTAAAATATAAACATGTTTCTGTCGTTACATGCACCGTAAGGAGAGCCTGCTCATTGGAAGGATCTTTCATTTAGATCAATAAGTTTATCTTTAATAAAATAATGAGATAAAGTCGTGTAAAGAGTGGAAAAAATTTATGTAGACAAACTGGTTGCGTTCAAATCCCTAACTTTAAGTTTATCTTTTACTTCACCATAATTTAAATAGACCAAAATAGATTCTTACCAGATCTTTCGTAAACTTTTCCGCTGTGCTTAATTACATGTTTTTTATACAATATATCTATGTGTCTTAATCTAATAATTATGTGTCTTGATCCACATCTGAATTAAGGGTGAGGTTGGCGCCGTTAAACCGGTTTAAGCCCTCCAGTAAAATATTTTACTGACCGTTCCAAGGCGGTACTTCTTTTGTGGATCTTTTATGTTTTTGTTCTGTATTGTGTTTGCTATGTCTTTGTGCGCGTCTGTTTAATTGTGCTTTGTGGTCACCTGCTGGGAAAGGGCTGACCTCTTGGCTTTCGTTTGTGGTGTCTTCTGTGTGTTTGTCACTTTCCCATTGGTATCCTGGGTCAGGTGTGGTATTTGATTGCATCGATTCCTGATCTTTGCATCCTTACTTATTTTGATAGCGGTTAGACAAGAGGTTAACAATTTTGAAAGTTCTGTTGTCGTTCAAGAACTAAAATGTGCAATAAAATCAAGTCTGAATAAGAGCTCTCGATGGAATTAACTGCACCACTAGTTATATTAAAAACAGTCATTGACTATTTTAATATTGAATATGACATTGATACCCACCATTGAATACCAATAAGCCTCAGTCAATATTATCCTCTGGTGGATACCGCGTCAATTGTCAACGAGTATATAATATGTACGCCTACATGCTCGTCTACATGAACTTATTTCAACCTTCAAATTACGTTGTAGCATATTTATATAATTTCCTGATAGCAATTTAAAAATTCAGCAGCATAAAAATACCTCAAATGGGTGTAAATGCTGTTGATATTTTAATAAAACTACAGAAAAATAAACAGATGAAAGAAACTTAAGGTAAAAAAGTGGAAAGAAAAAATACAAATGACTATAAAAAGACTAAATTATATTTCAAGAAAATGAAATGTTTACAACGTTTGAACCCACAACTCTTTGAAAAGTGTGTTTACAACGTTTTACCCCGCAACTCTTTGAAAAGTGTCTATCGTCGGTTCTTCTATCAACTGCGCTATCTGACGAGAATATATTTCTGTTTTACCAACTCAAAACTTCATTGAATTAAATGGAACGGTATATGTACTAAACCAACCAAAAGTGAAAACGCTACACCTGAATTGTTTGCAATTTATCTACAAAATGAAGCAAGCCAGTAAAGCAAATGAAAGTGTATCAGAATAATCAAAGACTGGGATATGCATAACAGTAAAATTGTTACAGTGTCCAATTTTTCAGGTTACAGATTTGAACAGAAATCTTAGACAGTTTAGGCCTTCAGAATTCTGATACAACCCAAGTCCGACTACACGAAATGGTAGTCTGAAATGTTTAGGACCTATCAAAAGTGTGTTTGATCGTTTGTAAAATCAATTTTGAAAAGGTGGTTTTCATTAAATTGTCAAGCTTGAAATTAATCCCTGAAATCTCCATAGGAAAATGAATGTGTTGTTACATCTAAGTAGTAGGGGGCAGTACTAGTCGAGAAATTGTAGGACCAATGTGCTGATAGGTCTAACTGATTTGGGTAAAAAATATCGAAAATCGTAATAAATCGAAGATTACCAATCCCTTTTTGTTTTTTGTCAAAATGGAGATCATTTATAAATTTGACAAACTAGAAATTGATTTCTGAGCTTGTTTCAAGTGATAAGTCATTTTTCATTCGTTTTAATAAAAAATTAGTATGACCAATTTCTGATAAACACACCAATCTTTTTTTGTGCATGCACAATTGCTAAATTCAATGAATAAAGATTAAAACACAATAAAGGAACATAACTCACACATCAAAAGAGACAAATTGATGGAGTTTCGACGAATCGTTCACTTGGATGTCTGGGAAACATTATCAAGTTTTAGTAAATACTTTTTGCTCAATACTTATGCATTTATACAATATTACAAGAGGGTGGCATATTTTAGTGTAGCGTTTCACTTTTGCTCAGTATAATATATCTATCAATAGAATAGTGTTGACAAAACAGCCCCCAGCACCATGTGGTAAAGGGGCTTTTACCGTCGGTTCAAAGATGCATGATAATAGGACTGAACTATTTTACATAGAAACAGGTAAATAACGGTACATATTATACTATTGTCGTATTTTTTGACCCTGAAGTTCAAAGGTAGTAACCTATGTTAATTTTATCTCAGACCTGTGATTGATAGTTTTCGCCAAATATACGGGAATAAATTAGGTTTACTGAAATTCAATATATTATAAGGGTAGTTATATGAATATATCGTCCGCTGTGGTGTAGTGGTCTAAGTCCAGGACTTCTGTGCTAGAAAAGGCAAGTTCGATCTCGAATGGAGTTTTTTTCCAGTAAAATAGTTTCTATGTACTGTCATGACGGAAAACTCTTTAAAAGGTGAAAATGCTTAATTTCTGTGTGATTGTGCATACATGTATGTATACGTGATCACATGTGTACAGTCGCTAGTAAATCGAGACTGATTCGCCTAAGAGCCAAGATTGGTTGTCCGACATTCTTGGTTTACTAGCAACTGCAGTGATATCCTGTGTATATTTACATTTACTTTACATAATTTGCACGCGCGTAAAAAAAAACATACAAAAAACATCATGTTCATGCTTTCTTCTTTTTTAGCGCATACAAACTTTTCTTACAGGAAAAAAAATAAAATTAAATCTCGTGAGATTCGAACTTACCTGCTATATGCTACGAGTCTTGCGCCTAAACCACTATACTACAGCTATTTACATCAGACATTTCATTTCAAATAACGTAATTAATTTGTATATTTGGCGAAAACTACCGATAACAGATCGGAGATAAAATTAGCATATGCCACGACCTTTGAACTTCAGGGTCAAAAAAATACGACAATACATGTAAATGATATATACCTGTATATGAACCCATTATGTGGATTACTGTGTTTCCAGGTTTGAAGTGACTCCCGTGTTTCTTTAATTTAACGACTTAAATCCTTACTAATACAATGGACGTTTACTATGTGGATGTAAATGTATACCGCGCAATTAAAACTTATTTTTTGAAGCATCCTTTATTGTGAACTAAGGCCCAAATGCCCTGCAATTCAGAATAACTTAGTCTTTTTCCTTGAGATATATACCCATTTGTGCCCCTATATTAGTTATCATAAGCATTATGCACGAATTTTAAACTACTGTTTATTTATGTAACGATGAGGTACACTTGGGGACTGATTCAAAGTGGAGAAACAAAAACAGGCAGAATTTCCATCTAATCCCAGTCTATATAAAAGCTCATACTTAAGTAAAAAAAAAATATTCTAATTACGAGGTCTATATCTAAATTCATTTCTTACATTTATTTTGCAATTAAAATAACCATTAATGAATAAACGACGAAAAACGGGGGTCACATTAGGCCTGGAAACACAGTAGTTTTTATTTTTTTGTTTACAACGATTCTCATCTATCTTCGAACCGACAGTAATAATTTTACTCTAAACATAAACTTACCCACAAACTCATGTATTGGATTTTGGAAAACCAATCTGTGGATTCTGGCGCGTGTTGACAGCATAGATGCCCACCATGGCTTGGTCTCATTCAATGTACCATCACAATAGAGTGTTCTCCCATTCACTTCAATAGGTTCCCTGTCCCGCAACGAACTTGTCTTAGGATCATTTAAGGGAAGGTATGTTAAACCTTGAAGAAGATACGAATTGTTTAATCAATTTACCGAACGCTATGTTCTTAAGAGCGCACACTTATCACCTTCACGCCAGATAGGTAGCAATCGAAAACGCTCTTCCCAGTCGATGAACGCGGATCAAAATCGCTAGAAACAGTGTTTTCGATTGCCATTTGTTGCCAGTGTGGCGACAAATTGCAAACGAAAACTATGTTTGTAACTATGTTTGATCTACGTTCCTCGATAGTTTTAACGTTTACGACTGCCGCCTATCCGGTATGACATTTTTAGCAGCTGTATATACTGTATTAAACTAGTTTTAAGTTCTATCTAGTTTTAAATATATAACCCGTGTTGTTTTATCATATAGATGAAAAAAGTTTTGATTATTATGTTAGCTGATCTGAATCCACACTGTTTATATATGAGGCGCAATCTGTGATAACCAGTCTCAATGACAAAGTCGTCAAAATTGAGTTAATTATACACACTTAATCTACGAAGTGTTAAGAGGTTACCCTGCAAATTTTTTTTAATGTAACTCCATTATTCATGAAAATATGGCCTTTTGAAACTAAACACTGTCTAAACTTTAACAAGTAACGCCAGAAACGTAATGACGTTACTAATGACGTCATATTAACTTCACTATTTGCGGGTTAGTCGACTGAATGAAAAACAAGCTATTTCTTGCTAACATACTTTTTTATTATCCTTTCCAGTGCGCAATGGAATTCGCAGAAAAGCTAACACTGATTTATTTTGCATAGAGTTTGCATGATATGCAAATCACTGACCATACTTTAAAGATTCTAACAGTTGCTAAGTTAAAGTTGGTGCCATGGAAACGTATGGCCTGATAACGAAGTAGCTTAATCAGAAATAATTAATAGTTTTATCCTACTATCCACGTTTTTAAAGGCAATATAGAAACATGTCAAAGTTCTTAATTTTTGGTGTTTTTCAAATGATTTTTTCTCATATATATATAGAGAGGGATATAATGAATCAACTGAGCCAATAGATGCTGTAAATATTTCGCCTCTAGTGAGACTCGAACCAACGGCCATGGCAACTCCACCTAGCACTACAACAGACACTGACGCTACCAACTGCGCCACTGAGACATCCCCAAAAAAGGATGTTCACGGAGAGCTGATATTGACGACGACTGATGCAGTACACGTCGTATATTGGTTCATTTCCAATGGATGGCATCTATTTAATAACTAAAATGAAACAAAACTATATATATATATATATATATATATATATATATATATATATATATATATATATATATATATATATATATATATATATATATATATATATATATATATATATATATATATATATATATATATATATATGGATCCTGTAAAAGATGCTAAATTGATTTGAGAAATAAATATAAAAGGATATAAATCAAAAATCAGTGCTAAAAATTTCGCCTTCATCAGTGTTTCAAGACACATTAGATTAGGTGGATAGTTAACAAAATATAACTATATACATGAATCATGTGTTTATTGAAGCCCTAAAAGGGCACAGTTATTATGTGTTGATTTTTACAAATATGACTGCACAATATGTATGAATTAAACACAGCAAACAGAATTGGCATTTTGGCAACACAATACACAAAATTGGCATTGGCAGAAAAAGATGTCAATGCTGCAAAATGATAACCTCAGCTGGCACTGTGAAGTCATCGTAAGACTGAGACAGAACACAGACTGCACAACAGAGAATGTTGTGTATCTGATCTCTTGCAGCATTTGCAACAAGCAGTACGTAGGAGAAACCAAAGGCCCATTAAACAAACGTATGAATGGCCATCGTGATGACTGGAGACACCGTAGGTTTGAAAGATCACCAACACCAAAACATTTCACTCTGCAGATCATGACTTCTTGAGTCATGCCTCTCTCTGCTGCCTTAAACACAACAAGGAGTGGTCAGATTCTACCAGGAATTGCCGTGAGGGCTACTGGATTCGGCGTCTGAACACTCTGTGTCCATTTGGCATCAACAAGGGTGACTGACTCTATCTGATCATATGGTAGAACACCTGGTGTGCTGTCTTGTTGTAGACGATCTTATAGGAGCCTAGTCATGTTTTAGACTTCTGTTCTACACACATTTTCATACAAGACATTTCTTGCCAGAATGCCAATTCTGTGCGCTGTGTTGCCAGAATGCCAATTTTGTGCACTGTGTTTAATTCATAAATATTTTGCAGCCATATTTGTGAAAATCAATGCATAATAGTTGGGGCCTTTTTAGGGCTTTAATAACCACATAAGTCATGTATATAGTTTTATTTTGTTAACTATCCACCTAATCTAATGTGTCTTGAAACTCTGATGAAGGCAAAAGCCGAAAGCGCTTAGTTTCAAAATATTTTAGCACTGTTTTTAGGTATATCCTTTAATATATAGATAGACATAGATTTTCTAAATATTGTTCCCAAAATTGTACCTCCAATTACACAACTGGTATCCTTTGATGTAGTAATTCTTTATACAAATATTTCCCATGATCTAGGCATAAAAGCGATAAACAGCTGGCTAACGAAATATCCAGAATTAATGTAAGAAAGATTCACAAAAGAATTTATTCTTGAGTCCATTAAAATTATACTTGAAAACAACAATTTCTATTTTAATGATAAAATGTATACTCAAGTTCGAGGTACGGCAATGGGTACAAAGTTTGCGCCCACATATGCCACTATTGTACTAGCCTATTTAGAAGAAAAGCAGTACGTACAAAATGAAATAAAATATGGCAAAGAATTCGCTAGATATACTTAAAGCCAAAAGTAACTTTACACTTTGAACTACTGAATATATCTTTACTGTTTTTGATTTAACCAACTTTAATACTGCAATGAGTTGCTGGTACCCGCCCTAAACCTAATTCACGAAAAACAACTTAGGTAAAAAAAATTTCTTTCGAGTTGTCTGTGCTTTCATTAAAAAGCACAAATCAGCATTTCCTAACAAAATCGAAAGTAAACCTAGGATTTGAACACACTTTTTTCAGGGCCATCGATCGCCCATTAAAAATACTGCAAGACATTCTGTCTCTCACGTATAGTTTGTTTTTGGCAGCATCTTAAAGTTGGTTTACTTTGAAATTATCTCCCTTTGAATTAAAACAATAGTAAACTTTAGTACCTGCTTAACACTTTATCTCAGATGACATATAGATTTTTTTTATCAGCGATTTGTTGGGACTTCTTCCCTGAGTATGTGACAAGATAATTTGATAAACATTCCCATCGGTTTGGAAGAAAAACGGCAAACAATGTCTTATGGGAAATTCCATTGAACGCACTGTAAAGTTCACAAAAGGGGGTATGTACATAAAAACACAACTCTAATTTGTGTTACGCAAAGGGTGATCCAGGCTGATTTGAACTTTAAACAACAGTTCAATAGCATGTCTTTCAGACTGGTTCTTTAAAATTAAAAAAAATGTCCAATCGCAAAGCTACAGTACACATCCAAAAAATATGCACTTTGGAAAAGTTTATTTTGCCCCCTTGCTTCTTTCACTGGGGCATTGTGGTTGCGTTTAGGACAGTAAAAACATGAAATTCAACTGTCATATGAATAATTGATTGAAGTTGAATATGAATTAACCACATTTAAAATACCACTCACCAATACCCAGAAAAGGTATAAATAATAACAGTGTAAAGTTACTTTTGGCTTTAAGTAAATATCAAAGATAACTGCAAACGGTTTTTGGATGACTGTTTCATTTTATGGACTTAAGGATAAGAAAAATTAAAGACATTTCACTCAGTTTTAAATGAACTACATTCAGATTTAAAATTTACAATAGAATATAGCAAATTAATGTCTGCCCTTTTTGGATGTATTACTTATAAAATCAAATAATCGCATAAGTACAGATATATTTTTCAAAGAAACAGACTCTAAGCAATATCTCAACTTTTATTCTTGCCATCCGAAGCATACGAAAACAAGCATACCATATAACTTAGCGAGAAGAATCTGCACAATTGTCTCTGATCAATGCCGAAGAGAAAAGCCCCTATCAGAATTACACATTTCCTTGCAAAAACGTAGCTATTCGGATACAGTAATCTCTGAGGGCATAAAGAAGGCCAAATCAATCCCCAGAGATTCACTTTTAAGCACATGTACGCATGCAAGAACCGAAGAAGAAGTGCTTCCGTATGTTTCGTCTTTTAATCTGAATAACACAGAAATGTTTGGAATTTTTAAAAACAACATGTACATTTTAACCAATGACCAAAAAATGCGCGAAGCTCTCTCAACATCAAAAATAATTAAAAGTAAACGACAACCTCCAAAGGGGCTCTTGCATGGTATGGGAAATTAACATGGGAGTCTGCCCACGCTAAGATTTTGAAAATATTATGTTATTTAATTGTCTGGGGTATAACTTTAAAATTTATGGTGCGTTTGAGATTTTATGCAATTCCATCGCTAATTTATGACGTCATGAATGATATCACTATAATACTTTAGGGTACCCAGTTATTATCGTTTCTAAAGTAATTGACATATAATGCAACGGGCGGAGAAATATTTTATCAAACAGTTATATCATTTATAAGTTCGCTGCTACTTAAAATTGCTTTATATGTATTAGGATATTGGGTGGGCATTCATTTTTATAGCATGGTACCCCAATTTTCGACTGTATATTTTGTATTCAGTCAAATTTGGAATTAACATTTTACAGGTTGCGGTCTTTGTCAAGATACCATTTCAACATATAAACTTTCCATATATGTTAAGAATATGTAGACCAAATTTCATGAAATTCAAGGACCGGTAACATATTTTTAACTTGATGTAAACACATGGCCATAATTCATCGAAATGTAAAAAATACAATAATTATGTTTCAGTGTAAAACATACTTGAATACTTGCTTAGTTTGAATCATCATACTAGTACGTTTATTGGTAGAAGTTGACATGCTCAGTGTTTTCCCCTATTATGGATTGGAAAAAGAAAAAAAAAACAATATTCTTTGATATTAAGTGCCACAATTCTTATTTAGTGAAGTGCTTACACAATAATATTAGCCAAAATGATACAATATGTTGACACCTGTACTTAACACATATAGTTTCTGACATTAAAACTACATCTAGCCGATGTTACACTTAATATGTAACATTATTAAGAATTTTAATTCATACAGAAGAGAAACCTTATGACAAGTCAGTTCATACAAGAGAATAACCTTATATCTATGATTTTATAATATTACGACTCATTAATAAACCTGCTTCACAAAAATAACCCCCTGTCAAACCTATTTATTAAAATTAACCATTTTGGTCACAGATAACTCTTTGCTTCAAAGGTATTGTTAATTAATGCTTAAATCTTCTCTGTTCATTCTGTTTTGTGAAACTGATGCTGATTTCCATCAAATAGCAACATTTATACTTTAGCTGGCTGTATATTCTAGGCATACAGTTTTGTTTCTGGACCTCACTTATTCATGTAGAACACTGTTTTATGATACCTTTGATAAGACTCTGTTACACGTTATCCTGGTCACGGCATCAAAATGTGGTTCCCCTAGTTCAGTTGGGATGTAAAGGACATATTTAGTCTTCTTGTTTTAACATGTTTATTGTAAGGATATTATGTTTCTTAAACAATATCATTCAGGACTAGAAGAAGTGATACACATTGTCTTGGCCCAATAGTGCCATGAAACAGGGCCATGACCTTCAGCATTTCTGACCATTGAATCTTTTAAAATTGTCTAAACATGTCTTTCTTTAAGAAAAGTGGAAGTAGATTTTAAAAAAAACACCCCTTATGTCGAGTTATGGATTCATTTGAACTAAATAATTAATTTTGCTAAAACTGACCTATACCCATAAGAGGTAGGAAATGACAAAGTTACCGGTTTTGGATTTCATGATATTTAGCTCAGATCAGCAGTTTATATATGGCATGTTTTTGTGATATTATGATAACTTGACAAAGACGAGAACATATCCATCTTTTGAATTAAATGTTGAATGTTTTGTAATTTTTTGAAAAAAAATATTGAAATTTTACAATCACTTCTTCTGAAAACGTAAACCATAATTTATTCTAATGGTTTCGTGGTATTAAAATAATGCCTATGGTATGTTGGATTCAATCTAGATGACAAAACATAGATATCAACAAAACTATAGATTTAGGACAAGGAAATTAAGAGACAGGTACCACCTTAAAGGTGGAGTACGTCAGGATTGATTCCTAAGCCTTATTATTAACTATCAAATTCGATAAATACATTTTCATAGTTCGTATATAATGAGTTATTAATATGCAAAGTTTGAAGAAAATCCATGCGTGGGCACAGATGAAAGTTCCCCTTTAAAAAGACTTATAATTAAAGCAAAATTTACAGAACAAAAAATTAAAACGTCTAATTAAGTTTTCAAGTGTAATCGCCCAAATTGTGCCCTTTGCGAATGCATTGAAGAGGGTACCTGTTACAATTTCAATGGTAAAGTTTTCTACGTAAACGAAACGATGTCTTGCGATGTAAAGAATGTCATGTATGCCATTAAATGCAATGGATGCAAAGAACTTTATATTGGTCAAACAGGCGATAAATTACGCACCAGAAGGACTATACACGCACAACAAATAAGAGACCCTTCAACAAGACAGATTCCTTTAAGTGAACATATCGACAATTGCAGCAGAAGTATTTCGAAATTTCAAATGTTTCCTTTCTTTAAAATGCACAGCGAAAGCATTTCTGCCAGGTTAGCGAAGGAAAAACATTTCATTCGATGCTTTAAACCTAAATTAAATGATTTATGGACAGCTATTTAAAAAACGTATAGTCACGTCACGTGACTCTAAGTTAACGTCTCAACGTGACGACGTCCAAACGTGACGTCTCAACATTACGACGTTACTATGCAACATCCCTTGAAGAGCTCAGCGAAACGCGTTGGAATATAATTTAGCATAGTTTTTACTAAAAAAACATGTAACGTCAACTCATTATTTGAATATGTCTCAGTGGCGCAGTTGGTAGCGTCCATGTCTGGTGTAGTGCTAGGCGGAGTTGTCATGGTCTAGGGTTCAAATATCGCTAGAGGCAAAATCGGCATCTATCGGCTCAGTAGATTCATTATATCCCTCTGTATTTATCTACTGTATGAATCTGCATCAGTTTCTGATCCTGTGTAGCTCGAAAGCAATGGTGTTTGTGAAATTATATTTCCGCACTTGTGATATTTATATAATTTCACTTGTATCCTTGGATCTATCAGGCTTTTATTTGCGAACTAAATAGATGCCATCCATTTGAAAGGAACCAATATACGACGTTTACTGCATCAGTCGTCGTCAATTTCAGCGCTTCCTGAACATCCTTTTTTGGGAATGTCTCAGTGGCGCAGTTGGTAGCGTCGATGTATGGTGTAATGCTAGGCGGAGTTGTCTATCTCGCTAGAGGAAAAATATTTACAGCATCTATCGGCTCAGTTGATTCACTATATATATATATATATATATATATATATATATATATATATATATATATATATATATATATATATATATATATATATATATATATATATATATATGTGTGTGTGTGTGTTTGTGTGTGTGTGTGTGTGTGTGTGTGTGTGTGTGTGTTTTGTTGTTGTTTTTGTTGTTGTTGTTGTTTTTTGTGTGTGTTTTAATCATGTATGTATACATTTTAAAGCGTGATCAGCCTAGTGTACTTCACTATATGGTCAAAGCATATTAGTAACTTGCTTATATACCTCGTTGCGATATATAAAACACAACATGTCTTCTGGGTTTTGCAACACTTTCAAGAGCACGTAAAGCAAATTCGCAAATCAGTCATATAGTAAGTGAGTATGATCATAAACGTATTTAGACGCATGCAAACATAATCATTTTTTCTCGCGTCGAGGTCCATATTATCTTAGATCAGTTAAGATAATATCACCATCTCGAGATCACAAAAGCACAGATAGTGTGTAGTTTGCCGGACTACAAGAAAAACTGGGATGTGAGTATAAAATGTACTTACAAAATATATCTAAATGAAAAAAAATGCACATTATCCAAAATTTATTTACAGTTTATGCCCTATACTATGGTCTGAAGCCAAACTCACTTTAAAATAAGTTACTACTTCAAGTTACCAAGATTACGGATATGGAGAGTGCAGTGTAGATTGTTTTTTCCTCCAGAACTACCAAGCTTACGTACTTTAGTTTTCGAATTTACAGGGACCTAAGGAACTGCGTTCTGTAATTTTTTGCTTATTTCAAACAACTTTACAGAGAGCGCTGTTCTGTGTTATTTTATCAGAATTTACAAAACAATAGCAACACAACAACACCAAGCAAATGTAAAAAAATTATTGCCGTATTTCATCACAACCTCTGTAACAGAAATACTTTGGACAAAATTGGAATAATGCTTCCTGGTATTACATGGATATTTGCAGAGAAACTGACCCTAACTAAACTATTGAATATCTTCTTTAAAAGGTTGATTTGTTAATATCAAAACAAAGTCACATATTTACCACTTTTCAAGCAAATCAATATGGAAAAAAAGAATTACAAATTGTCAACGTATTCCTTTTTTCATGAGACATAAATTATTTTCAAAGATTAGTCAGTCGGTATTCTATTTGTCTTAAAATAAAAATAAGAAAGAACCATCAAACTTCTATCTTCTACCATTATACAAGTGTACGGACAAAACGCACACACAAATGATTTTAATAATTCCTGACAATTACATCGCAAATGAGCTTGATCTGGTTTAGATCTTGGGAGCAAGAACACCATGGTAAACAATTTATTCTGGTAGCTTCCAGTAGCTAACACTATGTGGATTTTTTTTAAATTTCAACTGTGCATAGTCACAGGGATTTCAGGCTTTTCATATTACAAAATTGACATTTTCATTGTTTCGTATGACGAATGAAATTTAAAATGCGCCTCAACAAACAAAATATTGAATAACTTTAACATATTTAAGTTTTTGTTGCAAAGTGTCTACTGTAGGCGTTGAAAGATTCCTTAAGTATAAACCCGCAGCGTAACATAAGTCCTGAGGCGCCCATCTAAAACTGCTTCATCCTTACGTGTTATGTTAGGGTTAACAATGTCAAGTTTAATTAAGGATCCAAATTTCGGGCTCGTATAAGGTATGGGAAATTAACATGGGACTCTGTCCACGCTTAGAATATGAGACTATTACGCTGATTAATTGCCTGGGGTATGACTTTTATATTTATGGTGCATTTGAGTTTTTATGCATTTCCAATACAAATTTATGACGTCATGTATGATATCACTACCACACCTTAAGGTACCCTTTTATAATTGTTCTACAGTAATTGGCATATCATGTAACGGACACAGAAATGTTTTATGAAATAAAGATATTATTGATTAGTTCATTGATACTATAAATGGCTTTGTTTGTATTAGGAGAGTGGGCGGGAATTCGTTTTATGCCATGGTACCCCAATTATCAACTATGATTTTTGTATTCATTCAAATTTGAAATTCAAATTTTAACACAATCCGATCAAATGTACCATTTCAACATAAAAACTGCCCATATATGTTTAAAATATGTTGACTAAATTTCATGAAAATCAAGGACCTGTAACATATTTTTAACTCGTTGTAAACACATGGTCATAATTCATCAAATGTAAAATATAACAATAATTATGTTTCAGTGTAAAACATACTGTGACAACTCTACTTAACACATCTAGTTTCTAACGTTAAATCTACATCTAACCAATGTTACACTTAATATTGAACATTAATAAGAATGTAAATTCATACAGAAGAGAAACCTTATGACAAGTCAATTCATACAGGAGAATAACCCAATATTTATGATTTCATACTTGTAAGCTTCCTTAAAAACCCAGTTCACAAAAGTTACCCCCCGTCAAACCTATTGGTTAAAATTAACTGTTAAATATCTAACGTCCTTAAAATTATTCCTCAATAAAACACACCAATATGAAAGAACAGACATGCTCAATATGTTGAGCATTTACCTATGTTTTATTAATTATAATAGGTGTGAACCACTTATGATTGTACAGGTAAGTTTAGCCCCATTCATACCTTTTTATTTTGCCCCATTCTATACTTTCAGAATTTAAAAATTAGCCCCATTGTATTGCAGCCAAGCTCATCACTATATTTAAGTAGTAAAGTGTTTCGTAATTGGTATTAAAAAACAATCATATTTATTAGATGGAAATATATTTGAGCCGTGACATGAGATTTCCAACAATGTGGTATGTGCGACCAGCAAAGACTCAGACCAGCCTGCGCATACGCGCAATCTGATCAGAGCTTTTGCTAGTCGCTTAAATATTCTATGAGTGTTAAGCTACTGACTGAACATCATTTGGAGTTTCTAAGCTAAAATGGAGGCTGCACAGGCTTGTCTGAGTCTACACTTGTCAAAATACCACATTGTTTGAAATCACATGTCACGGCTCATTTGCTGTTCTTTTTGAAACAACATCTCACTACGTTTGTTGTTTTAGTTTACAGGTGGGGCTTAGAAACAAATTACCTTGCATTTCTATAGTTTTTTCTTCATTGAAATGTTCCTCCAGGGACCAAAAACATGGATGTCATCAAGGTGTCTCATTATTGTTTATTGATTGAACTAGGTCAAGTCTGTAATTCTATGACAGCCTCATTGTGATTTTAGAGTTGTGAGGACCACAGCTATAATGGAGATCTTTGGAAAAGATTTACAGGGCTGGGCCCTTATAAATGATCATTTATATTATCTATGTATATGTACGTGTCTATCTAATATAATTTAGTCTATCTAATAAAAATTAGTCTATCTTACATGTATCCCTTTTCATTATGGTGGATATCACATACACATTGATACAATAACTATGAAATTGTCCATTTTGTATTTTACGGGAAAGCAAGTCAAAATTTCTTAGAAATGTCCCTGAAAATTGATTATATCTTAGCAAACAGTACAGACCCAATAATGCGGCAATCCACCTGGGCGTTCACTGTTTGCGAAAGGGGATATACCTGTTTACCGGTATACAGTATGCAAATAATAAATCACAAAATGTAAAAATTGGAGTTCTTACATTTGGCACTTTCTATAAGCACAGATACCAGCATCAATAAGAAAAACTTCATTATTCTCCAATGTTCCGATTCCATCTGAGAGATTTTAAGTCGATAATTACTTATAACAGTTATTATATGGGCCCTCGGCGCCGGAAAACCTGACTTACTCTGTTGCAAGCGAACAACTTGAACGCTGACCAGCCTGGGCATATGCATAGTCTGATCAGCGCATTTGTCATTAGCTCTCTAGAAAGTATGATACTTAAGCTTGCTACATACGAAAGAGCTACGTGCATTAAGAGGCTATTTTGGCTCCTCTATGAGGCCAAAAGATAAAAGTTGATTTTCACCGTTCTTCTTATTAGTTTATTAAAACAATAGTTAAAGTGTAAAATTCTGGTATTGATTCAACTTTCAACGTTGATATTGTAACAAAAATGGCCCCCACAATAGGCCGAAAATAGGAAAGTGGCCATTTTGGAGCAAATTTGAGACATTTGACAGAGAAATTAACATAGAGCACAAGCAAATACCAAAAACATATTTGAACAGATGAAGAATTATCACGGCACACAACATATTAAAGTTTTTTTTGTATTCGCTTGTGCTGCTATCAAATTTGCAAAAAAAAGTGGTCTCCAAAAGCCTAAAATTAGTCCAAAATGACAATTTCTCAATTTTAAGCCTACTTTGGTGGCCATTTTTGTTACCATAGCAACGGTCAAAGTAAAATAAATGCCAGAATTGTATACTTGGGTTATCTTCTAATAAACTAATTGGTTAATTACTTTCAGTCTTTTGGCACCAGAGGGGGCCAAATTTGCCCCTTAATGCACGTAGCTCTTTAAGCCGCGACATGAGATTTCCAACAATGTGGTAAGTGCGACCAGCAAAGGCTCAGACCAGCCTGCGCATACGCACAGACTGATCAAATCCTTTGCTATTTGCTTTGCTAAGCTACTGACCGAAAAGCATTTGGAGCTTCTAAGCTTAAAGGGAGGCTGCACAGGCTCGTCTGAGTCTATTCATGTAAAGTGCCACATTGTTGGAAATCACATGGCGTGGCTCAAAACAATATTCTAGTTAATCTGTGTAACTGAGTAGTCTGGTTTGTGTCTCACCTGCTTGCTAAGGTTTTTCTCGCGACACAGCCAAAATATATCCTCTTACATGAAAAACACGTCTGAAAAGACCATGTACACTGAGTATTTATACCGTCATACTTGTCATTAATTAATACCCATATAAGGCTATCGTCCTTTTATGGGACAAAGACAAACAGTGTAGACCTAGACCAGACGCTACAGAAAGTGGCGTCTAATCAGGGTCGAATCTGCTAGCTTACAGAAAGTACTTTTAAAATTTGAATGAAATTGAATTTACTGCCAAAGGAACCTTAAATTTGGAATGGGTTCGTCCATTTGATAAGAGTGGGAAATTCCAACAAACATAAATACATGTAGGTTAATGCTGTGCTGCAAAGTTTCTACGATGAGTCCTAGACAAAAAGGTATACATGTTAAGATTTTCTAGGTTGGTACATGTAATTTAATGTGAAAAAGACATTCTATATGCAGACCCTGGCCCAGAATTGCAATGCCTCCTTAAAGTTAAAGAAGACTTAAGTTAAGTATTGATTTTTCAGGAAGCCAAAAATAACGCTTCAAACTGATTAAAATCAAAATCATTTCTTTTTTTCTGTAGAACACAATGATATCTTTAACCAAAAGTACGGCATCGATCCTGGTAATTTATTAAGCCTTTAAAGACATATGCGGCTATTTCCCATGCGCACCTTTACCGCGCCTGGAAACAGGTTAAGTTGTCTGGGTCCTGTCTTTCGACCATTTACGGATTTGGACCAACACAGCTTTCAGATATTCATATGTCATATTGGTGTTCCGACATTAAGTAGTTAAAGTGTGTCCGAGATACATGTAGCTCAGACGAAATCAAACGACGTACACAATTACCCTGGTTACAAATTAGAAAGTAGCCGAGTCTCTACTATTTGGACGGTTATTTAGAGCTGCGCACGGCCTTACCTCGTGGCCTATTGGTAAGCATGTGTGGCTACAAAGCCAGAGAACCTGGATCGATTCCCGGGTGTGCACCTATTTTGTGTGTGTGTTTTTTGTTGTTGTTTTTTTTTGTTAAATTTTAATGCTAAATTGCTTCATATACTAGTATAATGGCATCATCAAACGACTGAAACGGTCATTCCTGAACTTTTTATATCAAATTAAGCATAAAACCTATGGGGGTGGTGTTAAGTTTGACCCTCCTGAAAGAGAATTAGTTCGGTGACCCCAGATTTTTATTCTTTTTTCTGAAAGGTATTATAATACTCCATGAAATAGAAATAAATTTTTAAGATTTTCAACATCTGATTTTTTAATATATGATTTATTCTAAAAACAAATTTCAATTTTCGACGAATTGCCAAAATATATCATGCAATATCTTGTCAAAATGAGATAACAACTAATCTCGCACATTTTCTAAAAGGTTAATGTTATGGGTAATAATTGAAGTTAAAAGAAAGAAGCTGGCTGAAGATTACAACAGTTTTAGCTCGATATTTAGGACTAGTCTTATTCTTTCATATTTTTAGAAAATTGGTCAAATGCTGAAAACTTCCATATGAGATTATGGAAAAATAAGCACGATGACATATCTTTTTATTTCATAAATGGATAGCCCATGCATTAACAAACTGTATGCAAAGTTTTAAACAGATTTCAACATGGGAAGTATTTAGTAGCATATGTCCTTAATGTAACATATTGAAAGATCAATATTTAGCTTAAGTCTTTCTTAATTTTAAGGAGGCATTGTAATTCTGGGCCCAGGTCATTTTATAACAGGGACAGTTGGTAACAGAACCTTAGCTTTTTAACTACGATGTCATATGGCGAAATATGACCTTCAAAGCAACAATAAAACTGCAATATGTCAATCATAAAAGTCAGAGCCTTCGCTGCTCGCACAAACAATGTATGGGTGTGGATTGGGGACTCAGACTAACCTTAAGACCTCTAGTGTTGCTGTATACAAAGTATGGGTGTGGATTGAGACTCAGTCCAACCTTTCGACCTCTAGTCCTGCTGTATACAAAATATGAGAGTGGATTGGGACTCAGACCAACCTTTAGACCCCTACTGCTGCAGTATACAAAGTATGGGTGTGGATTGGGACTCAGACCAACATTTAGACCTCTAGTGCTGCTGTATATAAAGAATGAGGGTGGACTCAGGCCAACCTTTCGACTTCTAGTGCTACTGTATACAAAGAATGGGTTTGGATTGAGACCAACTGCAACCTTTAGACCCCTACTGCTGCTGTATACAAAGTATGGGTGTGGATTCGGACTCAGATCAACATTTAGACCTCTAGTTCTGCTGTATAAAAAAGTATGCGCGTGGATTTGGACTCAGACCAACCTTTGGACCATTAGTGTTTCTGTTTACAAAGTATGGGTGTGGATTGGGACTCAGACCAACATTTAGAACTCTAGTGCTGCTTTATACAAAGTATGGGTTACGATTCGAACTAGGGACAACCTAAAAACCTTTACTGCTGCTGTATACAAAGTATGTGTGTGGATTGGGACTTAGGCCAACATTAAGACCTTAAGTGCTGCTGTATACAAAGTATGGGTGTGGATTGGGGCTCGGACCAACCTTTAGACCTCTAGTGCTGCTGTATACAAAGTATGGGTTAGGATTAGGATTCAGACCAACCTTTAGACCTCTAGTGCTGCTGTATACAAAGTCGGTGTGTGGATTGGGACTCAGGCCAACCTTTCGACCTCTAGTGCTACTGTTTACAAAGTATGGGTGTGGATTGGGACTCAGACCAACATTTAGACCTCTAGTGCTGCTGTATGCAAAGAATTGGTGTGGATTGGGACTCAGGCTAACCTTTAGACCTCTAGTGCTGCTGTATACAAAGTCGGTGTGTGGTTTGGGGACTTAGGCCAACATTAGACCTATAGTGCTGCTGTATAAAAAGTATGGGTGTGGATTGGGACTCAGACCAACCTTAAGACCTCTAGTATAAAAAGTATGGGTGTGGATTGGGACTTAGACCAACCTTTACAAAGTAAGGTAGTGTTTTGGATCTCAGACTAAAACATCTATCGCTGCTTTATACTAAGTATAAGCGTGTTTAAGACTCAGACCAGCCTTTCGACCCCTAGTGCTGCTGTATACTAATTATTTGTGAGGATTGGGACTCTGACTAACCCGTAGAACTCTAGTGTTGCTGTTTACAAAGTATGAGTGTGGAATGGGAGTCAGACGAACCTTTCGACCTCTAGTGCAGCTTTATGCCCAATACTGGTGTGTATTGAGACCCTGACCAACCTTTCGAGCTCTAATGCTGCTGTTTACACAGTATGAGTTTGGATTGGGATTCAGACCAACCTTTCGACCTCTAGTGCTGCTGCATACTAAGTTAAGGTGTGTATTGGGACCCATTCCAACCTTTAGACCTCTAGTGCTGCTGTGTTAAGATATGGGTGTGTATTGGGACTTGCACCAACCTTTTGAACTCTAGTGCTGCTGTTTACAATATATGGGTGTGGATTGGGACACAGACCAACCTTATGACCTCTAGTGCTGCTGTATACAAAGTATGGGTGTGGATTGGGGCTCAGACCAACTATTAGACCTCTAGTGCTGCTGTACGCAATGTATGGGTGTGGATTGGGAACCAGACCCACCTTTAGGGCTATAGTGCTGCTGCATACTAAGTAAAGGTGTGTAATGGGACCCAGTCCAAACTTTAGACCTCTAGTGCTGCTGTGTACAAAGTATGGGTGTGTATTTGGACTTGGACCAACCTTTAGACCTCTAGTGCTGCTGTATACTATGTATGGATGTGTATTGGGACTAACACCAACCTTTTGACCTCTAATGATGCTGTATACAAAGTATGGGTATGGATTGGGAACCAGACCCACCTTTAGGGCTATAGTGCTGCTGCATACTAAGTAAGGGTGTGTATTGGGACCCAGTCCAACCTTTAGACCTCTAGTGCTGCTGTGTACAATATATGGGTGTGGATTGGGACACAGACCAACCTTTCGATTTCTAGTGCTGCTGTATACAAAGTATGAGTGCGGATTGGGACCGATACTAACCTTTAGACCTCTAGTGCTGCTGTAAACAAAGTATGGGTGTGGATTGGGAACCAGACCCACTTTAAGGGCTATAGTGCTGCTGCATACTAAGTAAAGGTGTGTATTGGGACCCAGTCCAAACTTTAGACCTCTAGTGCTGCTGTGTACAAAGTATGGGTGTGTATTGGGACTTGGACCAACATTTAGACCTCTAGTGCTGCTTTATACTATGTATGGATGTGTATTGGGACTAACACCAACCTTTCGACCTCTAATGATGCTGTATACAAAGAATGGGTATGGATTGGGAACCAGACCCACCTTTAGGGCTATAGTGCTGCTGCATACTAAGTAAAGGTGTGTATTGGGACCCAGTCCAACCTTTAGACCTCTAGTGCTGCTGTGTACAATATATGGGTGTGGATTGGGACACAGACCAACCTTTCGATTACTAGTGCTGCTGTATACAAAGTATGAGTGCGGATTGGGACCGATACTAACCTTAAGACCTCTAGTGCTGCTGTATACAAAGTATGGGTGTGGATTGGGACCGATACTAACCTTTAGACCTCTAGTGCTGCTGTAAACAAAGTATGGGTGTGGATTGGGACTCAGACCAACCTTTAGACCTCTAGTGCTGCTGTATACAAAGTATGTGTTGATAGGGACTCAGACCAACCTTTCGACCTGTTGTTCTGCTTTATATAAAGTTAGTGTGAATTTGAACTCAGAACAACCTTTAGACCTCAAGTGCTGCTGTATACAAAGTATGGGTGTGGATTTGGACTCAGGCCAACATTTAGACCTCTAGTGCTGTTGTATACAAATTATGGGTGTGGATTGGGACACAAACTAACATTTAGACCTCTAGTGCTACTGTATACAAAGTATGGGTTTGATTGAGACTCAGACCAACCATTCGACCTCTAGTGCTGCTGTATACAAAGTATAGGTGTGGATTGGGACTAAGACCAACCATTCGACCTCTAGTGCTGCTGTATACAAAGTATAGGTGTGGATTGGGACTTAGACCAACCTTTAGACCTCTAGTGCTGCTGTATACAAAGAATTGGTGTGGATTGAGACTCAGACTAACCTTTTAAAGGGAATATTTGCGCACATTCCATAAGTACTAAATCCCATATGCTTGTCCAAATACAGTTATGAAAGGACTGGCCCGGAGGTTATAAAGCTTTTTTCATTCTCAACTCAACTGAGCGCGAAATTTCAGCTGCTCATAAAAACTCAAATACCTACGATATCGCTATCATATTATCATATCGCCTGATAGCTCCAATTCTTTACCTTCTCTTGACAAAGACAAGCAGATAATCACTGACGAAGTCGAAAAAGCTAATACTTTAAATGACATGACCACTTTCGACACCAGACATAAATTAATGGCTCCAAGGAAGCAGTCCCTGATGTTATTCAATATAATATGTTACACGAGTTGAGATATTTGATTCTTACGACAGCTGAAATAGAAGTTATCTTAAAGTCACTTCCCACCAGAAAAGCTGCTGGCCCAGATGGTAATAGAAATTGAATTCTTCATGAACTGGCAAGTGAACTTTCTTATACCCACCTTTCACTCTTTGGTCAGTCTCTACAAACGGGAACTTTCCCTGATTCCTGGAAGTCATCAAATGTTTCTCCTATCCCCAAAAACAAGCGATTGATCATCTGTATCAAATTATCGACCTGTCTCTCTTTTATGCATGTCTCAAAAAAATTCTGATTAAGCTATTTTTAAACATGTTTATAATCACTTCAGAGACAATAATATTTTTTACTTCTTTGCTGTCTAGTTTTATTCCAGGTGACTCTACTGTCAACCAATTGACCTTTTTATACAATACTTTCTCTCAAGTTTTGGAAAGGAGTTACGTGTCGTCTTTTGTAACATAAGCAAGGCGTTTGATCGAGTTTGGCATGAAGGTCTTTCAAAAAAGCTTCAAGCTGCTGGTATAGCTGGAGATCTTCTTATACGGTTTTGTTCTTATTTAACTGATAGACGTCAGAGAGTTGTCATTCCTGGTGCAGAGTCAGCATGGAAATTAACACGAGCTGGTGTTCCTCAGGGTTATATTCTTTGCCCTCTTCTTTTTCAACTTTTTATTTACGACATTGTAACGGATAGTGGATCCAATATTCGTCTTTTTGCTGATGATACCAGCTTGTTTATAATTGTTGAAAACCCAGATACCGTTGCTGAACTTCTCAATCTGGATCTTGAAAAATATATGACCTGGTCGAAAACTTGGCTTATCTCTTTTAATCTCAAGAAATCAAAGCCTCTTCGTATCTGTCGCAAACTAAATAAACTTGTACATCCACCTCTCTTTATGGAAATCAAGATATTACTGAAGTAGAATCTCATAAACATCTTGGTGTATTTTTTTTTCCAATGACTGCTTTTTGCATAAACATATCGATGAAAAATGAAAAACCTGGTCTAGAATGAATGTCACGAGGAGGATGAAGTTTTTACTTGATGGAAAATCTCTTGAAACTATTTATCTTACCTTCATAAGACCTGTTTTTGTATATGCCTATGTAGTCTTGGGCAATTGTACAAACTATGAGAAACAAGAATTTGATAAAAAAAAAAACAGACAGATGCAGCTAGGATTGTCACGGGGGCTTCTAAACTTGTGTCATTACATGCACTTTACGAGGAAGTAAACTGGGATCCATCTGAAACTAGACGCAAGAAACATAGATTTTTACTACTATATAAAATGTTTAATAAATTCTCTCCAGAATAGCTTTCTTCTCTGATTCCCCTACTGACAACACTCTATCTCAATACAATCTGCGTAATGCACAAAATATTCAGACCGTTGACTCACACTTCTCTGTATTTCAATTCGTTTTATCGTCTTCTATTAGGAAATGGAATATCTTGCCATTGTATGTAAGAAATAGTGATTCTGTTATCATTTTTAAACGTAAATTAATCTATGACATAAAAGCCATCCCTAGGTTTTTCTATGCAGGTAATAGGCATGCCCAGGTACTTCACACCAGATTACGTACAAGTGTAGCTCACTTAAGGACAATTTCCGGTATTGTCCACACGCACCATTCTTGCGGCGGGAAACAGGGAAAGTTGCCTGGGTCCTGTCTTTCGACCATTATCAAATTCGCATCAATACAGGTTTCAGATACGCTTATGTCAGATGGATATTTACACATTTTCTGGACAAAAGAAAGTAACTTAAATGTGTCCGAAATATCTATTGACCCGTTATTATAAATGATCGTCTCAGTATCAAATACTGTTAAATAGATCTGGCGATATCAAACAATATACAAAATTGTCAAGTTAATGCCGTGTATGCAAATATGAATATGGCCGGTACTCGGGTTGTGTGTCCAATATATACGATTAATTTAATCGGCGCACGATCTGACCTCGTAGCTTAGTGGTTAGCATGTCGGACTCTTAAACCAAGAACCAGTGTCGATTCCTAAGTGGGCACCTATTATTCATTGTTGTTTCTTCTTCTTCTTCTTTTCAGCTTTATAATAATTTCTTCATACAAGTTATATATACAAATTTAATTTATACAAAGTAATGAAATATAAGAAAATATCGATTAAATATAATGCATATTTAAAAAAAGCTGTATATCACAGCCGTGAAAATATAAAAAGCTGTATTTTCACTGCAGTGAAAATATAAGTTGTATTTCACGGGTGAATTTGGATGTCCTCTGCTTTCTCCATTGACTTTCTTTAGCCCACTTCAGAATTTCAAACGCCTGTAACTTTCTTATTAGTGGACAAAAACACAAAGTACAGGTATTCATTTTCTTAGTTAGATCGCAAGGAATATTTTGGTAATGAATTGTCGCAACCTGCTGAAATTTTCACTTTTTCTACTCTTGGTCCTATGGTTTCAGCTTTGGCCGACATTGCACATTATCAAACGTCATCATTAATATGACGTAATGTGCGACCGTATATGACGTCATTCCGGCTTAAAATTGTATATAATAAAAAGAAAATTCAAATTTTTGTCATGAATATACCAATTATTTCATCTCGTGAAGCAAGAAAATGAATATTTCATTTGTGGCTTCCCCACTCATGAAATATGCATTTTTCGCTTCACTCAATGAAATAAATGGCATATTCATTCCAAAATTTTGAATATCCTCTATGTATTGATATAAATGACACAAAGTACACTCCATATCGTTTTATATTGAATTATCCTCAAAATATGTAGGGGTAGGGGTAATTTTGCACTCCTGAAAGAAAATTAATCTGGTGACCGCCATTTTTATTCTTTTTCTAAAAGGCTATATAAAAGTCTATGAAATAAAAATTCTATGAAATAAAAATTAAACTTATGGATTGTTAATGCCAGATTTTTAAATATACAATTTAATCTAAAAATCGTATTCCTATTTCAGGGGAATTACCAATATATATCATTCAGCATCTTTTCACGGCTTGGGAAAACAAATGAATTTTCCCTTTTCCTAAAAAGCTGAATGTCGTGAGTAATAATTAAAATCAAAATAAAGAAGCTGGATGGCGATTATAACTACTTTAGCTTAATAATAAGGATTTGGATTTTTTTTTTCAGAAAATTTTTAAAATGCTGAAAACTTCCATGTCAGATTATGAAATATCGATAGTGGTGACATATCATTTTTATTTCATAAATTGAAAGTCCATACGTAAAACAAACTGTATGCAAAGAGTTAAACAGATTTTAATGCAGGAGGTATTTCCCGCAATTGCCCTTAACGATGATCTCTTTCAGAAACGCATCACAGATTCACCTCTCTGTCTCTGTGGAAATGTGGAGAATACTGATCACTACTTCATGCGTTGTCCATTCTATCACAAACAGAGAGCAGAGCTAATTTACAAAATATCTCAACACTCATCAGTTCCTTTTTAAATTCTCTTATTTAAAAATCCCCTACTGTCTTTGCCCACAAATACGCTCATTTTTGAAGAAGTCAATAAATATATCTCTGAAACGAAGCGTTTCTAATATTGATCCTTAAAGTATACCCTGTTCAAATAAGTAATTAGTGTTTAAAAATTAGCTAATAGTGCATGCCTCCAAGTTCAGCCGCAAGCCTGCTCAATGATCTCTCTCTCTCTCTCTCTCTCTCTCTCTCTCTCTCTCTCTCTCTCTCTCTCTTGTACATGTTTAACATTGTATTGATCATTGTTAACGTTCTAACAACCATATGGTTTTTCGTCAAAATTTCTCAATACGATAATACGCCTCAGTAATAATGTCCAAAGACAATGAAGAAATGATCTTAAAATTATTAGCAATACTTATTAATTTTCTCATCAATTAACATTGATATTATTTTACAGAATTTATATTTCAGTTGAACAAACGAGTAACAGTTACAAGGTGGAGTTATCACAATTCGTATTCTATTGACTATATTTTTTTCATGTTTGCCATTTTGCGCTTTTAATATCTGAAATTGAATGAGCGCCATTACATTTGTGCAGCTGAATATTGTCAGGTGATAAACTAGAAAAGCTTTTAGCGTCCTTCCTTTTGTAATGTGTTAATATATATGTATGTTTGTCATAAAGTTGAAATAAAATAAGTTTAAACTAAAAACTAAAATACCGACAAATAAAGAAGTATCTTGCTTCAAGCCTCTCAGATGTTGTAATTATCATGCTAATAGATGTTAAAATGCCAACAATTGTTGGCATTTTAACATTTATGAACAGGCTACAGTTTGTGCTCAGCTGAGTTGATCATGAAAAAAAGTTGTATAACCTTGGGCCAGGTCGATTATGAATACTGGTAACGCGGAAATTTTCGGGAGGGTTTTATTTTCGCTGAGCAAAGTTTCGTGAAAAAGAAAACCTCGCGAAATTGCGAAATTATTCCGTCGTTGCAAGTAATTAATGCCATAGTCGCGATTTTTAACGTAGCAAATATGTATTTAAATGCTGTATATCAGGTTTAACGTATCAACCTGATACGTTAAACAGTCGTTTGGATGCTCAATCAGGAATCAAATACGATACATCCAATAAAAATATGGCTTTTAATTGTGTTTGGGATTAATCTCATCTACAATATTAACTTTGAAATATTATCGTTAGATCTAATTGTTATCTATTAGCGATGGCGTAGTCAGAACGCTGGAAAAGTTACGCACATCACATGGAAACTACTGGAACAAGCAGTGATTCTCTTCAAATGTGCCCCCTTTCAAAATAGGAACTAATCTTAAAGGAAAGAATTTGCTCCTAGCTCTAGCGATAAGACGTGTATTTTCCCTAGTTTGCCACGATAACAAACACGAATTTTTCAAATTGTCAAAATGCTTATAAAACCCAAGGATTATGGAAGTGTTCACTCTAAGGCCTCCTCAGACATAAGCGAATCCGTTCGACGAAGCCTTGCGAATATAGTAAATTTGTGAAATCAAGCAAATTCTGAACGAAAGTTTCGAAAATTTGTTACATAATCTTAATTTTTGACGATAGAGAACTATTTGTTGCGAATGGTTTACGAACACTTACTGTAATTCGCTTGAATGCGTTTGCTCACGCAAATAATACTTTTGCGTCCATTAACGATAAGGAGCAATTAGATGCGATTTGGGGCGCAGAGATATGAACTTAAACACAGCATCGCGAATCTTCGCGAATGGCTCCGAATATTTCAGACACGACAATCCCACATCAGGTCAATACCAGACGAGCAACGCCTCGTTTGCCCCTACCCCCCACACACCACCACAGTACAAGGTAAAGGTCTGGTTTTTAACATATATATCTCCAGGAAACACAGCATAAAAACATGAAATATAAATTAAAAAAAAATATCAACAAAATCTGCACCGCCTTGGAACTGTCAGCAAAAGAAATACATGTTCTGGAAAGCTTCAACAAGTCTCACTTTTAATTCTGATATGGCTCTGATCTCTGCCTGAGTAAAACTTTTGTTATGCATAGTTGGGCTAAAACAGGATTTAATCTGATACAAGAATATGTATAAATACGTGTAGATACTTAGACAGACAGACATATAGAGAAATGCAATAGTCACACACAATGACATTATTCTCGTCTGGGGGTTTAACATGCCCAGATCAAGTCCCCCACCCCTGTAAAATCACAACGCTGAGGCCCCCAGTGGGGTCTGTGCTCCCTTGATCCCTGAAAATAATGCATTGATCTCCCTAAATCCCTGAAAACAATTTCCTCTGCTTCCTAAAAGTATTTCCCCTCTTCTCCCCAAATCCATGAAAATAGTTCAGCTTCTCCACAAATCCCAATATTATAAGCCAATATTTCCTAAAATGTAATTTTCTTTCCGTAGGATTAAAATCACAAACTTAAAAACATATGAAGCTATACAATAGCGCATGACTTAATGATAACTTTATATTTTGCCTTATACATGTAAAGACATGGCTTAGCCTAGGAATACATGACATATAATTACTTCAATGGAATGCATGATACATGTACCTGGTAGAGTAGGCATTGAGGAATGCTCTCTAGATTTTGGTTTAAAGAAGAGAAAGACCATTTCTTTTTTTCTGTTTTTTTTTCTGGTTGGGGACAGGGGCTGATTTTTTTCCCATCAGCTTAAACTAGATTTTTAGACAAAGTGAAAGCGTTTATATTTTGTAACCATAAAAAGTATTTTCTCTACAATTGCTATTAGCCCCTATACGCTTTTGTAACTTTAGTTCCTTCCAATAAGTAAATATCTGATCAGCATTTTTTTTAAAATCTTATAAAACTGAGCCAATTACCTAAAGAGAGGTTTACATAACAGGTGTGTGGGTAGCCCTGTAACAATATGGAGCAACATTTGTGCTAGGGGGGTCCAGAGGCATGATCCCTCGGGAAAATTTTGATAAAAATGGTGCTATCTGGTGCATTGTGGGCGTCCCAAAGTATGCTATTACCAACCGAAAAACCAACAATTTCAAGGTCACTAAATCAACAACAAAACATAATCGTGATATGTTTCACTCCAATCAATTTTCAGATGTGCATGTTATGTGAAAATTAATACATTTATAACTGACAGGGGGGTCTGGAGGTATCCCCCCAGAAGCAGAAGAAATTTTTAAAAAATCAAACAAATTATGAGCTTTTCCTTCATTTTTTTTATTTTTGGCAGGGTCCCTAAATCCCCAAAACTATGAACTTATTACTAGTGCTCCTTAGATCCCTGACAATAAATAGCCATTCTCCACAGATCCTCAAAACCCCTGGGGGCCTCAACGCTATAGGGTGACCCAGAACCCCTAAAATGCACGAGGCTACCAAGCTGTGCCATCAAATGGCATTTCGCTGGCGGGCCGATGATGGCCCGCTTAAAGCTCTCTCTCTCCTCATCAACAATAAAGTGGCATTGGATCAAAATCATCGTATATAGGAACGCCTCAATTCGCATCAATTTGCTTTTTGTAGTGACAATACGTATTAATTGGTATGTAAGCGTAAACCGTTCGTTTTCCGAACGTTTTAATTCGTTTTCATGCGTCGGGTACAAATCGCTTCAATGCGCATATGTTCGCTACAGTTCGCAAAACATCGCAGAGATGCGTCTCTTGATCGTCATCTTTCGCTAGATATGCAAATTAGCTGACCATGATGTGCAAATTTGCTGACAGCTGCGATCTCTCACGTATGTTGACGAACGCTATGCGAAGACTTACGATTGATAAACGTATTAGAGCGAATTGTTACAAATGCATGTAACTGTGACGAACATTTATTCGTCACAAATTTTTAAACATGCTTAAAATTTTCCGACGAACAACGCTAATTAAACTATCACAACCGAATACAAGCGCATCCATGCGAATATCGCCAACGATTTAAAACGTACATCTACGAATGATAAAGAATCAGGCTGAAGTCCTATTCGTCAGTATGCGCATGATGACGTTGGGTCGTTTTCGTCTAAGTGTGAGGAGGCCTTTACAGCAAAATACGTTTCAAAGCATTTCGCATTTTTAAAGCAGCGAAAACTTGAGATTTCCTCTGACACCCCTTATTTTTACATCTTCATACTGGGTTTTTTTTTTGATCGAATTATGAATGATCACGTTGCCACTTTTCAAATATTTAAAGTGCACTTTCAATTTAGAAAAAAAATAATATATTCTTTAAGCGCATGCGTACGTAATATGCATATAAAATGACGTTTGTCATAGGAAAGTTTAATTTTGTGACACATCAGTTTGTTTTTAGTGCCCCCCCCCCCTTACACTCAAAAAGCCTTTTGGACTACAAAATGTCGCTACATACATACATACACAACATATGTAAAGGGCATCTTGGATCTTGGGGGTCGGAACAGGGTTGTACAGCCTAAAAACTGACAAACATCAACCACTTTGCGAAACGCACAGCTTTTATCATTATATTAGGCATCAGCTGTACAAATATTTCGAGGTAGCACAAGTGTTTAGCTTGAGTTTGATAGTTTTCTCATGTATATAACTAATAATAGGGCGTACAGTACTTGGTCGAACCGAATTTTCATTCTAAACAAGGCAGGGTAATCAGAAAAAGAATAATAAACCCTGTTTTTATTTAAAAATCCCGGATTAAAGTGGAATGACGACTGGTCGATATGTCTTTGGTGAACATATTAAACGTCTTCAGACATTATTTCAACAAAATATTGTAAACGTCTCATTTAGGGATATAGTCCGCCTCATCGCTAGAAATCCTTCTTCGATTCCACTAGCTAAGGTTTATCAGGAACGGGACTGATTTGGTTTAAACGTATTTATTCATAACTCTGTCAAAATACATACACATAAGAAAGTACAACATAATGAGAGGATCTGAACGAAAGCCTATTGCTTATAGAGTTCATTTCCTCGGTGATTATTAGTTACAATATCATTTATGGCGATATATCATGTCTAATTTCTCATTACACGTATGCATATAATGTTCATATGATACTATAGGTAACAGTCATTTTGTAACAAGGAAGCATTGTTGTTTATTGTTTTGGTCCAAACTAATATAAGAAAGAGTGAAAAAAAAAGAAAAAGAAAAACTGGTCATCTCTCGATCCCTCCGTAGGTCCACAACCCCACCTAATGTTCAAGTTTAAACGTGACTAATCGTTTAGGATTTAGCTAGATGGCATTGCAAATCTTTTAGTAGCCAAAATATACAGTTGCACCTGTTTGAAAATAAAGTTGTTTTCTTCAGTTGTTGCTTCTGGAATACCAAACAATAATTTAGGTACTGACAAAGGTTGTGGGATGAGGTATAGATAACGTAACCGCTGGTTTCTATAAAGATCACATGATAGTAAATAATGCGAGGTGGTTTCTATTGCACCACATGAACACCGAGACTCTTGAACTATGTTTTTTGTATACAAGTGGTATTTAAGGCTACTACATTCTAATCTTAATCTTGAGTGGTATATTTGGCCAGATCTTGACGTATGAACTATGTCAAAGTATTTAGGATATGAATTTTCGTTACGAGTTTGATTCAATTGACGTTTGAAGCTATTCAATGTAGAAGAATTACGTACTATAAGGTTTAAGGAATTCCAATCTCTGAGGGTTGATGGCAAGAAAGAGTTTGCATGAGTAACTGTGCGAGCGGGTGGTACATTAAAATTGTTCATGTTACGTAGCTGGTATCTAGAAATATCTTGGACTCGCTGTGGAATTAGTGATTGTAAGTATTGAGGTGTTAACCCATTTAAAATTTTATATAACTGGAATAATTTGTGGTTATTTCGTCTCTTCTGAAGCGTTTGTATTCCTGTATCGTCATATAATTTCTGTATACTACATAGTTTCGTGGCACCTGTAATTATACGTGCTGCTTCAATTTGGATGCTTTCTAAATTTCTTTTATTTTCAATTGAACAATTATCCCATATTATGTTTGCATATTCCAAGAGTGATCTGATGTATGTCGTATATAGTTTTAACAATGATAATCTATCTAACATGAATTTGTTTCTTCTTAGCGAACCAATCCTTTTCCAAGCCCTTTCAACTATATACGCAATATGTTCTGACCATGTGGCGTCACTACTAAAAATAAGTCCCAAATGTTTGTGTTTAATAAATTCATTAATTTGTGTAGTACCCATGTATAAAGGAGGATGGAAGGGTTTGAAACGTTTTCTAGATTGAATAAGGGATACAGTTTTGTTTGGATGAAAGTCAACTAACCAAGTTTTGGCCCATTTGTATATGAAGCTGAGATCTGTATTAAGTTGGAGAGCTGCGGTAACTGGATTTTCCACTATGACATACAAGCTAGTGTCGTCGGCAAACAGCCTTATATTACAACGAAGGTCTTTAACAATATCGTTGATATAGATTAAAAATAAAGTTGGGCCCAAAATGGATCCCTGATGGACACCTGCTGTTATGAATTTCCACAACGATGCTACCCCCTTAATGCAAACACGTTGTTGTCTGTTAGATAAATAATCTTTAAACCAGCCAATAATATTTTCGGAGATACCTATGCTTCGCAATTTAAACAAAAGACCCTTGTGCCAAACCCGGTCGAACGCCCTGCTGATGTCACAAAATACTATTCGAATTTCTTTGTTCTCATCAAGAGCCTTTGAAAATTCATGATTCATTAAAAGTAACTGATTGACTGTGGAATCACCTCGTCGGAAGCCGGACTAATAAGTGAAATTGGTCTATAATTTTTAGGATTCGTTTTACTATCCTTTTTATGAATAGGTATAACATTAGACAATTTATATGAGTCAGGGAACTTTTGAAGCCTTATTGACAAGTTGAATAATTTGGTGTAAGGATATGCTAATTCATGCTTCCCTTCTTTGATCAGCTTCGGACTAATACCATCAGGTCCAGAGGCTTTGTTGGCATCAAATTCATTTATTGCCTTAATTACATCTTGCTGCGTGACTACAATTTCATTTAAAGTATCATAATTTGGCGCAACGAAGTTGGGAAGGTGAGCATTGGTGTCATCAACAGTTGATTGTTGGATAAAGAATTCATTAAGTACTTCTGCCTTTTGGTCATCTGATTCAATTACTAGGCCATTAGACTCCAGTATAGGTACACCATTTTGATTTGAATCATACAATAAAAATTTTGAAGCGGTTTTATACCATGATTTACTATTAGAAGAATTATTTCTTAAATCTTGTGACAGCTTTTGAAAATACTTAATTTTACCTTCTCGTAGGTGTTTAGTAACTTCATTTCGTTTCAATTTAAATTTATTCCACGCGTGTTCCGTGTTCGTTCGTTTAGCCTTCCTAAATAATCGTTTCCGTTGTCTTATTAAGGTCTTAATTTTGGAATTCATCCATTCAGGTTCATTTGGTCTAATTGTTACTTTCTTATTTGGTATAGTATCTTTTGCTGCAGTTAATATATGTTGTGTTATGTTATCTGAGATTTCGTTTATATTATTAGAGGTAAACAATGCATCCCAGTTAGCGTCATTTAGTTTCTGCCTGTAATGATTGTAGTTTCCCCTGTCATATAACCAAACTTCGTGTTTGAAAGTTTTCTGTATTGATTTTCGAAATTTTAATGTGACAAGTATCGGACAATGGAACCGGACTGGATTTGGCACAATGGGGGAAATAACATCGCTAAATAAAACGTTTGAAGGATTGTTTACTATGGCAAGATCAATTAGTGTCGAGGAATTTTCTGTAAAATGAGTCGGTTCATCAATTAGCTGACATAGATCATATGAAAGGATCAAATTTTGCAATCTATTGGGAAGGTTGTTATTATGCATATTGCAATTGAAGTCCCCTAAAATAACGATATCTTTGGTCGATGAGGTGTTTAAATTCTCAAACGTACGTTCGATAGAGTCCCATAGTTCAATCCCTGCGTTTGGAGGCCTATAGATGCCACATAGTAAAAATTTATGGTTTCAGATATTAATTTCGACACAGAGCCCCTCAAGATCGCCATAAATTAGATTTGTTAATTTATGAGATGATATTCCACTTTTAATGTATATAGCTACGCCACCACCAGGTCGGTCATTACGATCTTTTCTATAGGGAGCATCAAAATTTGGAATCATTATATCCTCCGTTTTTTTGTTGGGTGACAACCATGTCTCCGTTAATACTACTATATCATAGTATTGCATTTCTACCTCGAGTATATCACGTTTGGGGTACAGGCTTTGTATATTAAGGTGCACGATATTTAAGTGGTCCCTTAGGACAGACATGCCAGAGAGATCGCTACATGATGAGCTTGCAGAAGTATCTAAACTTACGTTGGGGCCAGGGTTGGGGTGTACATCGCCTGATATCAATAGGAGCAATGAGATCACGCAAACAATGCAATGAAATAAAATGTCTGACAAGTATTGGCAAAAAAGCGCATTCTTAATAGCTTTTTGACCTAATTCAATTTTTCTTTTGGGAAAGCATATAAGGAATCTCGGTGCAATGTGCAACTGGTGTCTCATGCTGGTTAATTCAATTGGACTTTGCAGTAATAATGTAAGTATTAGGGAAAACCAGGTAAGCTTGTAGAACTTGTTTAATCTTAAACGATTGTCACTAGGATAAAAGCAATTAAACCCTTTCTGCGAGGTTGGTGGAGTCAATCTACTCAAAGTTACACTAGCCATTTTCAAAAACACTTCTGAAAAATATAAACAGACAGACCCCTGCACCTGCAGATGGTTCAAAATATTTTAGGGATAGCACATGGTTAGTGAGGATATGTGGAACCGAGAGAGCGAACGAGAAAAGACCAGAATAAACAAAAAAAGGATTTATAAAACAGACGGATAACACATATATGTAAATATAAAGGCTATCCATAATTTCAAAGAAGGTAGAATTTTGGTATTTAAGGACTGATTTATAGTCCCTACAAAAAACTTGAAAGGCCGGTATCGATCGCGTGAACCCTGGTCTGCTAGGTCTGCTTATTTGCATATCTAGCCAAAGATGACGATCAAGAGACGCATCTCTGCGATGTTTTGCGAACTGTAGCAAACATATGCGCAAAGAAGCGATTTGAAATCCGACGCGTGAAAACGAATTATAACGTTCGGAAAGCGAACAGTTTAAGCTTACATACCAATTAATATGTATTGTAACTACAAAAATCGAATTGATGCAAATTGAAGCATTCCTACGATGTTTATGATCCAATGTCACTTTATAGTTGATGAGGAGAGAGAACTATAAGCGGGCCATCATCGGCCAGCCAGCAAAATGGCATTTGATGGCCCAGCATTGAATGCTCGCTTGGTAGCCTTGTGAATTTTAGGGGTTCTGTGTCAACCTATAGCGTTGTCATTTTACAGGGAGTTGGGGCTGGATCCGTGCATGTTAAACACCCTCAGACCAGGATAATTGTGTGTGTCTATTTCATTTCTCTGTATGTCTGTCTATCTGTCTGTCTGTCTGTCTATCTGTCTGTCTGTCTGTCTGTATGTCTGTCTATCTGTCTGTCTGTCTAAGTATCTACATGTATTTGTCTGTATGTCTGTCTGTCTCTCCCTCTCTCTCAACATATGTAGTGTGGTCCCAGCAGACCAGGGTTCACGAGCTCGATACCGGGCATTTCAAAAATAGTAAGCGAGTATGATCAGGAATTACCACAATCACAAACCACCGACGACCCCGTGGCACCGCGAGGAAGGGCCACTCAACCATCATGAGACACCAAGAAGACAAACAAAGCAAAGCAACCAGCTCTCTCTTCCCCATTAAGATGATTGCAATACTTGAATGGATATAAAGTAACGTACAACAAAACATAAAACAATAACAGACTCGCACAATGGGAGTAACAATAAACAAAAAGTCAAAAACAACAGAACCACCGCCTAAGAACGGACTGCGACCTAAGCCACCAGGGGCTTAAATGCATTTTACTGGTACCAAATCTTCGCCCTAGATTCTGCTGTTGTTGAGGTACAAGAAATGTTCAGCTCGCATGGAGGCCTTCTAACTAATGCAATTTATCATCATGGAGAAACACTCTAATTAAATTAACACACCATGATGAAACAAAGAAAAGGGCTCATGACTCACAGATAGTCAGAGCTAAAGAAAACCCCAAGTTGAGCCACGGTGGGTCCAGGTACAGATAAGCATCAGGCACCAACCCACCGATTAAAGCTTTACGTCAGAGCAGTCATAGAGTCTGAGGCCTGACACACCGTCATGCAATTAAAGAGGAAATCATAGCTGTAAACCGTGATTGGGTTTTAAAAAAAAGTAAGTGAGTATGATCAGGAAATACCACAATCACAAACCGCAGACAACCCCATGGCACCGCGAGGAAGAGCCACTCAACCATAAGGAGACATCAGGAAGACAAATTCAGCAAAGCAATCAGCTCCTTCTTCCCCATCAAGATGATTTCAATACTAGAATGGACATACAGTAACGTACAACAAAACATAAAACAATTACAGACTCCCACAATGGGAGTAACAATGAACAAAAAGTCAACAATAACTAAAACCAGGCATGCAGACTGTCGCATGATATCCAAGTTATATCCAACCCTTATAAAACGGTTTACAATATTTTTGAATTGATCACTAAAATTAGATTTTTCGACAATTCGTTTGAATTTATAAACTAAATCATTATAAAATATAGGTTCTGGTATGCCTTGTTGCAGAAGAGTTTTTTAACCCAAGTATTTTGTTGGGACTCAAAATCAGTCCCGTTCCCGATTAACCTTAGCTGATGGAAGCCTGTTATCATGGTACTTAATAATGCATTATTTATTCGCAGCCACTATCCCCCCTCACATCTCTCCCATGAGTAAAAGTGGGCCTGATGTCTTACTGATTTTCCAGTGCTCTCGTACATGCCCCATTCCAGCACAAGGGGATATTCTTGTATTGGAGTATGTCCTGTTTTAGCCCAACTATGCATAACAAAAGTTTTACTCAGGCAGAGATCAGAGCCATATCAGAATTAAGAGTGAGACTTGTTGAAGCTTTCCAGTACCTGTATTTCTTTTGCTGACAGTTCCAAGGCGGTGCAAATTTTGTTGATACTTTTTTTAACTTATATTTTATGGTTTAATACTGTCTTTTCCTAGAGATATATATGTTAAAAACCTGACATTTACCCTGTACTGTGGTGGCGTGTGGGGGGAGGGGGCAATCAAGGCGTTTCTCGGATGTGGAATTGTCGTGTCTGAAATAATAGGAGCCATTCGCGAAGATTCACGATGCTGCGTTTAAGGTCGTATCTCTGCGCCCAAAATCGCATCTAATCGCTCCTTATCGTTAATGGACGCAAACGTATTGTTTGTGTGAGCAAACTCATTCAAGCGAATTACATTTAGTGTTCGAAACCATTTGCATCAAATAGTTCTTTATCGTCAAAATTTAAGATTATGTAACAAATTTTCGAAACTTTCGTTCAGAATTCGCAAGGCTTCGTCGAACGGATTCGCTTATGTGTGAGGAGGCCTTTACGAACATTTATTCGTCTCAATTTTTTAAACATGCTTAAAATTTTCTGACGAACAACACTTATTGTAACGATCACAAACGAATACAACCACATCCTTGCGAATATCACCAACGATTTAAAACGTATTTTTACGAAGGATAACGAATCGGGCTATTCGTCGACGTTGGGTCGTTTTCGTCTATGAGTGAGGAGGCCTTTAAATGTAAAACGCGTCATCTAATGATAGGTAAATTTTTAGGTAAAATAATAATGATCATTTTTTTTCTAATCCATTAGTTCAAACACAGGCTGTGGGTACCCCCAAAAATCCGCCTCATTGACCTCGTGCAGTTAGATGTCACCATTTCATCTTTGCAACATACTGTCGTCGCACATGACGATATACATGTCTGCATGATACTTGTTTCAAAGATGAAAAAAAAATCTTTATATGTACCACAACTGTATTACACATTTATTTATCACATTTTGCTATGATTCTAATTGAAGGAATATTTCCATTATCGCATGTTTTGGCCCCATATATATTATATTGGTCTCGACGTTAGAAACCCTGACTTGGTTGTATGCGAACAACAAAGACGCAGACCAGCCTGCGCATCCGCGCATTCGGATCAGCGACTTTGTGATTCACTTTCTGGAATGTATAATACCTACTCTTGCTGCACGCAATATTCTCAAGATTCTAGCTTGTCCTTGTAGCTGAGCAGGTTGATTTGAGCTACACACGATCAAGGCCCCCAGATAAGGATGTGTAACGAAAAAAAATTTCTTATTTCTCAACCAAAACATATGTTGTGGGAACTCAAAAGAACCCTCTCAATGAGCACCAAAAACATAAGTTTAAACTGATGAATAAGAAAATAATCGCAATTTTAAGCTGATTTTTTTTTTTGCTTAACTGACCCTATGATGATCGCAAACCCCGAAGATAGGGATTCTTGTGTCGAAGTCTAATTACGATGATTGAGTCGTGTCACGTTATATCCAACAATGTGGTATGTGCGACCATCTAAGGCTCAGATCAGCCTGCGCGAACGCTAAGCCTGATCAGAGCCTTTGCTAGTCGCTGGAATATTCTATTACTTACAGGCTACTGCCCAAGCATCAATAAGGATTTTAAGCTTTAAAGAAGGCTATACAGGCACGTCTGAGTCTACACTTGTCAAAATGCCACATTGTTGAAAATCACATGTCGAGGTTCTTTATGAACTTTACTTTGTTCGCCAGGAAACTTGTGTTTATTATTGAACTCTCACATCATCTGATGTATACTGGCACCTCTCAAGTGAATACATTTGAACTTTACTTTGTTCACCAGGAAACTTGTGTTTATTAAGGAACTCTCACACCATCTGATGTATACTGGCACCTCTCAAGTGAATACATTTGAACTTTACTTTGTTCACCAGGAAACATGTGTTTATTAAGGAACTCTCACACCATCTGATGTATACTGGCACCTCTCAAGTGAATACATTTGAACTTTACTTTGTTCACCAGGAAACATGTGTTTATTAAGGAACTCTCACACCATCTGATGTATACTGGCACCTCTCAAGTGAATACATTTGAACTTTGCTTTGTTCACCAGGAAACTTGTGTTTATTCATGAAATCTTACACTAGCTGATGCAAACTGGCACCTCCCAAGTGAATACATATGAACTTTACTTTGTTCGTCAGGAAACTTGTGTTTATTAATAAACTCTTACACCATCTGATGCATACTTGCACCTCTCAAGTGAATACATGTGAACTTTACTTTGTTCACCGGGAAATTTGTGTTTATAAATGAACTCTTATACTAGCTGATGCAAATTGGCACCTCTCAAATAATGCATATGAACTTTGCTTTGTTCATTAGGAAACTTGTGTTTATTAATGCACTCTTACACCATCTGATGCATACTGGACCTCCCAAGTGAATACATGTGAACTTTGCTTTGTTCACCAGAAAACTTGTGTTTATTAATGCACTCTTACACCGTCTGATGTATACTGGCACCTCTCAAGTGAATACATATGAACTTTGCTTTGTTCACCAGGAAACATGTGTTTATTAAGGAACTCTTACACCATCTGACGTAAACTGGCACCTCTCAAATGAATACATATGAACTTTGCTTTGTTCACCAGGAAACATGTGTTTATTAAGGAACTCTTACACCATCTGATTTATACTGGCACCTCTGAAGTGAATACATATGAACTTTGCTTTGTTCACCAGGAAACATGTGTTTATTTAGGAACTCTTACACCATCTGATGTATACTGGCACCTCTCAAGTGAATACATATGAACTTTACTTTGTTTACCAGGAAACCTGTGTTTATTAATGAACTCTTACACCGTCTGATGTATACTGGCACCTCTCAAGTGAATGCATATGAACTTTGCTTTGTTCACCAGGAAACTTGTGTTTATTAATGGAATCTTACACCATCTGATGTATACTGGTACCTCCCAAGTGAATACATATGAAATTTGCATTGTTCACCAGGAAACATGTGTTTATAAATAAACTCTTACACTAGCTAATGCAGACTGGCACCTCTCAAGTGAATACATAGAGGATCTTACACGAGTGCTAATGTTATATTGAATTTATTTAATGAGTTGAAGAAAAGAGATAAAATGTGAGACTTGTCAACCCAATCACGATTTGCAACTTTGCTTTCCTTTTTAATCGCACGCCTGTGGTCGGACTTCAGACTCTATGATGGTTCCGACTTAAAGGCTTATCTATTGATGAGATGGTAGAGGTCTGATGCTTTGGCTGTTTGTCTGACCCTCAAGGGTTTATCTGTTGTATTTCTTTTGCTCTGGTATTCAATTTTATTTACTGTTGAATCCTTATCTTTGCTTTATCTCCTTTTTATATCTTGATTCATATGTTCTAGGAGATGATGCATTGATAAGTTTGGGGTCTTTTATGCAAACCAAACTTCTGTGTGTCTTGATCCATATTTGAACTAAGGGTGAGGTTGGTGCACCGTTAAACCGGTTTAAGCCATCCAGTAAAATATTTTACTGACCGTTCCAAGGCGGTACTTCTTTTGTGGATCTTTTATGTTTTTTCTTTCTGGTTTTTGCTATGCCTTTGTATGCATCTGTTTATTTGTGCCTTGTGGTCACCTGCTGGGAAAGGGCTGATCTCTTGGCTCTCGTTTGGGGTGTCTTACCGTAAGTGTGTTACTTTCCCATTGGTGGTACTTGATTATATCGATTCCTGATCTTTGCACCCTTACTTACTTTGCTGAGCATGTTATCTCTTTTCGCAACGAGTTTAATAAATTCAATAATACTGGAACACGAGTGTTTGATTCTATTTATTAATTGACATTAAAATTATTTAGAAATCCTTTATTTTGGCGAAAAACGTAAGATTTTGCCATATTCGTGACGTTCAAAACGTCATTTCATAAAGTTTCCCGAAAATCTGGTAACCACTTTTTTAATGCATGGCGTTATTTCACTCCCAGACGCGACGTCATCTGATAATGGATAATAGACATTCATTTTTATAAACGTGTGCCTTCAATGAGAATCAACTGACAGTAATTTGCACAACCCACGTTGATTGTTTGCTAGTTAGAATCAAACTCTAGGTTTTCCAATTGAAAGCAATACTCAGGTAGCCATAGCTTTTCTTAATTAGGTTCTGCACAAAAATGGTATCTGATATATTTAACATGATCGAGACACAGGTATGTGAAACAGTGACTAGGCTTTGCAACAAAACAAATCTTGGTAAACACTGATCACTGTTTTGCATACCTGTGTCTCGATAATGTAATAATGTAATAGTATGCAATATTTGATTACAATGTACCCAGTGGTTCAAGGGTTATGAGCATTTTATCTAAAAAAACATTGACCAGCCAAAATGATGCTCTGCAAACACTCATCACCGTTTTGCATACCGGGGTGGATGGACAATATTAAAATAAATAAGTATGCAATATTTGGTCAAAATATCCTATAAGGTTCAAGAGTAATGAAGAATTGACTAACTGACCACAACAGGCTGGAAAATTGCTCAGTAAACCCATATCTATAAAAAAAAATGGGTGGGATCGCATATCAGTGGTTAGGGGGTGCTGGCATGCATATGTATGCAAAATGTGATAAATTATACCATGTGATTCAAGAGTTATGAACATTTTTACTAACTGGTAACAAATGGGTGGACGGACTAAGGATGGACGCACAGACTGATGGACTAGAATATAGTGATTATAGTGCAGACCCAACGGGTCCTGTCTCACTGAATTCATTAATCCTTAGGTTGCTCAGCACGACTAGTGTGTGTGTGTGTGTGTGTGTGTGTGTGTGTGTGTGTGTGTGTGTGTGTGTGTGTGTGTGTGTGTGTGTGTGTGTGTGATGCAACTCCAACAGCTTGCACAGCTCACCATACAAGGATATAACAACACAGAGCAGGTGTGCCGCTTCAGGAGGGACTTTAAGTTTACCACGAAAAAAACAACACTCTCATTGTCGCAGACAGGAAGCGCTCAGGCACGCACTGATCTGTTACATTTGTGGGGTGCATACTGGGATTTAACCACCATTATTTTTATTAAAATATATTATGTGATCACTTCTTCCATAACTTAAGGCTTTGTATCCGGAAAGTGTTGACTATTTGAGAAATGGTAAACTTTCAGAAATAGAACTTTTTGTGATTTTTCTTTTTGCGTTAAGGCCCTGTCACACTACGACGTATAGCACCAACGTATGCCGACGTATGAAAAATTCAGTATGTACGTTGGCATACGCTGAGTACGTTAGAAATAAGTTTTAAACACGTTATGAATACGCTGTAGTACGGTGGTATACGTTGACATACGGCCAAGAGGTCCAAAATTTTGTGCATCCCTAAAATAATACAGCGTATGCGAACGTACTGCTTCTATACGTTGGGCATACGCTAGATGTACGCAGAAGGTAAGTTTTGCACACGTTAAGGTACATTTGCACCAACGTATGCGGACGTATGAGAAATTAAGCAAGTACGTTGGTGGTCGCTTAATACGTTAGAGATAAGTTTTAAACACGTTAGGAACACGCTACTGTACGTTGGTATACGTTGTCATACGGCAAATAGATCCCAAAATTTTGTACTTGCATAAAAAATCTTCATCGTATGCCAGCGTATTGCTTATACGTTAGGCATAAGATAGATTTACGCAACGGGTAAGTTATGCATACGTTAAGGTACGTTAGCACCAACGTATAAGGACGTATGAATATTCACCAAGTACGTTGGTGTACGCTGAATAAGTTAGAGATACGTTTTCAATACGTTACGAATACGCTAGAGTACGTTGGTATACGTTGTCATATGACAAAGTTGTCCCAAAAATTTGTACTGTTATATACGTTTGACATAAGTTAGATGTATGCTACATATAAGTTATGCATACGTTATCGTACGTTATATGTACAATTCAGCATACGTTAGACGTTCGTTTTGCATAAGTTTCGCATAAGTCAAATACGCTAGTGATACGCTGGGCATACGCTTTTATACGCTAATACAAGTATAAGTTATGTTACGTCGGGAATAAGCTATGAATAAGTTACTCATAGTTAGACAAACGTTCTATGTTCTTTCTGCGTACTCTTTGCATAAGTTCAGAGAGAGGCTTCCTCTGATTTTTTTAAATAGATGTCAGCCTATGCCAGCGTACTAGATACATATTTCATACGTCGGCATATGTTGGCTAAAACGTTATAGTGTGACAGGGCCTTAAGATATAAAATGTTTCACTACAGGGTGCAAGAATTTGAACAGTTCGCTACATGCCATAATTCGAAGCGCGAAATGCGAGAGTCCTAGATGAGGTATCGTCAGGTCTTAAGAGAATTCAGCTCTCCTGGTGTTTGTACATACGAGATGCCCACACTTGAAAATTAGACCAAAAATAACCCGTTTTAACAACATCCCCTTTAGGACTGTCACATCATTGAGTAGAAACCACTTCTATCACTTAAAAAATAGTTACTTGTGTTTAAATGCCGATTTGACGGGGAGTTCAGTTATATCAACACAATTGCACAGAAAGCCACACAGTGAGCTCTGATCTCCATATAATATAGTGTTATGATGATGTAACGAGCATGGAGTTTAATGATATATCTCATTACGTTGTCATATGCATCACTTACATGTGCATATATGCCAAATATGATAATATGGGTGATTCCAATAGTATTCTAACATAATGAACAACACACAATATAATAACAATATTTATGGTATAGTAGGCTTCTCAAATATATCAACCATTCCACGCCAAAATGTTAATAGAAGGGGCTATAATCTGCCAAGTTCAATTTTTCAAGATTGTCTTTCTATGGAAAGTCATCATCAAAATCATGCATTTCCAAAATGTTCCAGAGTATTTTACTAATGCAATAACAAAAGATTGACAGTTTAGATAGGCCTATCGCATAAAGCTTAGAGACCGCATACAACTAAACAGGAAAAGTATTTTGTCTATTTTGAACGATATTGCAACGCCCTGGCCTGTTGTTTCATCATTTGTAGCAGTGCTTTTCTGTAAAGAAGCCCTTACAGTTGTGAGTGCGCTTGCTGGACTAGTTTTATTATATCTGAAAGGCAAAGTTGTTTCTCTGTCTCCATTTGTAAATTCTGTTCTCAAGTTATCAGGTGTAGGCGTTTCTGCAAGCTTGGTTGTAACACTGTTTCTTTTGATAGGTGTTTCTGATATATCTTGTGGCACTGTTGTGTTGTTTGTGGTCGCAGTTTTAGAAACTTTCTTTGTATGGGCTTCCGGTGTCTCTAATGCTTTTGTTGTGATGTTTGTTGTCGTGCTCTGAGTAACAGCTGACTGGATTCTAGTAATTTTAGGTGTTGTGTAATCTCTCAACTCCGTAGAACTGTACTCCTTTGTTTTTACTTTCTGTGTTGTACTATCTTGGAAAGTTGGATTAATTTTGGTTGTATCTAATCTGATGGTTGACGCTTTAGAGGTGTTTTCATCTGAAATTATTGATCTCCCAATATACAAGCTAAACTAAACAGATTATGTGTACAAAAAAAATGCCGGGCCGCGTAGCGCAGTCGGTAACGTGTCTGGCTACAGATGCGTGTCTGACTGCAGATCCAGGGGTCGCGAGTCCGGTCCCATACTTTCGTGGAGATTGATGATGAAATGATTTCTATGGTCATTCTCCTCCCTTCCGCTGAATCATTCAAGAAGGGTTGTTGTCAGTTACAAGCGAAAGTATGTGCACGAATTACTGGTTAACCGCTTGTTCAAGCCTGCCCAGGAAAAAGTGTGGTTAGGTGAACTGTCCGTCCCGCAATGACCATATCTGTTGACTTGGGACGTAAAGCAACAAAACAAACAAACAAACAAACAAACAAACAAAATCTAATTCTAGAGCAAATGTTTGGTCTGCAAAAAAGTGTTTCAGCCCCTGGTGAAATCCAGGTGTTGTCTGTACATGCGCGGATCCAGACAGTTTTGTCTGAAGGGGTCCTACTTTGATAACGATTTTTGTTGTTGTTTTTTAAGTTTGAGAAACCTGGCGTTTAAGCAAATTGCGTTTTCCCTTATTTGTGTACACTTTTGCTTGTATCTGTTCTATTTTCTTCTCTTCCACTTGCTGTCATGCTATTTAGCTAAGAGTTAGTGTGGCATTTAGTTTAAATAATCCACGAAACACATACTGAATCATAAACGCATATCTGTGCTACTTGGAGCACTCACTCTATTGTGACTTTTAGTCAAAGGGGTCATACTACGTTCTTTGATATAACGTCCAGAATGTTTTCCGCATTTTAAGCTTATGGAAATATTTTCATTCAATCAAGAGCAAGTAACACTAAAGTCAATAGCAGGTTCTTGACCAATACCTGAATTTCCCTAGATTTTATGATTGAGCTTGTTTCCTCTAAGAATGCAGAAAATGTAGGTAGTATACCCGCTACATTGAGAATACTAGGTGAGTGTCTTTTGATATCAAGTTGACCAGGCAAGGCTTTGAGAATGCTTGTTGACATCGCGAGGCTTGAACCTGATTTCTATGGTGACATGGTGTACAAATTGGCTCTGGTAAATTTTCAGTGCAGTTGGAGGCTTGGATCTTTTATGTTTTTGTTCTGTCTTGTGTTTGCTATGTCTTTGTTCGCGTCTGTTTATATGTGCTTTTTTGTTACCTGCTGGGAAAGGGCTGACCTCTTGGCTCTCGTTTGTGGTGTCTAACTGTAAGTTTGTCACTTTCCCATTGGTATCCTGGGTCAGGTGTGGAACTTGATTGTATCGATCGTGATCTTTGCACCCTTACTTACTTTGCCAGGACATAGAGAATACTAGGTGAGTGTCTTTGATACCAAGTTTACCAGATAAGGCTTTGAGAACGCTTGTTGACATCGCGAGGCTTGCCAAGACATAGAGAGTACTAGGTGAGTGTCTTTAAATATCAAGTTTACCAGGCAAGGCTTTGAGAACACGTGTTGACATCGAGGGGCAAGTCCAGCGATTTAACAAGCTTTCTCAAAGCCAAGCCTGGCAAAACTTGCTAAAAAAAGACGCGAACCCGGTATTATATTTATCATTTTACCCATTGTTTCACTCTTCAAACTAGCAATTAGGATGTAATTTTCGATTTTTGTGTTGATTCAGGGTCATAAGCGACGTCATTTAAAAATTTCAACGTCATCATGACCTGAAAAGGCACATGCCGCAAGATAGACAACGTTTATCAGGTCAACGTGCAACAATGTAGTTAATATGCGAGGTAACTGATAAACTGTTGTATTCTTCCCATGGTAACTTAAAAGGGCTACTGATTCTAAAGTGAATGCTACGATCTGGTGCAAACTAACTCGTCTAAGATTTGATTCATTGTCTTTAATGTGTGCAAGAAAATTAATATATATTTAGATAAACAATGAGGGCGTGAGAGCTGTCACATTGTGAAATAGTAAATTTCCCATTTCTTGATGGAGATTTTCCTCGCTCTCCTTCCTATGGTGTATACATTTTTCAGCTTATTCATTTTGCTAGAGTGTGCTCTAATGTTGATGACTTCAACAACAGAAACTTATTTTTAACTGCTAAATTATTAAAACAAGGTTATAGATATCATAAAATTCCAAAAGCATTTTCTAAATTCTACTACAGACGCTCAGAGTTAATTGTTAAATACAACATTGGGTTAAAAACTCTTCTGCAACAAGGCATATCAGGACCTATATTTTATGGTGATTTAGTCTATAAATTCAAACGAATTGTTGGAAAACCTTATTTTAGTGATCAATTCAAAAAGATAGTAAAACGTTATATAAGGGTTGGATATAATTTGGATATCATGCGACAGTCTGCATGCCTAGTTTTAAACCCAATCATGGTTTATAGCTATGGTTTCCTCTTTAATTGCACGACAGTGGGTCAGGCCTCAGACTCTTTGACGGCTCTGACATAAAGCTTTAATCGGTGGGTTGGTGCCTGATGGACCCACTGTGGCTCAACTTGAGGTTTTCTTTAGCTCTGGCTATCTGTGAGTCATGAGCCCTTTTCTTTGTTTCATCATGGAGTGTTAATTTGATTAGAGTGTTTCCATGATGATACTCTGCATTAGTTAGATGGCCTCCATGCGAGCTGAACATTTCTTTAACAACAACAGAATCTAGGGCGAAGATTTGGTACCAGTAAAATGCATTTAAGCCCCCCGGTGGCTAAGGCTGCTGTCCGTTCTAAGGCGGTGGTTCTTTTTTTTGTTTATTGTTACTCCCATTGCTGGAGTCTGTAATTGTTCAATGTTTTGTTGTACGTTACTTTATGTCCATTCTAGTATTGCAATCATCTTGATGGGGAAGAGAGAGCTGACTGCTTTGCTAAATTTGTCTTCCTGGTGTCTCGTGATGGTTGAGCGGCTCTTCCTTGCAGTGCCACGGGGTTGTCTGTAGTTTGTGATTGTGGTATTTCCTGATCATACTCACTTACTATCTTTAATGGGAGCCATTGGTTACATTTGACCAAAGACGTACTATCTTATCTGCCTGAAATCACAGTACAGCTTTTCCCTTATACAAAAATGGTGATGATAAAATATGATCTACATTAGCTAGCTCTCAGAGATATAAACTTACAAAATTGTAAACATATGGACATCACAGATGGATGGACAGACAGGCAACATATTATCCCTAAACAATTAGCTCACTTTGTGATCCTTTGACACAGGTAAGCCAACATACTGATAATGCGATAAGACCAAATGAAAAAAATACACGTGTAACCTGTCTAAATTTACTGGTTAAACCTAGGCTTTTTTATAAGTTTTCTGGAAAAATATTACTTTATACATATCGCCTTTCAAAATGCATAAACTTATATTTTTCAAGAAAAAGAATAATTTAAAAAATATGTGTGCCTACCCTACCTAAATTTTTCAGACGCCTTACCTGAAACACACGAATATTTCTCTTTTTATTTGGCCTGAGAAAAGACCTGCTTAAATGCAAGAGATAGGTTTATGATGCCTTCACAACCGCAGGGTATGTGTTACACAATTCAAAGGTTTCATAATTTGAATGAGTTTTGATCCGCATCTGAACTTAGGCATAGGTTATGCGCTTTGAAAGTAGTATAAACCCTAAAAGTAATTAACTGACCATTCCAAGGCAGTTCTCATTTCGTGGATCATTTTTGTTATTTATGTTTCGATTTTTTCGTGCTTTCCTGTCTGTTCATTGAAGCCTTGTGGTCACCTCCTGGGAAAGGGCTGACCTCTTGGCTCTCTTGTTTGTGATGTTTAATGTGTTTTTGTCACTTTCCATTGTAGATTCCTTGGTCAGGTGTGGCGCTTGATTGCATAGATTCCTTATCTTTGCATTCTTTCTTACTTTGTAAGCTTCAATGTATTGTGTATTTAACTTGATTATGCATCTTTAGGTATCAAAATCTAACAAACTGTCTCAACTATGCAACAACAAAGTAAAAAAACACATTTGAAATCAGAGTTGGTTCTTTTATCAAAGCTGTGCTTACCTGAGAATGGGTGGTATGTGGCATTAAATCCCGGACCATTTATACTTCCATCAGATCTAAACTCCAGAATAAAAGTAAGCTCTGATACAACTACTACCTGCTCATTAGTACCACAATATTTCCCTATAAGGTCACGCTCTGACATGCTTCCGTTGTATATCTGTAATAAAAAAATTTAATGCCTAAAATAAAACAGTCCTCAAAATGTAGGTACTTGTCACATATAGACATATACCCAACTCCAAAAAAAGAAACACACCACTACATTGTTCCATTAAGATCTCATTTTAATACGAAAATGCTAATTGTCATGAATAGTTAACACTGATCAAGTATTACTAAAACTTGAGTGTGGCGTAGATAATTATTTGTAAACTAATTAAAACAATGTTGAAATCTTTACATGTTTTGTTACGTTTATCTCCATAATGGTAACCTTATACAAAGGGTAGTCACAAGGAAGGAGTTACCAAGCGTTCAATAATCACTTGTGATGAAATTAAAGATAGAATTTGCAAAGAATTAGTGTCTGTGTACAATTTGGTCTTCTCAGGCGACCCCATTGCTTGAATTAATCCAGCAAGAGGGCATTCAAAAAGCTTATTTTATGTGAATTTGCAATTTGACCCCACTTGATTCATGGCCAATTTTCTATAACACATTTTGACGCCAAACTGCAAAAGATGTGTACTGCAACAGTAACTGACATATCCTTTCCAATGATATTGACGAAACTGGCCTTTCACTTGAGATATTCCTGAGTGTTGAGCAGTTTTACGTGGTGCGTTTCCTTTTTTTACGGGGGGGGGGGCTAAATTAAATATACGTTCAGAAGCGAATACCTTTTAGATATTGAAATACTTATATTTTACCTTATCCGCAACTGTTAATTGCTTTATCAGCTAATTGATATTTTAACCTTTATATCAGTCAATTGGGATGTGTCCTTATCAGCCAACCGCTGTTTACCTTATCAAGTAACTGGTATTTTACTGTATCAGGTAACTGGAATTTTACCTTATTGGCTAACTCTGATTTTAACTTATCAACCACCCGGCAATCTGATATCTTACCTTATCAGCCAACTGGAATTTCACCTTATCAGCCGACTGCAATTTTAATTTATCAACTACGAGGGTCAGTCAAAAAATAACTGCGAGTTGATTCATATCTCTTACGTAGGCTAACGTACACTAGGGAAATTTGGCACATGCATGCAATGAACTGTCCTGTGTCAGAATATGCAATATACAAGACCATGCAAAGTATAGATTGGTGTTGCTTAGCGACCGAAGAATGTGAAATAACGTCATGCATTCATGCTGGAATATAGCGTTGCCATGGAAACACTATACAAAAATAAGTTACATCAACTTATGCATTTGTTGCAAATTAAGTGTGTGAATGTAGTTTGTGAAATTCAACAACTGAGATTGAGGCGTTGGAAATTCTTTTTAGAGCAGTATTATCAACTAAGTATCATATCATTCGACCATTTCATTGTATTTAGTAATTGGTTTTGACATCTGAATGCATATCTTGAATACTCCCAGGAATAAACGGTTGTCATAGCAACGAAATCTGGTATTTTAGTTAAAAATGGAATTTCCATCGATTTTTGTTGCTAAGCAACGAAAATGGCATGCATTGTATTTACCATCTATAACACTTCTTCAAAACATTGCTAACACATTGTTTGATACAATTGGAGGGATAAAAGGTCCGTTATTATACTATATAAGATTTGAAATGATTTTACATTCATTGCTGCTTAGTCAGAAGTGTCGTCAGCGGGAACACACATCGCTTAGAGACTGTCTTCTGTTGCCTAGCAACAGCCTATTGAAGATGATCAGACGCCAACTACCGGTAGGTTCATTCTATATGTGTTTAAAGTTTTAGCCAAAACTGTCGACTCAGTAAAAAGATATTAACCAACTCTCAGTTATTTTTGACTGACCCTCGTAACTGTGATTTTACCTCATCAGACCCCTGACTTTAACCTTCTCTGCCAACTGGAATTATACCATGTATAACTAACTGGAATTTTACTTTACCGGCCAACAAGAGTTTACCTTGTCACCTGCACATTTTGTGTCATCTGAGAAGTCTCTTACTTCATTGGAACAGTTTAGTTAGTTAAGTTCAACGTACATGTTTATTTTACCATGTTTAGATATCTTCTTTCCTTCTTTCTCTTTTCAGATGGAAGCCATTTAGATCAAACTGGAATTTCAGATTATAATGTAAAAAAAAAAAAAAAAAAAAAACTGAAAGCTTACAATATCTTGGAATTCACCTTATACGCCATTTACCTTTACAGCCAATAAAGATTTTCTTTATCAGCCAACTGGGATTTTACTTTATCAACTAACTGTGTCGTTACCTTATCAGACCACTGACTTTTACCTTCTCAGTGGCCAACTGGAATTTAACCATGTAAACTAACTGGGAATTACCTTATTATCCAACAATAGTTACCTTGTCAACCAACTGAAAACTTATCTTATCAACTATATTGGATTTTATCTTATCAGCCAGCTGCTATTTTACATTATCAGCAAACATAGCTTCCAACTAGGATTTTACCTTACCAGCCAACTGAGATTTAACCTTATCAACTAACTCAGATTTTACATTATCAACTTACCGGAATTTTACCTTGTCAGCCAGCTGGAATTTTACCTTATCAACTTACTGTTTTCTTCTTATCAGCCTATGACAGTTACCTTACCAATCAACGGAAATGTACCTTATCAACTAACTGGGAATTTATCTTATCAGCCAATTGGAAATTTACCTTTTCAGCAGACTGGATTGTTTTTTTTCCAGCAAAATGGAGTTTTTTCCTAATGATCAATTTACCTTATCAGCCAACATGGATTTTACCTTATCATCTGACCCAAACTTAACCTTATCAGACGACTGAAATTTTAATTTATCAACCATATGTAGTTAACTTTATTGGCTAACTTGAATTTTACATTTTCAGCCATTTAACTTATCAGCAAAACAGGTTTTAACCTTATAAGCGAACTCATATTTTACTTTATAAACTAAATGGAATTTTTCCTTATCAGATCAATGTGATTTTACCTTATCAGCCAACTGGATTTTAACTATATCAGTTAAATGGGTTTGTACCAAATTAGTGAACTGGAATTTGTAAGAGGCATAGTTAATAAGTTGTTGTTTTTAGTGCACATATCATATAACAATGTCTGCAACTGGAAGCAAGTTGGATACAAAAACAAATCTGTTTATGGGAAGACACATAACATTTCTTTTTCCTTTTGCTTTCGTGTGTGAATGGGAGAGTAATTGTGGTTGATAATGATTTATTTGTCTTTTTTGCTTCTTTTGGATTCTTTTAAGATTATTTTATTTGATTGGTGATTTCTCCAGTTAACCAATTTTGGCGTGTGATTCAATTATTAATATTTCTACAAAGAGGAGGGAAAAACTTCTTAATGGCAATTTTAGCGACTACATCAGAATTTAAAAAAAAATCAGCCAAAATGGTCGATGAGATTACAGATCATAACTTAACTGGGTGGTTTTAATTAAAATTAACTACAAAAGATTGGTGACCATTTGAAAAATTTGAAAATAAGATAGACACCATGTACTCCGCGTTTTGTAACACGTTTGACCTCATATAGGCTATGAGCTACTAAGGGTTTTGCTCCCCCGAGGGGGAACTTTGTAGAATATGTTTTTCTTAAAGCATAACATCTAACGGGCTTTCTTGCAGTGTGGTTGTTTTAAATATGTTACCCCTCATTTTTTTAAAAAAAATATATAAAAAATTAAGGCCACTAAAGTGGTACTTGACCTATTCAAATTGGCTAAACAGTCATGTAATATGTAAGAACAGTTTATTTCCTGCAGATTTTAATATTGATTAGAGTAATTTAGGCCCATTATGGTGTCATTTACGTTACAATTTTCAACTACACCCTATAAAATCATGATATTTTGTTATATAGTTTCTTTTTTTCAAATTTTTGCATAAATATTATAAATTAAAATACATGTCTATAAAAGACAATTAACTGACCATTTCAAAACTACAAACAGCTTGCTTCTACCACAATATCTTCAGGAATTATAAGCTGTTGAATATGACAACCCCTAATATAACGTTATGTAAAGTAAAAACCTTTTTATTTAAAAACAAAGCATGTTATCCTATATGTAAGCTTTTAAAAACCATATATGAGCATTATATTGATTAAAAAGGGTGAAAGGGGATATTAAACATTGTTTCTGGTGTAAAGTATCAGTTTTGGTTTATTTGGCAATATGTAACGTATATTACAAACTTTCGGCTTTCTATATATTGCTTAATTCCCTAAATGATACATCAAAGGGTATTTTATTTCATTCCAGAACTGATTTTTGTGTTAAATAGACGTAAAGATACTAGTTTGTCTATAATATAATTTATCGGTTCTTATTAAGAGACTATGTCAAATTGTAAAAGCATATTTACTTTTGTGAAATAGTTTATTGTAAAACTTTCTAAAAAAAACAAAAGAAAATGTGATTTGGCCAAAGTTATAGGTTTTAAACTTCATTAACAAAGACAATTTTGCTTTCAAATACCAGCTGAATAAGGAAAAGGTCCCATGTTCTGTCAAAATGTTTAGGTAACATATATGACCATATAAAACATATCATAAGGTACTGTCAGCAGTGTAACTTTAAAGACTCTATTGTCATTTATGTTACATGTGTGTATGATATAGTATACCAAATATTGAAACCTTATTTTCAGATTTGTTTTGACAGTATTGCCTTTAGATGAAAAAATAATTGTTGATCTCATTTATTGTAATTTATAAAGCGCTCAAATGAAGATTTGACCAGCACTATTTATTTCGGTACTTATCACATATTAGCAAATATCTCTGTTCCATTGATTGCTCATGCTGATGCGGTCGAGCTAGCCATATCAATTCTGGCTTGAGTCTGCATCTATATACCCATACTTTGTCGATGCAGACAGCAAAGGCTCTGGTGAGGCTGCACATTTACAAGGCTTGCCTGAGCCCTCATTTCTTGACACTGCAATGAGTTCTTAAGTACCAAATCAAATATGTTGGCTCATTTGATTTATTCTTTGTTACTAGTTACATGTATAATACATTTAGCTTGATTTGAAATATCCAAAGGATTAGTAGGATGCAACTTTATAACAATGATAATGTTCCCATGTGGCATGCTTAGTACCAAATTTAATAAAAAAAATACACTGTTATACAGAAATAATACAAATAAAAAATCCCAATAAACTGTTGAAGTCATTTCATTTAGTCATGTCTATAATACAATACTAACACTGCTAGGGATCTTTTCTAAGCATTAACTTATCTCTTTTAAATATAGGACTAAATTGACCATTTTGAACAAATGCTGCCCTAGCTACAATAGCTGTTTAAATGCTTCACAAAATTGTAGAAACAGGCGAAACAGATGATAAGTGTAATAATCTCCTTAAATATTCTTGTTATGCATGTTACCAAGATAATTTTCTTCTTTCTTCGCCAAACTAGAAATGCTGATTACTACCATAGGATTATAACCATAGGGATAGGCATGTTGGGTACCACATTTTGGATAGAAATTGTTATGACTATAAAAAAAGTCTTCAGTTTTCATCGAAAGGACCAGGGATAACACCTATATAAATTTTTCATTTCTCAATGCAACCATGCTCGAAATGAATTTAAAATTTAACAAATTGCGAGCTAGCTTTCGTTCTTAGTTGTTTTCATTTTAATAGTTGTTGTAATCAATAGCTGATAAGCTACATTTTGTATTTGGTTGGCCCTCAGTTTGGTAATATATCTTACTAAGTTACTACATGTTTAAAATCCTGTTTCGTCTAAACTGAATTGTAGACAGTTTTAAAAATGTCTTGTATATATCAGTTCATGTATTAAATTAAGTCAACACATACAAGTTTCAGAGATAAATCCTATTATTCAAGCATCAAAGAAACATGGTTTGATTATTAAAAAAGAAGTTTCTATGAACAATGTTTACATGTATCAAAATGTGTTAGAATTATACTGCTAGTCATTTAGTTTCAATTACAAGATAATATTGATTTTTAAGAATAAGGAATAATTTTGATATTTTAACTAAAAGAGTTCCTATTATTTCAGGGTAACATAGTAGACTCTGCAAATGCAGGGTAACGTCTAAACCCATAAAGAGTCAACATGCATTATTTTGTGGCTTATATATTGTGGTTTTAGAAAATTATAGTGTACAAAACTCTTCCTGGGAGGAATTTTGGCAGCACATGGTCTAGTGATTGCTCATGGCTAAATAGTAGTTTATTTGAAATAAAGTAACATATGTAACTGCATTATCGTAAGCATATATTGCTTTAACGCATACTGCCTATTTGCTGCATTTAATTAAGGGGTTTTAAGACAATCAGCATGTGGATAAATAAAAATCATGTATAGCTTTATATTGGAACGATAGGATTTGGAGATGTTTTAGAGTAACGTAGTTAACATGGCTGTTACACGTACCGCGCCCACTGACAGATAGCCAACATAATCATAGTGTACAAAATTCCCTGGGGGGAGGGGGTCTATTAGCAGCTCATGGTCTAATACTTTATGATGCAGCACTTTTAACTTGGCATTAATTTCACTAGCTTCCAATCCTTAATTATATTGAGTGCAAAATAATTCATAAAATTAGTATGTCTAAAAGTAATTGAGCATGACCAGAAAATACCAGAATCACAGATCACAAGCTCACTCAATGAACCATGAAAAAGAGACATAGAGCATAGACATCTACATAACAGCATGACTAAAATTAAATAAAGCAACAAGCTCTCTATGTTTAGTGAGATAGTATACATCCTAAGGACAGAACACAAAACGCTCTCACACATTGAAAGAAACAATAAATGATGGCTCAACAATGAAATTATTACAGCCATGGATCAGACGGAAGCTGAAGCCAGAGAGGGCTTGGAATATATTCACAAGTAAAATATTCGCCCTGTATTCTACTAGTGTTACAAAAAGGTTCATCTGACGTGAAGTCTTTTCTAATTTATGCAATTGTAGCAGGGAAACCTTAAATCTTTGTTTTAGATAAAAGGGTTTTCCCCCAGTATTAGTGTATGGTGTTATGAGCATATTTATTTTTGTTAAAGCGTAATACATGCTGGGTCTGACTGGGTTTTACTGTACTGTATTAAACACAAAGCTGCTAGATGGATTATTCAAACAATATTAACCGGACCCAGCAGGTATAGCTACAATAAACAAATGTGTAAGATAGATATGTAATTTTACATCACTCAAACCTGAATTGTATCACAGACACCAACAGAATTCTGTCCAAAAATGAAGTGCCTGACCCCTTAAAGCTTTGGTTGAGGACAGGCTAAGAATGAATGCTTTCAGAAATTTGACCAGTCATGAGAAGTAAGTAAGGGTGCAAAGATCAATACAATCAAGTACCACACTCTTTTTGTCCCAGTCAACACGTTCATGTTAGGACGTTTTAATGAAAAGCAGCCTGGAGTCAAAGCAGAGACCTTACCTTAAGATAATCAAAAGTGCAAAATCCGGAGTACTCTATATCTATTCCATTAATTGTCATCACTATGGTTTGGTTTTCTTGTGCTGGAATGATCCATAAACAATCCAGATAGTTATCATACATTCCGTCGTTATCTTCATCACGAGGTACAAACCAGCCAGTTATGTGAGACAGAACGGCTCCACAATCTTTGTGAATAACTGCAAGAATAAACTACAGTAAAACATCTGTAAAAGGGCCTCTGAAAAATAGACAAAACAAAGATCTTACTGACTCTTGGAGCATTCTGCAATATTTTTGACCTGCATTAAGCGATAATGGCCTTAAAACCTATTTTCAGTATTTTTGAGAGTGGCTGTTTTACACAGGTTTTACTATATACCGTTGTTATAACCCATATACGAGTAAGCTTAGTGTCTATTTTAAAGGGCATGGCAAATAGTGCAAATCCAGATCAGACGATGTACAATCATTCTGATAATAAAATTCAACTTGTTGAGTCAATTAAAATAGGAAGTTCCATTAAAACAAAAACATATATAGACGCGTTACCAAATAAATACCATACTTCATAGATCAGCTCAAACAGCATAAAGGTAATGTTCATTTTAAAGATTTCGAGTATATCTAGGGTCTTGAAATGAAATTAATTAGAACATGCATTCATACTTTTATCATATGCAAAGCGGTGGAATATTGTGAAATGTTAGTTGAATTTCAAGAGATATTTCAAAATGTGTTGCTCATGAGTGAAGTATACCAGCCAAAACAACTATCTAATTCTGAGTGTCGTGGAAATCCCACGAGTCTACTTTAATACATATGCAGTTTGATCCTTCCTTTAAAGCTGCATACTCTGTAACTATGAACATTTTTCGAAAAAAATTCTTTTCTTTTTAAATCATTTGTAAAAGTAGGATTAAGCTATGTTTTCACAATAAAAATGTTCAGTACAGCTGAAAACTGCAGGAAAAAGTGAATTATTTTACCAAATGGGTGTATTTTTCTCATGTTGGTAATTATTTTCGACCCTCCAATAATTCTAGACCGTTGAATTTTAACATAAATGCAGTTGTTTTGCTAGTGATAACTTGTTCAGATTTACGAAAATGGTAAAATCTTTACCTGAATCTGAGTATTTTTACTGTGTTCTTGAAAAATAAAAATATTATTTTTAAAATTAGAAGATCAAAAGTTACAGACTATGCAGCTTTAATTACATGCTTAATTTACTTCATTGTCTATTTATAAATGCTTTTAGTTATAACGTAAATAACTTTGACGTCGCGACGTTAGTAAAGACTCTTAGCAACTAAGAATAATAATGGAAGGCAGCAAGGTTGTCTATAAAGAAAATGTGGAACTGTGGTAGACAGATAATGAGAGGAAACATAGAAGAAATAATCAGTGGACAATACATTTGAAGGAGAACAGCAAAAGAAGAAAAAAAAGTGTAATTGACACAGAGAAACTAGTGAAAAGAATTCAGAGGAAGTATTTATTTATATTAACATTTAAGTAATATTGTGTGAGTTACAAAATATCAGATTTAATCTAAATGTGTTGACATTTACAGAACAATATACGCTTCTTTTCTATTGTGGCAACTAATAATCATGAAATATTGAAACTTGTTACAAATTTAAAGTGTTTCGCCACATTGAGATGCTTAGGAGCAATTATATGTCACAGTTATATTTGTGACGCTATAAACTGAAACAGATGCTTGAGCTGCCACTTTCTTGAGAGAGAACATTTTCCTTCAAAATAAAGCAAATGTGAGGCAAATATTTCTTCATTGATTTATATTAAAACATTACACCTGTTAGTATTGTAACTATTCTTCAGAGCAATACAAACGAACAGACTCTGAAATTATAAAACATTTTCATGCTCAACTCAATTGAGCACGAAATTTCAACTGCTCATAAAGGATAAATTTCCCGAAAAAAATAAACTTTTACTGCTTTCAAACCCTTTATTGTTGTAATTACCATGCTAATAAATTTAAAAAATGCCAACAATGGTAGGCGTTTAAACATTTATGAGCAGGATAAATTTCATACTCAGTTGAGCTGAGCATGAAAAGGTGATATAACCTCGGGGCCTGAATTGGTGAAATGTTACACCATGATCAATTGCAGTTCGGCTGCCAAAAATGATGTAAGGTATCACTTATTGTCACAGTGTTGATTCCAATACAAAATTTACCATATTCAAAACTGAACCGCCCAATAAATCCTCCAGCATTTGTCTTGTAATCTGACACAAAATGTACAGCCATTCTGTCTGCGGTAGAGTTGACAACAATGGGTGACATCTTACCACAGTATGTACCAATGGCTATCTTGTCAGCTTCCGTTCCAATGTAAATCTGCAAACATCAGTAACATCATTTGAGCCAGCACAAGCGATATTGATTTTTCTTTCTTTTTTTATCAACCAAAGAAGGTTCTGTCGGGACTGTGCAAATGCACAACTCGACAGAACCTTTACTGCTTGCAGTAACAGATCACGGATGTAATAAACCCATTTAAGCCTGGCGTCCTTTTTATGGGACATTGGCAAACAGTGCATAACCAGACCAGGACGCTGCGGCGTCTGATCAGGTTCTCCACTGTTTGCTTATAGAATGTAATATTAAAATTTGAATAAAGTTGAAAAATACCATCCAGCTTCCCTTAAACGGAAATGGACTAGTCCCATTGATAAAAATTGGAAATCCCATTCGGCTTAAATGGGTTAAGTAAGACTTCTAGGCCTTTTATTGCACATATGCATTTTTTATAAATCTAATGAGCTGACTCAGTTAGTGTTTGGTAGTAGACTCATACAGGTAACGCTCCGACTAACGACTATCAACTATTGACCAATAACTAAACTCACTGTACGGAATGCTGAACTTGTGAACAAATGTGCCCATTAATATAATCAGTAAGGAATGGTGCAGGCTGTAAGTGTGCCTAAAAATCCGTTTTGTTGGAAAGATGACTCTAACTTTAACTGAGAAATTCGAAAAATTCTCAAAAATCGTACCTTTTCATCCAAAATTGCTTTTTCTCGTAAAAATCATTTTTCACTTTTTTGCTTACAAATGTATTTCACAATCTCCGCTTAAATTTGGTGATGCCAAATTTTTGAGTAGTATATTATGCACGTCCTCAATACCTACAAATTTAATGAATCAGATGATAAGAATCTGAGCTATAAGGGAATCGTCGATTTTTGGACGCTCAAGGGCAGCTTACTCTGAAGTGTATGATCAGATATGACAGAATTTTGAACTTATCCAAGCTCTTGTGTATGCCTGTTTTACCTGAAAGCCTTAAGCATGAAATCTCGTCCGAGCTATTATGCATGTACAAGTGGTCTCAAATGCATTAACAAGCTATCTCTTTGTATGGAAGCGGACCTCTTCAAGAAGAGCAAGTTGTCAGTTCCTGGTAAAAGAATAGTCTTAAAGCTTTTAAACTGCTTCCAGGAGGGCTTCCCCGGTACCTCTGTGGCTAGGTAATTGTCCCATTGTACAGTGGAAGTATTAAGAAGAGAAGAAGAAAACAATGTTTGGATGGTCCTCTTAGAGTTTTAGCTTAACTAAGTCATGAGGCTCACTAAGTAAGCTAACAAGAATAGCCGTCATCTCTTGCATCCGTCGTTGTCAATCGTCTTTCTTACGAATTAGGGATATAATGCCTTGCTTTGCATAAGTGGTCCAGGCACATCACAAAATGATCGCCACACCCATATTCAGTAACATATTTGAAATCAGCTACTTCACAGCCCAAAATTGTATGATAGTGAAACTTGTCATGCAGCATTGATGACTCAATCTCTACAACGTGTATATAACCTTTATTCTTTGGGTGGCCTTGACCTCTTATGGCAGGTCAAATTTCGTTGTCGTTGTGCTTGAATGGGAAATTTCAATTTAATGTCATTTAACCCATATAAGCCTGGCGTTCGTTTACTGAAAACACAGAAAATAACATCTGATGTGACGCAACAAACACGCTGTCCCTTTGGTGCTTTTTCATCAAAGCAAATAATAAAAGGAAATGTGACTTTTGATGCCCCTATTATGGGAATCGTCTAAGTGATAAGGATGGGACGCTCCATTCGTCACATGGATTAATGTCGACAACATGCAGAAAATGACTAAGTTTTCACAAAAAAACATTGGCCCGAGGAAGTTGTCGGCCTGGCCCCGAAGTTTTGTATATTATTTTGTCATTCTCTTAAACCCTTGGTCAATCTGAGCAATTTTTGTGGAGCCTTCTTAGGAGTTTGAAGTTTGGTGGAGAGAAACAAACAATTGGCCTTGATCACATGACCAATGACCAATATTACCACAATGTTCATATATTGTCAAATTCTTTAAAAAAATCTTCTTGTTCGGATCATTATTTCCAAATATTTTCTTTTTTAAACGTTTGGCTTATCAACCCCACAATTGTGTAGAGCTTGTTTGGGAAGGGTAGGCATATAAAAAAGTGCAAGTCACATTACTATGCTGGCTAGCATGCCAATATATCACAAACCTTTAAAATCTTCTTCAAAACTAATGAGAAATCCCATGGTATTAAAATCTTGCAGGAAAGAACGGGGCCCGAGGTTTACCATATTTATAAATGAAATGATGGGCCTGTGCTTACCTTTACCTGTTTTGCAACAGGTCAAATTTGGTCACACCTCTTTGATATGCTTATCTTGTATCAGGCCCATACACGTATGTGTAGTGAGTGTTCGGAGGGCCATTGTTTTTCTATTTCAAAATAGTCACAAATTCTTGGTAAAAGCCTAATTAATTAACATAGACCCTAAACGAAACCAAATGCATTAACGAGCGAAGCAAAAGGCATGTTTAATATAGAAAGTTTTAAGCATTTCCAATCTAAGACCATTTAAGTAAAAGGGAAAGCTGGCTTTAAATTATATACCAAGAAAACATTCAAGTGATATAATGAATGTAAAACAGTCATATACTGAAAAAGGATAGTGCGTGCTTATGCATATGCATTTTTTTTCGATTTTACCCTGTTTTGTACTTAGGGGCATGTGCGGTAAAAGGAGTGAATACGGTAAAGATGACAAGCTTACGTGTGACAGAGTTATGTGTATTTTACCTGCAATTAAGAAGGGTACGCACAGTTTATTTAGGTTGCATCAATACTGAGAACAAGAGACAAATCTTGTACATTGTTTCCCATCCATTTCAATAGCATTTTAGCAAAAACAAAAGTGAGTATGAAAAGGACATACCACAATCACACAGTGCGGACCAACTCACAGCACCATGAGGAAGAGCCACAAAACATTTACAGTAACAAGACATACGAAAGACAAAAAATCAAAACAACTAGCTCTCTTTTCCTCGTGAAGATGTTTACAAAACTTGAATGGACAAAAGGTAATGCATACCAAACAAAGACAAACACAGAGCTCCACAAACAATGGGAAGAACACTAAACAATAGATCAATAACAACAATACCACCGCCTTAGAACGGACATCAGTCTAAACTACCGTGGGGGGGGGGGGCTTAAATGCATTTTACTGGCCACAAATCTTCGCCCTAGGTTCTGTTGTTGTTGTTAAAACACACAGTTTTCGAGCTCGCATGGAGGCTTCCTTACTTATGCAATGTACCATCACAGAGAAACAATCAAATAAAAGTAACACACTATTATAAAACAAAGAAAATGGCCCATGGCTCACAGATAGTCAGAACTAACAAAAGCCTCAAGTTGAGCTACGGTTGGTTCAGCCAACGAAAAACATCAGGCATCAACAAACGGATAAAAACCTTACGTCAGAGACGTCATTGAGTCTAAGGCCTGACCCTCCGTCGTGCAATTAAAGAAGAAACCATAAACCATGATTTTACAACCAGGCATGCAGACTTGAATGCGCTTTAAGATGAATCATCTCCATACATTGGCGTATGTAAGAGGCGTACCTAATGTGTTTGAAAAAGAAATCCCATGTTTAGTACGTATGCAGTATATGTCTTGTTATTTGTCTTGTTATTTGTCTTATTTTTCCTTGAGTGAACAAGTTTTAATTATTGCAAAGAATCTTGGCCACGTCCTGGAACACTATTTTGTGAAGAAAGCTTCATTCAGTCTATATTCAAGAACGTCTTCATGGCTTAGACACACGTCGCAGATGCTCCACTTGCGTAAGACAGACCAGCTTCGAACCCGCCTTGCGCGTTTTCGACGTCTCATTGTCTTTAATTGGAATCCATTAAGAGAAAACACAGCACATCTCAAGTTTAACCGGAAATGACGATGAGACGTCGAAAGCGCTTTTGTGTGCCTAGCCCTTTAAAATAGTCCGCATCTTTGTCAGTAGCTTCTTTCCACGTGTACACAATATTGTGCTAGAGCTCCATATATCACATGAGTTGAAGAATTGAATTTAAGAACTGATAAAATATGTCCATCCTGGCACAGAGGCGAGGGGCTGGTGATTGTGTGTGTACACCAACTTCGATTCGTCCCATATGCATTACGTTCCTGTGCATTTGATAGAATAAAATATATAAAAGTAAATATCGGTTTTAATGGAAAAGCATTCGCATTATATGTTACAATATATATGGGATATATATACTGGAGAGAAAACACGACGTGTGGGAGATTCGAACCTCACCTACCCGCCCAATAGTCCAGCATACTAACCACTGGGCCACCGAGCATGTGAAAATTGTAAATCGCTTGTATATACAATTATTTTATATTAAGACAGTGTCGGTTATGACGTATACCCTTCATTACTGTGAAAATTACGCAAACGTTTTGCTTGACTGCCTGACTAAGCGAGACGGATTTAGCGTTAAAAGTCTTGTTTTGCAGCAAAATCCCCGTAATATCATGGCTGTTTAAGTAGAAGTAGTGTCCTCCACCTCTACTTAGTCGGGAACTGCTATCTTGTTGTTAGTCGACCCTTACCTGTACGAGTCCAGTAATGACATTTTAGCCGCGACATGTGATTTCCAACAATGAGCGCTTTGACACAAATACACTCAGACAAGTCTGTGTAGCCTCCTGTTAAGTTTAGAAACTCCAATGCTGTTCGGTCAGTAGCTCAACACTCATAGAATATCCAAGCAACTAGCAAAGGCTCTGATCAGACTAGGCGTATGCACAGGTTGGTCTGAGCCTTTGCTGGTCGCACATACCACATTGTTGGAAATCTCATGTCGCTGCTCACTTATGCTTATCAAGAAAAACTTTTAAATGCTGACTATAGAGAGAGCACATAAAACTGACTAAACAGTAAAGATAACTATTAGTGAAGATACTAGTCTTAGAACAAACTCTCGCAAATTGAAAAAAAAGTTATAAAAAGTTTGAAAAAGGAATACCTGTATTTCTATGACTCACTTTTTGGCTATTTAGAGATCGATCAATTATTTTATTGAATTTTGTGTTATATTCAAAATATCACGCAATTTATAATTTGCAAAGGCAGTGCAAAATATATTTCTGGTTTTGTGCGTCTACACAGGTGATACTACATCCACTAAAGCTCTCGGATTATAATTCCATACTGACGCACAAAGCATACACTGTACATTACGTACATGTATTATTTTGAATTTTTTTTTTGAATTTTGATATAATAGCCAATACATGTGTTTATACATAGGGGTATACTAATTGGGCATCAACGCGAGAAAATCTGACATCAGGTGACATCAGGTGGTTGTGAACAACAAAGGCTCAGACATGCCTGCGCATCAGTGGAATCTGATCAGCACCTATGTTATTCCCTAATTGAAAATGGTAATACGAGCAAACTTTCACTATTCTGTCAAGCTGGTTATGGTATGACGCATGAATTAGATCTATGAATTATGCTGCAGCACATTGTCACAGAAACTTTCTGGGGTTCTGGCATGTACATAATGCTCAAAAAATACTTCTGAGTTTTTCCAGCGACCGACCTTCCTGACAACTTCCCGATTTATTCCCTGTTCAATCGCGGACGTTGCGCCAGTAGGCCGGAACGACTTGGCCGAGAAGCCCTGTCCACCAAGACCTGCTAAGATAATGGACTCTTCCAATATTTTCGTGATTGACGCGGCCTCTAAGGCTGTATACGGAGATCTTAGAGTCAGAAAAACCGGCCCGTTGCCCGACCTATGAGAATCTGTGCGCGCAATATAATCCTGAAGGGTCTGCACAGGATCCACTTTGTCATTTCTGCTGCGCTGTATTTGAACGTCGAACCCTGTACGCGCCGTATCATTCTTAATGCCGAAAAAAGTGATTTTCACATCGTGTTCTGAGAAAATCAGCTGATTGACAGAGAAAACTACCCTGCATTCGCCATGACTGTTCAACTGTCGTGCGTTCGGAGCAATATCCGAGGGCCTGAGCATTGCTGTAAGGGCCAAAAGCGTAATAGCTTTAAGACGTAATGATTTCAAGTCAAGGGCATCATTGTCTGCCCAGTTCATGAACAAATCGTGAAAATGACCAACAGGCATAGCCTTAGACCTCAACATAGGCACTGACGTACCAGACTTTACAAGTGCGGTAATGAACATCCTAATCTCATATCTCTCTATAACGTTAGGCAAGTCTAAGGCCCGGTACATATGACCTAGGGCAGCAGTAGTAGTGTTCAATACAGACCTGGGTCTGGCCGATTTTTCCGCTACAGTAGCAAAAAACTCTGCCAGAGTTCTAACATCGATAGGAGGAAAAGGGCAACTTCTATCTTTACAGAAAACATATAACTTTTCTAATGCGCCATTGTAAGAGTTCAAAGTACTGGGAGCAATGCAATACTGAAACTTTTCTATGCAGTCTGCTGACCAACCTTTCCGTTTTAGGTCGGATTGCCACATACCCTCCAGGCAAATAGGGACCACTTCCGGTTCCGGCACGGCTCGGCCACACCCATCGCTAGACATACCCTCGGGCTGTTCGGGAGCCTTAACGGCGGTGCGACTGCCATACTTTGCAGACGACTGTACCACGGTTGAGCTAACCATTTTGGCGCAATAACTGTTGCTTGAGCGCACTGATCTTGAATTACGTCTAAAACTTTGTGCAGTAGGCAAAACGGTGCGTTGACAAAATTGTTTTCGGAACCCCAGTTGTCCTGGGACAACGCGTCTACCGCTTCGGACAACGGCTCCCAATACCTGCTGTTGAATCGCGGAAGCTGTGTATTTTGACAATTCGCGAATCTGTCTACTGTGTGTGGACCCCATAAACGGTCCAGGTAAGCAAAAAGTCTGGGATGAAGCCTCCAATTGTGTTTGTCGGCCCTCCTGGACCAGAAGTCTGACTCCTGGTTCTCTACTCCGGCTATATGCGCGCACTTTATTGAGACACCAATCTCGATCGCCTCGGCCCAGATGGCTTTTGCTAACTTTGAAAGAGCTTGGCTCGGACCACCCTTGTGGTTCACGTAAGCCATCGCAGAGATGTTGTCTGTTAGAACTTGAATGTTCTTTCCTCGTATCAGACTGGAAAACGCCTTCAAAGCCATTAGAATCGCGAGCATTTCGCGTTCGTTCGACGACAGAAATGAGACTCGGACGTTCCAATCCCCGGACGCGACTTGTCCATCGTACACTGCGCCCCAACCAAGGTGACTCGCGTCGGTGACAATTTGTCCCTGTACTTGCTCGGAACATATTAAACGCTCGTTCCATTGATCAACTGAGTGTAACCACCACTCGAGCTCGCGAACAACCTCAGTAGATAAGCAAACTTTGCTAGCCCAACAATCACGAGTACCCAACAATCTATATGCGGATCTAAGAAAAAGTTTGCCCGGTTGTACAACCCAGGCTACCGAAACGCACTGGCCACAGATTTGTGCCAGACACCTGAAAGTTATACTTTTTTGTTGTAGGGCTTTGCGTATGCTGCGCTTAAGCTTGGATATACGCGCTGTCTGTGCTTTAATCCTAACCTGACCCTGGTCACTGCTCAAAGTGTAACCAATATAACTGATCTTATTAGACGCTACAAGCTGAGATTTTTCAAAATTGATAATAAAACCTAACTCGGTTAGAGTATGTATGAGTTGGTCAATATGGTCGGCGGAACAGGACTCCTCGGCTGCAAGTAAGAAATCGTCTACGTAAACGGTAACCCGCAAGCCAATAGACCTGAGATATGAGATCACAGGTCTAACAACTTTGCTAAAATAGTAGGGGCTACAGCATAAGCCGAAAGGTAAGACTTTCCAGCGATAATAAAGACCTTTATAAGAGAACCCCAAATAATCTCTGTGTTCCCTAGCAACAGGCACGTGAAAAAATCCGTCCTTGATATCAGCAGTCACAAACTTATCACCTGCCCGAAGAAAATGAACTGTGTCTCTGATGTCCTCGTTCCTGTAGTGGGGAACTTTGCAAAATGAATTTAGTTGCCTCAAATCAGTAATAAGCCTAAAAGAATTATTTCGCTTAGAAACACAATGTATGGGATTAATGCAAACTGGTTTTAAACTACACTGTTCAATATAATCTAATAGAACCAACCGTGAAATCTCACTGTCTAAGAAGTCAACTTCTTTAGCATTAAAATGTTTATTATTCAATTCAAAAGTGCAAGTGTCACTATTTACCTGAAAAGGGATCTTAATGCCTTCCTTAATCCAAGTCTTAACAAAGTCCGGAGCATTTATTGCGTCCCATGCATGCAAATTATCACTCAATCTGGCCTTACACATTTACACTGTTTTTGTCAGTCACATTTATATGAAGGGAGGTAACACTACTAAGTCCCAGCATTATTTTCCGTCGCGTAGTTATCTTCCCTAGCAGGCCTTCTCGGGAACTGTCTGTTAGCAGATGACTGGAACACGTCCCTGTCCTGTGTCCTGCCGTTGTACCACCCACGTTGACGACCTCGACCAGTCCCAGGAAAACCACATCTGGCCGTGAATCTGTCCTCTGTAGAACCGCCCGTTGGACGCCCAGCTGCCGATAACGTTGCCGCTGCTCGAAGCGTTTCGAGCGAATCCTGATCAAAACCAGATGTGTTCTTCTGTAGAGATCTGAATATTTTCGCTGTGCTAGCGTCAAACTGTCCGTTCACCAACAAAGCAGCGTATTCCTCTTGTAGGTACTTTATTTGAGCGTACTGAATCAAGAACAAATTGTCTAGCGTCTCCTGCTTAAGCTCAGTTCCTGCTTCAAGCGAATAATAGCGACCACATTTGGCCAGAGCGTTCATCAAAGGCTGGTCTGTCCGTTTTATGCCCTGTCGGGAATCATTGAGTTTCACATCAGCCGGCAATTTAACCTTACTGAGACTGTCCTTTAATGTCTGGAACTCTCCTTGTGTGTCCGGCTGACTCGTCGATCTGACAGCGCCCGGCTGGGGCGGAATGCCAGTGCCCACGTGACTCAGATTGGGAGGCAAATTAAAGTCCTCCGAGATGCGCTCGTCCGCGCGACGCTGCTCCTTCAGCTGGCGTTCAATCTCGCCTAACCGCAAATCAACTGATTTTATAAATCTGTCCAGCTTTTTATCCAATTCTGACATAATTTACTTCACCGTGTGAAAAACAGCTCCGACCCTGGAGTGAACGAGTCAACTAACCTACTTCACCATAATAAAAGTGAACGAGTCAAGAACAAAGATATGACGTCACGCTATCGTGACGTCATGATAAGCAGTCATTGATCATGTGACTACTATTTTGTCAAAGCCTATTTGTAAACATGTAATACTCAGTAAAGCTTGGTAACATGTTCTTCTTTGTAAATTTTGAAAATGGGTCTGATAGCTACAAAACCTGTCTTCGAGGTTTCAAAAAAAGGAGGACTCAAACCAATCTCCTCTGCTACAGTGACAAGCTAGAAAATTCGCTTGTAGTAAGTTCAGATTTAATAATATTTCTAATAAGCGAATAATAAAATTCCTGATCAGACTGCGCAGATGCGCAGGCTGATCTGAGCCTTTATTGTTTGAAAACATTGAATACCAAGTTTTCCCGAGTCGAGGCCCAATCAAAATTTGAAAGATCCAAATTCACCAGTATAATTTTTGGCAGAGATAGACAAAATTCAGCCTCTCTGATAACAAAACAAAGACAGCCCACAGCAAGAGGAACACTCATATTAACTGCGTTGTTGCACACTGGCCTGATAAACGTTGGCTATCTCATGGCATGTGCCTTTATCAGGTCATGATGACGTTACAATTTTTGAAGAAATTTGTCGATGAAGCTGTTCAAATCGACACAGAGATCAATAATTACGTCATTATCACTTGTTTGAAGTATAAACCAATGGTAAACTGACCAATAGAAAACCAGGTTTGCGCCTTTTGATCTCAAGTTTACCAGGCTCGGCTTTGAGAACGCATGTTAAATCGCTTGGCAAGCCTCGCAATTCCACAAATGTTCTCAAAGCCTTGCCTGGTAAACTTGATATCAGAAGACACTCACCTAGTATTCTCTATATATTGTCAAAAAGATAACGAGGAGCATGTTTAATACACATTTTTAGAATTTGAGCTACCCATTAGCGATGAGTGCCCTGGTTAAAGTTTTACCTCAAGTCTATCTGACTGGCAGCCATTATTTTCTTCAGCAATGTCAATGTCATAAATAGTAAGCTGAATAGCCTGTAACTCTCCTGCTAGTAAATACCACCAACAGTCAAGATTGTAGTCATACTGATCATCACCATTGTTGTCTGGTGGCTCAAAGAAGCCAGATTTTCTTAACTCTCTTCTACAATTCTGAGACGAGTCTGTAAGAGTCATATAAGGCATACAAGGGTCAGTTGTTATAATAGAATATCTAACATGATAGCTTATAAGTTTTGTATTTTTATCAAAATAAGTTGTTTTCTTATGTGTTTTTGTTACTTTTCCACAAGGTGTTCAAGGTCAGGTAAAGTGCCTGATTCTTGATCTTTGCCTTACCCTCTACTTTGGAACAAAATGGTAAAATGTGATGCCGAGTATCTTGGTATGTTTGCTAATGAGATTCTGCAATCAATTAGTCAAAATGTAGATATCAACATATCAAGTTTCTCATACAATAAATAATGGATTGTGTTTGAGTTTTCCTACATTAACTAAACCCATCCGTATTATGTCATGATATTGACCAACTGGGCTGACACAATGGTAGTTCCAGATTAATAAAGGTAACAGCAGCTTCTTTTGGCTGCATGTAGTCCCACACATTGATATACAATTAGAACTACCTCAGCCAATTCCGTAGAATTCCTTCGAATCAGACCTGGGACATCGAGCATCTACTTTCATAACGTCACGCTGACGTTACATGACGTGACGCTGGCGTCACAGAAACCATTCCAACACAATAGTGCATACGCTGTTTGCTATATGGACAGTTTTGTCATCAAACTTGCTTCACGCAAAAATGTCAAACTTCTAACTAGTCTCTGTAGCTGATCACACAAGTATTTGTCTTACTGTGAGACAATAGATTTTCATACGGCGAATCACAAATAATATATTACCTTCCACAGCAACATAAGTTGCGTTAAAACCTGCTCCATTTATACTTCCATCAGAGAAAAATATGACAAACAATGAATTAGTTATCGATACTATCCTTGGTGGCTCCCTTGATCCGCAGTACCTCTCATTGTATATCTAAAAATAATTAAAACATTGCTTTTGTAAAAAGAATTTCTACTTTCACAAAATACCATAATGCCGTTTAGAAATAAATAATCTAAATAATCTAAAATCCCAATTATGCATGACCGGTTGTTTTATTTATAAAGTTGCAAAACAAAATTAAGCTGAAAACAACGTGGTTAATGATACAAGCACTATTCATAAGATATGTAGATACAGAGGAGTTAGACATCTAAATAAAGACAAACAAGCTTGTTAGATGTTTAAAAAAGAGGAACATAATGAAACAAAAATAGTAAGTGAGTATGATCAGGAAATACCACAATCACAAACTGCAGACAACCCTGTGGCAGCGCGAGGAAGAGCAGCTCAACCATCACGAGACACCAGGAAGACAAATTACGCAAAGCAACCAGCTCTCTCTTCCCCATCAAGATGATTGCAATACTAGAATGGACATAAAGTAACGCACAACAAAACATAGAACAATTACAGACTCCCACAATGGGAGTTACAATACACAAAAAGTCAAGAACAACAGAACCACCGCCTTAAGTCTAACCAAGGGACACGAACAATTAAGAAGTATACATAAGTTGTAAAAAAGTAAAGTAGTATATGTATAGGGGAACAAGATTGCAAGAGCAAACATACTTAGGTAAAGTAAGACAGATTTGGCGGAAGGCTAAATGAACAAGCTTTTAATTTAATAGTAACACCTTTGCTAGCAAGAAAAATAAGTAAATACACACTCACAGACCACAAACAAACACCTCTGTACTGAGAGGAAGGGATACAAAGTACAGGCATCCACCCAATCGCAAGAACATCATTTAAGTTAATCAATAAGAACTCTCGGACAGAACAAGAGGAGTTCAAAATTAACATGCACACTATGAATTTTATTAAAAAGGAACTAACTTGTAAGAAGTCCTTCATGCATTCTTCAGTGTCTTCTATATCTATGTGTAGAATGTCCAGTTGAACTCTGAGTTGCCTGTCCATTTGTATGAGCCATTGACAATCTAAATTGTTGTTATAAGCATCTTTATTGGTTAGAACAGGGCTAAACCATCCAGAAGAGTCACGCAATAGTCCTCCACAATTAGATCCGCCTACTAAAGAAAATGTTACAGCTAAAATGAAAAACGTCACGATAAAATATTATGTTTTTGTTTGTTGTTTTTTCTATTAGACTTGAGCCATTCTACTTAGCCACTCAGATTAGGTAGAACACTGGTAACCTTGATAAAAAAGAGGGCCAGTAACTTCGCTGTTTGTTTACTTTATGAAAAGGGTTTTTTGACGTGGACCTTAAACTATGACAGTCAATTTATTAATTGAGCCAAGACATGAGATATCCAACAATGTAGTATGTGCGACCAGCGAGGCCTCAGATAAGCCTACGCATACGCGGTGTCTGATCAGAGCATTTGCTAATCGCTTGAATATTCTATGAGTGTTAAACTACTGACTGAACATCATTTGGAGTGTCTAATCTTAACAGGAGGCTGTACAGGCTGAGTACACGTGTCGCAATGCCACATTGTTGGAAATCACATGTCATAGCTCATATCATGCGTGCATCCAGGAATTTTGGTCAGGGGGGGTCCAGGCCCAACTGCCAGAAAACAGCTCTGACAAGTTTACAGTTTTAAAGTGGTATATCAATGGTTTATTTCAAAGAAAACTATAATTTTCCAAGGTTTCAGAGGGAGTTCAACATTTTCCAGGGGGGTCCAACATTTCCAAGGGGGTCCAACTTTTTCTAGGGGGATCTAATTGCTAATTTGTATAGAAACCATAGAATTTGTGATTATTCAGGGGGGATCTGGACCCCCTACCCCCTCTGGATCCGCACGTGCTTATCATATTATTTTGAAAACGTATTTATATAGATGACTGAAATGAATGTTATTCTGAACCACTAAACCAAATATAATAGGTTAAATCACAAGCAGGTTGATGCGTTGACCAATTTTAAACTCTTCACTTTTTATAGCCTCTTCCACATAGACTAACACATTTAATGTATCCGCTGATATTATTCCTGGGTCTCTAACCTAAAAAAACGATTTTGTTATCCTGCCTTAAGACTGGTTTATGGAAGAGTTTTATACTCTAATGTCATCCTAGCTTTAATATATCACAATGTTAAGATAGTTCAGTGTAAATATTCATGAACTTCCATAGTTAATTTTTGTTTGTTTGATTTGATTCTTTACGTCCCATCAACAATCTTTCCGTTAAACAGGGACGGGTCTTCCTGGGTTGAACCAGTACTAAGCTAGGATAAATGTGTCTTGCTCAAGGACCACAACGCAGTGACGTCGGTGAGGCTCGAACTCCATAGTTAAAATATAATAATGAACTCATTTAAAGGATTTTATACCCTATGGTTCTACCCTGACAAAGCAACTAGGGAAGTCTTAGAAAACTGAACTGAATGGCGAGAAGTATTGTGACGTCACTTAACAAACAGCAACGACATTGAACAGAAACGTCATCAAACAATGGCCACATAATCAACAAAAGGTTTCAAGTTCAAGAGGGTGTGAAATCTTTAATTAATTAATTAAGTAAGTAAGTAATTAACGCTTACTATTGTGTAGAATTTAGGCAGGACTTGTAAAGTTAAATGCTTTTTTTAAAGTTAGATGGTCTGTGGCTGAGTCAAACTCTTATCGTTCTTCAATTAGCCAAGCATGCGGTATTGACATAAAACCATTCCACAATTTAAGTAGTTTTTGAACTCATACTCGCATATACCATTTTTAATCATATTGTAGAAAAACTGAACTGACATACTTTTACAATGGCTGTCACATCTTCCATGGACAGCGATTAGGAACATTTTCCGTTGGCGAGCTGTACAATTTAATATTGTTAGCGTCCCTTTACAAATGAGCTGTTTTTGTTCCGAAATTTGAATAACAATAAATATATTTTATTTTTTATGGATTTGATTGATGTGATAACTCCAGGGAATCATTCACAAACTTTACATGTAGCTCTTTCGGCTTTACTCAATTTGTGAGTGATTCCTCAGAGTTTAAACATCAATCAAATCCAGAAAAATAAATTTTATTCCTGTAATGTTAAAAGAGAAACCATTTTAATTTATTTCTTTTTCAACACTGGGGTGCAGAAGTTCCAACCATAATGCTTCTTTTGTGGACAGGACTTACCATTGGCGAGTGATGTATATGGCTTTAACGACCAATACTATACATACTATATGAGAGCTGTCCCACTATTTTTTTTTTCATTTGTTGTCTAATCTTCATCACATTCCTACAAATGCCTTCCTTCTATCATTTCGGTAACATCAATGCATGAATGGTATAAGATCATTTAATAGACCTTAAATACAACTGTCGTCACTAAGTGTATGCCAGTCAAATTTTCAAGTGGTCCAAAATGTTATTATAGCTGACAGTTGCATAGCCATACATTTAAGGGCCTTGGTAACTTCGATCATATTGAAAGTTCTCCATATGTACAGGACGTATTGACTTCTGAGCGAATAATAAAACGAATTGCTGAGACTGCTCTTGTCTAAATTGTGAGATATCTAATATGCACTATCAGCTTGACGAGTCAGTGCCTTGAGGGTATGGCTGTTTCAAAGTAGATTTCCAGTAGCTCCTTCAAGTTACGCAAAACTTGCCAGAGCAGTGTATAGACAAAGAATATATTACTATTTGATACAATTTTCAGGCATGTTGCATCACTGGTTACAAAGATATCACGCCAAAATCAGAACATTCAGACCATACCTCGTATACCCATAGCATCTAAATAAAATATTTGAAATTGAAAGCTCGTGTCATGGCTACTTTTTATACAGTAGGCTAGTTACTAGCTTAAACTAATTATACACTAAGAGCCCCCACCGTTCATGGAAGGCCAGTATTTGCAGTCGCAATATGGCTACTCAGAAATCATCGGTTAGACAATATGACAATAATTTCTATTCTAAAGGTCATTTTTAAAGTAAAATGAGGCTGTTTTATGGGATGGGATCAGAAACGCGAAAAAAGAAGAGGACTTTTTCCACTTTGGCTAAAAACGTGAACCCAAGCCCACCTTTAGCAAAGATTGGGATGTGTCCTCATCAAACACCCATCTTTGTAACCCTTGTTTTCCGCTTTTGTTTATCAATATACCCTATATTTGAAAAATCGTCCTCCTCTGAGCATAGCTCAAATTACTGTGTAAAAGCTCATAGCCTGTGCCAGGAATTGTATTTCTCAGGTTGCTGAGGCCATGTTTTATGAAAAAGACAACTTCCTTTATAGTGCGGATGAACTGTTTCTATTTATACCTGTTCTAAACAATTCACTACATTAAAGACAATCTTTAACAATTAGGGATTATTTAATCCTTGAAGATATCTAGAGTGAGCTGTTTTAAGCATGATGAAGTGAATTGTGAAACAGTTATTTTTCATTATGATTTGGACTCTCAATGAGCATACATGTTGAATTAGAATAAAATCTAATAAAAGTATAAGGGTTCTGCAGATTGTGTATATATTGGAGTTTCTTTTATTTCAATGTTGTTAGTAAACTTTTCTAGTTATTTTCGTTTTCTGCTGGATTTTGCTAATTATATTGCAGTCTGGAAATGCTGAAATTTAGAAATCTGCATTTGAGGGTGTTGTAATTTAGTATAGTAATACTGGCTTACAATTTGTAGGTGGCCTCTTATGAGATGATGTTAAGAGTCTAACCTTTGTCCAGCAGATGATTTGGACAACCAAGTATATATATTATCAAGGCCTATGAAGGGACTTTTATATAGTCTGCAATGGAAGATTAAGACTATAATTATATGGTACTCTATATGAGTCATAAATAAATCTTGATAGTTTGAAATAGATAAAGTTTAATGCAGCTGAATTTAATTGACTACAAATAACTATTCATAAGCAATCTAAAGATAGTTGAAGTTTGTTATAGCGACGCATAAACTTATACTTTATTTGACTCCATTTTGCATGGATTCTTCTAGACCTGAGAACTTCAGCTGTGAAATGCTGTACTAGCTAACTAAATGAAAGCTGCTTATAGTTCATATACAGCAAGACAGTGCAATAGATGTGATATTGATGTAGGTGTGAAAGCCTGTCAAAGATATTGACTTGAAAATTGAATAACGTTATAGTATACAGGAAGGGACAGAAATATTTCAATTGATTATTAAAGCAATGCTATAGCAAGTAATTGTCTAAGGTGGTTTTATAAGTAGAGATATTTGTACAGGGGAACATGTTTTGTGTAAATGGTGGGATAAGATCTACAATACTAGGCTGAAGTCTTACAAACTATGTCTCCAAATTTATAGAATTACTTTTATAGAATAAAGTATTATTAGTAATATTAGACACGAGTTGTCAAGTATGCTTATTTAGTTGTCAAATAAGCTTTAAATGTGATCTTTGTGGAATTTATCAAAACGTTGTGTTTAAGGGAAAAACAAATGTTTTGTCTTTGATTAGTGTTTACCTTTGTGGAATAAGTGGCCATTAAAAAGTTGTCTTTGGTGAGTTCTTAGTGATATATTTCAAAGGTAATCGACAATTAAATGTCTTCTGGTTCTATATTGTAACTGGACTAGGTGTGGGTAATGAGGTTCTTAGTTATTGTGGATATAGGTTATGAATGTTATGTTACAAATATAAATATTAAATGATATGCTGTGTGGTCGAAGAAAAAGAAGTTTTGTTTGTATATTCTATCCAATAATAATATCCTGAACTAGATTCTTTTTATAAGTATAACATCCTTCCTGACAATTGTGATCTCTGCTGGATCTAGTTGAGGATATAGGATAGTATATGAATAGCACCTGACAATTTTCGATATGGAAGATATTTCCAAATTATTAGATTTATGTTAAGACATGGGTTTGAAGGGAAGTGATTTCGCTGATTTTGTCAATAAAAGAGAAACAATGATAAGGGACGCTGAAAAACAAAAGCAAAATATTGAGAGAGAGGAGAGAGCAAAGGACAGGGAGGAGAGAATAAAAGACAAAGAATATAAAGAAAATGAAAAGGCAGGCTCTGCTAAAATAGAATAACTAAAAACAGATTGAATTAGCTAAGATAAATGCAGATAGTAAAATATTATTTACGGCAAAGAGCCCTGATGTTAAAGCAAAAATTCCAAAACTACCATCCCATAATAAAGAAAGAGATAATATGGATTCATACTTGAAGAGGTTTAGATCCTTTATGTTTTTGTTCTGTCTTGTGTTTGGTATGTCTTTGTGCGCGTCTGTTTATATGTGCTTTGTGGTCACCTGCTGGGAAAGGGCTGACCTCTTGGCTCTCGTTTGTGGTGTCTGCTGTGAGTTTGTCACTTTCCCATTGGTATCCTGGGTCAGGTGTGGTACCTGATTGTATCAATTCCTGATCCTTGCACCCTTACTTACTTTGAAAGATTTGCAACAAATGCTAAATGGCCGAAAGAAGATTGGGCTACTAATTTATCATCTTTGTCGCAAGGTAAGGCCTTGGATGTCTATTCACGCCTCTCATCTGAAGAAGCTACTGATTATGACAAATCATCTGATGCTCTTTTAAAAAGGTACCAGCTAACTGAGGAAGGTTTTCGGCAGAAGTTTAGATCTAGTAAGCAAGAAATTGGGGAGACTGCAGGTCAGTTTGTAGTTAGAATGTCAAATTATCTCTCAAGGTGGATGGAGCTAGGTAAGGTTAAAGAAAATTATGCTGGATTAAGAGATCTAATTCTTAGGGAACAATTCCTTACAGTATCAAACAGGAATCTTGTGCTCTTTCTTAAAGAAAGATAAATTAAATCCATAACAGAGATGATTGAGTTGGCTGAGCAATACAATGAGGCTCACTCAGTAAGTGAGAATCCTTTTTAGCAACATTTTGTTAATACTAATGAGGGAAGGTCAGATGTGATGAAGAAAGATAATTTCTTAGGTCAAGGACCGGAAGGATTTAGGCAACAAAAGGTATTTAAAGATGGAGTTTGTTATGGATGTGGTAGTCTAGATCATTTCATCTAAGATTGTCCACATAAAACATTCACAAGGCCAAATTCCAACTTCAAAGCTGCTTCCTTAGAAGCAAAGATAAGTCATAGTGAAGAAAGAAAATGCTACTGATGTTGAAAAAGATAGCAATGCATATCATGGATCAAAAGGTTTTACCTTTATGCCAGTCAGAGAATGCTGAGTGGGTAAGATGAGATTATCTGTTCTACGTGATAGTGGGTGCAACTCAGTTCTTATATAAAGACAAATTAGTAGAAGCGAAATAATATACAGAGAAAAAGGTATCATGTATTCTAGCAGATGGTACCATGAGAGTTTGTTCTAAGGCAAGAATAAATGTAAGTACACCCTTTTATCTAGGACAAGAAGAAGCACTCATTATGGATAATCCTGATTACGACCTAATCATTGGTAATATCACTGGTGCAATATCTGCAGATACCCCAAGCCTAGATTGGAAGAATGAGGTAAGTTCTTTAAAGAGTAATCTCAATAAAGTAATGGAACAGCAGGAGGTGAATAAAGGAGGAACCAATGCCAAACAGATAAAGAAGTGTATGGAAACATTCTTAGAAGTACTGGAGCTAAATAAAGAGGTAGGTAACGAACAAGCTGCGTGGGTCAGTCAAAAATAACTGAGAGTTGGTTAATATCTTTTTACTGTGTCAGCAGTTTGGGCTGAAACTTTATACACATATAGAATGAACCTTCCGGCTTCATTCTATATAGAATTTGACGTCTAATCATCTTCAATGCGCTGTTGTTAGGCAACCGAAGACCCTCTCTCAGCGATGTGGGTTTGCGGTGACGACACTTTTGACTAAGCAGCCATGCATTAAAAATCATTTTAAATCTAAAGCAGTATTATAACGGACCTTTTATCTCTCCAATTGTATCAAATAATGTGTTAGCAATGTTTTGAAGAAGTGTAATAGATAGCAAATACAATACATGCAATGTTCGTTGCCTAGCAACCAAAATCGATCGAAATTCCAATTTAAACTAAAAGACCAGATTTTGTTGCTATGGCAACCGTTTATTCCTGGGAATATTCAAGATATGCATTCAGATGTCGAAACCAATTACTAAATACAATGAGATTGTCATATGATATGATACTTAGTTGATAATATTGCTCTAAAATGAACTGTAACTGGTGGGTGGGGTATATTTTGGGGTGAATTTTTCAGAGAATTTAGTTACTTTTCCTCTTATTTATGTAATAAAATTCCAACACTTTAATCTCAGTTGTTGCATTTTACAAAATACATTCACATACTGTATTTTCAACAAATACATAAGTTGATATAACTTAAATTTTGTATAGTGTTTCCATGGCAACGCTATATTCCAGCATGAACGCATGACGATATTTCACATTCTTCGGTTGCTAAGCAACAATAATCTATACTTTGCATGGTCTTGTATTTTGCATATTCTGACGCAGGACAGTTCATTGCATGCATGTGCCAAATTTCACTAGTGTACGTTAGCCTACGTAGGAGATATGAATCAACTCTCAGTTATTATTGACTGACCCTCGTATATATTATATGGATGGTGTCAAGAGTCAGATGAGAAACTCAGTGATATACGACCTACAAAAAGTTCAGGTAAAGTAAAAGCTTGCAGAGACGGATCAAATGTTAAGAACTTCATTAAGCAGAGTTTGCATAACCAGGTAAAGGTAAACAGTGTGAGGTAAAAGAAATCGTCATTAGCCCTTCATCAGTTAAAAATGAGATTGGAAGCATCAAAAGCTGTGACAAGTTTGTGGCTGACTTTCGAGCAGAATGTTGAAGGTATAGAAGCTACAGTAGATAAAGAAATAAATATTGAACATAAATATAATGATAATAATCTTTTTTTTTTTCATTTAAAGGATAGAGATATGTCAGAAAATTGCATTTCTTAGGTTGCTGAGGCCAGGTTTTATGAAAAAGACAACTTACTTTTTACTGCGGATGAACTATTTTTATCTATAACTGTTCTTAACAATTCACTACATCAAAGCCAATCTTCAACAATTGAGGATTATTTAATCCTTGATGATATCTAGAGTGAGCTATTTTAAGCACAATGAAGTGAATTGTGAAACAGTTATTTTTCATTATGATTTGGACTCTCAATGAGCATACATGTTGAAGTAGAAAAAAATCTTATAAAGTATAAGGGTTCTGCAGATTGTGTACATATTGGACTTTCTTTATTTCAACGCTGTAAGTAAACTTTTCTTGTTGTCTTCGTTTTCTGTTGGATTTTGTCAATCATATTGCAGTTTGGAAATACTGAAATTTAGAAATTTGCAATAGAGTTACTCCGGTAGTCAATATGCTGTGTGTAGAGATAACCTGTAGGGTACAAGTTCTCCCAGCTGCTGCTGCTTTCTATTCCTTTACACTAGGAGAATAGACCTAATTATTTTACTGTTATCATTTAAATTTATTAGGAGAGTTTATTGTGGGCATAATTGTTAAATAATATAAAAAAAATACAATACAAACATAAAATGTGCTCTTGGGGTAATCTAATGTAATAGTGACAGTTGCTTCACAAGGTGGAGATTACTTTTACCCCTTTTCAAAGGCTTGGGTGAATCTTGAGCAGTATAGATCCTGGATTAAAGGCCTCTGCAAGACCTCTCTATCAACTCAGTAGTGATAAGAAAGGCCATCAACATTTTGTATGTTCAAAAATTAATTTTGTTATTTTTTTAAAATAAAATTACCCTGAAAATTACCCTTAACGGTTGTTTAATATGCAAACATCTGGTTTGATACAACAAACTTGGGATGATCCATTGTATATTGGAGGGGAAGCAGGCTATAATTTCCAAACAAATTTGTATTATTTCTGTGAAAATTGTTTTTGTCTTAGCAAACAGTGTAGACCCCTTGTGAAACACTGCAATTTAATGCGGCACTTCATCTGGGTTTTTTGCTGTTTGCAAAAGTACACATTTAGGATTCACTAGTGTGTAATTGTAATTATTAGCTCTTATCCTGCTTTGAACCTTTGCAACAGTTTGGATCCAGATCAGACCAAACAAAACTTCAAGAAAAAATCAAAAGTCAGCAAAAAAAGCATGCAAAAATGTTCAGTAGGCAAAGAGTTGAAAATTGTTGTATTTCAAATTTTAGAATATAATGTTTTGGTTTTTATATTTGCACAACAAAAGCATAAAAGTCGCATAAGTGCCTAGTTTGGAAGATGTAATTTATCCTTTAGAAATTAATTCATCTCGGTCTTATAATTTAAACCATCAGGGTCTACCTTAATACTTAACTTTATACAATTTCCACACAGCTAACAAGATCAACTTTCTTTTGATCACTGAAAATGACCCCTCCAACGTTCTATCTTTCAAAAATTGTTACGATGGCAGGGAATACGATGTACATATGTATGAACCTTTATGGTAATTATTGCCGAGATTATTACATTTAACCCTATTAATGAATACTACATGTAAATATGTACTTTAGGAAACAGTGAAGACCCAGTTGAAATGCTGCATGATAAGGCCTTTCATCAGGGTCTACACCGTTTGCCAAGATCAAAACGCATTTCAGAGAAATAAATACACTTTTTCTAAATTATAACCTGTAACCCCTCAATATATACACTGGGCCATCCTAAGTTTATTGTATCATGCCAGAAGGAAGCATTCATTAGTGTATAAAGGTTAAAGATGTGCAAAAATATTGAAATAAACAAAGGAATCCAGATTAATTCCATAAAAAACTATGAGGTTCATTGAAAGCTTGTACCCAATGCAGCTGTGTGTAGTAGCTGATACCTGTGTAAACAGCACTGCCTTATAAGCCCTATTTAGGCTGTTGTAATTTAGTATAGTAATACTGGCTTACATTTTGAAGGTGGTCTCTTATGAGATGATGTCAAGAAGCTAACTTTGTCCAGCAGATGATGTCGACAACCAAGTATATATATTATCAAAGCCTATGGTGGGACTTCTATACGGTCTGTGATGGAAGATTAAGACTATAATTATATGGTGCTCCATATGAGTCATAAATAATTCTTGATAGTTTGACATAGATAAATTTTAGTACAGCTGAATGTAATAGACTACAAATAACTATTCATAAGCAGTCTAAAGATAGTTGAAGCTTGTTATAGTGACGCTTGAACTTATAATTTATTTGACTCCATTTTGCATGGATTCTTCTAGACCTGAGAACTTCAGCTGTGAAATGCTGTACTAGCTAACTAAATGAAAGCTGCTTATAGTTCATATACAGCAAGACAGTGCAATAGATGTGATATTGATGTAGGTGTGAAAGCCTGTCAAAGATATTGTCTTGAAAACTGAATAACGTTATAGTATACAGAAAGTGACAGAAATATTTTAATTGATTATTAAAGCAATGCTATGGCAAGTATTTGTCTAGGGTGGAATAATAAGTAGAGATATTTGTACAGGGTAACATGTTTTGTGTATATAGTGGAATAAGATCTACAATACTAGGCTGAGGTCTTACAAACTATGTCTAATAGAGTTACTTTCATAAAATACAGTACTATTAGTAATATTAGACATGAGATGTCAAGTATTGCTATGACACCAATTCATATTATGCGCAAACTCAAATTCTAGCTGGATCACAAGTCTCTTGAAACTATTTATTTATCATTTATCAGGCCACTTCTTGAATATAGGGATGTAATATGGGATAACTGCACCCAGTATGAAAAGAATGAACTTGACAAGTTCCAAAACAAAGCAGCGAGAATCAAAACTGGCACAACAAAACTCGTTTCCTTAGACACTCTATATAAACAAGTTGGATGGCAGATCCTGCACAGACGACCACAAGATCATAAAATTACCCTTTTTTATAAGATGTTTAATCAACTCACACCTGTATATCTGTCTTCCTTAATTCCACAGCAAGTGAACGCTATTTCTCATCACAATCTTAGGAACTCAAATGACATTCATACTATCAGGTCTTACACTAGACTCTATCAAAATTCTTTTCTTCCATCGGTCTTAGGCAATGGAACAGCCTACCAGTTAGAGTAAGGCAGCTAAGCACTCTCTCATCATTTAAAACTTTCCTTAAGAAAGATCTTCAATCTGTCCCGACTTATTACTACTGTGGTTCCAGGAAAGCCCAAATCCTTCATGCACGTTTTTGCACAGGCTGCAGTTCTTTAAATATGGACCTCTTTCACAAAAATAATATTGAATCTCCTCTGTGTCGATGTAGAAGCATCGAATATACACAACACTATTTGTTTCACTGCAGATTCTACCAGAGACCTCGCAACACTCTTTTGAATGCCTGTACAACATACCAGAATCCTTCCCTAAGTCTCCTTTTCTTTGGCAGTTCAACACTATCACTTGAAGCAAACATTGCAATTCTGGAACACGTTCACAAGTATATACTTGACACCAAACGTTTTACCTAATCAAGTATCACGCTACCTTAGGGCGATATATACATATATACATATATACTACAGGTTTTCAGCCTGCCAATTGGTCTGTGGTGTCTACTCTTATCCCCCGACCCCACCCCTGCCCAAACCAAAGTGATATTCCTAGCCTATACGATGATGTTATCATTTTTTTTCTAATTAGTGTATTTATTCATTATGCTCTCACAAAGCTGTATGTTTTCTTTCTTTTTTTCTGTTCTTGTACTCATTTTGTTTTCAAATGAATATCCACCGCTCAATATGCTAAACTAATACTCAACTTCCGCTAAAGCATAACAAATACATTGTGATAGGGAGAAGAACTATTAAAGCTTTGCTTTCGTTCTAATTCTTTATATGGTTTACAGATGCATGTGTGTATACAGTAACTGTTTGTGTGTTATTTCAAATAAAATATGTTTAAACTAAGTATTGCTAATTTAGTTGTCAAATAAGCTTTTAAGTGTGGTCTTTGTGGAATTTATCAAAACGTTGTGTTTAAGGGAGTGGAGTGTTTACCTTGTGTAATAGGTGGCCATTAAAAAGTTGTCTTTGTAAAGTTCTTAGTGATATATATCAAAGGTATTTAACAATTAAATGTTTTCTGGTTTTATATTGTAACTGGACTAAAGTCCTGCCGCAATAATAAAAACTCGAAAATCTGGAATATTATTTTATTACTTGCATTTTTCCAAAATAAAGCTTGAATCTGGATTTAGAATATTCTGCAGTGTCAGAAGAAAATTGTTTGAATAATCTACTACCATTGCCCTGACCCCTAATATCTTGGGAATTTCCACATTTTAGGCTTTCTGAAAAGCGGGGGTAAATTCATCGGTGTTAAAGCCATGTGACGGCCTATATATCTGCACTTAAATTTCTACAGGTCAGTGTCAAAAGCATCACATATTTTAAAAGCGTGATTGCTTTGTACAAGTCAGCTTTTTTTAAGCTCTGCCATTCAGTTGATAGTATCGATTTAATCAGCGATGACCCAGAGCCAACTGATCCTATACCATCAGTTTGGTTGGGGTAAATACTGTTTGCTATATTTGTAAGGACATTTTCTACTAAAACAGCATGATGTGGCTATTATGGACCGTTTTATAAAACAACTTTAACAGTGGTAAATGGCCTAAACATTATCAACTACATATGTATTTTTACAGTCAACCATTCATTTTCTGTAATTGGTTAAATTGAGCTGTTTACAATTATTCTTTCAATGGTAACACTCAAGTTTCAAACAAGTGGAATAAAATGCACTAATTCTACCATCAGAATTTTTAGAGCAAAAATTAGCGGTAATACCAGGCAAATATCTTTTGTCAAAATTCTGCTTGAAATTATTCATGATTATTGAATACTCAAGGTGATATAAATTGAAAACGTGCATCTTAAGTCATTTATTCGCAATTCTAATTTATGCAGCAGTACTTTATATGTACGATACTCTTTATGCTATACTGAACAAAAGTGAAAACTCTACACTGATATATTCTATATTTTGTGAGAAAGTATTTGACGAAAAGTATGTACTAAAGCTTAAGGCTGCATTCTCTGTAACTATGAACATTTTTCGAAATTTTTTATTTTCTTTTTAAATCATTTGTAAAAGTAGAATTAAGCTATGTTTTCACAATAAAAATGTTCAGTACAGCTAAAACCTGCGTGGAAAAGTGAATTATCCTTTCAAATAGGTGCATTTTTCTCTTGTTGGTAATTATTTGCGTCCCTCCAATAATTCTAGACCGTTGAATTTTAACATAAATGCAGTTGTTGTGATAGTGATAACTTGTTAAGATTTACGAAAATGGTAAAATGTTTTCCTGAATTTGAGTATTTTTACTATGTTCTTGAAAAATAAAAACATTATTTTTAAAATAAGAAGATCAAAAGTTACAGACTATGCAGCTTTAATAATGCTTTCCAGACATCCACAAAACGATTCGTCGAAACTCCACCAATTTGTCTCTTGATGTCTGTGTTATGTTCGCGTTTGTGTTTAAAGCTTCATTTAGTGAATTATGCAAGTGCGCATGTACAAAACCTATCAGAATGTGTCATACTTGTGTTGCATAAAACACAATAAAACTGGCTTATCACTTGAACAAGAGCAGAAATCAATTTCGAATTTATCACATTTGTAAAAAAATGAAAATTGTCTCCCTTTGACGAAAACAAATAGGGAATATTAGATGTTTGGTAGTCTTCGATTTATCTTGATTTTCGATAAATTTATTTTGCCAAATCAGAGAGACCTATCAGCACATTCTTCCTACCATTTATCGACCATTAATGTTCACAGACTAAGATGCAACAACACATTGATTTTCCTATGGAGATTTAAGTGATAAAAATTTCAAGCTTGGCCAATTTGATGAAAACCCCATTGTCTAAGGTTGCTTTTAACGATCAAACACATTTTTGATAAGTCATTCACATTTCTGGTTGTCACATGTCTAGACTATTATTTCATTCAGTCGGATCTGGTTGGCAGTTGATTTCTGAAGGCCTAAACTATATGAGCTTTCAAATTTGTAACCTGAAAAATTGGAACCCTGTCACATTTAAATGGATTTCATGTGTTTCCTCATTACAACTTCCATAAAGCTTTATCTTTTATGCATAACCAAGTCTTCACTTTTATTTGCTTTACTGGCGTGCATAATTTTGAATATAAATGGCAAACGTTTCAGGTGTAGCGTTCTCACTTTTGTTCAGTATATAACCCATACTGCGATAACTGACCTGAAACGACATCGAATGATTTAGTCAACCGTTGCATATTATAAATAAACTGGGTCAGTTTATGTCCATTCTACCAACAGTAATACTCCCCCGTTGAAAAGATCCAAAATTATGCCAAATTCCATCTAATTACAGAAAAAACATAGCAAAAACACCAGGTTAAAAATTTTGTCAAAAAATACTGCAGCTTTTTCTTCCCGCATATCGAAAAGTTCAAGAGAAAATAACATGAACAGATGCACTTAAAGTCGATTTTTTGCGTTTCTTATTTATGCGGAAGTACTTTAGGCGTGGGTAATGAGTTGCTTAGTTATTGTGAATATAGGTTATGAAATGTTATAGTACAAATATATATATTAATAGATCTGCCGTGTGGTCGAAGGAAAAGAAGTTTTGTTTGTATATTCTATCCAGTTATAATATCCTGAACTAAATTCTTTGTATAAGTATAATATTGTTCCTGACAGCTTGGGGTTTTAGATCTTTGTTTATTAGAAGAATGCGCCTTCTGCATCACTAACTCGTTAAATTTGAAGATATAATTGTCATAGCTCAAATTCTTAAGGATGCATTCTCCTTTGATATTTATTTTTTAGTTAAAATACAGTTTTTGTTTGTTTGTTTGTTTGTTTGTTTTTTTTGGTTCGTTTCTTTACATCCCAGGCAATATCTATGCTCATGTGGGGATGGTTAGTTCACCTAACCACACTTTTTTAACTGTGAAAGCTTGAACAAGCAATTAACCAGTACTTTGCGCACATACTTTTGCTTGTACAATATGTAACTGACAACAACCCTTCTTGAATAAATTGGCTGAAGGGAGGAGAATGATCCTCTAAATTATTTTATGATCAATCTCCACGAAAGTATGGGTTTAGGCCAGGATCGAACCTCCGACACCTGAATCTGAAGTCAGACACCTATCTGTAGTCAAGCACTTTTTCCCAAAACTTTTGCAATAATAATTATTCCCCTCGATTTTGAAGTGTAGCATTTGACATGAATAAGATGAGTCCTTTTCTTAACATAGCTCAGTTTGTAAGATTTCATTATCTTGGATTTGAATTTCAATTTGAAAGAGAACGAGTCCTCCTCTACACAAAGCCCCTATTACTATAAGATCTCATCATCTGGAATTTGAGATTTTAATTCAAATGAAATAATGAAACACAAACCTCTGCATGAATATTCCCTCAACCTGGAAGATACAATATAACAGATGGAAGACTTGTCCTCTTCTAATCTTAGCTCAATTTGTCATACTCTTATATTGCGGACTTGAATATCATGATTTCAATTTAAAGGAGGACACGTACTCCTATGGTTAAAAGATAGAAATTTAATTCCATTTTATTTGCCCTTAAAACAAAATAATGCGATCTCAAAGCGTCGTCTCTTTTGATAAGCTAATACATATAAAACCTCAAATATGTTGTATTTAATGAAAATATTAATTCTACATGGTTATCAAGAACTGCTCTCGAAATGATCTATAGTCACACACAAGGATTGTTTGCTTATTGAACCAATGTACCTGAAGAAAAAATCTCAGGTGCACAGTCATAACCCTAAACGACAAACACCTTGAATGTTCAGCAGAAAACATTTAGAGTGTTGAAAGGACGCAGTAATGTAACGCAGTTAGAATGAAGACTACCAAAACAAGCATTGATTCCATCTATCCATTTTTGAAGTTGGAATTTCTCAAGAAAGCGTACCTATAGCAGCAGTCCCCTATGGTATGGAAACAATAAGTTTCATATGTGACGATTTACTTATATTTATGCACTTAAATGACGCGCATGCGTAACTGCGTACTTGCATTTCATGTTTATTGCCTCTCAGTCAAATCAATAATTATAAGATATTCAGGAAATGTTGGATTTATGAAACTTGTTTAAGGATGCAAATAGTATTTGTAAACCTGTAAAACATCCGTGGTCAGACGGAGAAGTAGTAACATAAGGTCCAGAGCCCCTTGAATACTAATTGAGGCTATAAGTTTCCTCATAAATTCTACTAAATACATATAGGGTCCATCGTGTCCATATGCTTCTCAAGGAGGGTAAGTACAACCCTTTGTGATACACATTGATAAGCCCAGAATTTTTATTAGTTGATTTACGGGAACTTTTTTCAGATTGAGGGTCGGAGGGACAAAAAAATAATAAAAAACTCTAGATTTTTTTAAATATCTCCAGAAAAAAACAGTAAAACTAGTAAGGTAAACCAACAGTCTGTATAAAATCTCTAAAAATTTTATCATTTTCAAAAATCTGGACAGGACAATCATTTTTTACAGTGTCACTCTCAAAGATACACAGACAGAACTTCAAAAATATATTATTTTTTTTTCAACGAAACAAATAATATTTAGAGTCGGCGGATAAAATTTAAAAATAATTTTAGAAATTAGATTTTCTATTTTCTACTATACAGAAAATTACGGTAGGAGGGTTTGTAAATCAACTAATAAAAAATTCCGGCCTAAAACTAACAAAAGTTGGCAGAACCTCCTCTCTCAGAATGTTCTGAATCTACGCATAACATCGAGAACAAAACATCAATTCAAACGTTCATGTAAAATATTGGTATTGCTAAACCTTTTACTTACCATAATAAGTTGCATTGAATCCTGCCCCATTGATTGATGCGTCAGAGTAGAAATACACCTGTATCATGTTAGAATGCGGTGCTGTTACGGGCGGAGTACTGTTCCCACAATAGTTTTCAGATTCTATCTAAATGATTGTGAAAAATATTACATGATCAGTCTTTAATATAAATATTTCGTTAGTATCATACCAATCAGGGACGTATATAGGTCACTTTACCGTTTACCACTTAAATTGATCTGATAACACCCTTATTCCACACAGGCTCCAAATCCCACAAATTGGCAAACACTTCGATTTGTGGCTGAAACGTACTCCCTTTGTGAAGATCTTAACTGAATTGTACAGTTCGTAGCCAGTTCTTGCAATTCGTAGGCATATCCAAAATTCAGCTCAAATGTTGTAAACTTTTCAAAACTTTGGCCACAATTCGAAAAATCGTGCTTGATTCGTAACAAATTCCAAATGCATTCTTGGACATCGTAACTGAATTGTATTCAATTCCGAGGCGGTCTAAGGCATTCATAGCTGCTCTTCACTTATCCGTGGCTAGTCCAGAGATTAAGACAAGCAATAAAACCAAGGAAGAGATAGTAGAAGGGTTTTCCCAAAGATTAACTACCCCGTCACGTGTATGTAAGCCAGTCCTAGAAGTGGAAATAGATTTGGCAGATTCTGCAGCTAAATCAGGATCAGTCAGTAACTCCTAGCTGGTGATTTTGCCAATAGCGAACTATCATATTTTTCCAAGTCAAGGATTCAGGGCCAGGGCCTCTCGCCTATAACGTACTTGTTCTCTTCTAGCTATACAAGAAGCTGTTTTTGATGCTCACGTTGCAGGGTCAATTCCACAGCTGCTATATGAGGAACAATCATTTTTGAACTGATAGCCGCGAACCATGGATGGACATTTTATACCTATCGTGAGAGAGAATTTTGCGAATCGTCACAATTCGCTGCAGATTTCTCTTAATTTGCGCCCAATTATCTGCGAACTTTTCTTAGTTTCCATAGGTAAAAAATGACGTGATTGCCACGGCAACCATCCCTTTATCGATGTGTAACAAAGAAGTGAGGAAACAAACTGTTACACATCAATTTGCTCCTCTAATAAATGACAAGAAATTACTAAAAAGGTGTTAAGATGAAATCATGCGTGATACGTGAGATATTTGATTGTTGTTAGGGTTACTTTTTTGGATATTTACCATAGCAACCATATTGTTAGTTAAACCATAACTTAAAGTCTTTAACTTAGCAATTTATTTACATCAATAAGAAATTCCTTTTGTCGCACAATGGACTTCAAATGTCCCATTATAAGCCAAAAAGACATAAATTTTACTTTAAACATTAGTAGGTGGGTTACCTTGGCCCCTAAAATTATATCATTTTGAGCATTAAACCAGGAATCAAATTACTTTTAATAATTTCTAGATCATGATTACGTGATATGATACTTAGTTGTGACATATAATTACTTCTAAGATCACCTACTAATGATAATATTTTTTGTTCATCTAAAAAAACACATATTTTTTATGGTAGCAACTTCAAATAGAATGTATTTTAATATAAAAAAAATATACCATCTCCAATTTTTCCGTATGTTGAAATATAGGCATCAGTTAACAAATAGAGTGAAACCCTCAAAAATGACAGAGGAAATTATTAGAAAACTGATTTTAAAAATGCGAATTTTCAGGGTATTGAAAAATGCATAGTAGCATATTAAAGTTTATGCTAGTAGGCATTGTCATGGAAACGGACTGGTTACGTAATTAGTACTAGGGCAAAGTACTTAGCCATGTTTATTGTTGGAAAGCACACTCAAAAACATTTGCTATGATGCCTCTTCAGTATGACAGTTCTAAATATAGTATTTTCTAATTAAGAAAAAGATCAGCTCTAGCAGTGAATTGTTGAGTAATAATTCACTGTTTGGAGGTCGGTTGTAAAGAAGGTCAAATCACAAGCGCGCAGCGCGAGTGATTTATCTTCGTACATTTGACTGACAAATAGTGAATTATTACTCAACAATTCACGCATAAGAGCTGATCTATTTCGATTCTAACACACAATAAACAATGAAACCACATTAGAAGTCTTCAGCTTCTTCCACCTTCCCGCCCATGCCCTGAAGAAATCCCGCTAATAGTTGGACTGTGTTGCATACATTTACTTGTATTTAAAACGTCTTTCAACCGTAAAAACGACGTTACAACGTCTATTGCTTTGACTGAATCCATTTTGCAATAACAAAAGACGTCACCTAGCGCGCTCTTTCCTTGTGCTTTCAAAACTGTGAATTATCATAGGGATCAAACATGTTTTTCTAAGCATTAACATCTGCTGGACCCCCATGGTGGTGTTGAAACCGGAGCCTGAAAGACGAGGGTTTAAATGACACACGAGTGGTTTAGCAGATGTAAGTGTATCAGAAAACCATGTTTGATCGTTATTATTGCATAATGTCATTTTGTCACTTGAAAACTTTAGGAAAACGCTTCGAAATATTAATTTTTGTATTACTATAATGGCGCACAAAAGCATGAAGGATTCATTGGTTTTGAAAAAGCCTGTTCCAAGGCAAAGACTTACGTTATCCTTACGTCACTAAATCACGTTTATTTCTATTCAGGCTACTGTCGATGAAGTCAATTTTTGTGACGGCCTAGAATGCGTAAATGTAAAGTACAAAAGATGTGCATCAACAGCACGTGAATCGCCAGATTACTACATGGGTTTTTGTCAGTTAAACATGGTTGTTGATACTGTGCGACATGGCTTGGGTCAGGTGTGGTACTTGATTGTATTGATTCCTGATCTTTGCACCCTTACTTACTTTTATGCAATATTTTTTGGTATATCACGTTTTTTAGCATTGACTCTATAGGCGAGGTGTGTAAGAACTACAAAAATATCTGAAAATGCTAAAAATAGAAAATTATGGTTACCATGGTAGCGGAAGTGAAGAATGAAAAATACATGCATTTTTGTTCATCAAAAGACACAAGTTAAAAAGAGACAAAGCTTCAGAAAAAATCTTTCTTTCGATTTCCATGCCATAATGGAGGGTGTCTGATGTTCTCAGATAGTGATTCTAAAGGCATTTTGGCTATCACACGCGACTAATGTATTTGTAGCATAGTCGTTCAAAAGTTTAAAAAGTAAGTATGATCAGGAATTATGGCAATAATACATTGTAGACCAACGTACAGTACTGTGCGCAAGTGCCACAGAGCACCAACAGCCCCAAGATAGCAGAAAAACAAACAAAAGCAAAGCAACCAGCCTCCCCTCCTCCTCCCTGCACACACCTCCCATCAAGACGACTGCTACACCAAAGAGACTCTTAGTAATGCATAAACAAAAAGGACCAATCCCTGAGCCCCCTAAAGAAATACTTACAGCAATAAAGCAATAAGGAAGAAATCAAAAGCAAAAACAAACTACGATGGGGTTCAGTATGACTGTAATGAAACCAGGCCAATAAATACAAACGTTTTATATTAACACGCTTTATAATTACTTTCATTAAAAAGTCTATTTCTCGGCTATGCAAATGTAAAAAATTGCAGTTGTTCAGCTCATTGCCTAATCTACACAATCCGCTTGCAAGATAGGGTACTAAAATACTCTGTGAAATGAAATGAACAATGTTTTCAAAAGTAGATTACTACAAGCTTGTTTGTTCGTGTGGTTTAATATCTACATGTGTGTGTTGGTATTCAATAACTGCAAAAATCTTTGATATTCTACGAAATTATGAGTCTACCATCTTAATTGAAATCCTCATTGATGTCACATTCTCAAGCGTTTAGTTGACATAGTCGTTTTGTGTGAACTATTACATAGTGAAAATATATACAAAACACACACGTAACACATCATTTGGCACATATTGTGTGCGTTGCAAGCGAAATACCTATTTTTGAAATTCCCATATTAATTCTCAATCATAAAGAACCTCTAATAACGTCATTTGAATCAAGAAAATCGCTTGAATTTATATGCATTTTCTGGCTTACACTGAAATAGATCAGACAAAATACCATTTTTCATCGATGTTTGCATCTGTATGCAGATTTGGACATTTAACATGTATTTACATATATTAATCTGACTGGCCATTTAAGAATATAAAATAATAAGAAAAGAAAATTGCATACCACTCAGATGAGATACACATTATCATTGGTTTCAGTTTAACTGGTATGCTGCATATACACTGTATGTATTTGAACTTCAATAAAACCAAAAATGTTCATTTCTGATACAAAGCCAAAATGCCTATTTTAAAGAACCATGCATATTTTAGTATTACATCCCTAGCTCTGAACGCATCAACATAAGATGGATGAACGTTATATATCGTCATACTAGAAATCAGTATCAGTCAAAAGTTGGCATTGTTTTAGCAGGTAAAAGGATTTGAGTCAGAAAACTATGGCTATGTGAATATTGCTTGTTAAATGTTTGTTTTCGAAAGTAAGCATACCTTCCTACCATTGGTAAAATGTTTCTTTGCAACCCAGAGGAAAAAAATATATAAAATTATAAGAGTTTGATTTTAAAAAGTCTGTAACTAAATAAATTAGAAAGATATACAAGGGTTTTACACATTTGAAAGGTCAAAGAATGAGTGCGTTTTATTGCGTTTTGAACCCCCTTCGTACCACATCTGAACTAAGAGCGAGGTTGGCGCGCCGTGAAACCAGTTCAAGTACTCCATTAAAATATTTTACTGACCTTTCCACGGCGGTGCGAATTGTGAATCATTTTAGTTATTTCTTTCTTGTTTTTGCGCGCGTCTGTTTATAAATGTCACCTATAATGCCTTGTGGTGACCTGCTGGGAAAGGGCTGACCTCTTGGCTCTCGTTTGTGATGTCTAAATGTGAAGTTGTCACTTTCCCAGTGGTATCCTGGGTCATGTGTGGTGCTTGATTGTGTCGATTCCTCATATCAAACATTTTTCAGTTGCACCTTACATTACGATTTGTCCGTCAACGGAGACTTACTTTGGACTTTATTTAAGAGGGGCGATGTCAGCAGTAACTGGAATCTTTCTTTTTCGTCTGCTACTAAATATTATATTTTTTGTCCTGAGATCTTTTTTTTACCTTATCAAACAGTGCATACCCTGATAAAATACCGCATGATGGCATTTCACCAGTTTGCAAGTGTAAAAAACGTGTACCGAAAAATATATTTCACAATTTAAATGCAGCCGAATATTTTTTTTAAAGTTATTTCTTGTTCCATACATGTAATGCATTCACTTGTTGTAACTTGCAAGTAGGTAAATTCGATGTTTCTGCGTCCAATATGATTATTTTTTGACGTTAATATTTCATCAAGCTCAGGTTAATGGACAGTTGAAACGCATAAGGCGTTCGCAACTTGTGCAAGCCAATATTGCTGGAACACAGTAATTGAAAATCATTGGAATGCAGAGGAGATATGGAGCGGACATGGAATTCAAGCATGAACGTCTGCATCTTGTTTTGTTCATTCATGTACCGAAATACTAGGTAATTTGGGTTCCCCTTGACCCTTAAGAGGACTTGAATTTATGCACTACTCATTTCTAACCGGAGAAAAGCAGGGACTTTGACTTTTGTTAAAACCATGGAAGTTTTCTCCACCGTCTGTTATGTTTTATTTTATACTGCCATATTTGCCTTTGTATACATCTATCCTTTGGTCCTGGGGCATTTTATAGAGTTTCCACTCTGAATAGTCCCCCTATATGAAGCCAGGGGTTTGGCCCTTTTTCAGAAAATGGTTTTAGAGCATTTTACATGGCTAAAATGAGCTGTGAAGACATGCAGCATAAACAAAATAAACTTCCAAAAATCAAATTGATTAGCTAAAACCCTATTCTTGCATCGTCAAGATGTACGCACATGCGTATTTTCGTAAGTACTCCCCTGAGTATGCAAAAAGCTTCCGCCAACGCAGTCACACAGGGCGCCGTAATGGATAGACATCTTAACTGACAGTTTTCGTTTTGTCGCCTTGACTGGTGTTACACTATTCAATTGGCTTCATCTTAAACTAAAACCATGACACATACTAGGAAATTGCTGATGTTAAGTAAAACTAGTGGCGGATCCAGAGGGGATTCAGGGGGTTCGCTCGAACCCCCTTCCCCCACATTTTTAAATATCCTATGGAAATGAAATAATTTGCTGTCAGTGAGACCAAATTATTTCATTTTCATGGGAAATTTAAGAAAAATGAGATAAATCAGAAAAGCGAACCCCGTGCCTTTATACATATGAACACCCTATCCAGAAATCCAGGACCCCCCTGTAAATACACCAAAAGTGAATATAGTCTATCTCATGTGATTCTAGTAATTCAAGTGTCATTATACTCGTAACTATTTTTTCCACTAGTGTTGACTGTTGTCATCTATTGAATAGCCACATTTGAAAACAATTCGGAACAATATCAGGCCGACAAAATATCAGGCTTCATCCAAATCCAAACTGTTTAGCACTGTCATTATATTCCCCAAGAATTTTTTTTAAATGAGATGATTTAAATAAAAGGACAAATAAAAGAAACTGCAGACAATGAATAGGAATGCAAAATTACCCAGCATGCATATAGATAATTGTTGAGTCGATTTGAGTGAACTTTATATGATATTGACTGTTAAAAACATCAAAATGCATCAAATATCATAAATGACTACAGGAGGGACAGGCAGGCAGGCAAAAGGGCTAAATCACGTATGTGATTAAGCTGCATCCTATCATATCTAGCTCCTTATCTTTAACATACTGAAGGAGTTCACCAATCTATTATAAATTATTATTAATCATTATTTCCCACCTCCCGAAAAATGCTAAAAATGTTTAATTCAATACACGCTTAGTTGAGCACCCTTAGAAATTCAGAAGGAGTAAAATGCAACAAGATAATAAGTATAACTTTTTACTTCATGGTATTAATTTGGTGAAGTGGGTTGGGAGTGGAACCACAGTTTTTTTCATGACAGGCTTTACTAAGCGGTTTAACAGTACTCCATGCACATACCTACGCTAGAAACTGACAACAACCCTTCTTGTACCAGCAGAACTAAGTTTTGATCGATTAATAATTCCTATGAGTAGAGCTCTAACGAAGCCTTATTATAATGTAGCTTAATGCAGGGGTAGAATGTGTGTATTCTGACAAACTATTTGCTACAATGCTGCTGCATATACCATATTGTGAAAAGTTTATTGTTGGCCATAGCCCCAACGTTAAGTCCACACAAAGGGTAGGACCCAGGCCTATAAACTAAAATTTCGCTTGAAAATTTGTGAAAAGCAATAATTGCAACTTGTGAAATTATTTCATGTTCACATTCCATAACAGTATGGGACCTGGTTAGGGGCATTTCCAGCTCATACTCACTTACTATCCAATGATGTAAGTCATGTTTCAAGGTCACCAGTCGTGTGGTTCATGTGAAGAAGGTAAAAATGGGTATTCACTACCTAAAAAAGTAAGTGAGTATAATCAGGAAATACCACAATCACAAACAGCAAACAAACCCATGCACCGCAAGGAAGAGCCACACAACCATCTAGAAACAACAGGAAGACAAACAAAGCATAGCAACCAGCTTCTTTCTCTTCCCCATCAAGATGATTGCAAAACTAGAATGGACATAAAGTAACGTACAACAAAACATAGAACAATTACAGACTCATACAATGGGAGTAACAATAAACAAAAAGTCAACAGCAACAGAACAACCACCTTAGAAAGGACAACAGCCTAAGCCACTGGGGGCCTTAAATGCATTTTACTGGTACCAAATCTTCACCCTAGATTCTGCTGTTGTTGAAACACAAGAAATGTCCAGCTCGCATGGAAGCCTTCTACGTATATCAGAATGCTCCATATGAATTTCAACTTCAATCAGACCAAAATTCCAACTCGAGTCCTCTCGCACGCAAAGGTCCAATTAAGCATCTGAACAAGAGTGTGCAAATGAAAGTGATTCATCTTTGTTTCTGCAGTCAGACTCAATATATTGAATATAATTTCGGTTTCTAGTGCAGTAGTGGACGTTGAAATCTTTCTATCTAACAGAGTCAAACTGTTGCATGAGTTGTAGACTGTTCTCGATTCTTCATGTTTACTTCTATCATAAAATTATTCCAGAGTGCATTTTAATATAATCAGCAGACATAAAAAGCATGCAACATTTTCACGACTACAATTCATCAGCACTTTAAAAGAAATTATTAGTTTGTTGAAGATGACTTTATTAAAGCACTTCATATGATTTCCAAGCAAGAAATTAACCAAGTCGCAAGTTACAACTAATGAAGTTGTTAAACGTTTCTGAATTACACTGCTGAGAAAGCCCCTCTTAAATAACGTAAGTCTAAGGTGTGCTACACCGTACAAATCCTAAGGTCTGTGGTAACTGAAAAATGTCTATTAGCCCTCTTTCGTACTTAGAGGCATTTTCCGTGTGCCATATATTCGCCTTAGATCGTGTTGTTGTTAAAACACAAACATGTTAGCTTTCAATCCAAACATCTATGTGTCTTGATCCACATCTGAACTAAGGAAGAGGTTTGCGCGCCGTGAAACTGGTTTAAGCACCCCAGTAAAATAGTTTTGCTGGCCATTTCAAGGCAGTGCTCCTTTTGCGGATCATTTATGTTATTTCTGTCTTGTTTTGTTATGCTTTTGTGCGCATCTGTTTATTGATGTCTTGTGGTAACCTGCTGGAAAAGGGCTGACCTCTTCACTCTCAGTTGTGATGTCTAATTATGAAGTCTTTTTTACTTTGAACTAAGGCATCCTGACTTATGCAATTTATCACCACAAACAAAAGAAGCACCATATAATGAACCATAAATTGACTAAAAAATCACAGACAGTCAAGTTGAATCACAACGGGCTTTTCCAAAGACAAACATCAGACGCCAAAACGTGGATAAAAGTTTTCATTGACATTGAGACCTAACATACAATCGTGCAATAGAAGAGATAGCATAGCTGTATGCTATATAGCTTTATGTATAACAAGCATACTTCTCCTTTACCAATTGCAATCAATAAAATCCCAATGGTGATTCAGATTTAGAACTGATATCAGTCACAGTGGGAGTTCAGCGATGTGGATTTAATATATTTGATTGGCCTTATCCTTGTCTTAGATTCGGCTATTTTTTAAAACTCATAGTTAGCTCACAGAAAGGCATTTTCAATGTGTCATCATAGCGATGCAAATTGTCAAATCGAGAGTAATTAAAAACAATAAAATAAAGATCAGCTGCCTTCTGGTGAAACAATCTGATCAGCATGTACACTATTTTTCACACTGATAAAAATGCATTCAATCAATTAGAATAAATCCTTACATTATTTGATTACTTACTCTAAGATAGTCAAAACCACATTCTATGTCCATGTAGAGTACTTCTAGACGTAGAGTGGGATGATTGTCAGCTATTATTAGCCACGAACAGTTGAGATTATTATCATAGAAACCATCCAAGTCACTGTCAACAGAAGCAAGCCATCCTGTTTCTTCAACTACATGTAGTTCAGTCCCACATTGTTGTATCAATCCTAGATATAACATTAACTTGCTCGTAATTAGAATCCTGGGATATAATTTAATTTCTCAGTTGCTTTTAAGATAATATATTGAAGATCACAAATTATATAATTTATGTTCCGTTGCATTTTCTGTTTAATAGGTTTAATATTCTGATTAAAATTTTTAAATGGAAAAAATTGCATAATCTCCTTGACTAAGAAAGACATGGTTGGTCTACATTAATTGTACAGATTTCTGCTTTATTGTGCGCTTACTTGCATGCCTGGCTACGGATTAATTTTGACTATCGTTGTGGCATTTCCTAGTCATACTCACTTACTTTGTAGAAGAGATTTGCATTCCTCTACGAACATGATCAAATGACTTTATTTTACAAAAAAGAACAACTCACATACCACAAGACGTTATTTTGCATGTAGCTGTGCTATTAATATCATAAAAGGTTAAATTGACAGATACTAATTGTGAAACAAATCTCAATTTCAAGTAGAGACAGCTTTCTTATTTTTCATTGTATATTAAGATGTTGGTTTTAATTCAAGGGTTTAGTTCATTAATCACCCTTTCATATAATTGCTCACGCTCAATGATAAAATCAGCATACAGATGAAGGAACTATTTCATATGTTACCAAGAAGTTGTTCATAATCACTGATGTGTTGCCATAAAACCATGATCACAATTTTATTACGATTTTTACCCTTTCCAATTTTATATGCTACCAAAACATATTAATACTCACTGATTCATTGGCTTAAATTATAACATATGTTGCATTCTAATGCACTTGCTTTTGTAACGCGACATCTGATTGGATAACGTCAAAAATTTGTGACATTTTATCCTGCTATATACTGTGGGAAATTTTTTGACGTCATTAATCATGCCACATTTAGTTTAATGACGTACTGCTTAATGCGGCTCTCAACGCTCCAATTTGAGATGAAACTGCAAAAGTGCATTAGAATGGGGATAACTATATTCAAAACTTTCAATTTGGGAGGTATATTGGCAGATATACGTTTAAAAATCATGCTCCGCTCGCGTGTTGCCATAAACCTAAATTTCAGTCCTTACATCTGACAATACCTCCCGAAATGAAACTTTTGAATACAGTTATCCCCTAAATATCTAACCATATTCACTATATAGGTTATCAATCAGTTATTCAATTGATTGCTGCATTTTATAGCATTATTTAGGGTAGGTTATAAAATATCAAAATTGTTGTATTTGTCAATCCTACTGATCCACCAACATACACATGCCAATACTTGACTATCTACCATTACCAACTGTATAGCTTAAACAAATATGTCCATAGTCACAGATATATGAGCTGCGACATGGGATTCCAACAATGTGGTATGTGCGAGAAGCAAAGCCTCAGATCAGCATGGGCATATACCCAGTCTGATCAGAGCCTTTGCTAGCCCGTTGAATAGTCTATGAGTGTAAAACTACCGACTGAACAGCATCTGGAGTTTCTAAGCCTAAGAGGAGGCTACACATGCTCGTCTGAGTCTATACTTGTAAAAAAGGCCACATTGTTGGAAATCGTATGGCACGGCTCATATCCTCTAATGATGTAACCATGCTGCAATATGTACCATTATCCGCCATATATTTGATTAAAGGTTTTTCATACATGCCTTTAGATAAGAGTGCGTTCCAAACATCTTTTTTTCTTATTTCTCAACCAAAATATGTTGTGGGTGCTCAAAAGAACCGTCTCATTGAGACGGTTCTTTTGAATACCCAAAACATAAGTTTATACTGATGTGTAAGAAAACATTTATATGTTTACAATCAAAAGTTTTGTTTATCTAAACCTGTGTTCCTATTTACTGCGTTATCAGGATAAAAATGTAACCAGTAGTTCAATATTTACCATAATCAGCTGTATAGGCTATCAAGAAATTGTTCATGTTCTCCAATTCATCAGCATAAAAATGTATCTCAAGATTGAAGGCAGACATTATTATTTTCCTTTTCTCAATAGATTTACAGAATGTCGTCGTCGACCCATTAGCATTTATCTGCCAATAAATATACATGTGTGTCAAATCATTAGACTTTGTTACTTATCGCATAATGTGTAATTCTATCGTTAAACATGTTTAGAAAGCTATTCAGTGGGACACACGAGTATGTTATATACTTGGTAATGTACAAAGTAGACTGGTATATACTGACATTAATCCCTCCAATTGCAGTTAACCTATTTAATAGAATTTTACACAGTTTATTAAAACTTATAATGAGACCTGAGTTTTAGAAATTATAAAATTATAATATATAACTAATGTCTTGCTTCCAAAAGATTTTAACCCAATTTGAAGGGCTGATGTCTATAATCAAGGTTCACCTGATCAAGGAAAGCACAAAAAAATCAAGAAACCCGAAGAAAAAAAAATAATCGAAGTTTGACGAAGTGATGTATTTGCCCAAAGATGATATTTGTCTAAAGCATTACAGCTTTAGCACAGTAACATCCTCTATTTTACGCATATCTCGCCACTACTTCTGTCCTGAGAAAAAAGTGGGTGTTAAACGACTGTTCTGTATACTTAAGGTCTAAGATAACAAAATCGCTTTGCAAGGTTAGAGACTCAAAAATTATATCAGCGGATACATCAATCTTCTGAGATTACGTTTCCGATTTTAGTTTGCGGGTCATACTTATTACGTCATTTTTGTGACGTCACGAACAAGGCATGTTTTTGGCGTTTTTAACGCTATTTTCTGGCCCATTAAAGCTCCGTATTTGTGCAATAATTTTAGAAGGAATGGACCGATTTCTAAAATGTTTGCACCAAAACGTTGATATTTATAAATGTCAACCGTATCTGCAACGTTCATATAGTTTTTACACACGGGCATCTTTAAATTGCAAGAAATTGTGATTCTGAACATAATCAAAATACGTTCATTTTTTGCCTTTGATGAAAAAATACTCGAAAAAAAAGCGGAAAAGCCTATCCAAATTTGAGATTACAGCCAAGTGTTATCTTATCAGAATAGATTGTGAAAGTATCAACAAACTTCACCGTACAGTTTTTTTCAGAATTAGTACATTTGCAACTACATGTATACCCCTCATCGCGTCAACGTTAGATAAAAGAGTCTCCATATATACAACGTCAGTGTGTTCTAGGCATGAAAACATGTACCTTTGAACAGAATTGAGGTAGCATGCCAACTATAAAAGGTCTCCTAAAATAAGTAAGTGAGTATGATCAGGAAATACCACAATCACAAACCGCAGACAACCCCGTGGCACCGGGAGGAAGAGCCACTCAAGCCTCGGTCACACGAGATCGTGCGATTACAGAATCGCGATTTGTCATGACTCTCGGAGAAGACTACTTAGGACCAGTCTTCAGGATTATCAACGACCAGTCGTTACGGTTATTTGTAAAAATGCATTCTATGATTGGTTGTGATAAAAAAAATCAGGACAGTCATGTGACCAAGCTGATGAATTTATAATCTTTATCGCAAAGGCGAGCAGAGAAGGTTTGAGCCTCCGTACATGTACATACCTGCGTGTGCAGTCTCAATAGAGCCTTCGCTCCACTCATACAAACATTATGCAAATAGATAAGAGGACAATTTTGCTTAAGTACCGTTATCATATGAGCAGACAAATATACTCAGAAAAACAATTGAAGGATGTTAAATTTCTTTTGATTATATAACATTTGGGAATTTAATTTTTAAACAAAGTAGGTTTGTATCTGATAGAACTATCACTTTGTTATTTACCAAAATGCAAAAATGAAATTTACGGGTCATTGGTTACGATACAGTACCACACCATATGTACCAACTCTCCCTACTCAAAGTTCACAAGCAATAAATTTAGCGCTTAAAATATTTGCTACAACCTTTACCATGTCATTGCGTATGTTCTAATTCCGACAATAGACAAGTGTTCACACCCATTTATCAGTCATTGTCCGTAATAATGGTACAACTATTTCAACAAAAATGCACTGATATGGCATACCCTGGTAAATTTGACCACAAATTGGCAGTAAAACACTGACAACAGCTACAAAACTAGGTGTCATACTTTTGTTGGAGAGCCAGTAATGATTTTGGAACCAATCATTATGGAATACAAACCATAAAAATGGGTTTCAATCATTTTTTAACGTTTGTGACTTTTCAGTATAGAGGGTTGCACCATTTGGATATGTACTGTACTTAAACCATTGTAGCGTGACTGAAATGAAGCATCAAATTTGATTGTAGATATATGGAACTATGAAATGCATGCACAATTAGTTTAGTTTTTATTGTATTGAATGTTAGAGATCAGACTGATTCTAAATATCCTTCAATTGTTTTTCTTAGTATATATTTTTCCTAAAAATAATAATGAACCAATATACTGGTGACTCACAAATGTGTGTCTGGCAAACAGTGAAGTCTGACCTAGATGAAAAAAACGAATTTCATCAGGATCTACACTGTTTGATATGACAAAATATCCTTAGAGAAAGAAATACAATTTTATTTGAAAATTATAAGCTGTTTTGTTTGTTTGTTTGATTTGAGCATTTACTTCCCATCAACAATCGTTCAGTTAAACAGGGACGGGTCTTCCTGGGTTGAACCAGTACTAAGCTAGGATAAATGTGTCTTGCTCAAAGACTGTGACCCCTTATGTCGTAGTGAGGTCTTAGCGGAAACGTATAGAGCGTAAACGAAACCCCCCCCCCCATTCCACTGGACGGCGATTCCGCAACGCTCATGGCGATCTAGGATTTTCTTTAAAATTATGCCAAATCGCCGCGGAAGCGTAGACAGCCACATGATTTGGGGACTTGGCGCTTCCAGTACGCTTTTACTACGCTTCCGTTCACTTCTGCTACGATCCCACTACGACAATGAAGATCTAGCTACGCTTAGTATACGCTAATGGCGATTTAGCTGCGACCTTGCAACGACATTGGCGATGGAGCTACGCTTTCGTTGCGCTTTTGTATTATATCCTTTCTATATAGAATCTGAAATTCCGATGTGCTTCTACTACGACCTGGGCGCTTCTACTGCGCTCTTGCCGTTTCTGCTATGATTCGTGTCATTTTGACCAAAATTTTGAATCGTAGTGGAATCGCCGTCCAGTGGAATGGGGGTTTTACAAATTATATGGCAAACCAAGGACGCCATGTGTTAAAAATACTTATGTATACCACCAACAAATCTTGAGGGGAACTGTAAGCTCAGTTGGTAGAGTACCAGACCCTTGATCGCAAGGTCGCGGATTCGAATCTCACCATGAATGCACTTTAATTTTATTAAAGTGATAAATATGCAAATCTCTCTCTCTCTCTCTCTCTCTCTCTCTCTCTCTCTCTCTCTCTCTCTGAATAATTACACATATTAACCGCATTGAATGAAGCACAGTTATATTGAAAGAACATGCAAACAACTCTCTCCCTCTCTCTCTCTCTCTCTCTGAATGATTCAATATATAAATGAAGCACAGTAATCTGAACAACTACATCTACGAATGAAGCACAGTAATAATGGAAGTACAAATGAAAGCAAACATCTCTCTCTCTCTCTCTCTCTCTCAGATGACATGTTCAACTTCAAAAAGCTGGCAGTTTTAAACTAATCTCATCTGAAAGGCGAAACAAAGAAGCATGTTAAATGTATTTATCTTAAGGCAAATATAGAAAAAAGAATATCGGGTTTATCCGGGGTAGCCTAAGAACCTTATTCATATATACTGACGGGCAAAAGAAACGCTGCAGTAAAAGTTTGACATGTATTGCATGTGACTCACAAGCACGAGCTGCACAAGCTTATCATGACCAGAATCTTGAGCCTAGCATCTGGTTTATTTAAATTTGTCAATTGTGTTTACCTTGTATGTTGGCTATATACATGTTCACATTTTAATTGCTATGGCTTTATTTTATCCTTCTTAGTAATTCATCGCAAATTTTAGACGTAGCATTGCTTTTGCACGTCAGTATATATTTGTGCGTAAAATGGGGAAATGGGATATCTAGTGTCGAAATATTTTCTTTCGAAACAAACATTTGGACTTGATAGCTTCTTCCAATTTTGCTGATGAATCATATGTACCATCAGTTATAACATGCCATTGAAAAGAAATAGACCTAAATGTATGTATTCTAGATAGGAAGGCGATATCCAGTTAAACTAATGCTAGCATAACTCTTTGACTTCTTCCCAATGTCTATTACTTTCTGTTCATGAACGTTTGTGAAGCGATAGGACCTAAATCGCTTCAGAATATGTAGCTGTATTTTCTTTTTATTTGCTTTCCATTGTTTTTCATGTTACTGCGACATTACGATTCTCCCGTTTTGCTAACGCTTTTATCATAACGTTGACGCGAAGAGGGGTATACATGTAGTTGCAAATGTACAAATTCTGAAAAAACTGTACGGTGAAGTTTGTTGATACTTTCGCAATTGATTCTGATAAGATAACACTTTGCTGTAATCTAAAATTTGGATAGGCTTTTCCGCTTTGTTTTCGAGTATTTTTTCATCAAAGGCAAAAAATGAACGTATTTTGATTATGTTCAGAAGCACTTTTTTGCAATTTAAAGTTGCCCGTGTGTTAAAACTATATGAACTTTACAGATTCGGTTTACATTCATAAATATCAACAAATTGGTGCAAACAGTTTAGAAATCGGTCCATTTCTTCTAAAATTATTGCGAAAATACGGAGCTTTAATGGGCAAGAAAATAGCATTAAAAACGCCAAAAACATGCCTTGTTCGTGACGTCACAAAAATGACGTAATAAGTATGACCCGCAAACTAAAATCGGAAACATCATCTCAGAAGATTGATGTATCCGCTGATATAATTTTTGGGTCTCTAACCTTGCAAAGCGATTTTGTTATCTTAGACCTTAAGTGGTCTTCTATGGAAGCAAATACAATGAGTATATCAGGAAATATGACAATCGCTCACAGCTGACCATCCCATAGCAGTAAGAGGAAGGGTCACAGAACACAAACAGTGAAAAAGACATCAGGTTGTAACTAAAGTGGAGCAACTGTCTCTCTCTTTCCAATCAGGATAATTCCAAAACTAGAAACGAAACTAAGTACTGCATAACATATCAAGGACCAAACACATAGCACACATCAAATATGGGTGCAAAGCAATAAACTAGTCTGATCTTGGTCCATATGATCTGTTCTTAGCAAGGTTAGTAATTCCATATCATAAAACTTGCGGATGAAATATTGGGCATATTATGGTGATAACAAAGAATATTATCATTTAAGCGTCGAGAGGACCTTAGCTTTGTTGACATTGTTTGCTTGACATAGTTTTAGCTCAACTTTATGATAAATGGGACGATTTTAACTGTAAACAAAATAATTTATTTCCCATTAATGAAAGAGATGTTCCTCGCTTCCCTTCCCATGGTGTATTCAATTCACAGCTAAAACAGTAAGTGAGTATGATCAGGAAATACCACAATCACAAACCGCAGACAACCCCATTGCACCGCGAGGAAGAGCCACTCAATCATCACGAGACACCAGGAAGTCGTTTTGGTATAGCCTTATTTCATTTGTATAGCGAAATTACATTTATCATCAAACCGTTCTATCAGAAAAGAGTTCAAGTGAGTTAACAATAGAATACAATAACCACACACTGCATACTAACCAAGGGCTTAGTAAGGTAGAGCAACGGAACATTAAGTCACAAGATGTCAGTAAGATAATAAAAGTTAAGCAACCAGCAGATCTCTATTCCCAAACAAGGTAAAGCCTGCATTATCTTGAGCCAAACTGTTTGCAAAGGTTATCATTAGACAACAAACGTCGTATGTTGTCTCTAACATGGTGGGACTTAGCTTTAATAAAATAATGAGAGTACATAAACAGGAAATTTGGTTTATGCTGCAGGTTATACTTTGATGGATGAACCTACCTCTAAGCGATCAAGAAGACACGACTGATTCTGTCGTTGCACTGATAACTCTATTATATTGATATGTATTAGCTCCTTAGTGCCTCTATCAAAATCCCATATACAATATTGAATGTTATCGTACATGCCATCAGCATCATCGTCAAGTGCAGCTAAACTGCCTTCTGTGCTGTTGATTTGATCACCGCAGTTGACTGCAATTAACAGAAATAGAGGAAAACTACGAAAAAGAGTCAAGAGAAGAAGCGAAGTATCATTAGTATACAAGATAACAATTGGGATAGCGTTTTCTTTATCCAATATTTTTAAAACTGATGAGCAAGAGAATTAATTTCATTATCATTGGTTAGACAGGACACATCTATTATTTTGCGTTTATTAACATAGGTTTATCGAAGTATTAAAAGTTCTTCCTGGTCGGATCCGGAGGGGCTCTTGACAAAGCTTTTTTATTATCATCAACGTCTTTCAAAGATGGTCGCCCTACCTCCCTTGAGAAGCCATTTGACCCAGATATGTCCAATAACTTCTTGAGGGGATCCGTACCAGTATTTCTAAAGAGACATATTTCTAACACCTTGTTGTTTTACAGGGGTTTGCTGCCCCGAGTCTACTCATCTGGATCCGGCCATGGATCTTTGTGTCCAAATTAGTATTGCATTCATCTCGCTGAGTATACGTGAAGTGAATGCTGTTGAAAGATTAGGTGGTTAAGGAAGCTGCAGTAGGTATGTGGCATTGGCGTAGCACCTACTACGCAGGTTACGCACGTGCGTAATACACCGAGAAACATTTAAAGGAGGTCACTGAATTTGATAAAACTGTTTTTCCTAATTATAAGGAACTGTTCATAAAGTTCATTAAGGAAAGAATTCGCTTGATCCAATAGTCTCCCTTTGATGTGGCTATTTTAGAGCATCCTGGCTTCGCCGTTGTGTGCGATATAAACTAGAGCATTTTTGAGAGAAGCTCAACTAGTTAGTAATGACACTGGTCAAATTTTCCCTTTCATCTTTCAAAACAGTTACCTTGAAAATAAACAAGCTTGAATCCAATTCCACCCATCGAGGAGTCAGTTACAAACTGTATAGACATTGAATGTCCTATAGATCTTATGTGGGGAGGTAATCCATAGCCACAGAAAGTTCCAAGCAATTCTTGATTTTCATATATCCCGTCAAAAATCTGTATAATGAAACAAAATAAAAAACAATAATATAATGGACAGAACCAATAAAACTTAACATTCCAGTATATTCTATCAAGAAGATGTATTGCAACGTCGACCAGCGAAGGTTAAAGAAGCGCACATGAACCTATGTAATTCTATCAGTATGATGTTGATTCCTCGAACAAAATACATGAAAAATATATCTTCATGGTCACTCACTAGGCTAGCTCCAGCTGGCGTGTAAAATAAAACTAAACCAACATATATGTGTCTTGGTCCATAACTAACTAAGGGCGAGGTTGGCTCAGTGAAACCAGTTTAAGCCCTCCAGCAAAATATTTTAACTGACCGTTCCAAGGCGGTGCTTCCTTTTTGGGTCATTTGTGTTGTTTGTGTCTTGTGTTTCTCAAGCTTTCACGTCTGTTCGTTTCTGCCTTATGGTCGCCTGCTGGGAAATGGCTGACCTCTTGCCTTTTGTTGGTGATGTTGATTGTATTTTGTTACTTTCCCATGTGGTATCCTTGGTCAGGTTTGGTACTTAATTGTACTGTTTTCTGATCTTTGCCATCTTTCTTACTTTTAAACATCATACACGGTGTAAACATTAACACAGATATTTGGTCTCAAGGTAAAACACTTTCAACTTTTGTTCACATCATGTGCAGATCCAGAGAGGGGAGAGGGCAGAGGGTCCTGTGTTCCCCCTGGAAAATTCTAAGTGGCTAAAGGTTTCCTTAAAACTACTGGTGCAAACCCCCTCGAAGAGCAATTGGACCCCAGGGAGATCTGTAAGGTCATCTATGAAAGCGTTGATGACACAAAAAAGGTTGTTTTGACAACTCCCTCCCCCTGACGAAATTTTATGGATCTGCACATGCATTTGCTTTAAAATAGGCATTGTACAATTGGAACTGACCAGGCAAATTCCGTGAAATCAGACCTCGGATGTACATAAATGGTTTATTTTGATATTGTGATGCTGACGTCGCTAAAACCATGCCAATACAAAAAAACAGTTCTATTGCAGCAAAATAAATGGTTTCAACATTCAACAATATGCTACAGATGGAAATCATCTTTTTTCAATAAAATATCCCTAAAGCACAAATAAAAATAAATTTCATTTATTCTGTTAACAGAACAATGGATTTTAATAGAGCTGAACCCACATGCCACAACAATATGCTACAGATGGAAATCATCTTTTTTCAATAAAATATCCCTAAAGCACAAATAAAAATAAATTTCATTTATTCTGTTAACAGAACAATGGATTTTAATAGAGCTGAACCCACATGCCACAACAATATGCTACAGATGGAAATCATCTTTTTTCAATAAAATATCCCTAAAGCACAAATAAAAATAAATTTCATTTATTCTGTTAACAGAACAATGGATTTTAATAGAGCTGAACCCACATGCCACAACAATATGCTACAGATGGAAATCATCTTTTTTCAATAAAATATCCCTAAAGCACAAATAAAAATAAATTTCATTTATTCTGTTGACAGAACAATGGATTTTAATAGAGCTGAACCCACATGCCACAGAACTAATTTTCCTTACGCCAGTTCTGGATATAAAAATGCAACTTTCCAACAATAGGACTACGCCTTAGGCCAATATTTTCTGATTGGGGCTTTGTTATCTTTATTATTATCAAAATACAAACAAGTCAGGAAAGTTTCTTGCCCAGGTTTACCACCACCTCTCCACATCCCCTTTCACTCACCCCCTCAACACACACCCCACATCAGAAAAGACTTATATTATACTTACTTTTAGGTAATCATACTTGCAATACAAATCATTTTCAATGTCAATCATGATAAACGTTAGTAAGATTGTGTTTCCCTTGTCCCCAAGTATGGTCCAGAGACAGTCTAAGTTATTTTCATAGATAAACACATTGTCGTCCGAGAGAACTAGTCTGGCTTGGACTGATCCTTTCATATCTCTCAATAGTGTTCCATAACTGCGAAACAACTCTACAAATGGAGAATACAAACTAGAATGTGAATTAACTTCAAAATTGAAAACATAAAAAAAAAACGTATTTATTTATCTTTCATGATATGGACAAATCATATAACATGTTCAATCATTTGGCATTGCTTTTATTCTATGGATTACATTATAGTTCAGTAAATGAAACAATCAAATATCACCCCTGACCCAGGACACCAAATATGAGAGTGACAAAACACAAGAAAACATCATATACAACAGAGCCAAGAAGTCACCATTTTCCAAGCAGGTGCTGACAATGCTGCAAGGAACAGACAAAACAATATGAGACAAACAAGAAACCTAAATAGCAGAAAAGGATCATAAAAAGAAGCACTACCTTGTAACAGTCAGTAAAAATACCTGGAGGGTGAAAACATGTTTGATGGTATCAACCTCACCGTTATTTTCAATGTGGATCAAGAAAAGTAGATATTTGGTTTCAATGAAATAAATATCACTTATCGATGCATCATCTCCTAGTACATACAAATCAAAAATGGAGATTAATCAAAGACAATGACTCAACTGCACATACAACCAAATACCTGAGTAAAATAAATCCAACAGTTAAATCCTTCTGAGCCCTGCCTCAACTTAAACATAAGATCCTAAACCTCACATCTTTTATAAAGTCTGATGTCTGACCCGCCGGAGTGCAATTGAAGAGGGCAACAAAGTTGCCAAAACTGATTGGGCCGACCAACATTTATGAAGTCTGTAGGTATAGATTAATTTTATGACCATTATTTTATAATGAGAAATTATTTTAATAAACTGCACTGAAAATTAGTGTTAGAGTCAACAATTTCCTTCAATTTATTAAATAAATCGCCATAATACTCTGGTTCTGAAAGTCCCCGATGCAACAGAGATTTATGTCATACATTGAATTTATATATCAAATCATACTATCAGTAGTAAAATTGTTTTTGTGTCTTTTCTTGCTATTATTTCATTTAAAATGTGTCCAATCCCATTACGCACATGTGTATCTACGTAATGGGAGCCAAATCTGAGACATAGCACTGGTATAAGCATAATACTGCTTTCTCTTTGATCCCAATATTCATTAAGGTTGGATATAATTTGGATATCATGCGACAGTCTGCATGCCTAGTTTTAAACCCAATCACAGTTTATAGCTATGGTTTCCTCTTTAATTGCACGACGGTGGGTCAGGCCTCAGACTCTATGACGGCTCTGACGTAAAGCTTTAATCGGTGGGTTTGTGCCTGATGCTTATCTGTAGCTGGACCCACCGAGGTTCAACTTGAGGTTTTCTTTAGCTCTGACTATCTGTGAGTCATAAGCCCTTTTCTTTGTTTCATCATGGAGTGTTAATTTGATTAGAGTGTTTTCCATGATGATACATTGCATTAGTTAGATGGCCTACATGCGAGCTGAACATTTCTTGTACTTCAACAACAGCAGAATCTAGGGCGAAGATTTGGTACCAGTAAAATGCATTTAAGCCCCCCGGTGGCTTAGGCTGCTGTCCGTTCTAAGGCAGTGGTGCTGTTGTTGTTGACTTTTTGTTTATTGTTACTCCCATTGTGGGAGTCTGTAATTGTTCTATGTTTTGTTGTACGTTACTTTATGTCCATTCTAGTATTGCAATCATCTTGATGGGGAAGAGAGAGCTGTTTGCTTTGCTAAAATTTTTCTTCCTTGTGTCTCATGATGGTTGAGCGTCTCTTCCTCGCGGTGCCACGGGGTTGTCTGCAGTTTGTTGTTGTGGTATTTCCTGATCATACTCACTTACTATTTTAGAATATGATAAACTCACTTACCTGTTGAAATATATGATACATTAAAGTATTTTCTCAGGTTAGTTCCAGTATAATACAGGTGTACATAAATAAAACTTTTAGTAGAGATAATTGCTGACGTATTTTGGTACTCGCAGTAGCTTGCTAGTAATCCATCACCAGTAATTATACCATCAAATATCTAAAATACATGAATAATGCTACACATGGAGTTGAACTACTTACTAATAAGCAGATTATCTTAACTTGAAAATAATAAGACTAATCAAATCAATTTATATATATTGTGTATGCTTAGTTGTATCATTATGGTTGACAGACTGGTGTCCATGTCATTGTGTCCAATACTATTCAGATGGGTAACACTACTGGTGAATTTAATGAAAAGGCATTTGCACAATGTGCTGTTATATTCATTCATTATGACAACATTGTCTCAGGCAATAAGAATCTATCATGACTGAAGGCGGAGTCAAGAAATTCGTCCCAGGGATCACCGTTTTTCATAGCTAGGCCACATATTAAGAAGGTGATCACAGAAGTGCTTGAATACGCTCAAAATGAAGATAATTTAACAAAAAACATGACGCCACCTGTATTCCAGTTGGCGGCTGTTCGTTTCAGATTCCCAACTCGTTTGTATAGAGTTTGTACGATAGAATCCTCTCAACTAGGTAAAACGGCGTTAACCCTGATCGTGTGTCAGTAAATATATTCATCACTAATATATCAGACTACAAAATTGTGTTTGCAGTCATCGTGTTAAACTAGAAATAAACATTTTATTCCATGCAAATGTACTGCCGCTTTTGGTAGAGCAGGACTTATCAGCGTGTGTCAAAAATTACCTTGTTTTAACATGCTCAAAAAAGCTCATACCACATCCATTTTGACAAAAAATAACATGACATTACTGGACTTTTTGAAAAGTTATTTTATTTTCTAAAAAAAATATTATTAAAACAAATAGGAGGTAATAAAAAAAATAACAAAAATCTTATTTTTAAGCTACAACCTACTTTGTCTAAAAACATTAAGGCCAAAATATCGTTTATATCTAAAATAAAATTGTCACAAAATGTGACAATATAAACAAAAAAATATTACTTTTTAGGGAATCCTTATATAAACTTATAAGTATTTAAAAAGCATATGCCATCGTGCTCATATTTCTTTTTTGTGCTATTTTCCTTCTTCTACCTCTAAAATAAACACAGGTATTGAATATCATACCTGTTCAATGCTTATTTGAGGTCCATTGGCGTAGACAATCATGATATAGAGTGTATTTAGAAAGCAGCAATGTTTGTTTGAGTTGATGTTTTACGTCTAAAAGACTTAATCAACCATATCAGGATGTATTCTTGTGTGCTAGCCAGTACTGAGCAGAAAAATGAAACGATTTGACAAGGAATACAAAACAGCAACTCTGTAAGGCTCAAATCTTGATATCCTGGGCTTCACTAGTTTGTCAGATAACGCTAAATAAAACGGAGCATAAATATACCTGGTCATACAGATGTTGATAAATAAGAAGTTTGTATTTATTTATGACCGCCAATACGTGTGCGTTTTAAGACAATAGAGATAACTCTTATAAATCAATGAGTTTTTTTTATATAAGTCCTATTCTACCTTAAGTATTTTTTTTTCATTTTGGTAGTTACTCATAGAAAAACAGTAAGATAAAAATTACAAAGTAATACATTATCATACTTGCATTGAACAATGTTGTCTTAAGTTGGTATATCAAATGGTCAAGTATGCTTGCGTTCGTCTCCAATACTAAAGATGCATATTAAATATTGATATCAGTGTGATATTTTAGTCACAACAAAGATATATATATATATATATATATATATATATATATATATATATATATATATATATATATATATATATATATATATATATATATATATATATATATATATATATATATATATACATATATATTATCATTATCTTTTATATTATACACCGTAAACAAAAATTTTTTTTAAGATGAGGACTCCAGATTTTGAAAGATCGTGATATCATAAACGTTTGCTTAACTTTATGATGGGTCATGCAATAGCAACATTTAAAGGCGTTCAGTATATGTGCTAGACAAACACGACAACAAAGCGTAATAGCACTTTAGTTACTATGCTAGAATAGAAGAAAACAAACTATTGTTACAATCAAACTCTTGTATATCTAGAATTAAAGAGAATACCAGTCGGTGTATATTAGATGCCTATAAGTTGCTAAAATGAATTTGTTTGACGGTAAGGAAATTTAGAAAAAATAATCTAACCTAATACCTGTAATAGATTTTCAGGTCATGAGTCGAAGGGTTTGTTGACAGATAAATATTGACGAAGCCTCCACTGGAGAAGATGATACATATACATATAACTGGACTGTTCATTATGGTACCACACTTTGACTCTCAAATGTACCATTGCAGAATTACTTTGTGCATGCCCTTTTACAGTTTATACTCTGGGACACGACCTTTATATATTGCACGCATGCTCCCAACGGACGGTTTGGAGACGAACACACTCTCTTAAAACATTAGAGAAATAGGCAAGGTTTCCTGATTCCATTACATAAATAACAGATAGATAATAAGGGCGGAGCAATGCCTCTTTTGCGTAGCGTATTTGACTTAGTTTACAAAGATGGGATCAAAAGTAATGCCATCGGCTAATTTGCACCGATACTGCAAGTGGAAAGACAGAATCCACGTCTTGTATGTGTTCTACATTCTCATACCTTTCATTCGATGTATCAACTACACATGTAGGCGTAATACCTCGCGTGCAATTTACTTTGACACTAACCCTACTCATAAGGGTTTAGACAAAATGGGTGGGAGAAGCATTGAAAATGCGAATGAAATAGGGACTGACATTAAGACTCGCACTTTACTCAGCAGAAGTTCAACGGACATTTATGCAGACATAAATAGTGATTATGGTAGTAATGCAATGTCACTTTGCAGATGGGTTAGGAAACTCAGTGCAGACGTGGGGCCTGTTATAAGTACTCCTAAATCTGGTATATCTAAATCTGAAAGAAGTCTAAAGATTGTGGAAAAAATAAAAGTTTTAGTAAAATCAAACGCAAGATACATAGTATGTAAACTGAAATAAACATCCTGTACTCGTTCCTTCTAGCTCACGCCTTACAAACATGAATAACAGCACTCGTGCGTAACCTGTAGTCGGAAAAATGCGTGTATATAGGTACATGTACACGTTTCGATTTATATTGTTAGAGATACAGACAATACACATTCGAACAAGGTAAGAAAAGCCATTTTATCTATTTTATTCCGTTTTATTCCATGATTTTAACGGTTTCCTCCTTTGCATTTTGCTTTGTTAAAAAACGACTTGCTCACAATCAGAGCCGTTTTGTGCCAAAAACGAGCTTAAATGCCAGTTTGCATGGTTTTAGTGGAATTGGCAATCACATGTGTACATGATTACATGTTTGTAACTGTAACAGTCTGTGGAAAAATGAATTTTAATAGGTGGGCCCTCGCAATTACAGCTGTACCAAAAACTCTCACATCACAATTTCCGACAACTTGTTACGCACGAGTACTGTTATATTATATGTATAAGGCGTGAGCTAGGAGGGACGGGTACAGGATGTTTATTTCAGTTTACATACTGTGAGATATACTTCTCAGCTAATTGCGGACATGTTTGGAATTTCAAGAGCATCTTCATTGCGCTTTTGGTGAAATATTTTGAAACTGAAGAAGAAAAGCACTAAGTAGACCCCAAATTTGCTCAATGAGGAGCAAAAATGCATGCATATTTCAATTGCACAACAAATTTTAAGAAGCAGTTGGAACCATTTGGAGAAAATATCACTGAGTAGCAACTACCACTTTTGTCAGTGAACATATTTTTCTACAATTGAAAATAAAAAAATATCAATAAAAAGGAATGTGAAAACATAAAAAACCTTGATTGTTTCCTTATTTAACGAATTTGCACAGTGATACAAATAAAGGCCTTACATGTTTTAAGGAGGTTTTTGTGTATACTGGATTAGTATTTTAATCTGGGGTTCTGGTTGATAATATACCTCTAGGTATCCGTCGCTGCAATTGGCTTCATAGCTGACAAGTTGCAGTTGTATTTGCTTGTCGTGATCACTCAGTATAGTCCACCAACAATCTAGAGTATGTGTATAGGTATCCTCACTAAAAGTCTTGTCATCAAAACCAAGCCATCCCTCAGATGCAGTAACTGTTCCACCACATTTCTGTGCTTTAGAAATAAAATCAGCATATGCTTTACAAAATTAATCATTCTACCCTTAGCCCCTAAAGTAACTCAAAAACCTAGGTCATCAACTGGGTCCTCTCTTGGAAAGGGGTGGTATGGGTTGGTCTGCAGTGTGTGATAATGACATTTCCTGGATATTCACAAAACTACCAGTTGTGCGCACAACAAAGACCATGACAGGAGCAGTCTTATGTTCAGGAAATCTGAGTAGTTGGGCACATTGTCAAACGTATTTGTTTTGTCATGCAATGGCTAAATAGTGGATCTTACATGAGTGTTCTCTTATTATTAAATTTATTCAATGGGTTGAGTGAACGCAATTTAATACGAGGCTTGTCGAGTATTTCGTCGCCTTTAATGCAACGAGTTTAATAAATCCAATAAAACAGGATTCTATCTTTGTCATTAAATTTATTTTTAAATAACGCTAGGTTTTTGCCATATGCGTGACGTTAAAAGCGTCATTTCATAACGTTACCCAAATTCTGTTCTCGGAAAGGAAGAGATTTAAACTTGGGCTAGCCTACCCAAAAGAGTGTGCGCAGGCCCATCTAAGAGCAAATGTGGCGCATGAAAATATGGTTTTACTGCCTTCTTAGTCTCATTTTCAGTACAGTTTTATGCATGTGAGCTTGTCAAAAACAGCAAACTGGATCCATAAGCGCTTTTTTATTCACTTTATTTTAAGAAATACAAAGACTCAATAACATAGATAGTGTCTGTAGTTGCTGCTGACCTTCAGGCATGGTTAAAAACCATTGAATAATATTAATACGGCAATACCGTTTAAACTATCTTACCCAGAGGGGTACTCTGATATTTTATACAAACCTAGGCTCGGACCATTTTTTTAGGGTCAAAATTTTGAATTTCAATATTTTTGGGGAGTTTTCAGAAAATTGAATATTTTTTTAGTATGATAATTTTTGGATTTTTTGGGTCATCACAAAATTTGACTAGATTTTGGGGTCATTTCTATGTATTTTAGGGTCTTTTTACAGTAAATGAACAGAATGGGGATATTTTGGGGGTTTAGATATTATTTGGGGTTCATGAGTTTCCTGGTATTTTTTTTTTTTTTTTTTTTTTTGGGGGGGGGGGTAAACGGTAGATGCTGGGCCCAAACCTACGTATAAGGAAAACATGAAAGTACCCCCACCCCTGTGCACATTGACAACCAAACGGTCTTAGTTCTGTGATTGGGACATTTCCTGGCCACACTTACTTGCATTTAATTTGGGTTTATTACTCGTAGAATATATAACAACTCGTACTGGCTTAAGCGTCATTCATTATGTCAGACCAGAATAAAGGTATTGGTGTAGGAGGACATATTCTACAAACACTCCTCAGCACAACAAAAGCTAATGTTAACTGTAAGTAATTCGGAAAAATAGAAAAATCCAAAAGGAAGAGAACCTTTTCATCTTTGGATCCGCTGACTGAGCTATCTGGAAACATGGGTAACACTCAATCTGGTGCCTGCTTTAGACATGGCCTGTCTAAAATTAATTGTAATGTAACCCCTTTGTTAGTTAAAACGGCAAAGAATAAATATCAAAAGCAGTTAACCCTTAAAGCACCAATCACGACTGCAGCAGACGACAAATTTTGCGACATCTTATTAGTTTTTGACAAAAATAAGGTATGATTTTATGAAAATCGTTTGCTGTTATTTTTGAAAAAAAAAAACAGCAAAATTTGAAATTGACGTCGTCTGCAAGTTATAGGTGGCGCTTTAAGGGTTAACGTAGGCAAAATCATTTAGAAATTGATGTAATTTCATAACATGAATCATCTAGAACCATTTAGGCACGCTAATAACACAATCATTTCAATACACAGAGACAAATCACGTTTATTTGCTGCCAATGGTATTCCTTGTAATTGGGCCTCATCGCGAGAAAATCTGTCTTTGGGGGGGGGGGGGGTAGCAAACAGTTTGATCAGCGTCTTCGATATTCGCTTTTTGGAAATTACTATATCTTAGCTTGCTACAAGTGAAATATCATTTTTAGCTTGTCTTAGTAACTGAGGAGACTGGTTTGAATATCGCTTTATCGGAAACATGAAGACAGGTTTTCTTGTGTAACGGCCTATATAATCTAGATTACTATTCTCATCCTATCATCGCTTTTCTGAAAGAAAAGCATTCAGTCATTCGCTAACAATTTTAAAATAATAATAAAAGTACAGTAGCTGGCATTTAATTTACATAATGGCCAAATTATTACTTGAGCTTACTATTAGCAATGAATGTATATTCTGCATTGAATCCAGTACTGGCCGTGGGATAATAGGTGGAAACGAACTGTACAAGAAGAATATTTGAAGAACTGAAGATAATTGGAACATCATCATCTTCACAGTATCTACCATAGTATCTGTCAGTTTCATATATCTGAAATACAGAGAACATCATCATCTTCACAATATCTACCATAGTATCTGTCAGTTTTATATATCTGAAATACAGAGAACATCATCATCTTCACAATATCTACCATAGTATCTGTCAGTTTCATATATCTGAAAGACAGAGAACATCATCATCTTTACAATATCTACCATAGTATCTGTCAGTTTCATATATCTGAAATACAGAGAACATCACCATCTTTACAATATCTACCATAGTATCTGTCAGTTTCATATATCTGAAATACAGAGAACATCATCATCTTTACAATATCTACCATAGTATCTGTCAGTTTCATATATCTGAAATAAAGAGAGTAAATAATTGACGAAGATTCATTTTTCTACTGTTATATCTGTTATATATGAATATTCATGGAAAGCTCTTTTTGCTGAAATGGGTAGAATAGATGCCCATTTTTTGTTTTGTTATTTATTTTTGTCTTTGTTATACTATCATGTCTGTTTGCGCCTTGTGTCACCAGTTTGGAAAGGGTTGACATCTTGGCTCTTTTGTATGTGAGGTTTATACTTTGTGCCTTTCCTTTTTGTTATACAAGGAAAATGTAACGATTAGAGGCCTTTGAAACAGTTTGCGCAAATATAGTGGTGGTTGTTAATATAACAATCCAAATTCATTGTGCTACTTTACTGCAAGTGATGTATTATTCTCAGTCTCCAATAACAGTTTGAACAACAAAATCAATTTATGTATGCTTATTTCAGACATTCTAGGTAAGTATGATTGTATTTGTACACCTATTTTGTCAAGTTAATACAGCCGTTTTAGTATGTTGATTTTTTCCCTTTGTTTACCATTTTGTCTGAAAATCTAATGACAGAACCTCTTAGCCGTTTGTCTTTTAAATGTATTTCTTTATGACAGAGCCTCAAATAAACTATAAAGTTTGGATTGTCTGGTAAAGATGTGTAAAAGTAGCCTATGGTTGATCCAGTTGTAAGATCCAGCTTGCAGATGTTTGGATCAAGGTTTTCAACCAGAAGAGCTGTTTATTGTGGTTGTTTCCTTAAAGTCCAATTCATGAAAAATGGCAGTATTTTACCGTTAGTAAAGAATAGTTCACTGAATAAAGCATGAGATCAGCTTTGATTTGTTTACCATTTGTCTGAAAATCTAAGTGGCATTTCTCTATGACAGTACCTCTTAGCCGTCTGTGCTTTAGAGGTGTTTCTCTATGACAGAACCTCAAATAAACTATTAAGTTAGGGTTGTCAGGTAAAGATGTAAAAAAGTAGCCTATGGTTGATCCAGTTGTAAGTTTCAACATGTAGATGTTTGGATCAAGGTTTTCAACCAGAAGAGCAGTTTAATTCCTCCAATGAGTGCTTCTGTCAGAAACAGTCAGTTCTAGATCTTCATTGACTCTTGTATTGGTAGAACACATAAGAGCATGAACAAAAGGGAGATAATCACTATTGGAGAATACTGAAGCTGTTATTGTGGTTCCCGTAGAAGGTAAAATGTTGCTGTTGCTGAATAATACTCGCACATAAATATTGTTAGAAGGTGCTCATAGAATGGTTTCCAAATCATTAAACGTGTGTTGTTGGAATGTTAACAGTTTATTTAATCCAGTGAATGGAGTATGTACTAACAAATTAGATGATCCTCTCTTCTTACAGAGCTTAAATTCTGAAATAATTATTTTAACAAAAACATATGCTTGTAAGAATGACATATTAACTATTGATGGATACTTTTGCATCTAGATTTGCCAATCAGATCAGCCCAGTAGGCTAAGAGGAGGAGTAGCAATTTTTATGAAAAGGAATATAAAATCAAGAATAAAAATTATCGACAACTCTCAAGATGATTATGAAAATAAAATAAAAAATATTTATATATTTGTGGAGTTTACGTCTCACCAGCTTCTTCTTGCTACACTAAAAGAACAGGCATTGATAAAATAGTATTTCAAAAACTAGAATCTGACATTGTCAAATTAACTGCAGGCAATTATGTCATGATTATGTGTGAAATTAATGCTTATGTCAGTCATAATTACCTTGATTTCATTAATAATGAGGAATCTGGTGTTATGTAGGACACATTACTTGCTAGTTATCTGATTTACAACAAGCACTTGCTGCGAAACACAGCTACCCATCAGGTAACAAATTAATATGGCAACAATCTGCTTGATATCTGTATAGGGTCACAACTAGAAATATAGAATGGCCGTATGATTGAGGATACTAGCGGTTAACCCACATATCATGGTTGTAACGGATGATCCATAGATGACTACTGTAGTTGAAGTGCGGACTTCATGGCCTCGATTAGGTGTTTTAAAGTTCTTGACTTTGATGCTGCTTTCTCAGATCATTGTCCAATTTTAGTTGGTGTCCAGTCACTGTATTGCCATGATGAAACAAACACATCACATAGAAAGTCACCCAAAAATATAAAATGGGATGATAATAAGAAAATGAGTTTTCAAAATAAAAAAAAGTACAGTGAATAAACATCAGTTTATGGATCATTTAACTGAATTGTCGAATCAAGAGTCTAATATGTGTAACATTATAGATGAATAAGTGACTTATTTTTCTTTGACTTAACAGCGAGCTGCTCATTTTAATAAAGCCCATTGTTCAGCGAGACCTTCACAAAAAAGGCGTAAACATATTTATGACAGGGATTGTGATTCACTGTACAGGGAAATAAAGCCCCTTAGTAGATTATTAAGCAGGAAACCTTATAACACGAATTTACGGAAAAAGTGTACTCTACCCGTTAACTATATAATAAACTTATAAGGAAAAAGCACAGACAATTCAAAAACAAACTGTTCAGCAGCTTGCTGGAAAGTGAAAAGAGAAAAATGTTGCTGCTGCTGAATAATACTCGCACATAAATATTGTTAGAAGGTGCTCATAGAATGGTTTCCAAATCATTAAACGTGTGTTGTTGGAATGTTAACAGTTTATTTAATCCAGTGAATGGAGTATGTACTAACAAATTAGATGATCCTCTCTTCTTACAGAGCTTAAATTCTGAAATAATTATTTTAACAAAAACATATGCTTGTAAGAATGACATATTAACTATTGATGGATACTTTTGCATCTAGATTTGCCAATCAGATCAGCCCAGTAGGCTAAGAGGAGGAGTAGCATTTTTTATGAAAAGGAATATAAAATCAAGAATAAAAATTATCGACAACTCTCAAGATGATTATGAAAATAAAATAAAAAATATTTATATATTTGTGGAGTTTACGTCTCACCAGCTTCTTCTTGCTACACTAAAAGAACAGGCATTGATAAAATAGTATTTCAAAAACTAGAATCTGACATTGTCAAATTAACTGCAGGCAATTATGTCATGATTATGTGTGAAATTAATGCTTATGTCAGTCATAATTACCTTGATTTCATTAATAATGAGGAATCTGGTGTTATGTAGGACACATTACTTGCTAGTTATCTGATTTACAACAAGCACTTGCTGCGAAACACAGCTACCCATCAGGTAACAAATTAATATGGCAACAATCTGCTTGATATCTGTATAGGGTCACAACTAGAAATATAGAATGGCCGTATGATTGAGGATACTAGCGGTTAACCCACATATCATGGTTATAGCGGATGATCCATAGATGACTACTGTAGTTGAAGTGCGGACTTCATGGCCTCGATTAGGTGTTTTAAAGTTCTTGACTTTGATGCTGCTTTCTCAGATCATTGTCCAATTTTAGTTGGTGTCCAGTCACTGTATTGCCATGATGAAACAAACACATCACATAGAAAGTCACCCAAAAATATAAAATGGGATGATATTAAGAAAATGAGTTTTCAAAATAAAAAAGTACAGTGAATAAACATCAGTTTATGGATCATTTAACTGAATTGTCGAATCAAGAGTCTAATATGTGTAACATTATAGATGAAAAAGTGACTTATTTTTCTTTGACTTAACAGCAAGCTGCTCATTTTAATAAAGCCCATTGTTCAGCGAGACCTTCACAAAAAAGGCGTAAACATATTTATGACAGGGATTGTGATTCACTGTACAGGGAAATAAAGCCCCTTAGTAGATTATTAAGCAGGAAACCTTATAACACGAATTTACGGAAAAGGTGTACTCTACCCGTTAACTATATAATAAACTTATAAGGAAAAAGCACAGACAATTCAAAAACAAACTGTTCAGCAGCTTGCTGGAAAGTGAAAAGAGAAAAATGTTGCTGTTGCTGAATAATACTCGCACATAAATATTGTTAGAAGGTGCTCATAGAATGGTTTCCAAATCATTAAACGTGTGTTGTTGGAATGTTAACAGTTTATTTAATCCAGTGAATGGAGTATGTACTAACAAATTAGATGATCCTCTCTTCTTACAGAGCTTAAATTCTGAAATAATTATTTTAACAAAAACATATGCTTGTAAGAATGACATATTAACTATTGATGGATACTTTTGCATCTAGATTTGCCAATCAGATCAGCCCAGTAGGCTAAGAGGAGGAGTAGCAATTTTTATGAAAAGGAATATAAAATCAAGAATAAAAATTATCGACAACTCTCAAGATGATTATGAAAATAAAATAAAAAATATTTATATATTTGTGGAGTTTACGTCTCACCAGCTTCTTCTTGCTACACTAAAAGAACAGGCATTGATAAAATAGTATTTCAAAAACTAGAATCTGACATTGTCAAATTAACTGCAGGCAATTATGTCATGATTATGTGTGAAATTAATGCTTATGTCAGTCATAATTACCTTGATTTCATTAATAATGAGGAATCTGGTGTTATGTAGGACACATTACTTGCTAGTTATCTGATTTACAACAAGCACTTGCTGCGAAACACAGCTACCCATCAGGTAACAAATTAATATGGCAACAATCTGCTTGATATCTGTATAGGGTCACAACTAGAAATATAGAATGGCCGTATGATTGAGGATACTAGCGGTTAACCCACATATCATGGTTATAACGGATGATCCATAGATGACTACTGTAGTTGAAGTGCGGACTTCATGGCCTCGATTAGGTGTTTTAAAGTTCTTGACTTTGATGCTGCTTTCTCAGATCATTGTCCAATTTTAGTTGGTGTCCAGTCACTGTATTGCCATGATGAAACAAACACATCACATAGAAAGTCACCCAAAAATATAAAATGGGATGATAATAAGAAAATGAGTTTTCAAAATAAAAAAAGTACAGTGAATAAACATCAGTTTATGGATCATTTAACTGAATTGTCGAATCAAGAGTCTAATATGTGTAACATTATAGATGAAAAAGTGACTTATTTTTCTTTGACTTAACAGCGAGCTGCTCATTTTAATAAAGCCCATTGTTCAGCGAGACCTTCACAAAAAAGGCGTAAACATATTTATGACAGGGATTGTGATTCACTGTACAGGGAAATAAAGCCCCTTAGTAGATTATTAAGCAGGAAACCTTATAACACGAATTTACGGAAAAGGTGTACTCTACCCGTTAACTATATAATAAACTTATAAGGAAAAAGCACAGACAATTCAAAAACAAACTGTTCAGCAGCTTGCTGGAAAGTGAAAAGAGAAAAATGTTGCTGCTGCTGAATAATACTCGCACATAAATATTGTTAGAAGGTGCTCATAGAATGGTTTCCAAATCATTAAACGTGTGTTGTTGGAATGTTAACAGTTTATTTAATCCAGTGAATGGAGTATGTACTAACAAATTAGATGATCCTCTCTTCTTACAGAGCTTAAATTCTGAAATAATTATTTTAACAAAAACATATGCTTGTAAGAATGACATATTAACTATTGATGGATACTTTTGCATCTAGATTTGCCAATCAGATCAGCCCAGTAGGCTAAGAGGAGGAGTAGCATTTTTTATGAAAAGGAATATAAAATCAAGAATAAAAATTATCGACAACTCTCAAGATGATTATGAAAATAAAATAAAAAATATTTATATATTTGTGGAGTTTACGTCTCACCAGCTTCTTCTTGCTACACTAAAAGAACAGGCATTGATAAAATAGTATTTCAAAAACTAGAATCTGACATTGTCAAATTAACTGCAGGCAATTATGTCATGATTATGTGTGAAATTAATGCTTATGTCAGTCATAATTACCTTGATTTCATTAATAATGAGGAATCTGGTGTTATGTAGGACACATTACTTGCTAGTTATCTGATTTACAACAAGCACTTGCTGCGAAACACAGCTACCCATCAGGTAACAAATTAATATGGCAACAATCTGCTTGATATCTGTATAGGGTCACAACTAGAAATATAAAATGGCCGTATGATTGAGGATACTAGCGGTTAACCCACATATCATGGTTATAACGGATGATCCATAGATGACTACTGTAGTTGAAGTGCGGACTTCATGGCCTCGATTAGGTGTTTTAAAGTTCTTGACTTTGATGCTGCTTTCTCAGATCATTGTCCAATTTTAGTTGGTGTCCAGTCACTGTATTGCCATGATGAAACAAACACATCACATAGAAAGTCACCCCAAAATATAAAATGGGATGATAATAAGAAAATGAGTTTTCAAAATAAAAAAGTACAGTGAATAAACATCAGTTTATGGATCATTTAACTGAATTGTCGAATCAAGAGTCTAATATGTGTAACATTATAGATGAAAAAGTGACTTATTTTTCTTTAACTTAACAGCGAGCTGCTCATTTTAATAAAGCCCATTGTTCAGCGAGACCTTCACAAAAAAGGCGTAAACATATTTATGACAGGGATTGTGATTCACTGTACGGGGAAATAAAGCCCCTTAGTAGATTATTAAGCAGGAAACCTTATAACACGAATTTACGGAAAAGGTGTACTCTACCCGTTAACTATATAATAAACTTATAAGGAAAAAGCACAGACAATTCAAAAACAAACTGTTCAGCAGCTTGCTGGAAAGTGAAAAGAGAAAAATGTTGCTGTTGCTGAATAATACTCGCACATAAATATTGTTAGAAGGTGCTCATAGAATGGTTTCAAAATCATTAAACGTGTGTTGTTGGAATGTTAACAGTTTATTTAATCCAGTGAATGGAGTATGTACTAACAAATTAGATGATCCTCTCTTCTTACAGAGCTTAAATTCTGAAATAATTATTTTAACAAAAACATATGCTTGTAAGAATGACATATTAACTATTGATGGATACTTTTGCATCTAGATTTGCCAATCAGATCAGCCCAGTAGGCTAAGAGGAGGAGTAGCAATTTTTATGAAAAGGAATATAAAATCAAGAATAAAAATTATCGACAACTCTCAAGATGATTATGAAAATAAAATAAAAAATATTTATATATTTGTGGAGTTTACGTCTCACCAGCTTCTTCTTGCTACACTAAAAGAACAGGCATTGATAAAATAGTATTTCAAAAACTAGAATCTGACATTGTCAAATTAACTGCAGGCAATTATGTCATGATTATGTGTGAAATAATGCTTATGTCAGTCATAATTACCTTGATTTCATTAATAATGAGGAATCTGGTGTTATGTAGGACACATTACTTGCTAGTTATCTGATTTACAACAAGCACTTGCTGCGAAACACAGCTACCCATCAGGTAACAAATTAATATGGCAACAATCTGCTTGATATCTGTATAGGGTCACAACTAGAAATATAAAATGGCCGTATGATTGAGGATACTAGCGGTTAACCCACATATCATGGTTGTAACGGATGATCCATAGATGACTACTGTAGTTGAAGTGCGGACTTCATGGCCTCGATTAGGTGTTTTAAAGTTCTTGACTTTGATGCTGCTTTCTCAGATCATTGTCCAATTTTAGTTGGTGTCCAGTCACTGTATTGCCATGATGAAACAAACACATCACATAGAAAGTCACCCCAAAATATAAAATGGGATGATAATAAGAAAATGAGTTTTCAAAATAAAAAAAAGTACAGTGAATAAACATCAGTTTATGGATCATTTAACTGAATTGTCGAATCAAGAGTCTAATATGTGTAACATTATAGATGAAAAAGTGACTTATTTTTCTTTGACTTAACAGCGAGCTGCTCATTGTAATAAAGCCCATTGTTCAGCGAGACCTTCACAAAAAAGGCGTAAACATATTTATGACAGGGATTGTGATTCACTGTACAGGGAAATAAAGCCCCTTAGTAGATTATTAAGCAGGAAACCTTATAACACGAATTTACGGAAAAGGTGTACTCTACCCGTTAACTATATAATAAACTTATAAGGAAAAAGCACAGACAATTCAAAAACAAACTGTTCAGCAGCTTGCTGGAAAGTGAAAAGAGAAATTTTAAAGAATTCTGGAATCGTGTAAATGCATGTTTAATGCATGTTGTGATGAATATTGACACGTTTTGATGTTGGCGCCGTTCTATTTTGTGAAAGAATGGTTCAGTGGAGTACTCAGGTACACTTATTTAAAGCATGCCAGGGTGCTCTACATGAAAGCTGGGACAGTCTCGATGTTGAGAATTGCCCATTTTAGTAGTCTGTTCTATTAAACACGCACATTAATTTCCATATTTTTTATATTTCTTAGTCTCATCGATGACAATATTTGCACTTGTATTACGTCTGTGATTGTTCTTGTGTGACTGTATACATGTGACTGGTGACAGTCCTGTGACTGGACTTTATATGAATAAAATTGATTTGATTTGATTTGATATTTTATAAGGTTTCTCTCCAGTGTGTAATCAACTGTTTGAATAGTCCACTACAGAGCCTATATTCGTGTATGTTTCGATATATGATGAAATAATCTGAGCATGATTATATGAGTAGTTCATTGCTCTTTGTCTCATTGATTTCTTTTTACGGTGCTAAAAATGGTATTGCAGACACTATGTTTTATATATTTTTGCAAATTGACCCCATCTGATTTTAATATAATTTTTTGCTCTCTATGAAGGTGGTAACTTTAATATTCATATCTGCTAAACAAGGGAAATTAGGTTCTATTTATAATTTGGTGATGAAGTAATAAGTTGCTTGGGCCGCGCAAACGTGCGTGCATTATATGCAAATCCTAACCCTAACACTGAACTCATTGTGATTGACCCTTAAAGCGCATAATCACAAAATGTTTTTTGTCGTCCACTAAAATATGTGAAAGTGAGAAAAAGGGCAAAGGTCAGGAATTGATACAATCAGGTACCACACCTGACCCAGGATACCAATGGGAAAGTGACAACTTCACAATTAGATATAACAAGCGAGAGCCTAGACAAACAGTGTGAACCCAGATCAGACTGCTCCTGTAGGAGCAGTCTGATCTCGGTCCACAGTGTTTGCCTCTATGCTTATGTTAAATAGACATTTCAATATGTAGCTATTTTGCTGGCGTTTTTAGGGCTAAATAATGCATGTTTTGTCTATTCTGACATAATGGCGAAAGCTGATACAGTTACTTTTGAATAAAACACGTCTCATTTTTAGCTTTTACCTATGTCTAAGGTAGACCAGTCATAATTACGCGCGCGTTCATGAGGTGCCGCCTTTACAGTAACCCAAAAGTCTATATTACCCTAGAATCATTTGTAGTTCAAAACTGCACTATCATCTGTATATAATGTCTTTCCAGGTTTAAAAAGACCATGTTTTTCTTTTTTAAACAGCTTTAAATTGAACTTAGAATAACGGCTTTTAGCATGTAAATTTTAATGCACACCGCATAACTAAAACGTATTTTTGGGAGACACCCTTATTTGTAAATTAAGCCCAAATCCCCTGTACAAAAGAATAACTTAGTAGTTTTCCCTGTGAATATACCCATGTGTACCCCAATAGATACACGTGGTATATTTGCATCGCTATGATGATATATACTAGCCCACATGAATATCTATATCCGCTGGTTCAACGAAAATCTATTCCGCAAACCTCACTCGTCATCATTTTGACACACACACGCACACACGCACGCATTAGAGGTCCTAGACCCCAGGCAAATATTAGGCTTAAGCATGAAACATGCAAGTACATGTAGCACCTTCTATTTAAGTTCATTGACTTTTTGCCTACGAGGTAATTAGTCATGGTTTTGTCATCTGCTGATATTTTTTCATAATCAGTTTGTTTGTTGCTGTTTTTCTAAAAACATCTTTCGGGCATATCAGTAGAGCAGTTTGGACCCAGATCATGCCCAACGTTTTGTCAGGCCTGATCTGGGTCCAAATCGTTTGCAAAGTTTATTAGCAGACGACACTATATATAGTAAGTAAAGAGTTTATGACGACAATTCAAGCAAATTAGAGAGCTTGATAACCTACTTGTATTCCAGAAAGACATATTTTTAGAAAACAATTATCCCAAAAGAAAGACGACCCAGCATTTAGATTTAGACAATACTGTTACTCGAATCGTTTTTTGAACACAGGTCATTTCATTGCATCGGTTTTATATGTACAGTGAAGTTTATGAGTCAGTATAATTAATAGCCTAATGCACGAAGATTAGGCCAGTTAAGCAATTTTAGCGCGATGTTGCAATTGTCTTCATCAGTTTTAACACGTGTTTTGGGTGCTAAAAAGAACTGTATCATCGAGACGTTGTATTGAGTACACACAACATATTTTTTGGTTGAGAAATATGAAAAAAATATGTTTCTGTTACGTACTCTTATCTGTGGGACTGACGAAATACCTCCACTGACCTGTATAAGCCATGTTTTATTTATATCGTTAGGTTCACTTGGGGACTAATTCAAAGAGGAGAAGCAAAACACACCAAAATTCCATCTAATCCCAGCCTATACAAAAATTCATATTTACGTGGAAAAATAATTCAATTACGCGGTCTAGATCTAAATTAATTTCTCTCATTTATTTTTCAATTAAAATCACCATTAAGGAAAAAATAGCAAAAAACGGGGGTCACTTAAGACCTTGAAAAACAGTAGCACTAGCTTACAATCTGAGATCATACTGCGTTCCATATCGTTTATATATAACAAAGGAAAAATAGAGAACCTGAAAATTTTCCTATAGGGACAATATCTTGCACAAAATATCATAGTCAACATTATCAAAGCTTTTTAAATATCCAACATAAGCATTCCAGTATACAAACCTTTAGAAGGGTTTTTGTTTTAATATTGTCAGTCAAGTCAGTTTATAAGTTACTCCTTAGCCCAGACTGGGAGTCAAACAGAACGTTTTTCACAATAAGATTATATTCTACAGCTGCTTTCCCAATTTTCTCTAGATAGCGATTTTTGTCATAATTATTTACATACCTTGTGTATTTAAGATTTGATCTTGCAATGTATTAGAAGTTGCAAATCATTATTTGTTCTACGTTTTATTAAAGCACATGTATAGCACTGTAATAACAAAGCATTTTATATTGAAACTGACTTGATAACGTGACGCTTAACACTGCTACAGTCAGTACCTATGGGGGTGAGATCTACACTGCGAGGTAACAACTCAAAAATATCACCACCCTGGTCCCTGGTGAATGCGTGAATATTTTACAGAGCTATTGCAAGGTGCGTTATCTTGTTGAATGCTTGGGGCATAGTGCATTCATATTGGAGTTTTATTTTGTTTTTGATTTTATCCTGATATGCCTAACTGGTGATTGTTTCATTAACAAGCTTAAGTTGAGAGACTCCTTTAAAAGTTATGATTTAGTCCCCTCAATACAACTCCAGTAGATTTTACCTATCCACGAAAGTGATGTGGATACATTTGTTTGTGTTCCAGACGCCAGATGGGAATAGGTTTGCAAAAGAAATAGTTTTAAGGTGTGGATTCATCTATCAGGATGACATTTTCCAAATTTTGATACAATTTCAAACCCGCTTGGCCCATTTAACTGTTTGGCAGTACTGTACTTTCCTTTTGGTCTTTCTCCTAATAATTGGGCTCTTGCTATGTAGCATCAAATTTGAACACCCAAAAAATGCACTTAAAATATATTTTTAAAGTAAATATGTAAAATTATAACATTTGTGCAACCTGCTAGTGCACATACACCAAAGTCAATCAAGTGATTCATTGTTGATAGACTCGATAGCTTCAATTCTTAAAGTATTTTCACAATGCTCCTTATACATGACTTTATAGATTATCACCACAGTTTCCTTTGCTGCTCTCCTTATTATCTCTTACTTGAGTTTTGATAAGCAACTTTGATTTGCTAAAAGTATAATCAACTTTTTTTTAGTTAAAACTTGATACAAAACATCTGCAAAAACAAGCCATATTTTTACTCACTATAACTAGACATATCGTGCATTCAGACGCAGAAACAAATCATATCTCAAACAAAGCACAAATTTATTACAAACACTCAAACACGTATAGGGTATGTAAATAATTATGACATAAATCACTATCTATAAAAGATTTGAAAAGCAGCTGTAGTTGTGTATCAAAAGCCTTTTTTCTAGAGAATCGACACCACAGACAATACACTTACAGATCTATAGTTACCAACCTCGCATATCATATTTTTCTTAATAAGAGGGACAACACAAGCATTATATAAATCCATTGAAACCACATATACTTAAGGAATAAAGAAACGCAACAGACAAAAATATAATTTTTGCGTGTTTAAATGACGGTTTGGTGAAATCTCTTTTGAAAATTTCTTATTGAGCATTTATAGCATGTGATGAAATACCAAAACGTCATTTTAACGCTACATTTTACGCTACAAGATGAAAACATATGAAAACGTAAAATGTGACGTTAACGTCAGAATAAAGATCAAGAAACCCTGTCTTTTCCATGTTCAGTTATTTGGCGTCGACTTGGCAATGTGCAAATTAAGCAAACGTCCAAACATAATCGTAATGCAGTCAAATATTGCGTCAAAACACGCTACTTGAATGGCAAGATACACAATGGTAGTGAATAAGCGGTAAACGTCACTTAGAGCCGTCGGGTTTGGGTCGCTGGTGAATATACGGGATAAGTTAAACCTACAGACATCAGAACATGCTTCCTTGGGAAAAACTGACTTTTCAGATACCGTAGAAATACGCTGGTAAGGTGTGTATATTGACGTTAGCCAAAAAAAAACACGGCATAATGCAAGAGAAAACATCTGATTACATGCCGACAGTGAACACCAAACTTGTTAACTGTTACCTAAACTTTGTCATTGGACCATTTTATCATTAAAAAACACATAAACATCATGGAAACCATTAAAACGTAGGATATCGAATTTTGACGTCAGAATTGAGGTTTTTTTGACGTCTGAAGATCTCACGTCATAATTCTTGAACAAAACGTCCTTGTAATGAATAAATCTCAAGCAGAAACGAATGTTTACGCGTTTTACGCAGATTTCAGAGCTGACGTTAATGACGTTAAGCCGTTTCAGAATCCTACAAAAACGTCGCCATTTGATCATTTCCTTGATCCACAATCTATGCCAAGACTTTTTAAAACAATAAACCGATGGTTGATTCAAACTTTGCTTTAATTGACCCTGTTTCAGCAGTTTACTACGGGGGTCAGGCTGGTTACGCGCATACCAAAATGATCACGTAATCGATAATTACGTTAAACCTGCTGTAATTTGACGGACACATACTGTTCCTATGGATACATATCATTTGCACTAAAAACTTGCATCATATTGTATGCTTACAATCACTTGAAGTGTTTGTTGCATTTCTTAATTCCTTAAGTATAGTTCTAAACTGAAAGGTTAATAATATGCCCACTAGGGTTTTTTGAAGATTAAAGCTGCATCTTTTACAAAACTAGCAAGCATATAATCTATTGTAGTATTTTTAGAAGGGGTTTAACTTGCACAATTCCCATAAATAAAATCTTCTCTTACCAGTATCAACATAAATTTGTCATCTTTAACACTGATACCCTTATGGCAATTCTGAAAAGTGGAGAACTCCGAGGGCAAAAATAAGAACTAGAAGGCAATCAAGTTTAAAGCAACAGTAGTGAAGAAGTTATTTAAGCTATTTGCCACACATTTAGGGTCAAAACAATACAAGTTTCACAACCAATTTCCAAAGCAAGGAAACCACAACCATATTACTGCTTTATTTCATTTTACTGCTACACACCAGTTTTTTTTCAACTGACCCCAAAGTTTTGTCAGATTTCCAGAACTGTCGTCAACTTAATTTGCCAAGTTGTCTTAGTTTTTCTCTGTATAAGGTTCCTATGGTTGCAAAAAATATACAGACCAGGGTATTTTGTTTTTCTGACTTAAGTCAATATTTCATTTGAATGTCTTATATTCTATCGAGTTTTTTTTTCTTTTCTGCAAATAATGATAGTTCTCCAAAACATGAACACAATTTTTTGAGATTTTCAGTTTCAGAATTCACATGTCAGTGGATTACACCGATAGACAAAAATCACAATTTTAAAGATTTTGCAATTAAGGATTGAAATTACTATTTTAAATTTTCATTGGATGATGAAAAACATTAGCTATTTTAATTTCTGTGAATCCCAAAGGGCTTCTAGAAAACATAAAAATAGCTAATGTTTTTCATCATCACGTGCAAGCTTAAAATATGAATTTCAATCCTTATATTTACATTCTATACTACCAATCAAATTTACTGAATTATCTTCTACCCAGCCCCATCAGTTATCCTAATAAAATGAAATATTTCTTTGTAACAGAGGTGTTGTAACAGCCAGGGAGAGAAAGTAAGAAAGTTGGCAAAGAAACTCGTGAAAATAACGTCTTGCGATACATGAATGACGTCATGCAAACGTCAATAAACAAGGATAGTTATTGGCTTATTATACATTGTGCAAGTTCTCTTATATAAGGCCATGATAAACACTAATCGAACTGAAATTGAAGCTGGAACAGGGGTTTGCCTTTATATCTAGTTTTAGTACTTTTGAAGATATGTCCAATGCTGCAAAATCCAACTAGATATTGTCTAGAAATAGACGATATAATGTATATTATTAGCTCATAAAGATAAGCTATGCATTGTACAAACTACAATCTAAGATTAAACCAATATCAATATAGTATCAGAAGATTTTGTCAAAAAACTAGAATTCCAAGAATAGGATGTGTTGACTGGCCAAACAGAAGTCAAACAATGCCAATTTGTTGAATTTATATCCTGGGCGAAGGGTTATTTTAGAGAAACTTATAAATCACAAAACATAAATCCCATTTCTCCAACCCCTAAGTTCACCTTGGGTATCATACAGATCATACAGATCAAAGTTATAAGCCTATCAACTAGTTTTTAGCCGTTAGTTTAATAAAAAAAATAAACTAATATGAACAATTTCAATGTCTGATTTCGACCTGACCCAGAGGGCAGGTGTGTGTGTAAGGTCAAATTGTTTGCTTCTATGTTAGTCTATAATATACAACATGACCACATTCAGATGTTTTACCTTCTAATCCAACCCACAGGTTGAGGGAGAGTGTAAGTTTTGTTTGATTTGATTCTTTACGTCCCATCAACAATTTTTCAGTTATGTATGGACGGATCTTCCTGTGTTTACCTGTTCGATTTCTCTTGCTCAGGTATTCAGTTTTATTTACTGTTGAGTCCTTATCTTTGCTTTATCTCCTTTTTATATCTTGATTTATATGTTCTAAGAGACAATGCATTGATAAGATAGAGGTCTTTCATGCAAACCAAACTTCTATATGTCTTGATCTACATCTGAACTAAAGGTGAGGTTGGTGCACCGTTAAACCGGTTTAAGCCCTCTAGTAAAATATTTTACTGACCGTTTCAAGGCGCTACTTCTTTTGTGGATCTTTTATGGGGTTTTTTCTGTTTTGTGTTTGCTATGCCTTTGTACGCGTCTGAATATGTGTGCCTTGTGGTCACCTGCTAGGAAAGGGCTGACCTCTTGGCTCTCTTTTGTGGTGTCTTACTATGAGTATGTTACTTTCCCATTGGTCAGGTGTGGTACTTGATTGTATCCATTCCTGATCTTTGCACCCTTACTTTCTTTTACTTAGTACTAAGCTAGGATTAATGTGTCTTGACTCTATGATGGTTCCGACTTAAAGACTTATCTATTGATGAGATGGTAGGGGCCTGATGCTTTGGCTGTTTGTCGGGCCCACCGGGGTTTACCTGTTGGATTTCTTTTGCTCCGGTATTCAGTTTAATTTACTGTTGAGTCCTTATCCTTGCTTTATCTCCTTGTTATATCTTGATTTATATGTTTTAGGAGATGATGCATTGATAAGTTAGGGGTCTTTCATGCAAACCAAATATCTATGTGTCTTGATCCACATCTGAATTAAGGGTGAGGTTGGCGCCGTTAAACCGGTTTAAGCCCTCCAGTAAAATATTTTACTGACCGTTCCAAGGCGGTACTTCTTTTGTGGATCTTTTATGTTTTTGTTCTGTCTTGTGTTTGCTATGTTTTGTGCGCGTCTGTTTATATGTGCTTCGTGGTCACCTGCTGGGAAAGGGCTGACCTCTTGGCTCTCGTTTGTGGTGTCTTCTGTGAGTTTGTCACTTTCCCATTGGTATCCTGGGTCAGGTGTGGTACTTGATTGTATCGATTCCTGATCTTTGCAACCTTACTTACTTTGCTCAAGGACACAACGGAGTTATGCTGGTGAGGCTCAAACCCGCAGCCACTCTGTCTCGAGTCAAGCATTCTACCACTAAGCCACTAAGTTTCTGGGAGTGTGTAAGTGAATAATATGTGCTTGCATGGTGCTCTATGCTCCATTCCCCTTAATTTGTTATGCAACATGGTCATGTTCTGAAAATGTTAACTTTTGACCTACTGACCCCACCCCAGGATCAGGCGGGGGTTTGCAGGCAAATATTTGCTACCATGTTGCTGCATTCGTGATTCTCTTTAATTTGATACATGACCATGTTCTGAAAATGTTGAATTTAATCGCATTGATCCTATCCCCAGGGTCTGCAGGGGGCACTGCTGGCAAAATATTTGCTACCATGTTGCTGCATTCTTGATTCTCTTAAGTTTGATTTGCAACATGACCATGTTGTGGAAAAGTTTAATTTCGACCTACTGACGCCATCCCCAGGGTCGGGGATTAGTGTCTACGGTCAACCATGTGCAACATGGTTGCATTCGTGATTTTCTTAAGTTTGATATGCAACATAACCATGTTCTGAAAAAGTTGAATTTTGACCTATTGACCCCATCCCCAGGATCGGGGAGGGGGTATGTGGGCAAAATATTTGCTACCATGTTACTGCATTCGTGATTCTCTGTAATTTAATATGCAACATGACCATGTTCTGAAAAAGTTGAATTTTGACCTAAAGACCCCATCCCCAGGGTCGGGCGGGGGGGGGGTCTGCCGGCAAAATATTTTCTACCATGTTGCTGTATTCTTGATTGTCTTTAGTTTGATATGCAAGATGGCCATGTTGCGAAATAAGTAAGTAATGGTGCAAAGATCAGGAATCGATACAATCAAGTACCACACCTGACCCAGGATACCAATGGGAAAGTGACAAACTCACAGAAGACACCACAAACGAGAGCCAAGAGGTCAGCCCTTTCCCAGCAGGTGACCACAAAGCACATATAAACAGACGCGCACAAAACACAGCAAACACAAGACAGAACAAAAACATAAAAGATCCACAAAAGAAGTACCGCCTTGGAACGGTCAGTAAAATATTTTACTGGAGGGCTTAAACCGGTTTAACGGCGCCAACCTCACCCTTAATTCAGATGTTGATCAAGACACATAAATATTTGGTTTGCATGAAAGACCCCAACTTATCAATGCATCATCTCCTAAAACATATAAATCAAGATATAACAAGGAGATAAAGCAAGGATAAGGACTCAACAGTAAATTAAACTGAATACCGGAGCAAAAGAAATCCAACAGGCAAACCCCGGTGGGCCCGACAAACAGCCAAAGCATCAGGCCCCTACCATCTCATCAATAGATAAGTCTTTAAGTCGGAACCATCATAGAGTCTGAAGTCCGACCCACCGGCGTGCAATTAAAGAGGAAAGCAAAGTTGCCAACCGTTATTGGGTTCACCAAGTTGAATTATTACTTGCGGACGCCATATACAGGGTCGGGGGGTGTCTGCAGGCAAAATACTTGCTACCATGTTGCTGCATTCGTGATTCTCTTGATTTGATATGCAACATGACATTAGTCAGAAAAAGTTTAATTTTGACCTATTGACCCCATCCGCAGGATCGTGGTGGGGGGTGGGGGGTCTGCGGGCAAAAAGTTGCTATCTTGTTGCTAATCCTTGATTATCTTTAATTTGATATGCAATATGACCATGTTCTGAAAAAGTTGAATTTTGATTGTTGACCCATCTCCAGGGTCGGGGGTCGGGAGGGGGGGTAGGGGGGTCTGCGGGCAAAATATTTGCTACCATGTTGCTGCCTTGTCATGCTCATTAATTTGATATGTAACATGACCAGGTTCTGAAAGAGTATAATTTTGACCTACTGATCCCATTAGGGGTAAAGGTGGCCTGCGAGCAAATAATTGCTACCATCTTGCAGCATTTCTGATTCTCTTTAATTTGATATGCAACATGTCCTTGTTGTGAAAAAGTTGAATTTTGACCTTTTGACCCACCCCTAAGCTCATCCAGGTCGTGAGACACAGGCCTTCGATCGAAAATCATGCTTGATATGTTTCACATTTATTTTACCCCAGTCTGCATGCGAAATTATCGTAAAAATATTGACAACTTACTGAGTTATTGTGAAATTGAAATATTCGACCTTTAACCCCCACCTAAGGGATCAGGGGGGATGGGGTAACATTTTTATCACTGCCATGCTTACCTACTGGCACTGGGCAATCATGGCCTATAGCGAGAATTTGTCAGATATATTAGTTTTGGAGACATGTGAAGTTTTATACCACAAAAAAAGCCAATATAGCTTTTGAATTAGCCTAAACCTAAGTCAAAAAGGGTTATAACTCAGTCAAAAGTTTGCAAATGACCTCCAAAGTCAAACTAGACCTGTATTTAATGATGCTTTACTCTTCTGTAAAATTTTAAAGCAAGTGTTGTCTCCCTACAAAAGTTATTGATCGGAAACCACAAATTTATAATTCAGCAAAATTCTAAGTCAAAAAGGGCCATAACTCAGTCAAAATTATCTGGATTACCCCCCTTTTGAACTTGACCTGTATTTAATGATGTTTGACGCGTCTGTAAAGTTAAACGAAATCGATACATCCCTTCAAGTGTTAACAATAGGACGCGGCAGAAGACGACGAGGCCCCGCGGGAGTCATGATCCCTATGTCATCCTTGCTTCGCAGGCGACACAAAAATTTCATTAACATTATGTTTGTTTAAAACCCTTTCTACACAATGGCATATCAGAACCAGATTTTTTTCGTCATGTATATCTTTATTAAGAAAACCATTTACACATCACAAACAAAATAACATAATTTAAGCATCAGATTCTATATCATCACTTGGAAGTGCTATTCACTTAAAAAAATATAACAATAACTTATTTATTGACAAGATGATGTGTAAATGCAATTCTAGACGTTGTAAAAAGAACTTATGAAAATTTGGATAATGGTAAAAGATAAACCAAGTACAACATGGGGAACGAGTTGAAGAATGAAATAAATAGGTAAATACATAAATAAATGAATAAATATACTTAACTACTGAAGTAACCTGACACATACGGTGTGTCAGTTTTTTGGTAGTTAATGAATACGATGCACACTTGTCTTTCCATTGCGTAAAGCTGAACAAAGGTAGACTAAGATGCACTGAGATTATTTGAAAAGATGAACTAATTTCAGACGTCAGCTATCAAAACGTCACGTAACCCCTAAAATCAATTGTCGCAAGAACAAAGAAATCACGCAAGCTCACCAGAAACCGCTTTAGTGTGATTGTTTGTTATTTCATTGACATCTTCTTGGCATTCAAAATAAAACATGCAAGCATTGTTCAACCCAAAAGCCTATTTTCATTTTATTAACGTCATTTTTTTCGTTTTCGGCCTTTTATGAGCTTTTAAAAAGCACTGCCACTTTTTCAACTTTTTTCACTTTGTATGAGGTTTGGAATGCATTTTGACAATGATTCAGTCCTTTTGAACTCCGTAGCTGCCGCCTACGTCCATTTAGCGACGTCAGGCGTTACAATGACATGCTGATATGTGTATACTGCAAAGCTTGGAATTCATACGCGATTAAAGTAAAGTGTTGCCAATAGGCACTATAACAAAGTAGACAGCACACACTAAACGGCGACATACGTTGACAAAGAAAAAACGGTTATTATACATAGTTTACGTTGTTCTTTAATTGACGTTTAACTCGATTTATTCCGCTTTTACCATTTAACGTGAAGCGAAACATAAGTTCTGATTTTTGAAAATGCATCCTCTTACAATGATTGGTTGAATTCAAGTCATTTCAGTTTCTAGAAAATGTTTAAACAAAGGAAAAAACACTGCCGTTTAGAAAACGTCAAAAGCAAAAATTAAAACCCCCGTATCATACGTCTCAGCAAGAAATTGCAAATTTTTCATATACACTTTTGTCTGTACTGGTATTGGCATTGCATACATGACAAAAGTTTTCAAAAAATATCTAAACATATATTCCCGAGGCAAAAGTGATAAATACGGTGTTTTTGACATTGTTACGTCATGTTCCATATTTGATAAATATATTTTTTCAAAGAATACTTTCTAATGTCTTTTTATCAAAATAATCATATCGGCTTAGCTTTATATTTTTTTGTTTTTTACGAGTTTGAAGCAAGTAAAAAGCGTCAGGTTTCTTTAGTAGTTCAGTATAAGTTTAACCTGTAATTATATACATATAGCATAATTTAGTGCTTCGAACTAGGCAAATACCATTTTAAGATTCTTAAAGGACTGAATAGTATTAACGCGGTATGACTTGATCTGATATAATATGCTGAAAATTCAGTAGATATACGTTTTTAAGATAACCAAGCATCTTTATTTTGAAGGATAAGTTTATTGTGCTCGGGAAACAAATTGTTTTGTTATAAAAATACCTAGGAAACCCCATTTCTGATTATGATAATCAAGTTTGTCTTTAGACAAGGCAATATAATTTTCTGTTTCTTTTCTTTGTTTTTGTATTTTTAACACCTTCAAAAATTGTTGTTGTTGTTTTGTTCTGTTTGTATTTTGATGTACAGATGTAGAATTTTGCTATCAGAATTATAATATTAATCATTTCATTTTTCATACTATTACAATATAGTATTCCAAAACTTATATTCAGATACGAAATGCCAACTTGCATGTTATGGTCATTGCTTAGGCTGCTGTCCGTTCTAAGGCGGTGGTTCTGTTGTTGTTGACTTTTTGTTTATTGTTACTCCCATTGTGGGAGTCTATAATTGTTCTATGTTTTGTTGTACGTTACTTTATGTCCATTCTAGTATTGCAATCATCTTGATGGGGAAGAGAGAGCTGGTTGCTTTGCTTAATTTGTCTTCCTAGTGTCTCGTGATGGTTGAGCGGCTCTTCCTCGCGATGCAACGGGGTTGTCTTTGGTTTGTGATTGTGATATTTCCTGATCATACTCTCTTACTATTTTCAAGGGTTGAAATAAATTCCCAAAATCAGTTTACATTGTTCTCCTCTTGCATGAAACAGAAATCGCACAGACTTGTGGGAGCATTTTTGCATTTAAATAAATATCTGTTATTTGGCACAATGCGCATCAAATATCTTTAATGATAATTTCTTAATTTTGCATCATTTGTACATGGAAACGCCATCAGATATGCATAGTCCCAAACGATATTTTGGTCTGAAAATGTGTGTTTCCATTTCAATTCTGACTTCTTATTGCTGTTATTTTGAGATTGCATTTGAGTACTGTATAGAAATTTGCTTATTTTATTTTGTTTTGTATTTAATATATGAAGTATTTTTGTTTGTTTATTTGGTTCCTGTATAAGTGGGGTCTCCTCTTTATGCAATACATCAAGTCTTCATGAATGTTATTAATATTTGGTAATATTTAAGATAATCTTTAGTAGATATGTCGTTAGATTTTGAAGTTCATCAAAGTTATAAAATTGCTTTAAACTGTAATAATGTGTTCTATGTATTTGCTGTCTTTTTCCTGCCATTGTTTATAGTATAAAATATTATAACAACATTTAACATCAGAATTGTTTCATATGCATTGTTTGAATATACTTTTTTTGCGTCTCACTTTGATTTATTTTACACCATGCAGTCAGTACATTCTTAAAAATACATTGTTTTTTCATACAAGGGTACAATTGTTTTCCTTTAAATTACATTCTAATATGAGTTTGCCCCCATATTTATCAAGATTTTGTTAAAAGAACGTTTTCCAAATGTAGAATTCATTTCGTTTTCGAAAATTCGTTTTAACCAACTTGCTTTTAGTAAATACAATGAAATGTCCTAGATTTATCAATCTTCAACCACCATTTGTATAATCTTGATACAATCTAGATCTTTGAATTTTGTCTGGTTTTAAATCCCTTATGAATGAATATATTATAGAATTTAATTTGTTTGTTGTTTGTTTTGTAGGGTCAGGAAAACTGTGAAAGGGCATATTAACTTTGGAAGGGCAAATGTTTTTACTACAGTGATTTTACACATCAAGGTCAATTTTCAGTGACTCCAGGGTTTCAAACAGTTGCTTAAATCACGCAACTCTGGCAGATATATATTCTTGCATGTGCTTGCACTCAGAAAAAAGTTATACCTAGCATTGTAGCTGATTCAGAGATCCAGGAAAATTTCAGTTGTTTCATGTATTTAATTTCAGTATTTCTTAAGGATCCTATTCTTAATACAGAGGTTTTCTTGTTATAAGTTTTAAATCTGATATTAATTCAAAAGCTTCTAATATATTAATGAGCACATTGAATGATTTGAAAGAGCCATCTAGTGCGAACAGTGTACTCTTAAATTCCATATCAAATATTGGTATTTCTTTGAAATCCTTATTTTCTCTTACGGCCTCAGCCAACAGTTTGATGCATATAATAAATAGATAAACTGATAATGGGCCACCTTGTCGTAAGCCTTTCTGATATTAAATAAGTCTGTCATATATTGTGAATTAATGACTGATTTTTTGGCATCATTATAATAACATTTAATCCAATTTATTACATCAGAGCCAAAATCGAAGCATTTTAAACAATTAAACATAAAATTATGACTAATACTATCAAATGCCTTTTCAAAATCTGCAAATAATAACAGTCCTGGTAAATTCATCCTCCAGCTTTTCTATGTTTCTTGTATGAGTCTGATGTTCTCGCCTATTTATCAACCTTTAATAAATTCTGTCTGTGACTGCTCGATGATTTTTGTTATAAATCTCTTTATACTATTGGATATAGTTTTGTTATAATTTTATAGTCTGTTATCAACAATGTGATAGTCGCCAATTATTTCAATTGCTTAGGTCGTAATTCTTTTTTTTGGAAGTAACGAAATTAAACCTTGTTTTTGCATAGCTGTCATGTTCCCGTTTTAAAAAGAATAATTTAAGGATTTCACATGATGAGATTTTACATCATTCCAGTAAATTCTATATAAATCTGTTGTTATTCCATCTGAACCCATACTTTTGTTGTTGTTTTCCTGCCTTTAAGGGCTATTGTACATTCATACTCAGATATAGGGCCTACAATATTATATTTTTCTTCTTCTGAAAGTTTTACATGGATGTTTTTTATTAAATTTGTTAATGTCATCAGCATCTACTTCTTGATATTTATATAATGTTTTATAGTATAGTTCCAATTCTCTACTATTAGTTTATTGTTTGTTATGTCTTACCCATTTTTATTTCATCTATTCATTGTTTTTGCACTTGCTCTTTTCTTTTCTAAATTTGTGAAATACTTAGATTTTTTCACCCCCTTCAACATATTCCGCTCTTGCCTGTGCTATAAACCTATTGATCCTTTTTCTTGTAATTCTTGCAGCTCAGATTTTATTATCTTGAAGTGTTTTACGTCTTCTTCCATTTTATGGCTTGTGGATATATCTCTCTGTATATTGTTGATGTCTTCAATAATTTTTAGTGCAAGCTCTCGATTTATCTTTTTCATCTTTGAAGCATATTGAATATTTGTATTCCTTTAAGCAAATTTTATTACTTCCTGGTTTGCATTTACATTATTGGTAGCTGTTTCGTTAATTTTTATGCTTTATTTTTTCCTTATATTCACTATGTAAAAAAGACTATTATTTATTTTGAAATAACCAGGCCCGTGTTGTTCATTTGTAAAAAGCATACTGATAGTTACTACTAGGTGGTCTGATTTAAAACCAGGAATTATTTCACAATCACAAACTGTGTTGGCTAAGGAATTTGACATTAGAAAACAGTCATATCTTGAAAAGATATATTGCTTACTTAAAGAGTGTCATGTGAATTGCATACTATTGCCATTTAACACCCTCCAGATATTACTAACATCAAAGTGTTCAATGGCTATTTGAATACTTTCTCTGCTTTTAATATGAGTGTTAGGAATCCCTCCCATTTTATCAAGTTTATGTTCTAGTACTGTATTATAATCACATCCAATAATAAATTCACTCTTCAATTTCTTCTAAGAAATCGCATAGTGTTTCAAAAAAGGTCCTTTCATCAGCATTTGGTACATATGCATTTATAAAAACAACATTGCGTTCATATATTTTAATTTTAACCCCTTGAATTTTCACAGGGATCATTTCTTTGTTATCAACAAAGTCGTAACCTTTTGCTTATCTAACGTCATACAAAAACCACTACTTCTACTACTGCTTCTACCGCTGAAATAGAAATTATATGGGCTCTTTGCAGACCAGACTATTTCAACATATCTTGTAGAAAACAAACGTTAAATTGTTTAGTATGAAAGACAGGTAAACAATTGTAACCTCTTTATATTTTGACCCAAAGTAAGAAAGATGACAAAGATCAGGAATCGATACAATCAAGCACCACACAAAGCTTCTTACATTAAATGAGCATTAAGACAACTTAATTTTATAATAGAAAAGTGATATTGAATACTGTCCTTGAGAGACATGCTCTAGCCACATGGTTGGTGAAAAATACACATGAAATTAAAAAAGGTTAATAATAATAATAGAATAATAACTCATTATGATAATTAAGCAAATAAGATATAAAAAAAAAAGTTTGAAGGATTGCATAATGAACCAGAATTTTATGTTATTTAGTTAATGAATTTTCTTAAAGAGCCTTTTACTGATCAATTAAAAAAAAGAATCTAGCCTTATAAAAAGAAAGTGATAATTAATGAAAAATGCTACAATCACATAGTTGTGACCAACCAAAGGCACTGTTCAATAAATTACTGGGACTTCTTTGCATTTACCCTGTATTTAGGATTCTTCAACTTTTTTATTTTCTTCTTACCTTCAGAAAACCTCCTGAGCAATTTAATTCATATGGTATGTCCTTGATATCTACATCATATACAGCCAATCGAACCTTCGTGTGCTCACCAGCTATAATACGCCATAAACAATTTAAGTGTCGATCGAAGAATGTGTCTCCATCAGAATCAAGTGGGCGAAAATGACCTGTCGGAGCTGTTAGATCTCCACCACATCGATCTGATGGATCTGCCAAAATAAATCACATGTGGAACCTCTTAGTTGGGCTGCTACATAACAAATAATCTGGAAAACGGATCCTTCAGAAATAGAGAGAACCTACATTATTGAGTCTGTTCATGAGAACTAATAGAAAGTGCAACAATACTCAGACCCCTAGCACCGACGTAAGCGATGTTCTGCTTTCAGTCAGAACCCAATATTCCTAAAGGACCAGCTTATGAAAAAATAACAACACTATTTCAATGTACGGGGAGAAGTTTTACCAGCTTCACGCGGCACAACAACACAACCTGTCTTTGATATTTCCAACAAAGTGGGACTCAAACCATTATCTACTGATACTAGCTAGAAAATTGAAATGTCGTCTGTAGTAAGTATACATTTTTCCTTTCCAAAAAGCAAATAACATGATTCTAAATGTTTTTCACCTTGTGTATACTTGTATTTTCATCGACAACTACCCGACAACTTTATTTTATCAAAAAATTCCAACGTTTAGGTTGTATGAATATATAGTAGAGGGGTCGGCTGTGGTTTCAATCAAAAAGGGGGCTTCGCTGAGACTGATTCAAAATTTATCATAAAGTTTGACATGTTTTGATAGAGCCGAAAGTTTACATCACAACCTATTGGTAATTTTTCATTTTTGCACTCTTTTGACAAGAAAAATTAACAAAAACTGAGTTTTACTTATGTCATAAAATGTCCTTTACAGTCCACCATACTTTGGTGCGGTGATGCACAAATATTGCATTGGGACGCCGGAAGTGTCGAGATTGTTGTGCAGTACACGGTAAATGGCTGACGGATACTTGTATAATATTGTAGACAAAAACATTTTATCACAATAAACACATTTCTGTGTTCTTTTATGCCTAATGGGCCTCCATAGGAGCACTAAATTGCATAGAAATTGCTACTTTATTACAAAATAAATATGATAGTAATCCATAATGTCCATTTACAGCACCAGAAGGTTTTAATAATATTGTTGACAAAAACATGTCATCTCCATAAATTATTCTTGTGTTGTTTTATGCCATATGGGCTTCCATAGGAACATTGTGGATTACCTGAAAATTCCTATTTTTTGAAAATGAAATTTTGACAGGTTTTGTTTAATTGATTTTTCCATATTGAGTGTAAATTGTAGCCATGTATGTATCATATATGTTAAGATATATGAGAAAATATCAAGTGGCGATTTGGAAGTTTCGTTCGGTATACAAATAGTTTATTATTCAAACTTTCCGCGTGCATAGCTTAACTAGAGACATAAGTGGCAGCTATCTAAATTCAATAATACGCAGATGACGTGACAGACATCGAGTAAACATGAATATTAACTTTTCTGACCAGAATTGTCTGACGAGGTATAACTCAAATGTATTTAGGGGTGAAACTGGACCCGATGGTCAAAATATATTTGGTCATACAAATGCGTTGATAAACGATAAGTATGTTTTTGCGAACGCCTATACTTGTACGTTTTTAGACAATAATTAAGATAGCTCTTGTTTTTATAAAAACACTCGCTTATCTATAGCATGGGTCTGGTACTACCTTAAGCAAAGTTTGGGAAAGATTTGACAGACTAACATCTGTGCTGTACAAAGGATTTCTACGGTTTAAAAACGAACTTTTACGGTTACCATGTATTGAGCAATGCTTATTACAAAATTATTACGAAACGGTGCGGTCTTAATTAGTTGCACTACATATGGGTAGGGAATAGCATAAGATTTCAAGGTATTTTACGGTCCAAGGAAAAATACGGATTAATATGGTCCACGACTGTCTATAAAATATCTAATCAGACAACCCAGGAGGAGAAGAGTAATATAGGTCAGAAAACGGAAGTTTAATCCCTTAACCCTTATGTACTAATAGATTTCTTCATACAGGTTGATAGAATTAAGATTGGATTGTCATATTATAGGTTCACAGGTCACATCTTTCAAATTTTAATGTTTATTGATAGAATTAAGATGGGATTGTCATATTATAGGTTCACAGGTCACATCTTTCAAATTTTAATGTTTATTATATTTACCTTAACAAACAGTGCAGATTCTGATGAAATGCAACTTTTGTGGCATTGCATCTTGGTCTTCACTGTTTGTCAAAGTACTCATTTAGGAGTCAATGGTTTAACATCAATGTAAAGTATTCATTGTAGCGCAGGATGGGAGAGAAAGTAGAAAAGACCTTTTGGGCAAGACCAAACTGAATCTCCTGGACTAGCTTATTCGATATAAACAGTTAAGGACCGTATTATTTTATAATTTTCCTCCTTGGATATTTCCTAGTAAAAGTAAGTTAGGGTGCAAAGATCAGGAATCGATATAATCAAGTACCACACCTGATCCCGGATACCAATTGGAATGTGACAAACTTACAGTAAGACACCACAAACGAGAGCCAAGAGGTCAGCCCTTTCCCAGCAGGTGACCACAAACATATAAACAGACGCGCACAAAGGCATAGCAAACACAAGACAGAAAAAAACATAAAAGATCCACAAACGAAGCCCTGGAACGGTCAGTAAAATATTTTACTGGAGGGCTTAAACCGGTTTCATGGCGCCAACCTCACCCTTAACTCAGATGTGGATCAAGACACATAGATATTTGGTTTGCATGAGAGACCCCTAACTTATCAATGCATTATCTCCTAAAACATATAAATCAAGATATAACAAGGAGATAAAGCAAAGATAAGGACTCAACAGTAAATTAAACTGAATACTGGCGCAAAAAAAAATCCAACAGGTAAACCCCGGCGGGCCCGACAAGCAGCCAAAGCATCATGCCCCTGCCATCTCATCAATAGATAAACCGTAAAACACCTTGCAAAACATTGCTTATCCTTACCTATCTGATATGCAATTTATTGTAAGTGTACCGTTCCGTAACAAATTCGTAGCAAACCTTAGCTAAAACGTGGTGTAACTGTAATAGTTTGAATTTAAACCGTAGAAAACCTTGGCGACTTAGGGACTACGAATAAGTAAGGACAGTACGTATTAAATACAGTCTAAAGCGGAGCAGTACAGTCTAACACGGTTTACTTAAGGATGTGCTACAGTTGTTTGATTCGTGGTCAAATTTTGAGCACGTTAAAAACTTGTCAAGGATGAGTACAACTACGTATGATTATGGATGCAGTATGGAAATCATTGACAAATACGGATTGCCACGAATAATGCCGGATCGTATCCGTGGCTAATTCTGCGTCCAATCCGTGAATGTGTGACGTCCTATCTCGTTGCCACATCACGGTGCATTCGTATCGGATTAAGGGAATTGTCGTTTCCAATGCCATCCGTGAGAATTGATCCATGGTAAAACCGGCGAGGGGATCCGCGAATGTGTGACATGGGCATAAGACCAAACTTTGGGAACTACGAAAAAGTAAGGACAAGTACGGATTAAATACGGACTAAATGGGATCAGTGCGTTCTAACACGGTTTACTAAGGATGTGCTATGGTTGTTTGATCTGTGGTCAAATTTTAAACATGTTCAAAAACTGTCCAGGATGATCAAAGATGTACAAGTACTATAACGTATAATTACGGATGCAATACGGTAACCTAAGGACACATACAGATTGCCACGAATGATGCCAGATCGAATCCATGGCTAATCCGGCGTCCAATTTTCTGAATATGTGACCTTGGCATCAATCTCGAGGACATATTTGCTCATACAATGTATGTTTACATCAAGGTTTTACACATTACTTTATAGGTTCGGAGACGCAAGTCTGACAGGAGTATATGGACAGCTATTTCGCATGTTAGATTCTTAGATTGTGTAGATAGAGGATGAAGTCGCTATAAGAATTATGTATACCTTCTTCTATACGTGCATAGGTTGCGTTGAAGCCTTTTCCTTCTATGGTACTGTCAGAAACGAACTGTATGTAAACAACATCAGCATAGGTGCTAATCGATGCAGGAACTGTTGTACCACAATATATGCCAATAAGCGTCGTTTCACTTGCAGAAACTGCAGTCACCTAAGTAAGCATTGAGAGAGATAACCCATCATGGTCTACAGTATAATTTGGGCCTGGAGGCGAGAAGATCTGTCTTTGGGGGTTTACGAACAACAAAGGCGCAGACCAGCCAGCGCATCCGTGCAGTCTGATCAGAACCTTTGTTTTTCTTTTATTGGAAAGTATTTCATCTTAACTTGCTACAAGTGAATTTTTATTTTTGTAGCTAGTCTGTGTAGCTGAGGAGATTGGTTTGAGTCTCGCTTTGTCAGAAAGCCCGAAGACAGGTTTAGTCCCGTCGAAGCCCATTTGAATCTAATACCAAAATGAGGGTTTTAACTCCAGTGACTTTCCTTCAATTTAGTTGTTCAAATAAAAGTAAATGTACAGAAAGACTTCATGTTTTCTCTTTTCGACATTAACGGATGATTTCCTGAATACTAATAATCCTTACCATGAGCAAATAATCCTAACTATAAACCAATTGCTAAGTTTCATCTTAACTTTATGGTGAACGAAAATTTCAATTCAATTATCAATTTTGAAATGGTAAATTTCCCAATTGTGGATGGAAAAGTATCTCGTTCCACTTCTCATTGTGCCTCCATTTCTCAGCTTATTTGTTTTGGAAAATGTAAGTTATTCAACAAATAAAACCGATTTTAGACTATTTTAAAATAGTAAAACAATACTATGGATAGCATAACATTATTCTGAAAGAAGGCATATGAGAGCTGGTATTTAATGTCAATTCAGTTTATAATTCTAAAAGGCGTACTCAAATGCCTTCTTTTCCAGATACGTCTAAAAGATCACCAAGCATTTTAAAAGAGTGGGGTATTGCAGGTTACAAAGTAAGAAAGGGGCAAAGATCAGGAATCAATACAATCAAGCACCACACCTGACCCATGACACCACATGGGAAAGTGAAAAAATACAATAAAGCATCACATGCAAAAAAGCAAAGAGGTCATCCATTTACTGTCATGTTTTCTGCCTAGTACACCGCGAGGGAAGATATTGAATGTATATATATTTGGTTATATTCTAGGGATGCCTATAGAGAACCATTTCTTTATTTTCTTGCAATTTGTGACATTTTCTTATTGTTATAGACCTGTGTATTAGCTGAACCTGTATGGTTTACAGCTTTCAAATGTCGCGGAAAGTAAAAAAAACACTCAATGCTTGAAAAAAAAACATTTTTCTATATTTTAGTAATATTTAGGATCATTTGACCTTTCAATCAAAGTACGTAAGGAGGCAAAGATCAAGAATCAATACTATCAATTACACACCCAAAGCTAGGCCTCCACAGGGGAAAGTGACAAAACATAAAAAGCACAACACACATGAGAGCCAAAAGATTAGCCCTTTCACAGCAGGTGACCACAAGACTGCAATGAATAGACGATAAAGCATGACAAACACTAAACATAAATAACAAAAATGATCTGCAAAAGAAGCACCAGCTTGCAACAGTCAGTGAAAAATATTTTACTGGAGGGCTTAAACCATTTCACAGTGCAAAATCCTGAAAACACATGATTCATAATATCATCAATAAGCGTACATATGTCGGTTATCAGAAAAACTCAATGTTGGTCTCACTGTGTTTGCTTCAAGTAGACATGAATACCCACTGAGGAGATTATGCTGATTTTCGTAATCATATTTTAAACTTTCCCCAAATGTTTATTTGTTAGTATGTTTTGACTTGTACCCCGGTTAGGGGTTTTGGTCAATGAATAAAACTCTCAAAAACTCTCAAACTCTCAATGATTAGAGCTTAGATGATTCTAATTACTTGATAACAAAATACATATAAGAAATAGGCACACCTAATGGGCAACCAGCCACTATTTATTCTGAGAGGATCGCATAGTATACGGTATCTCTAATCTTGTGAGTCAGTTCTCGTGTGAGTAAAAATGTAAGGAAGAAGGCAAATATATACCAGGAATTAATACAATCAAGTATTACATCTGAAACAGGGCACCTTATCGGAAAGTGACAAAAGTACAAGAAAACATCACATACCGAAGCGCTTAGAGGTCAGCTCAGCTTGTTTCCCCAGCAGCCTCACAGGTAACAGTACCATACCTTTATGCGCTCTCTTTAAAGCTGCATTTTACCGTTTTCATAAATTTTAACAAATTATATCTATCAAAACAACAGCATTTATGTTAAAAATCAACTGTCTAGAATTATTGGAGGGACGTAAATTATTCCTATCAAGAGAGAAAAATCACCTGTTTTATTAGATAATTCACTGTTCCATGCAGCGTTCAGCTGTACTGAACATATTTATTGTGAAAACATAACTTAAATTCTATTTTTAAAAATGATTTCAAAAGAAAAAATTTTTTTTCGAAAAATGTTCATAGTTACAGATCTAGTCTCTTTAATATTTTTCTTTGATTTTCATTCCCTCTCTCTCTCTCTCTCTCTCTCTCTCTCTCTCTCTCTCTATACTTTTGGATGAACCTAGAGTCATTTGTGCTACCATAGATTCACTTCATATTTGCATCTACGTACTAGCTACCCGATCCCATGTTGTTATATTTATGTATAACCTGAATGTGAAACAAGGCTGGAAGACACAAATTATGCCCTTAAAAGCAATATGTCAAAGACGAGCACTAATAAAGAAGTACTGCCTTTGAACGGTCAGTCAGAAAATTAATGGAGGCAGTTACTAGTTTCATTAGCCTTTAAGCCTACTTAAAACCTCACTCTGAGTAACAGGAAATAAAGATAATCCTGCAAGCTATTTTAAAGGTACTGGAACCCTAGAACTTCAATTTTACTTTTTTGTATTTTTTCAATGATAATGATGATGACGGCGCATTTTTCAACAGAAGAATCAGGTTGTTACTTCGATCAAATCGACTCCATATAGATACCTGAACTTGGCGACTTCGTAAAAATCAGGCTTTCATACTACAGATGAACAGAACGGAGCCTTTAAACGTAACAGCAATTGACTCTAGTTGTTGCCACTGAAGGCAGCAACAACTCGCTTGTAAGTTGCTATAATTCCAACTCAACGTTTTTGTCGTTTTTTCGGCGAATTTGATTGGTATGTTGGTAAAATTAAATGTTTTTTACACTTCAATAAAAACCCGTGCGTATGAATATTTGTTATCTGCCTTGATTTCTCAGTGCTAATAACGAACTGTACATAAAACTTCGAACACAAGTGACAAGTAGGGTACCTTATTGTTGTGTCCGAGATAAAACATTCACCAGTTTAAATATAGTTAAACATGTTGAAAGCTCATTTGAAACCCTAACACCGCATGAGGCTGCATCTTAAAAGCAACAGGAGGAATTCTAAGAAATGAACCCGATGACGTGGCTATGTGACGTCACTTAACACAGTCACGTCATCGAAGAGAATCAGCATCAAAACAATGGCTACATCAACAACGAAATATTTCAATACAGTTTGACAGCGTGAAAACGAACTTTTTAGGTTAAAGCTTAGGGCCTACTAATGTTAGAATTTTAGGCAGGTAAACTTGTGCTTTTTAAAACCTGTCATTCCGTGGACTGGAAGGGCCTTAATCTAAATGCTCTTCAATGAGCCCAGCAAGCTAAAGAAAACCAAGCTAAATGGAGTTGTTTATTAGCTCATACTCATATACTCGCTTCAAATAAAGTGCAATTTTAATTATTATCTAGCATAACAAAGTGACATAATTTTCAAGATGACTGCCCCATCTTTCATAGACAGCGGTAACGGGCGGTAACGAACTACTTTCCTTCAGTGGGCTTTTGAATTTGAAATGTTGTCAACAACCTTTTACAAATGTGCTGTTTTGTTCCAAAGTTGGAATTATAAGGAATGAAATTTAATTGTTTGGTTTTTATCGATGTGTAAACTCCGGCGAATCACTCACAAATTTAACATAAAGCCCTTTGGGCTTTATTCAATTTGTGAGTGATTCGCCGGGTTTACACATCGATAAAAGCCAAAAAATAAAATTTCATTCCTGTAATAAATAATCATAAAGGACAAAGTCTCTTGGTCAAAGACCACGCCGCAATGTCGATGGTAATTTCTGTTTATTGTCTAGTTCACTTAGATGCTTCATAACTTACAACTTACGAAACTCAAATTAGAAATTCTAAACCAAAGTACATAAATAGAAATGTAAGGAAAACAAATACAGGTATAAGTTGTATTTTTCGTCGTACACACATTCAAAATACAATAATTTCATTGTCCACTATTTTATAGTTTAATAGTTTTGTATTCAAATATAAATTAAGCAAGATACAAACATATAAGAATCCATCATGAGTGTGAGGTTGGGATAGAAAAATACGTCCCGAGGGTCACAAATTGATATTAATAGGCTTGCCAAGTGATGGCAAGCGATGATCGCGAGGGACGGATTTTTCTATCCCATCCTGACACGAATACTGAATTCTTTTTCTTGCTCACCACTGAATACCTCATTACATATTGGAAAAAATGTGAACAAAGAATTCCAGAAAATCCTGAATACGCTGAGATGCGACATGGTGACGTCGTTTTAACAGTGCAATGACCAATTTCCAATTTCGTAAATCTTTACAAATTATCAGTATCAAAACAACTGCATTTATGTTAAAACTTGACTGTCTATAATTATTGGAGGGACGCAAATAATTACCAACAAGAGAAAATACACCTTCTTTTATACGATAACTCACTTTTCCATGTAGTTTTCAGCTATAGTAATCAGATTTATTGTGAAAACTTAACTTAGTTCTGCTTTTACAAATGATTTGAAAAGAAAATAAACATTGTCGAAAAATGTTCATAGTTGCAGACTAAGTCTCTTTAAATAAGTCTCACGGGTTTGTCTGCAGTTTGTGATTGTGGTAATTCCTGATCATACTAACTTACTATTGGTTTAATCTGTTTTTCGAAAATACTTCATAGTTATGTCATACACTTATACATACTTTTATAAAATCATGACCACATGAATCATCCGGCTGTATGTCGATCGCGGTTATATTGAGCTGTAATATGTGTGTGAATCTGTCACCCATCAATGTCCAAGTGCAATCCTGATTAGGCTCATAAAATCCGTCTTTGTCTATGTCGACAGACCTAAGTCTAGCATTCGCAATGCCTGGCTCAAGCACTCCACCACAAAACCCTGAAAAACATAAAATTAGAAGAAATGACACTGATTTAACATGCAACAATGGGCTCACCAATATATTTTCCTCTATTTGATTCTTATATTTTTCTTTTTTTTTTGTATGTGGAGGGGTGGGTTAAGTAATCTCAGTAAAGGTTTACATAAATTTAAAACACAGCCCTCTCCCATCCTAGATACTTTAGCTGCTAACCATTAAAGATAATGATTTTAAAGTTTGTGGCTCACTGTTTGTTGTTGCTCCCTCAGTTGTTTTGTTTTTTATCTTGAGTACTTTCAACTGGGAAAACCAACACAATTCAAGAATCGAATCATGCCTCTGGTATACGTAAAAGTAAGTAATGGTGCAAAGATCAGGAATCGATACAATCAAGTACCACACCTGACCCAGGATACCAATAGGAAAGTGGCAAACTCACAGAAGACACCACAAACGAGAGCCAAGAGGTCAGCCCTTTCCCAGCAGGTGACCACAAAGCACATATAAACAGACGCGCACAAAACATAGCAAACACAAGACAGAACAAAAACATAAAAGATCCACAAAAGAAGTACCGCCTTGGAACGGTCAGTAAAATATTTTACTGGAGGGCTTAAACCGGTTTAACGGCGCCAACCTCACCCTTAATTCAGATGTGGATCAAGACACATAGATATTTGGTTTGCATGAAAGACCCCTAACTTATCAATGCATCATCTCCTAAAACATATAAATCAAGATATAACAAGGAGATAAAGCAAGGATAAGGACTCAACAGTAAATTAAACTGAATACCGGAGCAAAAGAAATCCAACAGGTAAACCCCGGTGGGCCCGACAAACAGCCAAAGCATCAGGCCCCTACCATCTCATCAATAGATAAGTCTTTAAGTCGGAACCATCATAGAGTCTGAAGTCCGACCCACCGGCGTGCAATTAAAGAGGAAAGCAAAGTTGGCAACCGTGATTGGGTTGACTACCAAGCATGCAGTCTGTTGCAATACATTAATGTTATAGCCAATCTTTTTATAATGGGAAATTATTTTAATGAACTGCGCTGAAAAATTATTAGAGCCAACAATCTTCTTCAACTTATACACCAAGTCACCATAGAAATCAGGTTCCGAAAGTCCTTGGCGCAAGAGAGATTTAAGTCCAACTTGGAATTTAGAAATCAAATCATAGTATCGTCTATAAAATTTTGAAAATGTTTTGCGAAGTTTATGATACCGATAGCCTTGTTTAAGAAGTTTCTGAGTTAACAATTTATTGTGAGTGTTGAAGTCATCAACATAGCTAGATGCTCTAGCAAAACGAATGAGTTGAGAGATATAGACTCCATAGGATGTAGAACGAGGAACATCACCATCTAAAAATGGGAAATTGACAATTTCAAAATCAAAGTCGTCACGTTTGTCATAAATTTTGGTAGAAACAATATCATTAGAAATTGACAAATGCAAGTCTAAAAATGCGGCTTCGGTATCAGAGGCATTGGCTTTATTAAGTTGGAGCTCTGAAGGGTATATTTGACTAACCATATTGTCAAAATAAACATTATTAATATTTAAAATATCGTCCAAATATCTGGAAGTAGTGTTAAACGCATCAATAACATCAGCCTGCTTATCATCAGAAAGAGACATCATAAAGTCCCTTTCATAACAAAACAGGAATAAATCTGCAACCAGGGGAGCACAATTAGTGCCCATAGGAATCCCAACAACTTGTCTATAGAGCTTGGTGCCAAATCGAATAAAAATGTTGTCCAACAAAAAGGTCAGCGCATCGCATACATTTTGACACGACCATGCATGATATTTTTTAAGTTTTTCTGAAGTAAAAAATGCATTTCTGTCACTACATGCAAGGTAAGGAGAGCCTTCTCTCTGGAAGGTACTTTCAATAAGATCAATAAGTTTATCTTTAATTAAATTATGAGGTAAAGTAGTGTAAAGAGTAGAAAAATCATAAGTAGACAAACTGGTCGTATTGCAATCTCTAGCTTTAAGTTTATCTAAAATTTCACCTGAATTTTTAATCGACCAAAATAGGTTTTTACCAGATCTCTCATATACCTTTTCACAATATTTGATAACATTACATTACATTAGGCGCATTACACCTAGAAATTATGTTCGAAAAAGTTCCAATTTGTTAGTAGGAACTGCCGTAAAGAAAATTAGTTCTGTAGCATGTGGGTTCAGCCCTATTAAAAATAGTAAGTGAGTATGATCAGGAAATACCACAATCACAAACTGCAGACAAACTTATGCACCGCAAGGAAGAGCCACACGCCAACCACGAGACACCAGGAAGATAAACTAAGCAAAGCAACCAGCTCTCTCTTCCCCATCAAGATGATTGCAAAACTAGAAGGGACAGAAAGTAATGTACAACAAAACATAGAACAATTACAGACTCCAACAATGGGAGTAACAATAAACAACAAGTCAACAACAACAGAACCACCGCCTTAGAACGGACAGCCACCGGGGGGGGGGGGGCTTAAATGCATTTTAACCCCATTTTTCTGATTACCCGAAAAGATAAGTCAGCAGAATAGATGAAGTTGATGTATTGTTCAATGAAATATCGCTAAAAACAACTTCAGTTATAACTGTTTGTTTTGCTGCAATGGCTTCTGTGACGTCAGCATCACGTTATGTTACGTCAGCGTCATGTTATCAAAGTAGATCCTCCCTGTGCATCGAGGTCCAGTTCCACGGAATTTGGGGAGACAATTCCAATTAGTGTATTTTTTTACATTTTAACGGAGTAAGGTAGTCGAGAGCTGACTGGCATATCCTTGTGTTATGTGTTTGTAGTTCTCGCAATGTCATGGTGCCAAGGTTATTTTAGCATTTTCTGTCCATAATCAAGTGCAAATAATATTGTTTTAGCTGAGACTATATTTGACTACTCAGACAAAAACTTTATCCCCTAAAATCAGCTACGAAGTGTCCAGCTGTTAAGCATATTGACTTTGATTTAATTGCTTTTTTGCAGTGAGCTATGGAGTCTTAAATAATCCGTATAAGACAATTCATAATTAAGTTATTTTTTGTGCTATGGTTAGATAGTTTATCTGAAATTTAGTTCTGTATAAACAGCACACTGAAATGCAAGACTTTTCACTGACAAAGTAATGAGTAACAGAGCTATAGATCAGTGGAAGATTTGAAGTTATATGTTAGTCTGTACTTCGGGTTATATAATATTAAGATTGGATAGAAAGATCTGGAATGGATACAATCAAGTAGCTTACCTGGCACTGAAAACATATTGAAAAGTGTCAAAACACAAAAAAATACAATACACAAGAGGATCAAAGGGTTAGTCTTTTCCCAGTAGATTATCATATGGCAGCAAAGAACAGACATGACGGCATTTAAATAATAACAATAAGCATAAATATAAAAAGAAAGATCAACAAGAAAGCACTGTTTTCGGAATGGCCAGCACAGACAAGCATCACTCAAGGCCTTGTAGCACCCGTTAGTGTTAATGCTCCCATTAGTGTTAACGTTTACACTAACAGGAGATATCGCTTCTATAACTGTATACACTAAGCGGCAAGAATGCAGACCCAAAAAACAGTATCAACCGGTAGTGTCAACATTATGAAAACCATGAAATTACAGGAGATTACTGTTTATCGCAGACATATGAGCAGCCATTACAAAACCAACTTTTTGACATTGACTCCTGGATTATGACCAGTTTGACCTACTTTATTAAGTTCCAGTGATTTTGCCTTATATCTTGATAATGAAGGACTTTAAAAACGCACCACCTGCTTAAATGCTAATTTATGTCGTAAATGAATGTTTTCATTATGTGAAAAATAAAATTGACAAGTTCCGTCATTTAACTTGCATTCAGTAAAATAATCAAAACACTGTGGCTTATGATTGCCGTGACGTCGCGATAATCCTGAAACAAAGTTAGTAACGGTGCAAAGATCAGAAATCTATACAATCAAGTATTACACCTGACCCGGGATACCAATGGAAAAGTGACAAACTCACAGCTAGACACCACAAACGAGAGCCAAGAGGTCAGCCCTTTCCCAGCAGGTGACCACAAGGTACATGAAACAGACGCGGACAAAGGCACATTAAAGGCAAGACAGAAAAAATATAAATAATCCACAAAAGTAGTACAGCCTTGGAATGGTCAGTAAAATATTTTACTGGAGGGCTTAAACCAGTTTTATGGCGCGCCAACCTCATCCTTAATTCATAGATATTTGGTTTGCATGAAAGACCCCTTACTTATCAGTGTATCATCTCCTAGAACATATAAATCAAGATATAACAAGGAGATAAAGCAGAATTAAAGATTCAACAGTAAATAAAACTGCCCTATGAGCATTTCTTGGAATTGCCCTATGAGCATTGCTCCTGAGCAAAAGAAATCCAATAGGTAAATATATTCTTAAAAGGGTAAACCCCAGTAAACTCAAATTCAAAAAGTCACAAAGTACCAATACCTCCCATTATGAACGAAAAAAATCAAACCGATGTTTGTTCTTGAAAGCAAAAAGAAAGACAAATCAAATCATAAAGTTTTAGGCCACTGGCAACGTTCATTACGTCTACATGACGTCCTTGACTTTTGACGTAATTGGCCATTTATATCCTAAGGATCAGAAATAATCAAAATATTTTTATTGCCAACAGATACTCCTCAATCAGTTGCATAAAATACAAAAGTGTCGCGACATGCGCAGACGTCACTCGTCTGTTATTGATATTTGAATTTTTTACACTGACGTTAGTAAAGAAACGCTGCGAGTGGGAGTGTAATAAAGCAATTATTTCTGAAAACTTTTGTTTTTTTCCATTTGTTAAGACATATGGATACCACCAAAACGGGTTTGTTTTCAAATCGAATCAAATTCACATTTGTCAGACGACAACTATTGAAAAACACTTACTTCGATATTACGTCAGAATGAACAGCATGAGTAAATCAAAATCATGGCAAATCATGGTCCATTTTGCAAGAGGATAAAAAATGATAAAGAAACATCCTCAAACCCATCATGTGGAAGAGACAGTGAATGTAAAATGGTGCGTTTCTAAAGTCCCTCAGTATATATGAACCATGAATAGTAATTAAGTGAGCAAGAGTTTTATTATTTTGACCTATGCATATCCAATATTGTAAAAACAACAAATGATACAAGAGGTGCAACCGACAAGACACCATATACAAATATATGTAATCCAATATCAGTGAAGTTAGCGTTTACGTAAAACATAGTAAATCCACGAACGCATATTTGGTAATTATCACCAATTCCAAGCAATGCTCATAGGGCAACCAGTCAGTTGTACTGCAAATATGAAATCAGCAAACCGTACAGACCCGTTAAGCAAACGTCGATTCAGGTCTGTCCAGCTTACTTACATTAAAGCAACATCTTTTATGATCTAATGAAGTATACTACCTGCATGAATAATAGTACAGTTCAATACAATAGAAAATATAATGATGACAATACATGTGTGTGCATTTAGACAGATTAATGATAGTTTACGATCATTTTGGTGGAAGTGGAGGGGGGGGAGATTAATATATTGTAAGTTTTAGTTTCAAACTACGTTAATGGTGATCAGACCCCTCCAAAGAGCAGTCAAACCTGGGCACACGCCATTATCGAAAGGTAACTCAAGGGAGCAATAATTAAGGTAGGTGTTTCTTGGTAAATTCAGCTGCACTTTCTAAATCAATGGTCTATTACGTTATCCATATTAGGGTATATCTACAACTGCAGAATCGTGCCATGCAAATATTACGTTTGCAAACAGTATGTTCTGCAAATATTACATAAGCAAATAGTACAGACCCGAATCAGATGTTACAAATGTGGCATCTCATGAGATTTCGTCCCGTTTGTTAACATTAGAGCTTTTCTGTAAACTACGAGATTGATACTTTGGGTGTTTTCAGATAACAGGCCAATTTAATACGCTAAAAACGATTAGATTTGCTTGTGAATATGATTCTTGTTGTTTGCAAACTAGTATGACCTGAATGTTGTCCTAAAATTAAAACAGGTCACTCTGAATTATATTTCATGGTTGAATAATGTTACCCTATCTTTTTCAGGACTCAAAATTCTATCATCAAACATAAGGGAATAAAATCCAACATTGTTAACAAAAAGCGTTGTATCACACATATTATCATCACACGCTCCCGTTAGTGTAAAGTTGACAATAACGGGAGAGATCGCCGCTGTTACACTAATGGTACCGTTATCATTGGGTGAGAGCGGAAAGTACTTTATACTGGACAAATCATTGTGTGAAGCATGTAGGTAAGTTTCAGATTGTTTATTTATGTGGTTTAAAATTATTTACTATGATAATTTCAGCTTCATACCAGTAGTACAAGAAGCATAAGTAAAGGTATTTTCGATGTATTACTCCGTTTTTTCTGCTTATTTTCGTGATTTTGGTTATTTACACGTTTATTCTTAGAAAATCATTATTCTACTTTCGATTTTAAAAGCAACACCGGTACTATTTCATAAATATTTGCCAAAAACGTTATTTAAAATGACTGATGATGCATTATGAGTATTTCATGATGTATATTGTTTCAGATTATATTAATATTTCTAAATGCCGTGCTATGTAAGTGCAATTAATTGCAAGGAAATCATAGAGGGGTCAAAAATTGGTCTGCATTGCGTATTGCAAAACTGATTATCAGCACTGGATGTCGTGTTGCAGACATGCTGTATAGTATGTTATGATAAAATTATAAAAGGGCTTCGATGTTTTTTTTTTTGTAAGATAACATTTAAATACATTTGAATTTTTTTTCTAAAGTGAGAAAACCTGGCAGATGCACACATTTGTTGTTGAATACTAATAGATCAAAGTGACACTCTTCCAGTCGTGGGGTTTCCTAGGCAGTCACTATCCAGGGGTGGGGGATGTACTCCGATATTTTCATATATATGTAGGTTTGGAACATTATTTTTAGTTCAAAATTTAGAGAAAATTTATACTTTTGTGAGTATGAAGAAATTGTGGATATTTTTGTGGGGTCATTACAAAATTGGACTATTTTGGGGGGTCATTTCTATACATTTTAGGGCTTTTAAAGGTCAAGATACAGAATGGGAATATTTTTGGGGCCCCAAATTTCAAATATTTTGGGGTATGCCTACTATTCCTGATTTTTTTAGGGAGGGGGGGGGGGTAAACAGTAGATGCTGGGTCCAAGCCTATGTATGAAGAAAAATTGAAATTCCCCCCTGGGTTATCTTTGGGTACAGATTTATACTTCTAATCTAGCCTTGTAAGGCGGGCTCGGGATTGGGATCCCTTTCTACAACATGCTTCAAATGGCCAGGCTAGAGGCACAGTTTGATAACCCTGATAATAACTCAGAAATACTATTCAGAAATGTCTCCATCTAGATGGGAAAGTCTAAAAGCCATTTACTCCAGGAAGCCATTGTATCTTATATAATCATCATGTATAGGTGTACCACTAATCCTGGTTATCTCAACTTGATGGCCGGCTATGGATATGGATGCGTTTCTCTAGCAGGCTCAAATAGGCCAGGCTATAGGTAAGAATTGCCTCCTTCAAGACGAGAATGTCTAAAAGTCTTTCACTCGAGGTAGCCATTGACTTTGGTGTATTACTTGTTCTGGTTACACCAACTTGGTTCTACGAATTCCGAAAGATCTAAATTAGTAGTTTAATATAAACATGCTTATTTCACTAGATTAGCATGCGTGGATCTAGAGGGGAATAGGGTGTCCGGATCCCCCCCCACCCGAATATCTTAAGTTAATGTGTTTCTATAGATAAAAACGTTTGGAACCCCAACCCAGGAAAAAAGGGACCCCCTCTGAATCGGACCCCCTCTGAATCCTGGGAAAAGCATATAAATAAGTTGAGGACTCATAAAAACGTAGCCAAGGCTGTTTTCTAGCCGTCGGAACTGGATTCAGAGGGGGTCTAATTTTCGGGGGGTCCAAATGCCTAAACCTATAGAAACACATATAACTTAAGATTTTCAGGTGGGTCTGGACCCACTACCCCCCTGACAAAAATTCCTGGATCCACGCATGATTAGCTACATTGCAAATTGAGCATGACGAGTTCGCCAAAGTTCACAATTCAGCCAGTTCATGAGACTGATATTTAATGAACTGGATCGCTTTCCTCACATGAACATGATAAGGTTTTTCGTATAGCGGAGCAGTGAGTGCTACATGCAATACGAGGCTACACAATATCGACCAGGAATTATCTTGACCTTGGCCTTGAATAAACCATTATCGGTGGGGTGGGGGCTACTTTTGTTGGTGATTTTTGTTTTGGGAAAATTGCCTTATCCTCACTGTTTTCTGCGGAATAAAATTCAAATGCCTAAATTAAAGTTGTTGCATTTAGAAAAAATAGATTTATGCATTTTATTTGCAACAAATGCACAAATTGATGCCGCTCACTTTTGTAATGTGTTTCCATAGCAACGCTTTATTTCAGCAGGAACGCATGGCATAAGATCGCGCTCTTTGTTTGCTTAGCAACAGCAACATTTACTTTGTATGATCATGTGTTTGCATATTCTGAGGCAGGATAGTTCAAATATGCCAAATTTGACTGTCGTACGTCAACTTAATTAAAAGATATGTATCAACTCTCATTTACTCTTGAGTTACCCTCGTATATAACTTGATTTGGGGAGAAAACAATGTGTGTCTTTAGAGTTCATTTCAGTGCTATCATAGGCCAGCTCTTAAACCATTGGCCCCAGGTCTATACACGAGGCTACTGGCTTTAAAAGTTTCAAGATATCTTTATTACAAGTTTTTGATGTCCAACTTTGCAAAGGGCAATAATCGAAAAAATAAAATAACATTTTTTTTAATCTTCACTAGGTTATCTACTCATTATCATCTATCAGCTATTCAAGTTTGTTCAGAGCTCCAAGCTGTAAGAATATTTGACCAAATCGAAGTGCCATAACAAAAGCTTTACACTACTTCTGCGACATACTATTCAGTCTGAAATTTTGGGAATGGTCACTTTTGCTCCTCGTGTGCTTTCCTACGCATTTCTAACGACATTTATCTTCTAGTAAAAGTCATCATAGATCATTACTCTATCTTAAAATTGCATTGACCGATAATTTGTTTAAATCAAAGTGCTCAATCGGTCGATTTTCTGTTCACAGGTGATGTGTAACTCTTGCAAGCAATAGTAATTTGCGGACGAGAAAAAAAACAATTTAGACCATAGAAAATGATATCTTTTTGTGCATAAAGCTTTTTAATATCGAAAACAAGAATAAATAAATCACGCTTACCAAGTTGTCTATGTCCAAAACCTTATTACGCAGATAACAAAACACACACCATCATCAAGGTCATAGAAAAACACAATGATTCGTCCACTATACAGATCGACACAAAGGGTCACATGTATTTTCACTCCCAACCAGTGCTTAATGTAAACGCGTTTACAGTAACGGGAGCGATATGTCTCGTTATTGTCAACGTTGACACTAACGCGAGCATTCACACTATCGGGTGTAACAAGGCCTTAAATGTTAAACGGTACCAACCTCACCCTTAGTTTTGGTTAGAATCAAGAGATAAAGATGTTTTTTATGAAAGATCCTTAACCCTTAAAGGTCCAATGACGACTTCAGCAGATGAAAAATTTTGCAACATCTTTCCAAGTTTTTAACAAAAATAAAGTGTGACATTTCATGAGAATATTCAGCTGGCAGATGGTTCTCATGAAAAATCATGCCTTATTTGTTAATTATGAAAAAGCCGCAAAATTTGAAATTGTCGTCTGCTGCAAAATATAGGTGGCGCTTAAAGGGTTAACATATCAATGGTTCAGCTCCATCTACACACAATTAAAGATATAAAAGTGAATAAAAAGTACGATAACAACTCAACCTCAACAGTATTTACAACTTTTACAATTAGGTTCTGAAAATCGTAACGTATCTGAACTAAGGGTGAGGTTGGCGCCGTGAAATCGGTTTAAGCCCTCCAGTAAAACATTTTACGACTATTCCAAGGTGGCAGGCCTCGAAATATCTGAAAATGTTCGCTTGTCCTGTATCGCAAAATTTGTTTGGCATTTATGGGAAAAAGTTTAATTTTCACTAGAAATATCAAAATTTTCACTAGCCCTGAAGCCTGAGGCACTCGTAAATACGAGCAGACGAGTGCTATTTTCGAGCCCCGGGTGGTACTTCTTTTGTGGATCATTTGTGTTTTGTGTCTTGTGTTTCTGATGCTTTCACGTCTGTTCATTGCTGCCATATGGTCACCTACTGAGAAAGAGCTGACCTCTTGGCTCTTGTTGGTGATGTTTATTGTAATTTTGTTACTTTCTCATGTTGTATCCTGGGTCAGGTGTGCTACTTGATTGTATCGTTTCCTGATCTTTGCCATCTCTCTTACTTATAGAACGCTGGCATCATAACAGCACGTTCACAAATACAAGCTATCATTCATTATAATGACCAGTGTGGAAAATCTGATCGCAGAGTTGCCCTTAATAAAAAGCAAAAGAGGAAATAAACCAAATAATATACACATACACAGCGTTATTTACTCAGCACTTATCAAATTGTTATTTTTTCTTGATGAGAGCTAGAGGGATGATGGTACTAAATGCGTCATCATTTCATGTGTACACAAAAGTTTTGGCACGCAAAATGTATAATGTTAAAAATTCAGCTCTTGCCATTAGATGAAAGTGAGTGCTGTTCGTGCTTTAATAATTTTTCTGAGAAAATAGGGTTTGGTCATTCAATTACTTGCAAAAAATGTTTTCTATACTAAAAATTATTTTTACATTAATTTTTATGCAAATGAAAAGTTTGCAGATTTTCATAGGAAATAGCTACCTCATAGACGGTCAGCTGCTTTGTGCTACAGAGAATTGCAAAAATGCAACACAAGGTATTGTTTTTATTTGATTTTTAAAATATTGAGTCCTTGTGCATGCAAAAGCTACTGATCTTAGTTGCCTGAATGCACTTATATAGTGATTTTTTGGCCAAAGTGTTTGTATTGAGGTCTGTAGGAAATGAATTAGTACCGTCAACCCTAGAATGCGTATTGCTGAACTGTCGTTGGAAAGACAGTGGGTATGCAAATAGTATGTAGGTGTTTAAACAATAATTTAAGTATTTCTATAAATCATCACATGACTTTGGCAAATGCACAATTATAAACACATTGTTTCAATTCATATACAGCTGAAATCTAAGATTTTACTGTGCTGATTTTTACCTAAATACAAGTGCATATGCAGAGTATTAGACAGCGAAGAAAGTTTCATTCACATATAGATAACTCGTGTAGTAAAGTACAATTCTGTCCTTTTATCAATCAGACGCCGTGTCAGCAATGGTAAAGAAATAGTGCGAAGGACTTCAGACTCTATGACGGTTCCGACTTAAAGACTTATCTATTGATGAGATGGTGTCTTGATCCACATCTGAACTAAGGGTGAGGTTGGTGCGCTGTGAAACTGGTTTAAGCCCTCGAGTAAAGTATTCTAATGGCCCTTTTTTAAGGCGATGCTTCTTTTGTGGATCATTTATGTTATTTTTGTCTTGTTTTTGATATGCTTTCGGGAGCGTCTATTTATTGATGCCTTTTGGTCATCTGCTGGGAAAGTGCTGACCTTTTGGCTCTTGTTTGTGATGTTGTCACTTTTCCATTGGTATCCTTGGTCTGGTGTGGTGCTTGATTGCTAAACTGCTGATACATAAAGATAGCTACAGGTATCATCCTCGTTATATATAAAATGGCAAATAACTTCAGCTTAATCTCGATATTGTGGGGACAATTAATGAATTTATAAAATATAATTCCGCTGATTTGTTTTACCTAAAACATAAAAACAATGCCAATAATACTTGCCTGCTGCAATATGTTATATATTTTATGAAAGTAGATGTAATTAACCTCCTTTCAAGTTATACTGCAACCTCGTCTTCAGTACGCAAGTTTTTAACAAAAGGCTGAGTACTAATTAGCAAGGCATGATGGTTTTCAAATTATTGCTGTGTCTTTCATCGCCGAATTTTCCCTTCGGTTTTGCTGTTGTTGTTTTTGTTTTTTTTTTTTGGTGCTAATGAAAAAACTCACTACATAATAGTTAATAAATACGACGAACTATAACAGCAGAACAATAAGAAGTGTATTTTAAGTAATATTTTCTGGAGGCATTGTGTCCTTTAGTTTTTTTATACAAAACCAGGGCTGGTTCAAATTACTTTGGTTAGGTATAGCTAAACAGTGAAAGCACACTTTCTAGCGGTAACTGGGCATCTCAGCCCATAACAAACTGTTGTTGTGCTTAGCAAACTCTGTTGTGCTAACCAGCAAAAAAATGGTTTCTTTCGCAACAGAAATAATTCCTCTTGATTGTAGCATTAGAGTTGGGTCTGTATGTCTCATTTGAATATTTGGCCTTGCAAAATATGTTAAAATAATAAGCCTAGATAAGCCTAAATAATTAGACCATGGCATGGTCAAACATTGTTAAAGAAATCTTGTGACTCAATATCAGATCGAGGTGAGCACCTCAAGTCATCTAGTTTTTTGTTTACTCTTCCGATGCCTTTTAAATTCATTGGGTGACATAACATAGTTCCCAGTCTGTAAATAATCAATACTTGAAAATACAGGTAACCAGATCCCCTTTCAAAATAGGATTCTGCTTACCTTTTTCAAATATCGACGATGTTTATGCTCGAAACCAATAGATAATGCAATAATGGTGAAAAATAAACAATCACTGAAAGAAAAAAAGATGAAATTATGTTTATACAAAGTGAGAAGAGGTTGGTTTTTAGCTGCATTTTGCAGCAAGTTTGTACTTGAATATATATCTATTGGCATTCCTTTACAGCTGCTTATAGCTGGACAAATGGAATGATTACAGGTACATAAAACGTTACCTGTAGTAAAGCTACAAATAAGTTTTCATACTATCTAAACACTGCACTGAAGGACTTTAAAAACGCAAAAAAATGAAAATTATTATTTTTGCATCCATTACATTTTAAGCCTACTTTAACAGATAAAAACGGATGGTAACGACACTCTGCTTCTATCTGTACCCTATACCGGTGGTTTTAACCTTCTGTTTGCCAACGGGCCACTTTTGGGCTACCAGTAGTACTCCTTTGAGTGCCAACGGGCCACTTTTGGGCCAGCTGTTTGGTTTTGATTTTTGAGAAAACTTTACTGCTATTTACATCTGAGTTGTTTTCAATGTAAAGAAAAATCCTTTTTCAGCAAGATAGTTTTGGTCGTGACTCTTTTCATGAAATGCACTAGGCATCAGAGGAGATTATATGAAGGAACTGTCAGCAAAAAATCTTTCGCTGCTCGCTTACATAGCAAAATATCGTCATTTGAGCCAGCGTTTCAAACATCGGTATTCCTCATTGTGGAGTGAATATAAAAAGGCTAATGACCAAATCCGTCAGAGCATTCGCTGCTCGCATTAACTTATCACATTGTGTGCCACACGCCATTTGATCAAGCGCACGAGATTTGGTTTTGTGCCTAAGGCTCAGACGAGCCCAAGCCTGTGCAAAGGCCGTTTTTTCGCCAGGGACATAGTCGCTTCACATTGCGATAAGTGAAAGATTTTTAACTTCTAAAAATATATAATTATGAAGACGATTTGGCTTAATTCGTGCTTTTGGTATTTCAATATTTAGTATAACTTCCTGTTTACATCTATTTTTAGTCCAGTTTATTTATTGGCTAGATTTTTCTTTGTTAAAGGCCTTTCTTCACAGTTTGAAAAGTTGACAGAGACAGACTTATAAAGTTGAAATTCCACGTCTTTTATAAAGTTTGATAAACTTTGTCGTGAGAAATACCCCTCGATCTCCACTGTAGTCGCTATTTATAAACTATTTATATACAAACTGGTTGGTGAGGAACATTTTGGGTAAATGATGATATAGGCTATTGATGTTTGTCAATGAACTCTGAACTGAGCTCTAGGAGTAATATTCGATCTCTCAGACAGCTTCACAAGATCGATTATAAGAAGATGAATGACGGTGAAGACCAAACTCTACGGAGTTCTGACAAAAAATCTGCTGAAATCCTGGATAATGTTGGAGTGGGCTCCTTTGATGAAAACCCTTTAGGCGCCTCTGGTACAAGTTAAGGGTCAACTGAACCGATGCGAGGGCAAGTTTTGGACCCTCTGTTTGATGATTTTGAGCGGGATCAAGATGAGGGGGAAATCCTAGAGATGCAGCTCCAAATGAAGCGTTTGAATGCAATAGAGGCCCAGTTGGAGCGTAAGAAGCGGCTAGAGCAGATGAAAAAGGAGCTGGATGACCAGAAACGACGAGTTCGTGCAATGAAAGGTAAAAATCCCCCACCAACGAAAACTAGTGATCCAGAGATTAAGATTAAAACTGTTGAACACTCACAGGTCAAAACAAGTGACAAGGGTGCTAGACCCAAGACTATTGAGGCTATCAGTAAATTAAAAGTCCCTGCCTCAACTGATGTTGATATTAAAGCAGATAGTGACACTGAACAAGTGACCATTGTGTCTTTGAGACAAAACCCTAAGCTTCAAAAGCAAGTTAAGAAAGAACTGAGCAAATTAGGCTTGAAAGTTATATCGTTGAAAGATGAGTCGTCTTCGAGTGAAAGGGAATCTTCCGATATTGCTAGCTCTTCTGATAGTGAATCGTCGAGGAAGAAAAAGAAAAAACATAAGTCTAAGAAAAATAAGACCGATACAGAATCCTCAAGCTCTTCTAGCTCTGATGATAGTGATTATTCTAAGAAGAAAAAGAAAAAGCATAAGTCCATGAAACACAAAAAATCTGGGATAAATGCTAAATCCTCTGACAAAGTCAAAGATCCTCAGCGGTGGCCTCATGCATATTTACAGTACGAATTTGTTAATAAGCAGGTCAAATTTGATGAGCCTGATTTCAAATTATTTTTGGCTGGCGAAATTTCTATTATTGCTGCGGATGATTTGTCTGAGTCAGAACGAAAAGGTCACGTAGATTTACTAAAGAAAATCATTTATTACTCTAAGACATACGAGTTTAACGGTTTGATAGCATTTTATGCGGCATGGCTGCGTGAAATTGAGCTGAAGAAAAAGAGCTGGTCAGATGATCCTCAACAAATTGAAGCTGCCATACTTTCTAAATATCTGTTGAAGAACAAAGGGTTTTCTAGTTTCTATAAAAAAGAAAATAAAGCTGATTCAAATGATGACAAGACCTGGTTCTGCTCTGACTATCAAAGAAATAAGTGCAAACACAGGTCTAGCCATTTGAAAGTACACAATGATAAACAAAAATTAGCGTCTCATATTTGCGCGTCTTGCTGGCTAAAGGACAAAAACAAACTAGAACACCCGGAATTGTCTTCAAGTTGCCCGCATTTAGGGGATTGACATAAAAATGGCCTTTATACTTCCGTTCACGCAAATGTCTCAAATAGTTCAGCTGATGATAAAGAAAATTTGATAAACTTATTTTTCCTGACTTCTTAGTACAGCACATTGAGAGAAAAAGCATCAATTCTGTAAAATATTTCTCAGATAAAAAATGTCTTTCAAAAATTTGTAATCACTCTGCTAATTGTGACATTTGCCAAACAACAAAGCAAAATATCAAAAATAGTGATGTTGAATTTCTTTTATCAGCACATGAGGCTGTCACTTTCCCATTGGTATCCTGGGTCAGGTGTGGTACTTGATTGTATCGATTCCTGATCTTTGCACCATTACTTACATTTGCTAAAGAATCTAGTGTCCATAACTTTGAAGGTTGTTGAATTCCAATAAATACCAATTTGAATATTCAATATATGAGATCAATGTTGGTTGATTATAAAGATTATAAAATTTGTGATTTTTTTGAATTTGGCTTTCCTTTGGGCTATTTAGGTGATAGTAGTATTTTTGTTGATGTTGATAAGAAAAAAATTATGGAAGTATAAGAATCACCAAGGGGTTGAAGAATTTCCGAATGATATTTTATTGTATTTAAAGAAAGAAAGTCAGCACAGAGCTATTTTAGGACCATTTAAAGCTAATCCTTTCAATTCTGCATTAAAATTTCCCCTCTGAACACGGTTCCAAAAGGTGACAGTTGTGAAAGACGTGTTATTTTAGATTTGAGTTTTCCTAAGGGTGCCTCTATAAATGAATTTATCAGTAAAGAGTTTTATTTAGATGAAAAAATTGATTTGGTTTATCCAAGAGTTGATGATTTCATAGAATTGATCAAACAAAAGGGCCAGGGTTGTCTTTTATATAAGACTGACTTGAAAAGAGCTTATAGACAGCTGAGTTATTGTCCTTCTGCTTACAACAAAGTAGCTTTTATATGGAAGAAACATATTTTCTTTGACACTGTTTTGTGTATGGGTAGTCGGTCATCCGCTTATTGCTGTCAGAAATTCACAAATGCTATTTCCTTTATCATGTTTAAGCTAGAAATATATATAGTGAATTATTTAGATGACTTGGCTTCTGCAGAGATTAGACAGAATGCAGAATTTGCTTTTAAAACCTTGCAAGGTGTGTTAAAAAAATGTGGCATTGAAGAAGCAAAAAACAAAGCATGTTCTCCATCTACTTCAATGGTTTTCATAGGAGTTCTATTCAACACAGTAAAATGACCATAGAGATAACTCCAGAAAGATTACGGGATATCATCTCCATTTTAACATCTTGGTTGAGTAAAAGTAAGGCTTCCCTAAAAGAAACTCAGTCCTTGCTGGGGAAACTTAATTTTGTTGCTGCATGTGTCCGTCCTGGTAAAATTTTTATTTCAAGGATGCTAAAATGGTTGAAAGTTTTATACAGAAAGGATTTTAACTTGAATGTTATACCTGATTATGTAAAAAAGGACATTCTTTGGTGGCACACTTTTTTACCATGTTATAATGGTGTTTCCATGATGTTGTATGAGGAGTGGTGTTCTCCAGATTCTGTCTTTTCTAGTGACTCTTGCCTTCAGGGATGTGGTGGGTTCTGGGGAGGCAAATATTTTCATTCAAATTTTCCAAGTGATTTTGAACAACATGGGTACAGTATAAATGTTCTTGAAATGTTTGTCATCATTGTTTGTTTAACACTTTGGGGTAGTTTTTTCAAGGGAAAGAGAATTCAAATTTTTTGTGATAATGAAAGTGTTTTTTTTTTGCCTGAATACTGGAAAATCACACAGTGAAATACTACAGGGTTGTTTGAGAGAAACGGCATTTCTGGCAGCAATATTTGAATTCCAGATTCGGGCTGTTCATTTAAAGTCAGAGTGTAACAGAATAGCTGATGTTTTATCAAGGTTTGATTTGGGTCATCAGTACAGAGAACTTTTCTTTGATTTGACTTAGGGGTTTGTACTAGAAGAATGTGCTGTTTCACCAAACATGTTCAATTTTGAGAATTCTTGGTAAAATATTTATTTGCTGTTTCAGAGTCACAGATGGCTTCTTTACAGAAAGGTTTGAATAGTTCAAGGAGATCTGCTTATGCAAAAGGAACGGTTAAAAATCTAAGAATACAGTGGGAAGCTTACTTATCGTTTTGTTTTTATTTTGGACTTTCTTATTTGCCTGCAGACACAAATATTCTTTGTTTATATGCTCAGTGTTTATGCAGAACTTTCAAATCTACACAGTCTATTAGGAATTATTTAAATGGCATTAAAACAATGCATTATATTTTGGGATACCCTACGGATAACATCAATAATTTTCTTCTCAATCTAAGCCTTAAGGGTATAGCAAGATTAAAACCACATTGTGTTCAACAGGCACTTCCCATCACCCCAGATATGTTAGTGCAAATGTACTCTTTTATTGATTTTTTTGACCCAAATGATTTAGTATATTGGTGTCTGTTTTTGTTCGCCTTTTATCTGTTTGCTAGGAAATCAAACTTAGTACCTACAACAAAAAAGGACTTGAAAAGTAAAAACTTTTTACTCAGAAAGAGTGTTTCAAAAGAAGAAAACTACCTTTTAGTAACCATGAATTGGTCAAAAACCATTCAGTTAGGGGAGAGAATTCTTCAGACTCCTTTAATTCCAATTCAAGGCTCTATTTTATGCCCAGTAGCGGCTTTTAATGCTATGTGCCGCAAGATTAAGGCGAAGCCTGATGCTCCTTTGTTCTCTCTTACTAATGGCCAATATGTCACTTACAGCAAATTCCAGTCTAAATTTAAAGGTTTAATCGCTAAGTTATCTCTTAATCCTGATTTGTACAGTTCACACTCATTTCGACGGTCGGGGGCGACTTTTGCCTTCAAGTCGGGGGTCAGTTCTGAATTGACTCAGTTACATGGGGATTGCAAAAGTGATGCGTATAAACGATATCTTTCATTTTCCCTTGATGATAAATTATCTGTGGCTTTGAAAATGAAACAACACATTCTGAAAAGTCAAATCTAGATTCTTGATACACAAGAATATAAGGTTGTTCTAGTGAGTTGGACATTTATAGCTTCAGAGATGCTATATGACAGTGTTTTGGTTTTAATTATATGATATGGCCAATAATTATTATTTTTGTTGGTATTTTACTGTAAATATTTTTCATTGGTTCCTTTTAATTTGAATTGTAATCTCCATCTTAATTTTTCCTATTACTTTCAGGTGTTGTCTGCTACCTTTGTCGATTTGTGGTGCAGTCGCTAGTTTACTATAATGTGTTTAGACTTATTGGACTAGCTCATATGTATTTCTGACTTTAGTAGGGAAAATTATTTAGATGTGAATTATCCTTTTTTGCCTTTTCTTTTCAGTTTCAGTCTACTAGCCTTGGCAGATATTTGGTGTAGATGTTAGTTTACAATAAACCGTTTAGATTTATTGGACTAGCTGGGTGTTGCTTCTGAATGCTAAAGGTAAATTATGATAATTTATTTGAGGTATTGAGGTCTCCTTTCTTTTTTTATTTCCAGAAATCAGAAAGGTGACACTTATTGGTGATTCCATTATAAAGAATGTATCTGGTATTGATGGATGTTCCGTTCAGTTTTTTCGCGGCGATACAATCTCCAAGTTGGCAAACAAAATAACCAGTAAAGTGGCCAAATTATTACCATATGACTATGTTCTTTTACATGTGGGCACTAATGATATTGATAACCGTGCTCCTTTTGAGAATATCATCAAGGATTATGCAAATTTACTAGGAATCATAAGGAAATTGCATCCCAATGTACAGATAATTGTTTCTGCAATTATTCCTAGACCATGTGATTATGAGGTATCAGATCCAAAGGTTCGTAAAGTTAACTCATACTTAAACAATTTTATGAGCAGAGATATGAACTTCAAATTTGTTTGTACATACAAACCTTTTACTCATTGTTGTAAACCAAAAGTCCAATTATATGCTAAGAATGACGGTGGTTTGCATTCTAATACTGAAGGCAGTAATAGACTCAAGCATTTTTTCTTACAAGTCATTACTCATCTGTGAGAAGGTCAATGTGATATCTAAATGTTTGATATGATTTCTGGATAAAAGGTGACATGAACATTTTTCATACACGTCTAGCATTGGATTGTCCTGTCTTGGCTCTATACCCAAGTCATGGGATTTTATTATGACATGAGCAACACCCTGGGTTAAGGATGAATAGACAAGAGTATATCTCTGTTCTATTGATCAATATTAAGCTTCTGCTATTTAGGCTGAGTTGCCTCGAAATGTACTGAAGGCTATAAAGGCAGGCTTTCCTTAGGCTGGAGTTTTATGGTATCATGTTTTATATCACATATATGAATGTTTTCAAATTACAGTTTGAACAGTCAAGTTGCATAGGCTATTGGTGAATATTGAATGTCTTGTTATCACTGACCTATTTAAACGGTAAGGTTTGTGCTTTTTTCTGATATTCTTATATTCTGCAACAGTTTTATAAAGCTTATAGGCTTGCATTGAAAGTATTAAGGATCTTGACTTATGAGTTTTCTTTTTCAATTTGCCACACGTCAAAAGGAAGAAGGAAATTTAAATTATAATAAACAGCTTAAGTTTTTTTGTTTTATAAGACAAAATTTATACAGAGACAGCTATAAGGATTCTGCTGCAGAATTTATGATTTCAGAAAATTTTGTGTTGGCTTTGCATGTACGTTTGAATTTGTCCTGTATATATATTATATGTCTATTGTTAGTTTAAAGAAGCTATTTCTTCTTATTATTTTTTTGTCACTAAATTCAAATGATACTAGTGCTACTATTACTTGAAATTTGAGGATAAGCTGAAATTTGTCTTTCTTCAAGTAATTATTATTTATGCCTTCAAAGGGGTCTTACAAAATTTATATAGTAGTATTGCATCCTGAAGTTTTTGGTTTGTATTGTCAAACGTACTTTGATGTGACGTACATTGATGTGACACAAATTTATCAATTCCTCAAAATTTGACGTTAAGGATTTGTCATTTTAGGCTTATATATATATATATATAGATTATTATTTGTAATTGGACTTCACTTTGCAAAATGGCATATTATACTTCATAATATAATCCATTTATTGATTTTCATTTATCTCCCTTGCCATAGGATTGAATAATTGAAAGATTTTTAACTTCTAAAAATATATAATTATGAAGACGATTTGGCTTAATTCGTGCTTTTGGTATTTCAATATTTAGTATAACTTCCTGTTTACATCTATTTTTAGTCCAGTTTATTTATTGGCTAGATTTTCCTTTGTTAAAGGCCTTTCTCCACAGTTTGAAAAGTTTTCGACAGAGACAGACGTATAAAGTTGAAGTCCACGTCTTTTATAAAACACCCACCCACCCACCACTTAATTTTTTTTGCTTATGCATATGTAACACGTTTTGTTAAGCGCTTATTTTGTGTTTAGTAGAATGTTTACTTATTAATGTCTTTCATATATTCATTTGTATATATATATTTCATTATTTATTTCATGCTGTGATCGATTTATGTCTCATGATGTTTGATACATTAAGATATGAGCGTTGTAGTGGAATATCAAATTGTATAGCAATTTAATGATTCACATATTTGACGACTATATATTGTGAATATAGATTATTATTTTTAATTGGACTTCACTTTGCAAAATGGCACATTATACTTAATAATATAATCCATTTCTTGATTTTCATTTATCTCCCTTGCCATAGGATTGAATAATTATCCAACTTTATGAACGTCCCTTAAGACTTTAGCAGGAACGTAAGACGTTATATTTAGAATAGTCAGCGAGTTTTTCGCGCCAACACTTAATTATGTTCCCGTAGTTACGGACGTCGTAAACAAGTACAGGACGTCGAAAACAAGTGCCGTCATTTTGGCAAGTACCAAGAAATTCGCTTGGCATCGAAAGTGTCAAAGACACTGGCCTCCACTAGCTACGCATCACTGGTTTACTATGTTTTGCACGTGGCGTCTCCACTAATTAATGTAGCAAAATATTTTATCATTTCACATGTTGCTTGTAAGTATACATGTATAAAAACACAGCAGCTTCAGTTTTTTTGCTTTATTATTCATGCCACGTTTGTCTGAACATGACTGATCTGGCGCATTTGGAATGTTAAAAGCTGGGATGCGTGTTTCTGGCTGTACCAGATATAATAATTGCCATCCGTCAACTATATAGCGCCTCAGAGATCGTCATCAGGCTACTGGACAGTTAGAGATCGACACAGGTATGGTCAACCAAGAATGGCGACTGGCGTTAAGACAGCAATTTACGTTGATTGTGTATCGACGATATTTGCATTGACGATATCCGTCCGGGCTGGCTACTGTCAGTGCCAGACTAATAGTAGGGCACCAAGGGTAATTTGTTTCTGATTTTTAATAAAAAAAAATATTTTATCACAATTACTTAAAATCGTGTCCAATTTCTAGACAATTTTCAAATTGCAACTTAAGAATCTGAGGGTATTGCTATTTGATAGACTGTTGCTCTAACATCCATTATTAATTTGGCATAGAATTTAAAATATGTTTTGCTGACATATTGATGCTCATTTGTGCTAAATCTAAATAAAATTTGTTACATTAAAAGATAATAAATATTACGAATTTCAATTTTTGCGTTTTTAAAGTCTTTCAGTGTATACTATAAGTGGTTGAGTGTTTAGTTATTTTTAATTGGATTTCCCATACTAAATAATATAGTAAAATAAGAATTTGGGGTAAAAGTCGTCATTGTGTAGTAAATAAACCACTTGCCCTGCACCAGTGTGTCCCAAGTTCCATTTTCGGGTAGAAAAAGTCACAGCATAAGGTTTACTGTGTAAGTTCTTGTACGAAGTATTGTAATTATACCTATAAAAACCTATCGCTGCATCCTTTGCTAGAGTTGGGATCATTGGGAAACCAAAGATGGCGTTAATGTTAATTTCTGACAAACAGGTGATTCAATCGGGAAAGTCTGGCACAATTCAAGAATTGAATCAAGCCTCGGGTGTATGTAAGGCAGATTATGCGTTGTACTATGTACTTAAAAGCTCCATTTTCTTAGCCAGAACTGGTGTAAGGATAATTGGTGCTGTAGCATGTGGGTTCAGCCCTATTAAAATCCATTTTCCTGATTACCCAGTTTAATCAGCAGAATAAATGATGTCTATTGCGATATTTTATTGAACTTCATAACAGTTTTTTTGCTTGAATCACACCTGTAAAGTGTTGGTATGGTTTTTGTGACGTCAGCGTCACGTTCTGTAATGTCAGTGTCACGTTATGAAGGTAAATCCTCGATGTACACCCTAGGTCTAATTCCACGGAATTGGCCAAGGCAGTTCCTATTGATTGGTGGTTATACTTACCGTTTATTGAAGAAAACGAGGCATTAAAGCCAGTTCCTTTACCGCTTTCACTATTTGAAGTAAAGTAAACATATAAAATATTGGAATCACTCTGTATCCTTTCTGGAGGATCAGATCCACAGAATCTATAATAGGTAAAAAAAGCAAATGTCTGCAACACCTGAAATGAAAAAAATACAATTTGCTTAGAACAGAAAAACTGAGCATAAACATACAATCGTTTAAACTGCAACCCCCTATGACTTAAAATGCAAAAGTTAGAAAGAATTTGTAAAAATGAATAGCATGCACATAAAGTCTAATATAATGGACCAACCTGTCCTTAGGTTGGTCGACCGTGAAAATTTGCAGTTCAGAAAACAAAAGCATTTTTTTATGTTTTTCACTTTGATTTTCGGCAATAACTTTTTATTGTTGTAATTTAAGCAAACTGTGTTCGCCATAAAAGTTATGGAGAAAAAAATAGGGTAAACTTTTCCTTATTAGTAGGGTGACTTTCAAGGCTCAGTTGAAGGTGTGGTGGTGACCAAAGTACTACATTGAATGTTATATACCAAAATGTTTGTCATACCCTGAAGTTTATGAATCTGCCAGGATACAGTGGCAATTGTCGGTGCGGGCTGAGAAATCCAAGATGGCGTCCAAGATGGCCGCCAGAAATAAATGCAAGGGGTTGGTGTGTAAAAATTGGAGTACTGATTTGATGTATATTATTTCATCAAATTAATGATATTTATTTTTGTAGTGTATGTTTGTACTTTTTAATGATACTTTTAAATTTGGTTTCAATGTCAAGGTGAAGGTCAAATTCAAGGTCAAATTAAAAAAATAGCGAAAAAATGGCTAATTTCATTATTATTTTTTGCTATTGTACCAAAGTTTACTTAAATGGGAAGAAGTTTTATATAACAAAGTAAACTAGAATGTAAAGGCTTTAAAGAAAATAAATAAAAATTCTGTTGCATTTCCGTGGAGATTTTCAAGATGGCGTCTTGAGACCCCTTATCAAAATAATTGAAAAATAGATCTACCATTTAAAAAATGATTTTTTTTTCATTTTCATTTCAAATATAGCCATAATAGTATTACTTGCTAAAATTATTTTAGCAGCATATTTCTGACACAATGAAGTTTATACAACTAACAAGAAATGATGCTTTTTATTATTGTTTCCTTGGAAATCCAAGATGGCGTCCAAAAAAGATAGAAAAGTAGACCCATGTAGAAAGATGAAAATGATCCTGAAAAATCTAAATATGTGAATGTACAAAACAAAAAGAATAAAATGAATAATTGTATTTAATATATTTCAGCATTTAAATCCTGTAAATTGAGCCTCAAATTCTATAATTTTTGTCAAATATTATATCATACAAGTATTAGCTTTTAAAAAGTCTGACATCTTTTCGCACTTAACTAAAGTGGGACGTTTGTCGACATGTACATGAAATCCATGGTACTTTTTTTCCTTTCCATTCTGCTTTCTGTCAAGTTCAACTATGACCATAAAGGCAGGTTTCCGGTATGGCACATAAATTATCAGGGATAAAATCAGATGGGTTTGTCGTTTTTTCTTTTAAGTGTCCTATTTGTTGAGTTTTTTGCCATCCTAGCATGTCTCTCTGTAAGGCCAGTGCTTTCGAAAGGTTGGTCGTGAACCCCTTTAGAAGAACCATGCTACTTGTAAACAAAGTTATGACCCCTAAGAACCATGCTCCTTGTAAACAAAGTTATGACCCCTCTGTGAGCTAGTACATGGCCATTATATGTGTGTCGGACCCAGATCCCATGTGAGGATGGGCGTAGTCCTGGTACAGCCCTTAGTAAAGCTGGTCTCATCCCATTTGAGACAAGTCCTGTCTAACACGTATGTGATCAGTCGTTTCCTAAAATACCGTGTGCTGTATCCCCCTTAAGATATGTCATGACCATCCTCTTTGGGGTCATGTCATAGTCACCTTTTGAGGTGGATGATGGTCTCCCTGTGAGATGTGTTGTAGTCCACCTGTGAGGCCAGCTGTTCATTTTGTGAGATATGTTGTGGTCATCCTCTTGGAGCAGAGTATTGTATGGACTGTGCTCGCGCTCTAGCCAACCCATGTGAGTTGAGTCATGATTTCTAGCAAAATAAGATACTTGGAGAGAAAGGAAAGACAAGGAATGGATACAATCAAGTACCACACTTGACCTAGTACACCATATTGGAAAGTGACATAAGCTCAATGAAACATCACATACAGAGAGCCAAGAGGTCAGCCCTTTCCTAACAGGTGACCACAAGGCTGCAAGAAACAGACATCACAGACGGAAAAGACAAAAAAAAATATACCCACAAAAGAAGCACTGCCTTCGAATGGTCAGGGAATAAAATTACTGGAGGGCTTAAACTAGCTTAATGCAAAGCGACTCGTGCACCCCTGTTAGTGAAACATGCTCACCCGCGATGTTGGTCAATGGAAGTTCCCCATGAACCAGGTCTTAGTCGCTGGTGAATCAGGTCATTGTCCCCAACAGGCTGGTATAGGGTCGTGGAAATCCTATGAGGTTGGCTCTAAACATCCCGTGAGGCCAATAATGGTCCTAGTTTAGACAGACTGTGCATTTTCCCTGATGGGTGGGTGGTAATTCAATAATAAGTGCTCCCTCCTAGTTTGGTTGATTACGTCCCAATGTAAGGTGTGACCCAAATTAAGTGGGCGGTGGACCTCTGCGAGTAGGGTAGATGCCCCCTATGTAAATATGGTCATGCATTTGTGACAAAGATCATATACTTATGATGCTGGTCATCTCCCTAGTGAGGTTAATCATAACTCCATGTGGGGAAAGTTTGTGTCCCCTGTAAGATGCATAGTGGTTATCCTCTTGAAGTTGGTCATGGGTTTTCATTGTAAGATGAATGTGTGACCAATCATTTGACTGCTAAGTACTTTTGTCATGCAATGGATGAACATCCTCAACAGATTATACTGAACAAATGTCTGGATTTATCTAGGTCATAGAACCGAGTCATTGATGACAGTGCTTGCACTAACTGTCAAAATCAGGAAGTCATGCAGCTTCCAAGGTTCATCATCTAGAAGTCAAGCTAAATCATAAATTTGGTTTCCTTCGAAATTGAAGTCACGGACTTCCTAGCAACCAGTTTTGGAAGTCACAGATCAGATTTCGGGAGTCTTTGACCCCCAGACTTCCACTAATGCAAGCACTAAGATGGCCAAATGTAGCTGAAATGTACTAAAGTGTCATGCAATACGGAGCACAAAAACGATCTTTAGCCTTGGACATATCCATCTGTGACGATTTCTATATAAGAAAATAGATATACACAGCAGTCGAAGGCTGATTTGCACTAACATGTTAGTACCACCTGTCTGTCTCAAACTTCATCACAAAAAAATCAAAAGGATTTTCACATTATCGTAACATATACAATAATACCAACTTCATATTCAAGGTAACTTAATAAGTCAAAAGCACACAATTAGGTTATAAAACAATGAACACCTCGTTTGTTATCTTGAAGTTAACCTTGTGTAATACACCATATCTTCTTAAGCATGTTAATAAATTTTCCTGATGACTAAATATCAACATTATGGACATATCATTATCATCCATCAATTAAGTGGCTGCCTACAGAGGGCTAGAGACAGATTAATTGACTATGTTCTGTCTTGCAGGATGTGACTCCTGTTGTACTATATGCAGTGTGTGGTAGAACAAGATGTTAAATGTTATGCATTCAAATGCTGACGATATGAAGATAGTTGCAAAATTGGGAAAAGGCGAAAGCTTGCCTTTTGGAGTAATGCAAGTGTATGCAAATGCGCATGTTTGTTATATGATGTTGTTAATTGTTGTTCTCTGAACAACTTGTGAACTGAGAAACACAAAACATGGGAACCTAAGAAACTTCCACCTACAGATGACAGCTTTTTGTAGCATAAGTTTCTGTGCACTTACCAGTTGCTGTTTTTATGCAATGCAGTGGTTATAGATGACCCATTTGAGCATGTGTATGTCTTTGACAGTGAGTCTGATCTGCTGGTTCCACAGCTCATGAGCCAATTAGTTATGCGGCCTGAGTTTTACAATGACCTCGTTTACGACTGCACAGATAAGTGTGAAATCTGTATATGTTTGTTGAATGCATAGATGTGCACAAATGCTTCAAAGAAGTCGCAGCGTTTTACAGGTTAAATTCAATAGAACAATGGAGTTGGTCATTGTTTATAGCATTATAGTGTGATTTGTTTGACTTACTTGCCTAGATAATGACCTTCTATTAAGATTATATGACGAACTATTTGATTTTGTAATAAAGTTGAGACAGACACTTGATACTTACATGATTTAAGGGCGACGTTTGGGCAAATCAGGCTTTGTCTGATTTCATTTTATTTTCATAAAATAATTATTTGCGTAATATTATAAATGATGTGTCCATTGCTAAAGGTTGTTGTTCTTATTCATGCTTTATGACCCTTTGCCATTCGGCTTGCTGGTTTTGTCACACATATGACAGAATTCTGACATTAACCTAAGAATTTGAATTTGAGGCTTAATTTTCAGAATTTAAATGCTTTACTTCATTAGATACAATTATTTTGTACTTTTGCTTTCCTGCAGTCACATATTCAGATTTTACAGCTTCATTTACAGCTTTCTACCTAGGTCTACATTTTCAAAAATTTGCGACGCCATTTTGGATTTACTAGGTAACAATATTCACTAAAAATTGATAGTTTTACACAATCACACACCGTAGTCCAACCCATGGCATTGTGAGGAAAATCACAGAACACTAACAGTAACAAGACATCAGCACGACAAATGAAGTTAAGCAACTAGCTGTCTTCTCCTAATCAAGATGATTGAAGAACTAGAAAGGACACTAAGTAGTGCATGACAAAGCAAAGACTAAACACAGAATCCACACAGATATTGGGAGCCACAAAAGTAATAAACAACAGAACAAACACCTTAAAACGGAAAGCAATCTAAGACAATGAGAGGCTAAAATGCATTTAACTGGCGTCAACTTTTCGCCCTTTTATTCTGTTAATATTAAAATACAACATTTGTTAGCGTCCTAAATTACGCAATGCTGCATTATCAAAGAGAAACAATCTAATCAAATTAACACACAATGACAGAATAAAGAACTGGCTCACCACTCACAGATAGTCAGAACTAAAGAAAATCTGAGCCAAGGTGGTCCAAGCCAAAGACACCCATCAGGCATGAAAGCTCTGTCACTGTCTCTGAGGCCTGACCAACCATCATGCAATTAAAAAAGAAGTCATAGCTATAAACTGTGATCGAATTTTACAACATGGTATGCAGACTATCGCATGATATCCACCAAAACTTACTTTTAACAATTGATTGTCTTTTTAAATGGTTCACCCAACAATTATTTTGAATTATAACCAAATCACCATAAAGTACCAGCTCCAATATGCCCTGTTGCAGAAATATTGCTATAAAAAATATACTGACATATAATTCAGCAAGTAAATATTTAATGACCACATTTAAAATAAACTTGAAAAAAATGTTGACAAATAGTATTTTCTAATTATTTTGGCAAACGCATGGTCTCCAGACGCCCTCTTAAAATCTCAGTCATAAACATATTAACATTTGATTTTCATTTAAAAAGCACCAACGGCAGCATTTTTGTAGCTGAGCTTTTTATAGAACTATTTTTTTTCTATTTTAGTTAACTGGTAAAATAACAAAAGACAGCTGTGCACTTAGCCCTTTTCACCAAATATTTCCTATTTGATCTTGACCTTGAAATTGAAACCATCTTGGATTTTCCAGGTAACAACATAAAATACCACCATGTCTTTGTAGTTTTATAAATTCTATGGTATTAGAAATATGCTGATATATAATTCAGTATGCAATGTTATAATGACCACATTTTAAATGAGAAAAAATGAGAAAAAAAGTCAATTTGTTAAAAAAAGTATTTTTCAATTATTTTGATAAGAAGTCTCAAGAAGCCATGTTGAAAATACCCATGGAAATGCAAAAGAGTTTATTTTTCATTTAAAATGATCAAAGTCTATACATTGTAGTTTACTTTGCTATATAACTTTTCTTCCCATTTAAGTGAACTTTGGCACAAAACCAAAAAGAAATGTCCAATTAGCATTTTTCACTATGTTTTGTATTTGACCTTGAATTTGACATTGACCTTGAAATTGCAACAATATGTAAATGTATCGCGAAAAAGTTTAAACATACACTGCAAAAATTGCTTAATTCGATGAATCAAGATAAGTTATACTTTAATGGCTACCTTTAAACAGAAAATGGAAAAAAACACTTTGAAAAAATATAGATCTGTTTTTCTATTATTTTGATAAGGGGTCTCAGGACGCCATCTTGAATATCTTCATGGAAATGCAACAACATTTAATTTTCATTTAATTTATTTAAAGCCTATACATCCTAGTTTACTTTGCTTTTAAAAAAATTCCCAACTAAGTTAGCTTTGATACGTTATGAAATAAGCACTTTTTTCACTATTTTTCGTATTTGACCTTGAATTTGACCTTGACCTTGAAATTGAAACCATATTTTAATGTATCTTTAAAAAGTTCAATCATACACTACAAAAATAAATATCATAAATTTGATGAATTATGATACACCAAATCAGTACAACGATTCATATACTACAACTTCTTGTATTTATTTCTGGCGGCCATCTTGGACGCCATCTTGGATTTCTCAGCTCGCACCAACAATGGCCATTGTATCCTGGCAGATTCATAAACTTCAGGGAATGACAAACATTTTGGTATAAAACATTCAATGTAATACTTTGGTCACCACCTACTCTATGAAATAGGCCACTTTTTGGGCCATAGTCACTCCACTATATGGTTCCAACATCCAAGATGCTGCAGGTAACTCTCTGCATAGATGCACTTTTTGAGCTTTGAAGCAAGACGCAAATAAACTAGGTTAAATATACGTTGGTCTAAAAGCTACATTGCGCTGCCCTAACCCTCTAACTAAAACGATGGATGGCTTGTTCAGCTATAATCTAAATCTTTCCTGATTCGCTAGTGCGTTAAGCTGACAGGTTCATCTCAAAACTGTCCGTTTTGGAGCACGTGCTTAAGAAAAATTGCACGTCATGCGAACTCTCAGCTTCAGAACCTCTAGATGATCATATTTAAAGTTGATTCCACATATATACAGTAAAATCTGGGCTACCCACTGGATTTGGCTATACAAAATTGTAGAATTGTGATATATTCGCCACTTGTTAATATTCTTTTGAGACGAACCCTTTCTATCACGCCTCTACAAAATTTACCTGTCAATAAAAGACTTACTTCAGACTCTATGATTGTTCCGGCTTAAAGACTTAGCTATTGATGAGATGGTAGGGGCCTAATACTTGAGCTGTTTGTCTGGCACACCGGGATTTACCTGTTGGATTTCTTTTGCTCCGGTATTCAGTTTTATTTACTGTTGAGTCCTTATTTTTGCTTTATCTCCTTGTTATATATTGATTTATATGTTTTAGGAAATGGTGCTTTGATAAGCTAGGGGTCCACATCTGAATTTAGGGTGAGGTTGGCGCAGTTAAACCGATTTAAGCCTTCCAGTAAAATATTTTACTGAGGCGGTACTTCTTTCGTAGATCTTTTTTGTTCTGTCTTGTGTTTGCTATGTCTTTGTGCGCGTCTGTTTATATGTGCTTTGTCGTCACCTGCTGGGAAAGGGCTGACCTCTTGGCTCTCGTTTGTGGTGTCTAACTGTGAGTTTGTCACTTTCCAATTGGTATCCTGGGTCAGGTGTGGTACTTGATTGTATCGAATCCTGATCTTTGCACACTTAGTTACTTAGAAATTTTGGCTAAATTCAATTAATTGTAAATACTACATCTGTATAAACTGAAAACTGTTTGCATCACAAAATAAGGACCTTTTGGAGAAAATGGCGCTATTGTTTTTTTTCTCTTCAACTTTCATCGCAGACTATGTTTGCTAAAATTGAAAATAAAAAAAGTTATTGTCGAAAATCAATGTGGAAAATAAACAAAAATACGAAGTTAATCACAGACTAAATGAAGCTAACCCTAAATATTAAAAGCCATTACCATTAATTTCGTTATTTTTTTTTCTTAGAGAAAGATAATGATCATATAATTATGTAATGTGCAATAGCGTTTAAAAAGATTGCAGCGAGGCAAGAAGTGAAAATATAGAATCAGCAGTAGTGCGCATAAACCATTATTTCGAACATAAAGTTTATGACTCTACTGAGAGAAAAAAAGTTTCTCAATATTTTTTTTCTGATTCACAGTGAAATATGATCAATAATTTTATCATATTAAAATTAAATGTTGACAAGCGTTTATGAGTTTGATGCCATTAAGCAGTTGACATTTTACATAATGTATAGTTCTATCATAAGTCCCTTGCTAAATAGCCTATCTGGCAATGGTGCGAAAAGTTTTGTTAAAAGATTCATTTTCCAATCAGAAGATTAGATCTTAAAGCAAAAACGTAAAAAACGGTTACAATCTGAATGTTCTGTTCACCCTTTTCGTACAGTTTTTAGTTGCAAACCGTATTTTTTTGCTAATCAATAGATGGATGAAAGTGCCTGAAGGCCTTGTTGTAATAACACTGAATGAAAATGTATGAAAAGGATTCTTCCTGATCTCAGCTGATCTTGTACAGTTGACAGAAGAAGCCAAGCAAATGACTACAGATTCAGAGGCAGCTAGAAAACGCCACCATGAGCTGTCACAGGCTATTCTGAAAAGGCAAACAAAGAATGCTCAAAAGCTTGTCAGCACCATAGAATGATTTATAACAAGGAAATAATACAATTAATCTGGTTACAAAAGCTGTAATGCTAGAAAAAATCAAATAGGATATATGCCTTACTGAAGAAGTTGTTGTTACAAAGATGGAAACCTTCATTCAAGAACGTATCAAAACAGAAAAGGTGAACATTTGGACAACACTGCAAAAGGTTCAGCTTCAAACTTGGTCTGCGTCTTTAAAAATGTACATGTAGCAATATCAAACAAAGTTTTATAATTAAAAGGAGACAGAAGGTTATTTGCGAAGTGCTTAAGTAATCATGAGCTGTCTATAGTGCCAAAATCACCGTTTGCTGCAAACGACACCACGCTGTACTGCTCTGTCAAGAGTTAATTTATGGACTTATTAGAAAAAGATGTCTAAGGCAAAAACTTCTGATGATGCACCTCCTGATATAACGAAACCAAACAAATTATTTGCGATAATTCATACTATGGCTGACGTTCAATCTATGGACAAACCTAGCTGGATTAAGACGTGCAAAGATCTGTCAGCTCATTTCATTGCATTTATGCAACGAAAATATGATTAATATGATAAATCCCATATTCTGTTTGATCAGTATGAGCATTTGTGGCTTGGTGATTCATACCCTGTGGCATATCACAACACAGACACTACAAATATTTCAAATGTTCCACTGAAGAAACTGTTATCCCACACAGCAACAAAGGATGAGCTTACAGTATTTTTGTCAAAAGAATTGCTGAAATTCTCGAAAGAGAACAAGCTGTATACCGTTGCATGGCACAATAAAGCAGAGGCATCACATAACGATGGGATGTAAACCATCTCAGCAGAAGTAAAGAAGAAGCTGTTACTCCATGCCATTGATGCAAGTCAAAATGGTGCAACAGAATGGACACTTTTTTTACTTAGAGCCAGAATTTTCGAGGGAGACTTATTTCATGACAGGCATCAGGCACAGATGAAGGAAATTTCAACTTGGGCCAATCTATTTAGCTCAGGGGAACTTGAACACTCAGTCTCTTCCCGGTCTACATTCATTTTCTGGTGCTGTTATCACTGGATCAGTAGCATGAAAAGAAAATTTGTCTTTTCGGAAAGCATTTAAGGATTGTGATATGGGAATTAAACAGGTATTTGCTTGTCTTGGCATTAGCAGGCAGTTCTTGAAGACAACATTGTAAGACAACTTGAACACTATGTTTGTCTGCTTTATCAGCCAGACCAGGCCTTAGTTACTGTCAATGAGTTAAGGTGGTGGATTTTTCGACGTGAGCAAGCGGAGGCTGAGAGGCTACCACCAACAAAGGCAGCTCTAATTCAGGCTATCAAAAGAGCACACTTTCAACGTATTGTATGGTATAATGACACTGTTGCTAATCCGAATATACCATCACCATCAATATGGATGGAGAGAGGAAGCTGGGGGATTCTCTCTTGTAATGGATACCATGGATCCAGCTCCTAGCTGAGGTAATATTACAACTCATGAAATGTGGCTGTACATATATAAACAAAGTGCACAATACTAAGATGCAACTGCAAAAGCAACAAACTGTTTTGTACTGAATTGTGTACTTGTGGAACTGAGGACGAATCTCGTAACAATCTTATGCTAGATGATCAAAGCATTAATGAGGACTCTTTTAAGTCTTTAACTGATGATATGTAACAAATCTTGTTCCATTACATATCACCAGCGTATATTAATATTGCATTGACACTAATAGATAGCCCTCTAAACACTATGTTGTCTTGATCAGCTTTAAAAATTGACCCTGTTTAAATTGCTATATATATTAGGCAAGGTAGATTTTCAATGAAATAGAATGTGTCTGCTATTTTGATGACATCATAACTAGGCTCTGCCATATTTTAGAGGTGAACTGATATCACTGATCACATTAAACAAATGGATTTATCAGTTTTCAAAATGACCCAGTATTAATAATAGTATAATACAAAGTAGATTTTTGTTCAAATTCAAGATGTCAGCCATTTTGGTGGCGCTTTTTATTTAGCTCAGCCACTTTGCTTAGTTGTGAGTAGACAGCACTCATCATTTTGAATATTTTGTTACCTAAAAATTTGAAATCGACCCACTGTTATTGATATTATGAAGCAACGTAGATATGTGTTAAAATTCAAGATGGCCGCTATTTTGATGACGTCATTATCTGGCTGTGCCACATTTTCAGAAGTGCCAACAACTGGTTTTGCATTGCCTAGGGTATGACAATCAAAAGTTACCATAGTGGTTTGCTTTCTTCAAACAAATCCCAAGGGAGTACACATGTCCGTGCACTAATAGAAATAAAATACATATTTGTGACGTTAAAGCTTTGCGACTAGAGTATCATTTACCTACATCTGTAAACGACATAGTGAGCCACCATTTCACGAGGGCTTTATTTACGTGAAACCTTGCATCAACGAAGCCTCGCGAAAATAAAGCCTCACAAAAAATTCCAAATTTACAGTATTGCCTCTTTCGTATGCTTTATAGAATTTACTTATGTTCGATAGGGTAAAGTCAGGTAACTTCGCACATCAGGTAAATTTGGAGAGCGACCTTTTTGGTTTCATATCTTAATTATTGGAATAAAAAAATAAGTAAGCAACCAATGAAAATCCTGATGAGACGGCTCATAAGGATCAGTCTCATCTGGATTTTTACTGTTTGAAAATGTATGTGCAAAATTACCTGATGTCCGATGAAGTCACCTGACTTCACCCTACGTTTTCTGACACCCAACTTACTCTTATACTGTCTTTTATGCAAGTACCAAAGAATAAACTGTTTGGTATGTCAATATCAATAATGTCAAGAAGGATGGTCTGATACTCCCCAGCTATGATCGTCCATGTACAATTCTGATTTGGTTCATATAAACCATCCCCATCTGCATCAACGGAGCGAAAAAACCCTGATTGGTCGCGAAAAACACCACCACATTCTACTGTAAAATCAGCCTTAAATCCTGTGCCAGTGTTGTTTGCTCTGGCATGTAGTTGTACAGTCAGACTTGTTGATGATGATATAGTTGGCGGTTGTACTGAACCACAGTAGGAGTATATAGGTTCTCCATCTCCATCTTTGTCTAACCCATTGTAAATCTGGAATAGAGATAAAGATCAGATCTATTTTAATGTGGCTAATGCATTATAGAACTATTTGGTCACTGTATCGCCAGGGGGTACACAATGTACCAGTCTCTTGTTTATCTAATGGAGACGGGTACCAGTTGGAGTCGTGGCTAGACAGTGACCCAAAAGCCCTATAATATCAGTGCTTATATGAGCACCAGAATCTGCTGTATAGGAGCAATAAATGCCACTAGTGTTACACAATTCTAGATTAGGCAATGTGTTCATCAGTTTGTGCGACAATTCTCTGACATTTAGATCAACACAAATACTCTTAGTTCCATGTATACAAGCTTTTAGAGATTGGTGGTTATCCAAAAAAACGTCGATACCTACACTCAATCGATGTAAACGACCTGCTATGCAAAGCATTCTTCTTGCTATGGTTTCGTTATAATTTTGCATCGGTAAAAGGAGGAGTCACTGAATGTCTTTCTGTTTTTTCAATTATATTGACGAGGAAGTGAGAAAGCTGGCTGCATTTATTTAAATGCCTTCCTGGTGTCATGTGACTGTAAATGTTCTGCGGCTCTTCCTCACGGTACCGTCGGTTGGTTCGTAGTATGTGATTGCAGTATTTTCCCATCATACCTACTTACTTTTAGAAATATTGTAACTTTTGTATGGAAATATATTATGTAGACGACTATAAAACAATTCCCTATATTAAAGTCAAGGGTATCAAGTAGTAATAAGAGTGAATGGAAAGCATGGAAGCAGGCAAAGGCAGGGAATTGATACAACCAAGTTCCACCTCTGACCCAGGGCACATCGGAAAGGGACAAACACACAAGTAAACATTGTATACCAGAGATCCAAGGGGTGTGCTTTTCCATCAGGTGACCCAAGGCTGCAAGGAACAGTTAAGAATGTATGGAAAATCTTAACGGAAAACATAAATAACTAGACGTATATGTATCTGCCAAAGAAGCACCGCCTTGGAACAGTCAGTAAGAAAAATACTGGAGCGCTAAGACATGTTTGGCGGTACCAACCTAAATCTCATTCTTGATGTAGATCAAGATAGATATATGTTTGGTTAGCATGAATGATCCCTAGAACGTACAAATCGAGATGTAACAATGAGATAGAACAAAGATAAGACATGAAAATTATAAACATTTAAATAACAGAGCAGAAGCCATCCAACAGTAAAAGCTAATGTGCAATGTCCCTAACTCGTGGTATTATTCAGATAACAAAAAAGAGAAATAAATGTGTATGCTATCATAATGACTTTAATTGAATGACAATTTATGAATGTTAACTACAAAATCTGACAAACACACAAACGCCAAAACACGCCACATATGTTTGAGCTAGCATTTATAACTTTCACTCAATGAAGGGTGTAACTAGACTATGGGCCTCAACGCAATAACAGCTGAGTCATGAACAATTCTCCTTGTTTCAATATAGGGTGTTAATCTGTATCAATCGTTTCTCTGTGTTGATGCATTGCATTAGTTAGGAAGCCTCCATACGAGTTGAACAATGTTTATGTATCAACAAGAACATAATTTAGGGCGAAGATTTTGCATAAGTAAAATGTATTTAAGCCCCCCCCCCCCCACCTGCTAAGGCTGCTGTCTGTTCGAAGGCAGTGGTTCTGTTGTTTTCTCTGTGTTGGTCAGTGGAATGCATTACTTTGTGCCTTTTCTAGATTTACAATCATCTTGACAGTGAAGAGAGAGCTGGTTGCTTTGCTTTTATTTACTGATGTCTTGTTACTGTAAATGTTTTGTGGCTCTTACCCACAGTGCCGTGGGTTGGTCTGCAGTGTATGAATGTGGTTTATCCTGATTATACTAACTTACGTTTTGAAATAAGTGACAAGGTTCTGTTCAATAATTTGAGATGCAAGCTAAAACATTGAAATTCTACATAAAGTTTTTACAATCCTCGTGTTGAGAACGATAGAGCTGTTTTCTATACTTTATTTGTATTTTCGATATCTTGTGGCTGTTACTTTACTGTTTCTTTTCCTTACGGTGAGATTTATTCGTCTACAGTGCGTGATTAAGATACATCCAGGATTCCTGATCATACTCACTTATTTTTATACATAGTTTTCATGGAAAAACAGTCACTTGCCTATCGCAGTTCTTCTGAATAGCCTAAATAGGCACACTATCTTCGCAAACCTCCGAAGACAAGTTATCTCGTGTTGAGCCCATATGTTTTTAAGTGCAAGATAAAACATTGAAGTCCTGCGTATAGCAAGTTTTACAATCATCGTGCTGAGGACGATAGAGCTGTTTGCTGTATTTTAATTGTCTTTTGGATACCTTGTGGCTGTTACTATATTATGCCATTTCCCCATGGTGCTATCAGTTTGTCTACAGTGTATGCTTGTAAAATATCCTGATCATAATCACACTATTTTAATAAATACTTTTCAGGGAAACACAGCCTCTGACTGGACTATGTGTATATTGCAGCACTAGGTGTTATAGTTAACATGCTCCATATATTAACAATTTTGAATAAAGACGTATGATGCATTATATTTAACTTCAATTTGCCAATAAAGGGATTCAATTTATAAACTTAACGAGTATTTTACATAGTAATACCATCTCTCCTAAAACAGTAAGTGTGTATTCTACGGATCTGTAACTATCAGTACACTACAGATGAACCCACATCCCTGTGAGACAAACACACATAATTCTAATAGCTACATGACATCAAGGCGTCTATTTGAATAGAGCAACCATAAAACACTGTCTCTGATATGCCATGTTACAGAAAAAAAGCTTTCATTCTAATATTTCATTAAATAAGCAACTCTGAGTTTTCAGTAGAATTAAGGAAAACTATTTAAGAGTTTCTAATATTGAATTTCTTGCTTTAGTATCTAAGCAGCCAAATATTGGTCACTTTTCTTGATGTCACTTGCATTTGAACATACTCTTGCGAATCAAATGAGCTGCAAAATGAATACGCCATTAGCATTTGAGCAAGGGGTATCTCCCTCCAGAAAGAGTAGGGTTATATATTTTTTTTATAATTCTTTATTAGCATAAATACCTAGTATTTATATATTTACAACATTATCAAATTTAGGATATTTGTAATTACAAAACATTCTGTTTTGGATATTGCAAGAAAACAGTAAATTTATTCTAGGAGTACTAAGGTATATAGAGTTATAGCAGATTAACAAAAAATAACCATGTGAACAGTGTTGTTGGAAATCTCTGAATCAAGAGTATGTAAGGAAAAAACTAAAACAACAGCAACATACACACACTGTTCTGTAACAAAGTAAAGGCTCATGTGTTCGGTGGTAATGTTTTTGTTCTGCATCAGGTATCTTCCATATTTTGTCATGGGCGCAGCCTACATACTAATTATAAGTGCTCTATAGTTTTCCCATGTTCGTTACAGTAAGAACATCCGTAATTATTCATCTTTTTGATTTTTAATAAAACGGTGTTTGTCACTAAAATTTAATTGTTAATTTTATATTGAAAATCAGCTATTTTTACTTGCTTTATGTCTTAATTGAATAATTGTACAAGTTCAAAATCTTTTTTGCTTATGTTTCCAAATTGGTTTCCCCACCTATTTGTTACATCCATTTCGTCAACATGCGCTAAGATGTCATAGAATCTTCTACTTCCTTGTTGTCTTTTAATTAGTATACCACAAATACATTGCAAGTGATATTATACCTATTTTGGTATATAAATACTCTATTTGCGTTTATTATATTTTTTCACTGATTTGGTACTTTGTATAAAATGTTTTTATAGTTTAAAAAAGTGGTCCTTACTCTATATATCCCTTTTAATGTATCAAAAGTGTAGATCTAAAATTCCCCTATGCTTTTTATTTCTTTACTATCCCAGTTTTTCACATACAAGTTGTTTCCATTTCTTTGGTGTGTGTTAAACCATAATGGTGCATTTAGGACAGATTTAATCTCTTCCGATTTAACTTCTCTACAGAAGTCCGCCCAACTAATTAAAATATCTTTCCAAATTGGGTTTCTTATATTTATTGCTAAGCTCCTTGCATATTCTCCTCCTAGTGATAAAACATTATCAAAAATCAATTAGAGTGAGAATGTGCCAGGTGGTATTATTTGCTTGTTGGATTACCCCCCTCAACCAAGATATTTTTAAATCTTTAATGAAAGAAATTATATGGGGCATTCTTAATCGATCAAAAGCTATTTTAATAGCAACTTTTCTAGTTATTCTATCAGGGTCTGCATTCCATAAAATTTTGAAAAAATAACTTCTAGTTCCTTGATAAGCTCTGCAGTTGGATTCGTTAATGACAGAAACAATGATACAAACTTTGATAACGCCAGAGACCTTATGATATTTATACGTTCAAAAAGAGTAAATTTTCATTTTGACCATTGCTTTAACATTGATTTGACTTTGTTTAAAATTTCCACTGAATTAAAATTCCATATATCATAAACATTAGTTGTTAAAGTAACCCCTAGTATCTTTACAGGCCCCTGAGTCGAGTCTTATTCATAATCGTTGCATAACTTATTATTTGGATTACTTTTTGCACCTATCCATATCGCTCTGGTTTTTTCTTCATTTATTTTTAATCCTGATAAGTAATAGAATTTTGACAATATTTGAAGGCTTTCTTTCAGTTATTATTCTGTACCATCAAGAAGTATTTTTGTGTCATCTACATATTGACTTATTTTCATTTCTTAATTATGTATGACTATTCCCTTAATATTGATATTTTTCTTAACATCTGTCAAAAGCCTTCTGCACATAAAAGATGGTGACAATGGGGAGCATTGTGTGCAGCCCCGTTTATGGAGAAAAAATTCGGACACATGAACACATTCTGCAAAATACTTGTTTCTGTTCCTTTCTGAAAAAAATGTATCCATTTTTTAATTGATTCGCCAAATTTAAAATAATCTAATGTTTTTGAGATAAATTTCTACGAAACTTTGTCAAATGCTTTTTCAAAATCGATAGAAAGAATTAGACCTGGTATGTTTTGATGTTTTGTTACAAATAAAACATCACAAATAAATCTTATAATTTCACCTATAAATCGCCCTGCCATAAATCCTTTTTGATTCTTGTGAATTAAATCTTGTAATGTCTGCTTAACTCTGTCAGCTATTACTGATGATGCAAGTATATATACTACATTCGAAAGTGATATTGGACGCCAATTCTTCAAAATTAACCTTGATTTATTCGGTTTTGGTAAGCGCGTGATAAACCCTTGCTTCTGTGTAATGCTTTAAGACCAATTTTATAACCATAATTAATTGATCGTAAAATAAATTTCCCAATATCAACCATAAAAAATGAAAAAACTCGACTGTATATCCATCTAAACCAGGACTCTCGTTATTTTTCATATTTTAAGGGTTTTTGCTATTTCTATATTTTCTAGTATTGATAGTCTTGCTTTTGTAACTTAGCAGCCAATATCGGTTGCTTTTCTTGAAGTCACTTACATTTGAACACACTCTTGTAAGTCTAATGAGCTGCGAAATGAATACGCCATTAGCATTTGAGCAAGTAGCATACATGATCAACAAATTCCTAGAAGCTATAAATAACAGTCAGATAATTGGTATGGTCATGGTTGATTTTAGGAAAGCCTTTGATTTGGTAGATCATACACTTTTGCTTAAAAAGCTAAGACACTATAAACTTTCAGATAAAACAATTAATTGGTTTTCTTCTTATTTGTTGGACAGGAAGCAGAAAGTCGTCATAAATAATATTGAATCAAGAACTGAGAATGTTTTGTTTGGTGTGCATCAAGGGTCAATCTTGGGTCCATTGTTATTTTTAATGTTTATAAATGATCTACCATTATATACCAATAATGTCTCTACCGATCTTTATGCGGACGACACCACATTGTATATGATTGGTGAAACTCAATATTATATTGAGCAAAACTTGCAGATAGCTTTACAAAATCTATCTGAATGGTGTAAGCTCAATGGAATGTTATTAAACACAGAAAAAACCAAGGCAATGTTAATTACGACCTCTCAAAAACGTCTATATCTTCATAATGACATTTTGCATCTAACTTACAACAATGATGTTCTGAACTCAGTTGAAAATGAGAAAGTTCTTGGTGTTCGCATTGATAACAATCTAACCTGGTCTATTCATATTAATTTTATTGCTAAGAAAATTTCTTCAAATCTATGGCTATTATCCAAATTGAAGGACTATTTATCCACCAAACACAGAGTACAATTTTACAAAACATATATTCAACCCCACATTGACTATTGTTCTACAATATGGGGAGGAACATCTCAATATAATCTAAACAGAATTTATAGGTTACAAAAAAGAGCTGTTTAAATCATTGTAAATTACCAATATGATAACATTGCCAACAGTATGGATGAGCTTAAAATTTTAAACATATATGAACGCATTTTCCTCAGGAAGGCTAAATTTATGTTTAAAGTTTCTAAATCCGTCCTACCCTCATATGTAAATCAAATGTTCTCTTTTCGACCTTTTAATGAAACGCTTCAGTCTCTAAGATCAACAGGTGCATTGGATTTTTATACTCCAAAGCCAAAAAAAGAAATTTTCAAACAAAGCTTAATTTATTCAGGTCCAGTCATTTGGAACAACTTACCAGACTGTTTAAAGAATTTAGAAACTGTTGACTCTTTTCATAGACATTGTATTAAGTGGATGAAATCCAGTCTATCTTTCAATCTTTGAAACTGAGATAAATAGTTGTCCATATGAACATAATTTTGAGCGTAAAATTGTGAATATGTTTTGTTCTCCAGTTAGATTAATTAGTTCGGTGCTTATAAGAAGCGTCTCATTGAGACGCTTCTTTTGAGAACCCATGTATGTAGATAAAATTGGTATTACTAATCACTTGTATCTAGAGGCATGATATATTTGATACTAGTGTAAAAAAAGTATGCCTGTGTGTATGTAGGTTTGAAAGTGTTCCATGATATTTGTATTATCTTGTATACATGTAAATCATCTTTGTATTTTATACTTGTATTATTTTTTGGTGGTAGTTCATAGAGGGCCTCATGGAAGATTAGCTTTTTTTTTTTTGCTAAATGTGTTACCCTCTGAAAATAAAGACTATTATTATTATTATTATTATTATTATTTAGGGGTTATATATTTATAATGTAGTTCTTAACGTCATATTATGCTTTGCAATCATGTCGTTAAGAAAGAATTCTTTAATAATTTGTGCCACGACATGATATTTCCAACAATGTGGTATGTGCAACCAGCAAAGGCTCAGAACAGCCTGTGCATACGCGCAGTCTGATCAGAGCCTTCACTAGTAGTTTAAATATTCTAAGACTGTCAAGCTGCTAACTAAACATTATTTGGAGTTTCTAAGCTTAAAAGGAGGCTGCACAGGCTCGTCTGAGTGTACAGTTGTCAAAATGTCACATTGTTGGAATCACATGTCACGATTGAATTGTATTTTGCTGTCTTTTTTCTGTGTCCTTTCCTTCTGGAGCCAGTTGTTGGTCTGTGGTCTAAGGCTGAGGAATTCCTGGCCATACTCACAAAGTAAGTAAGGTTGCAAAGATCAGGAATCGATACAATCAAGTACCACACCTTACCCAGGATACCAATGGGAAAGTAACAGACTCACAGTAGACACAACAAACGAGAGCCAAGAGGTCAGCCCTTTCCCAGCAGGTGACCACAAAGCACATATAAACAGAACCGCACAACGACATAGCAAACACAAGACAGAACAAAAACATAAAAGATCCACAAAAAAGTACCGCCTTGGAACGATCAGTAAAATATTTAACTGGAGGGCTTAAACCGGTTTAAAGGCGGCAACCTCACCCTTAATTCAGATGTGGATCAAGACACATAGATATTTGGTTTGCATGAAAGACCCCTAACTTATCAATGCATCATCTCCTAATACATATAAATCAAGGTATAAGAAGGAGATAAAGCAAGGATAAGGACTCAACAGTAAATTAAACTGAATACCGGAGCAAAAGAAATCCAACAGGTAAACCCCGGTGGCCGGACAAACAGCCAAAGCATCAGGCCCCTACCATCTCATCAATAGATAAGTCTTTAAGTCGAAACCATCATAGAGTCTGAAGTCCGACCCACCGGCGTGCAATTAAAGAGGAAAGCAAAGTTGCCAACCGTGATTGGGTTGACTACCAAGCATGAAGTCTGTTGCAATACATTAATGTTATAGCCAATCTTTTTATAATGGGAAATTATTTTAATGAACTGGGCTGAAAAATTATTAGAGCCAACAATCTTCTTCAATTTATACACCAAGTCACCATAGAAATCAGGTTCCGAAAGTCCTTGGCGCAAGAGAGATTTAAGTCCAACTTGGAATTTAGAAATCAAATCATAGTATCGTCTATAAAATTTTGAAAATGTTTTGCGAAGTTTATGATACCGATAGCCTTGTTTAAGAAGTTTCTGAGTTAACAATTTATTGCGAGTGTTGAAGTCAGCAACATAGCTAGATGCTCTAGCAAAACGAATGAGTTGAGAGATATAGACTCCATAGGATGTAGAACGAGGAACATCACCATCTAAAAATGGGAAATTGACAATTTCAAAATCAAAGTCGTCACGTTTATCATAAATTTTGGTAGAAACAATATCATTAGAAATTGACAAATGCAAGTCTAAAAATTAGGCTTTGGTATCAGAGGCATTGGCTTTATTCAGTTGGAGCTCTGAAGGGTATATTTGACTACTCATATTGTCAAAATAAACATTATTAATATTTAAAATATCGTCCAAATATCTGGAAGTAGTGTTAAACGCATCAATAACATCAGCCTGCTTATCATCAGAAAGAGACATCATAAAGTCCCTCTCATAACAAAACAGGAATAAATCTGCAACCAGGGGAGCACAATTAGTGCCCATAGGAGTCCCAACTACTTGTCTATAGAGCTTGGTGCCAAATCGAATAAAAAATGTTGTCCAACAAAAAGGTCAGGGCATCACATACATTTTGACATGACCATGCATGATATTTTTTAGGGTTTTCTGAAGCAAAAAATGCATTTCTGTCATTACATGCAAGGTAAGGAGAGCCTTCTCTCTGGAAGGTTCTTTCAATAAGATCAATAAGTTTATCTTTAATTATATTATTAGGTAAAGTAGTGCAAAGAGTAGAAAAAATCATAAGTAGACAAACTGGTTGCATTAATATCTCTAGCTTTAAGTTAATCTAAAATTTCACCTTGTAATGCATACAGTATTTAGTAACCTTTAGAATTAGCATACACCCACTGAAGCTGGCATCTATTTATAATAGGCGGAGCTTATATTCTATTGACTCAATGCATTTTAATAACAAGTCAGTTACCCACGTTTACACAATAAATATAGATGTGTTTAAATCGCTCTGGCTCTCTCTGTTGTCTTAATCCATTCGAACATTACATTGGCGACGAGAATCAGGATTACATTGGATTAAATTCCGAAATGTATTAAGAACCTGTGAGGATTAAATTCCGGACACTAAACATATTGTTCAACTGATGTTGGATGGAAAAACAATTTTGTTTGTAGTTTTAATACTGAATTAACAAAACAGTGGCTTTGAAGTTGGATATTATTTCTCCAGCTCCATTTAAAGTGCTAGGAGAACAGACGAGTTTAGCACAGAAATGGGACCAATATTTCAAGCGATTCGACTATTATATTAAAGCATCAGGGGAGACTCGAGATGAGCAAAAGAGGGCGCTGCTACTGCACGTGTCAGGAGAAGAAGTTCAGGGCCTTTTCGAAACATTAACAGACACTGGCACAACTTATGCGCATGCCATTGACAAACTAAATGCATATTTTGCGCCCAAGAAGAATATTGCGTTCGAACGTCACGTGGCAATCAAAACAAGAAGAAGACAAAACAGTGGACAATTTTATAGTCAGATTGTCAAAGCTGAGCATTTCGTGTGACTTCAGTGAGCTTCAAAAAGAGGACATGATCCGTGACCAAGTTGTAGACTGTTGTAGATCAACAGATCTCAGAAAGAAACTTTTAGCAGAGTCAGATTTAACGCTCGAGAAAGTAAGAACTTTTTCAAGAACTTATGAACTATCTTCGACGCACGCTAAGAAAAACGCTGCAGACAACCAAACAAATCAGTCGCAGTCGAGTGAAATCAATAGAATCACTCGCCAGTCTACGAAGAACCAACACTCAAGATCTAGACCTCGAACCAATACAGATCAATTTCGTAGGACGTCGCGTTCTGAGTCGTTCAGAGGATCATACCAGGGACCCAGCCAACCCAGCAGACAACGGAATAGTCAACGTCGAGCATACACGAGAGAAACGGCAGAATGCTACACATGTGGAGGAAGAAACCACTATGGACGAGAGTGCACGCGAGCAAAGAATGCTATATGCAGAGACTGTGGCCGGAAGGGACACTTTGCTATCATGTGTAAAACAAAAGTGAAAAATGTTAATTCAATTAACGTAAGTGATCAAACTGGATTAAAACAGGATTATGATTATGAGTGTAGTGATAACTTTTACTATCAGGATAATATTGAGGAAATATTTGTGCTTGGAAATCAGGACGCCACTGTGACAGTAAATATTGCAGGTAAAAATTTGAGTATATTGGTAGATTCGGGTGCATCAGTAAATGCTATTGATCACACCCTTTTTAACCAGCTAAAATCTTCCAACACAATCCTAGAGAAATCAAATGCTAAAATATACCCTTATGGCAAAACAACCTCGTTAGATCTTGTTGGCAAAGCCACATTTCCTGTAAAAGTTGGTTCAAATTCGCTTAATGTAGAATTTCACATAATTAAGGGCTCAGGAAAACCGTTGATAGGCCATAAAACTGCAACAGAACTAGGTATCCTACGCATTGGATTACCTGATGACAACATCGCGTCCGTCAGTAGCGAAAATGAAAGCATTTTAAGATCATTTCAGGACAGATTTGAAGGTCTTGGTAAACTGAAAGATTTCCAGTTAAAATTGTATGTTGATGAAAATGTTAAACCCGTAGCACAACCTGCGAGAAAAATACCATTCAAAATGCGCGAGAAGGTTGAAAGCAAATTAAAGGAACTAGAAGACCTTGACGTGATCGAATAAGTAGAAGGACCTACACCTTGGGTCAGTGCTCTAGTACCTATACCAAAATCAAACAATGATATCCGTTTATGCGTTGATATGCGATGCGCAAACAAAGCTATACAGCGTGAAAGATTCCCTTTACCCAATATCGATGAAACACTCGAGCAAATGAACGGAGCGTCTGTATTTTCGAAGCTAGACTTAGCACAAGCGTTTCACCAGGTCGAGTTAGAGTCAGATTCGAGGTATATAACTATGTTTGCCACAAACAATGGTTTATACCGCTACATAAGATTATTTTTCGGTGTGAACTCTGCACCAGAAACTTATCAGCGTATCATCCAGCAGGTAATACAAGACATACCTGGCTGCAAAAACATAATTGATGACATTATTATCTATGCTTCAAATCAGCAAGAGCATGACAAAATCCTTAGAATGCTTCTCACAAGGCTGAGAGAGAAAGGCTTGACATTAAACAGAAATAAGTGCGAATTCAACAAATCAGAATTGAAATTTATGGCTCACACACTTTCAAGCTCAGGCATAAAGATTGCTGATGACAAGGTCAAGGCTGTAAAAGAAACACCCTCACCAACTAACCCCTCTGAGGTTAAGTCATTTCTTGGATTGATAAATTTCTGTTCGAAATTTATTAAAAATCTGGCTACAATAGCTGAACCATTACGTAAACTGACTAGAAAAGACGTAGATTGGCATTGGGGACATGAACAGCAAAACGCGTTCGAGACATTAAAGCAATGCTTGATTAGTTCAGAAGTCATAGCGTACTACAATCAAGATGCTGAAACACAGCTGATTGTAGACGGCAGTCCGTATGGTCTTCGGGCCATATTAAGTCAAAAACAAAGTAATGGGGAGTTTAAACCCGTTGCGTATGCATCAAGGACCTTAAACCCCGTGGAAAGACGTTATTTACAAATTGAACGCGAGAGTCTTGCTATTTTATGGGCAATACAAAGATTTAGCGTATATCTGTTTGGCATGAATTTCGTGGTCTACACAGATCATAAATCGCTTGAGAGAATATTCACAAGTTCTCATGACGCGCCTGCTAGAATTCAGAAATGGATTTTAAAGTTACAACCTTACACGTTTTCTGTGTGGTTGTTTTAAACCCTCTGATATTTTATCACGAGCAACGACACGCGAATGTAATGAGTTTGATAACAGACTCAGTAGCAGAACAGAACAATATATCACTGGTTTGACAGAGAGCACCCTACCAGTAGCTATTACATTACAAGAGATAAATACTGCGTCAGAGCAAGATAAATTGTTATCTCAGGTACGGAAATGCCTACATACAAATAGATGGCAGAAACAAGGAAATATGAAGCCGTATTTTCAAGTTAGAAACGAGCTTTCGGTGAAAGATAGCTTAGTCTTAATTAGCATTCTCCCTAAGAATCATGCAGATGGTGATAAGTGACTAGTCACAGAAATCAATAATTTTACCTCCATTTAATCAGACTTGTTGAAAAACTTTCACAAAACAAAGCATTCCCTTTTTCTGACAGTGGTTGCCATGGAAACCGGAAATTAAGACTTCTCGGAGATTGGAGGAGAGTTGCCCAATGAAAATTGTGAAATCGACACTTTTCAGGCTGGTTTTTATGATACTAGTACTATTTTGTTTACATTTACTGCTAGCTTCCTTTAGAGGACCACATTAGTTGTACAAAATTTTAGTGAAAAATGAAATATGCCGTTTGTACTGTGTTGCCTAGCAACAAATGTGACACAATGGAAACCATTTTTAAAACACTAAAAAGTGACCATTTTCAAATCTGATTATCTTTTTACAGCAAAGTTGTATATGAACGACATACATAGTATCTATATAACCCATGTCTGGTTCATAAATGCCATGAATAAAAAAACTCAAAATGTTTATAATTTTTGTTTCCATGGCAACCCAACTAACTGACCGTCAGAAATTTTACAAAATACCCCAATTTCAAAGCAAATTATCTTGCTTATGCAAACAGAAACAATGGATATTTTATACACATTCTGGCAAGTCCACATCTTATTAACAAAATCCAAAAAATTAAAATAATAATAATATTTAAATATAGGTTACCATGGCAACCAAACCATCAGATAGTCCGTGATTTTATGAAAAACGAGCATTTTCAAAGCAAAATATCTCCCCTAAGCAAACGATTTGATTGTTTATTTATGTACACATTATGTAACTAGCACCTGATTTTCAACATAAAATTCAAGTTAACAAATGAATTATCTCATTTCATGTTACCATGGCAACCAAAATATCATATCATCAGCGATTTTACAAAAATGGCATATTCAATGAAAAGGGCATATTCAAAGCAAACTATCTCCTTCCAGCACTACAGAATATGAATAATTTTAAACATATTTTACATTATATACATCTGCAATACACACACAAAATAATAGTTTTGAAAATTCCTGATTATAGTTACCATGGCAACAGAATTGCCAAAAAAGGTTTTACTCTGTAGTAAAGAAATATTACGAAAAATGAAGTTTGCCCATGGAAAAAAGTGAAATTTACACCTTTTCAGAATGGCTTTTGTGAAAACATTAACTACTAGGTCTGTTAAGAGACCCACATTAGTTGTATACAAAATTTTAGTGAAAATGAAACATCCCATTTGTATTATGTTCTCTAGCAGCAAACGTGTCACCATGGAAACCAATTTTCAGCATGGAAACCAATTTTCAGAACTCTAAAAAAATGAACTTTTTCAAATCTGATTAACTGTTTTACAGCGAAGCTGTATATGAACGACATATATAGTGTCTAAATAACCCATGTCTGATTTACAAATGCCATGAATAAAAAAAAACTCAAAATATTTTTAATTTTTGTTTCCATGGCAACGGAACTAACTGACCGTCAGAATTTACAAAATACTGCAATTCCAATGCAAATTATCTTGTTTCTGCAAACAGAAATATGGATTATGTAAATACATTCTGGCAAGTCTACATCTGTTTAGCAAAAACTAAAAATCGAAAATAATGAAATTATTTAAATATAGGTTACCATGGCAGCCAAACCATCAGATTGTTAGTTATTTTACATAAAGGGCATATTCAAAGCAAAACATCTCCCCTAAACAAAGAATCAAATTGATGATTTTAGCACATATTACGTAACCAGCACCTGATTTTCAACATCAAATTCAAATTTACAAATGAATTATCTCAATTCATGTTACCATGGCAACCAAAACATCCCATCAGCAATATCACAAAAAGGGCATATTCATAGCAAACTATCCCCTTCCAGCACGACAGAATATGAATATTTTATTTTTTTTGTTTGTTTGATTTGATTGTTTACGTCCCATCAACAATCTTTCAGTTATAAAGGGACCGGTCTTCCTGGGTTGAACCAGTGCTAAGCTAGGATTAATGTTCTTGCTCAAGGACACAACGCATTGACGCCGGTGAGGCTGGAACCCCTGGCCCCTCGGTCTCGAGTCAAGCACTCTACCACTGAGCCACTGCGCTCCCCATGAATAATTTTAAACATATTTTACATAACATACATCTGAAATACAAACACAAACTTTTTTTATTATTTATATTTTATTGTCAATATGTCATACAAAATACAATACATAATTATGCATCTGTTACAAAGCAAACATTCACTGCCACTATTTTTTAAGATTTGCATTAATCTCTGCAGTTTAACTTGTCTACAAAATTTGAGTGTCCACGTTGTGAAAGCGTTTTCAGCCGAAAGTGGGCAGCAAAATTAGTTTTATGCTTACATGATATTTCTTATACTTTTTTGTGTATCGCTATTATGGAGTTGTAAGATTTTACTAATTTACTTGTTTTATGTCCCACCTTCTGCTGAAAAGGCTTTACTCACATGGAGCAACCATAATTTACAATATTACATCATCCACAACCATACTTCATTGACACACCGACAATATTATATATATATGTATATTGTCATATTCATGAGCCAGCACACCAGTCTCTGGTGCCTATCACACTTGTGCAACTACAATCTCACAGACAAACCGCCAATTTGTACGTAACCAAAGAGACCAGAGATCCAAAGTTTGATCCTTGTTTTCTTCAATTTATAACATCTTACAAATGTCGCACGACGGTGCGATAAGTACCAGTATTCCATGGATGTGCAGGCTCAAAAATATAACGAGAGAAAGAGTAATTTTGAAGTGGCTAAATGATAGTTATAAAAAGAGTGTTTTTGGAAGATATCGGGTACCAAGAGAGAGAGAGAGAGAGAGAGAGAGAGAGAGAGAGAGAGAGAGAGACCTGCCTTTCTGTATAATTCGTTATTACAGAACATCAAGTAGGTTTCTCCAAACTTGTTCATACTTATGCAGTCTACCTTTCCACAGAGCTATTTCTCTTTCAATTTGGACCCGTTTCTTCAAATATAATTGAAAAATATCCCAAATTGGCAGTTTTTTCCTGTATTTACAAACAAATATGAAATATTTAGCTGTGAAGATTAAAAAGTTTTTAAGATTTGCATTAATCTCTGCAGTTTTTTGTATTCCAAAAGTTATTTTTAATTCAGATATTGATATATCAAAACCATTTGCTTCAAAAAAATCTCTAAATTTTGTCCAAAAGAATTGCACATGTCTACACTCCCAAAACAGATGATGCATTGTTTCAATCTCCATGTTGCAAAAGTCGCATAAAGAAGAGCTTACTATTTGACACTTGCTTAAGAACTTATTTGTAGGTACAATACGGTTTAAATATCTGTACTGGAAATCTCGTAATTTCATATCGTTAGATGTAGATATATTAATTAAGTAGATTTTCTTCCAGTTTATATTTTCATTTGAAAAATGATTGTTCCATTTTTGTTCAGCATTACTCGTCTCTATTTCGTCTTTTTTAAGTAACATATTATACACATATTTATTGGTTTCCTTTACTTTTAATAAATTTTGTAAGATATTTTCGCCACCTGGGTAGTCTCGGTTTTCATGTTTAAGATTTGCTTTCCAGTTGCCTGGAATACATTGTATTAAACTAAGATATTTACAAACTCAAACTTATAGTTTTTAACATTCCTGATTATGGTTACCATGGCAACATGAATTGCCAAAAACGTTTTTTACTCTGTCGCAAAGAAATACATGTATCACGTTGCCCAGAGAAAAATGTGAAATACACTTTTCAGACTGGCTTTTGTGATACAAGTTCTTTTAATAACATTAACTACTAGGTCTGTTTATAGACTCACATTAGTTATACACAAAGTTTTAGAGAAACATGAAACATTCCATCTGTACTATGTTCCCTAGCAGCAAAGTGTCACCATGGAAACCAATTTTCAGCATGGAAACCAATTTTCAGAACTCTAAAAATTAACCTTTTTTCAAATCTGAATAACTGCTTTACAGCAAAGCTGTATATGAACGACATATATAGTGTCTACATAACCCATGTCTGATTTACAAATGCCATGAATAAAAAAAACTCAAAATGTTTATAATTATTGTTTCCATGGCAACGGAACTAACTGACCGTCAGAATTTTACAAAATACTGCAATTCCAATGCAAATTATCTTGTTTCTGCAAACAGATATATGGATCAAGTAAACACATTCTGGCAAGTCTACATCTGTTTAGCAAAAACGAAAAATTGAAAATAATGAAATTATTTGAATATAGGTTACCATGGCAACCAAACCATCAGATTGTGAGTTATTTTACAAAAAAGAACATATTCAAAGCAAAACATTTCCGCTAAACAAAGGATCAAATTGATTATTTTAGCACATATTATGTAACCAGCACCTGTTTTTCAACATCAAATTCAAATTTACCAATGAATTATCTCAATTCATGTTACCATGGCAACCAAAACATCATATAATCAGTGATTTCACAAAAAATGGCATATTCAACAAAGAGGGCATATTCTATGCAAACTACCTCCTGCCAGCATGACAATAAATGAATTATTTTCAACATTTTTTACGCTATCTATATCTGTTATACAAATACACAAATAATAGTTAAAAAGACTCCAGATTAGAGTTATTATGGCAACAGTTACAGTAAATGCCACAAAAGTTTTTAACTTAATGGCCAAAAAATATGACAAATATTGAGATTTGCCCAATGAAAAATGTGAAATTGAAACCCTTCAGGCTGATATGAGTTTTCCTTTGATTACATTTACTGATGGCCACATTAGTTGTATTTATAATTTTAGTAAGCTATGTTCTGTTCTCTCAGTTTATTGCTCGTTGCCATGGTAACCAAAAAGAAGGAATTCGGCCTAAAACGGCCAAAAAATGTGAAAAGACATTTTTTGCACATTCACATATCCAATAACACACCAATTTTGATTATGATCTTTATATGCTGAAACATAATAGCTCAAAGGGAGTAGATTAAAATAATAAATACACCCAATATGATCTTTGTACAAATCATTCCAGACTACCTAAGGTGGGTGGGGTAACCAATCTTGGAACACCTTATTTTGCGGAATATTTGAACCACTACAATCATTTTCCCTGCCTACTAAGAGGTGCATTCAATGTTTATGGAAATGTTTAACCACTTCAAGATGCAATTTATTTAATCTCTATTTTGCTACAGTACTCTGATTGTTTCCATGGTTACCCCCAGAAGGTAGTGAAATCTACGCATGATTTCGTGTTTTATGAAAGCTTATACCATTTAGAACTTATAATTTGCTGTATATGTCTCTATGTACGCTGGGGGAATGGCTGTGGTAGTTCAAAAATGCCAAAAATAGGCTTTTTACATACCTGGCTACCCCACCAACTTTGGTTGCCATGGTAACAAGGAAAATGATATATCTGAACATTTTTATTTTTTCATTACTGATGCCTAGCATCAGTAGATATCCCTAAAATAAAATTCATCCCTTTCGATATTTCCGGTCTCAACAACTATCATTTAAAAATGGTCAAAAAGTGCAATTTCAGGCCATTAGCAATATTCACGTTGCCATGGAAACCAAATTGAGACACAAAACCAAACTAGCGTGTGTACAACTTTTCAAGTTTGTATCCATGCTTCGTATGCTATATAAACTAATGTCTACACATTTGTGTTTGTTGGTCATTTTATTCCGTAATGTTAGGCATTTTCCAATTTTGCTATTATGTTGCCTCTTTGGTTGCCATGGATACCGAATATAGAAACATTTTGACCTTTTTTACTCTTTCATTTAAGACAAAAGACATTAGTGTATATTCCTTATGCTGACACCTTTAATCCCACCTTTGCTGTAAAAAGATAATTTGGATAGAAATTTGTCAATTTAAGCCTCAAAAAATATCCTAGAGATAACCCCTCTTCGTTGCCATAGAAACATACTCTGCAAGGTTTTTTATCCTTTTCCATTTGTGATATTGAAAGTTAATACCTTATTGATCATTTTCATACAGCATAAACCATTAGACTTTAAAAGATAAATAGGCTGCATTGTCTTCAAAAAGTGTAATTTTTCAACTTTCTAAAACTAGAAAACATGCTTCTAGAGGCAAAATCTTTAACTGGTCGTTGCCATGGTAACGGCATGACAATAACCGTTTCCCTTTGGCTATGTGACTTTTATGTTATAAGGAATCTATTGCGCCAACTTTTTTGGCATTCTGAAAAAGTCACTTATCAGCTTTTCTACTGGGCCTGCATGATTCTTAGGGAGAATGCTAATTAAAAGGAAACAAACTTGTAATTCCCAAACAACTTCAAACTCGTATTTTGGACCTTGCATACGAATCGCACCGTGGTCTGAAGAAAACAAAACAATTGCTAAGAAGTAAGGTTTGGTTTCCAAACATCGACGCGAAAGTCGAAGACTTAATTAAGTCGTGTCACACATGTCAGTTGACTTCATCACCAACACGCGCACCACCAGTAGTAATGAGCAATTTACCAGCTGGACCATGGAAAAAGATTGGTCTTGATTTGAGTGGTCCGTATGGCTCAAATAATGAATTTATATTTGCCACCATTGACTATTATTCGAGATTTCCAATGGTTGAAATTATCAAATCAACCACAAGCACTACCATCATTAACAGACTGAGACAAATATTTGCAATGCACGGTTTCGTTGACGAAATTGTGACTGATAATGCTAGTTACTTCGTCTCATCAGAGTTCAAAAGCATTTTTGCGTGAAAATGGAATCAAACATTCTCGTATTTCGCCTTATTGGAGTCGAAACAATGGGCTTGTTGAAAATTTCAACAAAAGCATCAGAAAAGCCGTGAGAACTGCTTTAGTTCAAAATAAGAACTGGAGAACTGAAATATACACGTTTCTATTACATTACAGGGCCACAGTACACACTACCACAGGAAAATCGCCTGCTCAGTTACTTTACAATAGGCAGATTAAAACTAAATTGCCTCAGTTCGATAACAAAAAAGCGCCGTCTGATCTTAGAATTCGCGACGCACTGCAAAAGCAGAGAATAAAACACTACGCAGACAGGTCAAAAGCAAAGGGCTATAGAAAGTATAAAGTGGGACAAAAGGTTCTTATTCTCAAAATGGGGAAAAGCAAAATGTCTGCCAACTAGGTAAAACAAATCTATCAGGTTGTTAGTCAGAAGGGCACCGTGGAAAAACAAATCTATCAGGTTGTTTGTCAGAAGGGCACCGCTTTAAAATTGCTGTCAAATTATGGTGACTTGGTTTACAGGAACGTTACACATGTGAGACCATATTATGAACCACGCCAAAGACAAATGGACTTGAGAGGAGCTAATCGTAGTTCACATGAACTAGGGAAACGAATGACTGTGCTACCTAGACGATTCAGGGACTATCAGATGTGATCACACGTGTTTTGAGGAATATAAACTGAAAACTTGTTTCTCAAAAACTCATTCAAATTGTCTGATCAATCCAAAAGTTTTCTTTTATTTTTTTCTCAACTTATCTGGAGTGTATTTAGTTGTTTAACACTTGATGGAAAATCTGAATGGAACATGTTTGTGTTTTATTTGATTTTGCCATAATGTTGTCGAGAGGTAATCAGATAATTTGATAAGCTTTTATGTTTTAATTTAAATGTCAGTTTCAGTGTAAACTATGTCATTCAAATTGCAACGTTGTTTCATAAACAAACATTCCTAATATCAGATGTCAAGGAAATTAATTTCAGCACCAAATGTTGGGTGGCCAATTAATTTCACTGGGAACGTCTGATTAATTTGTTTGGGGAAGAGATGTAATGCATACAGTATTCAGTAACCTTTAGAATTAGCATACACCCACTGAAGCTGGCATCTATTTAAAATAGGCGGAGCTTATATTCTATTGACTCAATGCATTTTAATAACAAGTCAGTTACCCACGTTTACACAATAAATATAGATTTGTTTAAATCGCTCTGGCTCTCTCTGTTGTCTTAATCCATTCGAACATTACACACCTGAATTTTTAATAGACCAAAATAGGTTTTTACGGGATCTCTCATATACCTTTTCACAATATTTGATAACATGTTTTTTAACAGCAGTAAGACACGAGGTTAACAATTTAGAAAGTTCTGTTGTCGTACAAGAACTAGAATTAGCAATAATCTTGCTTTATAGGGGTTTTTATGGAGTTTAGGTAACCAGTACAACGTAGGAACTTTGTCTTGATTTTCTTTAGCTTTGACACCAAAATGTAGGACTGTATGACAACTATGCCCATCAACAATCAACCTTTCACTTAAAGAAGGCTGCAGTTTATAGGCATTAGTGTTTATTTTATTCTTGAAACATATGTTATGAAATGCAAAGAAATAAAAATAAATTGTAGATCAAACAAAATATATTTAGACCATCTTTTAAACATTGAGGAACCAAAACAATCGTACCTGAATCGTATCACAATTACCAGAAGGTGGTTCACGTATATCTAGATAGGTCAGTGTGAGTTTGATCATCTCGTATGGCTCCGCCTTAATAATCCATGTACAGTTTATATCCGTGTCATACATTCCATCCTGATTTCGATCTATGGAACTAAAATGACCAGACTGGGTTAAACTTAAGTCACCATATATGAAACTATATGATGCATAAAAGCTGGCACCAATCAATCCAGAGTTAGTGGTAAGCTGTATAAACAGTAATGGTAACGTTGATACTATATGTAGTGGTAAATCAGAGGTATTATACTCGCCGAGTTGAGCAAGTTTGGTCGGAAAACCATCAAATATCTACAATAGAATGACAATATTATTTTTTTTTGCAAAGGAATTACAAAACTGTTCATAGCTTAACACACATGTGCATACAAATAAGGATGGTCATTAATTAAAAATAACAAAGGTGTGGGTCATTTAAAAAATAGCCCCGTTTATATAAGATAAAACAGCCATGTGTCTGTTTTCAGATTTTGATAAATATTGACGCCCCATCTAAATTATGCAGTTGACTTTATTTCTTATCCTTTGTATTAAGACAACTTATAAGGTCAAATAAAATAATACCTGTGTTTAGGGTAATCTGACCCTACCTTAATTCACTGGTGAAACCTTGAATTTTTCAGTTTTTCTGGAAAAATAATTTCATGTATTTTGAAAGGCACATTCTTGGAAAAAATATAATTTATGCCTTTTAAAAACATTTCGCCTTTCAAAATGAATAAAATTATTATTTTTTTCTAGAAAACAAGTAAATAAAAAATATATATACCTACACTACCTACACTGAACCGAAGTTATAAGTAGCTACCATACAATTTTTGCTCCCGTTCAGAAAGTAAAAATCGCTCTCACAAAATTTAAATTCTATAAAAATGTCCAAGGCTTTGTCGAGACTCGGCAAATACGTCATTTCAAAATGACAGATAGGCCTTGCACAGACGAGCTCTGAGTAAAGGTACCATCATTTCAAAAGGTCACACTTTTTAGTGTGATATAAACTATTCATCAGATACGTTATCAATTTATATTTTAATTCGTTTGAAGATGTTTATAAAAGCTGTGATATAAGATGAAAAGAGTCAAAAGTTTTTTTGACAATTGAACACTCCATTTCTCTTCTACGTTAACATGAAGACAGCCACGTTCAACAACTTAATCAAAGGATTTTTAGTTTAACCATGCAGTTTGCATACTCATTTTGCATTGCTCTGTACGCTTTATTATCGATGGCACAGCAGTGCAATTTTCAGGGGTTCTTCATTATCAATTGGCGTCACTGTTCCGTTTAAAAATCAAAAGAAATCTTTAACAAATGCCATTTAAATGACCTTTAAAGTTTCACGTTAAAATCGGAAGTGGATACCAAATTAGTTAAAAGTATCGTTAGAAAATGGGCTCATCAAGTTGCATGGTGTTTTGTCGAACATGTTAACATAAAATAAAACACATACAATGATTTTAGTATGTGCAGCTGATGATTTCCGAAAATTTTGGAAAATTTGGAAAATTATCATTTTTTAAAGTTTCATAAAAAATCTGTCATAAGCAAAATGTCAAGTCTTTGGTGTTTTTCAAGTCAACTAGGCAGGTTTGCAATCACCTGTACTTGAATTCGATAAAAAAAACTGCACTCAAAACGCTTATTTTCTTCAAAGAGTTGGTTTTTGCATTTTTGAACGCAAAAATCGTGAAGTGATCGAAAACTCTTCCAAAACACCGCTTAAATTTACTCCATTACAATGCACATACTTGGGGAAAAATCATTTCAATATCACTTGGGCTTAGTCAGAAAAAAAAGAAATTATGGTGGCTACTTAGAACTTTGGTTCAGTGTAAATTTTTAGACCTGTTACCAGACACACACTTATTTTTTTTATTGGCCTAATCAAAATATAATGTATTTCCACATTGTACTTTAGAAAGTCAACTATTTATATAAACGGCAGGGTATGCGCGGATCCAGAGGGGGTCAAGGAGTCCTGACCTTCACCTCCAGACCCATGGAAAACCACAAAGCTCTGTGTACCCTGCCAGCATTCAATGTTGCAGTATCATCGGCCTGCCAGCGAAATGGCATAGCGTTTCACTGAGTGTATTATCAACCCCACTGTGAAATAAGTTGATGTTTAAAAGAAATATTTGTCAGATCTAGGCCTCCTGATTAAAGTTTTATTTTTAAATTTCTGGTTCTGCTCATGCTAGTGCCGTTTCAGTCTTGTACCCCGCACTAAACGGTACAGTTATTTATTCGATCGCAACGCCAGTGTTCAGATGGTCTTGGCTACTGTCCGTTCTAAGGCAGACGTTCTCTTGTTCTCTTGTTTTATTGTCGTCTCAATCGCTTGTGTGGGTTTGTCTTTGGACGTTGTTTAGTTGTGCAATTTTAGTGTCTTTTCTAGCTTCTAGTTTCATCTTGGTGTGCCTAACTATTACACCGTCCTGGCTACGCCATTTATTTATGTCATGTGGCTGCTAGTTTTCTGTGTCTCTTCATCTTGGTGCTGTGTAATGATCGAAGGTGTCTGATTGCGGCTGTGTCTCTTCATCCCCGTCCTTTGCAATGGTCCTCCGTGTGTCTTTTTATCTCAGTGCTGTGCACTGCTCCACTTTGTGTGAATGTGGCGGTGCCTCTTCATCTCGGTGCTGTGTCATGGTCCTCAGTGTGTGATTGTGTCTGTGTCTCTTCATCTCTGTGCTGTGTAATGGTCCTTAGTGGTGTGTAATTGTGGCTGTGTCTCTTCATCTCGGTGCTGCGTCATGGTCCTCAGTGTGTGATTGTGGCTATGTCTCTTGATCTCAGTGCTGTGTTATGGTCCTCAGTGTGTGATGTGGCTATGTCTCTTCATCTCAGTGCTGTGTAATGGTCCTCAGTGTGTGATTGTGGCTGTGTCTCTTCATCTCAGTGCTGTGTAATGGTCCTCAGTGTGTGATGTGGCTCTGTATCTTCATCTCGGTGCTCTGTTATGGTCCTCAGTGTGTGATTGTGGCTGTGTCTCTTCATCTCTTTGCTGTGTAATGGTCCTCAGTGTGTGATTGTGGCTCTGAATCTTCATCTTGGTGCTGTGTTATGGTCCTCAGTGTGTGATTGTAGCTGTGTCTCTTCATCTCTGTGCTGTGTAATGGTCCTCAGTGTGTGATTGTGGCTGTGTCTCTTCATCTCTGTGCTGTGTTATGGTCCTAAGTGTGTGATTGTGGCTGTGTCTCTTCATCTCGGTGCTGTGTAATGGTCCTCAGTGTGTGATTGTAGCTGTGTCTCTTCATCACGGTTCTGTGTAATGGTCCTCAGTGTGTGGTTGTGGCTGTGTCTCTTCATCTCTGTGCTGTGTAATGGTCCTCAGTGTGTGATTGTGTCTGGGTCTCTTCATCTCATTGCTGTGTAATGGTCCTCAGTGTGTGATTGTGACTGTGTCTCTTCATCTCTTTGCTGTGTAATGGTCCTCAGTGTGTGATTGTGGCTCTGAATCTTCATCTTGGTGCTGTGTTATGGTCCTCAGTGTGTGATTGTAGCTGTGTCTCTTCATCTCTGTGCTGTGTTATGGTCCTCAGTGTGTGATTGTGACTGTGTCTCTTCATCTCTGTGCTGTGTAATGGTCCTAAGTGTGTGATTGTGGCTGTGTCTCTTCATCTCGGTGCTGTGTAATGGTCATCAGTGTGTGGTTGTGGCTGTGTCTCTTCATCTCTGTGCTTTATAATGGTCCTCAGTGTGTCACTGTGGCTGTTTCTCTTCATCTCAGTGCTGTGTAATGGTCCTCAGTGTGTGATGTGGCTCTGTATCTTCATCTCGGTTCTGTGTTATGGTCCTCAGTGTGTGTTTGAGGCTGTGTCTCTTCATCTCGGTGCTGTGTAATGGTCCTCAGTGTGTGATTGTGGCTGTGTCTCTTCATCTCTGTGCTGTGTAATGGTCCTCAGTGTGTGATTGTGGCTGTGTCTCTTCATCTCTGTGCTGTGTAATGGTCATCAGTGTGTGGTTGTGGCTGTGTCTCTTCATCTCTGTGCTTTATAATGGTCCTCAGTGTGTCAATGTGGCTGTTTCTCTTCATCTCAGTGCTGTGTAATGGTCCTCAGTATGTGATGTGGCTCTGTATCTTCATCTCGGTGCTGTGTAATGGTCCTCAGTGTGTGATTGTGGCTGTGTCTCTTCATCTCTGTGCTGTGTAATGGTCCTCAGTGTGTGGTTGTGTCTTGGTCTCTTCATCTCAGTGCTGTGTAATGGTCCTCAGTGTGTGGTTGTGTCTGGGTCTCTTCATCTCAGTGCTAAGTAATGGTCCTTAGTGCGTGGTTGTGTCTGGGTCTCTTCATCTCGGTGCTGTGTAATGGTCCTCAATGTGTGATTGTGGCTGTGTCTCTTCATCTCTGTGCTGTGTAATGGTCCTCAATGTGTGATTGTGGCTGTGTCTCTTCACCTCTGTGCTGTGTAATGGTCCTCAGTGTGTGATTGTGTCTGTGTCTCTTCATCTCGGTTCTGTGTAATGGTCCTTAGTGTGTGATTGTGGCTGTGTCTCTTCATCTCTGTGCTGTGTAATGGTCCTCAGTGTGTGATTGTGTCTGGGTCTCTTCATCTCAGTGCTGTGTAATGGTCCTCAGTGTGTGGTTGTGGCTGTGTCTCTTCATCTCTGTGCTTTATAATGGTCCTCAGTGTGTCACTGTGGCTGTTTCTCTTCATCTCGGTGCTGTGTAATGGTCCTCAGTGTGTGGTTGTGGCTGTGTCTCATCATCTTGGTTCTGTGTAATGGTCCTCAGTGTGTCACTTTGGCTGTTTCTCTTCATCTCGGTGCTGTGTAATGGTCCTCAGTGTGTGATTGTGGCTGTGTCTCTTCATCTCGGTTCTGTGTTATGGTCCTCAGTGTGTGATTGTAGCTGTGTCTCTTCATGTCGGTACTGTGTTATGGTCCTCAGTGTGTGTTTGTGGCTGTGTATCTTCATCTCGGTGCTGTGTTATGGTCCTCAGTGTGTGATTGTAGCTGTGTCTCTTCATGTCGGTGCTGTGTTATGGTCCTCAGTGTGTGTTTGTGGCTGTGTATCTTCATCTCCGTGCTGTGTTATGGTCCTCAGTGTGTGATTGTGGCTGTGTCTCTTCATGTCGGTGCTGTGTAATGGTCCTCAGTGTGTGATTGTGGCTGTGTCTGTTCATCTCGGTGCTGTGAAATGGTCCTCAGTGTGTGATTGTGGCTGTGTCATTTCATCTTGGTGCTGTGTAATGGTCCTCAGTGTGTGATTGTGGCTGTGTCTGTTCATCTCGGTGCTCTGTAATGGTCCTTAGTGTGTGATTGTGGTTGTGTCTCTTCATCTCGGTGCTGTGTAATGGTCCTCAGTGTGTGATTGTGGCTGTGTCTGTTCATCTCGGTGCTGTGTAATGGTCCTCAGTGTGTGATTGTGGCTGTGTCATTTCATCTTGGTGCTGTGTAATGGTCCTCAGTGTGTGATTGTGGCTGTGTTTGTTCATCTCGGTGCTGCGTAATGGTCCTCAGTGTGGACCTCAGTGTAAAATTGTGGCATTTTATGGTCATACTCGCCAGTGTTTTTCAATCATGTAGTTGCAGAGAAAAAGATCTGGTTGATTTTTTTTATTGTTGTCTTGTAGTCATATGGCAGTTTGTGTTCTGTGTCTCTTCCCAACGTGGCAATAGTTGGTCTGCCGTGTCTGATTGTTGCATTTTTGGTCATGCGCACTTTTATTTTTACACATTGCTTGCATGTATTGAATTTGTGTGTAAATGCATGATTCTTTTACACCCCCTCGATGCCAACAGGGGTCGGGAACTTAATTGTACATGTATTGATTCCTGATCTTTGATGTATTTTTTACTTCAATATGATACAGTAAGTGGATGGAAATAATATCTATAGTCTCATTAAAAAAACACTTATCTGATCTGAATGATAAACAACATTGTTATATGACTTGAGACAGTCCTTCTGACTGGCCTAATTTGTCTCCGTACACCCTGTGTCTATTCAGCCTACAGCTTGATATGAGGTTGAAACCAGTACTCATAAAAATTGGAAGCTTCAGTCCCTGGATGTTTATCTGTATTCTCTCATGAAGATTAATATTTAAGCACACAATTATGACGGATACCGGTCACATATGCTATGCTATTGTGGTAAACAGTAAAATATTGTAAGTCATGTGCGCATATATGACGAGAATCAAGTCCATCAGGTGCTGCTCTGTATCGTCTTGGTACATATATAACTGACTAATTAGTTACCTTCAGTGGTTTTCCTATGTCTCTGTTAACGTTCTGGTTTTTGGCGTTCCATATTGTAAGGTCTATCTTTTGATTCTCGTTTGCCTTTAGAACCCAGGTACAGTTGATAGTGTCACCCGCTGTAATCGTGCTCATGTCCGTGTTTATATTAAACACCCCCAATTCATTTATAAGCCTGGCACCGCATGGGAAGCCTAGTAAAAACCAAAAGTATGGCATTATTTACGATCTAACGCCGCTGGTCTTATGTGTCAGTTCAAAATGTATAAACTACGAGCACAGTCTGGTCTGCACCTTTATTATTTGTTGTCCAGAAAGAATTACAGATATACACGCAATATTCTAGATAAACCAGGTAGCTGAGTAGGCCCCGAGGTTAAACAACTTTTTGCATGCTAAACTCAACTAAGCATGAACATACAGTTGTTCAAAAAAAAATACTGAAAAATATAATATTTATTTTGCTTAAAAAACCTTTAAATACTGCATTGATCCTGCTAATATATGTTAAGATTTCATTTGTTGACATTTTTACATTATGAGCCCGATAAACTACGTTCAGTAGAGACGAGGCTGAAAAAAAAGATGCATTTCCATATTGCAATCCAAGAGGCTGATTTCATAATGACTCACACAAAACCATTAGAAGCGTCAAGATCAACTACGTAAGACAGGCCTCGAAATTATAAAGCTGTTTTGGCATTTTAATGTTTATAAGCATGATAAATAGATCATCTGAGAGTTTGAAAGCCAGAATATTCCTCAACATTTTAGTTTTTATAAGCTGTTGAAATCTCATACTCGGGGACCAGTTTACTACATTTTTCTAATAAAGCGTTAGGAAGAAACTTGTGAAAATTAACTTTTAAAATCATATCAAGCACTATTAAGTACACAAATGCAGCTGTGTACATTTGTACCTCATGGGTGCAAAAATGAGTTTTTGGATGGTACGCTAAATTTCGGTTCCCCAACTTTACTAAATTACTAACACGAGTGCACAGAGAACGAATTAACTACATATAGTCATATGATATTAAAAGAAAAAGGGTTGGGGTCAAATGATTTGAGTGCTAAATATATGAGTCCATTCTTAAGAGTTTTTCTCAAAGTAGGGAAGAAGGTAAATATCAGTAATCAATACAATCAAGTGCCACACCCAACCCAGAACACCATAAGGGAAAAATATCTTACGCAATTGAGAAAAGGGGTATGTTCTGTCCCAGCAGATGATCACAAGGCTGCAAGGAACAGACAAGATAGTATGAACAAAACACTTAAATAGCAAAGGATCCACAAAAGAAGCACCGCTATGAAACGGTAAGTAAACAATTACTCGGGGAGGGGAGGGGGGCTAATTAGGGGATAACTGTTTTCAAAAATTTCATTTGGGGAGGTATATCGTCGGATATACGGTCGGAAATTTAGTTTTACGGCGACGCGTAAGCGGAGCAGTAAAACGTGATTTCCGAACGTATATCCGACGATATACCTCCCAAATGAAAATTTTGAATATGGTTATTCCCATTCTAATGCACTATTAACATTTTCCCTTCAAAAGACATTGAAAATGTACTTTGTTGAGCCTATACGTCCAGCGACTGCCAGCTGCATTAAACCGTTTGCCAGCTGCATATATTCACTTGTCAACCAATGAATAGCGACGTTACGTAATGTTGTCGGGTTTCCGACAGTATATCGCAGAATATACTGTCGCAAATTTATGACGTTATCCAATCAGACGTCGCGTTGCATTTGCAAGTGCATTAGAAAGTATGTTTAATGGTATCACCCTTAGTTCGGATGTGGCTCAATACTTATAGGAAAGCGATAAAATACAAGAAAACACACCACACAAGAGAGCCAATAGATCAACCCTTTCCCATCAGGTGACGCGAGGACTGCAAGGAACAGACAAGACAGCTTAAGAAAGACAAACATAAAACATAGTTAACAAAAAGGATCCTAAAAAAGCAGCACCACATTGGAACGGTCAGCAAAAATCACGGAAGGGCTTAAATATGTTTAACGGCCAGATGTCACACTAAATTGTGATATGGATTAATACATAGATGGGTTGGGTCACTGAAAGATCCTTAAATCATGTCATTCGAGCTATGCAGACTCAGAAATAAAACTATGCAAATGTGTTGCTCCTAGAGTCTTAAATGCGCCATACACAAGCAATGGAAATCGATACAGACCTTCGCCATAAAAAGAAAGTAACAACAACAAGTATTCGCACAAACTTGCAAAACGAAATATTACATACATATAAAACAAATAATTTGATATCATAGTCCAGATCATTTGTTGAAGACAACACATTTGTAAATGGTCAATGCCTCTAGATAAGAGTGAGTAATTGAAAATGATTGTTCTTATTTCTCAAACCTAAACATATGGTGTGTGTCCTCAAAACAATTAATTTGTAAGGAAATAATCACAATTAAATACTCAAAAAGTTTCCTTACAGGATCTATGAAAATTTGCATACATGTAAATTGACAATGGGGAAAGTCCAGCAAAATTCGAGATTCGAATCAAGCCTCAGAAGTACGTGTAAGAGTACATTACGCGTAGTACTATGCTATGTACATAAAAGCTTTATTTTGTTAGCGGGAACTGGTTAAAGGAAAATTAGTTCAGTAGCATCTGGTTTCAACCCTTTTAAAATCCTAGTATGAGAAAAGTTTGAATAAGCAGAATAAATAAAGTTTATGTATCTTCAATAAAATATCATATTCGTTTATTGTGTTGGCATGATTTCTGTGACGTCAGTGTCACGCTATGTAACGTCAGCGTCACTATATCAAAGAATGCACATCGGAGGTCTGATTCCACGGAATTTCACGTAATTTGCCCAGGCAGGTCCGATTGATCTGCATACATGTAAATTGGGCCTCGTTGTGAGAGGCCAGGCTAACCTAAAAGCAGTCTGCTGAGCTACAGAAATCACTCAGAATGTAGACAATTTGCTTATGGCCAGTCTAGCAACTATTTGTTTTATAAAGCGAATATCAAAGACGCCGACCAGATTACATGGATGCACGTGCTAGTCTGCCACTTGTTATTTGCATGCAACGAAGTCCGGTTTTCTCGCAACGGAGCCAAATTGGTGTAAAAATTGCGTAGTCATACCATAAAAATGTGTGTAAGTGGCGTTGAAGCCTTTGTAATTAATTCCAAGATCAGTGTGGAATTTAACAACCATAGTATTGAAGGAGGTTGATATAACAGACGCTGTAATGTTGCCACAGTATTGTCCAAGCACTAAATCTTCATATTCAGCTCTTTCATATACCTGTAAAAAAAGGAAAGTAGTATCGAATGATGTCTAGGTTGAGAATAGATATATAATCATTAAATTTAAACTGTTAAATTCATTTACAAATTGTTTCACCGAAATAATCTATTTAGTAGAGCAATTGGCGAATGTGGGTTTGATTTTACTTTCTATCATGAAAAAAGTTTTGCATTTACGAGTATGACTGCATGTCTGGAGAATATGGCATGCAAAGTTTGTGGAACTTCCTACTAATCTTAAGCACTGTTTGTTAAAATTATACAAGGTCGCTAGTAAAAGGCAAGATTGTTTATTATACTTATCCATAGATGAGAGGGTTGGGGCCTGTTGGTGTGTCTCTTGTTTGGCCCACAAGGGATTAACTGTTTGATTATTTTGCTCCAGTATTCAAATTTACATGTATGTGCTGTTGATTCTTATCTTTGTTTTATATTTTTTTTTTTTTTTTGAGATACACTCAGTGGCCATTGTCGAGTTCCGAAAATGGCAAGCGTTGTTTCATTGCAAAAAAATGAAGTACATATAGAATTTGTATAATTTGAAAAAAAGGAATGCAAATTATCTGAAATTTTATAGTGTTATTTTAAAATGTTATAGTCGTGAGCCATGAACAAGATTTGTTCACATCTTAGTAATCTATTCACTGTGATATTGGGTAGGGTTGGGTATTTGTACTCTAGACCCAAAATTCCAATTTATTGAATGAATACACATGAAAACTTAGCAACAGTTATCAGTCTTTCTATGGTCTATGTATGAGTTTTTGAAGTAATTAGTATTTGAATATTTTACTGACCGTTCCAAGGCGGTACTTCTTTAATGGATCATTTGTGTTATTTATGTCTTGTATTTGTCATGCTTTCTCGTCTGTTCATTGCTGCCTTCTGGTCACCTGCTGGGAAAGGGCTGACCTCTTGGCACTTGTTTGTAATGTTTAATTGTGTTATTGTCACTTTCGAAAGTGGTATCCTGGGTCAGATGTGGTACTTGATTTTATCGATTCACGATCTTTACCACTACCACCTTTCTTATTTTGATTGTTTCATTCTTTCAAATCGAAAAGACAGCACCCAGCGAATCAAATTTTGCTTGCGAATTTTGCTTTCATTTCATTCAAATCATAGGAAGTTTTTTCTTAAAAAAGTTAAATGTTCTGTAAAATTGTAACCCAAAATGGCACTTTCAGCTGAAAAAGCTATAACGCAAAATTATTATTATACAATTATTGACTATTGAGGCATTGGGCATGATGTGATATCGACCTGAGAGTACCAATATTGACCGATGTCATATCATGTCCAATGCCTCAATCATCAACAATTGTTTTTTTTTATATAATTTATCTAAACAAAACAAAAAACAACAATAACAACAACAAAATCTTGGCTATTGACTATGTCTTGGACAGTCTTGAATTTCTTTCTTTACATGATGACTAACTGATTTCATTCTTTTAAAGAGGTATAAATGCATACTTTATTTGTAATTTCAACTGCAGACAGAGAAGATCCAGATTAAATGCCGCATAATGTGGCATTTCATCAGGGTCTACACTGTTTGCTAAGACAAAATGATCTCCAGGGAAAAAACTGCAATTTTGTTTTAAAATTAAAACCGATGACCCCTTGAATAATACAATAGACCTTTCCAAGTTTATTGCATCAATCCAGAAGGCGTTAGTTCATTTAAGAGTTCTGCTAATTACTCTATTCAACAGGTAAGTCTGAATTACATGTATATGATGAAAAACCAAATCTTGTGAATTTCGTGCTGATGTCACACTGAATTGTATTTACAGCAATCATGCAAGTTACATGCTGAAAGCACACCTGTTATGATAAGTTTCTATGAAGTCTATTTTTAGTTACTTATATTGAATGGGAAAAAACAGCAGCCGATGCGATATGTAGTTTTAAGGACTCGAGTGGATAGGCATCTGGGCCAATCAAAAGATGCATATTTATAGGTTATATAATAACACTAGTTATGCTGCTTATGGAACCAATATCTGGGCTGACAGTGAAAATTAGAAGATTGTTTTAGGATCCAAACATAGCGTATATTCAACAACATTTATTTAAGAAAAATATTTTCAAACAGAACACTGTGCTGATACCTCATAAAACATACATACACTATATTCCTGCATTTGTTTATTTAGTTTGTTTTTACAGCCAAAGTGTACTGCAGTCGGATCATTTTCATTGCATTATTTTCTGTCCAATTCTCTTTTCTGTATTACTGTTAATAGCAGTGTCAATACTAATTTGAAGCTAAACAGAATGTTTTCCAGTACGAGGGGCATTTGGAAAGTTCTTAGCATGGCATCATAACTCCACAATGCGTTGATAAAATGCTATCAAATAATACATTTTGGAAACTAGAATTCAATGGCTACTTGATGGTTTAATTTTTGTCGAAAAAGGACTTGGCCTGCACGTGCAGCGCATGCTTAAAATGGGTAGGTTTTATACACTGGCTGAAATTTTAAGCAAAATATTTGTAAAAAAAAAACGAATGAAAATTTGAGACCTTATTTACGATCATGATTTGATGAATTAACGATTTGGTGCCAACTTAATTTTTATTAAAATATATTATGCGATCACTGCTTGCACGCCCTAAACCTTTACATTCGGAAAATGTTGACTAATAGAGAAATGGTAAACTTCAAAAATGGGACTTTTTTCTATTTTTTTATACTATTACTATAAATTGTGTCACTACAGGAGCACGAAAAAAACCTATTTCGTATATGTTTTGCTCTATTAGTGTTGAACAATGCATAAAAATCATTTCGTCGCGCAAAAGGTGTGGCTTGTTTAGTTCTGTATTCCAGAACATTATTGCTAATAACACTACCCCTACTTTTTAAAAAGTGGGTGGGGTAACTTAACCCCGCACATTTTGTCGATGTCATGAGAACTTCTCATGGTATCGCGTTAACCATCACAAAATTGATTGATGTCTACTCTCAATGTATTTTTACTTTTTTGTTTGCCATCGTTTTCAATTGAAATGGCCCAGAACGCCAACTCATTCCTAAGCTTACTCTGCCCTTGGGAAGATTATAAGAGTTATCTTCCCTTTGCTCTGGTAAACAAAATTTCTTTTGGTTTCAATACAAAGAGTATACAGTGTGCTTGACAAAAATACCAACGCACAGCATTTTTAAACTACTGTCGGCTATATATTTTCAAATTATTTGCATTGTGACATGCGAGTTTTAGTCGAATAAATTAGTGCAGTGCTTTGCTTTCTAGACGGTTTTGGTGTTGCTGTTCCAGTATTTAGTTATTAGAAACGTCCAACTCGGTCAACATTTGTATAATAACTGTACCAGATTGTGGCCTACCAAATGATAAAAAATTATCTAATTTCATGAACAATTTTTAATGTTCTGCACACTTTTCAAAAGGTAAAATGTTTTATTTGCCACTGAAATTTTGCTTTTTCCAGTTTATAAACAGTACATGTATTCACAATAAAATTTTTCGTGTCTGCACTAAAATATCCTCGTGAAATTTATGTCATAACATAGAGGAAATATAGCTCTTTAAAATGATAATAATCATGATAAGATTTGTAAATCTGTTACTGAGATAAAACAAAAAAAATGCTAAGAACTTTCCAAATACCCCTCGTACATTTAAATATTTCTGCTAAGGGGCTCTTCCATGGTATGGGAAATTAACATGGGAGTCTGCCCACGCTTGGAATTTGATAACATTATGTTTACTAATTGACTTGGGTACGACTTTTATATTTATGGTGCATTTGAGTTTTTATGCAATTCCATTGCTAATTTATGACGTCATGTATGATATCACTACAATACCTCAGGGTACCCAGTTATAATCATTTCTAAAGTAAATGACATATCATGTAACGGGCGCAGAAATGTTTTATTAAATAAATATATCATTGATACGTTCGTTGATGCTATAAATGGCTTTGTATTTATTAGAATAGTGGGTGGGCATTCATTTTTATGACATGGTATCCCATTTTTCAACTGTATATTATGTATTCAGTCAAATTTGGAACTAAAATTTTTACGCGTTGCAGTCTTTGTCAAGATACCATTTCAGTATATAAACTAGCCATATTTGTTAAGAATATGTATACCAAATTTCATGAAATTCAAGGACCGGTAACATATTTTTTCAACTTGATGTAAACACATGGCCCTAATTCATCAAAATGTAAAAAATACAATAATTATGTTTCAGTGTAAAACATACTTGAATACTTGCTTAGTTTGAATCACCATGCTATTACGTTTATTGGTAAAAGTTGATATGTTCAGTGTTTTTCCTTATTATAGATTGGCAAAGAAAAAAAAACATTATTCTTTGATATTAAATGCCACGATTCTTATTTAATGAAGTGCTTACACAATAATATTACCCAAAATGATACAATATGGTGACACCTGTACTTACCACATCTAGTTTCTAACGTTAAAACTACATCTAACCAATGTTACACGTAATATCTGACATTATGAAGAATTTAATTCATACAGAAGAGAAACCTTATGACAAGTCAGTTCATACAGGAGAAGAACCTTATATCTATGATTTTATAATTGTAAGCCTCATAAATAAAACTGGGTCACAAGAATAGCCCCCTGTCAAACCTATTGGTTAAAATTAACCATTTTGGTCAAAGAGAACGCTTGGTCCCAAATGTATTGCTAACTTAATGCTCAATTCTTCTCTGATCATTCTGTTCTGTAAAACTGATGCTGATTGTCATCAAATAGGATCATTTATACTTTAGCTGGCTGTATATTCTAGGCATCAGTTTCGTTTTTGGACCTCACTTATTCATGCAGAACACTGTTATATGATACCTTTGATAAGACTCTGTTACACTTTATCCTGGTCACGGCACCAAAATGTAGTTACTCTAGTTCAGTTGGGATGTACAGAAATATTTAGTCTTCTTGCTTTCACACGTTTATTGTTATGATATTATGTTTCTTTAACAATATCATTCAGGACTTGAGAAAGTGATACACATTGTCTTAGCCCCATAGTGCCATGACATGGGGCCAAAACCTTTGGCATTTCCAGCCATTGAATCATTTGAAATTGTCTAAACATATCTTTCTTCAAGAAAAGTGGAAGTTGATTTAAAAACATCCTCCTTCTGTTGAGTTATTGGTTCATTTCAACTAAATAATCATATTTGCTAAAATTGACATATACCCATAAGAGGTAGAAAATGACAAAGTTATCGGGTTTGGATTTTCATGAAATTCGGCTCAGATCAGCAGGATATATATGGCATGTTTTTGTGATAATATGATATCTTGACAAAGACTAGAACATATCTATCTTTGGAATTGAATGTTGAATGTTTTGTAAATTTTTGAGAAAAAATATTGAAATTTTATAATCACTTCGTCAGAAAACGTAAACCTTACTTTATCCAAATAGTTTTGTGGTATTAATATAATGTCTATGGTATTTTGGATTCAATCTAGATGACAAATCATAGAAATAAACAAAACCATAGATTTAGGACACAAAAGCTTATAGACATGTACCACCTCAAAGGTGGAGTACGTCAGGGTTGCTTCCTAAGCTTTATTCTTAACTATCTTATTCGATAAATACATTTTCGTAGTTTGTATATAATGAATTATTAATATGCAAAGTTCAAAGAAAATCCATGCGTGGGCACAGATGCAAGTACCCCTTTTCAATAAAACACATTACAAAATTGATAATTTTACAGCATATTTTCAACACCTGATATCTTTTTTTAAGAAATGGAGCCAATGTTTGTGATACACAATATCGCCATAGCAACAGACGATGACATCGTACATATTGATGATGACATTAATAAATACCCTGTTTAGTTTTCCAGGGCAATTATCATTTGAGAAAAAAAATATCGTTAATGGCTAGAAAAGACCATTGTTTCAGACCATATTTTCGTCAATATCTTGTAAGCTGATTTGAGAAGTCACCTTTGTCCATTGAGTGTATATGAACGAGGTGATGATACCTCAAATAGCCAGGGACCTAACATGCGAACCAAACATTTATGTGTCTTAATCCACATCAATATTAAGTGTGAGGTTGGTACCGTTAACATTGTTTTATCCATCCAATAGTTTTGCTGACCGTTCTAAGGCGATGCGTCTTTTGTTGGTTCTTTTTTAGTTGTGCTTTGTGTTTGTCTTTGCTATACTGTCTCTTGTGTATGATGTTTTGTCACTTTTTTGTAACTTTCCCATATGGTGTCCTTGGTAAAGCGTGGTACTTGATTGTATAGATTCCTGATCTTTGCCTGCTCCTTTTCTTTGTTTTGTGTTTAATGTCACACCAACAGCTAAAGTAAAATGGGACAAGACCACGGAGACAGACTGGTGAAGTCGTAGATTGAACAAGCTATAAGAAAGATTAAGCTTATGAGATTTGGGCTATTTTATCAAACTGCTGGGGAAATGAGGATATATTGATAAGATATATCACTATGTTGCTGGAAAGGAGAAATGTCGTGCTAAAACCCAAGTAATATACTGCTCTGGAAAATTATAAATTGTTGATGCAATTTGTTGTTTTAATGTTGGTTAAGAAATAGATTCGCGCTTGAAGTAATGTGTTGCTTAATAGTTCACCAGGTAAAGGTTGATATTAAATGTTTGTAATCACAATCGTGTAGTGAACCTCAACAAAAAAGAGTACAGGCCATTTTTTCAGAAAGTTGTCACTTTTTGGGGAAACGTTTGGATTATACTATATTTTGCAGGTTTTCAGTCCAATCTTTGCTGCCTAATCTGAAAAAGATCAATTTTGCTTATGGCAGTCATATGCAGTAATTTAGAATAAGTGAGGTAAGTCTAAACTAAAAAATTATGTTTTATTGGCATGTGATATATACTCATTATCATAATAGTAACTTGATCTGGAGTACTCTATTATGGCAAGTTGATGAAGTCATACCATCTGATATAGCCTCATCCACGAGACGTGATACTGTACGCCAGATCAAGTTACTATTATAATAATACGTTTGTTATATACCTTTTTTCTGGCATTATTCTGATTTTATAAACTGTTTTGGTCTTTGCGGGAAAGTTTGCATTTATGTTTGGTTTCATGACGTTACGTCATCATGTTTTATGTCTCTGTTTCTTGCTTGAAATTTACGCCATGTAACGTCGCCACAAAAACAGGTAACCGTCGTTAGCCTCGTTTTTAAGGATAGTGATTCGAAATCAGAAAATCTCAGTTCGTTGATCTGGCTTTTTGTATCAGATGGCCAGTAAATAGGCAGTTCAAAAGGTGGCTCAATTATAGGTACATTGTATTATATAATAAAGTCACTGTTGCAGTTTGCTTGAGTTTTCAGCTATTGTAAGTGCATCATCTGTTTTCTTGCACACCAGATTGGGATGCCCGTTGTTTTTACTCATGTGAGATTATAACAATCCACCATGAGTGTCCATGTAGGATAGAGATATCTCTCCCGAGGATTTGGAATTTTAACCAGGGATGAGGCTTGTCGAGTCCCTGGTTAAATTCCGACCCAGAGGATGAGATTTCTCTATCCAACATGGACAGGCTCATGATGGATTGAATTTTTCGCCCACGTTTCCAACGTTTTTTTTGTTTAATTTTTTTGTCGGAACATAAAAAGTAAAAAAAAAAACGTGAAAAATTGAACTTTTACCTCATTGGATTTACATTATTTCTGAGTTCACGAGTGTTTTTATCAGGTATTGTAATGGGTGTTAACGTTGTTTGCACCTAGTTATTGACTGGAAAACACGAAATGCAAAATGAAATCTTGCTTGGCTCCCCGTGCTCTTGGCTTCACATTGCCATTATCGTCAAGTGGTGCACATTCGGTGACACAATTAACGTTACATAACATCAGTAAGTAACGCTTACCATTGCTTGGTACCTTTTAGTTACTTGGGTCTAATATATTAGTCCTTTAAATATCTTTTTTTGGGAAAAAATATTTTACTCTGTCCATGTAAGAAAGCAGTCATGTGGTCATGTGAGATTTCTTACATGAGCTGACAGCCTATCTTACATGGGCATAGGTTGGAGAAAACTCCTTCTCACATACCAACGCATACGAGATCGAGTGATCCCTATGTTAGCTCGCTGTCGGAAAAATCTGTCCCACATCGCTACCCATGTGAGATAAGCGAAACTAATACGAGATAAGCCACACGCGGTTGGCTGCTAATGTGAGATAACATTTTTGGCGCTTGACTGTATTCTTTCGAAAACGAAAGTTGAATTGTTGTCAGTCAGGAAAAAATTCTATGTTCGATTTTCAGCGATTCAAGACGGCCTTCAACTTGGTTTAAAACTTAAACTGCGCATCTTTACTTAAATCCTTTATTCAATGCTTTGAACATGCTGAGTGCATTGCGATTGACATATTAAACATGTTGTGTTAGGCATTGATTGACTGAATCCACCGGGACGGGGAGCCTTGACGATGTAAAAACACACCACACACATATTTCCTCAACAAAATTACTTACTCGAGTTACTGTGGCTGATAAGCTAGTTCTTGTAATCCATTTTGATGAAATAACCATTTGTTCATTGTTCAATGCGCTGTTTATTCGCTGTTTCAAGTTGATTTATACAGCGCGCGTCATTGACTGTAAACATCGATCTCAGTGATGTCACCAACAAATATTACACAGTACTGTACCGTTCGGTCGTGGTATATGAGAAAAAGAATCGATCATTGGTGTTCAGTGGTTCCAGAAAAATCCCAACCCTAGGGTCCATCGTTCAGTGGGAAACTCGGCAAGCCTCGTTTCCCACTGGAACGGTGGGCCCTCGGGTTGGGATTTTTCTATCCCCACTGAACACCAATGATGGATTCTATTTATCCCACATACCAGTACTGGTCATTCCTAGCAAAAGATAAAAAAAACGAACAGCTGCACGTCGGCTGCACGCTGGCCACACGTCGATACGTGACGTAATTGTAATTTTAATATGACGTCACCACATCGCATCTTAGCGTATTCAGGATTTTTTGGAAGTCTTTTTCATGTTTTTTTCTAATTTAAAGTGAGGTATTTAGTGGTGAGCAAGAAAAAATATCCATTTTGCGTGTAAGGATGAGATAATAAAATATGTCCATCGCGATCATCATTTGTCATCACTTGGCAAGCCTCATGATGCCAATCGGTAATCCTTGGGATCAATTTTTCTATCCCCCCTCACACGCATGAAGGATTCTTATAATCTTTGGCTGAAACTTGTTATGTTGTGCTGATACGGATACGGAAATGCGATTTGGACGTCATTTCACCGCTGCTGATTCCATCCAGATCCTGAACATACTAAACTCCTTAGTGGGCATGCCGAACGTGGTGTTACAATGCAAATTAACCTGAATTGTTCATAGATCAGACGGTTATGGGCATGATACCTATAAGATGGCGCAGTAGCAAAATATCAAAGACGTGGGCGTCCAAAACTACATCTGATGCTGATGATAAAATTATGCTCATTGTGGCCAGGAGTGACAGGTTTCATTTTGGCTAAAGCTGATACTTGACCTATTTTGGCACTATCTGGATCGTGCAATAGCCTGCAGGTCAGATTGTAAACCGTATAACGGGTTATAGTACTTGACTTTTTGCTTACTGTAAAGGCGGCGCCTCATGAATGCGTAATTAGGACTAGTCAACCTAAGGCATAGGTACAAGCTGAAAAGGAGGCGTGGTTTTATTCAAAAACACGTAACTGTATCATATTGTGCCACAACCTCAGTCATTATTTAGTCCTTAAAACGCCAGCAAAATAACTGCATCTGAAAATGTCTATTTAACATAAGCAGGGATGCAAACATTGTGGACCCAAATCAGACTGCTCCTACAGGAGCAGTCTGATCTGGGTTCACACTGTTTATCTATGAGGCTTCAGATATTTAATTGGACGACAAAAACACACATTTTGCACTTTTAGGGTTAATAAATGTGAGTTCAGTGTGTATACGGAAATGTACGCACGTTTTCGCGGCTAAAAAGCTTATTAACTCTTTACAAAATTATAAATAAAACCTGATTTCCCTTCCTTTGTAGATGAAATAGCCGAATCACACCCAGATATGAATATTAGAGTTGCCGCCTTTACAGTAAGCAAAAAGTCAAGTAATACCTATGTTTTGTTTTCTATGATAACACGACAGAGAGCCAGTCCGCAGACTCAGTGATAGCCATGAAAAAAGGAGAATTGACGCTTCATGCATGTCTTTAACTGGGGCACAATGACTCAATTTGATATTTTCTTTGGCTCTGACTATCGTTCTCTTTTTTTTCTTCGTCGACTTTGAATTTTGATTCAATCTTTTTTCTCTGTTGTGATGAATAGCATAAGCTCGAACGACATTCAAGCTAACGAAAAGTGTGTGTTTCAACAGCATTATAATCCAAGGCAAATATCTGGCGCCTGTAAAATGCATTTAAGCCCTCAGTGGCTTAGGTTGTTGTTTGTTACAAAGTAAGAAAGGTGGCAAAGATCAGGAATCGATACAATCAAGTACCACAACTGACCAAGGATACCTCATGGTAAAATGACAAAACCACAATTGAACATCACCAACAAGAGCCACGAGGTAAGCTCTTTCCCAGCAGGTGACCACAAGGCAGCAAAGAACAGACGCGAAAGCAAGTCAAAAAAAGGGGTAAATAACACAAATGATCCACAAAACAAGTACCGCCTTGGAAAAGTCAATAAAAATATTTTACTTGAGGGCTTAAACTGGTTTCATGGCGCCAACCTCACCCGTAGATATGGATCAAGACATATCGATGTTCGGTTTGCATGAAAGACAAGGCTGTTGATGGTGATTCATTACTTTGTTCTCACTACTTGTGGGGATTATGTGTTTCGTCCATGTTCTTTTTATATATTACTTAATTGCTTTAAGTTTCTAGCTTTGCAATTATGATCCTTCTGAGCAGGAGATAGAATTGCTCTAACTAAAATGTCTTCCTGATGTCTTTTGACTGTAAGTGTTATGCAGCTCTATTTTAAGGTGCCGTGGTTCGGTATGTAGTTTGTGGTTTTGTTATTTCTTTTTATCACATGACGTCGCGTCTAGGAGTGATATTACACTTGCAATTAAATCGATAAACCACTAGTGGTTTACAGATATTCTGGAAACGTTATGATATGACGCTTTTAACGTCACGCATATGGCGAAACCTAAACAGTTTCACTCCAAAAATATGACTTCAAAATTATTTTTATGTCATCTGATAAATAGAATATAACATTCGTGCTCCTGTATTATTGAATTAATTAAACTCGTTGCATGCCTCGAATTTTATCTCTTTTTCCCAACTCGTTTAATAAATTCAATAAAACATTAGCACTCATGTAAGGTCCTCTATTTATGTCATTTATTCTTTCTTGAATGCAGATAAGTGAGTAACAAAATTTCTAAATGTGTGGCTACATTACCTTTAAATAGTCGTATGAACATAAAACATTCGGTTCTATCTCCATATATATTAGTGTGAAGTGTATCCCAAAGAATTCAGGAGCCTTTATAATCCACGTACACTCTTCATTACTGTCATATAGGCCATCCCCATCTCTGTCGAACGAACTGATCCAACCGACTGAACTTTCAAGTACTTCACCACATTCGAATGATGTTTCTGTAACTGTGTATAAATGTATCAGTACATATGAAAATGCTTTTTCGTACATGTACAATCATTTTATATGTTTAAGTACATTTATCAAGAATGATTATCGTGAATAGTGCCTGAACCGTCATTTCCAAAATCTCTATATTAGGCTCGTTATGCATACTAATATTACCATGTGTCCTGGCTATATGGAATGATGTTAAAATAACATAACTGCGACATTGTTTGGCATCTTTGTTAGGCAATTGATGTAAATTTTAAATGGGCACATGGTGGCCCAACTGTGAGTTGTTGGCAATGTTCGTTGTTTCTGCAGAGTCTATTAATTGATTAGGTTAAACGTTGTTTCTCTGTGATGATGTATGTATTGCATAGTTTGGAAACCTCATGCAGGATAAACATTTTTGTGTGTATTTTATCAACAAAATGGATTAAACCCCACCAACTGGTTGCTTAGGCTGTAGTCTGTTCCTAGGTGGTGTTATTTTTGTTTTTGATACATTGTTTAATATTCTAAATATTCTACCCATTAGTAGGGGGTTTGTGTTTGGTTCTCGCTTGGTCCTTTCTAGTTTTGCAATCGTCTTTACGAGTAGAAGAGAGCTGGTTGCATTACTACACTTGTCTTCCTGGTGTCTTTTGACTGTTTATGTCCTGTGGCTCTTCCTCGTGTTGACACTAGTTAGTCTGCAGTGTGTGATTGTGGAACTTCCTGTTCATACTCACTTATTTTTTCCAAATAGTTCAACTCTGTATGTTTGGTTTGTAGCACAAACATTTGAGATTTTTACATTTGGCATTGGGTGTCTATGGTGTCAAGCCTCCAGATAAGAGGCCTAACTGAAAATGAGTTTTCTTATTTCTCAACCAAAACATATGTCGTGAGTACTCAAAAGAACCGTCTCCCAAAAGTAATGTTTAAATTGCTGAGTAAGAAAATATTTACAATTTTATGTTCACTGTGTTTCCTTTACTGGACCTATGGGAGTACAGATGACACTGAAGGTTTTTGATTTCCAATAGAAAATGTTTTATCCTGGGTCAGGAGTGGTGCATGATTGTACGAATCCCTGATCTTTGCCACCTTTCTTACTTATTATAAATGTAATTTGATTATTTCAATATTGCTATCTGAAGTAGTTACTAGGGAGTAGGGACACCGTCATTTTGTTTAGATCAGTGTCAAAGGCCAAATGAATGTAAACCCATCTCATTTTGTGGTATATAATATGTGTTCTTGTATCTGTGATGGGCCTGCAAAGAAATATCAAGTTATTATCCACTGTTCTCGCCGGGTAGGTGGTAATAAAAAGGCGTCAATTCTATTGACTAACGTAGATCAAAAATTATCAGAAACAGTTTTTGATTGCCATTTGTCGCCCAATCAAAAACATTGCTTTAGCGATTTTGATCCGCGTTCGTCGATTGTCAAGAGCGTTTTTGATTGCCGTCCATCCGATGTGTTGTTGTCTATCTTAAGAAGGCTATTACGTATAAGGAGTGTAGCGTTCGTTTCTAAAGTAATTTGTATCTGGGATTATATGGTAATATTCAATTGATGGTAATATTCAATTGATTTAGGCTTGCGATATTTGATATTAAGATAATTTGAGAACCAACAGTAGTATATACATTTTAGTCATGAGATAATAACATTTACCTAGTAAACTTCTACCATGTATTTCTATTTCATACAAGTGGCTCCAGATTGTATAATTCAGATATATTTTCACTGCTTTGCCCTCAGGAGCAGGTTCGGCACATTCTATATTAATTAAATCGAGTCGTGTATGTGCTTTCGCCCAATTAAACTTCGCCCTTCTGCTATTGTCGTCCATGTATAGTGAATTACAGACATAAGGTGTTGTCCGCCAATCTCCTACAAATGCTGAAATGGCCACACCTCCAATATCTAAATATAAAGAGAATATTATTAATCGCTTATTGAATAGTGATCCAGCTTGTAAACTGAAAAATAGAATACCAGCTTCGAGTCTTTTGGTGTCAAGTTAATAAAATAATTGAAAATAAGCGTTTTGCTTGGGGCGATAGAGGAATCCATATACCTTAACCTCAAAGTAAGGAAGAATGCAACTATCAGGAATCGATACAATCAAGCATCAGCCAAGATCAAGAAGCATTGGTGCCATTACGATTATTTAATCGTTGATGTAAAGGATAGTTAACGCTCTCTCTCTCTCTCTCTCTCTCTCTCTCTCTCTCTCTCTCTCTCTCTCTCTCTCTCTGTGTGTGTGTGTGTGTGTGTGTGTGTGTGTGTGTGTGTGTGTGTGTGTGTGTGTGTGTGTTCTTCTTTATGCAAAAATAGACGAAACAAAGGTCTTAATGCCAATGGTAGCTAAATTCAGGTCAAAAGTATTGCAGAATGCTCCCTTGTGAAATACTTGTGAACTGCATTGAGCGAGAGTGACCGCTTTACACAGGTTTACTGTACATGTTTGCTTTAAATTCAGAAATGAGTAGTTTTTTTTCGTACTCTCCTCGAACTTCTTAATATTTTTTGTAATGCTTAGCTTCAAATGTATGAGCAATGGCATTACAATGCCAGCCAGCATCCAATGTTCGACTATCATCGGCCTGTCAGCGAGACCCATATAAATTGCGTCTCGCTGGTGGGACAATATTGCCCCTAAATGCCTTAAAGTGAGGTAACGTCACGTGACCCGTAATACTATATGGGAAAGAGACAAATAAATAAACTGGAAAATTTGATCCTTCAGAAATAAAGAGAACCTACTATAGACGAAAACAGCAGACTCGGTTTTATGGAGTCTGTTCATGAAAACTAATGCAAAGTGCAATAATTCTCACGCCATCTAGCACCGGCTTCAGCAGTATTCTACTCTCAATCAGAACTCGATATTCCTGAAGGACCAGAATATGAACAAAATATTAACACTATATCTATGTATGGGGATTGTTTTACCAACTCCACGCGCCAAAGAAAAATATTACACAGATGGCTGCAAAGAACAGACAAGACAGTATGACAAAGACAAACACAAAGCATAAATTACAAAAATGGTCCGCAAAAGAAGCAATGCATTGGGACGATCAGTAAAAGAATTACTACTGCAGGGCTTTAACATGTTAGTTGATTTTTTTAGAAAAAAAAATATTTGAAGTGCAACAGTTGTCAATTCCAAAATGACGACATTATATTTACATACCTGAGTTCAGTTGAATGTATTAATATGCTCTACCCATTTATCTATGTTTATAAAATATCCATTTAGTGCCATGAAACCCATGTGCATTGTATAGATACAGTATATGTACAAAGTAATTACCAATAGGATTTGATAAAATAAGTATTTTTATAATCTAAAGAAGAATATGCTCAAATACTTGTACTATTTCATGACTACCAGTGGCTTTGACAAGGAAACTTTTTTTATTATTATTATTATTGATTATTTATTTCTGAAACATATACGTTATAAGCATAAATAAGAATACATGTATCATAATTAGCATATAACATGTAATGTAAAACGATACATAATTGTATTAGCCTAGCTTTTTAACGCAAAAGTATCCTGTCTGTGTACTGGTGCTTTAAATTGTTCTTTACAGTATGTTCAGAAATAATTTCGAATTACAAAAATAAACCAAGCAAGAAATTGCAAAAGAAAAAGTAAATAGACAAACACAATAAAAACACATATAGACAAAACAATGTGCAGAAAAGCACACTGGAATTTTCAAGCATCTGTTACTTCCTCATATAAAAAGCATGGTGTTAGAGAGAGAGAGAGCGACAGACAGACAGACAGACAGACAGACTGGGTCGCCCTTTTTGTGTATTTAGAGTGTATTTGGCGTATTGCTTTTTTATTACTCTATTAAAGGTCTGAGACTACCCCATTTCTTGTTGAATTGGGCAAGTGTGTCTTTCATGAAATAGCTTTGCTTTTCTATATTGATTCTTTGACATAGATATGATTTAAAGCGTATTAAATTTGGAAGTTGCTTCTGATATTTTTTTTTCAAAATGAAATATTTCTCAAGCTGAATTATGAAGTTTTTTTAATCAAAATTATAAGGTTTTTAACTGAATTTCTGTTCTATTTGTTCCTTCCGTAAGGCCCAGCAATATATATCTTAAGTTAAATTGGATGAATGCATTATAATCTTGCAAGAGTATGGATAAATCTGACCAACTATGTTGTACATGGATGTATTTGCAAAATAGGTGATAAAGTTTTTCAATTTCCATAGAGCTAAAATCACATAAAGCTGTATGCCCAATATAACATTTTAATAAATATGTTTGTTGGAATAATGCCCATTAAAACCTTATAATTAAAGTTTTTAAGTTTAATGTCTTTCGTTGCCTGTAAGGAGGTCGTGTATATATAAAAATTAGCTAGTAATGGAATTAAAATTTAATTAAAAAGGTTTTCAATAGAACAAACAAGCTGCCCAGACATCACATGTTTGGTTGTGAGGTAACTCCCAACATTTTATTTGAATACATAATGTAAATATTAGAATACATTTTATTGCAAATGGTTAAGATGGGACTTGGATGGGAATTTTTTATTTGTTTGTTTTCTATATGCATTCAAACAATAAATATCATTTTAGTCAGGAAGAATGCAAATATCAGGAATCGATATAATCAAGTACCACACCTGACCAAGGATATTATATGGTAATTTCAAATTAACTGTAACTTAAGAAAATATAACATGTAAGATTGTTAAATCGTTGTTTATTGTTACTCCCATTGTGGAGTGCTGTGTTTGTGTCATCTTTGTGTTGTACATTGTCTGGACGCATGGTTGGAGTCACATATTTTCCAAGAGCCACAGACATGGATGGACTTAACAAATGACTGGTACGGACGATATGGGCATCACATGATCACATATGATAAATGGCTTTATTTACTTACTTTACTTCACTTAATATATAATGAACAAATGATTTAATCTTGTTAACATTTATGACATTTAAAAATGGGTGCTGTTCTTTAAATGCCATCGTTAGATGGATAGTCTCCCAAAGCCATACCTCTTTGCACGTTTCTGGATTTACACTGGTTAAGGTCTACTAGATCAAAGTCTAACATGGTCACGACAATAGGTAAGGTCACATTAAGGTGGTTCAACATTCATTATTGTGCTGGGCATAACCCAACAATATCATTGATTAATTATGAGGTGGAAGTTCAAGCATCACTCACAATTATGCCATTTCACTTAAATTCACTCATTCAAATATTGTTAGTTGCACGACATGCAAGTATAGCCTGAGCAATTTCCCATTCCATATTTAAAAAAATAAACTTTGTCTGCAAGAGTGTGTCAGATATAGTTTGAACATATAACCATTAAATCACATTATACATGGGTTGTCAAGCAATATCTTAAGCAATTACCCAATACGCATTATTTCAAAGAGAATCTGTAGATAGCATTAGCATAACCAGCACATAACAGACAACATTAGCATAACTAACGTTATCTCTTGGCTTCAAACGATAAATTTCTGTTTAAACATCATTCTCTTATAAAATCTGGCCACTCAATATCGTGGATCAGCAGTGTGCTGGAATAGCCCACCTTCAGAACCGTTCTTCAATTCTTGTCAATGTCTGTATAAAAAATGGCTGACAAAACTCAAAACATTTTGTCATTCTGACTCAGAGATTCGACAATGATAGCATAGCAACTTGCTGTTAAGCTCTAGGATACCAATTTCAGCAGTAATAAAGAACCAAAGGTAGTTTCTAACTGTCCAAACAAGGAAATGGCATGTATGTCTCACGATATCTAAAAACAGTATTCATGCAGTTGGTGTCATGTGTATCCGCCACAATGTTGTTGACAAAACGTCAAACATGTGTTCTAGGCTCGAGAACGAACTGTCATCATCAACGCCATGAGCAAGCATCATCATCATTATCATCATCATCATCATCATCTTCTTCTTCATCATCACTGTCGTAACATCACCATCATCATCATCATCATCATCATCATCATCAACAACAAACAAAGGGGGTGTACAAGAAGGGAATTTCCAGTCTTAAATGATTACCAATATAGCATCATCAATGATCATTGGTTACAACAGCAACAACAGTCAGAGACTAAGGCTGCGCTCCTACAATATTGCTTTGTGTCCTTTAATATTTTGCAACCATATTGATGAGAAAGAAGGAGCTGAACGCTTTAGCTTTTTTTGTCTACCTGGTGTCTTGTGTTATGTGGCTCTTCTTCACGGATGTTTGTAATAATTGGGTTAATTCCTGATCATACCCACTTGCTTTTTGTGCCAATACAAGGTATACGTTACTTAAACCACTGCATTTATAAAAGTATTGATAGACAATGTCTTTAAATGATCTGGCTGTGCAGACACAAAACTAAAGTAGAAGGAAAAGATTGGGAATAGATACAATCAGGTAGAAAACTTGATCTGGAACACCATATGAAAATGTGGAAAAAACACACACGAAAAAGCATACAAAAGAGAAACAAGAGGTGAGCCCTTTACCAGTTGAAACACACAAGGCCACAAGGAACAGACAAAACAGCATAAAAAAGACAAACATGAAACATAGATGACAACTAGAATTAAGAGAATCGGATGTGTGGCAAAACAGAAGTCAAACAAAATAAATTTGTCGAATATATATCCCCCGCGAAGGGTTATTTTAGAGAAACTTATAAATCACAAAACATAAAACACATTTCTCCAACCCCTAATTTTACCTTAGATATAATACAGATCGAAGTTAAAAGCATATCAAAAATAGTAAGTGATAATGATCAGGAAATACCACAATCACAAACTGCAGACAACCCCGTGGCAATGCGAGGAAGAGCCGTTCAACCATCACGAGACACCAGGAAGACAAATTAAGCAAAGCAATCAGCTCTCTCTTCCCCATCAAGATCAAGTAGTTTTCAGTGAATACTTTAATAAAAAAAATAAACTAACCTGTACAATTTCAACCATGTTGCCACCATGTTGCTGCGTTTCGTGATTCCTTTTTTTAATTTGATAGGCAACATGACCATGTTCTGAAAAAGTTGACTTTTGAGTCCTTATCTTTGCTTCATCTCCTTTTTAGATCTTGATTTATATGTTTTAGGAGATGATGCATTGATAAGTTAGGACTCTTTTATGCAAACCAACCATCTATGTGTCTTGATCCACATCTGAACTAAGGGTGAGGTTGGTGCACCGCTAAACTAGTTTAAGCCCTCCGGTAAAATATTTTTACTGACCGTTCCAAGGTGGTGCTTCTTTTGTGGATCATTTATTTTATTTCTGTCTTGTTTTGTTATGCTTTCATGCACGTCTGTTTGTTGATGCCTTGTGGTCACCTGCTGGGAAAGGGCTGACCTTTTGGCTCTCGTTTGTGATGTCTAATTGTGACGTTGCCACTTTCCCATTGGTATCCTGGGTCAGGTGTGGTGCTTGATTGTATCGATTCCTGATCTTTGCCCTCTTTCTCATTTTTGACCCCATCCCCAGGGTGGGGGTGCAGGCAAAATATTTGCTGCAATGTTCCTGCATTTTTGATTCCCTTTAATTTGATGTGCAACATGACCATCTAGACCCTTTTGACCCCTAGGGTGAGGGGGTCTACATTTCCTGATTCCATTTAATTTGATATGCAACATGATCATATTCTGAAAGTGGAATGTTGACCTTTTGATCCCAACCTAGGGTCAGGGGGTGGGGGTCTGCAGCAAAATTTTGTGATTCCTTTTAATTTGATATGCACTATGACCATGTTCTGAAAAAGTTGATTTTTGACCTATTGACCTCATTCCCTAGGGTCATGGGGATTGGGGCTACGGGCAAATATTTGCTACCATGTTGCTGCATTCCTGATTCCCTTTGATTTGATAAGCAACATGACCATATTCTGAAAGTAGAATTTTGACTTTTTCACACAACCCAGGGTCAGGGGATGGGGAGTCTGCAGCACAATTTTGTGACTCCTTGGAATTTGATATGCAACATGACAATGTTCTGAAAAAGTTGACTTTTGACCTTTTGACCCCATCCTCAGGGTGGAGGGTATGCAATTAAAACATTTGCTACCATGTTGCTGCATTTGTTATTCCCTTAAATTTGATGTGCACCATGACATTGCTCTGAAAAAGTTGAATTTGACCTTTTGGCACTAAGGTCAGGTGGGGGGTATGCGGTCAAAACAATTGCTACCATATTGCTATATTTGTGATTTCCTTTAATTTGATATGCTACATGATATTGTTTTGAAAAAGTTGAATTTGGCCTTTAGACCCTAAGATCAGGTGGGGGGTCTGCGGGCAAAACAATTGCTACCATGTTGCTATATTTTTGATTCCAATAAATTTGATATGCAAAGTGACAATGTTCTGAAAAAGTTAGATTTTGACCTTTTGACCCAAAGGACAAGTGAGTGGGGTCTGTGGGTAAAATATTTAACCATGTTGCTATATTTTGTAATTCCATTTAGTTTGATATGCAGCTTGACCATGTTCTGAAAAAGTTGAATTTCTATCTTTTGATCCTAGGGTTAGGTGTGGAGGTCTGCGGGTAAAATATTTGCTATCATGATGCTATATTTCGTGATTCAATTTAATTTGATATGCAACATGACCAAGTTCTGAAAAAGTTGAAAATTTGACCTTTTGACAATTAGGTTCAGGGGGGCCGGGGGCAAAAAACTTTCTACCTTGTTGCCACATTTGTGATTCCAATAAATTATGATATGTAAAATGGCCATGTTTTGAAAAAGTTGAATTTGACCTATCGACCTCATCTCCAGACTGTGGGGGTAATAAAGATCTGCGGGCAAAATATTTGCTACCATGTTAGTGCATTCGTGATTCCTTTAATTTGGTATGCAGCATGACATTGTTCTGAAAAAGTTGAATTTCTCCTTTTACAATTAGGGTCCGGGGGGCCTGGGGGCATAATATTTGTTACCTTGTTGCTACATTTGTGATTCCAATAAATTATGATATGCAACATGACCATGTTCTGAAAAAATTGAATTTTGATCTATCGCCCTCATCCCCAGGATGTGGTGGTGTTGGGGATCTGCGGGCAAAATTTTGCTACCATGTTAGTGCATTCGCGATTCCCTTTAATTTGGTATGCAACATGGCCTTGTTCTAAAAAAACTTGAATGTTGACCTATTGAAACTATCCCCAGGGTCGGGGTGATATGCAGGCAAAATATTTGGTACCTTGTTGCTTCAATCGTGATTCTCTTTTTGATATGTAACATGATCATGTTCTGAAAAAGTTGAATTTAGACCTATTGACCACATCGGCAAGCCTCGTGATGCCAAACGTTGATCCCCTGGACATATTTTTCTATCCTACCCTCACACTTATAATAGTTTGTAGTTAGTCTCTGACTACCGTATGTATTCTAGCAAAACAGTGCAGTGCCTGATAAATGCTTCATTGTGTGACATACCATCTGCATCTATACAGTTTCACTAAGCACCTGCAATGGTGACATACCATTTGTGTCTATACAGTTTCACTAAGTACCTGCAATAGTGACATACCATCTGTGTCTATACAGTATCACTAAGTACCTGCAATAGTGGCATACCATCTGCGTCTATACAGTGTCACTAAGTACCTGCAATAGTGACATACAATCTGCGTCTTTACAGTTTCACTAAGTACATGCAATGGTGACATACCATCTGCGTCTATACAGTTTCACTAAGTACCTGCAATAGTGACATACCATCTGTGTCTATACAGTATCACTAAGTACCTGCAATAGTGACATACCATCTGCGTCTATACACTTTCACTAAGTACCTGCAATAGTGACATACCATCTGCGTCTATACAGTTTCACTAAGTACCTGCAATAGTGACATACCATCTGCGTCTATACAGTTTCACTAAGTACCTGCAATGGTGACATACCATCTGTGTCTATACAGTTTCACTAAGTACCTGCAATAGTGATAAACCATCTGCGTCTATACAGTTTCACTAAGTACCTGCAATAGTGGCATACCATCTGCGTCTATACAGTGTCACTAAGTACATGCAATAGTGACATACCATCTGCGTCTATACAGTTTCATTAAGTACCTGCAATAGTGACATACCATCTGTGTCTATACAGTTTCACTAAGTACCTGCAATAGTGACATACCATCTGTGTCTATACAGTATCACTAAGTACCTGCAATAGTGACATACCATCTGTGTCTATACAGTTTCACTAAGTACCTGCAATAGTGACACACCATCTGCGTCTATACAGTTTCACTAAGTACCTGCAATGGTGACATACCATCTGCGTCTATACAGTTTCACTAAGTACCTGCAATAGTGATATACTATCTACGTCTATACAGTTTCTCTTGATATCAAGTTTACCAGGCAATGCTTTGAGAATGCTTGTTGACATCGCGAGGCTTGCTGAGCGATTCAACGTGTGTTCTCAAAGCAGAGCCTGGTAAACTTGACGTCAAAAGACGTGAACCTTTTATTCTATTTATCAGTTTACCCATTGTTTCACTCTTCAAAATAGGATTATGACGTAATTGATTAAGCGTTATTAGCGACGTCATGCAAAAAGTGTAACGTCATCCTGATCTGATAAGGGAAAATGCAGTGAGATAGACAATGTTTATCAGGCAACGTGCAGCAATGCAGTTATTATGAGAGGTAACTGATATTTTTATTAGAATGGCTTTACCTGCTACTTACCTCCACTACCATCGTAAAACATAGATATTCCTTGAATTTGGTGAATGCTCTTAAGTTCTACGATCCACCACAATGGATATTTACTCTCAATGTAAACCTTGGTTTTATAGTTTCCATCTACTGCAAAATTGCAAGGCAGGCTCAAGTACTTTGTCCATTGATATGTAATTGGTCGATCAACAGCAAGGTTAACTTCTGAAATATGTACAAGTGCCATAACCATATTAGTAATTAATAATAACTAATAATTAATAAGCGTCATCTTTATGTACATAAGATATTATCTTAAAATTATTCGTGCCTTTTAAAAGTTACGTCAATAATGTAGGCGTGTACAGTATCGTCAGTTTTATACAGGATTAACATAAATTAGTATCATGGAAAACTATAGCATTGCTTATGAAATGCAATGGTAATAGGAATGTCTTGGGCCCTACATATTTTGTGAAGCTAACCCCAATTTTATAATGCAGAAATGTATCAATATTCAGTATTTTGTCCTGCATTTTAAATGTATTAATGTGGTACTTTACTGGACGACATCTGCTTTAAATTACCTTCTTTATGCTTGTTAAAAAAATAGATAAAAGTATTATTACATAATCTAAAAATAAACATTTTCTGATTGGCCAAGATGCAAATCCAATTGAATCAATATAACTACATGTTGCGTTGCGGGGCTGGGTTTTGTCTCATTTAATAATAGTCACTACTGTCCTGCCAGCCAGGAGTAACAACGACAACATGTTTTGTTTACAAAGTTATCAGGGCTTAATAATCGGTAGATCACTTGTGTATTAATCCTATCCTACAAGTGATCTATCGATTCACATTGGTTCATGTGAATTGTACAAGAATGTTTTACTTAAAAAAATGTATACAAAATATTACATCACTGTCACTCTTGGTTGGCACGAAAGTAAAATAGACTTCATAGAAATTGTCCATAACATGTGTAATATCTGCATGAAAATTGCATGATTTGCTGTAAATTTAATTCGGTGAGTGACATCAGCACGGAATTTCCAAGATTTGGTGTTTTATCATGTACATGTAATTCAAGAGTTTGCAGTTGGATATGGTAATGAGCAGCACCCTTACAGCACTATCGAATTTTTATTTCTGGATTGATGCGTTAAACTTGGAATGGCCCTTTGTATAATTTAAGGGGTCTCAGGTTACAGTATAATTGTAGTTTTTTTTCTCTGGAGAACATTTTTGTCTTAGCAAACAGTTAAGACCCTTATGAAATGCCATATTATACAGTATTTAACCTTGGTCTTTACTGTCTGTAGTTGAAAGTCCAAATAAATCATGCATTCATTCATATTTTCACTGAATGTATCGTATGACGTCGCATCTGGGAGGGAAATAAAGCCATGCATTAAAACCAATAAACCACTAGTGGTTCATAGATTTACGGAAGCTATATGGCGTCCATAACAACGTTGCGTACATAATGACAAAAGTATAACGTTTTTACGGCAGAAATGAGATAATTTCATATTATAAATAAAATCTAACATTCATGTTCTTGTATTATTGAATTTATTAAACTCGTTGCGAAAAAGGGATAAAATGCTCGGCCAGCCTCACATTTTATCTCTTTTCCCCTAACTCGTTTAATAAATTCCATAAAACATGAGCACTCATGTAAGATCCTCTATTTTATCATTAAGTCATCGTGTTAAAAAGAATTCAAGATTGCCAAAGAGATAGTAGTCCATTGCCATGATTTTGTTGTTGTTGTTGTTGTTGTTGTTGTTGTTGTTGTTGTTGTTGTTGTTTTGTTCAGAGAAAGTACATAATAAACAATTGTTTACTGTTGAGGCTCTGCCTGGGTCAATATTGGTATTATCAGTCCGATATTGCATCATGTCCAATGCCTCAATATTCAATAGTTGTATAATATTTTGGGACATAAACATTACCTTACAGAGCTTTCATGAATTGTCATTTTTAAAAACACACACACACACATAATCAACAATTTCATATATTTCAAACAGTTGTACAAGAAAGATAAAATCCTTTTGCAGATTATAAGTTACACGCTATTAACGAAGAAATGAAAACAGACATGGACGAAATTACACGCATATATTATATTTAATAACATAAAATATTATTTTTCCAAATTATAATTAATCGTTTAATTTTAAATAAAAATGTTTCATCCTGTAACTGAAGCAACAAAATATCATTTCTTTGTTGGCAATGGTTTGTAAGAACGTATGACAATTTAAATGCAAACGATGTGGCATTTAATTTTACTTTCATTTTCTTCTTTATACCAAATCCCTCCAAAGAGAGTATATTATACAATTATTGACTTCAATGAGGTGGACATGAGGATTTATCTACCCGAAAAAGTGATATTTACCGAGGCCGCAAGGCTTAGGTGAATATCACTTTTAAGGGTAGATAAATCCTTATGTCCACCGAAATTGAAGTCAATAACTGTTTTGTTATATATGACTTTTCAACTATAAACGAATATTTTCTACTTTCACTGTAAGGCTTAAAGTCATGTTCAATTTAAGGACTTTCTCACAAGTTTCAGCAACTGTTATTAAAATGCTTTTATGTAGCATTTTGTATTTTTAAATGTATATAAATTCTCTGAACATGGAATGTAAAGGTAAATAATAAAACACCTTTTTTTAAATTTGATATTCATACAGACAAAATCAACAAACAAAAAACATTGTTGTTAATTTTATGAAAGTCTTTAATATACCTGTTGGAAGGTGAAACAGCAAATCATGTCAATTTCATGCAGCACATGCTAGTTCCATATTCATCATGCTATTTTAGCTCTCTAGAGGGTGATATTGCATAAGTGTCAAAAATATCAACTTATAGAACTAGTTTGAGCTGGTTTTCATCCAATATCACCATATTGGCCAGTTCCGACCAGTTTTTAGGTAGTCAAAGAGATTTATGAAGACTATTTGGACCAATCAGGAGACAGGATTCTCTCCATTCATATAACAGACTAATTAATCGCCTTAATTATTTTACTGAAGCTGGGCTATTTAGTTTTCCTAAGGTACGTACACGTAGACAATCATTGAATTTAGCTAATTCGGCAAGCAATAATGGTTTATGGTGATCCTGTCCAATGTTTTCATTGCTCTTGTTAACGGGAAAACGTTGCGCAAATAACATTAGACAATCTGAGCGACAGTTCGCGTGCATATATCATTCGTAGTAAAGAAATTTAAAACGTGGCTCATCATTTGACAGTGTTTTACCTGCTGCATAGAATATGTTCGCGACCACAAATGTTTGAGTTTCTGCATTAGCAGTTACCGTGTCCCTCAAACAAACGCTGCACACTCGGCCTTTGATTATTTTTTTATCGAGGAATTTCCTGGCTCACAGTATACTTTAACCAAAATTTATGCCATTTTTCCTTTTTACATATTTGAAAAAGAGAACGGTTTTATTGGTGAACACAATTATTATACATAATTACCTGAACGATTGTCGCCAAATATTTCTTTGTCACAAACTGTGAGCATAGAGGGTGGGGTAACTGGGTCTTTCTCGACCACTATTTTCACGAAGTTGCCTTCAATAGCATTTGGGCATTCAATTTGAACAATTTCTTTAAAAGAGGTTGGCCCTTTGAGTTTATCACATAGTTCCAATTCTTCAAGTGTCATGCCAACATAGATATTGACATCAGATAAAGCCATTGCTAAAAAAGTGAATGTTTAGATAATAAGGTACATGTATATAAAATGAATTATTATTTTCAGATTTAAAAATGTTTATTGTAAAGTCATTTAGCAAACTAATTAATTTTAAGAACGTATTTATATACATGATTTTACTTTCATATCATATAGTAATCGTTTGAAATATTGTTGTCAAATGAAATTAGTGTTATGATTTCCCACAAGGCCAATAAAAGTTTATGTTATGTGGCTTCATGAATAGTTGGTGCATCGATAAGTTTTGGGTCTTTCATTCGAACCAAACATCTATTAGTCTTGATCCACACCAGAAAAAAGGTGAGGTTGGTGCCGTCAAACATGTTATAATAGCATTGCATTGTATATTCTCTTTGTAAATATGTTTGTTATATGTACAATGTATATACAAAATATGTGTTTAAACCTAAAATATTTTAGCCATGTGGTCACCTGCTGGGTGTGGTTTGACCTCTTGACTCTCTTGTATGTGATGTTTTCTTGTGTGTTTATCACTTTCCCACTAGATATCCTGGGTCAGGTGTGTTATTTGATAGTATTGATTACTGATCTTTGCTTTCTTCCTTACTAGCATATTGAAAGATTGTAATAAAATTACTTTCAAATTGATTACATGACTTAAAAGTAGAGAGCAAGTCAAAGATCAGGAATCGATACAATCAACTACCACATCTGACATAGCTTTGAAACACTCATGGGACTGTTAAACATTTGCTATGAAATATTTAATCGCACACTTTGATTTATGTTTTAACCCTTAAAGCATCAGTCAAAACTGCAGCAGACGATAAATTTTGCCACATCTTTGTTAATTTCTGAGAAAAATAAGGTATGATATTTCATGAGAATTTTTATGAAATATCATGCCTTATTTGTTATTTTTTGAAAAAGCAGCAAAATTTGAAACTGTCGTCTGCTGCAAAATGTAGATGGCACTTAATGGGTTAAAAGTAATGCTGTTCATACGGAAAATTGTGTTCTTGCACACAAGATCCAGTTTCTACTGTTTCTACCAATATAAGAAAATTCTATCTCACATAACCCGTCCCAACTCGCGGGTAAAATGAAAATCGAACAGCTGCAATTTGGGGGGCAAGTAACGTCACTGTTATATTAAAGTAACGCCAACATCTTATTTCACGTCCCAGCGTATTTTAAACCTTCTGGAATCCTTTTGGTAAATATTAAAATGTGGTAATTGATGGTGAGCAAGAAAATAAATCTATAATTTGTGTTCAGATGGGATAGAAAAATGTGCCCCTCGTGATCACCATATGTCATCCCTCGGCAACTCAGCAAGCATGGTGATGCCAAGCGGTGATCCTCACACAGTTTTTATTGTATATCCCATCCTCACACACAAATGATAAAAATACTTCAGCTCCACACAACCTCTGTTAAAAATTGGGACAAGTGGCATATAAAAATGTTTCATGGCGATTGTTTGGCTATGGTTTTGGTCATAAAATATTTTGACAAATGTGCCGTGATGGATGAATATGCACCTCTAAAATCAAGTGTCCGCTCCTATAGTACTTTTTTGTATATGGGTCTATTGCATAATATGCACTGTTTACCGATGTCCCAAAGAGCATGCTAGGGTTGAGTGGGTTAAACTGTTGCTTGTAGAAAGTTTAAAAATTTTGTCTGTCTGATTGCGAAAACCAATTGTTCTTGCACACCGGATAAGGATATCTGAGATTTTACCCTGGGATAGAAAATATTATCTTACCCATGCTATCTTACCTAGGCCGTCATTGTTATGTTAAAGTAACGTCATCATGTGAAATTGCATCTTAGCGTATTCAGGGACTTCTGGAAGCTTATTTCAAATAAATAAATAAAAACAGTGGTGAGCAAGAAAACGAATCCATTATTCGTGTGAGGGTAGGATAGAAAAATTAGTCCCTTGGGATCACCGTTTGTCATCACTCGGCAAGCCTCGTGAAGCCAAACGGCCATCATCGGGACGGATTTTTCTATCCTACCCTCACACTCATGATATATTCTTATAGTCTGCGCAGGTGAGCAGTCGTGTCTACGCCTTTGTTGGTTATAAGGCCACGTATTGCCAAGATTGCCCTTTCAAGAAACCTAACTTACCACTGGTTTGAATGACAATCTTAGAAACTGAATAAGTTTGGTCGAGTTCCAGTATCCACCATGGAATTGTTTCTGACATTGTCGAGGCACATTCACTGTCCGAGGTGTCATAATTTCCATCAATAGTTTTATGAGCATACCTGTCATCTTTTGTGGAGCTATGAAAAGCTGTGCCGAGATAAGCCACATTTTCGGTGTCTGAAACATTGATAATGCCAGTTGATAACTTTACTCAGCAAAAAAAAGTTTTGGACCACCTACTTTTTCAAGAGTTAATATTTATATATCTTCAATATAAAGAGGATCTTACATGAGTGCTGATGTTAATTTATTAAATGAGCTGGGGAAAATAGATAAACTGCTAGGCTTGCAGAGCATTTTATTTCTTTTTCGCAACGAGTTTAGTAAATTCAATAATACAAGAGCATGAATGTTAGATTCTATTTATCATATATGATATTGGTATTTTAGCTCATTTCTGTCGTAAAAACGCAATAACTTTGTCATTATGTAGCAAAATTGTTATGGACGTCATAAGGTTTCCCGAAAATCTGTAAACCACTAGTGGTTTATCTATTTTATTGCATGGCGTTATAATAATACCAGACGTCAATTGCTAAATATATATCAGTCATATCTACAGTGATTCATTTACAATTTTGGGCTTATGGGTCCTGGGACTCGCTGTTTCCAATATCAATGAGTCCCAACAGCAAACTAATGAGTCCTAAGCACTATTTTTAATGACAAGTCTGCAATACTATTGCATCCTGGGACTAACTGGGACTCACTGATATAAAAACTTATGCGCAAAAGATGCAGGATGCGCAGGTAACAAAATCACTGTATCTAACATCTCTAAAATGAGTACAGCTTTCAGACTGTTTCAAAAGAAAGAAAACGTTAATATTGGCAAAAATCATCAGTGGGTAATAGGATTCTAAAATACAACTGTGTATCAAAAATTGAACCAACATAGCAGAAAGTACAAGGCTCTCAAGGCTCATGTGCGGATCTAGATGGTTTCTTAGCAATTCTGGTCCAGAAATCATAAAGCTACCAAACCAGAATTCAATGTTAGGCCATCATCAGCATGCCAGATAAACGTCATTTAAATGGCATTTCGCTGACGGGCCTATGATGGCCCGCTTATAGTGGTATTTGGATCCTCCCTCCCCTCATCAACTAAAAAAGCCACAAAAAACGTTGTCAGAGTTGGACCCCTCTGACAAAATTTTCTGGATCCGCGCATGAGTCGGCATATCACAGTTAATGGTACTTTCCGTTTAAAAATCGTAATTTGCAAAGCTATTTTCTTCTTGTAGAGCTGCAACAAACCAAATCACTTAAAACCCTGACAGGTTAGAACTCAGCTTAATTCTATTTTTATATTGAATTCAAAGCAACTGTTTTACCAAATGCTCATGCATTTCATGCGTACGGCAGCACTGGGCTATGGAAGCGTATAGGTACCCCCCTAATATTTTATTACGACACAATTTTATGATGTGAAACAGGATAAAACCATGATATATTGACATAATTTTGATAAAATAGTATGATCATGTTATAATTTCTCATGTTCGGCACATTGCTGTGTCTCGTTCACGAAGTAATGTATCTCGATCTCATAATACTGGATATTGTATCACATCACATGTTTTACGAATCACAAGTATGTTTTTGTGACAACCTGTCCTACTTTGCAGTGATACACAATAAATATATTACACATTGAGATAACTTTTGTCATCGTAATAAATATTTGCGAGAATATGTGACATCACACAATTGAAAAAAAGCACTTCCTGTCAACCATTTTTGTCCAAATTTGCAGGGAAATGCTTGGCATAAAATGGAGCCAAGTGGATTTATGTAGATCTGCCAAATTAAAGCAAATATTCGGCGACACAAAACAGACACACGATTGTTGACAGACGCGAATGACGGGCATTGATCCAAATAGCTCAATTGGAGCACTTAAGGCTCAGGTGAGCTATAAAGAAGCAATTATTTTTTTAATCCGTCCTCTCTGACCCTTGAACTTCCTGCCAATAGTTCTCATTAGATTTCCCGAAATAAAATCTGATATATGAAAATATGCGATTTACTTTATGCAAAAATGCATGGCGTTATCTGCAAAAGCTATCAAGAAAGTCGTGAAATGGGTACGTGCATTAAGGGGCTATTTTGGCCCACTCTAGAGCCAAAAACTGAAAGTTGCTTTTCACCAATTTCATCTTGTTGGTTTATTAGAAGAATAGCCCAAGTGTAAAATTCTGGCAATTATTTTACTTTTACCGGTTGCTATGGTAACCAAATGGCCGACAAAATAGGCTTAAAATAGAGAAATTGTCATTTCAGGCCAAATTTGAAGCTTTTGGAGACCGAATTTTGAAGAATTAGATATCAGCAGTAGCAAATACCAAAAAAATCTTTTAATATATTGTGTGCCGTGATACTTCTCATAAATTGTTAAGATATTTTTTGGTATTTGCTTGTGCTCTATATTTATACCTCTGTTACACGGCTCAAATTTGCTCCGAAATGGGCCATTTTCCTATTTTCAGCTTTTTTGGCGGCCATTTTTGTTACCATAGCAACCGTAAAAGTCGATTCAATGCCAGACTTTTACACTTTGGCTATTGTTCTAATAAACTAATACAAAAAAACTTGTGAAGAGCAACTTTTATTTTTTGACCTCATAGGGGGGCCAAAATAGCCTCTTAATGCACGTACCCCTTTAAGATATGATAATGCAATACTGAAAACTTTGACGTCATATACTTTTTCGTCAAAAATAATCACAAGAAATTTTATAACGTTATACATGTACAACGAAATAATTATAACGTGCAATCATCATAATTATCTAATTATTACGCCAAAAATTATGTCGTCATAACCTGATCTTTTCATAATTTGACGTAAAAAAAATAATGTTGTAATAAAAATATTAGGGGTTACCTATACGCTTCCATACTGAGCGGCAGCACTGATATCGAGGGAACGGCATCTTATGTCATGGGAACAAGATAAAAAAACATGTCCCCTCAGTGCTGCTGTACATGCGAGTATGGTCAAACATTAAAAACAGTTCACTCGCAAACCTGTGAAATCATTTTTTGATATTACTTGACTTTACGCTTACTGTAAAGGCGGCGCTTCACGAATGCGTAATTAGGTCTAGTCAACCTTAGGCATAGGTAAAAGCTGAAAAGGAGGCATGGTTTTATTCAAAAGTAACTATACCATCTTGTGCCACACCTCAGTCATTATTTAGTCCTTAAAACGCCAGCAAAATAACTGCATCTGAAAAGTTCTCTTACATAAGCAGGGAGGCAAACATTGTGGACACAGATCAGACTGCTCCTACAGGAGCAGTCTGATCTGGGTTCACACTGTTTATCTATGAGGCTTCAAATAGTTTAGACAAAAACATACATTTTGTGGTGTTAATGTGAGTTCAGTGTGTATACTGTTAGGATTTTCATTGAATGCACGCAGGTTTGCGCGGCTTAAAAAGCTTATTATGTCTTTACCAAATTATAAATAAAACCAGATTTCCCTTCCTTAGCAGATGAAATAGCCGAACCACACCCAGATATGAATATTAAAGTTGCCGCCTTTACAGTAAGCGAAAATTCAAGTAATACCAGTTAAATTTTAAACCTTTAGTTTGTGCACATAGTATTACTTGACTTTTCGCATACTGTAAAGGCGGCAACTTTAATATTCATATCTGGGGTTGGTTCGGCTATTTCATCTGCTAAGGAAGGGAAATCAGGTTTTATTTATTTGGTAAACAGTTAATAAGCTTTTTGAGCCGCGCAAACGTGCGTGCATTTCATGAAAATCCTAACCGTATACACACTGAACTCATATTTATTAACCATTAAAGCGCATAATCACAAAATGTATGTTTTTGTCGTCCACTGAACTATACTGAACAAAAGTGAAAACGCTACACCTGAATTGGTATCCTGGGTCAGGTGTGGTACTTGATTGTATCGATTCCTGATCTTTGCACCCTTTACTTACTTTGCCATCTATATACAAAATTATGCAAACCAAGAATGCAAATGAAAGTGTATCTTAATGTTCAAGTACTGGGTAATACATAACAGTAACAGTTTTACGGAAATTGTCACGAGGAAACACATGAAAGCCATTTAAATGTGACAGGGATCAAATTTTTTAGGTTGCCAATTTGAACAGAAATCTCACACAGTTTATACCTTCAGAAATTCACTACCTACGAGAACCGACTGCCTGAAATGGTAGTCTAGACATGTGGCAACCAGAAATGTGAAGGACTTATCACAAGTGTGTTTTGATCGTTTAGAAAATCAATCTTAAAAAAGCGGGGTTTTCATCAAATTACCAAGCTTGAATTGTTTTACACTGCAATCCCCATAGGAAAGTCAATTTGTTGTTGCATCTTAGTCTAAGGACATTACTTGTCGAGAAATGGTAGAAACAATGTGCTGATAGGTCTCCCTGATTTTGTAAAGGAAATTTATCGAAAATCGAGATAAAACGAAGATTATCAAACATTTAATATTCCCTATTTGTTATTGTCAAAGGGAGACAATTTTCAGATTTTTACAAATTCGACAAATTCGACATTGATTTCTGAGCTTATTTCAAGTGATTAGTCAGTTTTCTTGTGTTTTTATGCAACACAATTATGACCAATTCTGATAAGCATAACAATTTTAATTTGAGCATGCGCAATAGCAAAAAATAGTGAATAAAGCTTTAAACAATTATAGGAGCATTACTCGGACATCAAACGAGACAAATTGGTGGAGTTTCCACGAATCGTTTGCTGGATGTCTGGGAAACATTATTGAGCTTTAGTAAATACTTTTTGTCCAATACTTTCTCACCAAATATAGATAATTGTAGTGTAGCGTTTCCACTTTTGTTCAGTATATGTGAAGCCTCATACAGGTAGATAAACAGTGTGAACGCAGATCAGACTGCTCCTGTAGGAGCAGTCTGATCTGGGTCCACAATGCTTGCCTCCCTGCTTATGTTAAATGTATATCTTCAGATGCAGTTATTTTGCTGGCGTTTTAAGGACTAAATAATGACTGAGGTGGTGGCACAAGATGATACAGTTACTTTTGAATAAAACCACGCCTCCTTTTCAGCTATTACCTATGCCTAAGGTTGACTAGTCTTAATTTCGCATTCATGAGGTGCCGCCTTAACAGTAAGCGAAAAGTCAAGTTATACTCAATAACAAGATGCCTACGTTGGGCAATACAATGAGCTAAGCGAAAAACTATGGTAAAACTTGCCTCCGCTTCCAATTGTGGTAGCTAATAAAAACAAGGCAGCGAGAGTAGTGTCAATAAATAAATTTGTTGTGATAGTCGAAATAGTTGTAACCAGTTTCAATGAAGTTTGTATTGTCCGTTGTCCACTGTAGCTTTTTTCAAAATAACCAAGGTAATGAAATCTATCAAAACAGAGTCCACAATCAGGGAAGCATTTTCTTGCCCAACATCCAGCTATGAATCTTCATCCAACCCTAATCGAAACCGCTTGACACTCTGATAGTGTTCATGATATTACTTAAAAATGGGAACATCAATCGACAACAAAAGCATGAAAATTAAATACTACCATCATGAGAAGAAAATAAAGGGGAATCTAAATGTTAATACGTAGATATTTTAGAAAAAAAGAGCAAAGAACTAGACACCAATACATATAGTGGCGTATTTTCTTATCTTTGTGAATGACGGTGTAGATTTTTAATGCACCATATAATAGACCAATCATGTTGAAACTTACCATTAAATCCTAAGGCATGTACTTCTATTTCACATGCAGACAATACGCTCAGTTCCATTATTGGATCTTTCCGCTTTAGAACTTTAACGCTGATTCCAGTTATTGGCTTCGTACAGTTCAAAACAAGTGGTTCTCCTGGTGTTGCAGGACCCGGATAATGGGTACACAGGTGTTCTTGCTCGGGAGTATCGTATATGTAGATGTAAATGTTAGACAACGCATCGTCTCCTGTAAAAAGTACTATACATTTGGAGTACATTAAAGTATAACAATGATATAACGTCAACCTACCGCTGCGAGGACAGCTATAGGGGAGCCCAAACTATTGATTTCTACCTGTGACCTCGACGTGCTTTACAGAGTAAAAAGCAAACTCTGTTCTCTTGTTTTCTTATGAAATCCTTAGAAGCAGCACATACGCAGTCATCTATCAAAATAAAACATTATACGGTTCATATTACACCTTTTGGACTACCAATCTTTCTTCTTTTTTTGGGGCAACACAAGGAGACAAAACTCGAAACTTGTTCTGTAAACGTAAGAAAGAAAAGAAGCGACACATGAAGTTTTAAATTAATTAAACTACACCCAATCTTGACCTTTTTATTTTTATTGCTGACTTATTGTTATTTTTATTGCTGACTTATTGTTATTTTTATTGCTGACTTATTGTTATTTTTATTGCTGACTTATTGTTATTTTTATTGGTGATTTTCCGCAGCGTGAGGGAACGATTGTCTGTGGACTTCTTGATGGCTTAACATGGCTGTCTTGATATATCTACCACAGGAATCTGCTTCATTATAAGGTACTTGCTCTCATTTTGGTGGGTAAATATTAGGAGTACATCAAGTGCCAACAGTGACAAAAACTATAAAGAATAATAGATTGGGACTAACAGTATGAACGTTCTTTAAACACAATGAGATAAAGTATAGTTGAATGGACTGTCACTGTAAAAAATCTAGGAATTAGTAACTATGGGTTGAAGAGTGAAATACATCGCTAATAAATAAAACAGGACATATTACATTGGCAGGACAGCGAAACCCATCAGGAACTAGTAAAATACGTAAAAAGTTTAATAGGGCCCATAGAGAGAGCACTCTGTAATGAGCACACTAACACAAGTTACAATTGGTTAACAATATAATTATTATATTCAATACTAATCACTTGGTTTCCCCCAGGTCAGATATACATGACATTTGAGAAATGAATTATAACCTTGTAAGGCGGTAAATAAACAGACTAAAGACAGAGAAGTGGGGTATTCAAGGTCTAAGAGAGAGATTTAAAAACACAACAAAGTATTATAAGAATCCATCATGAGTGTGAGGGTCAGATAGAAAAACGCGTAGGATCAAAGTTTGGCATCACGAGGCTTTTCTAGTGAAGACAAAAGGTGATACCTCACACGAATAATGGATTCGTTTTCTTGTTCACCACTGAATTCCGCATGTTTATTCATACGTTCCAGAATGCACTGAAATGCTAACTAATATAAATACGTCACTTTGACACAACAATGACGTCACTTGACGACCATATGCATGAGTTCCAATACAACCAATGTACAGCCCTCACGTGATGGTCTAGGTGAGATAATATTTTCTGTCCCAAGCCAAAATCTCAGATATACTTATCAGGTATGCAAGAAAAAATGTTCCATATCCACAAAATAATGGGCCACCTAGGCAAGTTAATCAGTTTTTTATCCAGCCTTTATGTCTCACTCGTTCCTGTGTGGTAGTCTGAATGATACACGAATGTGAATGTAGATATGCTAATGCCTGTTGTAGGGAGAAAATGGGATTAAACAAGTCTCGCATGGAAAGTTTCAATAGATAGTACTAGTGGGGTCATAATTCAAGGGCGTTTACCTCGACGGCGGTTCAAGTTACAGTACGATGTTTTATGCAACAGATTTTCAAAGATCAACAAGTATATCAGGATTGTAATGTAAGTAAGGAGTACTATATACTGTGTTTAAAAAGTGTACGCCATCAGTTACAGGCGGAATGAGAAAATGTGTCTATAGGCGTACGGTGAGAGACATCAGTTATTAAGGGAATGCTCTTACTTGTATGAAATTTTTCCTATATAAATAAAAATTGCTATTTTATCGAGCAGACGGATACCTTTGGCTATGTTGATGTATGAACAATTTATACATCTCACACAGATCACTTTACGCCCCAACATACAGCTTTTGAGCACTTTGCAGCATGCTTATCAGTCGTTTTTGAGTGTCTTCCTGTTTTTATTCCGTTTTCAATATTTTGGCTAGCTGGGTGAACTTTTGAGAAAAACGTTTACATGAACATGAAATACAATTATCCGGCTACAATATGGAAAAGTATTTTCGCCCAAATGCTCAAATTTCTGGTAGATTTTTTTCAATTTTTGCTTATAAATGTTTTATGGTAAAAATCAAAAATTTTACCAGAAATTCATATATTTTGGTCAAAATACTTTCCCTTATTGTAGTTGGATAACTGTAGTTCTTGTTTATGTCTAAATTCACCCAGTATGCCACAATATTGTAAACAGAATAAAACCAGGAAGTAACTAAAGAACGACTTATAAGCATGCTGCCAAGCGCTCAAAAGCTGTATGTTGGGATGTAAAGTGATCTGTATGAGATGTATAAATTGTTCATACAACACTATAGCCAAAGGTATCTGTCCCCATGGTAAAATAGCCATTTTTGTTTATACAGGAAAAATTCATACAAGTAAGAGCTTTTGAAAGTATCATCCCCTTAAAACAATTAGACAAAGGACACTTTGTTGAACAGTGATGCCATGTGCAGATTATGAAAACGTATATTGGGAAAACAGCTAGGAATACAGTGAGACCTATTCGAAGAAATAATCACAGTAAGAAGAAGTATGCTGGAAATTACAGTGAAAGTCAACAGTAATGAACTAAAATAGAATTGTTCATTAGGGTACACAGTGTGAGCCCTCGGAATTAAGCTGAATGATAAAACGTTCATTTGCGTTTACACTGAAGGTAATGGTACATGCAAGAAGAGTAAGAAATACTGTAAATTCGTAAATTGTCGCGAGAATTTTATTTTCGCGAATAGCGTTGAAAGACGTATTTGACAGGTAAGAAATTCGCGACTTTGGCATGATTAACCTTCATCATGGTTTCGCCATTTCGTGAGGGTTTTATTTTCGCGAAACTCCGCATCCGCGAAAGTTCGCAAAAAAAAAATCCTCGCGAAAATTTCCAGATTTACAGTAGTTCAGAAGGAGAACAATGGGAACCGTGATTTATTAGGCAGATAAAGCAAAGTGTTTTGTAAGTGTGTGTATTAAAAGTCAATAGTAATCAAGTCAATAAGGCAATGGGTTTTGTGACTGCCATCAGAAACAGAAAAGCTAAATTGTTTAAATAAAGTAAGGTACATCAGAATTTAGAATAATAAGACAAACTTCATGCGTATGTAGAGTGAGATTCATCAGTAATAGCAGAGACAAAAAATGCATTGGAACATACACTGAGAAACATCAGTAATACGTACGATCTGCATGGGCGGATCAAGAGGGGGAGACAGGGACCACACTGAAAAATCACGTGGCCATAAGTTTCCTTAGAAATACTGGCATGGACCCCCTTGAGAAGCAATCAGGCCCCAAGAGGAAGTTTTTATGGCATGTTGGTGAATAAAAAACGCCAGGACCCACTCCACATCTTGACAGAATATCATACACGAGGGTGTACAAAGAGGATCATGTTAGCCAATAAGCAAGGAATAGCTCAGTTAATTGAATGGTTTTTCAGACGATTTATTTCTATAATAAGGTGTATGTCTGTCCCTGTTTTTATCTTAGCGAACCGTACATACTGTAACAACCGAGCGGTCACGGGTGTTGTTTCAGTTGTCAGGATGACACCCGGGGGAAGGGGTAACTCACAAGTAACTAATCAGAAAGTTTTCATCTCTTTATCTATACTTCAGATCTCTAACTTCTAAATATTTACTCGGACAGCCGCACGAAGACCGTTCAGCTAGCAGCACTCGACCCTGCTTCAATAACATTCAGAGCTGAAAGACCCTCGTGCTTGCAGACGACGAGCTTATATACTCCAGCATCCAGCCGTCCAGCGAGCTGCTGGAAAAGTGTTGGAAAAGTGCTGGAAAATCAGCAAGGCGCTGGAAAATCAGCAAGGCGCTGGAAAATCAGCAAGGCGCTGGAAAATCAGCAAGGCGCTGATTTTCCAGCAAGGTGCTGACTTTCCAGCATCCAGCACTGTGGAATTTGTGATGTCACGGCTGGATACTGTTGAAAACTGAAGCGGGTGGGGTGCTTAAATACATATTTTCAGTTCAAATTCATGGATTTGAAACATACACTACGTTAAACTTGTTTCTTTAAAATAAGATGCAGACGAATTTTCGGAAAGCTTTACTTTGTACACATGCACCGGTAAACAAATCGCTTACGTCACAATCGATAGCAGTATAAAATACATCGACTGAGCAACACGATGCTCGCCGGACAAGCTGTGAAAATATGATGCTAAAACAGGTAAATACAGACTTGACAGCACATGCATTTAGCATCACATTGTCCCAAACATGTCCGGACACAAGACCAACAGGCACAAAACAGGATTAATGCGTTTGAATACCGATTCGTGGAACAACATAAAAGTGCACCCGCACCCGGCTTCACAAATAGAAACAAGAACTAGCTTTCGGAACAGCGATACTTTGGGAAACGGTTTAAGAAAGGAACACGAACATGATCTCTTTAAACTCTGGGTAAAGGGATCAAAAGGCCGTGTTCCTCAGAATATGGGTAAACACAGATAACTTCCACTTTCAGTTTCCCAAGATAAGAGAGAGAGAGAGAGAGAGAGAGAGAGAGAGAGAGTAAATACAACATGCACTGATATGCATTAAGATCAAAACCATGTGCAAACTACACACATCCATATAGAATAGAGTTGAGCCTGATAAATCCCAAACACAAAAGTAGAAGGAGCTCCGTGTATCCAGATTTGGATCCAGTGGATACAAATCTGGATCCATGAGATCCAACATGGATAATTTGACTGAGAAAGATAATGGTGATGCTCATTAGCATCTACAGGCTGACAAAAATGCTGTTCATTGCATGAAAGCTAGATCTTGAGAAGGGGAGAGAGGCTCAGACTTTACAATACCTTGGTGCAATGAAGCCTTTATCTGAATTAAGGGTGAGGTTGGCGCCGTTAAACCAGTTTAAGCCCTCCAGTAAAATATTTTACTGACCGTTCCAAGGTGGTACTCCTTTTGTGGATCTTTTATGTTTTTGTTCTGTCTTGTGTTTGCTATGTCTTTGTGCGCGTCTGTTTATATGTGCTTTGTGGTCACCTGCTGGGAAAGGGCTGACCTCTTGGCTCTCGTTTGTGGTGTCTGCTGTGAGTTTGTCACTTTCCCATTGGTATCCTGGGTCAGGTGTGGTACTTGATTGTATCCATTCCTGATCTTTGCACCCTTACTTACTTTTAGTCACAGTCATATTTTTCAGATGATTTACCTGGTTGAAACCAGTACTGCATAATGGGGAAAAATTGGTTTTGCTCAATGACACAAAATAAGAAGGCAATGATCAGGAATTGATACAATCAAATACCACACCTGACCCAGGACACTATATGGGAAAGAGGCAAAACACTAAAAGAGAGTCAAGAGGTCAGCCCTTTCACAGCAATGAACAGATAAGACAGTATGACAGACAAACACGAAACACAAATAACAAAAAGGATCGACAAAAGAAGCACGGCCTTGGAACAGTAAGTAAGTAATTAATGAAGGGCTTAAACATGTTTGACGGTACAGACCTATACCTTATTTCTTAAGTGGATAAAGACAAATAGATGTTTGGTTCACATGAATGATCCCTAGCTCATCCATGTATCATCTCTTAGTACATATAAATCGAGATATAAAAAGGAGATAAATCAAAGATAATGACTTAACAGTACATAAAACTGAATACTAGAGTACAACAATCCAACAGTTAAACCCCGGTGGGCCCGACCACAGACACAACATCAGGCCCTAACCCACTCATGTATAGATAAGTCTCCATAAGGAAGCCTCCATGCGTGCTAAATAATTGTTTACAACAACAGAATCTAGGGCGAAGATTTTGCACTTGTAAAATGCATTTAAGCACCAACCCACAAGAGGTAACAATATTGAAAGTTCTGTTGTAGTACAAGAACTAGAATATGTAATAAAATCAAGTCTGAATGAGAGCTCTCGGTGGAATTATCTGCACCACTAGCTATAGTAAAACAGTTATTGACTATTTAATTAATCAATATGACATTGATACCCACCATTGAATACCAATAAGTCTCAGTCAATATTATCCTCTGGTGGATACCGCGTCAATTGTCAATGATTATATAATAGCTATCAGGCCAGATGTACGCCTACATGCTCATCTACATGAACTAATAAAAACCTTTAAATTTTGTTGTAGCATATTTATATAATTTCCAGATAGCAATTTACAAATTCAGTAGCTATCAAAAAACCTCAAATGTGTGTAAATGCTGTTGATATTTTAATAAAATTACAGAAAAATAAACAGATGAAAGAAACTTAAGGCAAAAAACTGGAAAGAAAAAATACAAATGACTATGAAAAGATTAAATTATATTTCAAGAAAATGAAATGTTTACAACGTCTGAACCCACAACTCTTTGAAAAGTATGTTTACAACGTTTTACCCCGCAACTCTTTGAAAAGTGTCTATCATCGGTTCTTCTATCAACTGCGCTATCTGACGAGCATATATTTCTGTTTTTACGACCTCAACGCTTCATTGAATTAAATGGAATGGTATATGTACTATACCAACCAAAAGTGAAAACGCTACATCTGAATTGTTTGCAATATATCTACAAATGAAGCAAGCCAGTAAAAGAAAATGAATGTGTATCAGAAGGTTCAAAGACTGGGATATGCATAACAGTAAAATTGTTATGGATGTTGTTACGAGGAAAGACATAAAAGCAATTTAAATGTGACAGGGTCCATTTTTTCCAGGTTATAAATTTTACAGAAATCTAAGACAATTTAGGCCTTCAGAAATCCATTACAAAGTAAGTAAGGGTGCAAAGATCAGGAGTCGATACAATCAAGTACCACACCCGACCCAGGATACCAATGGGAAAGTTACAAACTCACAGTTAGACACCACAAACGAGAGCCAAGAGGTTATTCCTTTCCCAGCAGGTGACCAAAAGCACATATAAACAGACACGCACAAAGACATAGCAAACATAAGACGGAACAAAAACATAAAAGATCCACAAAAGAAGTACCGCCTTGGAACGGTCAGTAAAATATTTTACTGGAGTGCTTAAACCGTTTTAACGGCACGCCAACCTCACCCTTAATTCAGATGTGGATCAAAACATATAGATATTTGGTTTGCATGAAAGACCCTTAACTTATCAATGCATCATCTCCTAAAACATATAAATCAAGATATAACAAGGAGATAAAGCAAAGATAAGGACTCAACAGTAAATAAAACTGAATACCGGAGCAAAAGAAATCCAACAGGTAAACCCCGGAGGGCCCGACAAACAGCCAAAGCATTAGGCCTCTACCATCTCATCAATAGATAAGTCTTTAAGTCTGAACCATCAAAGAGTCTGAAGTCCGACCCACCAGCGTGCAATTAAAGAGGAAAGCAAAGTTGCCAACCGTTATTGGGTTGACCACCAAGCATGCAGTCTGTTGCAATACATTAATGTTATAGCCAATATTTTTATAATGGGAAATTATTTTAATGAACTGCGCTGAAAAATTATTAGAGCTAACAATCTTCTTCAACTTATACACCAAGCCACCATAGAAATCAGGTTCCGAAAGTCCTTGGCGCAAAAGAGATTTAAGTCCAAAATAGTAAGTGAGTATGATCAGGAAATACCACAATCTCAAACTGCAGACAACACTGTGGCACCGCAAGGAAGAGCCGCTCAACCATCACGAGACACCAGGAAAACAAATTAAGCAAAGCAATCAGCTCTCTCTTCCCCATCAAGATGATTGCAATACTAGAATGGACATAAAGTAACGTACAACAAAACATAGAACAATTACAGACTCCCACAATGGGAGTAACAATAAACAAAAAGTCAACAGCAACAGAACCACCGCCGTAGAACGGACAGCAGCCTAAGCCACCAGGGGGCTTAAATGCATTTTACTGGTACCAAATCTTCGCCCTAGATTCTGCTGTTGTTGAAGTACAAGAAATGTTCAGCTTGGAATTTAGAAATCAAATCATAGTATCGTCTATAAAATTTTGAAAATGTTTTGCGATATTTATGATACCAATAGCCTTGTTTAAGAAGTTTCTGAGTTAACAATTTATTGCAAGTGTTGAAGTCAGCAACAATGCTAGATGCTCTAGCAAAACGAATGAGTTGAGAAATATAGACTCCATAGGATGTAGAATGAGGAACATCACCATCTAAAAATGGGAAATTGACAATTTCAAAATCAAAGTCGTCACGTTTATCATAAATTTTGGTAGAAACAATATCGGTAGAAATTGACAAATGCAAGTCTAAAAATGCGGCTTCGGTAACAGAGGTATTAGCTTTATTCGGTTTGAGCTCTGAAGGGTATATTTGACTAACCATATTTTCAAAATAAACATTATAAATATTCAAAATATCGTCCAAATATCTGGATGTAGTGTTAAACGCATCAATGACATCAGCTTGCTTATCATCAGAAAGAGACATCATAAAGTCCCTCTCATAACAAAACAGGAATAAATCTGCAACCAGGGGAGCCGATTAGTGCCCATAGGAATCCCAACTACTTGTCTATACAGCTTGGTGCCAAATCGAATAAAAATGTTGTCCAACAAAAAGGCCAGCGCATCACATACGTTTTGACATGACCATGCATGATATTTTTTAGGTTTTTCTGAAGTAAAAAATGCATTTTGGTCATTACATGCAAGGTAAGGAGAGCCTTCTCTCTGGAAGGTTCTTTCAATAAGATCAATAAGTTTATCTTTAATTAAATTATGAGGTAAAGTAGTGTAAAGAGTAGAAAAATCATAAGTAGATACACATGTCAGACTACACGAAATGGTAGTCTGAAATGTCAAGGATCTATCACAAGTGTGTTTAATCGTTTATAAAATCAATTTTGAAAAGGGGAGTTTTCATCAAATTGTCAAGCTTGAAGTTTATCCCTGAAATCTCCATAGGAAAATATTTGCGTTGTTACATCTTAGTAGTAGGGGGCAGTATTAGTCAAGAAATTGTAGGAACAATGTGCTGATAGATCTAACTGATTTTGGGGAAAATATCGAAAATCGAAGATTACCAATCCCTATTTGTTTTTGTCAAAAGAAAGACACTTTACAAATTTGACAGATTAGCTTGTTTCAAGTGATAAGTCATGTTTCATTTGTTTTGAAAAAACATTAGTATGACTATTTTTTAATAAGCACAACAATCTTTTTTGCGCATGCGCAATTGCTAAATTCAATGAATAAAGATTAAAACACAATAAAGAAACATAACTCAGACATCAAAAGAGACAAATTGATCGAGTTTCGACGAATCGTTCACTTGGATGTCCGGGAAACATTATCAAGTTTTAGTAAATACTTTTTGTTCAATACTTATGTATTTATACAATATTACAAGAGTGTGGCACATTTTAGTGTAGCGTTTTCACTTTTGCTCAGTATAATATATCTATTAATAGAATAGTGTTCCATTCTGATCATTGCACCCTTACTTACTTTGACAAAACAACCCCCAGCACCATGTGGTAAATGGGCCTTGAACGTCGGTTCAAAGATGCATGATAATAGAACTGTACTATTTTTCATAGAAACAGGTAAATAACGGTAAATATTATACTACACGTAAATGATATATACCTGTAAAAAAGAACCCATTATCTGGATAAAGTTATATTTTTGTTTACAACGATGCTCATCTATCTTTGAACCGACAGTAATCACTTTACTCTAAACAAAGACTTACCCACAAACTCATGTATTGGATTTTGGAAAACCAATCTGTGGATTCTGGCACGTGTTAACAGCATAGCTGCCCACCATGGCGCGGTCTCATTCAATGTACCATCACAATAGAGTGTTCTCCCATTCACTTCAATAGGTTCCCTGTCCCGCAACGAACTTGTCATAGGATCATTTAAGGGAAGGTATGTTAAACCTTGAAGAAGATACGAATTGTTTTATCATTTTAAACAACGCTACATGTTCTTATGAGCGCACACTTAGCACCTTCACGCCAGGTAGGTAGCAATCAAAAACGCTCTTCCCAGTCGACGAACGCGGATCGAAGAAAGCTAGAAACATGTTTTCGATTGCCATTTGTTGCCAGTGTGGAGACACATGGCAATCAAAAATTACGTTTGTAACTATGCTCGATAGTATTAACGTTTTTGACTGCCGCATATCCAGTATGACTTTTTTCGCAGTTGTACTGTATAAAACTAGTTTTAAGTTTTATCCAGTTTTAATTATATAATCCGTGTTGTTTAATCATATAGATGAATAAAAGTTTGATTATTATGTTAGCTGATCTGAATCCACACTGTTTATATATGAGGCACAATCTGTGAAAACCAGTCTCAATGTCAAAGTCGTCAAAATTGAGTTAATTATACACACTTAATCTACGGAGTGTTAAGAAGTTATCCCACAATTTTTATGAAGTTAACTCTATTATACATGGAAATATGGTCTTTAGAAACTATACATTGTCTAAACTTTAACATGTAACGCCAAAAACGTAATGACGTTACTAATGACGTCAAATTAACTTCACAGTATGCGGGTTAGTCGACTGGATGAAAAACATGCTATTTCTTGCCAACATACTTTTTTATTATCCTTTGCAGTGCGCAATGGAGTTCGCCTAGAGTTTGCATGATATGCAAATCACTGGCCATACTTTAAAGATTCTAACAGTTGCTTATAAGGTAAAGTTGGTGCCATGGAAACGTATGGCCTGATAACGAAGTAGCTTAATCAGAAATAATTGCTAGTTTTAGTCTACTATCCACTGAATAGGTTTTTAAAGGCTATATAGAAACATGTCAAATTTCTTAATTTTTGGTGTTTTTCAAATGATTTTTACATAAAAAGTCCAAAATGTAATTGAGATCAGTTTTCACAGATTGTGGCTCATATATATGATATAATAATTAAAAATTAAAAAAAGACACACTGGAACACTTTAAGTTTTTTGATTAATTTTTCAGCAACCGTATCATCATTGAATTTTCAAGCTTGCAAATTCAATGATATTACCGGTTGCTGAAAAAATTAATTAAAAAACTTAAAGTGTTCCAGTGTCTTTTTTTAATTTTTAATTATTTTTTATCCGTATTATGGACTGAATTGTTTGCTTCTTCGGAATATGATATAATATATATCATATTATATATTTACATATTGTTTAATTTTAGTGTGTGTGTGTGTGTGTGTGTGTGTGTGTGTGTGTGTGTGTGTGTGTGTGTGTGTGTGTGTGTGTGTGTGTGTGTGTGTGTGTGTGTGTGTGTGTGTGTGTGTGTGTGTGTGTGTGTGTGTGTGTGTCATTTGTGTATACATTTTAAAGCGTGATCAGCCAAGTGTACTTCACTATATGGTCAAAGTATTTTGTAACTTGCTTATATACCTCGTTGCGATATATAAAACACAACATGTCTTCGGGGTTTTTCAACACTTTCCAGAGCACGTAAAACAATTTCACAAATCAGTCCAATAGTAAGTGAGCATGATCATGAACGTATTTAGACGCATGCAAAACAAAATCATTTTTTCTCGCGTCGAGATCCATATTTTCTTAGATATTAAGTTAAGATAATATCGCCATCTCAAGATAGCAATAGCACGACTAGCGTGTAGTTTGCCCGACTACAAGAAAAACTGCGATGTGAGTATAAGATGTATTTACAAAATATATTTAAATGAAAAAACGCACATTTAAACAATATTTACAGTTTAAGCCCTATACTATGGTCTGAAGCCAAACTCACTTTAACATAAGTGACTACTTCAAGTTACCAAGATGTGCAGCCTCCAGAATTACCAAGCTTACGTACTTTAGTTTTCGAATATACAGGGATCTAAGGAACTGTTTCCTGTAATTTTCAACTTAATTCAAATAACATTTTTAGAAAGCGCTGTTCTGTGTTACTTTATCAAAATTTGCAAAACAATAGCAACACAACAACGTCTAGCAAATGTAAAACAAAATAATGCCCTATTTCATCACAACCTCTGTCACTTTCAAGAAATACTTTGGACAACATTGGAATAATGCTTCCTGGTATAACATGGCTATTTTCAGAGAAACTGCCCCTAACTAAACTATTGAAGCTTGATTTGTAAATTTAAAAAAAAAATAGTCACATATTTACCACTTTTCAAGCAAATCAATGCGGAAAAAAGAATTGCTATTTGTCAGCGTATTCCCTTTTTCATTATTTTCAAAGATTAGCCAGTTAGTAATCTATTCGTCTTAATAAAAAATAAGAAAGAATCATCAAACTTCTATCTTCTACCTCTATACAAGTGTACGGACAAAACGCACACACAAATGATTTTAATAATTCCTGACAATTACATCGCAGATCAGCTTGATCAGGTTTAGATCTTGGGAGCAGGAACACCATGGTAAACAATTTATTCTGGTAGCTTGCAGTAGAATCCTGCTGATGGGACTCACTATCTGGATTTTTTAAATTTCATCTGAGCAAAGTCACATGGATTTCATTCTTTTCATATTACAAAAATGACCTTTTCATTGTTCCGCATGACTAATGAATTAAAATGTGCCTCGCTGGGACCGTATGGTGGCGGTAAAACGTCTCCCTGAACTTCACAATAGTGCAGATTATATTTTCTTGGCCTATGGGAACAATTATTTCATTGTGTAACTTAGAAACAATTAGAGGGAGGCCTAAGCGACCGCCGCTTTTGATGATGCCTATTTGGCCGAAACTAACAAACTCGCACTCTCTACACTTTCAGCTTTTTGTGTAATATCATGCTTCCAAAGGATAACCTGCTTCTAAAAACATACTTGTGCCCCGTTTCCAATGTTTGCGGCTTCCGATTTTGACCTTTTCAAATGGAATAAGCTGTATTTGGTATAACTCTCGAAGTATTATTCAAGAATTTTCAAACATGGTGTGAATAGTATTGAATATATGTTTAACAGCAAACTATTGATAGGGAGCGAAGTGGCTCAGTGGTAGAATGCTTGACTCGAGACCAAGGGGTTGCGGGTTCGAGCATCATTTCGTTGTGTCCTTGAGCAAGACACATGTAACCCTTGCTTAGTACTGATTCAACCCAGGAAGACCCATCCCGGCATAACTGAAAAAGTGTTGACTGGGATGTATAGAATCAAATCAAATCAAACAAACAAAATATTGAATTATTTTAACATATTTAAGTTTTTGTTGCAAAATGTTTACTGCAGGCGTTGTAAAATCCGCAGAGGAACATTAACCTGAGGCGCCCACCTGAAACTGCTTCATCCTTACGTGTTATGTAAGGCTTTACAATGTCAAGTTTAATTAAGGATCCAAATTTGGGGCTCTTACAAGGTATGGGAAATTAACATGGGACTCTGCCCACGCTTGGAATATGAAAATATTTCGCTGGGGTATGACTTTTATAATTATGGTGCACTTGAGTTTATATGCATTTCCATTTTTAATTTATGACGTTTATGTATGATATCACTACCACGACTAAGGGTACCCTTCTATAACTGTTCTACAGTAATTGGCATATCATATAACGGACGCAGAAATGTTTTATGAAATAAAGATATCATTGATTAGTTCCTTGATACTATAATGGCTTTGTTTGTATTAGGAGAGTGGGCGGGCATTCGTTTTTTGTTTTGTTTTTTTTTTTGGGGGGGGGGTTGCCATGGTACCCCAATTATCAACAGTAATTTTTGTATTCTGTCAAATTTGAAATTCAAATTTTAACACATTTCGATCTTTGTAAGGATACCATTTCAACATAAACTGCCCATATATGTCTAAAATATGTTGACCAAATTTCATGAAAATCAAGGACCGGTAACATATTTTTAACTCGTTGTAAACACATGATTATATTTCATCAAAATGTAAACTATAACAATAATTATGTTTCAGTGTAAAACATACTGTGACAACTCTACTTAACACATCTAGTTTCTAACGTTAAAATCACATCTAACAAATGTTACATTTAATATTGAACATTATAAAGAATGTAAATTCATACAGAAGAGAAACCTTATGACAAGTCAATTCATACAGGAGAAGAACCCCATATCTATGATTTCATACTTGAAAACTTCATTACCCCCTGTCAAAACTACTGGTTAAAATTAACTGTTAAATCTAAAATCCTTTTTATTATTCCTCAATAAAACACACCCGAATATAAACAGACATGCTCAATATGTTGAGCATTTACCTATGTTTCATTCATTATAATAGGTGTGAACCACTTATGATTGTACAGGTTAGTTTAGCCCCATTCATACCTTTTCATTTAGCCCCATTCTATACTTTCAGAATTTAAAAATTAGTCCCATTGTATTGCGGCCAAGCTCATCACTATATTTAAGTTGTAAAGTGTTTCGTAATTGGTCAGTAATAAACATATTGTAAAACAATCATATTTATTAGATGGAAATATATTTGCTGTACTTTTTGAAACAACATCTCACTGCGTTCGTTGTTTTAGTTTACAGGTGTGGCTTAGAAACAAACTACCTTGCATTTTTTATAGTTTTTTCTTCATTGAAACGTTCCTCCAGGGACCAAAAACATGGATGTCATCAAGGTGTCTCATTATTGTTTATTGATTGAACTAGGTCCAATCTGTAATTTTATGGCAGCTTCTTTGTGATTTAAGAGTTGTGAGGACCACAGCTATAATGGAGATCTTTGGAAAAGATTTACAGGGCTGGATCCTTATAGATAATCATTTACAATATATATGTATATGTACGTGTCTATCTAATTAAACTTAGTCTATCTAATAAGTCTAACTTACATGTACCCCTTTTCATTATGATGGATCATCACATACACATTGATGCAATAAGTATGAAATTGTCCATTTTGTATTTTACGAGAAAGCGAGTCATACTTTCTACGAAACGGTGTATTTCTGTCTCTGAATTTTTTTTTTATCTTAGCAAACAGTACAGACCCAATAATGCGGCAATCCACCTGGGTGATCACTGTTTGCTAAAGGAGATATACCTGCTTACTGGTATCCGGTATGAAAATGATTAATCACAAAATGTAAAAATTGGAGTTCTTACATTTGGCACTTTCTTGAAGCACAGATACCAGCATCAATAAGAAAAACTTCATTATCCAATGTTCCGATTCCATCTGAGACATTATAAGTCGATAATTACTTATAACAGTTATTATATTGTCCCTCGCCGCCAGAAAACCTGACTTTTCCACGACTTAAAGACTTATCTATTGATGAAATGGTAGGGGCCTGATGCTTTGGCTGTTTGTCGGGCCCACCGAGGTTTACCTGTTGGATTTTTTTGCCCCGATATTCACTTTTATTTACTATTGAGTCCTTATCTTTGCTTTATCTCCTTTTTATATCTTGATTTATATGTTCTAGGAGATGATGCATTGATAAGTTAGGGGTCTTTCATGCAAACCAAACATCTACGTGTCTTGATCCTCATCTGAACTAAGGGTGAGGTTGGTGCACCGTTAAACCGGTTTAAGCCCTCCTGTAAAATATTTTACTGACCATTCCAAGGCGGTACTTCTTTTGTGGATCGTTTATGTTTTTTTCTGTCTTGTGTTTGCTATGCCTTTGTACACGTCTGTTTATATGTGCCTTGTGGTCACCTGCTGGGAAAGGGCTGACCTCTTGGCTCTCGTTTGTGGTGTCTTACTGCGAGTTTGTTACTTTCCCATTGGTATCCTGGGTCAGGTGTGGTACTTGATTGTACCGATTCCTGATATTTGCACCCTTACTTACTTTGTTGCAAGCGAACAACAAAAACGCAGACCAGTCTGGGCATATGCATAGTCTGATCAGCGCATTTGTCATTAGCTCTCTAGAAAGTATGATAGCTAAGTTTGCTACATATGAAAGTGTAAAAGTCTGGTATTGATTCGACTTTGGAAACAAAAATGGCCCCCACAATAGGCCGAAAATAGAAAAGTGACCATTTTGGGGCAAATTTGAGACATTTGACAGAGAAATTAACATTGAGCACAAGCAAATACCAAAATTATATTTTAACAGATGATGAGAGTTATCACGGCACACAACATATTAAAGGGTTGTTTTGGTATTCGCCTGTGCTGCTATCTAATTTGTAGAAAAAAAGATCTCCAAAAGCCTAAAATCTAGTCCAAAATTGCAATTTCCCAAATTTAAGCCTATTTTGGTGGCCATTTTTGTTACCATAGCAACGGTAAAAGTAAAATAAATGCCAGTATTGTATACGTGGGTTATCTTCTAATAAACCAATTAGATGATTTGGGTCAAAAGCAACTTTCAGTTGCTGTTTTTTTGTTGTTGTTTTTTTTTTGTACCAGAGGGGGGCAAATTTGCCCTTTAATGCACGTAGCTCTTTTAGCCGCGACATGAGATTTCCAACAATGTGGTATGTGCGACCAGCAAAGGCTCCGACCAGCCTGCGCATACGCACAGTCTGATCAAAGCCTTTGCTAGTCGCTTTGTTAAGCTACTGACCGAACAGCATTTGGAGTTTCTAAACTTAAAGGGAGGCTGCACAAGCTCGTCTGAGTCTATTCATGTAAAAATGCCACATTGTTGGAAATCACATGTCGTGGCTCAAAACAATATTCTAGCTAATCTTTGTAATAGAGTAGTTTGCTTGCAAAGGTTTTTCTCGCGACACAGCCCAATTATATACTCTTACATGAAAAACACGTCTGAAAAGACCATGTGCATAAAAAGGCTAGCGTCCTTTTGTGCGACCATGACAAACAGTGTAGACCAAGACCAGATGCTACAGAACGTGGCGTCTGATCAGGGTCACATCTGCTAGATTACAGAAAGTACTTTTAAAGTTTGAATGAAATTGAAATTTACTACTCAAGGAACCTGGAATTTGGAATGGGTTCATTCATTTGATGAGAGTGGAAAAGTCCATTAAACATAAATGGGTTAATGTTGTGCTGCGAATTTGCACGATGAGTCCTACACAAAAAGGAATACACGAATCTTTCCTAGGTTGGTATATGTAAGTATATGCACAACGTATGACCTAGACCAGGTCTTGTTATAACAGGGACTTGTTGTAACAGAGTTTAAACTACGATGCCATATGACGAAATAGAACCTTCAAAGCAGCTATAAAACTGCAATAGGTCAATCATAACAACCAGAGCTTTCGCTGCCCCCACATACAAAGCATGGGTCTTGATTGGGACTCAGACCAACCTTTAGACCTCTAGTGCTGCTGTATACAAAGTATGTGTGTGGATTGGGACTCAGACCAACATTTAGGTTTCTAGTATTACTGTAATCAAAGTATGTATGTGTATTGGGACTCAGACCAACATTTAGACCTCTAGTATTGCTGTATACAAAGTATGTATGTGTGTTGGGACTCAGACCAACATTTAGACCTCTAGCATTGCTGTATACAAAGTATGTATGTGTGTTGGGACTCAGACTAACCTTTAGACCTCTAGTGCTGCTGTATTCAAAGTAGGTGTGTGGATTGGGACTCAGACCAACCTTTCGACCTCTGGTGCTGTATACAAAGTTTGGGTGTGTATTGGGACTCAGACCAACCTTTAGTCCTCTAGTGCTGCTGTTTACAAAGTTTGGGTGTGTATTGGGACTCAGACCAACCTTTAGACCTCTTGTGATGCTGTATACGTCAGCAGGGAGAGTTTCAAGGGGATATTTGCGCACATGCTTTAAGTACCCAAATCCATACAGTAAAGCCTTTGTAAAATGGCCACTCTCAAAAAGACCGAAAATTGGTTTTCAAAACCAAGTATCGCTTAATGCAGGTCAAAAGTATTGAAGAATGCAATACTTCGACCGTCATTAAGCTACCATTTTTTTTTAAAGACCTTTGTTTTGTCTATTTTTGAGTGGCCGTTTTACACAGATTTTAAAGGACTGGTCGATTAAGAACACTGTTAATGCGGAATTTTTTGCGAGGGTTTTAATTTCGCAAAGCAAAGTTTCGTGAAAATAAAACCCTGGCGAAATAGCGAAATTACTCCGTCGTTGTAGGTAAATCATGCCCTGGTCGTGATTTTTTAATGTAGCAAATATGTATTTTAATGCTATTTAGATTGTACATTATATGTTGTTTTTTAATTTAAAAATATCAACCTGATACGTTAAACAGTCGTTTAATCTGATAATTGGAGTCTCAATTAGGAATCAAATACGATACATCCAATAAAAATATGGTTTTTAATTGTGTTTTGGGATAAATCTAATCATAAAACATACAATATTGACTTGAAATTGTATCTTTACATCTAATTATGATCTATTAGCAATGGCGTAGTCAGAACGCTGAAAAAGTCACGCACATTACAAGGAGACTACTGGAACAAGCAGTGATTCTCTTCAATTGCGTCCCTTTACAAAATAGGGACTTATCTTAAAGGAAAGAATTTGCTCCCAGAGGGAGCGAGTTCTTTCCTTTAAGAGCAGTTTCTTTTGGTATAAAAAACGGCTTTTACCACATTATGTGACATCCCTTGTGACATCCCTTGGATGTTACTATTTATATTACGCACGTGCATAACTGCGTAATGAGAGCTACGCCTTTATGTACTTTCGTTCGCGTCTGCAAACATTGGCTACAAGGCTTTAAGCATATCTTGAGACACATCCTTGTACTGGTGCTCTTCAACCTGTAAAAGGGCTCTTCAAAGCTTTATTAAAAACCGCAGATAAAACATCCTTGTGCTGGAGCTTTTCATCATGTACTAGAGCTCCTAGAAAGCCCTGTTATACACCACCGACAAAATATCCTTGAAGTGGTACTCATTAACGTATAAAACCCTATTATACACCACAGACAAATTATCCTTGAAGTGATGCTCCTCTCTCTGTAAAATCACTCCTCATTAGCCCTGTTATACACCACGGACAAAATAACTTTTGTAGTGGTGGTCATCAACGTGTAAAAATCTATTATACTCCACAGGCAAAGTCTCCTTGTACTTGTGCTCTTCAACCTGTACAAGAGCTTCTCAATAGCCCTGATATACACCACGGACAAAATGACTTTGTAGTGGTGGTCATCAACGTGTAAAACTCTATTATACTCCACAGGCAAAGTCTCCTTGTACTTGTGCTCTTCAACCTGTACAAGAGCTTCTCAATAGCCCTGATATACACCACGGACAAAATGACTTTGTAGTGGTGGTCATCAACGTGTAAAACTCTATTATACTCCACAGGCAAAGTCTCCTTGTACTTGTGCTCTTCAACCTGTACAAGAGCTTCTCAATAGCCCTGATATACACCACGGACAAAATGACTTTGTAGTGGTGGTCATCAACGTGTAAAACTCTATTATACTCCACAGGCAAAGTCTCCTTGTACTTGTGCTCTTCAACCTGTACAAGAGCTTCTCAATAGCCCTTATATACACCACAGACAAAATGACTTTGTAGTGGTGGTCATCAACGTGTAAAACTCTATTATACTCCACAGGCAAAGTCTCCTTGTACTGGTGCTCTTCAACCTGTACAAGAGCTTCTCAATAGCCCTGATATACACCACGGACAAAATGACTTTGTAGTGGTGGTCATCAACGTGTAAAACTCTATTATACTCCACAGGCAAAGTCTCCTTGTACTGGTGCTCTTCAACCTGTACAAGAGCTTCTCAATAGCCCTGATATACACCACGGACAAAATGACTTTGTAGTGGTGGTCATCAACGTGTAAAACTCTATTATACTCCACAGGCAAAGTCTCCTTGTACTGGTGCTCTTCAACCTGTTCAAGAGCTCCTTAATAGTCCTGATATACACCACAGACAAAATAGTCTTGTAGTGGTGCTCCTCAACGTGTAAATCCTATAAATCACCACAGACAAAATATTCTTGTACTTGTGCTCTTCAACCTGTAAAAGGGACGTTCAATAGCCCTATAATACACCACAGACAAGATATACTTGTAGTGGTGCTCCTCAACATATAAAATCCTATCATACCATACATCATAGACAAAATAACCCTGTACTGGAGCTCTTCAACCTGTAAAAGGGCACTCCAATAGCCCTAATATACACCAAAGTCATAATACCCTTGTAGTGATGATTTTCAACCTGTAAAAGGGCTCCTCAATAGCCCTATTATACACCACAGACAAAATATCCTTTTATCGGTGGTCCTCAACGTGTAAAAAGTCTATTATACATTAAAGACAAAATATCCTTGTACTGGTGCTATTCCGCCTGTAAAAGAGCTCCTCAATAGCCCTATTATACACCACTAACAAAATATCCTTGGTATTTGGTGGCCCTCAACATATATATAAATGCCTATTTTACATTAAAGACAAAATATCATTCTACTTGTAAAATGGTACACAGTACAATGGTATTTTGTCCGTGGTTATTTTGTCTGTGGTGTATAATAGGGCGGTAAATGATGTATAATAGGGGTTAACACGTTGAGGAGCACCACTAGAAGAATATTTTGTCTGCGGTGTATTATAAGGCTATTTAGAAAATCTTTAATGTATAAAAACGGTTATTATTAAAGATCCCTTTTACACGTTGAAGAGCACGAGTACAATGACATTTAGTCTGTAGTGTATAATAGGGCTTTACACGTTGATGACACCACTAGAAGGGTGCTTTGTCTGTGGTGTATAATAGGGATTCACACGTGGATGAGCACCATTCAAGGCCCTTTAACAGGTTAAAGAGCACCAATTCAGTTACATTTTTTCTGTGGTGTATACTAGGGTTTTGCACGTTGAGGAGCACCACAACGATATTTTGTCTATGGTTTATTATAGGGCATTCGATGGGCTCATTTACAGGTTGCACCAGTACAAGAATATTTTGTCTATGTTGTATAATAGAGATCCAAACGTGGAGGAGCACACTCAATGCCCTTTCACAGGTTGAAGAGCACCAATACAATGATATTTTGTCTGTGGTGTATACTAGAGTTTAACATGTTGAGGATCACCACGCAAGGGTATTTTATCTTTGATGTATAATATGGCTATTGAGGAGCCCTTTAACAGGTTGAACAGCATCACTACAAGGATATTTCGTCGGCGGTGTATAATAGGACTTTAGTTGATGAGCACCTCTAGAAGGGTATTTTATCTGTGATGTATAAATGGGCTAATGAAGAGCCTTTTTACCGATTGAAGAGGACGAGTACAAGGATATTTTATCTGTGGTGTAAAATATGTCTATAGTGGAGTTCTTTTACAGATTCAGGAGCACCACTTCTGTGATGCGTAAGAGGGCTAATGGGGGATTCTTAACGGATTGAGGAGCGCCGCTGTAAGGATATTATGTCTGTGATGTATAATAGAACCATTGAAGGGTCCTTTTACAGGTTGAAGAGCACCAGTACAAGGATAGTTTGTCTGTGGTGTATAGTATGGCTATTGAAGAGCTCTTTTACAGTATGAGGAGCACCACAAAAAGGTATTTTGTCTGTGATAAATAATAGGGCTATAGAAGGGGCCTTTTACAGATTGAAGAGCACCAGTCCAAGGATATTTTGTATGTGGTGTATAACAGGACTTATTTTGAACAAATGGATGGTCAGATATATCCCACTGAACTTCAGTTAAACAAGGCGAATTCTTCTGAAACTGAAGCTCCGTTTTGGACTTGAACTTGTCAATAACAAATGGCATAGTTTCTTCTAAAATTTATGATAAATAGGATAATTTTAGTTTTGAAATAGTAAATTTCCCATTTCTTGATGGAGATGTTCCTCGCTCTCCTTCCTACTTTGTTTATATTTCTCAGCTTATTCGTTTGGCGAGAGTGTGTTCTAATGTCGATGACTTAACAACGGAAACTTATTTTTAACTGCTAAGTTATTAAAACAAGGTTATAGATATCATAAAATTCGAAAAGCGTTTTCTAAATTCTTCCACAGACACTCAGAGTTAATTGTTAAATACAACATTGGGTTTAAAACTCTTCTGCAACAAGGCATATCAGAACCTATACACTGAGCAAAATTTCTAATTGGTAACCTTACATTTTTTGCGTTAGTTTTTGAAAGCAAGATTCAGTTATACAAAATCCATGCTTCTATAAATCAACCAAGGCCTCTGCATGTCATTTCATTTAAAAATGACTGGTACGTCTTGCACAAACGATGCTAGAGTAAAGGTACCCTCATTTCAAAAAGTCACAGTTTTTTCTACAATATGAGATAATCCACATAGACGCCATCCATTTGTATTTTTGTTTGTGTGAAGATGTTTCTGACTGCCGTGATTTAAGACGAACACACTTCAAATGATTCGCTTTAATCAGACTTCTCTTTTCTATTCCTTAATAGGATGATGACAAACACTATCAGCAGCTAAATCATAGAAATTCAGCTTTTTGCATGTAATTTACATAGAAAGTTCGCACTGTTGTGTACGCCTTATTATTTGTGATACAGTATTGAAATTTTCAGCGATTATTTATTACTACTATACGTCACTATTCTAGTTTGTAAATTGAAAAAAATAATGCAAAGTACCGTCAAATTTACTTTTAAAGTTTAACATTCAAACCGGAAGTGTGCAGCCGCAGTGAGATGTTTGCCATCAAAAAATGGACGAATCAAGTTCTATTTTCTTTGGGCTATCTTGTTCAGATAAAATAAAATGCATAAAGCAATTTTTGCACAAGCTACTTATTATTTTATTACGAATTTCAAAAATCTCGAAAAATGTGATATTTAAAATATGCATAAAAATCTATTTTAGTCAAAATTTCAAGTGTTTGGTGTTTTTGAAGTCGTCTAGACCAGTTTTTTACCAGCTGAACTTAAATTTGATATAAAACTTCACTCAAAACCATTTTTCTTCAAAACTACATATTTTTGTATCTTTAACCAAAAAAACGTGGATCGAAAGACACATTTTCTGGAAGACCGCTTATCTTTTGCTCGTTAAACTGCACATATATAGGCAAAAAATGATTTCAATTTTATTAGCGCTTGATCAGAAAAAAATGAAATTAAAAAGTGACCAATTAGAAATTTTGTTCAGTGTATTTTAGGTTGATTTAGTTTATAAATTCAAACGAATTGTTGGAAAACCTTATTTTAGTGATCAATTCAAAAAGATAGTTAAACGTTATATAAGGGTTGGATATAACTTTGATATCATGCGACAGTCTGCATTCCAAGTTTTAAACCCAATCACAGTTTATAGCTATGGTTTCCTCTTTAATAGCACGACGGTGGATCAGGCCTCAGACCCTCTGACGTAAAGCTTTAATCGGTGGGTTGGTGCCTGATGCTTATCTGTAGCTGGACCCACCGTGGCTCAACTTGAGGTTGTCTTTAGCTCTGGCTATCTGTGAGTCATAAGCCCTTTTCTTTGTTTCAGCTTGGCGTGTTAATTTGATTAGTGTGTTTCTCCATGATGATACATTGCATTAGTTAGAAGGCTTCCAAGCGAGCTGAACTTTTCTTGTACTTCAACAACAGCAGAATCTAGAGCGAAGATTTGGTACCAGTAAAATGCATTTAAACCCCCCGGTGGCTTAGGCTGCTGTCCGTTCTAAGGCGGTGGTTATGTTGTTGTTGACTTTTTGTTTATTCTTAAATATAGTAAGTGAGTATGATCAGGAAATACCACAATCACAGACTGCAGACAACCCCGTGGCACCGCGGGGAGAAGCCGCCCAACCACCACGAGACACCAGGAAGACAAATTAAGCAAAGCAATCCGCTCTCTCTTCCCCACCAAGATGATTGCAATACTAGAATGGACATAAAGTAACGTACAACAAAACATAGAACAATTACAGACTCCCACAATGGGAGTAACAATAAACAAAAAGTCAACAACAACAGAACCACCGCCTTAGAACGGACAGCAGCCCAAGCCACCGGGGGGCTTAAATGCATTTTACTGGCACCAAATCTTCGCCCTAGATTCTGCTGCCGTTGAAGTACAAGGCATGTTCAGCTCGCATGGAGGCCATCTAACTAATGCAATGTATCATCATGGAAAACACTATAATCAAATTAACACTCCATGATGAAACAAAGAAAAGGGCTCATGACTCACAGATAGTCAGAGCTAAAGAAAACATCAAGTTGAGCCATGGTGAGTCCAGCTACAGATAAGCATCAGGCACCAACCCACCGATTAAAGCTTTACGTCAGAGCCGTCATAGAGTCTAAGGCCTGACCCACCGTCGTGCAATTAAAGTGGAAACCATAGCTATAAACCGTGATTGGGTTAAAAACTAGGCATGCAGACTGTCGCATGATATCCAAATTATATCCAACTCTTATATAACGTTTTACTATATTTTTGAATTGATCACTAAAATTAGGTTTTCCAACAATTCGTTTGAATTTATAGACTAAATCACCATAAAATATAGGTTCTGATATGCCTTGTTGCAGAAGAGTTTTTAACCCAATGTTGTATTTAACAATTAACTCTGAGTGTCTGTGGTAGAATTTAGAAAATGCTTTTCGAATTTTATGATATCTATAACCTTGTTTTAATAATTTATCAGTTAAAAATAAGTTTCTGTTGTTGAAGTCATCAACATTAGAGCACACTCTAGCAAAACGAATAAGCTGAGAAATATATACACCATTGGAAGGAGAGTGAGGAACATCTCCATCAAGAAATGGGAAATTTACTATTTCAAAATTAAAATCATCCCGTTTATCATAAATTTTAGAAGAAACTATGCCATTTGTTATTGACAAGTTCAAGTCCAAAAATGGAGCTTCAGTATCAGAAGAATTCGCCTTATTTAACTGAAGTTCAGTGGGATATATCTGACCTACCATTTGTTCAAAATAAGGATTATCAATATTAAGTAAGTCATCTAAATATCTGAAAGTAGAGTTAAAAGCTTCAATAATATCAGCTTGATTATTGTCTGACAGAGACAACATAAAGTCTCTCTCATAACAAAACAAAAACAAATCTGCAACAAGAGGAGCACAATAAGTACCCATTGGAATACCGACAATCTGTCTATATAATCTTGAGTCAAATCTTATAAATATATTGTCCAAAAGATAATGGAGCGCATCACACATTTTCTGACATGACCACAATTTATATCGTTTAGGTTGTTCAGAAGTAAAAAAGGCATTTTTATCATTACAAGCCAAATAAAGTGAGCCCTCTCTGTTAAATGTTTGTTCAATTAATTCTGTTAGTTTTTCTTTTATTAGATTATGAGGCAATGTAGTATAGAGAGTAGGAAATCATATGTAGACAACTCCTATTGTGGGAGTCTGTAATTGTTCTATGTTTTGTTGTGCGTTACTTTATGTTCATTCTAGTATTGCAATCATCTTGATGGGGAAGAGAGAGCTGGTTGCTTTGCTTAATTTGTCTTCCTGGTGTCTCGTGATGGTTGAGCGGCTCTTCCTCGCGGTGCCGTGGGGTTGTCTGCGGTTTGTGATTGTGGTATTTCCTGATCATACTCACTTACTAATTTACATGTTGGAGAGCACCAGTACAAGGATATTTTGTCTGTGGTGTATAGTATGGCTATTGAAGAGCTCTTACAGTATGAGGAGCACCACAAAAAGGCGTTTTGTCTGTGATAAATTATAGGGCTATAGAAGGGCGCTTTTACAGGTTGAAGAGCAGCAGTACCAGGATGTTTTGTCTGTAGTGTATAATAGGGCTATGGAGGAGCTCTTGTACATGTTGAACAGCACCAGTACAAGTATATTTTGTCTATGATGTATGGTAGGGTTTCTACACGTTGATGAGAACCACAACAAGGATATTTTGTCTATGGTGTATGTTGAAGAGCACCAGTACAAAGATATTAGGTCTGTAGTGTATAATAGGGATTTTACACGTTGATGAGAACAACAACAAGGATATTTTGTCTGTGATGTATAATAGGTCTACTGAGGAGCTCTTGTACATGTTGAAGAGCACCAGTACTAGAATATTTTTTCTGTGATGTATAGGGCCCTTTTACAGGTTAAAGAGCACCAGTACAAGCATATTTTGTCTTTTATTTATAAAAGAGTTTACAAGTTGAGAACCACCAATACAAGGATATTTTGTTTGTGGTGTATAGTCCGACCAGTTAAGAGAGACTGGGCGGTTCTTAGCAAAGACACACCCGTGGACATTTCCATTTAAAAATCGGTAAGACAGTGTGTATTTATTCACCCGTGAAACGCTTTACAGCTATACACCTGTTGTAGTTTTGAGCCCATTGTGAGAAAAAGACATCTCGAATTAATTAGGATAACAAGGAGACTGATAAGTCTAGATATATGCACTCTGACAATGTTTCGAAATTTTAACTATTCAAATGTTGATACTGATTAAGAATAAAAATGGTCCGCAATGAAAAATTAATAATATAAATTGGTCAGCACACGATATGATGGTCTTATTACACCGGCGTGTGGCGAAGGCTCCGACGAGCCTGCATGTACGCATGACCTCGCCAGGGCTTTCGCTTCTCGCATAAACAAAGTATGCAAGTTGAAGAAGACTCCGAACAACTTTTAGACATAACATCTAGTCTCTCTGGACACACCAGAATGAGCGATTATAAGAGGGTTTTTTGGGATATGCGATAAGACCAAATCTCATGTTTGTATGCTCTTTTCTCATGATCCAGATACTTAACCCTTGTCCCGCTTAAATCTTAATTGGGTGATTTATTAATTGTATCAGGCTTAAAAATCAAACCAGTTTTGCCATACAGACAGAATTTGAAGAAAGTGCAAACCTACCCTCCACTAAAACTTTCACAACATATCCATCCAGGAAAATGAAATGCAGCAGGTCCCCAGCAGCATACTAAAGATACACCTTTACCAGGCATGCTAACGTATAAAGTTGGTCACCCTTGTCGTCTGCGCTTCAGTTGGTTGCACGAGTAAAGCGTACATAGGCTATTACACCCGATTTACTGTAGACTATAGTCCGTACAGAATTTCAGTGAACATCGTTTTTCTTTTTTTAAATGTCTTTAATGATAAAATTTTGGACCAGAATTTTGCACATAGATATAATAAAACACCGCCTAATATACAATTGCATATTTGAATATTTATGATGGGAAAATAAGTCTGGAATCTTTTGTGAAATAAAATAACTTAGTTATTTTCGGTTTAGAAAAATCCTTTTTTTCCTCAGTGTACTTCATATGGGTAGCACGTGGTTTATACAGTTCAATGATTACCATGTTTACTTTCGTATATGATAAAGAAAACGGTCACCAGCAGGATAACTCTTGGTATTTCTATATATTCACTGAAAATGCTTTGAAGAGACTGCACAAATTACAATTCTGTCTGAGTTATCATATTTCACCATAATCAAATTTCGCATCTTGTTTTCTTATATGTTTCATGGTTAATTGACACATATAGCAATGGGACCGCGACTGAGAAAACCTGTCTTCGGTGATTTGTAACAATAAAGGCCCAGACCAGCCTGCGCATCCACGCAGTATTACAGCAACTTTGTCGTCTGCTTTTTGAGGAGAATCATCCCATGACTTGCCTATAGCAAAAAACAATCAATTTTGTATAAAGCCTGTTTAGCCGAGACTCGCTTTGTCAGTAACCCAGAAGACAGGTTTTCTCGCGTCGTGGCCTGTGTTGCTTGACAGCTCTAGGACAAATACTTCAAGTGCAACAGATAATAATATTAAAAACATATATAATGAGGAGGATATATTAACGTGAAATCACAGTATTTGATTGCACTCTACATCGTCTTTGTAACTACGGCCCATAGAGCAGGGAACGGCAGGGGCTTTGATTTTCTGGCTACATGTCTCTGGTATGACCACAAGTGCGGATGCAGAGGGGGGACAGGGGGTCCGGACCCCCCTGGAAAATCACAAGTTATATGGGTTTCTATAGGGAATAAGCAATTGGACCCCCCCCTGGAAAAAGTTGGCACCCACTGGAAAATGTTGGATCCCCTCTGGAACCTTGAAAAATGATAGGTTTCTTCGAAATTAACCATTTGACTTCAGTAAAATAAGCTGAGGACTAAAAACAAAAAAAAAACAAAAAATAACGTCGTCAGAGCTTTTTTGTCAGATTGACCTGAACCCCCCTGACGAAAATTCCTGGATCCGCACATGGACCATGCACTAATAGCGCATTTGCCCGACTTGTGCGTGGCTACAAATGACTGGTGCACATAATTTCTTTCGTCTTTATGCACCAGTCATTTGTGACCACCCCCCCCCCCTCCAGCTCAGAGGAATGTCGAGGACTTTGACTTTGTGTCTGCAGTTCCCCATAGTTACCACTATACTGCAGGGGCAGCTAGCTGGCAAAACCATGACAGTTCTCCCCCGCAGTCTGTTTTTATACTGCACAGCAATGTTTGTCTAGGTCTATCAGACCCCTACATTTCCTCCACATTGTGGAGACAACGTAAAAGTAAAAACACAGCACATTATATCCCCATCCTGCTCAGAGGCCTGCCGGGATGAAGCAGTGGTTACAAATGACTGGTGCATTATTTATAGCCTATGATGCACTTCGCATGAAAATTTAGTTCTCAGCCACCCCCAAAACATCCGCTGATATATTGTTCAACCTATTTCCAAGCACATTCCCACCCCGTCACTAGTTTCTCCTTCCGCCCTCAGCATTATTTTTATTGGATGAGTCTTTTTTCACTTGAATCACACCTGACGGGTGAGCCCTGTGATTATTTTATCTTATCACTTATAGTTGCCCGGAATTACGTTTTCGCATGCATGTTTTGCATTGTCTGGAGTCAACAAATCAGTATTTGGAATAAACAGATAGAAAGTTCAATTTATTTATTAAAACAAGTTTGATTTTTTTAAAATCTAATGATTAGAGAAGGAGCCTGGGAACAAAGAAAATCAAGATTTTGAATTGAGGAACAGGCGAACACAGAGGTTCATTTCATAGGAACAAGCGGACAGGTACCCACTGGGAAGGCCTCAATATTTTCTCGTATTCCAAAATTTTTTGCGCCCAAACTATGGCCATAATTTGCATTTGATTTTGATATAATAAGAGTCCCTTCTCCTTACACGTTACTTCGTCTTATAAAACCGTATAATTATTCATCGATAGTAAACTAAAGGCAGTGGTCCGTACAAAGGTGCATTTAGGGTAAATTAAAAAATGCAGATGCTCAAATGAGGACAAATTCCATCATATTACAGCCCATTTGACAATACATTTTGTAACGAAAAAAATATCACCAATTAGGCGATGTATAGATGTATTAAATTCTGATGGTCATTGTGCGATCAGTCCGCACATAACAAAATAAACGCAAAAAAGCGTTGTTCACTGAATTCCTGTACGCACAGTAGTCTTATTTGACAGTTTATGACAGCGCTCTGTCTGACACGCCCAGTCTCTATTAGCTGGACGCACTATATAATAGGGTTATTGAGTAGCTTTTTACAGGTCGAGGAGCATGTTACAAGGATAATATGACTGTGATGCATTAAAAGGGCTATTGATGATTCCTTTTACATGTTGAAGAGCACCAGTACAATGATGTTTTATCTTTGATGTATAATAGGGTTTTACACGTTGAGGAGCACTACAAGAAAGATATTTTGTCTGTGGTGATTAATAAGGCTATTGAGGGGCATTTTTACAGGTTAAGGAGCACCAGTACAGGGATATCGTGTCTCTGGTGTATAATAGGGCTAATGAAGAGCCGTTTTACAGATTGAAGAGCTCCAGTACAAGGCTATTTTGTCTGCGTTGTATAATAGGGTTTGACACATGTAGGAACACCGCTACACGGATAGTTTGTCTGTGATATAAAATAGGGATATTGAAGAGCCCTTTTACGGGTTGAAGAACACGAGTTCAAGGCTTTTTAGTTTGTGGTGTATAATAGTGCTATTGAGGAGCTTTTTACAGGTTAGGGAACTCCACTACAAGAATAGTTTGTCTGTGATGTATAATAGGGCTATTGAGGAGCTTTTTACAGGCTGAGCAGCATCACTTCAAAGGTATTTTGTCTGTGCTGTATAATAAGGCTATTGAGAAGCTCTTTTTTCAGATTGAAGAGCACGAGTACAAGGATATTTTGTCTGTAGTGTATAATAGGGTTATAAACGTTGAGCAGCACCACTACAATGATATTGTGTCTGTGATGTATAATAGGGCTATTGAAAGGCTCTTTTACAGGTTGAAGAGCACCAGTACAAGGATATTTTGTCTGTGGCGTCTAATACGTTTTACACGTAGAGCAGTACCTCTACAATGATATTTTGTCTGCGGTGTATAATAGTGTTATTGATGGGTTCGTTTACAGTTTGAGAGCTCCACTACAAGGGTATTTTGTCTGTGATGTATAATGGGGCTATTGAAAGGCCCTTTTACATTTTGAGGAGCACCACTACAAGGATATTTTGCCTGTCGTGTATAATATGGCTTAACATGTTGAGGCGCACCACTACAAGGATATTTTGCCTGTCGTGTATAATATGGCTTAACATGTTGAGGCGCACCACTACAAGGATATTTTGCCTGTCGTGTATAATGTGGCTTAACATGTTGAGGCGCACCACTACAAGGATATTTTGCCTGTCGTGTATAATATGGCTTAACATGTTGAGGCGCACCACTACAAGGATACTTTGTCTGTTGTGTATAATATGGCGATTGAGGCACTCTTTTACAGGATGAGGAGCAACACTTAAAGGGGTTGTGTCTGTGATATATAAAAGGACTATTGAAGGGCCCTTTTACAGGTTGAAGAAATGTGTTGGAATGTTAGCGGTGTGCATTATTTTACTTTGAGCCATAAGGGTGCCGCCATGTAAAGCTTGGTCTATATTCTTAATCCTAGTACCCAGCTCTGGATAGTCGATATATAGGGGAGAGTGCGTTTTGTTGAATTCATGTATAATCACAAAAAAAGTCATGGCAGATAGCAATACAAGTGTAGTTGAAATCGAAACTGTATGAAACGAAGACAAGAAATGGAAGATTAGTGGCCTCTGAGAGTGAAATTGAGTACAAGGCCAAACCATCTTAAATGACAGAAGAACTATCACCAGAGATAAATAAATAGTTAATAGGCATAAACAAAAAACTATTGAATGTTATCATTAAAGGGAGTGGCTCACTTAGAGAAATGATAAGAAACATTTTCCATAGACTGGCTCCTGTCCATAAAACAATTGTTCACCAATGTGTGATATCATAAACTTGTAGCTAGCCTAACTCTGATGGCTCTGTTTTATCATAAAACAGAGCCATCAGAGTTAGGCTAGCTACAAGTTTATGAAATCACACATTGGTGAAAAATTGTTTTATGGACAGGAGCCAGTCTATATTTTCCAGGACTTGAAAGAGGAATTTTTAAAATCTCTTACTAAGAATGGATATGAATGAAGGAAAATTATTTGAGAAAGAAAAAGAAAATGACTCTCTTAGGAAACAGATTAGTGACCTTAACCTTGATATTGGAAATAGAAAGGCTGAGATAGAAGTTCAAAAGTCAGAAAATTCAAAGCTGAAAAAGTAGAAAAAAAGTGTCATAACAGCGAATGAGAAATTCAGTGATTTAGAACAGTACGGTCAAAAGAGCAAACTCAAGATTGATAGTCTACCTGAAGCAGAATGAAATGAAACTGCTGAAATTCCAACAGCAATATTTATAGAAAAATAATCCCTTAGGTGGTGCATGGTAACCCCTCTTGGCCCATGGACTATGAGGCTTAATTCCAATGGGGTCCATAAAATTGAATGTTGAAACAGTCAAGATTTTGGCACATACAAAATTTCACAGAATTTGAGATAATGCAAAACTTTCAAAACTGACCAGAAACCAGTTATTGAAATATTTCACATACAAAAATACATGACATTATAATGATTTGACTAGACACCTCACAATATATGCAATGATCACAGCAAATATTAAAGTATCACAGAATCTAAATTCTAGTAATCGACATAGTTATTTCATCTATCTTTTGATTTTGTAATTGCAAAAACTTCTTCACATCATATTTAGACTTATTATTAAATGTATACGTCGCTTTGCCTGTATTTACACATATTACCTGTACCTCATATGCATATTTTATGGAGTAAATTGGCGGCAACTAGTCACTAAACATCGGGTGTGGTAGGTGTTTTCATTATTGTTTGTATAAATGCTTTATAGAAAAACATACTGTTTGCCTAAGGACTATAGAATTCAATCCTGTTTAAGTATTGAGCATGTACATGGCCATTTACGTAACCGTAGAATACCGTAGAATCGTTGGTAGGCTCATAAGTAAGGTAACCCTTTTTAAGCCTTCTATCTTTGTTTCTTCTTATGGTACTGAACTAATGTTTTCTTTTGTTGTATGGTTTAACATGTGTGGTGACAGATCTCATTTCTTGTTTACAAAGTTCTCATTTACTGAGACATCTTAAAAACTGTACATATCTTCACCGCTCCAAAACTTGTCCACTCTATTTTTGAAACTGTTCAAGGTTTGTGCAGTAACATCATATGGCAAACTGTTCCAATCCGTTATAACCCGCTGAGAAAAGCTTCGGAGCCTAAAACTGGTTTCGCATCTTGGTTTGATCAATTTATAACAATGACCTTGGGTTCTTGATTCAGCAAAGGTAAAAAATCTTTCACAAGGAACATCATCTAGTCCTTTTATGATTTTAAAACACTTAATAATGTCACCCCTTCTACGCCTATGGGCTAAACTTGGTAGTTTCAAATGTTTCAGTCTATCCTGATAACTCAAATCTCTCAATCCTGGTATCAGTTTTGTAAATCTTTTCTGTACAGCTTTGATACTATCAATGTCTTTGCGCAAATAAGGATGCCAAACAGCATTTCCGTACTCCAATTGAAACAAATCATCGCCTTGTAAAGTCTGATATAGGAATTCTTGTCAAGGTAGTCAAAGGATCTGATAATGAGTCCTAGCATACTGTTTGCCTTCTGAACTTTAGTGGAAATGTGCTTATTAACTTTAAGGTCATCTTGGAATATTTTTCCTAAATTTCCTGTTCTTCATTTACAACTTTTAATGTTTTTGAATTCATTTTATAACTGTGATTGTCATTGGTCCTTCCATAATGCATAACATCACATTTGTCAACATGAAATTTGAGCTCCCATTTGTCTGCCCAGGATCCACCCTCAGAAAGATCATCTTTAAGAATATCACATTTATCTGTTGTTTGGTAAATTTTTGCATCGTCCGCAAATAATTTGAGCATACTTTTGATGACATCGGGGAAATCATTCACATACAGTAGAAATAATAACGGCCCCAGAACACTGCCCTGGGGAACGCCAGACAGTACATCTTTCCAATCTGAACTATGACCTTTTACAGTTACATATTGTTGTCTATCTGTTAAAAAGCTCTCTATCCATTTTAACAAACTTCCCTTTATTCCATTGGATGATACTTTCTTTAATAAACGTTGATGACTGACTTTATCAAAAGCCTTAGCCAGATCCAAATAGACCGTATCCCATTATTTATTCTTTTCAACATACAATGACCAGTCTTCTAAAACATCAAGCAACTGTAGCACACATAATCGTCCTGATCAAAACCCATACTGAGAGTCAGATAATAAGTGATTTCTTTCCAAGTGTTCAACAATTTGCGCTCTTATGATTCTTTCAAGACACTTACAAACAGCAGATGTAAGACTCACCGGCCTATAGTTACCAGTTACTGATTTATTTCCTTTTTTGAACAATGGTGTAACCTTTGCATATTTCCACTCTTTTGGAATTTTTCCAACTGATGCTGGTTTTTGAAATATGACAGTTAAAGGGTAGCATAATGTCTTTGATAATTTCTGTAACAGAAATGGATGCATATTGTCTGGTCCCATAGACTTGGTTGTGTTCAACTCGTGTAAAAGCTTTTCAACCTGATTTATACTAACATCTATTGTTTCTAATGGTCTATCAAAATTCAAATCTTGCACTATTGGTATATTGGATAAGTTCTCATGTGTGAAAACACTCGCGAAAAAACTATTGAGTTCATCTGCTTTTTCAATATCTGTCTCTGTTGATGTTCCATCAGTTTTCAACAAATTTCCAATTGATGATTTGGATTTAGTCTTTTGTTTCACATATTTCCAAAATCTCTTAGGTTCCTTCTTTGCATTCAATGCTATGCTTTTTTCATAGTCAATTTTAGCTTTTTTCACTGTATCATTCACTTCATTCCTCACTCTTTTATATTCAAGAAAGTCAATATTTCTCTTGGTAGCTAAATATCGAGTCCAAGCTCTACGTTTTCTTTTAATTTCATTTAATACTTCAGGTGTCATCCAAGCTGGTTTTGGTTTACATCCGGGTTTAGGAATTGATGTGGGTACATACTTCTTTACACTAACTTCAAACTGATCTTTAAATGATTTCCACATATCATCTAAATCTAAGTCTTTGAACTTTTCATCCCAATCAATTGTCTCCCATTCAGCTTCAAATCCCTGCGTATCACATTTCGAATATTGCATTTTGACAGGGCTATTCTGAACTTCTTTGTAAGTACATATAAAATCAAAAATGATTGTTGCATGGTCACTGGCCCCTAATGATGGATTAATTTGTAAATTTTGTATGTCTTCTTCTTCACTAGAGATAACCAAGTCTAATGTATTACATGTCTGATTTTCACGAAAACGAGTAGGCTAAAATACATGTTGGTACAGAAAATTGTCCCGAAGGCATTCAATAAATACATGTTCTATATGCTCATCCGAGTGAATAGTGCTGTAGGAATGCCAGTCTATGTCCTTCATATTAAAATCACCAGTAATCAATATTTTGTCACACATTGTTGAAGCTTCTGATATTACATCTTTTAAACATTGTCCTAAATCATTCGCATTGGGAGACCTATACACAGATCCAAAAATGATTTTCAAATTGTCACATTTCCAGTTGCACCATGATGCGTCATGATAAAGTGAATTCAATTGTTCATTTACAGATACATTTAAGCCTGTCCTTGCATAAATCATTACTCCTCTCCCACCATCTTGACTAGGAAAAGCTTCATATCCATTAATATTATATAATACTGATGAACACGAGACTTCTGAATATATAGTTGATCTTGGCAATACTTCAGTAACAAATATGAAATCTGGATTCTCTTGTCTAATCAAAATATCTAGTTCATTCATTTTATTCCGTAGCTGATCAGCATTTGTGTATACACATTTTGCCTTGGTTTCCGTAACCATATTAAAGTTGGAATTAATTTGCTGTCTTTGTGTCTCATCAACTGAAGAACCATTTTCATTAATTATGAAATGAGTGTCATTTATCACATCTTCTTGAATAATGGAAGGACTAGATAAGGAATGACTCGACTGTTTATTTATCACATCTTCTTGAATAATGGAAGGACTAGATAAGGTAAGCATTTAGGAATAATTCAATATAGTAATTCCATAGGGAATAATAACAATACAGTCAATGAATTGTATTCGCTCTTTCTCAAATTTTTGGCCTTGGGCCTTCTTCAGGATATAAGAAATAAATTTTCACATTTAAGTAGCATCCATGATGACCATTATGGTATATGTTTACTGTCCATTGTCAGTGGTGACGTCGCATCACTTCCTGCCAAGTTGTATGGTGTATGTTTACTGTCCATTGTCAGTGGTGACGTTGCATCACTTCCTGCCAAGTTGATACCATTATGCTTTCGTTCTAATCCTAACTTCCCTATTGGTATCACTTAATGCCAATCTGAGTGCAACTGAAGTTATTTATAATTTATCTTGAGTAAGAAATACTGTGGCATGCAGTATGTTGGCCAAACATGTAGATTTCTAAATACTAGATTTTCTGAGCACTATCGTCAAATAAAAAAGCCTCGCAAAATTGATCATTTTCTTTATAGGCATTTCAAACAAACAAGCAAACCACTCTACTAGCAGTAATAAATCTATTCAGCCTGTTCAAAAGATTACATATGATGATAATTCCACTAAAAGATAAAAAAAATATTCTTGGGCATAAATCAGAATTGAAGTGGATAAAAATATTCCAAATACCACATCCACTTGGTTTTAATGATAGTATTTACCATGAGGGTAACATTTCTAGATTACCTGATTTTGATGGGGTTTTTTCTCTTTTAGATATCCGTTAATGCAATAAGCGATCTCATGGTAAACGCAAAAATGGAAATTTAGAACGCAAAATTAAACATGTTTAACTCTTTCAGAATTCTGTATCGCCTTAAAACATTCAGGCCGACAAATGGCCTTTCACGTTTAGTTACTCTTTCTATCTCTTCGTTTCGTAATTTGGATATTGAGGCTAATAAATTATATGATAGAGCTCATCGACTGTATGATGCAGCACTTCTTACCTGGTGTTACACTCAACATGTTCTTCAGCCATATATAGGCTCTGAAATTAATCATATTAGACATTTTATCAAAATTGAATTTGTCAACAATGGGATTGAATGCATTAACTTACCCAATATATTTTTAAGATAAATCTGCTATCTCTTCTATTCCTTCTTATTTTGAAAATAAGGAATCCCTATCATTTGTTATAAGTACAATAAACATATTCGTAGAACTGTTTTAATTATAACAAATTAGTAACAGAACTTGATATTGAGAATTCAATTCCTGACTCTTGAGATTGTAAAGACTCTAAGTATTGCTATCAAGTCACTGGTCATATAGTTACAGGGGATTTTGATAATCACAACTGATTCAAGAATCCGGTCCATTATATGTAAGGGACCTAAATATAGGTTTCCTTTGCAAATAGATTTGAAATCATGTCATGAGGAAATTGCAGGCGCCTTACAAGAATTTTGTAATTGCTGGTGTAACCGAGAGCTTGTTGAGTCTAACACCTTAAATAGTTGGAAACTAAAAATTTATAAGATAATTGATGGTAGAGTTTCATGTTATTGCAGCAATTTAGATCTTCTACCATCTAAACCTAAATTCGCTTTTAGACATTTGAAGAAAGGGCTCCAGGAATTCCATATGAGGTTTGTTTTGGCACCTGCAGATAAGGCTGCTAACAATGGTGTGGTCGTTTGAAAAGGGTACTATATTAACACCCTAAAACAAGAATTTAGCACTGCAAAAACATATGAGCATAACAGGCTTGATGAGACGTCTTTCGTTGATAGGCATTGATGCCATATGGCAGCTAAGTTTGGGGTGTTTGTTGATGAGAACCATAGCAAGCTTCCTACGTTATACTGGTTGCCTAAACTTCATAAACAACCCTATAAGTCGCGTTTTATTGCTAATTCTAGTTCATGTAGAACAACTGAGTTGTCTATTCTTTTGACTTATTGCCTCACTGCGATTAAAACCATGTCATTTTAAAAATATTGCACAACAGTTTATGAAAGAAATGGTAAAAATTTATTTTGGTCTATTAAAAATTCAGGTTTTCTAGTTTGTTTCTCTTCTCTCTATACTACATTACCTCATATCTTATCAAAGAAAACTAACTGAGTTAATTGAACAAATTATTAACAGAGAGGGCTCACTTTTTTGACTTGTAATGAGAAATGGCATTTTTCACTTCTGGACAACCTAAAAGATTTAAAGTGTGGTCATGTCAGAAAGTTTGTGGCGCTCTCCATTAACTTTTGGACAATATACTAATGAGATTTGGCTCAAAATTGTATATACAAATTGTAGGTATTCCTATGGGTACTAATTGTGCCAATATTGTTAATCACCCGCCGCGAAGCGAAAGGGGGGTATAGGAATGCCCTTCGACTGTCCGTCAGTCCGTCAATCCGTCAGTCCGTCTGTAACACTTTTGTGTCCGCCCCATATCTACTGAACCCTTTGATCGAGTTTCATGAAACTTCACTCATATGGTCCTCTTAGTAAGACAATTCGCAGAGCGCATAATCCAGCTACCTAAACTCAAGGTCAAGGTCACAGGTAAAGGTCAAAGGATTTACCCTTGAATTCCTTGTCCGCTCAATATCTCCTGAACCCTTTGATCGATTTTCATTTTACTTTAACTCATATGTTCCTCTTAGCATGATGGTGTACAGAGCATATGACCCAGCTACCTGTACTCAAGGTGAAGGTCACAGGTCAAATTCAAAGGATTTACCCTTGAATTTCGTGTCCGCTCTATATCTCCTGAACCCTTTGATGGATTTTCATGATACTTCACTCATATGTTTCTTTTATTAAGACGGTGTACAGAGCACATGACCCAGCTACCTAGACTCAAGGTCAAGGTCACAGGTCAAGGTCAAAGGATTTACCCTTGAATTTTGTGTCCGCTCCGTATATCCTGAACCCTTTGGTCGATTTTCATGAAACTTCACTCATATGTTCCTCTTAGTAAAACGGTGTGCAGAGCACATGACACAGCTACCTAGACTCAAGGTCACAGGTCAAGGTCAAAGGATTTACCCTTGAATTTTGCCCCCCCCCCTCCATATCTCCTGAACCCTTTGATCGATTTTCATGAAACTTCACTCATATGTTCCTCTTAGTAAGATGGTGTGCAGAGCACATTACCCAGCTACCTAGACTCAATTTCAGGTTCACAGGTCAATGTCAAAGGAATTAGCCTTGAATTTCGTGTCCGCTCCATATCTCCTGAGCCCTCGAGGCGATTTTCCTTAAATTTCACCCACATATTCCTCTGTGTGAGATAATGTGCAGAACCTATGACTCGGCTACACAGACTCAATGTCAAGATCACAATTTAAGGTCATGTGATATACCCTTTAATTTGTGCCCGCTCCATATCTTCTAAACCATTTGAAATAGCTTCATTATACTTCATTCAAATGTTCCTCTTAGTGAGACAGTGTGCAGAACCCATGACTCAGCTACAAAGACTCAAGGTCAAGGTCACAGTTCAAGGTAATAGGCTTTACCCTTGAATTTTGTGTCCACTCCATATCTCCGAAACCCTTTGAAGGATTTTTATAAAGTTTTGGTCAAATGCTTATCTCATTAAGGCAGTGTGCAGAGCCCTTGAATTTGTCAATCAATGTAAAATATCTGATATACCTGTCATGTCATTCATTCTACAACAAAATGTTACTTGCGGGGGGGTTATAGCTGTCCTTCAAACTGCACTCTTGTCGCAGATTTGTTTTTATTTAGTTATGATAGAGACTTCATGTTGTCTTTTTCTGACAATAATCAAGCAGATGTTGTTGAAGCATTTAACTCTACCTCAAGATATCTAGATGCCTTGCTTAATATTGATAATCCATATTTTGCACAAATGGTTAGTCAGATATATCCCACTGAACTTCAGTTGAATAAAGCGAATCCTTCAGAGTAGTAATGGGGGCCACTCTGGGCCAATTTTTTTTAAGCCTGAAAAGAACTTAGAATTTTTCAGGCTAAAAATTGGCCCAGAGATGACTCCCCTGGTAGGCTTGAGTGACTAGCTGTGAATAACTTAGTTTATTTTTGAGGTCTATTCTGGCTGGGCCTATAATTGTGATAGTTTCTTGGGCTATTGAGAATAACTTAGTTTATTTAGGGGTATTCTGGCTGGGTCTATAATTGTGATAGTTTCCTGGGCTATTGAGAAATAACTTAGTTTATTTTTTAGGTCTATTCTGGCTGGGTCTTTGATTGTGATAGTTTCTTGGTCATATCCACTGGTTGGCTTGTGATTATGATAGTTTCCTGGGGTACTGAGAATAACTTAGTTTATTTTTTAGGTCTATTCTGGTTGGGTCTATGATTATGATAGTTTCCTGGGCTATTGAGAATAACTTAGTTTATTTAGGGGAAATTCTGGCTGGGGCCTATGATTGTAATAGTTTTTTCTGGTCATATCCACTGATGGGCTTGTGATTATGATAAGTTCCTGGTCATATCCACTGGTTGGGTTGTGATTATAATAGTTTCCTGGGCTATTGGGAAATAACTTTTTTGAGGGGAATAAAGGTCCTGCTGTGGTGATATATAAAATAACTTAGTTAAATTCAGCTTTGAAGATAACCTAGTCATTTTAAGGGGAATGAAGGCTCTTCTGTGGTGATATATAAAATAACTTAGCTAATTTCAGCTTTGAAAATAACTTAGTCATTTTAGGGGGTATAGTTTGTGGTGATATATGGTGTGTGTAATAGTCAAGGCTACTAAGTACCATGCGTCTTTAGAGTCTCTTGGTCAATAAAGACCTCAACTCCTAGAGGCATTACTCTGTAGCGTTAACTAGTGTATATTGTTTAGCAAGTTTAGTGATATTCTTTCTAGGGAAGTGGTAGCCCTGAAAAGGGCTGTTTGTTGATTGTCTAGTTATTTCTAGCACTTCTTCTTGGTCATTTTAATTTTCTTAGTTGCTTTTCCAACTCCTACGTTTTGACTAGTCTCTTGGTCATTGGTCATAATGTCAAGCCTTATTGGTATCTGGATGGGTGGTATCTCCAACGTTTGATGCTGCGGTCGCTGTTGAGATAATTCTTCTAACTTCTTCACTCTAGACCTTAACTCATTGACTTCCTTGAGAAAGACTTCTATGACTTGAGTCTTTGACTGTTGCTTTTGTGGCATCTGCTGAACAGGTTGAGGTATATACGTTGAGGGTGTTTGCGGCGTATAATACTGTTGTGTCATTACGTTAGCAAACGTCTCATTCACTGCTGATAGTAGAATATCAGGATCGTTGATCATATCGTCCAGTGTTAGTGATTGCTCCATGATTATGAATGTTGAAAAATGTACTGTGTTTGAGCCTTTTATACTTGTCAAGCGGATTGACCTAGTTTAAAGTTCCCGCGCTTTAAGAAATCAAGTCAACTCTGATTGGGTGAAAATAAATGAACTGACCAATCAGTGTATTGTTGCTCTCTCTAGCTGAGGAAATCAATGTAGGTCAATCCCTTTGAAAACTATAAAAGCTCGATTCGAATCTCAAATTCTTCATTCTGTTCTTGTGATACACAACAACAACAATATGGCAAGCAATTTGGATTCGCGTTTGGAGCAATTGGAAGAGCAGGACAAGACTATGGCTGATGCTACTAGGAGGCTACTGGAGACGGTGAATGCTGTGAAAGATACGAGTGAACTTCTATTACAGATGAATGAGAATCATCAAAAGATGTTGGAGATGAATCGAAAAGTGGAAAATTTGATTAATGATGCGAAAATGGAAGTGAATGTGGAGACTATTAGTGACCAGGAGGAAGATTGGGGGGATAATTCTTCCCCCACACCTCATCCTTCTGAGGATTGGGATGCGGAGGCAGACCATCCACCCTTCTACATCCCAGTGAGAAGAACTATAACTGTCGAACAATGGGCTGTGCGATGCCCTGCCTGTGGTGGTCGCCCCAGTAGATGCCCCTGCTCCTAAAAATAATGTCTCTGTGGTAATATAACCACCAAACCGGCCCTTTTCAGGGCCACCTATTTCTTCAAGAAAGAATAACTTAATATGTTGCAATTTTTTAGACCATAGATACCATAAGTTGAGTGTGATTGTAGTATTTCCTAATCATGGTTACAGTAATGGGGTGATTATGGCGTGATCTTTTAATGGACCAATCAGATTTTAGTTGCTCTCTCTAGCGTAGGAGTAGAATGTAGGTCAATCCACCTATCCTACTATATAACCCAATGTACTTTGTGTTTCTCTCAAAAAATGAAGTTCTTTGAAAAATTCAGTTTGACTAAGTTGTGTGCTGCTTTGCAGCGAAAAGATTGGAAAGAGGTGGAGAAACAACAAAATAAGTTGGGATTGGAGCAATTTCTTGCTCGCAGAGGGATTGGATCCAGAAAACCTGTAGCCATTGTGCGACCTATTTTAAAATCTTCTAAGTAAGAAATATTTTTGTTACTTAGGAGACTTTAAAACAAACAGTCCTTTTCAGGGCTACTCAATTAGTTTCGTTAAAGAATAACCTCAAAATAAAAACAAACACAATTTCAACAACATACTTTTAATTAAATCCCAAAACTACTAGAATCACTATATGTCCCTAGAGTCTATTTAAGTCTTTAATGAATATGCACTATAGAGTCACTGTCTGGTTCATCACAAGAAATCTGTTTATCCCTGTTCTCTGTCACCATCTCTGTACAGGATCGAGGCGAGTGAGAGGCTGATTTACAAATGAAACAATAAGTCTTCTTCCCTGTCTTTGTACGTTTTACTGTCTTCATTTTACGAGTATCCAAACGTCTTTTCTTAGGAGTGATATCCGAGACGTCTGAAGCCTTTCGTTTTCTTGAAGGCTTCTCTGTAGATACTGAAGACTGTTGCTTCTCTGTAGATACTGAGGACTGTTGCTTCTCTGTAGATTCTGAAGACTGTTGCTCTTCCTCATCTTTATCGTCTGAATAAATCACCATAGCTCTTCGTTGTGTTTGTGGTGGCTTAATATTATCTTCATCATCTGAGCTCTCTGAATCTGAATAATCCACCAACTTAGGTTGAGATTCTTTATCATTCATCAAATGTTCTTCTCTCTTATGACAATTTGGAGCCCAATGATCTTCAACTCCGCAGATATAGCATTGTCCATATGTAGGCTTCTTATCAGTAAACATCTGTTGTTCTCTGAATTTCTGAGCCTCAGGACAATCTCCAATCCAATGTCCCCTTTCATGACAATGGTGACATTCTCCATAAGGAGGCCTCAACGTGTCTTGTTGTCTCAAACTATCTTCTAATGGCTGCATCAAAGCTTGTTCTTCTTGAGATAAAAGTTTCTTCAACGATACACAATGATAGTAGATGCTCTTCTTATCATAGACTTTAGCCATCCTTGGATCTCTACTGTTTGCCATCTTTACTCTTTGAAAGTCAGAAGTGAAATGATTCTCTCTCACTGGTGTCCAACTATTTATAGTCCTGGAAAAGTTCTGTCTCTTCTATGATTGTAGAGAAATTCAATCACACTAGAATTGTCAGCGACACATCTTTTCCAATTCTCAAATGTAATCAGTGTCTCTTTTTCCATCAAATATCTGATACTGATCCACCAAAGTTTCTTGAAATCTTCAAAAGTTTCAGGACTATTGAGTTTCTGTTGAATCTCTTCTACTGTAATCTCATCATGAGAAAATAAGATGTAAATGCAGAACAATAATCTTCTATACGGTCTGAACTTCAAAATCTTGGAAAGTGGAATTTCCAAATATTTCTTCTCTCTTGCTTCTTCCATGATATTACACTTGCAGATAAAATAAATATAATGTATGTGATAAGATAGCTATTGTTCTCAGCTTTTATAGGGTGAAAAAATTTTGAAAATCGGTCGAGGCAAACTCAAGTTATTACAAAAAAAATGATTTTTTACTTTTTAGAAATCTGGTTCTTGCTTTTTCTTGCCAATAAATTATCTCCCTTGAATAAAAAATTTCACGGTAAAAAATATGCGTAATTTGTAATATCTTGGGTATTTTTTATCTGATTTACTTCAAATTTTTACCATAAGATAGCTCTTATATTCAAGTTATCGATTTTACATACTATGAGGCTTGAAAACTATTATGGGATAGAGTAACATTGAGACACTATTTCAAACTTATTCTGTGATAGGATAACTATATATATGAATCGCAAATATTTGCTTGTTAAGTCAGTAGAGATATATGTTGAACAAAAATAACTGACCACTGGTACTCTATACATCCGCCAAGGCCCGTAGAGAAGCTTTGTGCTTCAGAAACTGTTGAATATGCATTTAAAAAGGTAGAGCAGCTTCGGCTGTTTAAGGGCGCCAGCCTTCGGGTTGGAGTGGCTCCGCCTCAAATTCTCTGGTCCATAGAGACATGCAGGAATTTGACTTGTATTTGAGACAGTTTCAATCGCCAGGGATTCCGAGGTTAGGATAGTACCGGGGGAGTAATGGTGCTGTTTATACAGTACCTGATACTTCTTGCTAATTTTTCAAAAAATGTAGTCTCGCCTGCACTTTAGGCCTAGCAAAAATTGTAGTCTCGCCTGACACTTAGTGAAAAAATTCATATAGATTTGCTTGTCAAATTTTTTGCTAGTGATTTCTATTGCCGCATTGTGAAACTTTCAGGAGTTTGGCTTATAGAAAATATTTGATCGGATGAAAAAAATCTAGTAGATTTGCATATCAAAATAATTTGAGAACTAGTGATTTTGCCTACCACATGGTGAAACTTTTATTAGTTTGACCTATGGAAAATATTCGATCGGATAAAAAAATCAAATAGTGATTACGCTTGATGAAACAATTTTGAGAATTTTCAACTGTTGATTTCAGAAAATCTGAGTTTTTCCAAATCTGGGTTTTTCCAGTATAAAAGGAGCTCAGATTTCTATTGCGGCATTATTTCAGTAGAGGACTTCGAAGAGTCAACATGTTTAAGCGACAGAGAGATATTACCCCACCCACTTCTGATGATGAAGAGCCTCGACGTAGATTGGTAGATTATTCAGACACAGAGAGCTCAGATGATGAAGATAATATTAGACCACCACCAAGAAAAAGAAGACCTATGGTGATTTATTCAGACACAGAGAGTTCAGATGATGAAGATGATGAAGATTTGCCTTCTTATTACACTATTAAGACAGTCAACGAGAAGAAGTCTAGATTATTTCGAGCTCAAGGGAAAGAATTTCAGCTCAACATCAAGACTTTCCCTGACAATGTTTCGCCATATCAGTTTATATCAAGATTATTTGATCAGCTGGTTGAAGACATCAAAGAGCGATGCCAGATGGAATCCAATGATAAGATGCGTATGACTATTCTGCATCCTGGATTGAAACTTGGAGTCTTTGTGACGTGGAGAGATGTCTCAACCATGACAGGGGAAGCTGTGTTAGAAGAGATTATGAAAGTGCTCCAGTCCAATGAGAATTTCAGGATCAATGATGGACAGATGACTATTCAAGTCACAGTGGTGAGACTTCCAGTGGGCAGCGGCTGAAAACCATTACATGCTAGACTCTATTTTGAGTCAGATAATATGAGAAAGAATAAACAGAGTATTATACAGATCAATAATATCAAAGATGTAATGTGTATGGCAAGAGCTGTGGTGGTGGGGAAATGTAATGCGGATAAAGAGGACTCAGAGCCTTGGAAGAAGAGTTGGGAACAGCTTCGAAAATCTGACAAATCTATGCAGACTAGAGAAGCGATGAAGTTATTGGATCGAGCAAAGATTCCTCATACTAAGTCTTGTGGTATTGAGGAATACAAGAAGATCCAATCTGTACTTGCTCCCAAGTACTTGATTAAAGTCCATTCTCAGTATCCTAAAGATGGGCTGATATTTCCACTTTAATTCAAGAAGAAGCCTGAGACGAAGGTGATCCATATCTACTTCAATGGAGTAGATCACTATGATGCGATCACGAAGGTGACAGGATTTATTGGTGCCCAATACTACTGCGAGTATTGTGATGTTGGATATAAACAGAGAGGAAATCATAGATGTGCTGATGGATGTGATGGTTGCTATAGTGACATTCCTTGTATTCCTGGACAAAAAACGCGTTGTATGGACTGTAAAAGAACATTTCGTAGTAGAGACTGTTTTGCTAAGCATAAGGCAATGAAATCTAAGCAGCATAAATCTATTTGTCAACTTGTGTATAATTGTGGTAAATGTAATTTTAGGATTGTGGGCTCAAAGAAAAATCATGTATGTCCAGGACAGAGAAAATGTAGGAATTGTAAAGAGATTGTTGGACCTAATCATCAATGCTATATTCAAAGTTATGAATGTAAATCTGAGATGACTGAAAATGAAGGAGAAGAAGAGGTTTCTCAACCTAAGAAATCTCGTTTCATCTTCTTTGATTTCGAGTCAGATCAAGAAACTGGTACACATCAAGTGAATTTCTGTGTTGCTCATAAAGCGTGTGATGATTGCATGGAATTGCCCATAGATACATTTTGTCCGACTTGTTCGACACAAACAGGTCTGAGAGAATTTATCTTTGAAGGCATAGATACTTTACCACAATTTTGCAATTGGATTTCAGGAGATGAGAATAAAGGAGTGACATGTATTGCACATAATTTTGGAGGATACGATGGTCAGTTCATCTTACACTATATCTTAGAATATGGTACAGTGAAACCTGATGTGATCATGAATGGAAATACTATACTTAGAATGAAAGTAGGACGTGTCACATTCCTTGATTCTTATCAGTTTTTGCATATGAGACTGGCTAATTTCCCAGATACATTTGGCTTGACAGAGATGAAGAAAGGTTACTTTCCTCATCTTGCAAATACACTGGCAAACCAAAAGTATGTGGGACCTTACTTTCCTGTGGACATGTACAATCCTGGTCAGATGTCTGTCAAGGATCGTGAGACATTTTTAGCTTGGCATAAAGGGAAAATTGAGAGTGGTGCTATATTTAACTTCAAATGGGAGATGGAAGAATACTGTCGTAGTGATGTAGATATTCTAAGACGAGGATGTGCTTGTTTCAGACGAGAATTGATCAACATTAGTGGACTCGATCCTTTGTCTGAAGCTTGCACTATCGCTCAAGCTTGTTCAAAAGTATGGAGAAAGAATCATATGCCTGAAAACAGTATTGCCATTATCCCACCTGAAGGGTATCCTAATCAAAAGAACTACTCTATCAAAGCTGTAAGATGGATTCAAAGTGAAGCTAAGGAACGTGGTATTGAAATCAAACATGCATTGAATGGTGGTGAACAAAGAATCAATGGACATTATGTGGATGGCTATCATGAAGAATCTCGAACTGTATTTGAAATCTATGGATGTTACTGGCATGGATGTCCTACTCATTTTCCAGACAGAAACAGAGTTCAACATCATCAGTGTTTGAGCATGCATCAGTTGTATATTTTGACCATATGCAAGAGTGAAGAGTTACGAAAAGCAGGATATCAGGTGGTGGAGCTTTGGGAATGTGACTATGACAAGAGATACAAGGAAGATCCAGACTTTAGATCTTTGGTGGACTCAGAATTTACAAACTTAGACCCTTTGAGGCCAAGAGCTGCTTTATTTGGTGGAAGGACTAACTCGACCAAACTCTATTAGGAAATCGATGAATCCTCCAATGAAGAAATCAAGTACATAGATGTGTGTTCACTCTATCCAACTATTTGCAAGTACGGACAGTTTCCACTTGGTCATCCTACCATCTATTCCCAAGAGAACATTGATAAAGACAACATCAGACAGTACTGTGGATTGATCAAGTGTAAAGTGCTACCACCCACCAATTTGTACCATCCTGTACTTCCACAGAAATGCAGTCAGAAATTGATGTTTCCATTGTGTAGAAGTTGTGCTGAAAAGACAGATCCTCATATGAGATGTACTCATTTACGAGAAGATAGAAGTTTTACAGGGACTTGGGTCACTATCGAATTGTTTGCTGCATTGGACAGAGGGTACAAGTTATTGGACGTGTTATTGGACGTGTATGAAGTCTGGCATTTCTCAGAGACAACTCAGTATGACAGAGAATCTGGAGAAGAAGGGATCTTTGCTGGCTATATCAATACTTTTCTGAGAATCAAACAAGAATCAAGTGGCTATCCTGATTGGTGCAAGACTGAGCAAGATAAGATCAAGTTCAAGTAAGATTATTTTGAAGCTGAAGGAATCAGATTGGAGAATGTGGAGAAGAATAAAGGAATGAGAGCTATTGCCAAGATCCTGTTAAACAGTCTCTGGGGAAAATTGGCACAGCGAGATAATATGACCAAGACAGAATATTTCTCAGAACCTGCCAAGTTTTTTGATTTGGTGACGAATCCAAACAAGATTGTCAAGAATGTGGACATTTGCAGAGAAAATCTTCTACTGGTCAACTGGGAGGATACAGAACCCAATGTGGAGCCGCATGCTTGCAGTAATGTGATTGTTGCAGCCTTCGTCACTGCTCAAGCCAGATTGAAGTTGTATGAACCCTTGGAAAAGCTGAATGAACGTGTACTCTACTTTGATACCTTGAATTTGTCAAAAAGATAATTGAGTTTAAAGAAGATTTATTTGATATTTTACCCCAACGTATTGTTTGGTGTTACAAGGAATGGCAAACATCTTATAATATCTTAAGAACGTGAGGGGTCAAACATCAAATTTATTCAAGGTATTCCCGATGATGAAGATGAAATTGTCACTGATCCAAGTGCAACGCACTTGGTGATTTTTGATGACATGTTAGGAGATAAAGATGAAGAAAAAATTAAGTTATGGTTTACTAGAAAAGGACATCATAGAAACGCAAGTGTGGTGTACATCACTCAAAATTTATTTCAACAAAGTAAATCTTCTCGCACCATCAGTTTGAATGCTCATTATTTAGTTTTATTTCAAAGTCCAAGAGATAAGATGCAAATCAAAGTATTAGCAAATCAACTTCAAGCTCCACATATGATTCATGCATTTAACGATGCCACATCTATACCTCATGGATACTTATTGGTCGATTTGAAACCAAATACACCAGATTATCTTAGATTCAGAACACATATTTTTCAAAACTGGTTTACAAAATCAGATCAACAAGGACCTGTTGTCTATTTTCCAGGAGTATAAAAAGGTGTGTTTGAGTTCAAATCCATCATTTGTGTCAAATTGGCTCAACGAACATCAGCTAATCTGATACGTGCTCTGTATAATTTAAGCAGAGAACATGATAGTCATAAAAGAAAATCACTCTTAAATGCAGGTTTAATTAAAATGATCAAATGGTTTTCTTTGGCAGCTCGAAAAATTGTTCAGGGTAAGATGAGATTACCTAAACAAACTCAAAAATTTATGGATAGACATCAGGATGATGTTCGAAAATTAGCAAGTGCAATAGTTGATCCTGAAGTAAAACGTAGTATCATTTTAAAACCTGGAGGTGGTGGATTCTTTGGTGGTGTGATCATTCGAAGTCTGATTCGATGGGATGGAAATAAGTTGATGAGAAAATTTAATAAGAAAACTAAAAAACCTAAGAAAAAATCAGTGAAAAAACCAAGAAAACAGAAAAAAAAGAAAGGTTGATGATCGTTTTGTAATAAAACGTAAAAGTAAAAGTCCTGCTTCATGGCAAAATTGAGGTCTTGATTCTCCGAACACAAATGCAAGACGATCTTCTATTAATTTAGCAAGATTTACTCCTTTGAGAGCACAAGATTTGTTAAAAAGACATGGATTTGGTGCTACCATGCACATGTTAAATCCAAACAAATATCCATCGCCACCTCATTCTGAACGTCGACGACTTCATTTTTAAGAAAACTATAAAAGGATTGTACATCAAAGTGTTGTACACACTCATAAACATGGCTGTAACAACAACACGTCGTAGAAAAATGCAAAATAAAATGAGAAAAAAATCTCTGATTAAAACTTATGGTACATTTTTAGAAGGATTGACTCATTTATCCAATAAATGTCGTAAGAAAATGATTCAAGAATCTCCTAAAGAAGTCATTGATTGTGTAGGGGAATGCTGCATCAATCTTATAAAAGGCAATGTACGTCTGACAAATGCTCAAAAGAATCAGTTACGAGCTAGAAAGCAACATATACGTTTACTGAGTTCTAAGCAAGTTCCAAAGTCTTCAAAGAGACTTATCTTCTGTCATGGCCAATGAAGATTTGTCTGAAGCTGAAAAATCTCAATTATATGGCCAGACCTTGCACAAATTTAAAACAGCTCATCAAAAAGCTTTAAAAGAAACATCTCTTTTTCCCCAATCTGACCCTAGTTCTTCCAAAATGAATCAATTGGTCATAGATAGTGTGCCTTCCACCATGAAACGTAAAGCTCAGCTTTTAGTTTCACTTCTAAAACTAACCCAAATGTGTCCTGGGAAGATGATGGTACAGTTAAACTTTATGGCAAATCTATTCCAGGGTCCAATATTATTGATTTGGTCAATGATGTCATTAGACATCGTAAAAGCAGTGAACCTACAGGTTGGCAAGCTTTTGCAGAAGGTTTAAGAGACATGAATATTCCCCAAGATGTCATTGGAAATAGGGAAAGGTGGGACTGGATGCATCGTGCTCCAGAAACTCCTGAAACGGATTATATCACTCCCAAACAAAAACGCACCATCAGAAAAACAGCAAGTCGTATTCCTGTTTCTGTCAGGTCTGCAAAGAGTTTGAGTGTCAGAAAACGTATCAAAGACCATTTTTCCTCTCCGGCACTTTTATCTGCCACCAAAAAACGTATAAAAGAAGAGTTTTCTTCTCCATGGGTCAGTTACAATGAAGCTTGAAGAGTTGTATTACAATCCTAAAAGTCCTGCTGCGTATGCAGGTGAACAAGCTTTGTACAAACTTGCTAAACAATCATCCAAAAAAAGTAAAACTTCAAGATGTTAGAGACTGGTTAAGAAAACAACAAACTTATACTTTACATAAACCGATTCATAAAAAGTTTTTGCGACGCAAAACAGTAGTGGCTGGAATTGATACTCAATGGCAAGCAGATTTGGCAGACTTATCAAAATTATCAAAGTTCAATGACAAACATAGATATTTACTTTGCATCATAGATGTATTTTCAAAAAATATGCATGGGTGGTACCTATTAAAGATAAAACTGGGAAAACTTTAGTGATTGCTTTCAAATCTGTGTTAAAAAGTGGACGATGTCCAAAAAGATTGCAAACAGATAAAGGAACTGAATTCAAAAATAAAGAATTTCAAAATTTCTTGAAAACTAAAAAGATTCATTTCTTCACTACTGAAAATCCTGAAACCAAAGCCAGTATTGTGGAACGTTTTCAAAGAACTTTGAAAACTCGCATGTGGAAATATTTTACTCATCATCGCACTTTGCGATATGTAGACATTCTTCCCAAATTAGTACATGGTTACAATCACGCTTATCATCGAAGTATTAAATGTGCACCTGTGTCTGTGACTCTTAAAAATGAACCACAGGTGTCAGAAAACTTATATGGAAAATCAAATTCTAAAAAAGTCAAACCAAAATTCAAAGTGAATGATTTTGTGCGTATCAATAAAACAAAACGTACATTTGATAAAGGTTATTTACCAAATTGGACACAAGAATTATTTCAAATTTTAGCAGTGGTCAAAACTCAGGCTCCTATCACCTATAAAATAAAAGATCTTGAGGGTGAATTAGTCAAAGGCACTTTCTATTCACACGAGTTACAACGTGTAGAGAAAGATCAAATTTACGAAATTGATTCTGTTTTAGATCACAGAAAACATAAAGTAGGAAAAAAGTGGGTGAAAGAAATTAAAGTTCACTGGAAAGGTTATCCTTCAAAATTTGACAGTTGGATTTTAGAATCTGATCTTGTATAAAAGCATGAAAATGGATCTCAGAGGATCATTTGTACGTGGTGACACTGCTTCAGTACAATCTGCAGAAGGTCGTGATCGAATTGTTAAAAATCGGTTCACTTTTTTTGCTCAGATCATTGTTGTATACATGATCATTGTCACATCATTAGTTCAAATTAGTCTGAGAAGTCCAGATAAAGAATTGTGGTTAATTTTACTCAGTAGTTCTATCGGTTACATACTACCATCCCCAGGTTTAAAATTTAGAAAACAAACTAATCCAATTTCTGCTGACGAAACAGATTCACCCAAACTCAAACCATGAACAACTTTTATTTGACACTCTTGAGTGATAGTTCACTCAGTACATTTTCAAAAAATACACAATGTGACTTTAAAGTGAAATTAGATCATTCCATACAAATTGAAAAAGATAATTGGGAAGTAGGTTTGGTAGAAGTCATAACTCCAACTGAAGTAAATAATATCACTAAGGAAAACAATTATGTGATCTTAAGATTTTTTGATAGAAAAATGTGTGAAGATATAGATAATTGTACAACCTATGGAGGTTATGTAGACATGAGAGTCTTTATTCAAAATGGTTATTATGCTTCTCCACGCCATTTAGTTGAAGAAATTCAAAAAACTATCAATTTTCAATATGGACTGACACTAAAAAATAGCAATGCTACCATTTTAATCACTTATGGTGAGAACAGTGCTCGAGTCAAACTTGATGTTCAAGATCCTACAAAAGTCAAAATTATTTTTCCAAAGGCAATTGCAGAAATATTAGGTGTAGATAGAAATTATTTTGATAAACCAGTAGCAAATGAAAAATACATTTTCAGATATGGTGTGGATTTGAATACAAAAATTCATCAACTTTACATTTACTCTGATTTAGCAAGTTATACATTTATTGGTGATGTTACTGCACCTATTTTGAGAGTATTGCCATTTGAAAGTAAAAGAGAAAACAATCATTTACATCAAGAATTTGTCAATGTACACTACGTTCCAGTGGCAAAATCTTTCATAGATCAGGTGCACATTAGTAAAAAAGGTGATACAGGTGAAAATGTGCCATTTATCTCTGGGAAAACGTTAGTGAAACTACATTTTCGACAGAAGGAATAATGTTGAAACAATTCAGAAGTATTATGTCTCTTCAATCTGGGAAAGGAGACTTTCCCGTGTACAGAGGCGTTTCAAGACAATATGGCAATGGTTTAGGATCCATTTTTAAAGCTGCATTGAGAACAGTGATTCCAATTTTAAAACCTGTCGCAAAAGCAAGTTTAAAAAGTGTGAAAAAAGTAGCTAAAGATCAAGGGATTCAAGCTCTAAAAGATATTGTAGGTGGTGAAAATGTAAAAAAAGTTTTAAAACAAAGAGGAAAAACAGCTTTGAAATCTTTTGGTCAATCTACTATTAATCAGTTGGCTATAAATTCAACTCAAAAACGCAAAAAGCCTCAGTCTCAATCTAGACACCGAACTGTTAAGAGGGGTTTTAAAAGCAGAGCAAAAAAGTTTAATCCTATTAAACGTCTGGTATTTGAAAAAGATATATTTAACGAAAAATGATTCAACAAGGTTCTTGCGATTGCACTAAAATGGAATTGGATATGGAATCCATTCCACCCACCATGACTACCATGCAAGGCACTCAGTGGAATGATTATCATCCCATCGCTTCTCTCGATAGTCATCATGCACCCATTGAATTTCTAATTCCACCTCACACCGAGTTTTACACTGATTTGTCTCAAGCCTATCGGTATATCAAATTCAGAATCTTAAAGCAAACGGGTGAAGATCTTGACACGGATGCAAAAGTATTTCCAATTAATAACTTTTTTCATAGTATGTTCAGTGGCATAGATTTGTATATCAACAATAAATTGATCACAAATAATTCAGACACGTATCCATACAGAGCATACCTTGAAAATTTATTTTCTTACGGTTCTGATGTCAAAGATAATCAACTGAAGGCAGCAGAATTTTGGTCTGAGGATGAAGCTGGAGCTTTTGAAGATATAACAAATGCATCTATCACTGATCGTGGCAAACGCGTAGCAAAAAGCAAATCCGTGGAGCTTCAGGGTAAACTACATTTGGATCTTGCTATGCAGGAAAAATATTTGCCTAATGGTTTAGAATTCAAACTTAGACTTAATCGATCATCTCCTCAGTTTTGTTTGATGAGTGATGATTATCCTGCAAAAATCAAAATTGATACTGCTATCTTGAGAGTACGAAATGTTCCGCTTCTACCAGCCATTAGCAATGAACTGAATCAAACTATTGCTCATCATAATGCTAAATTTCCAATCAGAAGAGTTGAAGTCAAAACTTTTACAATCAGTAGTGGCACAAGATCTAAAATTGAAGATCATCTTCTCACAGGTCAACTTCCAAAACGAGTTTTTATTGGTTTAGTAACGAATGAGGCATATAATGGGAATTTGGATACTAATCCTTTCTTTTTCCAACATTTCAATCTAAGTAAAATGGATGTCACTTGTGATGGACATAGTGTCTATGGAAAACCATTTGAACCTAGATTTGAAAATGATCAGTATCTCAGATCTTTTCTATCAGTTTACCAAGCATTAGCAAGTCAGAATCAGGTCCAAAATTGCAACATTGATTATGAAGATTACAAAGGAGGTTACTGCTTTTGGGGATATGATTTGACACCAGATCAAGCAGCCGATCAGTCTCATTTGCACCCTATAAAAACTGGGAACCTCAGATTGGAGCTTCAGTTTGCAACATCACTTGCCAAGACGATCAACGTGCTTGTGTATGCAGAGTTTGACAACCTGATAGAAATCAACGGACTTAGAGAAGTTACCACAGATTACTAAAGATGAATGCAGGATACTTCATTGAACAGGACTTGATGTACCAAACAGATGCATACAGTGCAACAGTCCAGCCATCAGATGAGAAGAGTACCTTACAGAAAGAAGTAGAAGACAATGAGAACATCAATTGTCTTATGAAGATTCTTCTAAAACAAGCCATATTGACTTGTCTAAAGATGGCAGTTGGAGACTGTGCGAAGCATGAATGTCATGGATGCAAAATGAACCACCCAAGTCAGAAATACCACGATATCTGTCTATGGACTTCTCCAAGAGAATGGATTGAAGATTATGGATGTCATGATCCAGCCTTAGAGGGCCTAAACATCTACGATGTGATGGAAGACTTTGACAATAGAATCTGGAACTATCTGTATGGCGACAATTGGCGACACCCTATGGACTTTACAAAAGGGATCAATCACCTGAAGCCAGAAGAAAATCAAGAAGCCTATAAAAACTGGCAATACTTCAAGAAAAATCAAAGTGACTAAACAGAACAGTGGAAGACGTACTGGGCCAAGAAACTCATAGAATCCTATGAAGAAAAGGAAACTGAAGAAAACGAGAACCCAGAAACAGAATAAAAATGAACACTGTTGAACTTATCAAAGTCATAAACAATATACCTGTGAAAGGAGAAGTATGTGCCAAGGATTTACTACCAGAGAAGAAACCACTGGATATGAAGGCTTACATTGTGAATACAGATATATCCACAGATCCAGGAGAACATTGGGTGGCTATCTACTTCAGAAGAGATCAAGTTATCTACTTCGATTCATATGGAAGACCACCAGAAGAGCAATATGTTCTACCATTTCTTGAAAGAAACTCTTCAAGATGGATCCATAACAAAGAATGTTTACAGAGTCCATGGAGCAAAGTATGTGGAATTTGGTGTATCTACATCATTCACCAGCTCAACAAAGGACTAGATCTAAACACAGCCATTCATCAAGAACTATATGGAACTGGAGATGATTTATACCAGAATGACAGAGATATCGAGATGTGGTTCATCTATAACTATGCCAGAGTCATCCTATCCCAGAATGGAATGAGACGCATGGCTCCTCCTGACTTTTTATTAAAACACAGAATACAGACTTGTAAATGTCATAATTATTCACATCACCTTTCAAAGAAGTATCCTAAGTATAATATGTTGTAAATATGCTAAGGAGTTCTATTGTAAACAATGAACAGAGGGACGGCCCTAATCCTCTGTCATTGTAATCAGTTATAGTTAGCGGGGCAATAAAGTTATAGAAATGTTCACCAGTCTTTGTTGTTCTTTCAATTAAAAAAAAAGTAGTAGTAAGCTTGAGACGGCTAGCTAAACACTAGTTAACGCTACAGAGTGATGCCTCTAGGAGTTGAGGTCTTGATTGACCAAGAGACTTTAAAGACGCATGGTACTTAGTAGCCTTAACTATTACACACACCATATATCCCACATACTATACCCCCTAAAATGACTAAGTTATTTTCAAAGCTGAAATTAACTAAGTTATTTTATATATCACCACAGCAGAATCTTTATCCCCCTTAAGATGACTAAGTTGTTTCCCAATAGCCCAGGAAACTATCATAATCATAGGCCCAAGCAGAATAATCCCAAGCCCACCAGTGGATATGACCAGAAAAAACTATTACAATCATAGGCCCCAGCCAGAATTTCCCCTAAATAAACTAAGTTATTCTCAATAGCCCAGGAAACTATTATAATCATAGACCCAACCAGAATAGACCTCAAAAATAAACTAAGTTATTCTCAGTACCCCAGGAAACTATCATAATCACAAGCCAACCAGTGGATATGACCAAGAAACTATCACAATCATAGACCCAGCCAGAATAGACCTCAAAAATAAACTAAGTTATTCTCAATACCCCAGGAAACTATCATAATCACAAGCCAACCAGTGGATATGACCAAGAAACTATCACAATCATAGACCCAGCCAGAATAGACCTCAAAAATAAACTAAGTTATTTCTCAATAGCCCAGGAAACTATCACAATTATAGACCCAGCCAGAATACCCCTAAATAAACTAAGTTATTCTCAATAGCCCAAGAAACTATCACAATTATAGGCCCAGTCAGAATAGACCTCAAAAATAAACTAAGTTATTTCTCAATAGCCCAAGAATCTATCACAATCACAGGCCCAGCCAGAATAATCCCAAAAATAAACTAAGTTATTCACAGCTAGTCACTCAAGCCTACCAGGGGAGTCATCTCTGGGCCAATTTTTTAGCCTGAAAAATTCTAAGTTCTTTTAAGGCTTAATAAAAATTGGCCCAGAGTGGCCCCCATTACTACTCTTCAGATACCGAATCCCCTTTTTTGGACTTAGACTTGTCCATTACAAATGCCATAGTTTCAACCAAAATGTATGATAAACGACTTTAATTTTGAAATAGTTAATTTTCCATTTCTTGATGGAGATGTTCCTCGCTCCCCTTCCTTTTATATGGGGTATACAGTTTGCAACTTATTAGTTTTGCAAGAGTATGTTCTCATATTGATGACTTCAACAATAGAAACAATTTTTGACTTCTAAGTTAGTAAAACAATGTCATCTTTACCATAAACTCCTTAAAGCTTTTCAAACTTTTATTACCGACACTCAGAGTTGATTTTCAAATTTACAATATTTGCTTAAAGACTCTTCTACACCAAGACATATCAGAACCTGTATTTTATGACGATTTAGTTTATAAATTTAAAAGAATTGTTGTAAAGCCTAATTTTAGTGATCAATTTAAAAAGATTATTAAACGTTATAAGAGAGTGAGATACAACATGGATATCATGCGACAGTCTGCATGCCTGGTTGTAAACCCAATCACGGTTGAAAGTTATGGTTTCCTCTTTAATTGCACAACAGTGGTTCAGGCCTCAGACTAAATGACGGCCCTGGCGTTAAGCTTTAATCCGGTGGTTGATGCCTGATGCGTGTCGTTGGCTGGGCCCACCAAAGCTCAGCTTGAAGTTTGTTTTTACTTTAGCTATCTGGGAGTCATGAGCCCTTTTCTTTGTATCATCATAATAGTGTGTTAATTTGATTTGATTGTTTCTCTGTGATGATACATTGCATTAGTTAGGAAGCCTCCATGCAAGCTAAACAATTTTGTGTTTTACCAACAACAGAATCTAGGGCGAAGATTTGGCGCTAGTTAAATGCATTTAAGCCCCCACCCCCCACCCCATCCCGGTGGCTTAGGCTGCTGTCCGTTTTGAGGCGGTGGTTCTGTTGTTGTTGGTATATTGTTTAATGTACTTCTCATTGTTTGTGTGAGTTTGTGTTTGTCTTTGTTTTGTTATGCATTTTTGTGTCCATTCTAGTTTTGAAATCATCTTGGAGAGGAAGAGAAAGCTGGTTGCTTTTCTATTATTGTCTTACAGATGTATTGTTACTGTAAATGTTCTATGGATCTTTCTCGCTGTGCTGTGGGTTGGTCTGCAGTATGTGACTGTGGTATTTCCTAATCATACTCACTTACTTTTTGTACCACCTTGACATGCAGGAACTACTTTGAACCAGCGACAATGAGAACTTTCCAGAATAGAGAGAAACCATCAGAAGGGAGCTTGCCGAATTCATTGAGGCCACACGAAGATTTGCTGTAACTCCTAAGCAAGCACCCCTCACACTGAGTCTGTAACCGCTATTTCACCATTTTTTTGGAAAGTACATTTGAGGCTACCCAGCTAGCAATCTATATGGGACCCATATGGGCCCATATGGGCAGTGCTACTAGGTTCAATATGGGTTTGAAATGGGCTGGCCCATGTAAATACAAGTAGCCCAATGGGCAACAATCGTTCACCTGGGAGCCAGTTTAGTGTTTGGAGACACCATAATTTTTGATGCTCAAAGGCAGGTAGCTCTGAACTTGAAACAGTCATCAGGAATAAATTCAAACACTCAAGATTTTATGACAGTTCCGGTTATCTGCAAGTATTAAAAAGATCTGAATAAAAATTGCAGGGGAAACCTGGTGAAACTATATTTTTCAAATGTTCAAGGGCAGATATCTCCATAGTTAGTGATGAGATATAACCAAAATTCAAACTCATCCATGCTTTTATGTATGCCCAGGTTACCTACAAGAATGAAGTAGATCAAATAAAAACTGAATGCGCTAGAATGGTCAAAACATTATAGAGCTATATTTTAGACACTCAAGGGCAGCTAACTCTATAGTTGGAGGTCAAGTATGGCCGAAAAACAAATTCATTAAAGCTTTTATAGTTGTCCTTGATACCTGCAAGAATGGTGAAGATCCATCCAAAACTGAAAGCACTAGAGTGCTCTTAACATTACTCCCATTATAAAAGTAAGTAAGGTTGCAAAGATCAGGAATCGATACAATCAAGTACCACACCTGACCCAGGATACCAATGGGAAAGTGACAAACTCACAGAAGACACCACAAACGAGAGCCAAGAGGTCAGCCCTTTCCCAGAAGGTGACAACGAAGCACATATAAACAGACGCGCACAAAACATAGCAAACACAAGACAGAACAAAAACATAAAAGATCCACAAACGAAGTACCGCCTTGGAACGGTCAGTAAAATATTTTACTGGAGGGCTTAAACCGGTTTAACGGCGCCAACCTCACCCTTATTTCAGATGTGGATCAAGACACATAGATATTTGGTTTGCATGAAAGAACCCTAACTTATCAATGCATCATCTCCTAAAACATATAAATCAAGATATAACAAGGAGATAAAGCAAGGATAAGGACTCAACAGTAAATTAAACTGAATACCGGAGCAAAAGAAATCCAACAGGTAAACCCCGGTGGGCCCGACAAACAGCCAAAGCATCAGGCCCCTACCATCTCATCAATAGATAAGTCTTTAAGTCGGAACCATCATAGAGTCTGAAGTCCGACCCACCGGCGTGCAATTAAAGAGGAAAGCAAAGTTGCCAACTGTGATTGGGTTGACTACCAAGCATGCAGTCTGTTGCAATACATTAATGTTATAGCCAATCTTTTTATAATGGGAAATTATTTTAATGAACTGCGCTGAAAAATTATTAGAGCCAACAATCTTCCTCAACTTATACACCAAGTCACCATAGAAATCAGGTTCCGAAAGTCCTTGGCGCAAGAGAGACTTGTGGTCATGTCAGAAAATGTGTGATGCGCTCCATTATCTTTTGGACAATATATTTATAAGATTTGGCTCAAAAGTATATAGACAAATTGTCGGTATTCCAATGGGTACTAATTGTGCTCCTCTTGTTGCAGATTTGTTTTTGTTTTGGTATGAGAGAGACTTTATGTTATCTCTGTCAGACAATAATCAATCTGATGTTATTGAAGCTTTTAACTCTACCTCCAGATATTTAGATGACTTACTTAATATTGATAATCCTTATTTTGTACAAATGGTAGGTCAGATATATCCCACTGAACTTCAGTTAAATAAGGCGAATTCTTCTGATAGTGAAGCTCCGTTTTTGGACTTGGACTTGTCAATAACAAATGGCATAGTTTCTTCTAAAATTTATGATAAACGGGATGATTTTAATTTTGAAATAGTAAATTTCCCATTTCTTGATGGAGATGTTCCTCGCTCTCCTTCCTATGGTGTATATATTTCTCAGCTTATTCGTTTTGCTAGAGTATGTTCTAATGTTGATGACTTCAACAACAGAAACTTATTTTTAACTGCTAAATTATTAAAACAAGGTTATAGATATCATAAAATTCGAAAAGCATTTTCTAAATTCTACCACAGACACTCAGAGTTAATTGTTAAGTACAACATTGGGTTAAAAACTCTTCTGCAACGAGGCATATCAGAACCTATATTTTATGGTGATTTAGTCTATAAATTCAAACGAATTGTTGGAAAACCTAATTTTAGTGATCAATTCAAAAAGATAGTTAAACGTTATATAAGGGGTGGATATAACTTGGATATCATGCGACAATCTGCATGCCTAGTTGTAAACCCAATCACGGTTTATAGCTATGGTTTCCTCTTCAATTGCACGACGGTGGGTCGGACCTCAGACTCTATGACGGCTCTGACGTAAAGCTTTAATCGGTGGGTTGGTGCCTGATGCTTATCTGTAGCTGGACCCACTGTGGCTCAACTTGAGGTTTTCTTTAGCTCTGACTATCTGTGAGTCATGAGCCCTTTTCTTTGTTTCATCATGGTGTAGTAATTTGATTAGAGTGTTTTTCCATGATGATACATTGCATTAGTTAGATGGCCTCCATGCGAGCTGAACATTTTTTGTACTTCAACAACAGCAGAATCTAGGGCGAAGATTTGGTACCAGTAAAATGCATTTAAGCCCCCCGGTGGCTTAGGCTGCTGTCCGTTCTATGGCGGTGGTTCTGTTGTTGTTGACTTTCTGTTTATTGTTACTCCCATTGTGGGAGTCTGTAATTGTTCTATGTTTTGTTGTACGTTACTTTATGTCCATTTTAGTATTGCAATCATCTTGATGGGGAAGAGAGAGCTGATTGCTTTGCTTAATTTGTCTTCCTGGTGTCTCGTGATGGTTGAGCGGCTCTTCCTCACGGTGCCACGGGGTTGTCTGCAGTTTGTGATTGTGGTATTTCCTGATCATACTCATTAACTATTTTGGGAATTTAGAAATCAAATCAAAGTATCGTCTATAAAATTTTGAAAATGTTTTGCGAAGTTTATAATCGATAGCCCTGTTTAAGAAGTTTCTGAGTTAACAATTTATTGCGAGTGTTGAAGTTAGTAACATAGCTAGATGCTCTAGCAAAACGAATGAGTTGAGAGATATAGACTCCATAGGATGTAGAACGAGGAACATCACCATCTAAAAATGGGAAATTGACAATTTCAAAATCAAAGTCGTCACGTTTATCATAAATTTTGGTAGAAACAATACCATTAGAAATTGACAAATGCAAGTCTAAAAATGCGGCTTCGGTATCAGAGGCATTGGCTTTATTAAGTTGGAGCTCTGAAGGGTATATTTGACTAACCATATTTTCAAAATAAACATTATTAATATTTAAAATATCGTCCAAATATCTGGAAGTAGTGTTAAACGCATCAATAACATCAGCCTGCTTATCATCAGAAAGAGACATCATAAAGTCCCTTTCATAACAAAACAGGAATAAATCTGCAACCAGGGGAGCAAGTCTATGGAGATGTTTTCAGACGTTCAAGGGCAGCTAACTCCATAGACACATGTTAGATCTTCAAATACATTCAAGCTTTTATAACTGTCCTTGTTACCTGCAAGAATGCTGAAGATACATTCAAAAATGAAAACACTAGACTACTCACAACATTTCTCCCATTATAAGTCTATGGAGTTGTTTTTCAGATGCTCAAGGGCAGCTTACTCCATAAACCCAGGTAATATCTTGCCAAATTTCGAACCCATCCAAGCTTTAATAACTGTCCTTGTTACATGCAAGAATGAATAAGTAACAATCAAAAATGAAGGTGCTAGAGTGCTCACAACATTATACATTCATTTTTCAAACGCTCAAGGGCAGCCAACTCAGTAGTTGGTGATGTCATCAGGCAGAAATCCAAACTCATTCAAGCGTTTATGGTTGTCTTTGTTACCTGCAAAAATGATGAGGATCCATCCAATAATGAAAGCACTAGACTGCTTACAACAGTTTTTCCATTATAAGTATGTGGAGATTTTTTCAGGCGTTCAAGGGCAGCTAACTCCGCAGACCCGAGTTAGATCTTGCCGAATTTCGAACCCATCCGAGCTTTTATAGCTGTCCATGTTACATACAAGAATGAATAAGATCCAATCAAAAACGGAGGTGCTAGAGTGCTCACAACATAAAACGTTCATTTTTCAAACGCTCAAGGGCAGCTAACTCAGAATTTGAACCCCATGTCAAGAAATCCTGGATTCGCCCCTGCTTCTACTATTTATTTTATTTTTAGCTCACCTCACTAGATACGACCTCATTCAAGGTTTTATGGTTGTCCTTGTTACCTGCAAGAATGATAAAGATCCATTCGAAAATGAAAGCTTTGATTGCTCACAACATTTCTCCCACTATAAGTCTAGTGGGATCTTTTCAGACGTTCAATGATAGCTAACTTCGCAGACCCTGGCCCAATCTTGCCGAATTTCAAGCACATCCAAGCTTATATTGCTGTCCTTGTTAACTGCAAGAATAAAGAAGATTCAAGGAAAAATGGAAGAGCTAGAGTGCTCACAAGATTTTCCCCATTAAAACCCTATGAAAGCTATCTGTTGCCATGGAAACCAGAGTTCTGATCCGAAACCTAATGCAGCCAAGCCCCTACCCCAATGATGCTTTAGATGAAATTTGCCTATGATCGGCCACCTGGTCTCAGAGATATTCATGTCTGAAAGTGTGAACGGGCGCACAGACGGACGCACAAACGCACTGACGACGGCTCGAATACCATCCTATAAGCTCACCGGGAGCCTTCGGATGAGGTGAGCTAAAAATAAAATAAACAGTAGAAGCAGGGGCGAATCCAGGATTTCTTGCTAGGGGTTCAAATTTACAAAGGAGTTCGGTTTAAAAATCGTACCTGATAATTTGATAGCTTATGCTGATCTTTCTGGAAATTTCTCATGAAAGTGGAATAATTTTGTCTCAAAAGGGGGTTCAAGCGAACCACGTGAATTGCGGGTCGACTCGGCCTTGGGACCCATATATAGGCATGTTTGCTGAGTAGTTACCTTTGAGAAGAAGATATACACTAGAGACGACCTAATTTCATTTGAGACCGACGTACCACAGAGGCCAGGGATATCGGAAAGCGGACATCACACACTATAGACTTCCATTGCGTGCCCGTGGAAGCAATATTTTTGTCGGTGTTTAGCTAAAGCCAAATGTTCTTGTCGGCAATTAAACCGACCTTTAATGATTTCGAACTATTCCCCTTGTTCATGAAAAAATACCTTGAACGTACAAATACGCACGTTCCTAGTAGCTTCTGTTATAGGCCTTTATATCATCACTTTTCGTAAAAAAACATAGAAAGAAAAAGAGAAAGCTTTTTCAACCACTTATTATTTGAAATCCAAAATATTTTTCTCTTTTCACCTTTTTTCTCTTAATACCAAACTTGCGTAGTGTTGAGAAGAAGGTGAAAATCTATTTTTAGAACCACGTGAAAGTCTAATGCTGTTTGTTGCTGTTGAAGAATGCCCTCTGCCTCTACTAAAGTCGACACACAGACCTCTCCGGAGGTCTTGGACCCAATCAAAAAAGTCCTGAATGTTGTGGAGAAAAAGGTCCGGAACTTGGAAAAGAGAAAGGTAAAATACGAAGCCCCGAAGATGGAAAATTCGGCGGAATTCTAAAGTGGTTCTCGATTTGTGAAATTTTTATGATTGATGACGCATCATTTGGAAATTTTGCTTGAAAGTAGGTATCGCTGCTGTCATTTTTGTATGTAAAAGCTTAAAACAATAAAATACTTTACACTTCAATGTTGACGTGCTACTAGGAAACGATAAATAGCGTTGAATTTGATATAATTGGACCGATAAAGAAAAAATGTAAAATCCAAGATGGCGGCCTCCATGCAAAAATGTCATTCCTCAATCATCAGTCCATTGAAACCAACACTAAAGATCCCTAAACAACCTCAGAACCAGATTCCCAAGATATCAATAAGCACCCCTCCCCTAGTTGCAGAACTGCGACTTTGGATTTTTTTCTATCTGGCTGAAACTAAAGTCACAGAGGATAGAGACTGTTTATAAAATGGAAGTGGCTACAGGTACAGGCCCGTATCCCTAGACTACAATTCTAGAGGTAAGGGACCGTATCTCTAGACTACGAGTTTAGGGATATGGGCCCGTACCTGTAGCCAGTACACTGAGGATTGGCTAGAGGTACGGCTCTAAAAATTTCAGCTATATCTGGTAACAGTTATTTTACCGTTTGAGATAATCTAATCCAACAAAATATTGTGTTGCAAATTCACATCTGTTTGGTTACCATCTTTGACATTGGAAAGGGAGCCAGCGATCAATTGTAAAGGTAAATACAATCATTGTCGGATGACACTTGTGAACAAATGTAAAAACTGCGAATACCAATTAAATATTTTCTTTTCTCGTCTGCAGTGAATACACAACTATTGTCTTCTTTTATAATCCAAAGAAGCGTGGATAACAACGAAAAATGTTCTTTACATGCTTTAGGAAAAATTTTCTGTGTTAATAGTCCATCCATGTATGATGTCGTTAATGCCAGCTAAACAAGACGATTACCTGCACAAATACAGGATTTTTTTTATTATTTAACTGCACTTAATTTTTCTGGGTCCTATGTGCGCTTCATGTCTTGTCAGAAACCATGTTATATTGTATTCAAACAATATACTGTAAAGGCTCTGGCGAGAGTGCGCATATGTGCAAGCTCGTCTGAGCCTTCACTGTGAACTGACTTAAGCTTATGATGTACATGTATGACCAATGAAGGAACTGAGTTTTATTCGAACTCCAGTAGGCTATATAGCTCGCGAGGATACAATCTACATCTTACGGAGAAGGTGTGCTTAATTTTCTAACTTGTATATCCACTACCTTCAGTAAACAAGCAGTAAAGGCTCTGGCGAAACCGTGCGTATGCGCATGGGTGGATCAAGAGGGGACGGGGGTACAGACCCCCCCCCCCCTGAAAAATCACAACACTATAGGGTTTCCTAGCAATACTGGTCCGGATCCCCAGAAAAATAACAAGGTTACCAAGCCAGCATTCAATGTTGGGCCATCATATGTACGACAGGCGTTTCGTTGGCAGGCCGATGTTGGCCCGCTTATGGTAGTATTTGGATCGTCTCTCCCCTCACAACTAAGAAAACCCCGTTGGCAAAACTTTCTGGATCTGCGCAAGATGCACAAACTCGTCTGAGCCTTAACCGTGAACAAATTAATGATGTACGAACGTTATCTATCTTGTAATATAACAATAGTCTAGTGTGGTTCATTAGATGTGTGTAAGCCTATTAGATGAGCGACATGGTTAATATTTTATCATCTTGTATAAATAAACCAGCAGGAGAGGCTATGACGAAAATGTGCATATATGTTTTATATGATTCTGAGTAACACAAATTAATGTCGCGCTTATTGAAGTTCAAAAACTTCTTTCTAGAAAATGATTAAAGGTGTTAGAATCTGTTAATCGATAAGATTAAAGGCATGCACATACATCTGTAATGAGCTTGTTTGGTTCTATTACAGAGTCAGTAATATTTAGGTTTCTTGATAAGGGCCCTTGATTATATTATGATGCATGCGGACAGTGAACACAATTTCAACTGACCAGTTAATTGTCCAGCTGTAACTACGCATGAAAAGGGCCTCTTGAGTGTGTGCGTTATTATAATTATTATTACCATTATTAATTTATTCCATTGCATGCCATCCGTTTTCCCCTAAATGGATTTGAATTAGCAACTTATACTTCCACAATTTGATTTGAGGCGTGACTGTATCGGTAAATGCATTGAATGAATCGAGGGTCATTACTTAGAGGTCGTGGTAGAAGTATAAGTTTAATGTTTGATTATACTTCTCAAACGGTAAAATAAGTTACAACATATACATGTATTGAAATTTTAGAGCCGTATCCCTAGCCTATCCTCAGTGGACTGGCTACAGGTACGGGCCCGTATCCCTAGACTCGTAGTCTAGAGATACGGGACCGTACCTCTAGAATCGTAGTCTAGGGATACGGGCCCGCACCTGTAGCCACTTCCTTATAAAATTTATAACCTAAAAATACGGTGCGTATAATAACAGGAACGGACCGGAATGGGTGCCTAGATTTACCAGAAAGACCACCAAAATATCGGAAAGACCAAAGAATATATATATAGTTGGACCATTTTATGTACAAGGGATCAGACAAACTTATGTTTTACCAGAGCTTTTACCGCTGCAATAAAGGCTCAGGCGAGTCTGCGCTTGCCACATATTGGGTCAGAGGCCCAAGCCACTGATCAATTCATGATCAATTAATTGGTCATTAACAGTAAGATTAAATCAATGAGTGGATTAAATTGTGACCAACAAAAGGGCAGCCTAGCTCTATTATTGGTCATAATTATCTCAATCAACGTGTCATTAAGGTGGAACTTTAATCAGACATGGGATGAATTACTTTGGAAAGTAATGCATTGAATTACCATTACTTGCCAAAAATGTGCATTGAATTAGGCCAAATAAAAAAATATGCGTGTTTCAGGTTTCCCAACCCTACCTAAAGATCGGCAGCGACCCTAAAGATTTTTTTGACATCCTGAAAAAAAATCGATTTCGGTACATTCAGCTAGTTTCTGGCCGTTTTTTCTCTACTAGGCGATCAATGTCTTGCAGGCGCTCGGGAGAAAAATCAATATGGCAGCTGTCCGACAGCTCCGTCCACGGCCCAGTAGCGTTTTCTGCCATGAAAACACTATTCATGCTGTTTATCGTGCACCGGTAATTGCATTCAAATTTTTCAAACACAACTTCGTAAGTCACGACATTGAACTGTCTCTCGGCAGGACCATGGACGCAAATGCCAATGGGTGCATTAATACAGACATTCCCAAACAATAAATATATCAAGCTGGTCTGTTCACCAGAACCTGATCCTGGTTATTGCCATTCTGTACCTGTACATGGTAGACTCCTTCATAAAATCCTGGACAGTACCATATATTTCTATTCTTTGTTTGTGCCATATTGTATCAACTGACATACCATGTAAATGATACCGTAACTCTGAACCAGTAGTTGTATTAACACGTGCAGTTCTATAGGAAACCATAAAAACCCACGTCAGACGGCTCCTAAAGGAGTGGTCTGATCTCAGTCTTCTCTGTTTCAATTCAAATCTGTTTATATTTTGGGCTTCATATGGATAAGATATTTAAAGTTCACAAACACTACTAAGCATTTTGTTTCTTTTATTGCCCTCAAGAAATACATTTATCATAACTTATTATATTAAAGGCATAGTTATTGTGACGGTGTGCCGCGGTCCCTGCGCACTAAGCATATATAAGGCATAGGTAAGTATTGACATATTATATATCTTAAAAAAATCCCTACCTACAGAATTTCAGACTGAAACCCTAAACACACATATTTTTTTATTTGGCCTTACCATCACCATTACTTGATTTTGTAAAAGTAATGCATTGAATTAGCATTATTTGAGAAAGAAATGCATTGAATTAAGCATTACTTTCATCATGTGAAATAGAATCATACAAAACTGTAAACTCTATATATTGTTAAATACAATGCATAAAATGTGTGCATAAACATGTAAATTTTACATATAAATTTCACAAATAAATTCTTCAAAATGATATTTAAGTATATTATGATGAACCATCAAGGTTGGGCGGTTAAAACCGCCCCGGTCAATATGCCAAAAAGTGATCAATACTGGTCAATATGAATCTGAGTGGTCGATTGAAAATTCTAAGGGACGTTTTTGTGGTGGATTGAGATATTTGTATAGGTTTAAGTTCTATCTATTGAAAAAATAAAAAATAAAACTTTTCATGGTGAGATTTCCATCTCAAGACCTTAGCACTAATTCTGCATTTAACACTAGTATTTCTTTCATCATTAAAGGCAGAATAGAATAACCATACTGAGGTTGGTTTTTTTTGCTCAATTTTGAGACAATACATGTAACTTTTATTAGTTTATGACACTTGGTTAACAGCAGATGCCTGAATGACAACACTATCACACCTCTATATACACACAGATGCCACTGAATTAGCCAATACATTTTAAGCTCAAAGATTGGATAGGTGTTATAAATTGGACACACCTTCTTCAGTCTGAGAGACATGCCTGGTATTTTTACAGTTTTGTTTGTTCTAGGGTATTTAAAGTGAAAACATAACTATTTGGTATATCTGATATATTGTTCAACATTAGGTGTTTTCTTTATAATTTTCACACTCTGTCTTTTCAGGTAATAAGCCAAAACCAATTTGAATTTTAACTAATACAGCATCTTTTATTTGTACATGATGACCTCTTTGATGATCAATGTGAAGTATTGATTTAATAAGTCCATGATTTAAATATCTTTTTATTTCTATGAAAAAAGCTAGTTTTAAAAATTATTTACATTACTTGAAGGACCTCGTACAGTCTTAATGAAGAATTGCCCATAAAAATGACCAGAGAAAAGTTTCAAAGAAAATGGCATTTTTTCTGTGAAAAGATAGTAGGTTCAACCCTCGACTTATCCACAAAAGCAGTTTTCTCATTGGACTAGTACCAATTAAAAAATATGGGTTGAAAACTCTGTTTTTGCTATTCAACATATAGAAATTTGAAAACGTTTTACTGAAGTGCTTTCCTGCTTCCCCCCCCCCCCCCCCCCATGACCAAACTAATCCTTTTACATACAGTTGTAGTTTTACATTTCACACATCATATAAAAACGGAATTATGGGGGGGGGACGGACAAAAGCCCACTTCTTTGAAAAAAAATAGGTTTAAGTCTTTTATAAACCTGTTAATCCTGATCAGACTGCTCTTTCAGGGTATTTCACACCTGCAGTATGTTTTCACTGACATTATTATTTCTTCTGTATGTTGTGACAAACAACTTAATCTAGGCGATAGAAGCCATTGATATTTGAAGAAAATCAATTTACAGTTTGGGTCAAACAATCTACTATAAATTTGGGAAACATATGTCTAATTAATCTAAATGACCTTTGATCTGGTAGTAACAATTAGCATGCACTTTTATTGCTTGTTTGTTAAGCAGGGACGGGTCTTCTTGGGTTGAACCAGTACTAAGCTAGGATAAATGTGTCTACATATGAAGAAAAAATGAAAGTATCCCCCCTTAAAGTTTGTCCATCAGTGCAAACCTATCCCTGTTAAATGCATATAAGTGGGCTTTTGTCCTTTGGGCTTGGGGGGGGGGGGGACGCTGTCAAAATGCTCAAAAACACTTTATTATAAAAAACTTATTAGAAACTTATTTTGTGAAAACCTGTAGGTAAATATCAATTTACAAAACATGTGTTGTGGGTACTCAAAAGAACCGTCGCAATGAGACTGTTCTGTTAAGCACTAAATTATAGATAAAATCTGATGTGAAAGAAAATATTACGATTTTACGCTCAAACACTGTGCTTATCTAGACTTTGATTGATACAGTATGCAGATTTTATACACCTCAGTGCACAAGAAACATTACAGGTAATAGTCAAAAGTAATTGACAGCACACTTCTTTAGATGAAACAATAAAATCTTCTCAACCCGAATTTTATGCAAACGCATCACTTTCGTCTCAAGTTTCATGCCGCAAACATAATATTTACATGTATTTAAGTGAATACTCAACGAAACTTTGACTCTGTGAAATAAAATTTGGTCACAAAAAATATCCCCACCCCCTAAACCCTTAAGTCTGGAATAAGTATGCAATATTTTCAAAATATTTTTATTTCGCTAGGTTCACTAAATGTAAGGGTTTGATTTAAGCACTAAACTATAGTTGTCAGTTATGCATTATCCTAGCCCCAGGCTGTCAAAATTTGGGCAGATCAGGAAACTGTCCAAGGTCCTTTGCCTTTTTATTAATGGTTAATTGAAAATAAGTTAAAGACTGTTAGTATGAACTGAAAGTTGTGGTAATGATTTCAACTGAAGATATAAAACTATTGACATTTCATTTTTGTTTATTTTACAGCTATAATTATTAATTCCTTTTAAAGCAAAATCAACAAAAAAAACAACAACACATTTTCAGTTAAACCTCATTGTATTATCTTATATTAAACTACTTTTAGTCTTTATAGATTTCAGTAAAATAGGGGATAAATAAATAATCACATTTTTACACTCGGCCTATGAGCTGGTCCATATATTGCCTAAAATTGAAATGTGTTATTTCAGTTGAAGCTTGACAGTTACAAAGAGAAGCAAGAGTCCGGAGAATGTTTGGAGAAGGATCAACAGGTAGATAAATATGGGCGGATCCAGAGGGGGGACAGGGGGTCCAGACCCCCCTGACAAAACTTTCTGGATCCGCGCATGATAAATGTATTACTGTTTTCTTTGGGAACTTTATATCAACAAAAGACTCTAAGATAATCTTCAAATCCAATTTGGTCCTAGCATTGTCCAAAAGAATCTACATATAAAGCACGAACATAGCAGATCGCTGTAAGGGAAGGAGGCGGGTGGGAAAGCACGGTAAAATAGCCAGGGAAAAAATGAATTCAGGTCAGGGAAAAGTCAGTGAAAAGTCCGGGAATTTCATTTCAGACTAAGAGTGGGTACCCTGAAATATCTTTTAATGATATCTCTTAAGCCACATGCCAATACATCATATGTGCCAGAACTCAGGTGAGCGATCCAGGGCCCTATGGCCCTCTTGTTATAAGGTAACTGTATAGGGAAATGCTGCTGTTTGAGTCCTTTTGTTACGAAATTCCCCCAAAAAGGCCCATGGTGTCTGTGAGCCAGAATTATTTATTCCTGCTTAATTATTTGCTTACTGAGAAATTTTTGCCTACTTTTTTGTTGTCTGCTGTTTTTTTTAGAGTTTTCTTTTTTTTTATGCTCCCAAAGGAACTTTGGGAGGCATATAGTAATCGCACTGTCCGTCAGTCCGTCTGTGCGTCCGTCCGTGTGTCCGTCCGTCCGTCCCGCTTTCGTGTCCGGTCCATATCTCCTATATTCTTTGAGGTAGGAATTCCAAATTTGGTGTGTGGATACATCTTGGGATGGGGGAGTGTCGCGTACCATTTTCGGGTCACTGAGACCTTGACCTTTGACCTAGTTTTTTTAAAAATAGTGTCCGAAGCATATCTCATATTATTTGAGGTAGGAATTTTAAATTTGGTGTGTGGATGCATCTTGGGATGACGAAGTGTCGCATACCATAATTGGGTCACTGCGACCTTGAACTTGACCTCTGACCTAGTTTCTAGAAAACTGCATTGAGTCTGGTGCTTGTCTCCTAAAATCTTTGAGATAGGAATTCCAAATTTGTTGTGTAAATGCATCATGGGATGACAGGGTGTCACATGCCATTTTTGGGTCACTGTGACACTGACCTCTGACCTACTTTAAAGAATTATTGTGTCCGGAGCACATCTCTTATATTCTTTGAGTTAGGAATTCCAAATTTGGTGTGTGGATGCATCTTGGGAAAGCGGAGTGTCATGTACCATTTTCAGGTCACTGTGACCTTGACCTCTGACCTAGTTTTTAGAATAATTGTGTCCGGAGCATATCTCTTATATTATTTGAGGTAGGAATCTCAAATTTGTTGTGTGGATGCATCTTGGGATGACGAAGTATCGCGTACCATTATTGGGTCACTGTGACCTTGAACTTGACCTCTGACCTAATTTCTTGAAACTGCATTGAGTCTGGTGCATATCTCCTATATTCTTTGAGATAGGAATTCCAAATTTGGTGTGCAAATGCATCTTGGGATGATGGGGTATCACATACCATTTTTGGGCCACTGTGACCTTGACCTCTGACCTAGTTTTAAGAATTATTGTGTCCGGAGCACAACTCTTATATTCTTTGAGTTAGGAATTCCATATTTGGTGTGTGGATGCATCTTGGAACAGTGTCATGTACCATGTTTGGGTCACTGTGACCTTGACCTCTGACCTGGTTTTTAGAATAATCATGTCCAAAGCATATCTCATATTATTTGAGATAGGAATCTCAAATTTGGTGTGTGGATGCATCTTGGGATGACGAAGTGTCGCATACCATAATTAAGTCACTGTGCCCTTGAACTTGACCTCTGACCTAGTTTCTTGAAACTGGTGCATATCTCAAATAATCTTTGAAATAGGAATTCCAAATTTGGTATGTAAATGCATCTTGGGATGCCAGAGTGTCACAAACCATTTTTGGGTCAATGTGAATGTGACCTGACCTAGTTTTCAAGAATTATTGTGTCCAGAGCATATCTCCTATATTATTTGATGTAGGAATCCCAAATTTGGGGTGGTGATTCCTCTTGGGATGGCGGAGTGGTGCATACCATTTTGAGTCACTTTGACCTTGACATTGACTTCTGGCCTCATTTCTAGGTTTTTCGTGCTATATTACAGCTTACTTTCCTCAAATGTGTCTTATGCTAGACCAATTCCTTTGGGGGCATTCGTCACGTGTTTGTGACATTTCTTGTTTCAAAATAAATTTTAAAAAAAACTTTCAGGAATATTATCAGGGTGTTTATCAGTTTGGATCCAGATCAGGCCTGACATTTTGTCGGGCCTGATCTAGGTCCAAACTGTTTGTAAATGTTATCAGCAGATGACACCTGCAGGCAAAGATTTAATTGTTATCTCGTGCTTTTATTTAGGTGGCAGTTTCCCGGTATGGTGAAGTGATACAGAGTTTGGAGTTTGCACGAGATCTCCAGAAACAGTTTAACTCTATCAATGCAGATGTAAGTATGAGGCCATGCTTCAAAATATACTACTCAAACTTTGACAAGCATCACTATAAAGATTTCCATAAGACTCACTGCACTGGGCCTACCCCTTTTCTCGATAACTTGTGATGTTTTTTCTTCAAATTCAGCGAAATTTTCAGCCGTCATTGAACAGTTGGCTACAGGTTTTTATTCAAATCACTCACTAGACAGTCCCATGACACTCTATAATGCTGTTAAAACATAATAATGTAACTGCAGTACTGGCCTCGTGCAATAGTGCATCAGGTCGTCCATGGCACCTCGGGGTAATAGTTTTGACTATACTACAAACAGGCATGAAATAACAGTATACTATAGCATCAGTCCACACAAGCAAAATATTTGAGAATAAAATTGTAATTATTTTCTTATCCATCAGTCTCATTGAGACCCACAACATATGTTTTGATTAAGAAATAACACACACTCAATTACACATACTCAATTACATGCTCCAATTACACACACTCTTTAGGAGGGCTGTGTACAAGTGTGGTGACCATGAGGAGATAATGTGTTTGAATAGTTGAGCTAAATACTGACAGCTAACTTAACTTCTACTAGTGTCGTCTACTGATAACTTTTTGCAAAAAGTTTGGACCCCAATCAGGCCTGACAAAATATCCGATCTGATCTGGATCCAAACTGACACTTTGATGTTATTCCTGGGAAGACTTCGAAAAAGCCGATTTTGAAAATAAAAAACAGAAGACGACAAAAAAAGAATGCTAATTTCCCAGTAGGCAAAGAGTTAATACTTTCTCATGAAAATGATGATGGGTATATGTTTTGTTACAGGCCGAGAAACTGATGAAAAGGCAAGCTAAGCGGGAGAAATCTGAGAAACAAATCCAAGAATGTAAGCGTCTCCGAGAGATCCTGCAGTTTCAAGGTCTACTGGATAACCTGGGCTCTGATAATGTTCGGCAAGACTTTCAAACAGGCAAACATGGTGCAATTGTAAGTGTTTAAGTGGTACAGGTACAATTTAGGGTCACTCCTTGAAGGTTTTATCATTCCTGGTGGCTCTTATGAATCATGCACTTCAGACTACAGTGAAACCTGTCTAAAGAGGCACCTCAAAAACAGACAAAACAAAGGTCTTAAAGACAGCTGGTAGGTGAGTGCCGGTCTAAAGCAATACTTTCCACCTGCATTAAGCGATTATCGGTCTTTAAAAAAAAATATTTTGGGCCTTCCTTCGATTTTGTTTGTATTTCTTGCTTTACGTCCCAAGTCAACAGCTATGGTCATTGCGGGACGGTCAGTTCATCTAAACACACTTTTTCCTGGGCGGGCTTGAACAAGCGGTTAACCAGTAATTCGTGCACATGCTTTCGCTTGTAACTGACAACAACCCTTCTTGAATGATTCAGCAGAAGGGAGGAGAATGACCGTAGAAATTATTTCATGATCAATCCCCACGAAAGTATGGGACCGGGCCGGGATCAAACTCGCGACCCCTGGATCTGCAGTCAGACATGCATCTGTAGCCAGACACATTACCGACTGCGCTACGGGGCCCAGCGGCCTTCCTTCGAGTGACGGCTTAAGACCGGTTTTACTGTTCTTACTTTGGATCATGGAATCAAACACTATGAACTGCATATGAGCCGCGACATGAGATTTCCAACAATGTGCAACCAGAAAAGGCTCAGACCAGCCTGCACATTCCCGCAGTCTGATCAGAGCATGTGCTAGTCGCTTGAATATTCTATGAATGTTAAGCTACTGACCCAACAACAGTTGAGTTGCTAAGCTTAATAGGAGGCTGCACAGGCTCGTCTGAGTCTATACTTGTCAAAATACCACACCATGTGCGGATCCAAAGGGGGGGGAACAGGGGCTCTGGACCCCCCCCCCTTGAAAAATTGCAAAAATACAGCGTTCCTTAGCAACAGTTGTCCGGATCCCCTTAAAAACACAAGACTACCAATCCAGCATCCATTGTTGCGCCATCATCTGCCCACGAGCGAAACGCCATTTAAATGGCGTTTCGCTGGCGGGCCGTTGATGGCCCCCTTATAGTGGTATTTGGATCCTTTATCCCCTCATCAAACTGAAAAAAACAAAAACAAAAAAAAATCGTCAAAGTTGGACCCCGGACCCCCTCTAACAAAACTTTCTGGATCCGCGCATGCACATTGTCACGGCTCAATTATAATTATATTCAAATGGATTTCAGACTAATTTGGATCATAGAATGAAACACTATGAACCCTGATCAGACTGCTCCCTTCTGATCTGGCTCCATATTGTTGCAATATAGGCTTGCTAAGTATATAAGCAGACGAGAGCAGAGAATGAATCGTAATTGGCAGTGACTTTTCTCATCTGCTGAAAGACCTATGAAAACAGTTTTGGCCCAGATCAGGAATGACAGATTATTGGTCATGATCTGGATCCAAACCCTTTGAAACTCTGTGATAATAGTGTTCTTGAAGGAATCTTTTGAAAAAGTTAATTTTGAAAAAAAGTAGACGACTAAAAACTAAAAAAAATTCATGAAAAATTACCTAGTGTGCAAAGAGTTAAGTTGGGGTATCACTAAGCTACAGTTTTTCAAAAAATAGAGAGCACTTGATTTTTCTTTTTTTTAAATCACATATTGTAAATGGCAATTTATCCTTTGAGCAGTGTTCTGCCAAGACTTTGAAACCATGGGGCCAATGGCCCCTTAGCTATGAAAAAGTGGGGCCATTTCCAAATTCTACTGGGCCATAGATAAACAATTAAGAATAACAAGTGTTAAGTATTTACTGACCCTTTATCAAAGGTTATAACCTGCAAAATGAGCATATCATAATCTTTTATTATCCCCCGACGAAGTCGGAGGGATATAGTTTTGGCGTCGTCCGTGCGTCCGTCCGTCCATTCCGTCCGTCCGTCCGTCCGTCCGGAACCATATCTCAGCACCTATTGGTCAGATTTGATTCATTCTTGGTACAAATGATAAGTACCATGGACTCTCAAACATCCAATAAGTTTGGTCAAAATCAACCCCTTAACACTTGAGTTATTGCCCTTGTTTTAGTATAGGCAATTATAAGGCAAAACCTATATTAGCTTTTTTGTGTGATGATCTTCACATTTTATCAAAGCTATTATATTTAACAACTTCTCACTATTAGACCATGATTGCCAAGTGCCTGTAGATAAGCATGGCAGTGTCAAAGTTTTACCCCACCCCCTTTGACCCCACCTAAGGGGTCAAAGGTCAAATATTTAAATTTCGCAATAACTAAGGCAATTGTTAATATTTTTTGCTGAAATTTTGCATACAGGCAGAGCAGCAATAGATATGAAACATATCAAACGGGATTTCAGTTTGAAGGCCTGGGTCCGAGCCTGTTGGGTGGACTTAGGGGGTGGGGCCGAGGTCAAAATTAAACTTTTTCAGAATATGGTCATGTTGCATATCAAATTAAAGCTGACGACGCTGGCAGCAACATGGTAGCAAATATTTTGCCCACAGACACACCCTCGACCCAGGGGGTGGGGTCAAAAGGTCAAACTATATCTTTTTCTGAAAGTAGTCATGTTGCATATCAAATTAAAGCTGACAACGCTGGCAGCAACATGGTAGCAAATATTTTGCCCACAGACACACCCTCGACCCAGGGGGCAGGGTCAAAGGTCAAACTATATCTTTTTCTGAAAGTAGTCATGTTGCATATCAAATTAAAGGGAATTGATCACAGAGCACCATGAAAGCAAATATGCTGTCATTACACACACCAACGACCCCGTGGGGTGAGGTCAAAAGGTCATTTTCTTTTTCTTTTCTAAAAGTGGTCATGTTGCATATCAAATGAAAGTGGAAGAAGTGTAGACCTACATGCAAGGTAACACTTTGAATTTACAAATACCCTTGACCTCTGGGGTTGGGTTTAAAGGTCAGATATTGAAATTGTGCAGATGTAAGTATATTTTTTATTAAACTAAGCACTAAAGCATACTTGACAGGTGTTTGTTATGATCTGAATGATACTGAAGGTGAACTAAGACTTAGATAAATGGGATTTATGTTTTGTGATTTACATGTTTCTCTCAAATAACCCTTCGTCGGGGGATATAAATTCGTCGAATTTGTCTTGTTTACTCTCAGATGAGGACAAGAACAGTTTTCTTTGCTTAGAGGTCCTCCAATGCTGAAGTGCCAGTCACCAGTTAATGCATTTGACTTCTTATACTAAATGCAGAGTGTGCAGGACATGGAATTATTGTCTTCTTGAAATTTAAACCATATATAATCTTTAAGCCAAATTTTTTGAAAACATCGATTTCAGTTTTTTTCTTTCCGCTGGTGCTGGGCTGATCTGATACAGCCGATGTTTCACTTTCATTGGGATTTTGATCCGGTGCTGACTTATCTGCTGGACAATCAGTTGAACTCGTAGAAGACGATGTTTGACTTTCGCCACCGTCGTCCGCAGTTTTTTTTGTTTGTTTTTTTTGACTTCGCAAAAAAGTCAAACATCGTTCTTTTTCTATTCGAAGTCATTTTGAGGTCTAGTGCAAGCACCGAATGAAACAACGCATACGATTGGTTGAAACTTGCTCAGATGACGCAATGAACCAATCAGGTTCGCTGATTCACCTGCCTAACGACCGCTTAGCAACAAAAACAGCTGTTTCCGATAGAGCGGTTACAAACTGATTCGCGCCATTACTTTATCGATAAATGGACGATTCGCCCCCGCGGAAAAACGGACGCGCCCAGCGGCCCATCTATGGGAATTTCTCTGCGCCATATGGATTTTTTAAGCGCCAATGGCGCAAGGGCGCGGCCTTGGCAGAACACTGTTTGAGATAAATTTCTTAGCACTGTTTTGATAGTACAATGTAGAACCCTTGATTTTTGTTTTGGGGCCCTTAATGAAAGGAAATAGTGAGTGATCCACCAACTCTTATTCTTAAAGCATCAAACGCAGCCAAAAATGATGCATCTGAAAATGTCTGCTTAATCCATCTGCTGCACATATTTGATAACATTATTGGTTTATATAAGTATAGAGGCAAACGACATTCATAAGCATTATAAATACAACATCTGAGAGTTTGAAGCAAGAAAAGCATTTGTTTTTCAGCATTTTTGTATTTATGAGCAGTTGAAATTTCATGCTCAGTTGAGTTGAATATAACCTCAGGGCTTGATTGTTTGCAGGTTTTAACTGAGGAGAATCTTGATCAGCTAGATAACCTCTACAAACTGATCAGTCCTACAAGAGATGGCGAGAAAGACTACCATACTTCATTGTCACAAGCTGCAGATCACATATTTTGCCTGCTTGAAGGAAAGGAGCGACCAGTCGTCGGAACAACCTACAAGGAATTGAAAGAACTTCTCGTTCTTATTGCACAGTGTGGCTATTTTGACCGTGCGCCACACAGCGGCGAGGAGGAGGTTGGGGAGGAACAAGCAGAAAAAGAGTTTGAGGTTGTGCTACACGAAGATCTGCCAGCACCAGAATCAGAGGAGGTTCAGTCGTCGTTACCACCAGAAATCCTTCAAGAGCCAGAAGTAGGAGGGGTTCTCCCACAGACTGAGTTCACAGAGAATGAGGCCGAGCTAGATGTACAAGGGCAGGTAAGAACAAAAATGAGCCTCGATGAGCCGTCAAAACCTGTCTTTGGGGTTTCCGACAAAGCGAGACTAAAACCAGTCTCCTAATTCAGCTACAGAGACTAGCTAGAAAAATTGAAATTTCGCACAATGTATAGACAGTTTAGATATGATACTTTCAAACAGCGAACAACAAAGGTTCTGATCAGTCTGCGCATATGGGTCTGCGCCTTTATTGTTTGCAACCCCCAATGACAGGTTTTTTTCGCCAAGGCCAAAATTGAATAACTTTCAACAAACATGGATTTAAACCCCAGATCCAGGTCGGCCTATAGATTATGGGTAATTAAAAATCAATTTTCTTATTTCTCAACGAAAAACATACTAGTATATGTTGTGGGTACTCAAAAGAACCGTCTCAATGAGACCTGTTTTTGAGCACCCAAAATACATGTTTTAATTGATGGATAAGAAAACATTTTCAATTTACACCCAAATTTTATGTTTGAATAGACCTATGTAGATTCAGATAAGCAAGTTTTGTGCCTAAAATTAATTTTAATCCTTCATGCATTTTGGAGGCTCAAAAGAACATTCTCATATGGGCAATTCTTTTGAGTACCCAACAGACAAGCAAAAATTTTGAGTGTAAAAATCTAAACTTGTGAGTAATTTCTTATCCACGAGTTTAAAGATGTGATTTGGGTGCTCTAAAGAAATATTTCATTGACATTTCTTTTGAGAACCCCACAACACGTTTTAGTTAAGAAATAAGAAAAATGATTTTCAATTGGTATTTAAAGGACTTTCTCAAAGTACAGTCTATCAGTAAAGAACAAAAAAGACATTTTACAGTTTTCTGTATATATGGTGATAATTCCACTAAAAGATATAGAAATATTCTTAGGCATGAATTAGAATTAAAGTGGATAAAATTATTACAGACACCACATCCACTTGGTTTTAATGATAATATTTACCATGAGGGTAACATTTCTAGATTACCTGATTTTGATGTTTTTTCTCTTTTAGATATCCGTAAACGTAATAACCGATCTCATGGTAAACGCAAAAATGGAAATTTAAAACGCAAAAATAAACATGTTTTAACTCTTTCAGAATTAAGTATCATCTTAAAACATTCTGGCCGACATATGGCCCTTTCACGTTTAGTAACTCTTTCTATATCTTCACTTTGTAATTTGGATATTGAGGCTAATAAATTCTATGATAGAACTCATAGACTTTATGATGCAGCAATTCTTACCCGGTGTTACACTCAACATGCTCTTCGGCCATATATAGATTCAGAAATTAATCATATTAGACATTTTATCAAAATTCAATTTGTCAACAAGGGGATTGAATTCATTAACTTACCCAGTATATTTAAAGATAAATCTGTTATCTCTTCTATTCCTACTTATTTTGAAAATAAGGAATCCCCTATCATTTGTTATAAGTATAATAAACCTATTCGTAGTACTGTTTTTAACTATAACAAATTAGTAACAGAACTTGATATCGAAAATTCTATTCCTGACTCCTGAGATTGCATAGACTCTAAGTATTGCTATCAACCTGCTGGTCATATAGTCACAGGGGATTTAAAAATCATAACTGATTCAAGAATTCGGTCTATTATATGTAAGGGACCTAAATATAGGTTTCCTGTGCAAATAGACTTCAAATCATGTCGTGAGGAAATTGCAGGAGCCTTACAAGAATTTTGTAATCGCTGGTGTAAACGAGAGCATGTTGAGTCTAATGCCTTAAATAGTTGGAAACTAAATATTTTTACAATTATTGATGGTAGAATTTCATTTTATTGCAACAATTTAGATCTTCTACCACCTAAACCTAAATTCACCTTTAGACACTTGAAGAAAGGGATCCAGGAATTCCATAGGAAGTTTGTTTTGGCCCCCGCAGATAAGGCTGCTAACAATGTTGTGGTGGTTTGAAAAAGATACTATATTAACACCCTAAAGCAAGAACTTAGCACTGCCAAAACATATGAGCATAACATGCTTGATGAGACGTCTATCGTTGATAGGCATCGATGCCATATGGCAGCTAAGTTTGGGTTGTTTGTTGATGAGGACCATAGCAAGCTTCCTACGTTATACTGGTTACCTAAACTTCATAAACGACCCTATAAGTCACGTTTTATTGCTAATTCTAGTGCTTGTACAACTACTGAGTTGTCTATTCTTTTGACTTCTTGCCTCACTGAGTTTAAAAACCATGTCATTAAATATTGCACAACAGTTTATGAAAGAAATGGTAAAAATTTATTTTGGTCTATTAAAAATTCAGGTGAAATTCTTAATAAATTGAAGTCTAGAGGTTTTCTAGCATCTGGTTTGTCTACATATGATTTCTCTACTCTCTATACTACATTGCCTCATAATCTAATAAAAGAAAAACTAACAGAATTAATTGAACAAACATTTAACAGAGAGGGCTCACTTTATTTGGCTTGTAATGATAAAAATGCCTTTTTTAACTCTGAACAACCTAAACGATATAAATTGTGGTCATGTCAGAAAATGTGTGATGCGCTCCATTATCTTTTGGACAATATATTTATAAGATTTGGCTCAAAATTATTTAGACAAATTGTTGGTATTCCGATGGGTACTAATTGTGCTCCTCTTGTTGCAGATTTGTTTTTGTTTTGTTATGAGAGAGACTTTATGTTATCTCTGTCAGACAATAACCAAGCTGATATTATTGAAGCTTTTAACTCTACCTCCAGATATTTAGATGACTTACTTAATATTGATAATCCTTATTTTGAACAAATGGTAGATCAGATATATCCCACTGAACTTCAGTTAAATAAGGCGAATTCTTCTGATACTGAAGCTCCATTTTTGGACTTGAACTTGTCAATAACAAATGGCATAGTTTCTTCTAAAATTTATGATAAACGGGATGATTTTAATTTTGAAATAGTAAATTTCCCATTTCTTGATGGAGATGTTCCTCGCTCTCCTTCCTATGGTGTATATATTTCTCAACTTATTCGTTTTGCTAGAGTGTGCTCTAATGTTGATGACTTCAACAACAGAAACAAATTTTTAACTGCTAAATTATTAAAACAAGGTTATAGATATCATAAAATTCGAAAAGCATTTTCTAAATTCTACTACAGACACTCAGAGTTAATTGTTAAATACAACATTGGGTTAAAAACTCTTCTGCAACAAGGCATATCAGAACCTATATATTATGGTGATTTAGTCTATAAATTCAAACGAATTGTTGGAAAGCCTAATTTTAGTGATCAATTCAAAAAGATAGTAAAACGTTATATAAGGGGTGGATATAATTTGGATATCATGCGACAGTCTGCATGCCTAGTTTTAAACCCAATCATGTTTTATAGCTATGGTTTCCTCTTTAATTGCACGACGGTGGGTCAGGCCTCAGACTCTATGACGGCTCTGACGTAAAGCTTTAATCAGTGGGTTGGTGCCTGATGCTTATCTGTAGCTGGACCCACCGTGGCTCAACTTGAGGTTTTCTTTAGCTCTGACTATCTGTGAGTCATGAGCCCTTTTCTTTGTTTCATCATGGAGTGTTAATTTGATTAGAGTGTTTTACATGATGATACATTGCATTAGTTAGATGGCCTCCATGCGAGCTGAACATTTCTTGTACTTCAACAACAGCAGAATCTAGGGCGAAGATTTGGTACCAGTAAAATGCATTTAAGCCCCCCGGTGGCTTAGGCTGCTGTCCGTTCTAAGGCGGTGGTTCTGTTGTTGTTGACTTTTTGTTTATTGTTACTCCCATTGTGGGAGTCTGTAATTGTTCTATGTACTGTTGTACGTTACTTTATGTCCATTATAGTATTGCAATCATCTTGATGGGGAAGAGAGAGCTGATTGCTTTGCTTAATTTGTCTTCCTGGTGTCTAGTGATGGTTGAGCGGCTCTTCCTCACGGTGCCACGGGGTTGTCTGCAGTTTGTGATTGTGGTATTTCCTGATCATACTCACTTACTATTTCTGATTATAATTCAGGACTGTGTATTTTATTCACTGAGCCAAATTAGCATTCATATGATTAGGGAGACATTCGACTGTAACATGCAAGATCAATTAAAACTATCTTTTAGCCCTAGCTATAGTTATCGCAATAAGATAATTTCAAGAAAAATTAGCACAATGTTTGCTCTGGGCATGCGCAGAAGTAAACTTTTTCCTCATGATAATCTTTGTTGTTCAGACATTAAGAAAATCAACACAAATTGATAATTTATTCAGATTCTGGTTCAAAATTTGAGTTTGAAATTGATCTTGTAGCAAATCATCTCTATTTTGATTAAGGTATAGTGATTTTCTTTTTTTGTTCAGTATATATCTTGAATAAACATCTGGTAATTAAAGGACTTTCTCAGAAAAGATTTTTTGGCTCCAAACTGTATATGTCATACTAGTAGCAACCCCAGCTGCGCCAGATATCGGTTAAGAATGGTGGAAAATACCATACCACTGCAGTCTATATCCATTTTGCATAAAAACTGTTTTGAAATTCCAAATATTATTTACATGTATTAATTGAAAATAAAATGGGCTTTCAGAAGATACCTTGTTTGTGGTCATTGAATTTCCAATAATTACTTAATTGACAGGTAATTATCGATATTGTTGGTAATTAACACCTGAGATGAATGGTGGCTATTTTAGGCGCGAAAGTAGGACGGTGTATGCAAATGAACTAGCATGCGACAAAAGCATGGTCATTTGCATAATTAAAAATAGCACAACCAATCAGATGAGATGTTAGGCTATCCCATGGTATGTGCGCTTAGTCGCTACGACCTCCCAAACTTATGTTATATTTAGTGAAAGTCTGGGCAAAATCGGTTGAAAACTGTTTGGTAAATCACCAAAGCGCACAAAAGATCGTTTTCTATACCTTATTCCCTTTCTAACCATGTATATTTTGTGGTATTTCAAGTTAATTTACCGACCCGCACGGCGGTTCAAAGGTCATGACCCTCACGGAAATCCCCAATTCTGACTTGTAAACAACCGACGCCATCTTGAATTTTAGCTACCGGTCAATAAATTATCAAAGTTTATCTCAAAAGTTAAGTGAAACTAATTGGCCCCATGCACAAAAGGTGTTACAGAAATGATATTTATCCCTTATATTTAATATTTAAATGAAAAATATCCCTCATTTTTTTATCTTTCCCGTTTTTTTTCTATTTTCCCACAGTACCCAAAAACGCATTGTGAAGCCGATCTCGCTTGGAGATTTTTCAATTTGCCAAGTGCAATGTCTATTTTGCCTATCACTGCATTAATAAGACACAAAATCGCTGCAGAAAATCATGAATTGGCCATTCAAGTATAAGACTGTTATGAATTTGATACAATTTGATAATGATTCAAGCTAAATTTGGACAGTTTCACAGACTTCAGAAACGACCATCGGCAGACATATATAAATGTGTAACCTATATTCGGACAGTACCAAAATTCGTACATTCTATCAATTTCTTTTTCTTCTTCATTTTTCCCCCCCCCCAAAAAAAACCAAACAAGACTGGGTCACCCCAATGAAAGCCCACAATGGAAGATTCTTGGGCAATTCTGTAAATGGTTCAAAATCAATTTGTATTAAAACAGGGTTTCATCCCAGAATACGCATCATCTCTGTAGACATTTGCTACTTAAAGAATACAAGCAAAGTGATGCTATATGTATGAAATACAAACATGACAAAGAAGTCTTATTAACACTTTCCTTGCTTGAGGCAACTTTTGTTGTCTGTTGGTAACCTTTACTGATAACAGCTTGAACCCAAATCAGTTTGAACCCAGATCAGGACTAACAGAATCTCCATCTGAACCATTTGACCCTCTAGCTGATAGTGTTCCACAATGATTTTTTTTCAAAAAAGTCAATTTCATTTTCCATATTTTAACACACATACAATGTACATATACCTTTAAAGATCAGTTTTACATTACATACATATGAATTCAAAGATCAGTTTGAACCCAGATCAGCTAGGACCTACAGAAAGTTGGTCCTGATTTGAATCCCTTGACCGTTTGATACTCGTTGTTCCAGAACTGGGCCAGAAGTATTTTTGTAAAAGTCAATTTCATTTTCTGTATTTTAACATACATACATATAAATCCAAAGATCAGTTTTAACATACTTACAAATCAAAAGATCAGTAGCACCGACAGAACATCGTTCCTCATCTGGATCCAAACCGTTTGACATTCAGCCCAATTTCTGGTAGTGTTCCAGAAATAATTTTTGGAGAAGGGCAATTTATTTTCCTTATTTTTAACGTACATAAATCCAATTTTTGAAATATTTCAACTTCATTTGTTTCATTGGGCTTTTAGCCATCCAAGATATTTCATTCATGTGGAGTCGAGTTATTGCACTTCTTATTCTGATCAGAACCAACAAGAGGTTCTCTTAAATTTATTCAAATTCATATGTAGTGAAATGGGACAGAGACGAGTGAAAGACAAGACAAACACTGTATATGAATGTTTTAAAGTATTCATTTTTATATACTTTTATGCTTATTTACATGTTCTGCATAAATTATAACACTTTGATACCATATACAGATGATTTTTAAAATCTGTCCTACATCAGTGTGAACGGAAAAAAAAATTACACACAAAAGTGCTTCATATATTATTGAATAGCTTCTTTGTTTTAAGAGATACAGCAAAAGCAACATAAAAAATGAACTGGGCAGGAAAAAATACATATATACTGAAAGTTTCATAAAGATATCTTGAAAAATAAAAAAGTAATAACAATTTCTTTAAAATTCTGCGACGCGTCGGGTCCGTCGCGGCACACTAAAATTCAGCATCCAGTATAGCAGAAAAATTCCAGAAAATGACTGATTTTCCGGGTATTAAAATTGTTGTAACTTTGGTTCTAGTAAAGGTATCTTCAAAATCTAAACTGTTTTGTGCAGCTTTTCACAAGCTGCATTAGATGGGTATTGAATAAAAGCATTATTTTACACTTAAAAAAACAGCTGGGGTTGCTAATACTAGTCACACATTCATGCTTGCTACGCGGTATAGAACAGCAGGCTTTCAAGCGGGCCCTACTTTTCCTATTTTTCCTACTTTCCCTACTTTTTTTATTTGCTCCTACTTTTCAGGGCTACTTTTTCTTGAAAATGCCCTACTATCCCTACTTTTTCACTCTAAAATGTCATTTACGCATAAAAATCGATATAACATTTTCCTAGCTCGACTAGCTCGCTCGGATTTTTTTTAAAATTAATTACTTTTTTTTTTCAAGGGCTGCTATTATTTTAAACATAAAGGTATTTCTGTTTAGCTAGTACTATTGTCACAACTATTTTCCTGCTTATTTACTGTGAGTTTTTTTCTAACAACTCATTGTGATGAATTTAGTTCTTGAAAAGCCCTACTATCCCGACTTTTTTACACCAATAATCCCTACTTTTTCACTACTTTTTCCAAATTTTTATCCCTACTTTTTCCCTACTTTTTTGTTGAAGGGTACTTGAAAGCCTGGAATAACTGCAACGTGTTGGTTGCAATGCACCATATACCATTGACTCACAAGGATTGGTATGCTATTAAGCATCAAACAAAAGAAACAAAAACATCTCAGTGTCTTTTCAAATCAATGCTGGTGATGAACAAAATTTGGAACTATCCCGTAAGTTTAAACATTTGTTTTGAGTGCTCCAAAGAACTGTTTCATCAACTGCTGGTAGACGCAGAGATTTTCATAGACCTGATTTGGGGCCGAATATAGGCCCCTTTCCAATTCAAAAATGAGCAAAAACATCCCAAAACAGTGTATATCATTCCCAATTTCTTAGTTCTACTTTTTGGTGAAAATTTTACGAAAATCCGAACAAAAAGAGCAAAGTCACAGATGCAAGAAAATTTGCATAAAATGTGAATGAAAACATGTTTTCATATGAAAACATGTTTTCATTTAAGAAATAGATCAGCTCCAGCAGTGAATTGTTGAGTAATAATTCACTGTTTGGAGGTCAGTTGTAAAGAAAATCAAATCACGAGCCCGTAGCGCGAGTGATTTATCTTCGTACAACTGACCGACAAACAGTGAATTATTACTCAACAATTCACGCACTTGAGCTGATCTATTTCGATTCTAACACACAATAAACAACGAAAACACATTAGAAGTCTTCAGCTTGTTTCAACTTTTCGCCATTGCACTGAAGAACTCCCGCCAATACTTAGACTACGTCTGGTACGTTTACATGTAATTGTAAGGTCTGGCAAGCGTAAAAACGACATAACACCGTCTAACGCCATGAATGACGTCATTTTCCAGTGATGTCAGCTATCACACACTTTAGCTGTGAATTATTGTCCGATATATCACAGTTTGTTACCGTTGGCTCTATAGGCGAGGTGTGTTAGAATCACATTTTTATGCAAATTTTCATGAGTTTTAAAAAAAAAAGGCAATTAAAGCAACAAATGCTAAACACTGCCAATTTCCTATATACTTTTTAATCCATTTAAAATGGCGGCCCAGTTCTTTTAGACTGCATCAAATTTTCCCAATTTTGATGATGCAACTGCTTTTTTCCCCCAAAATCAACAGGCCTCAGAAAGGTAGGAAAATCCCCAAGACAATTTATGTGACATAAATATCAATCCTTGTTTCCCTTAAAATCAAGAGAGATATCACAAAATCTGTCGTTTGCTGCAGTCATGATTGGCTGGGAGCCGGACAAAACATCTCGGGACAAAACATCCCATGCCATTTTTTTACACCCCGGACAAAACATCCCACAAAGATTTGCCACCCTGGACAAAACATCCCACGCTGTTTTTGTCACCCCGGACATAACATCCCATGCCATTTTTGTCACCCCGGACATAACATCCCATGCCATTTTTGCCACCCCGGACAAAACATCCCATACTCAGACTGCTTCTTCAGGGTAAGTCTCATTTGTGACCTTCATCTACTATGACATGTACTAGCAGTGAATGCCCTAGTATGACTGTCCAAATGATATAAACTAGATCTTAAATTGATTGAAAGGCAGTTTCACAATGTAAATAGAATTTAATTAAAGATAATTATATCTTCTTGTGACAAACAACTAAATTTGTGTGTTAAGAAGCCAATTACATCTTAAAAGAAATCATTTACAGTTTGGGTCAAACAAACTATTATAATTGAGAAACATATGTCTAATTAGTCTAATTATCTATCTACCTTTGATCTCCAATCATTTCAATAGGTATGGTACATTAAGAATATCAACAATAATAGTGGCAATTAACTAAATGGGCTGTTTTATGCACTTTCATAGGCTTTAAACAGAGTGTGGGATGTTTTGTCCGGGGTGGCAGAAGTAGCATGGGATGTTTTGTACGGGGCGGCAAAAATGGCATGGGATGTTTTGTCCGGGGTGACAAAAACTGCATGGGATGTTTTGTCCGGGGTGGCAAATTGATGTGGGATGTTTTGTCCGGGGTGGCAAAAAATGGCATGGGATGTTTTGTCCAGGGATGTTTTGTCCTACATTCTGATTGGCTCATTATGGGTTCACTTGTGAAAGTTATTGAATGAAACTTTTGTCTGTTTCTCAAAGCAGGTCGGCAATCTTCCAGCAGAAGCTGATTCATTTTTCTCAGCAAACACACAGACAGTTCAACAACAACAACAAGAAGCAATAGCGTCAGCAGTATTCCAACGGCAACGTCCATTCCAGGAAATTGTCTCTGAGGTGCAGGGCAACTTCAACTTTCTCCAGGAATCTACAATCGACATGGAATGTAAGAGAGAATTTTGTAAGCAAACCTCATTTAAATCTCCTCTTTTCTAAATGCTTTATTTTTTAAGTACTACACTCCTCCCAAATCTTTTTATCCTGTTAACCTGCAGCATTCCAGTTGTAGGCATGTATTTTCAGAGTGGAAAACTGGATCCTTGATCAGATAGTTTTGTCAGAAGTCAGCTTTTACAAAGCCATCTTATCTGGATCTACAGTGTTTTCAAAAAAGGAATAAATCCATACAGCATGACAAGGGAATGCCAACTGAAGTTTTTGATGATGTCAGATTTTAGCTTTTGTTGCAATTTGTTTCAGGCAGTGGAATTTTGGAGCACTTCAAACTTGAAATTACCGGGCCGCTGTCCAGGGTGTCGCGAGTTCAATCCCGGCCAGGTCCCATACTTTCATGGAGATTGATCATGAAATAATTTTTATGGCCATTCTCCTCCCTTTCGCTGAGTCAAGAAGGGTTGTTGTCAGTTACAAGCCAAAGTATGTGCACGAAGTACTGGTTAACCGCTTAGTCAAGTTTGCTCAGGAAAAAAGTGTGGTTAGGTGAACTGACCATCCCAACATGACCATAGCTGTTGACTGGGACGTAAAGCAACAAACCAAAACAAAAAAAATTGAATTCAGAATTAGGACTTTTCAAAATAGTAATTTGATTACCTTTGAGATAAAATATTAGCAATAAAAAATAATGCATTTGTGATATTTTATATCAAGAATAATCAGTTCATGTGTAGAAAATCCATAATAACTATACTTTCTGACCTTTTTCCACAAGCACATATGTGTGTTACACAGTGGCTCAGTTGGTAGAGCATTAGACTGGGGATCGAAGGGTCACTAGTTCAAGAATCTGCCAGGGGAATCATTGTGTAGTGTACTTGAGCAATTGTTGGCATTTTAACATTTATTAGTATCATAAATACAACTTTTGAGAGACTTAAAGTAAGAAACTTCTTCATTTGTCAATATTTTAGTTTTTGTGAGCAGATGAAAGCTCAGACCCAACATCAGGCATCTAGCATCAATAGCTGGCTATAAATGATGTTTAACTCTTTATCTCCAAAAAAAAAACAGAAAAAAAAAACAAAAAAAAAGCAAAAAAAAAAAAAAACAACTCTTTATCTGCTAGTGTCATCTGCTAATGACCTTTGCAAACAGTTTGTACCCTGATCAGGCCGAACAGAATGTCCGGCTTGATCTGGATCCAATTTATTTGACACCGAATGCAAATGGTATTTCTGAGAAAAAAAAATTCCCCCAAAAATATTTTGAAAACTGCCATTAGAAATTTTCCAGCATGAAGTTTTAAAAAACGATTGCACATATGTGATAAGTAACAAAACCCCAATGGCCATTCATCAATTTTTTTATTTTATTTTCTTCGTTGCAGTCCCCGTTTTCCCAGGTCTTTGAGTTAAAGTACTTGCTAAGTTTAGAATCAACAACTTTCATTTCTAGTTTTGATATATTTCTTTCGTTGCAGCTCCACACATGGATCCAGCTGTCGTAGCAGCACACCCTATGCCAACAGCACCACCCATGGCACGACCCCCATCCACACATACTCCAGAGGCTCTTTCTCAGTCTGGATATGCCTCACAATACAGTGAACAACAATCCCTTGAACACGACCCACAGAGTGTTGACCCCTCAATAATATCACAACAAACAGTTACATCAGTGCAGTCTCAAGACTTTACGAACTCTAGTTTCGGGCAGAGTTCGTTAACACAGACAATTCCCGGAGATTCACGGTTTTCGAATGCAGTGTCGGATTCTAGTGCTGGAACAATGTCACATAAAGTGTTAGGACAGAGTGGAACGGATTCCACATTATCACAGTATGAAATTCCTCCATCAATACCGATGCCACCAGGACACGAAACTTCTCAGGTCGGTATTTAGGCGAAAAATAAATTGGCCAGCTCATGAGATTTTGATTCTTATTGTATAAGGCCAAATAAGAAAATAAGTGTTTTGGGTAAAGGGTCTGAAAATTTTAGGTAGGGTAGGCTCAAACAATTGTTTTTCTGGGAAAAAAAATATAACTATAAGCATTTTGAAATGCTTGAAATTATATTTTTTTTCCAGAAAACCTGGAAAAAATCCTAGGTTTCACCAGTAAATTTAGGCAGGGTCGGGCTACCCTATACACAGGTATTTTTTTTAATTAACCTAAGCAAGCTGCAAAAGCTCAGATGAGACTGTACAAATGCACAGTCTCGCCCATGGTTTTCACTGACTCCATGGGTGAGAGTTTTCAGGATCATTCCTGAATTCAGGATTTTGAGGCTGACTCTCCATATAAAGTGAGCCTCAAAATGCTGAATTGGAAGAATTATAATAGGTTTTCTTGTTTATATACAGTCAGTTTGAAGAAAATTGGCCATTTAAACTTGAAATTGTGTTAATTCAGTGGGCATACTGCAAGTTTTAAGATTTGAGTTTCAAAAGTTCAGGATTTTGGAAATTTTGAACTTTCACCCATTTGAACTGTACTGAGTATTAGACTCCCTAATTTCTGCTGCGACCCCTGAGAAAATATCTGTACATCAGTTGGGACTTCAAAATAAATTAAAATCTTAGTTCTAATAATTAAGCTGCATTTTTGGCTATTTTTTGTGTGACATGTCTGATAAAGATGGATTTTTGATAAAACACTGCAAGTAGCACTTAGTGCAAAAGTTACTTACAGTTTTTCATGAAAAATCGAGAGCATTTGATTTCTTTTTTTCAGAGAATCAAAATTCCTCCCTGTAAATGGCAATCCATTCTTTGCAATAAATTATCAGCACTGTTTTGATGAATGAATCAAAGGATGACCCTTGATTTATACTTTGGAACGGTGATGTCGTTACATGAGAGTGAGAGAGTCCCATGGACTCTTAGAATTAATTGCTTAGGGTAAACCCTGCAAAACCCTAAGAGTCACATGAGCCTTTTCTAAATGCACAATCAAAGTAGGGACACAGATGAGTGCCAAACTACAGTTGTGTAGGCCCTTAGTGTACATTTATAAAGAGTGTGATAAGTACCAATTTCTTATCTGCGATTCATTCATTTACAGTTTTATCCCTTTGGGTTCTTAAGACCTGCTTGATTCCACATCAGGTATGTCAGTTACAAGCGGAAATATGTGCATGAAGTACTTGTTAACTGCTTAGTCAAGCTTGCCCAGGAAAAAAAGTGTGGTTAGGTTAACTGACCATCACGACATGACCATAGCTGTTGACTTGGACGTAAAGCATCAAACCAAAAAATTGATTCCACTGTCATAGAGCGAAAATATTTCAAACTGCCCCAGCTGAGAATCAAACCCAGGTTGCTGTGTCTACAGGCAAACACTCTACCATGTCACTGTAAAAGCCGGCTTCTCCGGCAATAGGGGGCTATACCAATGTTCAATCTAGAGGATGGCCCTTTTTCATCATATGGCTCCTTGGTAAAGCTTGAGCGGGCCATCTTTTACATTGTGTGAATGGATATATATTTGGCTGTTTTATTTTCATCTGAAATAAAATGAAAATGACCCCCTTAAAAATTTCCTAGATTGAACACTGCTATACTCCCAGTTATTTTATCCTTTTAGGAATGGAGCAGTGATAGTTGGATGGTCCCTGCATTGAGGTTTCTTTAGCTGGGCTGTAAAATATGAAAATTGTTTGTTACAATTTTACGCTCAAAAAGTTTTCCTTTCAATCTGAACACATGGGTATAAGATTTCGGGATTGTTCCATAGAAAGTCAGCCTCAAAATGCTGAATTCGGGAGATTATAACCATGATAATAGCTTCTTCATTAGTTTTCAGTTTATCAAAACACAATTATTTGTTTTTTTAGTCATCCTGCAAGTTGTAACATTTGAATTTCTAAAGTTCAGGAATTGGGACATTTTGAACTGTCACCCATGTGAACCTATGAGTATGTGCAGGTTTTGTTCTTGTTTTGTAGGACACAGAAGAACCCCATAATGAGAAGAAACAATCATCTTTTCATATGAATCCAAATGCTAATGTATTCCAGTCTCAGTTGTACCGACAGAATGACCCCGGAGCAGAAGATGACGAAAATACCGACAGTAAATCAAACGATACATCCAGCTTCCAAGGTGGGTTGATGTAGAGCTTTGCACAGGCTTGAAAAGTACTTATTATAGAGGCCCTTTTTGAACAGTCCTTGAAAATCTGCCTTGTAAAGTACTGGAAAATCTTGAAAACTCCCAAGAATTATACAGGGCGTGCAGTGGCTCAGTAGAGTAATTGTCTCCAGCTCGAGAGGTTGCGGGTTCGAGCCTCAGTGAAGTCACTGCCTTGTGTCCTTGAGCAAGACACATTAATCCTTGCTTAGTACTGGTTCAACCCAGGAAGACCCGTCTGGACATACCTGGAAAATTGTTCACTGGGACGTAAAGAATCAAATCAAACAAATAAATCCATGAATTTTACTATTTTCTGTAGGGCTTAATACTGTTAATGGAGTCCTAAAACAGTATAAAATTTTGTGCCTTACTTTTGTTGGAGCATATGCTGCACCAAATAAAAACACAACAATTTTATACTAATTTTCTAATACTAGGGTGTAAAAAAAAAGCTTGTAGTCATTGAAAACCGTAGGAGCGTCGTTTAGAAGCTAAAATATGTTGTCTGTTGCTATTTCTTGGTGGAACCTAAAGGAATAACATTAATGTGTTCATCATTGCTCCTTTTGTCTGCATTTTTCGACAACAGATTTAAAATAAATGGTAATCTACAACAGGATTTACAAAGGAAAACTGCTCTTCCACTCCAAAGGGAAAAAAATCTTTTCCCTTACTATAAGTCATCTAATGTGTCTGCTTTCTAAGGCCAGGAAAAAAAACACCCTATGTAAGGTTTCCCCATCCCTACGAAGAAAAATGTCCCCTCCGCTATATTTTTTCCACTTCGATCTAGAAAAATCTGTGAGCGGTAGTTTTTGGCCGTCAAAATAAACATATATTTTCGTTTTTGAGCATGCTAAGGCCAACCTTAGAAATATTTTTGTTTCCCCTTACCCGACCCTGTTTAACCGGTATGGGTCGGTCGGTCGGAAAATTATTTTATTTTACTTCCCAAACTCGATACCCATTAAACTTAATTGCAAATAGTCCTACTTTAGGCAATAACATTAAATACACAAACAAATTGCAACTAAAAATATTTTTTAAATATAACGCTGTTTACATTGGACAATTTTATAAGTTAGCAAATTGCCAATGAATTTTAAAAAATAATTCTAGACTGAAAATTGAAATAAATTTTTTGGGGTAGGGCCTTTTTTCAGGGTCGGTCGGGTAAGGGGAAACAAATAAAATTTTATTTTAGGCCTAAAGGATATTGGACTATATTTTCAGTCCTAAAATATCCACTTATCTAAAAAGAAATATCAGAATTTGTCCTCTGCTGTGGTTGTAGGGGCTAAACCTGACATTGCTGATCTTCAACATTGTGTTTGCCATTAAAGAGTCTAGCATGACTGCACCAGAAGACAAATTTTGTGATAATAGACTCTTTTCACATTGTTAGTGCGCATGCGCCAAACTGTCTCGTTCCGCGTTATCTCCGCGAGAAAACACGTTAAGGGGCAACCTTTATATGGCTGCCTTACATTACACAATGGTATATGGAAAACAATTAAAAGAAAAATAAATTTCGCAAATAAAGACTGGACAAATATTAAAATTATATGATAAATGTAACAAATGTAACGAAAATAAGCGATTAATTCCAATATTCCGAATATTAGCGATCAGAAAGATATCTAAGCATCCATTTTTTCCAAATGAGCGGGTACATTACTGTGTTGGTCACACATTATAACTTACACTGTATCAATAATTTCCTTCCATATAATGCGTATGCGAACAGTAAAGAGTCTGGTAAGTCTAATGTTAATCAATGTCTACATGGTCTATGATTACATTCCACACACTTGGCGTCTTGGTTAAAACACTTTAAAGGCCATCCCGCGAAAAAGCTGTCTTGCGGGTTTCTGACTGAGTAAGACTCAAACCAGTCTGTTCAGCTACAGAGACTAGCTAAAAATAAAATTTTGCATTAAGCAAGTTTAGATAGTATACTTTCCAACAATTGAACAATAAAGGCGCTGATCGGACTGCGTGGGTACGAAGACAGACATGCGACTTTGATGTTCGCATGCACCAAAGTCAGGCTTTCTCGCGTCGAGGCCCATTTTAATATCTCCTACTGTGCATCCGGTCCGTTAATCCTATGTCTGAGACCCTTTAAAAGCAATAAAAGCACATGTGCCTGGCACGGGCACGATTGATTTATGACGTGATGTATCGTTTTCTTTAATACGTAATAAAAGGCGCCACACAGTCTTAACCAGTGGACTGGTATTTTAAAAAGATAGTACATCCATAATGTGTGTGTACATGCAGCGATGATTCTCGCGAGCCTGCGCATAAGCGGACGTTGTGTAGAAACTCGGACCAAATAAACTGGGCCCGAGGTAGAAATGATGTAATTTAATGGGTCTCTGAATGGAGGTATTTACTGTTCGATTTCGACATTTATCGCATATGCTTAGTCATTATGTGCATCTATCAAGCGGCATACATGCACGTTTCTTTGGTAGCATGCAGTAACATGCGTGCGCTACTGCATGCTTATCTAGTGGGTCCGGAAGCCTTAGATCTTTTTTTCTGAGCCTCCGTCTACATGCACCGCCTTTAAGTGCGCTCAGACACAACAATGGATGCGATGTGTGTGCGTGGTGAGACTGTGCATTTGCCCAGGCTCGTCTGAGTTGTCGATGTTCGCATAACAGACTCGTTTGTCTTATTAGTTGGCATGTGTTTCAAAAAGTTTATGCGATTTCGTGCCCGAAGTTGAAGCGATTTCGTGGCTGAAGAAGCCGATTTTAGCTCGAGATCAAAGTATATTTTACACTAATTAAAGTGAAAAAATACTGAAGACTTATAAAACCGTATATGAAAACATTTATTTATCTGATTCCTAGAATAAGATGACTCATTCTAGCGATGAAGGCCGAAACAATCGGCTTATAAGCATCATTATGTGTTTTGCCAGTGTAACTAATAAGCAATCTGCCCCTTCATTTTCAAAAACAGCTTTATCGATTTTTCAATTGAAGAGCGATTGCTAAGGGAGATAACAATGTGAAAGGGGTCTATTTTCTTCATATATATTTTAGTGGTAAATAAAGCTTTATATTACATGAGAATCATCTGTTAGCAGATAATTCTCATTTAGCTCTGCCTACTGAGTGTCGTCTGTTGATAACCTATATAGACGCAAACAATTTGAATCCAGATCAGGTCGACAGAATGCTAGGCCTGATCTGGATCCAAACTGTTCGACACTGATGGTATTCCTGAAAGAATTTTTAGAAAAAAAGTTAATTTTTAGAAAATCAGCAGACTACAAAAAAAAGTACCCAGTAGGCAAAGAGTTGATATCAAGCTTTATTATATACCTATAAATGATGCATCTTTTGAACTGTCTGTTTTCTGGCTATCTGATACAGAAAGCCAGATCAACGAACTGAGGTTTTCTGATTCCGTATCACTATCCTTTAAAATGAGGCTAACGTCGGTTTCCTTTTTTTGTGGTGACATTATGTAAAGTAAATTTTCACGCATGGAACCAGAGACGGAAAACATGACGATGTGCCATCAAGAAACATAACGTAATGGCAAACGTTCCCGCAATTTTTCTGGAATAAAGACCAAAACAGGTTATAAAATCAGAATAATTTCAGAAAAAGTATATAATAAACATATTATCATAATACTAATTTGATTTGGCGTACAGTATCACGTCTCGTGGATGAGGTCATACCATTGGATCAGCCTTGACGCTTCGCTTCTCTGGTGATCTGATGGTATGACCTCATCCACTCGACGTGATACAGTAAGGCAGATCAAGTTACTATTATGATAATTTGTATTTATATGTCTCAAAGGTATTGAAAAAAAAAAAGGAAAATGTCTGCTGCATTTTTTCAATTTTTTTTTGTCACTTAAGGTTTAACATCTGCTGAAATACTTCAGAAGTATCTTTGACAAATAGTGTAGATCCAGATGAGACTGTAGGAGCAGTCTGATCTAGCCATTCTACTAAATTAGTCGGTAGTGTTGGCAAATATATGGAGCAGACAACTTGAGCAGATGACATTTTCAGATGCATTTTTGTAGGCACTTTAAAGGTAAATTTTATTGCAGGTGGTACATATACAAACAGCAGTAATTACCAACGAGACAACCCACGAGGTGGTCGCGGTGGTTTCCGAGGTGGTGACAGAGGGGGCCGAGGAAGAGGTGGGATGAGTAATGGTTACTCTAGAGGTGGAGGACGGGGAGGAGATAGAGGATACAGTGGTAAGGACAAATAAAAAATATCTGTGTTTAGGGTAACCTGACCCTACCTAAAGGACCTCGGACAGTCTTAATGAACAATTGCCCATAAAAATGGCAAAAGAAAAGTTTCTAAGAAAGTGCTATTTTTTCCATGGAAAGGATAGTAGTTTCAACCCTCGAATCATCCGCAAAAATGTTTTTCTCATCGGACGTGACCGATTTAGAAATATGTTTTTTTTTGTCTTGTGTTTGCTATGCCTTTGTGAGCATCTGTTTATATGTGCCTTGTGGTCACCTGGTGGGAAAGGGCTGACCTCTTGGTTCTCGTTTGTGGTGTCCTACTGTGAGTTTGTCACTTTCCCATTGGTATCCTGGGTCAGGTGTGGTACTTGATTGTATCCATTCCTGATCTTTGCACCCTTACTTACTTTGAAAACTCTGTTTCTGCTATTCAACATATAGAAAATTGAAAACGTTTTACTGAAGTGCTTTCCCTTCGTGCCCGAACTAATCCTTTTGCATATAGTGGTATTTTTACATTTCACAAATTATATAAAAATTGCATGATTGGGGGCGGGCTGTCAAAATGCTCAAAAACAATTTATTATAAAAACTTATTAGGAACTAATTTGTACAAACCTGTAGCACACTGGTCAATGTAAACGCACCGGTGGTTGCTACAACGAGCTGGTGGTTGCATTTTTCAGCACATGTGGTGGCGTAAAAGGTAAAAAAATATATACCTAATGACTTTATGATTTATTTATTAACATGCATTTATTTTATTTGTGATGACACCTGGCGCACAGACCACCGGTAACATTGCAGTTTATGGCTCTGTCAAGCAATTGGTGATTTAATTCATGGTTTGGACTGCAAATCCAACAAATTTTGGAGTTTTGCCGTGACAGGTGCTTTTTTCTAGTGCAACTGCCTAAATTGAGGGGAATATGCATGTCTAAGCACAGCTGTTATCATATTTACATGTAATAACATCCAAAAAAGGATAACCACTTTGTATCTTTTTTCCTAGTAAACTAGCTTACGTTTTATTGAGGAATTTTATTACAACGCACTGGGAGCATTTTTTGACACATTGATACAACGCACTGATGGTTGCCTATATGTGCCATGGTTGCTCACCACAGCATTCACTGTTCTTATAAACGGTGCATAAATCGTTATTTGAGCCAGCACATGATATTTCAGTACCAGGACAAAGACTCAGGTGAGCCTGTGCAAATGTACAGACTCGCCAGAGCCTTCTCTGCATAGAAAAAACAGAGAGTAGTAATCATTTTTGGATGTTATTTCATGGGACTATGATAACATAGCTGCAGCTGTGCTTAGACATGCAGAATTTCCTGAAGTGAGGCAGTTACAATAGAAAAAAGCTCCTGTCACTGTCAAACTCTACAACTGTGTCGGACTTGTCGGTCAAACCATGAATTAAAATGCCAATTGCATGGCAGAGCCATCAACTGCAATGTTTCTGGCGGTTTGTGCGCATTGGGTCATTAAAAATAAAATAAATGCAAGCTTATTAAGAAATCATAGTCAATAGGAGGCATAGATTTTGTGGTTTCTGTACACTGATGAAGGCTCAAGCGTGACTCTGCAAATGTGCAGCCTCACCAGGGACGCTCCAGAGCTAGCCCTGTTCGCACTTTGAGAGTGTTTCCGCCTATTTTTCAGATTGGCCCCAAAACTTTTAATTTAATGAGATTGTTTGTCTGTTATGATGCATTACAATAGTTAAGAAGCCTCCATGTGAGCTTAAAATTTATGGGCTTCAACAACAGCAGAATCTAGGGCAAAGATTTGGTACCAGTAAAATGCAATTTTAGCACCCCAGAGATATAGGCTGCTGTCTCTTCTAAGGCGGTGATTATGTTGTTGTTAATTTGTTGTTGATTGCGACTCCCATTACAGGATTCTGTATTTTTTCTATATTTTGTTACTTTATGTCCATTCTTGTTTTGCAATCATCTTGATGGGGAAGAGAGAGAGCTGGCTGCTTTGCTTAGTTTGTCTTCCTGGTGTCTCATGATTGTTCTATGGCTATTTCTCTCAGTGCCATGGGTTTGTCTGCAGTTTGTGATTGTGATACTCACTTACTATTTTTGGGTGTCATTCTTGTGAACAGCGATGGCTTTGGCGAGTTTGCACATTTGCTTGGTCTAGTCTGAGCCTTCGTCACAGTTCAAAAATCTCATGTGGTGACTCAAATGGCGATTGAATGCCAGTTTGTGCGAGATGCGAAGGATATGGCGAGTCTGCACATTTGTACAGGCTTACCTTAGCCTTTGTCACTGAACAAAATCTCTTGTGCTGCCTTAAATGGTGATTTGCGTGCTATTCACGCCAGCAGGGAATACTCTGGTGAGTCTGCACATTTGCGCAGGCAGTCACTGGACAATGTAATAAATATCAAGATCTCTCGTGCTGGCAGCAAAGGCTCTTTGGAGTCTGCATGTTTGCATAGGCTCGCCTGAGCCTTCTTCACAGTATCGAAATACCATGTGCTGGTTGAAATGGCGATTTTTGTAACGTTTATGTGAACAGCTACTGATGTGGTGAGTTTGCACTAGCAACTACAGGACTTCTGTGCAACCATCAGTGCGTTGTATCAATGCGTCAAAAAAAGCTCCCAGTCCGTTGTAATAAAATTCCTCAATAAAACATTTGCTAGTTTACCAAGAAAAAAACAACAAAGTAGTAATCGTTTTTTTGGATGTTATTTCATGGGAATATGACAACAGCTGCGCTTAGACATGCAGATTTCCCTTAATTTAGGCAGTTACACTAGAAAAAAGCACCTGGCACGGCAAAACTCCAGAACTTTGTTGGATTTGCAGTCCGAGCCATGAATTAAATCACCAATTGCTTGACATAGCCATAAACTGCAATGTTACTGGTGGTCTGTGCACCAGGTGTCATCACAAATAAATTAAATGCAAGTTTATAAATTAAAAAAGTCAACGGGTATAGATTTTTTTTACCTTTTACACCACCACCTGTGCTGAAAAATGCAACCACCAGCTCGTTGTAGCAACCACCGGTGCGTTTACATTGACCAGTGTGTGTAGGTAAATATTATTTTACAATGGCATGTACCAGGGCTTTAGTTGTTTTTTGTCCCTGGAAATAGCAACCGATGCAGAGTGCTTTTTTTATAAAAAAATATGTAAAATCCAGTATTTATGTTTCATTTTGTTTTCTGGCATAGAAGTTTATTGAGATTGGTGATAAAGATTAAGGTCTATACTTGCCTCAGTTTTCTTTGGCGGAAATCTAGTGCTCAGAACATTATATTGTTTTTATCTGACAGGAAACTACCAAGGTTATAACCAGAGAAATGAGTACAGAGACAGAGAAGGTTACCAAGGTTACAGAGATAGTAACTATAATAGAGATAGAGATGGTGGCTTCAAAAGAGGAGGTGGTCCACCTAGAGGGGGCAATAGAGGAGGTAGGTTACCAAGGTTACAGAGATAGTTACTATAATAGTGATGGTGGCTTCAAGAGAGGAGGTGGCCCACCTAGAGGGGCAATAGAGGAGGTAGGTTACCAAGGTTACAGAGATAGTTACTATAACAGAGATGGTGGTTCAAGAGAGGAGGTGGCCCACCTAGAGGGGCAATAGAGGAGGTAGGTTACTAAGGTTACAGAGATAGTTACTATAATAGAGATGGTGGTTCAAGAGAGGAGGTGGCCCACCTAGAGGGGGCAATAGAGGAGGTAGGTTACCAAGGTTACAGAGATAGTTACTATAATAGAGATGGTGGCTTCAAGAGAGGAGGTGGCCCACCTAGAGGTGAAAATAGAGAAGGTAGGTTACCAAGGTTACAGAGATAGTAACTATAATAGAGATGGTGGCTTCAAGAGAGGAGGTGGCCCACCTAGAAGGGGCAATAGAGAAGGTAGGTTACCAAGGTTACAGAGATAGTAACTATAATAGAGATGGTGGCTTCAAGAGAGGAGGTGGCCCACCTAGAGGGGGCAATAGAGGAGGTAGGTTACCAAGGTTAGAGATAGTTACTATAATAGAGATGATGGCTTCAAGAGAGGAGGTGGCCCACCTAGAGGGGGCAATAGAGGAGGTAGGTTACCAAGGTTACAGAGATAGTTAATATAATAGAGATGGTGGTTCAAGAGAGGAGGTGGCCCACCTAGAGGGGCAATAGAGGAGGTAGGTTACCAAGGTTACAGAGATAGTTACTATAATAGAGATGGTGGTTCAAGAGAGGAGGTGGCCCACCTTGAGGGGGCAATAGAGAATGTAGGTTACCAAGGTTACAGAGATAGTTACTATAAAAGAGATGGTGGTTCAAGAGAGGAGGTGGCCCACCTAGAGGAGGCAATAGAGGAGGTAGGTCACCAAGGTTACAGAGATAGTAACTATAATAGAGATGGTGGCTTCAAGAGAGGAGGTGGCCCACCTAGAGGGGGCAATAGAGGAGGTAGGTTACCAAGGTTACAGAGATAGTAACTATAATAGAGATGGTGGCTTCAAAAGAGGAGGTGGCCCACCTAGAGGGGGCAATAGAGTAGGTAGGTTACCAAGGTTACAGAGATAGTAACTATTATAGAGATGGTGGCTTCAAGAGAGGAGGTGGCCCACCTAGAGGGGCAATAGAGGAGGTAGGTTACTAAGGTTACAGAGATAGTTACTATAATAGAGATGGTTGTTCAAGAGAGGAGGTGGCCCATCTAGAGGGGGCAAAAGAGGAGGTAGGTTAACAAGGTTACAGAGATAGTTACTATAATAGAGATGGTTGTTCAAGAGAGGAGGTGGCCCACCTAGAGGGGGGCAATAGAGGAGGTAGGTTACTAAGGTTACAGAGATAGTTACTATAATAGAGATGGTGGCTTCAAGAGAGGAGGTGGCCCACCTAGAGGGGCAATAGAGGAGGTAGGTTAACAAGGTTACAGAGATAGTTACTATAATAGAGATGGTTGTTCAAGAGAGGAGGTGGCCCATCTAGAGGGGGCAAAAGAGGAGGTAGGTTAACAAGGTTACAGAGATAGTTACTATAATAGAGATGGTTGTTCAAGAGAGGAGGTGGCCCACCTAGAGGGGGCAATAGAGGAGGTAGGTAACCAAGATTACAGAGATAGTTACTATAATAGAGATGGTGGTTCAAGAGAGGAGGTGGCCCACCTAGAGGGGGGCAATAGAGGAGGTAGGTTACCAAGGTTACAGAGATAGTAACAATGATAGAGATGGTGGCTTCAAGAGAGGAGGTGGCCCATCTTGAGGGGGGCAATAGAGGTAATAGGTTACCAAGGTTACAGATAAAGTAACTATGTATCTTGATCCACATCTGAACTAAGGGTGAGGTTGGTGCACCATTAAACTGCATTAACCCCTACAGTAAAATATTTTACTGACCGTTCCAAGGCGGTACTTCTTTTGTGGATCTTTATTGGTTTTTTCTGTCTTGTGTTTGCTATGCCTTTGTACGCGTCTGTTTATATGTGCCTTGTGGTCACCTGCTGGGAAAGGGCTGACCTCTTGGCTCTTGGTTGTGGTGTCTAACTGTGAGTTAGTTACTTTCCCATTGGTATCCTGAGCCAGCAGTGGTACTTGATTGTATCGATTCCTGATCTTTGCACCCTTACTTACTTTGCATCTAAAGGCTATACTTACAATTACTTAATAATGTTAGCAAATATATGCAGCAGACAACTTTAGCAGACGGCACTTTCAGAATGATTTTTTTAATGGTTAACTCATTAGCTGACCTAAATAAACTTTGTTCTAATTTCAGGTCCAAGAGGAGGTGGTTTTTCACGGGGAGGACCCAGAGGAGGGGGCAGTGACAGGGCAGGTAGTGGAAGCAGCAGGGGCTTCGGTCGACCAAACTTCAACCAGCAGCAAGCAGCTTAATGTGACACAAAAACTCATATCAGAATTACCCACTCAATCTTAACTGTGCACCAATTTTGTTCCCATTCTGTATTTTGATTTATTGTTGTACAAATGTTATGGCTATTTTTTCATGTGTGAACTTTGGCATTTTCATTTTATTTTCTCATATTTTGGTTTGTTTTTTCTGATTAAATGCTATGCAACCATTACTCTTAAACACTAAGTAGTGTCTTCAGACTGGGTAAATCTTTAAGACTTAAATTACCCTTAGCTCTTTGCCTACTGGGCTTTTTCATGCTTTTTTGTTGTCTGCTGTTTTTTTTTCAAAACCAACTTTCTAAAATATCTCTCAGTGTTACCATCAGAGTGTCCAGCAGTTTTGATCCAGATCAGTGCCCGACAATTTGTCAGGCCTGATCTGCGTCCAAACTGTTGGCAAAGGTTATAAGCAGACGATGCTATTAAACAGAGAGGTTTGGTTTTCGGAAAGGTGAATTAATGAACATATTAATGATATCATAGGTTAAGATAAGCAAAAATTTTGAGCATAAAAGTATTAATATTTTCTTACCTATCAGTTTTAGGATATGTTTTGGGTGCTCAGAAGAACCGTCTCAATGAGACGCTTCTTTTGAGCACCCTTTACATATGTTTTGGTTTAGAAATAAGACAATTATTTTTTTTGGCACGCACTCTAAACTAAAGGCTTGATGATATTTTTTTTCAGCAACTAAGTAATGCTTGATATTTCATATGAATTGTCTTGTTTACAGATGATTCTCATGAAATATCAAGCCTTAATTTTTCCCAAAATCAAAGCTCCTTTGACCCTTTATAATATTAAGGCCAATAGGCATAAGGCAATCTTCAATTTATCAACTGAATTGAGGTTGGTTTATATAAAAGATTTTTTTTTTTAAATTTGTTTCATGTCCTACTTGAATTTCATATACCCGCACCCGGAATTGCAATGCTTCCTTAAAGTTAAGGAAGACATAAGTTAAGTATTGATTTTTCAGGATGCGAAATATAACGTTTCAAACTGATTAAAATCAAAATAGTTTCATTTTTTCTGTAGATCACAATGATATCTTTGACCACAAGAACTGCATCGATCCAGGCAATTGATTTAGCATCTAATATTATACAATTATTGACTTCAATGAGCTAGACATAAGGATTTATCTACCTGAAAAAGTGATAATTCACCGAGGCCGCTAGGCCGAGGTGAATATCACTTTTAAGGGTAGATAAATGCTCATGTCTACCGAAATTGAAGCCAATAACTGTTTTGTTATATGACTTTTCAACTAAGAATGAAAATGTTCTACTTTCACTTTTAATGCTGAAGTCAACCTTCAACCTAAGGATTTTCTAACAAGTTTTATCAACTGTTATTAAAATATTTTAATGTAGTATTTTGCAATTTGAAATGTATATTAATTCTCTAAATGTGGAATGTAAAATTTAATCATAAAACTTTTTTTTTACATTTTGTTTATTCAAACAAAGATAACTGAACAAACAAAACATAACAAAACAGTTGTTAAAATTCATGAAAGTCTTTAGTTTACCTGTTGGGATGTGAAACAGCAAATCATGTCAATTTCATGCAGCACATGCTAGTTTTATACTCATCATGCTATTTTTAGCTCTCTAGAGGGTGATATTGCAGAAGTGTCAAAAATATTAACTTCTGGAAACCAGTTTGAGCTGGATTTCATCCTATATCACCTTCTGAGCCAGTTTAGACCAGTTTTCAGGTAGACATAGAGATTTATGAAGACAAATTGGGCCAATCAGGAGACAGGATTCTCTCCAGTCATATAACAAAGCATGTTGTAAAATCAATACTTAACTTAATTAAGTCTTCCTTAAATTTAAGGAGGCATTGTAATTCCAGGCCCTGGACCATATTTAAGAACTCATTCTCGGTGAATATGCAAATTGACTTGCACCTACTCCCAGGGAGGAAACAAGCAGTTGCTACCTTTAGGGTACCGAATTATCAAATTCTTTAATTTCATCTCTGTGTTAATATGCTTTCCTCTTTACTTTGTTTCATCAAGATTGTGTAAAATCTAGTTAAAAGTGCTACATACATTGTGTGAAATGTTGAATTCCAGGGATTCAGTGTGGCGTCCGCCCCTGACATAGTCATTAAATTCTTTCCAAATGTCTGAGACCTTACTGGCGAGGTAGGGCAGTTTGTCTGAAATAATTTTCCAGTTACAGTGAAACCTGTATTCATCGGCCACTCAAAAATAGACAAAACAAATGTCTTCAAGACAGATGGTAGCTTATTGCAGGTCAAAAGTATTGCAGAATGCTCTTTGGAGCATTCTGCAATGCTTTTGACCTGCATTAAGCAATAATCAGTCTTTAAAACCAACTTTTGGTCTTCTTTAGAGTGGCTGCTTAAGTCAGGTTTTAATGTATTAACATGTACTTACAATCAGGAATAGAAAACATGGTGGACCCTGACCAGCTGGCTTCTCAGAGGCCAGTTGATCTGGATCTACATTGTTTTATATAACTAGATACATCTGGGTTCAGCATGGTAAGTATCAACAATTAAGGCTCATTTTCAGTATACAGTAAAACCTGTGTAAAACGGCCACTCAAAAATAGATAAAAAAGAGATCTTAATGACAAACAAATGAATTAATGAACGTCGAAAGTGTTGCAGAATGCTGCAATACTTTTGACCTCCATTAAGGGATAATTGGTCTTGAATATCAATTTTTGGTCTTTTTGAGAGTGGTCGTTTTACACAGGTTTTACTGAATATTTTCTTCCTATTTCATTTTGGCGGGCTGTTCAAGTATGTCCTAGACTTCTTGAAAATTTTCAAAAATTTAGAAATAAGATTGGGGCTGCTCGGGCACAATTTCCAGAGTCCAGCTGAATCCTTGAATAGTGTTTTGTGTATTCTTCAGTCCGGTTGTTATGTTCATTTTTAGTTGTGTGATGCCTCAAGAGGTTATTTATTTATATCATTGGGCTGTGTCATGAAAAACAAGCCATAGGTCCAGATAAGCACATTTTTACGGCGTAAAAAAGTAATTATTTTCTTACCCATCAATTTAAACATACAGTGTTTTGGGTGCTCAAAAGAACCGTCTCATTAACTAATTCTTCTGTTAACTGCTTAGTCAAGCTTGCCCAGGAAAAAGGGTGGTTAGGTGAACTGACCCTCTCGACATAACCATAGCTGTTGACTGGGATGTTTAACCTCAAAACAAACCAAAAAAAGTATTTGCTCAAAGGGATTGTTTTTTATGACATGGCCATATTTGGATGTCACTTTTTTCAACTCATTACAGTTTTTGTTGAGTGGATTTTTTGATTGCCTCAGATAAAGGAGGTTTGCAGATAATTGTTTTCCTGAATTCTGTATGAAAACCTATGTTTGGCACTCATTGGAATTGTCTACGGGATCATTTATTTAGATGATCATTTTTGTAATGTCACCATAAACATCTTGAGATTTTTGTACTTATCATAGGTCCAGATAAGAAAACTTTTTGAGCGTAATTTTGTTATAATTCTCTGACCCATCAATTCAAACATGTGATTTGGGTGCTCAAATGCGCTGTCTCAATGAGAGAGTTGTTTTGAGTAGCCACAACATGTGGGGTTTTTTTTGAGAAATAAGAAAAATTAATTTCAATTACTCTCTTATCGAAAGGCCTGACTTATAGCATATGCCACCAGTGTGCCATACTAGGTAGGTGTGTGCAAGATGAGGAACTAGTGACTGGTCATATACCACACTTCCAGATGTTTAGGGTCCTGAATATCCCTGTTTTTCATTTGAAATAAATATTTCAGCTACAACTTGGGTCACATTTGAGACAAATCTAGTGAGTACCAGGACATTTGTTCTCCTGGAGAAATGTGAGAGGTTGAGAAAGGTATCTCCTCGAAAGGGTATTACATAGATGTTTACAAACCTGTGGAAAACAGCCACTCTCAAAAAGTCAGAAATTTGTTTTTCGAGACCAATTATGGCTTAATGCAGGTCAAAAGTATTGCATTCTGCAATACTTTTGACCTTCATTAAGCAACCATTTGTCATTAAGATCTTTGTTTTGTCTTTTTGAGTAGCCGTTTTACACAGGGTTTTACAGTAACACAATCACTAGTCTCCTATGGGATTAGAACCAAATTATTGTGTGCTAGCACCAATAAAGAAGAAATTGTAGACATGTGAAAGCTTACAAGAGTGCCTGTTGCCCTTTTATGCATGGCTTGCTGTGAAAAACCAGTGGATAGGTTGAGAACTTATTTGAGAAGCAGCTCTTTGACAGTCTGCTACATCAATTCAGTGCATACGCTGTTGATGTACCAGTCCAATGTGACGTTTAGATAAATTATGTGAATAGAAGAATAATTGATCCAGAACATGGTGGGTTTTTTTTTTTTCAAATAAGTTTTTGGTTGTAAAGTTTTTACATACCAACTCTTAACCCATATAAGCGGAATGGAATTTCCTACTCTTATCAAATGGACCAGCCCATTTACGTTTTAAGGGTTGTTGGGTGGTATTTTTCATTTTAAGTCGATTCTTAATAGATCACTCCATAAGCAAACAGTGGAGACCCTGATCAGACACCGCATTTGGCGGCGTCTGATCTGGGTCTGCGCTGTTGGCCTATGTCCCACAAAAAGAACGCTAGGCTTACATTGGTTAACTCAAAATACTGATAAAACAAAGTGAAAACTGTTCTCACAGATTTCTGGTTCACTAGAGTTGAGTCGGGAAATTAAAGGGTAAAAAATGTACAGGGGTACGGTTATGGCTTCAAATGCCCTTGTATACATGCTGGTCAAAATTGGTTCTTCACAGCAAAGTTTATTGTCTTGTGTTTGTGTATTACATTGAAACCCAAGAAATGTTTATTTAAAAAAAATGAAGAAAAAAAGATGGAAAAAAAAAGGAAAAAAAGAAAATAGGAGAAAGAAAGAGGAATTTTTGTAAGAGAAATGGTAATGGCTAATTTGGCCTGATTGGGTGGGCTTGTAGAGGCAGAGAGTATGGTGAAACTAGAAGAATTTGAAGAGAATATGCCTTGTATTCACCAGGCAAGGGTAGGGGGCAGCTTTCGCTGTCGCCAAATAAAACCTCAGGGTTGGGTAGAAGCACAGAGCAATTTTCAGCAGCAATTAACTTTCGACTAAACACCATCTAGTCATAAAGAATAACATATAACTTGTGGACGTACAAGTTTCCCTTTGTCGAGTGAATATAAACTCTGTGTAAACTTGAGAATATTTCACGATAAAGTTCATGTATATCGCAGCGGGAATGAGTGAAAAATGTGTAATTGGTAATCACTTCATAAAATGTCACCTCAGCACAAAAATTTGATAGCCCATTGGCCCTTAGAGGGTCAATTATGACATATGTTGAGGACAAATTTTGTGATATTTTTTTTAATTCAGGAAAATAAGGTTAGATATTTCATGTGACTCATCTGCCAGCAGTTTATTCACATGAAATGTCTAATCTTATTTGATTTCTAAAAATATAGAACAAAATTTCAAATTTATTTTTGCTGCAAAATTTGGGTGATACTTTAAGTGTTGAATATATAAGCATTCACTGATTTCTTCAGAGAAGAATAGATATTACACCAGTATTAAATGATGAAACAAAATGCAATCAAATTACATTGATTATGAGCTGTCTTGTTTGCGACTTCTCTGTTCACTAAAACCTGTTGTTGGTTTCAACGCATCAACGGGCATCCACTCATGCCGGATCAGAGACCACAGTTCTACAAATTGAAATGTTGGCCTGGGGATCTTTTTCTTGTCCACAGGCACTGTAATCAGAAATAGTGAGGTGATTGGACAAAACAGATTCACATGCTTGTTCGAGTTGCCCAGGCTTTCTATTAATACATTCAGCTGCTTTATACTAGGAAATGGCTCAAAGTTACAGATTTGAATGCTAATTTGAGCCATTTCCTGTTTATTGATAACCTTACCAATTTGGAATAATGATTTATTTTTTTTGTATTTACTGCCATAATCATGTGCTACTGACAGATCAAAGCTCCATTAGAGATAGATAATTCATTGTAACAGGGACTCTAGGAAAGGGCATGTATTTCAGAGTTATTTAATTCTTGACTATAAACCTACATTATGTGGGCCTTGATGCGAGAAAATCTGTCTTTGGGGTTTCCGAAAAAATGAGATTCAAACCAGCTACAGATACTGGCTAGAAAATAGCAATTTTGCTTGTGGCAAGTTTAGATAAGATACTTTCCAATAAGGGAATAACAAAGGTGCTGATCAGACTGCGGGGATGCACAGGGTGGTCCTCGCATTTGTTGTTCGCAAACCCCCAAAGATGGGTTTTCTCCTTTGGAGGCCCATCTCATGCAACAGCTGAATTATGTATTTGTTCAGAAATAAGATGGAGTAACTCAAGAAATGTCCTCAAATAGTCATGTTTTGTCTTGAACAAAGATATTTCTCGCATCAGGAAAAATTTAACCTTGATGGTTTGGCAGATTTTCGTTCTGCTCCTGTAGTATTGGCATCATTGGCTTAGCTCCCATTACGCATTTACACGCATGCCTAATAAAAAATAGTAACATTGAAGGGAGATCACCTAATGTGGTAAAAGTGATTTTCCATACCATAAGGAACTGCTCTTAAAGGAAAGAATTCGCTCCCTCTCTGGGAGCAAATGCTTTCCTTTAAAGCTGCATTTTTTGAAGAAAAAAAATAATTTCTTTTTAAATCATTTGTAAAAGTAGAATTAAGTTATGTTGTCACAATAAATCTAATTTCTACAGCTGAAAACTGCATGGAAAATTGAATTATCTTATAAAAACAGGTGCTTTTTCTCTTATTTGTAATTATTTGCGTCCCTCCAATAATTCTAGACAGGTAATTTTTAACATAAATGCTGTTGTTTTGGTACTAATAATTTGTTAATTATTACGAAAAGGGTAAAATGTATACCTGAATTCTAGTATTTTTACCGTATTCTTGAAAAATAGAAACATTATTTCTAAAATGAAAAGATCAAAAGTTACAGATTATGCAGCTTTAAGAGAAGTTCCCATTTATTTTTGAAAAGGGGTGCAATTGAAGAGAACTACTGCTTGATCCAGTAGTCTCCCTTTGATGTGCGTAACTTTTTCAGCATTCTGGCTACGCCTTTGGGCATTTATAGGCTTTCAGAGATTTTTTTTTAAATAAAAGCAGATCTGAGTAATAGCAGTTTCAATAATGTGATGGAGCCTATTTGATCATGGTGAAACTCGAGACGTTTTTGTTTAATGCTCATTAGAATTCCATTAGTGTATCAGTTGTAGTAGACTGGCTTAACTCTTTGAGTGCTGAATTTCTAAAATGGAATCTTCCAGTTGATGATCTGGACTTAACAGGGAATCATTTGCTGAAGAAACCTAACAAGTTGTCCCTGATCTGGCCCCGAAGTTATAAAACTTTTTTCATGCTCAACTATCTGAGCATGAAATTTCAATTGCTCATAAAGAACTAAAATATTGAAAAATTTAGACTTTTCTTGCTTTCAAGCTCTCATATATTGTATTTATCATGCTGATAAATAGTGTTTCCCACAACCTGAAAAAATGGCAGGGTTCTGGCCAGAAAAAGGGCACTTTTGATGCGTGAAATTCACAAAAAAGGGCTTTTTCGTTAGAACAGACTTTTCAAATGTGAGTAAGATAAAGGGTTTTATGTCTGTTAAAAGGTTAGAATAGCTTCTAGTAGAGCATAGGATTCATTGGGATAACAAAAAAGTTATTTTATACAGTAAAAATTAAAATATGATTATTTTTAAATTAAAATGAAAATAAGGGCAGGAGGGGGGAGATTTAGGGCAGCAGGGGGGAGCTTTAGGGCAGCAGGGTGCTCCCCCCTCCTATTCCTCTTTATGGGAAACACTAATAAATGTTAACAAGCCAACAATTGTTGGCATTTTAACATTTATGAGCAGGATAAATTTCGTGCTTAACTTGGTTGAGCATGATTTTTTTTATAACCTTGAGGCCAGGCTGCTCCAGTAGCAATGTAATCTGGAACTATTTTGTTTGCATATGCATCTCCTGTCTGTGTATAACTCAATATGGTTCTTGCACTCAAAGGGTAAACCTGATACATGTATTGATTAGCAGAAAAGGACCCTTTCAGTTTATGTGGGTAGCTAAGACTCAGGCCTGTCTATTCCTAACGGCCTAGCTTAGGTCCCTCAGTCTGAGCTAACAGATTTAGTGTATAGGTTACTTTAGATCTGAGAATCACAAATCCCTAAGCAGTACCATGTTTGTATGGACTGTCTGCTCTGGGTCTTTTTTGTCCACATATCCTCGAAGAAGGGGCTTTTAACAACATTGAGGATCATGTTTATATTGAAATGAAAAAGAAACTTCTGGCTTAAACTTAAGCTGCGAAGTCTGATGATTTTGTTTGCAGCTTGGCGATACCTTGTGCTTTTTTGTAACTTACATTGTTTAATAATTAACACTATAACACTCAGAATGGTCAAAACTAGTTTTGGCCATTCTGAGTGTGATAGTATTGGTTTCTATCGGTCATGTGGTGTTGTCCCTGTTTGCCTTTGCTACAGTGCAAGGGGTTACTGTGGGATCGTGGAGATTACGACATTGACAATATTTCATGGGGAGTTCTAATATTGACAGTACCGGTTCTATTTAAATGATTGGCTTCTTTCTAGCTATTGCAGTCTAAATCGGGTCAACATCATTCTGGATACTGATAAACAGGTACTTTGTCAAACAGTGAAGTCTGCACCTTTAGCTTAAATAAAAACGATCTTCAGGGACAGAAATAGATTTTTTTAGGAAAGTATGAAATGGACAATTCCAAACTTATCATATCAAAATGTATGGGAAAATCCATCCATGAAAAGGGTTAAATAATACCTACCTCATAGCAACATTTGACACCAATGAACCAACTTGGTAGGCATACAAGTGTGGACGGTCCATACAACTTGCCTGTTAGTGTGATGTTTTTTATATTGAATATTCAGAACTGTAAAACGCTAAAAACTCAATATTTTTACAGACTAGTTTTAGCTTCCATTTTAAATAAGGGTAGACATGAAACTTATTAAAAAAATTAAGACATAAAAGTAACTAAATTGATTTTTATACTGATTTTATTGAATCAAATCAATTGTGTTCTGCCCTATCAGAAAACTCTGAATCAGGCTGGTTCCTGGTCCTGAACAAATGTCTAAGAAAAATACATTCAACCAGTCTGTAACTGCTTATTGGTTCAATTGCCTAAGGTAGCCAAATATCTTTTTTGAGAAGAATTTTTGTTTTGAGAAAATCTAAATTTTGGTGCATGAACCTATTAACCAGTATTTTTTCCTCCAAATGCTACTCAACATAGCTTTGTAAAGCTAGATGAAGTTGTACATTTGTAAGAGCTGTGCTGAATAGACTTCTAATTGTGTATTTTCTGAGCCTCAACAAACCTGGCATTAAATGTCTAGTTGCTTTACCATCAACCATGCATGGCATTTTTTATGCACAAAGTATTCTCCAATATTAATTGTTCTCAAGGGAGATAATTAATCCAGGTTTAGACTGCATTAGCTGAAATTGAGCCCGCCCATGACAAAACGAACAATTTGACGTCGTGCCCAGCTAAGTTTCTGATCTGCCCAGTCTGGCTCCGAGGTTATGAAACTTTTTTCATGCTCAACTCAACTGAGAACGAAATTTTAACTTTTCATAAACTAAAATGGTGAAAAATGACTTTTCTTGCTTTCAAACTCTCAAGCATTTTATTTATCATGCTAATAAATGTTAATTGTTGGCATTTTAACATTTATGAGCATGATAAATTTTATGCTCAGTTGAGTTGAGCATGAAAAAGGCTTTATAACCTCGGGGACTGATCAGAATCTTTGATGTGTACTCAATGGGTAGGCAAGGACCAAAGTGTTCATCATGTAACCAGTGTAGACTAATGACCCAGCCTGCTCTGAATCATCACAGGGTGTGAAATCAAATTGTTGGTATTGTCATACACTGGCTTTTATATCTTAATTTGATAACTCATAATAGTTGATCAAGACATACAGTATTGAATTTATACTTTTCTAAAACCTAGAGGTGTCAATAAACTAATCATGAACAAAATAAAGCTCTTCTTTTTTGTATCTACCATATTTAGGCCAGAGTTTTTTTATTAGTTGATTTACGGGAACTTTTTTTCAGATTTAGGGTCGGGGGGGGGGGGGGGGGGGAAATAAATAAAAAAGCTCTGAAAATGACCAGTTAACTGGTCAATTTCAGACCTTTTTTTCATTTTCAGTGCTTTTTTTTTTAATATCCAGAAAAGAAAAAACAGTAAAACTAGTAAGGCAATTTAACCAACAGTCTGTATTAATTGTTTAAATATTTTATCATTTTCCTAAAAATCTGGACAGGACAATCCCTTTTTACAGTGTCACTCTCAAAAGTACACAGACAGAACCTCAAAAAAGTATTATTTTTTCAACGAAACAAATAATATTTAGAGTCGACGGATAAAATAAAAAAAAAGTTTAGAAATTAGATTTTATTTTTTTCCTACTTTCCGGAAAATTACAGTAGGAGGGTTCGTAAATCAACTAATAAAAAAAATCTGGCCTTATGATCTCACCCAGTCAAATGCTCAAAAGATGAGCTGTGAGAATACCAAGGACTGCTGTCCATTGTCTGACAACATTTTCAAACATCTGACCTATACTTTACCAATTGAAATCAAATTTCATTTAGTCATCATGTGTTGGTGGGAAGAAAGTGACCTGGGACAAAACAACAAAATTGCTGTCCTGCCCATAAATGTTTTTAGCCGAGTGGAAGGCTCAAGTGAGGCCTTAGTATGCCAATGGTCCGGGGATCAGCGTGGATATCCACATTTTCAAAGAAGTATATCTCTTAAGTTGGTCAATTCTGATCAATTTTCATGTAAAGCATCATCAGGTAGGGGGAAAGGCTGCTCAACTAAGCGCTCATGGTTGAGCTAATAGTATACCAATGACTATAGTGTCTGGTGTCTGTCTGTCAACATTTACAAACATCTGTAAAACCACTGGGCTAAATAAACTAAAATTTCATATGGAGAATACTCTTATGTGTGGTAACAAAAGTTTGTTCAAATGGTCCTGGTCATGTGACCAAGATGTCTGCAGTTCATATGTCTATATATCGGGGAATCTTTCAGATCCACAATAACCCATGTTTGTTCATTATTATCTCCTGACATAGTTTTGCTTCCTCCGTCAGCATTTATATCTCAGTACCTATAAGTCTGATTTGATTATATTGTTTCTCTATGATGATACATTGCACTAGTTAGAAATCCTCCATGCCAGCTTAACATTTTTTGTGCTTCAACAACAGCAGAATCTAGGGCAAAGATTTGGTACCAGTAAAATGCATTTAAGCTCCCCAGTGGCTTTGGCTGCTATCCATTCTAAGGCGGTGGTTCTGATGTTGATTATTTGTTGATTGTTACTCCCACTGTAGGATTCTGTTATTGTTCTATGTTTTGCTGTGCGTTACTTTGTGTCCATTCTAGTTTCGCAATCATCTTGATGGGGAAGTGAGAGCTGGTTGCTTTGCTTTGTCTTCCTGGTGTCTCGTGATTGTTGTGTGGCTCTTCCTCATGATGCCACGGGTTTGTCTGCAGTTTGTGATTGTGGTATTTCCTGATCATACTATATTTTTTATGCATTCTTGGTATAAATGATTAGTACCATGGAAGCCAATATCCTATGTTTCCTCAAAATCGACTCGTAGTCGTTCCTGCCCGTAACTTAGAATAGGTAAATATATTGCAAAAGCTATATTGGCTTTTTGTGAAATGAACCTCACATTTCCTCAAAGCTATTAAATCTAACAAATTCTAACTATGGGCCATGATTGCCATTGCCTGTAGATATTATGAAATAGGGTCTGATCCCTGGGCTGACTTTGGTCCTTTGGCTGAGGCCAAAAACCAATTTTTTTCAGAATATGGTCATATTGCATAACAATTTAAAGGGAATGTTGGACACCAACATGCTAGCAAATATTTTGCCCTTGCACACATCCCCGACTCCTGGACCCGGATCAAAAGGTCCTCAAAACATTTTTTTATGAAAGTAGTCCTGTTGCATATCAAATTAAAGGGAAGGAAGTGTAGAACACCATGCACTCCGCTCTGCAGCATACTCTGCCCTTTCACACATCCGTCACCTCTATTCATGGACTGAAATTCATCAAATAGAGGTCTTTAATAAAAACAAGTCACATAAAGTAGTTTTCACACATGGTTTATTTGCAATATGATGTTCATGTTAAGAAAAAGCAATATAACATTTTATTTCAAACTGCACATTAACCCTTAACATGCCAAGATTTGCAGCAGACGACATTTTCAAATTTTGTTGCGTCTGAGAAACCCAGTAAGGTTTGATATTTCATGTGAATCATCTGCTAGCAGGCAATTCACATGAAACACCAAGCCTTATTTTCCCCCCAAATCAAGAAAAAAAATCAAAGTCATCTGCTGCAATTGTTTATTGGCTTTAAGTCACATAATATGCAACACATGAAATCTGGATGGATGACATAGAAAATGGAACCCAGTGGTCACATGACATCAGCACATGGCAGCAACGCTCTAAAGATGTGATGTTCATTTGAAACATCTTGAAGAGAGACTTCCAATGAGTAGATGAGTACCTACAATACACATTCCATTACCTCTTTCCTTGAGTACTTGCATGGGTGAAAGTTCAAAAATTTCTAAATCCTGAACTTTTGAAACTCCAATCTTAAAACTTGCAGTATGCCCACTAAATATTCACAATTTCAATTTTAATAGTCAATTGTCTTTTCCTGAATTCAGTAATAATCCTGAAAACTTTCACCCATGTAGTTGAGTACCCACAATATATGGGTCATTACCTCTTTCCTTGCAGCAAAGACAAAACAGTGGTGACTTTTGTCGCCAGCTGATAACCTTAGCAAACAGTTTGGACCATGATTTTTTTTGGAAAAAAGTTAATTTTGGAAAAAAGCAGACAACAACAAAAGCAATCAAAAACACTTAATTTATCGAATAACTCAGATAAAAAATTGCTAGAAACAAGTGTTTTCGAAAACACTGTTGCTAACGATTTTTAATTTACTAGATTTCAAAAGCCATGAACCTAGTATTCTATTTATCAGTTTACCAATTGGTTCACTGTTCAAACTTGTGATTACGGTGTAATTATCGCTTTTTTTGTGTCAATTCAGCATCATTGGCAAATTCATTCAAAAGGTCAGCGTGCAACATTGCAGTTAATATGAGATGTAACTGATAATACAATTTTTTAATGCTTTTTTTGTTATTGGCTGACTTTTTTAAAAATCAATTTTTTATAAAAAATCTTTCAGGAACTATCAGTGTCAAAGGATTTGGATCCAGATTCTGTCTGTCCTGATCAGGGTCTAAACAGTTTTCAAAGGTTTTCAGCAGACAACAAAATTCAGCGCTAGCAAGGAAAGAGTTCAGATTCCTGCTCGTTTCTAAATATAACAAATTGTAAAGTTTTTACAGTATGCCTAGCACATTGTTCTGACATTATGTGTCCACTGGGAAAATACTACAGCAACAATTTTCAGGTTTGGGAATAGGGTGGTTTTGTTTAAATCCATATACTTCGCAGAAAAATGGAGGACTTGTCTTTTTTTGTAAATATAAAGAGTTTTTCTCTCCGTTCTGGTACCATAATTGTATCCATCAATCCATGAGCCTCTATTCATTTCATTTATGTACCAGGGATTTTTTTGGTGTTCTCAGGGGCCGAAATTTGGCCCCATTCCTAATGGAACTTTGGTGGCTTTTTTTCCTAATTTTGAAAAAAAAAATCCCAACCTTTTTTTTTTTTTTTGAAGATTGGGATTTTCATTCAGTCAACACACACACACAAGCTACATGGTGACGTTCTGCTATTTAATGACAATAGTATGTGTATAAGTTAATATGTTTTCTTATTGACCAAAAAATGACATAATAATGCACTATAACCAATTCCCAATTTAGGGGTTTATCGCACTACGTTTCCCAATCTGAAAGGCCCCTTCCCAAAATTGCAAAAAAAATCCCTGTGTACGGATTTAACCATATATTCTTAAGGATTCTTAATTTGGGCAACACTCTTTCACATAATTTTCAGGGACAAACTTTAATACAGCCATTAAAGCTGCATAGTCTGTGACTATGAATATTTTTCGAAAAAAAATATTTTCTTCTTAAATCATTTATAAAAGTAGAAATAAGTTATGTTGTCACAATAAATCTAATTTCTACAGCTGAAAACTGCATGGAAAAGTGAATTATCTTATAAAAACAGGCGTTTTTTCTTTGTTTGTAATTATTTGGGTCCCTCCAATAATTCTAGACAGTTAATTTTTAACATAAATACTGTTGTTTTGGCACTAATCATTTGTTAATTATTACGAAAAAGGTAAAATGTATACCTGAATTTTAGTATTTTTACTGTGTTCTTGAAAAATAGAAACATTATTTCTAAAATGAAAAGATCAAAAGTTACAGACTATGCAGCTTTAACTAGAAATTTAGTGACAGAGTGTCTGTCTTATTTGGGAGTCTTTTAACTCTGTGTGATGGGTAATTTTTCATGCTTTTGTTGTCTTCTGTTGACTTTTATCTGGAAAGTGGTGCATGAATGAATGAATATTGTAAAAGAACAGAGAAAAAAAAGTCATTTGTGTGTAGAAACAAGGAGTCCTCCATTTATAAGAGCAGTGTATCAAAACAAAAATCCTTTAACTCCCAACCCTGATTTAAATATCATCATATACATGCGAGAAACAGTCATCAACTATACATGTCACATATAATATACAATTATTGGCTTCAATGAGGTAGACATAAGGATTTATCTACCCTGAAAAAGTGATAATTCACCGAGGCTGCTAGGCCGAGGTAAATATCACTTTTTAGGGGTAGATAAATCCTTGTGTCTACCGAAATTGAAGTCAATAACTGTTTTGTTACATGACATTTCATTTAAGAATGATAATTTTGCTACTTTCACTTTTGTTGTAAAAGACATGTTCAACCTTCAATCTAAGACATCTAAGGACTTTCTCACAAGTTTTAGCAACTGTTATTAAAATTTAGTATTTTGCATTTTCAAATGTGTATCAATTCTCTTAATGAGGAATATAAAATTTTATTATAAAACTGTCTTTACAGTTTGTTTATTCAAACAAAGATAAATAAGCAAACAAAACCAAACTGTTGTAAAAAATCATGAAAGTCTTTAATATACCTGTTGGGGGGTGAAACAGCAAATCATGTCAATTTCATGCAGCACATGCTAGTTTCACACTCATCATGCTATTTTTAACTCTCTAGAGGGTAATATTGCAGAAGTGTCAAAGTTATTAGCCATTTGGTAGCTATTATTGCAAACAGTATGGACCCAGTCTGATCAGGGTTCATAGTGTTTGCTTCCATCATAAAAGTAGTCTTGAGCGCATTTGAATATACAGTAAAACCTGTGTAAAACAGCCACTCTCAAAAAAGACCAAAAATTGTATTTTACGAGGGATGATCCAAAAGTTCTGATCGCTACCTTTTAACTTTGTCCAGTCACATTTTTGAGAGACATACCATGCACCATTCAAACGAACAAGCGCTGACCTTATAATGATACTAGTATTTTCTTGCTGTACTGTTTCGTTTAATAATTACAGCACATTTTATATGGTCCACTCCATACCACTGGCCTGTTTTCATGTTATAGAATTATAATAGAATTTGAATCCGAATCTTTCAAGCCCCGCATCTTTAAAACTACAAAGTAAACTGCCATGTATTTTTACCTTTTGTTACTTAAAATGTCAATTCAAATGTAAGAATGGCGACACATTGTGTGGATTCAATATTAAAAGCACGATGCGCATTTCTTGTGACGTCATTGAAATTGACAACTACGTCATTTTGAGTATATTGCAGAATTTACATTTTGGAGAATTTTCCATTTTTGTCTGTCGGTTTGGACTAAAAACATACCAATCCTAATATCGGCAAAATATTTAACACCAATATTATTTTGATTACGAAATATCTTAATCTTAATTAGAATATTGTAAAAATATTATTTTTTATTTAAAAAATGATTAATTTTAAACAAGAATTTTCAAAATTGTTATTGGTTTCAGACGGATGCTTTGTGCTCAATTTAATCCCATATTGCATCATTTTACGATATAGTGCACATTTCGACTTTTGATTGGGTTTTGGTTTTAGATATACACATGCAAATTTTTGCACATCAGAATATTGACCTAATTTGTGGACTCGTTTTAATTTTCTTTTGTGGGCTACTATCAGTCTCCGACGATACGGACTATTCGGAATTGCTTCACACAAAAGTCAGCTCATCTAAGATTGCCTAAAATCTGTTTTACCTTTAAAGCAGTTGTTTTTACTACAGTATGGGCCGGTCAAAATTTCAAGTGATCCAACATTTGATTATGGCTGGCAGTTGCATAGCCATACATATAAAGGCCTAGGAATCTGAGATCATATAGAAACTTCACCATATAGACAGGACATATTCACTTCTGGATGGAAATTACGCAGCCATAAATGTGAATTGCTGAGACACTTATTGTCTAAATTGTGAGGTATCTTAAATGCACAGTCTGCCTGATAGGTCAGTGCATTGAGGGTATGGCAGTTTGGTGTCGTTTTCTGGTTTCTCTTTCAAGTTACAAAAATCTTGTCAGAGCAGTGTATAAACAAATAATATATTATTATTTGATACAATTTTGAGGCAAGTTGCATTGCTGGTTATAGAGATATCACGCCAGGATCAGAACTTTAGGATCATCCCTCGTAAGACAGGTTATCGCTTAATGCAGGTCAAATGTATTGCAGAATGCTTCCTTTGGAGCATTCTGCAATACGTTTGACCTTCATTTAGAAGACCAATTGGACCAATCAGGAGACAAGAATTCTCTCAAGTCATATAACAACAGCTATTAATCAACCAGTGTGTTGTTATCATACCTAGATGAGCAGATTTTTCAAAGTCATACTTTGCATAGGAAACAACTATGTTGTGGGCAAACATTAGAAGTGGCTCATTGAGAAATAAGATATATGAGCCACGACATGGATTTCCAACAATGTGGTATGTATGAACAGCTAAGGCTCAGACCAGCCTCCACCTATGTGCAGTCTGATCAGATCATTTGCTAGTTGCTTGAATATTCTATGAGTGTTAAGCTACTGTCCAAACATCATTTAGAGTTTCTAAGCTTAAAAGGAGGCTGCACAGACTCTGAGTATACACTTGTCAAAATACCACATTGTTGGAAACCACAGTTCACGGCTCATATGGGCCAATATACAATATTTCTAAGTTATTGCTTCAGTGAGCAGCTAAGATTCAGGTCAGTCTGGGCATATGCTTAGACACTGCTGGCATACACAAAGTATCATGGGTGAAAGTTCAAAATTTCCAACTGATCATTTAAACTTGAAATTGTGAATATTTAGTGGGAAAACTGTAAGTTTTAAGATTGGAGTTTCAAAAGTTCAGGATTTGGGAAATTTTGAACTTTCATCCATGTACATGTATCTAGACTATGTATGGTCTGCTCAGAATGTCTAGTTTCACAAGCTTAATACTCTAAAGTGCCACCAAAAATGTGCAGTGGATGACATTTGTCAGATTCTGTTCCTGCTTAAAGTACCCAAATATGACTTGGTAGGTCAAGTGAATCAATTCACGTGAAATATCAAATTTTATTTTGCCCATAAGTCAAGAATGTTTAAAATTTGTTGTCTACTGCAGTCATGATTGGCCCTTTATATTTTTGCTAGCAGCAAATTTTGTTGTCCGCTGAAAATCTTTGCAAACAGATTGGACCCAGATAAAAATGTCGGGGCTGATCTGGATCCAAACTGTTGGACTTTCTGATTATGTTCCTGAAAGAATTTTTTGAAAAATATCTGCAGACGACAAAAAAAGCATGAAAAATGACCCAGCATGCAGAGTTATACAACCATGTTGTCAGTTACATGCGAAAGTATGTGCAGGAAGTACTGTTTAACCGCTTAGTCTAGCCTGCCCAGGAAAAAGTGTGGTTAGGTGAACGGATCATCTCGACATGACCATAGCTGTTGACTGAGACATAAAGAACCAACAAAAAAAAAACAGCTTTCACCACAATTTTCAGATTAAAAGGCTAAGATAATGCTATCTTAGCCTATGATAACAGTGACTCTGATCATTACTCAGGGTTCTAATCAAACTACATCATACTGGTGACAAAAACACAAACTGCTCATGCATACTACATTATCAGACTTGTCAATAGGACTAGAATTTCTTCACTAATATATGAATAGGTCACAAGAACTTCGATTACAATAACTCAAATTAAAGATTATAACTCAGCCGCTCTGATTAAGCATTATAACACAGTCAGGCCCTGAGGTTATAAAACTTTTTTCATACTCAATTCAGCTGAGCATGAAATTTATCCCGCTCATAAATGTTAAAATGCCAACAATTGTTGGCATTTTAACATTTATTGGCATGATAAATACAACATCTCATTCTGAGAGACTAAAAGCAAGACACATCTTTATCTGTCGGTATCTTAGTTTTTTATGAGCAGTTGAAATTTTGTGCTCACTTGAGTTGAGCATGAAAAAAGTTTTATAACCTCAGGGCCTGGTTGGTTAATTCAACTCAAACTAGGCATTACAACTTAGACTAGCATGAACTCAAACTAAGAATTATGAGTCAGGTTGATCACATAAACTCAAACTATAATAAATCACCAATAAATATAAATGCAACAGATCATATTACAATAGAACCTGTCTTAAGCGGCCACTCAAAAACAAGACCAAACTTGGTTTTCAAAACCGATTATTGCTTAATGCAGGTCTAAAGTATTGCACAATGCTCCCCTTTCTTCAATACTTTTGACCTTCATTAAGCTACCTTTTGTTATTAAGATCTTTGTTTTGTCTATTTTTGAGTGGCTGCTTAAGACAGGTTTTACTATAACTCTAAATTCAGATCACACATACCATATCTACCCTAAATATCAACCCTATTCCTGCCAGTCACAACAACTGTCATCTGCTCCCTAATCTGCTTATGTACTTTAGTAGCTTATATTGCAAACAATATGGACTCGGATCAGACTGCTCCTATATCTTCTTATGTACTTTAGTAGCTTATATTGCAAACAATATGGACTCGGATCAGACTGCTCCTATGGGAGCAGTCTGATCAGGGTCCATATGTTTGCTTCCATGCCAAAAGTATTCTTGAAAGTATATGAATATATGCAGCGGATGTAATAAGCAGACAACATTTTCACCATGTTTATCCTAAAAATTGAAGAAGTCAACTTGACTATCTGGTAAGGTGTGTAAACGTTGTGTTAGACTAACATACAGTGTAAACCATGATCAACTGCTCCTGCAGCAGTAGGATTTGGGTTTGCACTGTTCAGTCAGGCCTAATATGTCGTAATAGTCAGAGTAAAAACAGTATTTCACTTATCACAAAAATTCCTCATCACAACAAATCATAACACCTAGGACTCAATTATTATAATATAATAACTTGCTAAAATTGATATCACAATAAACAGATTGATCGCAATAACTCGTCCTCTGATTACAATTACAATAACTCAAACTAACACTCACAGACTCGCTTCAAATCTGATTTCAATATACATGTAATCACTTCCATATTACTAGAGTCCTGCAAAAAAGAAGTTCTGTCATAGGTCTGATATTAGCAAAATAATTGAGTGATTTAACAATAGAAAACTCTTAATTTAAGCAGTATCGAGCGGAACAACTTTAAACATTAATTACTTTTGACACAGTGTTGAAGAGACATGAAATAATGTGCTGAATTCAGGGGCGGATCCAGGATTTCTTGATAGGGGGTTCAAATTTTACCTGATCAATATTAATTTTTCCTGAATATTTTTCCTGAAAATTCTCTATGAAGACGAAATAATTTTCTCTCAAAGGGGAGTTCAAGCAAACCCCCTCTAGATCTGCCACTGGAATTTAAACTTAAGAGGCAGGGGTGTGGAAATAGCAAAATTTTATACTTGCCCATGACAAGTAAATGGGCCTAATGTACCTGTACTTGTCCAAGAAAATATTACTTGTCCCTTTAATAATGTCCCAGACAATGCACAAACAACTTAGCTTAGCCCTTACTGTGCGGACACCAAAAGTAAACTTTTTTGAAAACAGTATGAAACCAGGTATAAACCAACCGAAAACTGTAGATCCAGATCCGCTGGCTTAACAGAATCCGCACTGTTTTACAACAACATGCAAGTTTAAAATAATTAATCCAATTCGAAGTGCAGAATTGAATTAACTTTATTTATACTTGTCCCAATACAATCAAGTAAATAGAAATTTAATTTCTAACTTGTCCTGAATGAAATGGGACAAGGTCGGACAAGTCAGGCATGATATTTCCACAGCCCTGGAAGAAGTATTGAATTTCTCTTTTATTTAGTATCAAAAGGTCCGTCAATCTGATGTGTGAAAATACTCTCTTTGATAACCTATGACAAAACAGATTGCAGAACCCTCATAGCCATGCATTTAAAAGTTTAATCTTTCTCCCACCAACTACCATGGTCTTGTCTGCTTTCTTTCTTAGGTAGTCAATATTGCAAAAAATATGGACCCAGATCAGACTGCTCCCAAGGGAGCAGTCTGATCAGAGTTCATAGTGTTTGCTTCCATGATAAAATCTAGTCTAAAGTGCACTTGAATATTTGCAGCAAACATAAAATGCAGACAAAATTTTCAAGACAAAAATGGAAGAAATGAATCAAAATTATTAACTAGCAAGGTAGCGCAGTAGGATACATGTAAGACTGAAAATCAGAAGGCCACAGGCTCAAATGCACTTTTTCAAGGGGGCTGGGTATGAATTTGACACTGTTGTGTTATTATACAGGCATAGGGCCATCACAACCTGCAGTGAGCAGTTGTCAGATACAAAACCTGTAGGAAAAGAGCTATGTGTATGAAGGGGGCTATTTTGAATAAAAGTTGCTTTTCACTGCTTTATTAGAACAAAAGCCCAAGTGTAATAGTGTTAAAAAATTGATCCTCCAAAGTCTCAATTTTGGTCCAAAATGGCAATTTCTCTAGTTTAAGAATATTTTAACAGCCATATTCTGTTACTATAGCAATGGTAAAAGTGAAATAAATACCAGATTTTTACGCTTGGACTATTCTTCTAATAAACCAATCAACAGAAATTGGTGAAAAGTAACTTTCAGTTTGGGCTTCAGAAGGGGTCAAGTTGACCAAGTTTGCCTGTGGCCCCTCAACAAAAAAAGACCATATAATGGACCATTTAACTTAATTTGTTTGCAAAATTCCAGACACAATTCCTCTAACTGTGACATTAAACTGAGGTCAAGGTCATAAAAACTTGCAAGTATTGCACACTGCCCTTAAGTAATATTGACGAAAATTTGCTAAAAATCAAGCTTATGTCAGTAAGATCTCACAAACACACACATAAACAGATAATGCACACACATACATTAAACTCCGTTCAGAAATTCTGTTGTAACGGTTTTTCGAAGTTCCTGCTTTTATGCGTAATTTTAGGTCCTACATCACTATGAGAAACTTGTTGGTGTAGACTTCCCCTAATGTCTCAAGTAGGTCATTTGCATGTGCGAGCTCCTGGCAAAGGCCTGATATCTTGGAAAAAATCATGAAATTGAGAAACGCACCCACAGACTAAGACAATTTGACATTCGTGAAACGCCCTTCGTGAACAAATATGGAAACACCAACAGTTTCATTATAATATTTGGGAGTGGTCATTTCAGTGGTCGAGAAGTTCGTGGGAAATCATCAAGTGTGACTACACACCGTATACCTAGAAAGGTGACCGCGATGTTCCACGAGTTTGCAATAATTCAGTGCCCGTTAAGTCAGTTGTATATGAAACGGGTCTGCGAAATGTTCAAGCGTCTGAAGGAAATGGATATATTTTGAAAGAAAAGTATCAAGCTTTCTACCCCTCCTCACATGTTGTTTGCGAAGAAAAACCAGTAGAATGCCATACCTATCATATAAGCTTAGAAATCACCGTCTAAAATCTAGGCACATGAGCAAAAACTTAAACTAGGAAAACAAGTTATTAATACTTTTTATTTCTCGACCGGTGAAACGAAGATATTATAACGTAAACTCTCTATAAAGCTAACCCTTCATCCCTCTGCCTGTCTGTCTGTATGTCTGTCTGTCTGTCCACCCACAGTACAGCTCGAGATTCTGCGATAGCCGAAAAAGTAATAAAAAACAGGTCAATGCATTTGATGAGAAAAATATTTGCTGTTACTATGGCAACGGAAGCAGTTCAAACGATATAACAATTTTGGATAAGTTCAATCTGTATTTGATTAATGCAACCATGGTCTCATGGGACTGTGATAGCAGTGGCATATATGGACTCCTGTCATTGTCGGCAGAACTTTGGATATGTTAGGCTTTGACCCGATCAAAACAGAGGTACTTCTGGGCATGTGTTGGTGGGCGGAGACCGTTACAAGGGGTTTGACATCTAAAATGACCCCTTATTGCAGGGCATATATCCGACTTTGTAGAGGAAAACGTCAATATCTTTGTTATTCCCCAGTCCATTGTGCAGGTGGGGTGCAAATAGCATAAAGCATGAATATTTACATGCGTACATGTACATGTATTTCAGGCGGTAATTTGAAGCAGTTCCAGCATATACTGATGTCACAACGATGGCACAGAACACGAGCATTCTTGACAATGCCTGTGAAGTACGCGTCAAGGATTGAAAACTTATTAACACAATCGTAGATCCTCCATGCACTTACATGTAATAGGTACATTTTAGGGTATAGATGTAGATGTGGGGCCGTCGTTTTCATGAACTAAAACAGAAAGATTCATCATTAGCTTAACCGTCCTCCAAATCATTTAATATTCGAGTAAAGGGTGTGTTGTATTTTAAATAAGAGTGTAGGACAAAAGCCCACTAGGACAAAAGCCCACTAGGACAAAAGCCCACTGGACAAAAGCCCACTAGGACAAAAGCCCACTGGGACAAAAGCCCACTAGGACAAAAGCCCACTTATATGCATTTAACAGGTATAGGTTTGAACTGATTGACAAACTCGAGGGGGTACTCTCATTTTTCTTCATATGAAGGCTTGGGCCCAACATCTACTGTTCACCCCCCCCCCCTCCCCCCCCCCCCAAAAAAAAAAAAAAAAAAAAAATATATATATATCATGAATTTCAAGCACCCCAAATAAATATTTGAAGTTTAGCAACCCAAAAAATATCCTCCATTCTGTACCTTGACCTTCAGAAAAAAAACCTAAAATGCATAGAAATGTCCTCTAATTATTGTCCAATTTTGTGATGACACCCCAAAAATATCCACAAAATCTTCTGAAAATCCCCCAAAATATCGAAATTCAAAACTTTAACTCCCAAAAATAGCCAGAGCCTATGTATGAATGAAAATATCAAAGTACCCCCCCCCCCACACCCACTGGGGGATAAACGGACAGACGGAACTAAGATGAAGGATCTCCCTTCTTCTCAAATCTGAAATTTCAAACATCTCTTTTTGTTTGGCTCCTCTCATAAAAGTGCACGCTAATTGTTACTACCAGATCAAAGGTCATTTGGATTAATTAGACATATGTTTCCCAATTATAATAGATTGTTTGACCCAAACTGTTAATTGGTTTTCTTCAAATATCAATGCGTTTTAACACCCAAATTAAGTTGTTTGTCACAATATACAGGAGAAATAATAAATTCAATGAAAACACACTGCAGTTGTGACTTACCTTAAATGAGCAGTCTGATCAGTGTTAACAGTTTTATAAAAGACTTAAACCTATTTTTTTTTCAAAAAGTGGGCTTTTGTCCACCCTGCCAAATTTAGCAGTGGGCTTTTGTCCAGTGGGATATTGTCCAGTGGGCTTTTGTCCTAGTGGGCTTTTGTCCCAGTGGGCTTTTGTCCGTTCCCCCTTAAATAGACCATAGAGTTTTGAAGCGTATCAATGATTATTGATGTATTTTATGTGGCAATCATTGTCAACTGGACTTAGTCTGTGGACGCATTTTCGAATTTCTTGATTTTTACCAAGATATCAGCATTTAGCCAGAAGCTTGCACTAGTACAGAACCAGTTTGAGAAATTAGGGGAGGTCTACACGAGTAACTTTCTCATAGTGATGTAGGACCTAAAATTACAAATAAAAGCAGGAACTTCGAAAAATTGTTACAACAGAATTTCTGAACGGAGTTTAGTGTGCTACATAGATACCAGTTTATACATATACACCGGTGTTGCTACACAGAACCCAGTGTCACTACATATACACCGGTGTTGCTACACAGAACCCAGTGTCACTACACAGATGCCAGTGTTGCTACACAAATACCAGTGTTGCTACACAGATTCCAGTGTTATTACACAGAACCCAGTGTCACTAAACAGATGCCAGTGTCGCTACACAAATACCAGTGTTGCTACACAAATTCTAGTGTTTTACACAGAACCCAGTGTCACTACACAGATGCCAGTGTTGCTACACAAATACCAGTGTTGCTACACAGATTCCAGTGTTATAACACAGAACCCAGTGTCACTTTACAGATGCCAGTGTCACTATACAGATGCCAGTGTTGCTACACAAATACCAGTGTTGCTACACAGATTCCAGTGTTATTACGCAGAACCCAGTGTCACTACACAGATGCCAGTGTTGCTACACAATAACAGTGTTGCTACACAGATTCCAGTGTTTTACATAGAAACTTATGTAGCTGCATAGAACTTTGTGATGCTACACAGATACCAGTGTTGCTACATAGATACCAGAGTTGGTACATAGACACCAATGTTGATGCACACAAACCAATGTCCCTACACAGATACCAATGTTGCTACACAGAAACCAATGTCACTACACAGAAACCTGTGTTGCTATGAATCAGTGGTGCTGCACAGATACCAGTTTTGCTGCACAGATATCAGTATTGATACATAGACACCAATGTTTTTACAAATATACCATTGTTGCTACACAAACACAAATTGTGATACTCAGATACCAGTGTTGATGCACACAAACCAGTGCTGATATTCAGAAACCAGTGTTGATATATGTACACCAGTGCTGACAACCATACACTAGTCAAGTATTGATACCAATAGTGTCAACATATAGGGGACTGGGAACCAATTATATCAACATATCCCATGAGTCAAAAATTGAGAGGAGCTACGAGGCTTTTATTTGGCTATGGATGTGTCTGATTGGATGATAATGCTGAATAAAAAAACAAATATTCTCTCTAGCAGATGCAAAATTTAATTTTCTTCAGATTGGTCTATAGCTTACTACCAAATGCATTTATATTGTGTTTTTCTGGACCAAAAGGTAAAAATAGTGATTTCTAATAGGAACTGAGACGGGGGTTTCCAAAAACATGGCAGACATTAAACAACATGCAATAGTTGAAAAAAAGAGCAGATGAAGGTATGTTTTTTCCTTTCTTTTTCCCCTTATTAATGTTTTGGCTTGAATTTAAGGCATATGGGGATGCCCCACATGTGTTGTGAGATGCAGAATAAACTGTCAAACACTAGGTATTCACCATTGGGGTCTATGGGATAATAAATTAGTTCCCGGTGCCCTATATAGACACCAGTGTTGACTGTCAAACAAGTGTCAACACCTGTCTAGAATCGATCCCAATGGTGTCAATAGTTATATTATATACATCACTTACAATGCAAACACCAGTTTTGATACACAAATATCAGCAATGATGCCCACATCAACACCAATGCTGCTTATAACTAAAAGCATCATTGTTGATGCATACACATGCACCACTGTTGATTCACAGAAACCAGTGTTCATGTTTGTTCAGACACCAGATGCAATGCATACACAGACAAAGGTGTTGATACACTGTCACCAGTGCCAATACATACATACACAGGCATCAGTGTTGATATATACACAGGCATCAGTGTTGATACATACACAGACACCAGTGTTAATGCATACACAGACACCAGTGTTAATGCATACACCAGCACAAGGCAGTGTTGATACACATACATCAGTGTTAATGCCTACACATGTTGATGCATACACTTACACCAATAGAATCTACATCCCTATCTATAATATAGGCCTCATCATGAGAAAACAAGGCCCTGAGGTTATAAACTTTTTCATGTTCAACTCAACTGAGCATGAAATTTCAACTGCTCAAATGCTAGAAAATAAAGACTTTTCTTGCTTTCAAACTCAGATGTATTTATAAACTGTTGGTATTTTAACATTCATGAGCATGATAAATTTCATGCACAGCTGAGTTAAGCATGATTTATATATAACCTTGAGGCCAGATTTCAGGAGCTCAATCCTACCTCCTCTGCTACTACTTTGGACCCTAATAAATCCACTGAGAATCTAATTACCCATTGTTTGATTCATGAATTCATGCTGAACATATATGTGAATGTCTGGATGGGGTTAGCAATAAATGGAATTATTTGGGCCTCGACTTAAGAAAACCTGTCTTCGTGGGTTTGCGAACAATAAAGGTGCAGACCAGCCTGTGCATCCCCACAGCCTGGTCATTGCCTTTGTTAGTCGCTTATTGGAAAGGATTATATCTAGACTTGCTACGAGAGAAATTTCAATTTTCTAGCTAGTCTCTGTAGCTGAGCAGGCTTGTTTGAATATCACTTTGTCGGAAACCCCGAAGACAGGTTTTAGTCGCATCAAGGCCCATTTTATAGTGATAAGCAATTAATCCCCTTGTTGTGATTTTTGTTACCTAAAATTTAACGATTAAGCCACAAAATTTGAAAAAAGCTGACCTTTGTGACAATGTGATTAAGGTGCAAATATCTTATAAATTTTTAACGATTAGCAATTTTGGGACCCCCATCCAGACCCTTGTATGATTGGGGTGCTCAAAGATCCATCTCAATGAAATGGTTCTTTTGAGCATCTATAACATGTGTAAACTGATGTATACAAACCAATCAAGATTTTATGCTTAAAACTTCTGACCTGCAGTTTCCAAGCATTACAATGCCTGTAACTCTTATATATCGTACAGTAGACCCTGTGTAAAACGGCCACTCAAAATAGACAAAATAAAGATCTTGATGACAAATGGTAGCTTAATGAAGGTCAAAAGTTTTGCAGAATGCTCCCCTTGTAGCAACCTACAATACTTTTGACCTGCATTAAGCGATAATTGGTTTTTAAAAAACAATTTTTGGTCTTCTTGAGAGTGGTTGTTTTAGGCAGGTTTTACTGTATACACTGAACTGAAGTTATAAGTAGCCACCATACAATTTTTGCTCCCATTCAGAAAGTAAAAATCGCTCTCACAAAATTTAAATTCTATAAAAAGGTCCAAGGCTTTGTCGAGACTCGGCAAATATGTCATTTCAAAATGACAGGTAGACCTTGCACAGACAAGGTCCGTGTAAAGGTACCATCATTTAAAAAAGTGACACTTTTTAGTGTGATATAAATTATTCATCAGATACGTTATCCATTTATATTTAAATTAGTTTGAAGATGTTTATAACAGCTGTGATACAAGATGAAATGGATCAAAAGTTTTTTTGACAATTGAACACTCCATTTCTCTTCTACATTAACATGAAGACAGCCACGGTCAACAACTTAATCGAAGAATTCTAAGCTTAACCATGCAGTTTGCATACTCGATTTGCATTGCTCTGTACGCTTTATTATCTTGGGTACAGCAGTGCAATTTTTGGGGGTTCTTCATTATGAATTTGCGTCACTGTTCTGCTTAAAAACTAAAAAATAAATTTAACAAATGCCATTTAATGACCTTTAAAGTTTCACGCTAAAATCGGAAGTGGATACCAAATTAGTAATAAATATCGTTAGAAAATGGGCTCATCAAGTTGCATGGTGTTTTGTCAACATTTTAACATAAAATAAAACACATACCTGTACAATGATTGAAGTATGTGCAGCTGATGTTTTCCAAAAAATTCGGAAAATTGGAAAAAAATTATCAATTTTCAAAAATTCATAAAAAATCTGTCATAAGCAAAATGTCAAGTGTTTGGTGTTTTTTCAAGTCAACTAGGCAGGTTTGCAATCACCTGCATTTGAATTCGATAAAAACTGCACTCAAAATGCTTATTTTCTCCAAAAAGTTGATTTTTGCATTTTCAACCCAAAAATTGTGAAGTGATAGAAAACTCTTCCAAAACACCGCTTAACTTTAGTCCATTACAATGCACATACTTGGGCAAAAATTCATTTCAATATCACTAGGGCTTAGTCAGAAAAAAAGAAATTGAAAAGTGGCTACTTAGAACTTCTGTTCAGTGTATATGAACACAGGTTTTATTATATATAAACCATTCATTTTTGTGCTGTCTTGAAGTTTTCACATAGCCCTATGTATTCTGGAAACCCCCAAATGGGTACCATCACAAACTGCGAAGACCTAGCTGAAATGCTGTGGAACCGTTGTTTTTCCTGCAAGCTTTCTCGGAATACAAAATAGGACAACCAAATATTTCCCTAAGAATAGTATGCAATGGTTGGTTGGTTGATATAGATTCCACCGAAGTCGACTCACCTCTTGAAGAGTAGAGTTGTCTTGTTATATGTACACCTCCAAGGTTAAAATGATGAATAATCCACCACGCTATTTAAACTCTAAAATATCTTGTAAAATAACCTGAATCAAGGTGAGCCACAGCTTCCACATTATATATCGTTAAAAGTCTTTAAAATCAGATTTTATTTAACAGCCTTTCTTCTTATTTTTTGCTTTTCTTTTTCTTCGTGGTATGATAGAAAGTCTCTGGTACCTCTCATGTATTCAAAATTATAGATCATTTATGAAAGGACATTCTTAAAATTGATAATCTAATGAAAGTCAATAAATAATCTGGAAAAACAGATCCTTCAGAAATAGAGAGAACCTACAATATTAGAAAACAGCAGACTCTGTTTTATTGAGTCTGTTCATGAGAACTAATGGAAAGTGCAACAATTCTGCTTTCTGTCAGAACCCAATATTCCTGAAGGAAAATCAATGTCAGACGGTTCATAGACCTATAATTGTTTTTATGAGTAGCTTTTCAAGCTAAGAAGATGCATAACCTCAGTGTAAAAGATGCTCACAGTTTATCATACAAAAAATCATGCTTTTGAGGTTTGCATATGAAGAATACACCAAACCGATCTGCTTTAAGTGCATTGAGCTTAAAATGATTTGCATCAAATAACTGAGAATTTTATTTTTTTTTACAAGTTTATATACAAATCTATATTGGGATAAAAAAAAGAATGCAAAGATTATTCTATGGTGGTCCAAGAGAAGGTTTTGGGGGTCTATTACTTAATGACCTGATGCAGCCAAAAAATTTACAAATTTTGTCCCTGTCTTAAGAAATCAAAAAGACTGGATTACGATTTCTTGCATACTGGATTATAAGAACTATCATGAGTGTGAGGGTGGAATAGAAAAATCTGTCCTGAGGATCAGCGTTTGGCATCACAAGGCTTGCCGAGTGATGACAAACAGTGATTGTGAGGGACAAATTTTTCTATCCCACCCTCACACAAATAGTGTGTTCTTTTTCTTTCTCACCACATTTTCAAATTTATAAAAGGGCTTCCAGAAGTTCCTGAATTAGCTAAGATGTGACATAACATGATGAAATCAATTTAACATAACAATGACGACACTTGTCTATCAACGTGTGGCTGTTTGTTTTTATACTTCCCATGGGTTGGTACAGGTAATGTGAGATTATAAGAATCTATCATGAGTGTGAGGGTAGGATAGAAAAATCTGTCCCAAGGATCACCATTTGGCATCACGAGGCTCGCCGAGTGATGACAAATGGTGATCCTGAGGGGAGGATTTTTCTATCTTACTCTCACACGAATAATGGATTCTCTTTCTTGCTCGCCACTTTTTTTCTTTAATTTTAAAATAAGCTTCCAGAAGTTCCTGAATTCGTTAAGACGTGACATAACATTATGACATCACTTTAACATAACAATTATATCACGTGTCTATCAACGTGGCTGTTTGTTTTTTATACTTCCCATGGGTTGGTACAGGCAATGTGAGATAGAATTTTCCCGTATGGGTAAAAACAGCGGAAACATTGATCTGGTGTGCAAGAATCTTATCATATTTCATGTGAATATAAGAATCTATCATGAGTGTGAGGGCCGGATAGAAAAATTCATCACAAGGATCGCCGTTTGGCATCACAAGGCTTGCCAAGTGGTGCCAAACTGTGGTCCCTATGGACGGATTTTTCTATCCTACCCTCACACAAATAATGGATTCTTTTTCTTGCTCACCACTGTTTTTATTTTAATTTATTTATTTTCAAATAAGCTTTCAGAAGTCCCTGAATAAGCTAAGATGTAATTTCACATGATGACGTCACTTTAACATAACACTTGACGACCATGTGCGGGAGTTCCAATACAACCAATGTATGTAGCCCTCATGTGACGTCCTGGGTAAGATAGCATGGGTAAGATAAGATTTTCTATCAGGGTAAAATCTCAGATATCCATATCCGGTGTGCAAGAAACATCAATCTGGAGTGCAAGAATCTTATGATATTTCAAGTGAATTAATCATCTGCTGCAGCTGTGATGATTAACATGAGCCATTTATTATAAATGCAGTAACGATTAACTACTCTAAACGGAGTACTTTTAACAACATTGTTGAGCTTAAATTGCTTGCATTGACCTATTCCTGCTAAGCTCCATCCACTATGAATAATTATATAAATAAACTTTCACGTTTGTACATAGCACAAAGAAATTACTTTCCAGGTTCACTAGTGTAGGTATTTCCAAAAGCAGAGTAGACCCTGATCAGGCAGCTCTTACAAGAGCTGTCTGATCTGGGTCTGCTCTGTTTGTAAAAGTGTTAAGGTGTCTATGAGGTAAAAGGTTAAAATAGTAGGATTTATTCAATAAATGTTTGATGCCAGTTACCCCTAAATTGTAAACGGACCTGTCCAATATGTTCACATTCAATGGTCACACTATAGGGTCCTTTAGACCAGATGGGTCAACAATCATGTTCATCAGCTAATCTTTGTGTAAAGTCTCTCATTTCACCAAGCTCTCGATGAAATGTGTTGTTCCCCCAAGAATGACGATAAACCAATTATTTCTATATGAAAACATTTGCTATGGTACTGGTAAGTGAACACATCTCGTATGTAGTGTTATGTTTCCTCTTATCTCCCTTTTTCTTCACTACAACATCATATGGGCCTTGACGCAACAAAACCTGCCTTCGGGATTTCAGACAAAGCTAGACTCAAACCAATCTCATCAGCGACAGAGACTAGTTAGAAAATTAAATTTTCACCTGTAGCAAGATTAGATATGAAACTTTCCAATAAGGGAATAACAAGGGTGCTGATCAGACTGCACAGATGCCAGGCTGGTTTGCCACTTTGTTGCTCGCAAACTCCAAAGACAGTTTTTCTCGCGCCTCGTCACAAAAAAATCTGTCTTTATGGATTGTGACCAGTATAGTCTCAACTCAGCCTGTTCACCTACAGAGACAAGAATATTGAAATTTGGCAAGTAGCCACAGAAGTAGGCTGGTCTGCGCCTTTTTTATTTGTATGCAACAAGATCAGTTTTTCTCGTGACAAGGTCCATAGCGTATTCTCCTATACTGCATCACTGTAGTTTCTAGTAATAAAAACAGCAGTTCAATTTATCACATTTTATCCTTGCGTTTCATGTTTTGGTCCACAAGAACTCTCCTACCGTTTGTTATTACCCTTGGTATGTCTCGTCTCTGTGGGGTGGGGGTTTTACTCACACGTAAGGGTGGCTCAAATACAGGCTGAAAAAGATTTTTAAAAATTGAGTAAGCTCATACAATTTTTATACAGAACTCTTCCCTGTTAGTGCGGTCTTCTGATAGTTTTTTTGCTATGTATGCTAGGAAAGTCAAAGTATCAGCTAAAAAATTGTTTTGGATACAACAATCGCTGCTCAAATCCATGGCTCAAATTTTGTAATTTTCAATTTTCATGAAAATGACGACTTTTTTCTGTAAATCTGTAGAAGATTTATTCTTGATGGGTCACCAAACTAAAAGCAAGACAAACATGTTCTTATCTTTTATAACTAACTCTCTCTAAGGGTCAGACTATGAGTGCAATTTGCACTTGTGATAAACGGCTAAACATGTTGTGTTCCTTTAAATATTTTGAGCAGTGTATTAATCTAGTGATGAACAAAGCTGCTGAGAAAATGTGTACATATATTCAAAGTTAGATGTGTACTAGACACATGGTTTGTGTTGTTGCTTTACGCCTAAGTCAACAATTTTTCAGTCATGTTGGGACGATACTCTGTCTTCCTGGGTTGAACCAATACTAAGCAGAGGATAATATTCTTGCTTAGGACACAACGCAGTGCCTCCGGTGTGTCTCATCCCAGCCATCCTTCAATCTCAAGTCTAACATCCTACCACTGAGCCACTACGCTCATACTGTACACATTGTAGGAATAAACTCTCTATCAACTTCAAGAAAAAGGCCCTTTTCCCACCATTTATGACAATTGTTGTCCGCTCCCTCTTTTGCTTATGTATTTAGGTGGCCTATATTGCAAACATTATATGGACCCAAATCAGACTGCTCCTTTAGATCAGGGTTCATTATGTTTGCTTCCGTAATAAAATTAGTCAGGAGTGCATTTGAATATATGCAACAGACATAATACACAATTATTGACTTCAATGAGGTAGACATAAGGATTTATCTACCCGAAAAAGTGATGATTCACTGAGGCCGCTAGGCCGAGGTGAATATCACTTTTAAGGGTAGATACATCCTCATGTCTACCAAAATTGAAGTCAATAACTTTTTTGTTATATGACTTTTCAACTTAGAAAGAAAATGTTATACTTTCACTTTTGTTGCTGAAGTCAACCTTCAACCTAAGGACTTTCTTACAAGTTTTATCAACTGTTATTAAAATTTTTAATGTAGTATTTTGCAATTTGAAATGTATATTAATTGTCTAAATGTGGAATGTAAAATTTAATCATAAAACTTTTTTTACATTTTGTTCATTCAAAGAAAGATAAATGAACAAACTAAACATAACAAAACAGTTGTTAAAATTCATGAAAGACTTTAGTTTACCTGTGGGATGTGAAACAGCAAATCATGTCAATTTCATGCAGCACATGCTAGTTTTACACTCATCATGCTATTTTTAGCTCTCTAGAGGGTGATATTGCAGAAGTGTCAAAAATATTAACTTCTGGAAACTAGTTTGAGCTGGATTTCATCCTATATCACCTTCTGAGCCAGTTTAGACCAGTTTTGAGGTAGATATAGAGATTTATGAAGACGAATTGGGCCAATCAGGAAACAGGATTCTCTCCAGTCATATAACAATAAGCATTATATTACCACGATAAGAGTTTTAACCCTTAAAGCGCCAATCACTACTGCAGCAGACGACAAATTATGCGACATATTTTCTAATTTTCAAAAAAAATAAGGTATGATATTTCATGAGAATCGTCTGCCAGCAGACGATTCTCATGAAGTATCACGCCTTATAAGTTACTTTTGAAAAACAGCAAATCGTTAAATTGACGTCTGCTGCAAATTATAGGTGGGGCTATATGGTAAACATGATAATAAGAGACTCACCTCATCATCATAATTATCTCTTGTGACAGAAATACTGTGAGTAGGTGAGGCCCCAGTCTCCGATGAGTATGACGATGAGCTATCAGTACTGATCTTCCGTAAGCTGAGTGCGTCCCCTCTTGGTCCGAGCATTAAACTCTGTATATGCTCACATACCCTCTTAAAACGTCTTGCAGGCCCTATTATAAACAAACAATATGAATTTCAAGTATCATGAAACAAGAACTACCAGAGGATCTGACTTTACCTGCACTTGGATTTTTTTTCTGGTACAGTAAAACCTGTCTATAACGGCCACTCTCAAAAAGACCAAAAATTGGTTTTCAAGACCAATTATTGCTTAATGCACGTCAAAAGTATTGCAGAATGCTCCATGGGGAGCATTCTGCAATACTTTTGACCTTCATTAAGCAACCGTTTGTCATTAAGGTCTTTGTTTTGTCTATTTTTGAGTGGCCGCTTAAAACAGGTTTTTCAGGTACATTCAAAATGAAATTTCTGAACTTATCAAGCTGAATATCATAACCATTTATGTTTATCTTAATAAAATTGGACACCTTTTAAAAAAATCTAACAATATCTACATGGTGAAATTTCCAAAATCATGAACTTTTTAAATTCGAATCTTATAACTAGCATTATGCCTACAAAATTTTAACAATTTTAAGTTTAAATGGTCAATCGTCTTTAGACAAACTGAAAATAAATCAGAGAAGCTTTCATTATATGCTAAATTCAGTATTTTGAGGCTGACTTTCTATGGATTAATCCTGAAAACTTTCACCCATGTATCTATCCTAAATATATCAAATAAGTCTATCTTACAATTTGATGAGGTATACAAAAGGTAGTGTTGGCGTTACAAATAGTGTTAAAGCCTTCAGGATGGTTTGATCTGGGTTTACATTATTTGTCTAGGACTATCCGTCAGAAAAACAAGGGCAAAAATGGTTACAAAACGTGTAAATATGGTATGTTACAAAACATGTAAATATGGTATGTTATAAAACATGTTAATATGGTATGTTACAAAATATGTAAATATGGTATGTTATAAAAACATGTAAATATGGTATGTTACAAAACATGTAAATATGGTGTGTTACAAAACATGTAAATATGTTGTGTTACAAAACATGTAAATATGGTATGTTACAAAACATGTAAATATGGTGTGTTACAAAACATGTAAATATGGTGTGTTACAAAACATGTAAATATGGTGTGTTACAAAACATGTAAATATGTTTAATATTGTTCCCTGTGGAACACAAATGAAGATCACGTACCTATGGTATGTGACAGAACTTTTCAAAGGGATGGGGAGCAGGGAAGATTGAAACAGAATAAATTACCTGAGATCTGTGTAAATGTAAGACAATACATGTTTATCTCCCTTGTAACTGGTGAACCATGTGCTGGAGTTATGTCCACCTGAAACCTCACATTCCTAGAAAACATGGAGGAGCTACCTGATCGACGGTACTCTGCTCTGAAGGTAGTTGGGGAGACAACACTGTGACATAAATCAGGTGTCTGTAAATAAACAAGTAAACACATTTTCCGAATGCTTTGGAAAAATTGAAGAAAAAATAACACTCATCTAAATTTGTTCCCATAGCATTGTAGCTCTAGATATTTAGAGTATGCAGGCTGATAATCTTCTTATTTCTAAAAAGAAAAATATAAAGACAAATAAAAAATAAAAATTGTTTCTCATAACCTCTCTCATCTGTTTCAAATGCCCCTCATCTGTCTTTCTTTCAGACTTGAATAAAAAAAGTGGCCTCATTTAATTCATTCAGATGTCAAAAAACAGTAAAACCTGTGCAAAACGGCCATTCAAAAATAGACAAAACAACGATCTTCATGACAAATGGTTGCTTAATGAAGGTCAAAAGAATTGCAGAATACTCCCCATTGGAGCATTCTGCAATACTTTTGACCTGCATTAAGCGATAATTGGTCTTGAAAACCAATTTTCGGTCCTTTTGAGTGTGGCCTTTTTACACAGGTCTTACTGTATCAACATTTTTATGCTTAAAATGAACAAAAAAGGGTGCCTCATCATTCCTGGGTTATACCAGTACTAAGCATCGGATGAAGTGTCTAGATCAATGACACAACACAGTAACTCTGCAGGCGATGAGACTCGAACTAGCAACCCTTTGATCCCTCATGCTCTACTACCTGAGCCACTGCATTCCGTAATTACCTTCAGACAAGCATTTTGTAAATTCAAGCCCTGATAACCAACATATCATTTGAAAACAGAAAGAGAAAAGTGTTCATAATTTTGGAACATAATTATAGCATACTCACATAAAGGAATACATGAACTAGACCAGTCTTGATTTCACTGAGCGATAAGAAAGTGTCAAACTAACTCCCTCAAATTCCACATACCATGGCAGATGTTCTAAAATTTTGAACAGGTAGTTGCTTGACAAAAAGTCATAGACAAAAAGCACAGACCCAGATCAGACTGCTTCTGAAGAAGCAGTCTGATCAGGATCTGCACTGTTTGCTATCCGGACAAGTATTTTGTGAATTACAGCCCTGATAGCCTACAATTTTAGAACATATACCGTACTCACAGAAAGGAATGCATGTACTAGATCAGCCTTGATTTCACTGAGCGGTTTATCTCGCACCATCACAAAATGATGTTCTTCTCTCTCCGAACTCATCAATGCACCAAACCAAGATTTCTTTGACATTCTGAAATAATATCAAATACATGTACAGTGACGTCCCCTAACATTACGCAGCCCCTAAAAATTGCGCACTAGCCCAAGTGACCATGCCACAATTGATCAGATAAAATCTTTTTTGTTATTTAATATCGGGTTGCTTTTGGAAAGAGAAAAACAGCAAAAAGTTTTCACTTTATGCTTTCACTGTTGAGCAGGGGTGGATTTCGACAAAAATTGGAAAATATTGTTAAAAACTTTCTGACAGTATTTTCAAATGGCACAGGCTTCAAATTATTTTCTTTGAATCAAATTAATGATAGAGTAAATTGTTGAGATCAACCTGGTATTAATTACTTTCCCTGGTATATTTTGTAAAAGTAATCCATCATAGAGAAGTTACTGAAAATTTTGCCGAAAGTGCGCAATGTTAGGGGACTTTTTTGTTATCCTAAAACAGGGGGGTTGCGCACTTCAAATCAAAGTTGCTAGAGATCAAGAAAATATTTTTCATTTTGAACTTTGTGTAAATAAAGTATAATGATTACTTAATTTAGCTGTGATTTTTTTCAAGTTTGTTCTTTCTTATTATACCCAAAGGAGGTTAAAATGCTAGCGTGCGATATGTTAGGGACCTTCACCGCACATATGTCGTGATACACCAAAATGTAGAGGTGAAATAGTCAATATTTTCTAATCCATCTGTCTAAACATATCAGTCAGTCAATGAGACAATGGTACTGGCATATGGGTATAATCATACAGTTGAGTCCCTTTATAACACTAAGTATGGGGTCCATAGGAATGGACCATGTTATAAGTGAATCATGCTTTAGAGGGACAAATTTACAATGGAATGATAGGAAAATGACAATTTTATGGCTGGTTGGTTGGTTTGATTCTTCATGTCCCAGTTAACAGCTATGGTCAAGTTGGGACGGTATGTTCACCTAGCCACACCTTTTTTCTGGGCAAGCTTGACTAAGCGGTTAACCAGTACTTTGTGCACGTACTTTTTCTTTGTAACTGACAACAACCCTTCTTGAATCAGCAGAAGGGAGAAGAATGGCCATACAAATTATTTCACGATCAATCTCCACGAAAGTATGGGGCTTGGGGGGATCAAACTTGCGACCCCTGGATCTGCAGTCAGACACGTATCTGCAGTCAGTCAGTATACGGCCTGGTACTATTTTATGGTCATTGTCCATGTAATCTATAATACCTAAAATTGTAAAATTCCATGGTGAACAAATTTTGGAGCCGATACCAAATCCATGATATACATTTGCACATGTAAAGAGTTGTGTTGTAAAAGGACTGTTCTGCACTTTCTGATCTATCATGTGCAAATGTAACCAGTACTTCGTGCACATACTTTCACTTGTAACTGACAAACAACAACCCTTCTTGAACGATTCATTCAGCGGAAGGGGGGAAAATGACCGTAAAAATTATTTCATGATCAATCTCCACGAAAGTATGGGACCGGGCTTGGATCGAACTCGTGACCCCTGGATCTGCAGTCAGACACGCATCTGTAGCCAGACTCATTACCGACTGAGCTACGCGGCCCGGCCATTGTAATTTAGAATTTAGAGTTGTGACCCCTTAAACACAAAATGGAATTTCCATGATACTTATTGTACCAATATATGTTTGGGAAAATCCATCTGAATGAAAAGCATTAAACATGCATGAGCAGCTATCCAATTGGACTGGGTCTGAGTTTCAGTCTATATCTACCTTCATACTTTGTTTTCAATCATTTGGTAAGTTTTCCAGTCTCACACGAAATAAAATGTGTGTTTATTGTTTTTGTCATAAGGTGTGAAAATTTGTAAACATAACTCTCTGACAATCAAGCCACTAATGGTTCTATCAGCTGAATGTTGACCCACCTTATATAAAATGTCCACTTATACAGCAGTTGTGATTTTCGGTAACGTGTCTGACTGAAGATATGTGTCTGACTGCAGATCCAGGGGTTGCGAGTTCGATCCTGGCCCAGTCCCATACTTTCGTGGAGATTGATCATGAAATAATTTCTACAGCCATTCTCCTCCTTTCCGCTGATTCAAGAAAGATTGATGTCAATTACAAGTGAAAGTTTGTGCACAAATTACTGGTTAACCGCTTAGTCAAGCTTGCCCAGGAGAAAAGTGTGGTTAGGTGAGCTGACCGTCCCAACATGACCATAGCTGTTGACTGGGACATAAAGAACCAAACCAAACAAACCAAAACAGCGATTGTGAAACATAGCTCAAAATGAACAAGCCATAAAAGGTTCCAGTGTATTTTTAAGAATTGAATTCAAATAACTATAAGAACAAGAAGTTGCTAAAGAAGCTGTCACTTACTCAGGAGAGGAGTCTGGCGTCATGGAAACTGACTCTTCACTAGGCACTGGAATAAAACAAAGAAGTTAGTTAACTTAATACAAGGCCATTTTCGATACAACTCATTACAAAGTGGACTGGTTATAACACTCCAAAAGTTTAGAATTTTACAAAGAAATGATAGGCGAACATAGTTTTCCACTAAATACTATGGATAATTTGTTTAATATTGACAAAAATATATTAACAAATATTGAAATATACGGCCTACAGATAAGATGAGGTAATTCCAAATTCATGTTCTTATTTTCCAATCAAAACATGTTTGGGTGCTCAAAGGAATTGTATAGTTGATCAGCTCTTATGATCACCCAAAAATTATGGATAAAAAAGGTAATCACAGTCATACTAAAAATATATGCTACATGCAACAAAAAAGAATATACCCTTATTGTGCCAGTATTTTTTTCCTGAAAATGTTTACTGCATTTTTCCCATGAGCTGGCATGGAAGCATACAGTATGAACCCTGATCAGACATGGAGCAGTGTGATCTGTTTCCATATTATGACAAATGGTAGCTTAATGAAGGTCGAAAGTATAGCAGAATGCACCCCTTGGACAGAATGCTCCCCTTGGAGCATTCTGCAATACTTTTGACCTGCATTAAGCAATAATTGGTCTTGAAAATCAATTTTTGGTCTATTTGAGAGTGGCCGTTTTACACAGGTTTTACTTTATATCAAATCTAAAAAAAAGTCTGCCTCTGCTTCCATACGCAAAATTACGAAGATAAATTATTATTCCTTTAGCAGTTCCTACCCCATTGGGCCAGACCCTAGGGGCAAAGTTATGATTTTAATACTGTTATGAATATATCTACATATATATTTAAACATATATCAAAGCTTCAAGTATCCAGGAGGAGATAGTGTCACTTACTGAAGCACAGGCATGTGCACACTGGTAAAAGTATATGTCAATTTGCTGGCATTCACGCATATTGTCGGTACTTCATAGACCTGAAGTGGTAGAAATTGGTGTTAATACTATATAGAAAAACATGCCATATGCCAAAGGGACTATAGACATCAATCATTTTTAAGTATTCAGTATGTGCATAGCGACACATATAAGCATTTAAGAATAGATTCGAGTACCGATCATTCAGATCGGTACTCGAATCTATTCCTAAATGCTAATATAAATTGCCATGTGTAGTCCGAATACTAAAAGATGATCTAATTCTATAGTCCCTTTGGCATATGGCATGTTTTTCTATATAGTATTAGCACCAATATATACCACTTCCGGTCTATGAAGTATCGGCAATACGCGTAAATACCAGCAAATTGACGTATACATTTACCAGTGTGATGTGGGAAAGTAACTAAAAATTAGACAAACTCCTGTACATCACATACTTCTTGTGCATATACTATATAAGTTTCATGACATTCCATTTATTGGTTATTAAGCGGACAAACTGTCAGCCAGACATCATCAAAACAATATCCCTGCCTCGTTCAACAGGGTATAAAAAAATGTGTGTGTCCTTTTGATGAAATGAGATTCAAAGAAGCGGTAAATATGCATATTTCTGATCCTTTAAAACTGAACGGTAAAACGTTATGCTCACCTAAAAAATTATAGTAAACTTTAAGGCATCTTTATTTTTATTCTATGGACAAGTCTTTTTAAATCAAATTCAAATTAATTAACCCAAATCTCAGGTCAAGTATATCTCCTAAAAATTTGTGTTCTAAGGCTCATTAATATAAAATATAGGTGCAAAACACTGACTACTGCAATTAAGACATGCACTGAAAAGTTTATAGAAACCAATTTATAGCATATGCCTATTATAGAATTCTATATGGCATACTTCTATTTATAGAAATCTGTTCATGGTTAAAAGAATCTACTTCAAGAGCAAAATGCTGACCATTCTAGATAATGCATGCAATGTGGTCTACTTATAAATAATTAAAAGTCTATTTACAGAAACGTGTTTATGGTTATAAAAGAGAACCTCAAGAGCATGCACAGAACCTGCATTTATACAGGATCAGTCTTGCTTCTCCCAATCCAATAATTGACTATATGGCATGCTTTAACCCATTTCGTCTTCCCTTATTTTTTCCAATTAAGGGGTATTGGATGGTGGTATTTTTCTCTTTTTTTTTCTAATTTTTAATAGAATATTCTGTAGTAAAAAGTGAAGATCCTGATCAGACACCTCATTTTGCTGTGTCTGATCTGGGACTGCACTGTTTGTCTATGTCCCACAAAAAGGACGCTAGGCTTATATGTGTTAATATATTTTCAAAGAGAAAAAGTTTCAGTTGTTTGCCAAAAATTAATAAGTTCCTGAGTTTCAAGAAAACATGAACATGGTGAGAAGTCAATTTCTAAACATGCTTAAAAAGCCTTTTCTGCAGGGCTTGGTGAGTGGAATGTCAGGAGATTGATATGGATCTCGTCGAGAGAAAACCACATTTTTGGGGCTTCCAGCCTCCAACAAAGTAAAACTCAAATGGTTTAACCTGTTCGCTAAGCTACTAAGAATTGCTAGAATATTGAAACTTTACATGCAGCAAGTTATACTTTTCAGAAAATGATTAACCAAGGCATTGATCCAACAGCGCCGTTGCAAATACTGGCCCTGTGTCTTTGTTGCTTGCATGTAACAAAGTCAGGTTTTCTTACATTGTGGCCAAAGAACCATTTCATCTACTTCAATCTACATTTTGCAGGTTTTGTGTGACTGATCAAGTGAGGGGGTTCTGATGATACTGCACCAGGTTGTAAAATGGATCTGTTTAAATTTTATAATTAGTATGGTGAGGAGTTAATTGTTGGAGTATTTAGGGTAACTATGGTATTTAGAGCTACATGAATATTAACCCTTTGTATTATGATGGATTTTCCCGTACTTATCGATATAATAAGTATGGGACTGCCAATGTAAAGTGTACTTTATTTAAGGGGGCACAGGTAGAATTTTATAAATTATGATGAATTTCTGACCCTGAAGGTTGCTTTAATCTTAGCAAACAGTAAAAGACCCTGATGAAATGCAGCATTATGCTGCATTTCATCTGGGTCTTCACTGTTTGCCAAAGTACCTGTTTGGGGGTTTCCAGTATACAAAGGATTAATGTTTTTTACTTGTGAATTTTAATAGGATAGGATGATTAACCATGGATGTTATAATAAGTGCTGGTGTGAATGCTTTAGATGATGGTGAAAAATACATGAAGGGGGTCAGACTAGGGAAAACTTGCACTCAATCATGGCCAATGCATATAGTACAGGAATGGCATTATCTAAGACATAGATCTATATCTATAAAATGACTATGCAGTTTAAGTTTTTTTCTCCACATAATAAGGTTGTGGTATTCCCTCTCCAATGACCACCACAACAAACAGTTTTGTGGAAAGAAGCAAAAATATAACAATTGATTGTTTTTGACGAATTATGTCCCAGTCAACAATTTTTCATTCATGTGGTGATGATTTCCTGTCTTCCTGGGTTGAACCAGTACTTAGCATCAAGGACACAACATAATGACTCAAGTGAGCCTTGAACAAGCAACCCTTCAATCCCCAGTCTAACTAGCTCTACCAACTGAGCCTCTGTACTCCCTAAAAATAACAATTGTATAGTGGAATCAAATGTCTTAACTAGAGCTACTAGGTAATAGAGTTAAGGTCGGGAATTAATAGGCAAAAGGTATGAGCTCCAAGAATGAGCCAAAGGTTATGGATACATCCACCATATCACCAGAGTTTGAGTTTCGGAGAACCAACTTATGTTTTATTAACCCTTTTCACTCAGAAAGTCCAAAACTCATCAGCCTTTCTGAGTGCAATAAGGTTAAATACTGTTAAGGTTACATTCAATGTCTCAGATCAGTATAGCAACAAATCAATAGTAACACAATCTTCAAAACTGTCATAGTTAATAAAAGTAGTTATTAATGGGGGATAGCATTCAACGCTTATTCAATGAGGAGATAACCTGACAAATTGCCCACTGTACTGTCAACGCTTATTATTATTGATTTCAATTTCATTTTTCAACATACATGATGTGATGAAGACAGTGGGGAGGGGGAGGGGGGCGAAAACAGCATGAATTTCTTCGTGTAGAATTTTAGCAATGACCACTGTCTTCCTCACATCATGAAAGTTGACAAAATAAAATTTCAATTTTATATTTACACTTCTAATGCACTTGCAAATGTAACATGACATCTGATTGAATAATGTCATAAATTTTACAGTATATCCTGTGATATACTGTCGGAAACTAGACATCATTAGGTAATCACACAAGCAAATCTCTTCATCGGCAAATGAAGACAGTTACTCGATAAAACTTCATGGAAGGGAAGACAGTAGCAAGTGTAAATATTACTGAATCAAAATTGTACTGATGTTGCTTACTGCATATTTCAATCAGAAAAAATGCAGCTTCTGATCGAAGAATGACTTTTCATTATATCATTGCCCAAAACAATTACCTGGATTAAATTGACAAGCAAAATTTATAGTTTTATTTCTCAAGTCCTAAAATATTGCCCTTTGTCTTTAAACAGTTTTGAAGATAGCATCAACGTTGATTTATATAGTAACAAGACTATTGGATTGCTTTCAATTTTACTATTTTCATTCCAGTGATCTATTATTAAAGAGAAACTGTTAATATTTCTTGTAAATAATAACTGCTATGATGCTGTAGATATTCTCTACTCACCCAAACAAACTAGCCAATCAGCAATCAGTATATGGGTCACATGCTCAAAATTTGCACATTCAAGTTTAATTCACCTGGTGACAATGGTTCCCTAGGGGCCAGGAGCCCATTGCAGTAGGGATGTGGAATACCTTGTAACTTTCGTCGATGAAATCGTGGAGAGCCGAGGAAGCTGTTTTTAATTGTGTGAAGGCGTGATTTCCACGGAGTAGGTTGTATATTTGGCGAAGACGGAGGTGTGGCTGAAGGACTATGGACAGGAGTGCCTCGAACATGTTTCGGACTTGGAATTGGAGAGCTATTAGAACTTGATAAACTCGCTTTCCGGCTGTAAAAAGAGTAAAAACAACTTTTGATCAGACAAGGATTTCATCTTAACTCTATGCATGCTAGGTAATTTATCATGCTTATGTTGTCTTCTGCTAATTTTTTTTTCTAAATTAACTTTTTTGAAAAACGATTTCAGGAACACTATCAGAGTGTCAAACAGTTTGGATCCAGATCAGGACCGACGTTCAGTAGGTCCTGATCTGGGTCCAAACTGTTTGCAATGGCTATCAGCAGTCAACGTAAGTTGGAAAGAGTTAATAAATATGGTATGTGAGAATAACAAAGACATGTATAATTTATAAAACTTTTCTCTTGGCTCCCTTTTGTATACTACTGTGCTGTAATGGCTTTTCCTTCTGGTCTGTTACAATGCGCCTGGGCTGGTTCACTATACATATCAAGGGATCACAGGTTATAATTTCCTAAATAAGATGTACTTCAGTCCCTGAAGATTTTTATCTAAGCCAACAGTGCAGACCCTTGTGAAGTGCTGTTATAAATGTGGCATTTCATCTGGTTATTCATAGATTGCCTAAGTACCCATTGAGGGGTTAAATTGGGTTTTCAGTACAGAAAGGGTTAAAAAGATCCCTTCCATTGACCATTGTTGGCATTTTGAAATTTTTTCTAAAACAAAGCGGACCATGTCCTTGGTAACACTAGGGGCAGGGTCATTTCTGGCTCCAGGGGCATAATTTGAACAAACTTGGTAGAGATCCACTAGGTGATGCTACATACATGTACCAAATATCAAGGCTCTTAGGCTTGTGGTTTCAGACAAGAAGATTTTTTTCATGTTAATCCCTATATAGGCCTATGTAAAACATGTGACCACTGGGAGGGCCATTTTTGGCCCCAGGGAAATAATTTGAACAAATTTGGTTGAGGTTCACTAGGTGGTGCTCCATACCAAATATCAAGGCTCTAGGCCTTGTGGTTTCAGACAAGACGATTTTTTCATATTTCTCCATTTATAAGACTATGTAAAACATGTGACCCCAAGGCAGTGCCATTTTTGTCCCCCTGTGCATAATTTAAACAAACTTGGTAGAGATCCACTAAATGACGCTACATACTAAATATCAAGGATCTAGGCCATATGATTTCAGAAAAGATGTTTTTATGTTTTTCCTAATATAGGCCCTTTAAGTTAAAACATGTGACCCCCAGGGTGGGCCATTTTTGGTCCCAGTGCTATATCTTGAACAAACTTGGTACAGGTTCACTAGGTGATGCTACATACCAAATATCAAGGCTCTAAGACAAAAAGATTTTTTCAATCATTTTCCCTATATAAGCCTATGTAAACTATGTGACCCCTGGGCGGGGCCATTTTTGGCCCCAGGGGCATAATTTTAACAAACTTGGCAGAGGTCCTCTAGGTGATGCTACATACCAAATGTCAAGACTCTAGGTTTTATGGTTTCAGACAAGGAGATTTTTTATGTCTTCCCTATATTAGCCTATGTAAAACATGGGACCCCTTGGGTGGGGCTGTTTTTGGCCCCAGGGACATTTTTTGAACAAACTTAGTAGAGGTTCACCAGGTGATGCTTCATACAATATATCAAGGCTCTAGGCCTTATGGTTTTAGACAAGAAGATTTTCTATGTTTTTCCCTATATAAGTCTATGCAAACATGTAACCCCTGGGGCAGGGCCATTTTTAGCCCCAGGGGCACAATTTGAACAAGACTCTAGGCTTTATGGTTTCAGACAAGGAGATTTTTTATGTCCTCCCTATATAAGCCTATATGTAAAACATGGTGACTCCCGGGGCTGGGCCATTTTTGGCCCCAGGGGCATAATTTGAACAAACTTGGTAGAGGTCCAGTAGGTGATGCTTCATACCAAATATCAAGGCTCTAGGTCTTATGGTTTTAGACAAGAAGACTTTTCTATGTTTTTCCCTATATAAGCCTATGTGTAATATGTGACCCCTGGGGCGGGGCCATTTTTGGCCCCAGGGGTATAATTTGAACAAATTTGGCAAAGGTCCTCCAGGTTATGCTACATACCAAATATCTGAGGTTTCAGAGAAGAAGATGTTTCAATGTTTTTCCCTACATAAGCCTATGTGCAACATGTGACCCCTGGGGCCGGGCCATTTTGGCCCCAGGGGTACAATTTGAACAAACTTGGCAGAGGTCCACTAGGTGATGCTAGATACCAAATATCAAGGCTCTAGGCCTTGAGAAGAAAATTTTATTTCTTTTTTTTAACCAGAATAAGCATATGTAAAACAATTGTGACCTCCGGGGCGGGGCCATTTTTGGCCCCAGGGGTATAATTTGAAAATACTTTGTAGAGGTCCACGAGGTGATGCTATATACCAAATATCAAGGCTCTCAGCCTTATGGTTTCAGACAAGAAGATTTTCCACCTTTTTCCCTTATAAACATTTGTAAAACATGTGATCGACCCCTAGGGCAGGGCCATTTTTGACCTCAGGGGTATAATTTGAACAAACTTGGTAGAGGTCCACTAGGTCATGCTACATACCAAAAATCAAAGCTCCAGGCTTTGTGGTTTCAGCTTTATGGTTTCAGACAAGGAGATTTTTTATGTCCTCCCTATATAAGCCTATATGTAAAACATGGTGACTCCTGGGGCGGGGCCATTTTTGGCCCCAGGGGCATAATTTGAACAAACTTGGTAGAGGTCCAGTAGGTGATGCTTCAGACCAAATATCAAGGCTCTAGATCTTATGGTTTTAGACAAGAAGACTTTTCTATGTTTTTCCCTATATAAGCCTATGTGTAATATGTGACCCCTGGGGCGGGGCCATTTTTGGCCCCAGGGGTATAATTTGAACAAATTTGGCAAAGGTCCTCTAGGTGATGCTACATACCAAATATCTGAGGTCTCAGAGAAGAAGATGTTTCAATGTTTTTCCCTACATAAGCCTATGTGCAACATGTGACCCCTGGGGCCGGGCCATTTTGGCCCCAGGGGTATAATTTGAACAAACTTGGCAGAGGTCCACTAGGTGATGCTACATACCAAATATCAAGGCTCTAGGCCTTGAGAAGAAAATTTTATTTCTTTTTTTTAACCAGAATAAGCATATGTAAAACAATTGTGACCTCCGGGGCGGGGCCATTTTTGGCCCCAGGGGTATAATTTGAAGATACTTTGTAGAGGTCCACTAGGTGATGCCATATACCAAATATCAAGGCTCTCAGCCTTATGGTTTCAGACAAGAAGATTTTCCACCTTTTTCCCTTATAAACCTTTGTAAAACATGTGATCGACCCCTAGGGCAGGGCCATTTTTGACCTCAGGGGTATAATTTGAACAAACTTGGTAGAGGTCCACTAGGTCATGCTACATACCAAAAATCAAAGCTCCAGGCTTTGTGGTTTCAGAGAAGAAGATTTTTTAAGTTTTCATCTTGAAAATCTATTTTTAGCCTGTGTGACCTAGATATGCCATAGACCGGAACCATTTGAATAATTTTTAAAGAGGAACATATAAGAATCATTCCTACCAAGTTTGGTCAAAATCCAGCCAGTAGTTTTGGAGGAGATGCCATTTCAAGCAATTGATGACGACACATGTCACACGACGGACGCCGGACATCCAATTATCACAATAGCTCACCATGAGCCAATGGCTCAGGTGAGCTAAAAATGCAATATTTTTTAAAATTATTTTCTGCTCGGAAAATACCAGGTTTTACTGGTTGACAGTACTAATAGAACATTGGCCTTCTTGGTCAACATAACCTATTTTTGGCATACGTTTGTCATCAAAACCTATTCCTGGCATAGGTTTTATTCATAATCACTACGCTGGCTACTTGTCAACATAACCTACTCTTGGCATACATTTTCAGGGGACAAAAATATTTCAATATTGAACTTGTCCTTCAGATAAAGTGACTTACAATTTTCACTCGTCCTGCAAACACATTTACTTGTCCTTTAAAAGCTTATACAATAAAGAACATAAACAGAGTAATATGTCTTTTGAAGTTCCTTATATCACTGTTAAATGATATTTACCCAGTCAAAGTCATAACTGCACCCCATATACTGACAAAAAGATTTCACAGTCAATACTCAGAAAATGATAGTTTCACCCTCAGATTTTAGGGTGAAACTAGAAAGGACAAGTAATTCCTTCCAAAGCACTTGTCCTCGAGGATGAGTGCTTTGGGAAGAATTACTTGTCCTTTCTAGATTTCACTCGTAATTACAAGTGGACGAGTGGAATTTTTGTCCCCTGATTTTGTCAACAAAACCTGTTCTTGGTATACATTTTGTCAATATAACCTATTCCTGGCATATTGTTTGTCAATCAGTAAAACCTGATGTTGTCCGAACAAAAATATAATTTCCGAAATAAAGTAATAGACTGTTTAAAATTCTGTATATTTGCTCTCAAGATATTAAACTGAAATGAAATTATGATAGACAGAATGACAAATGGACCAAATAAAAGATTGAAGGACGGATGGACAGCCCACTTTTTCAAAGTGGTCTATATAATTTTGGCCCACATTCATGGGACTCATAAAAGATATAAACAAACTACTCTCTAGCAATTAACCCTTTCTCTTCCTTTTTCTTTCTCTATATACTTCCAGACCCTCTTTCGAGTATTATCAGCGGGTGTACCTTGTACACTCAGAGTTGCAGGATGAAAGCCTACAAGTAACCATATCTAAATTACCCTAGGGTTCTTTAACCTGCACAGGGGGTGACTTTCCCTACACAGGGGACATCCAGTTAACATCCCGATCCGAAGGACGATGCACTTTTCTATTGTCATACCTGCAAATGACACTAGAGAAAGCGTGTTCGGACACCGAAATTTTCCTCACCGATGGGTGGATAGAACCTGGGACCTCTAGCACCAGAGGCAAGTGCCTAACCACTGAGCTACCACGCTTTCTACCAATATCGTTTTGGTCTGAATATGCCGTCTGCTTATTACATCTGCTGCATATATTCAAATGCACTCTAGACAACTTTCATCATAAAAGCAAACATTATGAACCCTGATCAGACTGCTATTAAGAGAGCAGTCTGATCTGGGTCCATATTGTTTGCAATGTAGGCTACAAGGGTATGTCAGCAGACGAGTAAGCAGACAACATTTGTAGTGAATGGGGGGAAAAGTTAACATGGAAAAGGCAAAACTTCTGAAAAAGAAAAATCAGAAGAAAGTAGCTAAGAAGTAGGATATTTTATGTGCCTTTGAATATGTTTTCTTGACCTAAACACTGCAGAACAATGAAAGCAAAAGCATGCATGCTGAGAAGTAAAAAAAAAAAAAAAAGTGGAATTGAACTCTTCGGCTGCTAATCGTGACAAAATGTCTGCTGTGACTCCCGGCTGTGACTGAGTCATCTACTGGCTCTTTTAAAATATCACTGTAGCAAACATTGTGGACCCAGATGATAGTGCTCCTATATGTCCTCATAGGAGCAGTCTGATCTGGGTCCACACTAATTTTCCTCTATACTTCCATTAGTCAATAATAATTTGCAAATATATGCAGCAGATGACTTAAGAAGACAGCATTTTCAGATGCAATTTTTTTGCTGGGGTTTTAAGGGTTGAAAGTAGGGTATTATATACTTCTACCATGACCTCTAAGTAATGACCCTTGATTCATTTAATACATTTACCGTTACAGTCACGGCTCAAAGCGGTTTGTGGAAGTATAAGTACATTTGTATGTTTACACTGAAAAACAATGACAGCATAAGCATGCATGCTGAGTAAAAGTAAAAAACTAAAACTAAAAACCCTTTAAAAATTTAAAAATATAAAATGAGTATATAAAGTACACAATCAGGCCCCAAGGTTATAAAACATTTTTCATGCTTAACTCAACTGAGTATGAAATTTCAACTGCCCATAAAACAAAACTGTTAAAAAATAAAGTGTGCCGAGGCTCTTGCTTTCAGAAAGTCAGATGTTGTATTTATCATGCTGATAAATTGTTGGCATTTTAACATTAATGAGCAGGATAAATTTCATGCAGCTGAGTTGAGTATGAAAAAAGTTTTATTACCTCTGGCCTGTTGTCTGCAACAATATGATTGATTGTTTGCAAGGCATCTTCAACCCTATTATGACCATTAGAATTTCCCATAAAGCTGCATACAATGAAGTTGGGATGGTCCATTGTATATATTGAGGGGACACAGGTTATACTTTCCAAAGAAATACATGTATTGTACTTCTTTATCTAAAGATTGTTTTTGTCTTTGCAAACAGCCCAGACCCTAATATAATGCCACATCATATGGTATTTCATCTGGGTCTTCACTGTTTGTCAAAGTACCTATTTTGGGGTTGCTGGTCCACAAAAGATTAACCTCCATTAGGTAAAGTTAAAAGCAGAAGAAAAACCTGCACACAGACTTCATTCTCCCTCCCTTTTCTAACTTCTTGTCCTTCTAAGCACATTTCTTTTTATTTGACTGCATTTCCAAGATAGAGGTAGAAAAAGGCTTTTTAAGGGACTTTTTTTTCCAACTTTGAAACTTTGAAAGCTTCGAAATATACTAAGAAAAAACAATTGAAGGATATCAAAATTATTTTGACTTTATTACTTTTGAGAAAAAAGCTTTCAACCAAAACCGTTCGATATCTGATAGAACTATCAATATGCAATTTAGTAATATGCAAAATGAAATTTAAGGGTCACTGGTTACGATACAGTACCACACCAAATGTAACAACCCTTTTCATCAATATTTTGCAAGCAAAAGTTTTCGTGATTAAATTTTTGGCTGTGATACTGCCCAGGTCATTCATTACCTTTTAATTCCGACCACAGATAAGTGTCCATACCAAAGTAATCACTCAATGCACCTAATATCATGAGAATACATTTTTGTACCTTCAACAAAATTACACATAAAATGAGTCCCCCAGCCAATATGACAACGAAATGCCTGTAAAACATGGACAATGACTGCAAATGTAGGTGTCATTCTTTTAAATGAGAGCCAGCAATACTTTTGGAGCCAGTCGTTATGAAATGCAATTGATTGAAATGGGTTTTGACCAGTTTTAAATGTTTGTGAACTTTCATTATAGAGTTTTTAATCATTTAGAACTGTACTGTTCTTACCCAATGAAGCGTGGCTTAAATTAAACATCCAATTTGATTGCAGATATCTGGAACTATGGAATGCAAGTATATTTAGGATAGTTTATATTGTATTGAATGTTATTGATGGACTTGAATCTGAATATCCTTCAACTGTTTTTCTCAGTATAGGTTCTTATAAATGCTGGCTAGCTCGCATTCTAAGTAGGCTTTGTCAAAATATGGCTCTACTCTGTGGTATCAAATATAAGAAATTATTGCTGTCTTGTCGGAGTGAGGGTCATTCAAAAAGTGTTTGCCTTCAGTTTACCATGAATACATTTAGGTGTTATGGCAGTGGAAAGGGTATAAAAAGTGGTTCTAAGCTATGAAAAATATCATGACATAAACATGTATAATAAAAATATATTTAAAATAAGAAGGCTGATATCATAATGTTCAATTGTGACTTCTTTAACATTTAAAAAATAAAATAAGTTTGTACATGTAATTAATTGCAATCAGGCTGAGACCTTTTTGAACTTTTTGCCTGGGTGTAGGGTAGCCCTCACCAGCACAACACGCCCTTGACCTACAAGGTTCGTTGATGTGCAAGACCCACTAAGAGGCATAAACTGTGAATTAGCTTGGGGCATCCCTTCACCCCACCCCCAGGTTCTAGAATGGCAACAGTGGCATCTGACATGATTTGAAGCTTTATTTAAGTACATAACTATCCAGAAAATTAATCATATTTTATGCAAAATGATGTGTGAGCCAGAGCGTTTTGGCATAAAGGCAGCTATGCCACTGCCTACTATAATTCATATTGGTAGGATATTGTCCACCCAACAGCCGGACTGAGGTATGCACTAAGAAAGAAATGGCGTAATACAATGATACAATTACAACACATTACAACACAGTTACAACTTACACTTTTTGTATTGCGAGGGCACGCCGCGACGCTACCGGAGAACCCTCACTAATACTGCCTAGAGATAGTCTGCTGAGACAAGGGAGACAACTCCATTAGTATCAAAAATCATATCCGACAATACATGTGTGGCAATATTTTACAGGGTATACCAACGCTATGGTTCCAGAGCTCCAGATTACAAGCCCCATAATGGCAAATGTTTCAAAATTAAAATTGTGACCTTGGAGCATTCTGCAATACTTTTGACCAGCATTAAGCGATAATTGGTCTTGAAACCAATTTTCGGTTTTTTTGAGAGTGGCCGTTTTAGACAGGTTTTACTTTAATATATATATGCTGCCTCTTATCTGGAGGTCTGAGCGGATTGAGGACTGCTCTGTTGCTGTGTTGTATTGCTCAAAGTGTCTTATCTGGAGTTCTGGGTAATACATAATACCATAAAAATCCTAAAAATTTTGAAATTGATAGCCCTGCAGCTGCAGCATCCTAAACTTGGAAAAATACAGCTCGCTATTGACACCCAGCTTCAATTCTTTGAATGCTGGGTAATTTTTCATGCTTTAGTTGTCCTCTGCTGATTTTCAAAATTTAATTTTCATAAAAAAAATTCAGGAACACTGTCAGACTGTCAAACAGTTTTGATCCAGATCAGGACATTGTGTTGGTCCTGATCTGGGTCCAAGTGTTTTGCAAAAGTTATCAGCAGACAACTAAAGCCGCCGCTAGCAAGGAAAGAGTTAAGCAATGGACCAAAAGGTGAAGAAGTAGTGGCAAATAGTGTAGACTATAATCAGACTACTCCTTCCTTTGGAACAGTCTAATTAGGGGCCAACACTATTAGCCTGTGAGTCCCAATATTTAGGTTTTTATGGTAAACATGTTTCTGATATATAAGGGCACCAGGTGATCACTGTATACCCACATGTCAACTATTTTGGGATCTTCTTTAGGGGGCTCTGTAGGAAGAGCCTCTTTCACTCTGAAAAAATGTTTTATACTGAATTTACTTCATACAGTGCAATCCCTTTATAACGCTATGTTTGGGGTCCATAGGAATGAGCCATTTTATATGAGAATCCTGTTATAATGGGGCAATTTTACAAAATAATTATTAGAAGATGACCATAGTCATTTTCCTACAACTCCTTTGTAAAATTCCATGGTAAAAAACATCAAGGGCTTCAACATGACCATGTTAAATTATATCCAAATCTGTGATACAGCAATGTGTGTTATAATGGGACCACACTGTATGTTCTGACACACGACCCCCTTACCAAATTATTGAAAATTTTAACAAGTCAAGATCTGCTTGACTAGCTGATGAATAGTCAATGTGAAGTGGTTGGACCACAGTCTAAACCCAGATCAGACTATTGAATAAGGAGTAGTTTGGTCTGGGTCTAGGTTGTTTACTCATGTCTTTTCTGTCTAAATATTATTGTAACCCTTATCCATCCACTATTTTTGTCCTGAAAATGTAGTCTACTTTTTACATCTGCTGCATATATTCAACTCAAAGTGGCCTTGGCTGCTGTCTGTACTCAGGTACGGTGGTTCTATTGTTGTTGATTCTAATGCAAATGAGTTTGTAACGCGAAGTCTGATTGGATAACGTCAAAAATTTGCGACAGTATATCATGCGATATACTGTCGGAAATAGTTTGACGTCATTAATTACATCTCATTTGGTTGGATGACGTGCGGCTTTATGTGACTTGTAACGCTCCAATTATTAGAGCTGAAATTGCAGACGTGCATTGGAATGGGGATAACAATATTCAAAATTTTCATTTGGGGAGGTATATCGTCAAATATACGTTCGGTAATCACGTTTTACGGCTCCGCTCGCGCGTCGCCATAAAACTAAATTTCCGACCGTATATCCGACGATATACCTCCCCAAATGAAAATTTTGAACACAGTTATCCCCTAATTCATTGTTTGTTGCTGTTCCCATTGTGTTGTGGTGTTTTTGTGCTTTGTGGTATAGTTCTTAATGTCCTTTCTAGTCTGGCAATCCATTTCACATGGGGAAGAGAGAGCTGGTTGCTTTCTTCAATGTGTTCTTGCTGTCGTGTGACTATTTGTGTTCTGTGTCTCTTCCTCCTGGTGCCGGGGGTTGGTCTGTGAACTGTGATTGAGGCATTTCCTGGTCATACTCACTTGCTTTGTAATCATATCCATGTAATTTTTACATTCCATATTCAATGGTAAATTCCACATTAATACTATTTCTCGGTATTTACCTGTATACAAATCTCTACTATTGCAATGGCACTCACACCCTAATGCTTTTCAACAAGTTATGTAATAAATAAATCTTGTAGTAACTCTGCATGCTGGTTAATCTTTTCATGCTTTCATTGTCATCTGCTGACTTTTTTCAAAACTAACTTTTTCGAAAAATTCTTTCAGGAACTCTATCCAGGTGTCAAATAGTTTGAATCCAGATCAGGACCGACATTTTGTCGGTCCTGATCTGGGTCCAAGCTGTTTGTAAAGACTATCAGCAGACAACAAAAGCCGCAGTTTGCAAGGAAAGAGTTAATGGAAGGTTTAAAGTACAAGCAAGTGAAAACTAACCTTGGTTGGCCATTGAGCTGTACTGCATCTATTCTTTTTCTTGGAGGATCCGCTGAAATTACAACAGAAATTACCGTAAATTCTCAAAATTTCGACTCAAATTTTCTACCTTAACCTGATTACAAATGGCCCAGAAAAACAGTGAAGAACCATTCAGACCATTCAGATATTTGAATCATGACCTGTCATGTTTGCTATTCTGACAAGCCTTTTGTGGGTCAGACTCCAGAACCAAAACTTAAGCTTAGAACAGTAAGAAAGAGGCAGAAGAAATTTTAGACCACTTACTGTATAAAGATACATCCAGAAAACCAAACATTTTGAGCTAAAACTGTAATTGTTTTCTTTACCATATATTGAAAGGGGAACATGATATAGATACAGGCGAATCAGAATTGCTAGCATTTATTAGCCCTTTGTATTCCAGAAACCCCTAAATGAGTACTTTTACAAACAGTGAAGACATAATGCGGCATTTCATCAGGGTCTACACTGTTTGTTAAGGTAAACAAGATCTTCAGACAAAAAATACAATATTTTTTTAAAATTATATCCCTGTCACCCCTAGATATGTACAATGGACTATCCCATGTTTATTGTATCAAACTAGAAGGAAGAATCCATTAGTATACAAAGGGTTTAACTATACAATCTGCCGCAAAGAGGGTTCAAATCAAAACTTTTATGTACATACATTTATTTACGACTGACCGACAGACACATATTTATTTCTATTATAACACACAAAAAGATTGAAAATATGAACAATTCCTTCAGATTCTATCAAGATTTCGCCATCTTGAACAGAGAATTACAAAAAAAAGTCTGTTGCTCTTTAATCTCCCCGTCCATTTGGTATGTAGGGGGTTGGGGAGGACCACCCCCCTCTCACACCTTACAAACTACAATTTTTTAAACATAATTATAATACAATGCATAACGGAACCTTAATGGCTTGAAACTCCCAAGAACCCTGGAAAACTGCCCCACCTAGAGATTTCTAAACCTTCAGATCCAGTTTCGATATGAACAGGCCTACTGAAACTGTATCAAAGGTTCCAATAAGCCATGATATATAATAAATATGAGCATTATAATTTCCCCTAAATCTTGTTTCGACTAAAATGCATATTTTTATGTACATTTTGAATGTTTGTAAGTGGTAAAAACAATTTTAGGCCATCTAATGTCAATATTACAAGGTTGTATGGGAGAGTAGATGGCATAAAAATCAAACTTGCAGCCGAGTGACTTCATGGTAGTCCGTGCAGTGATTAGTTAACCAATAAATCATTGAATTTCTAGCCAATCAGTATTAAAATTTTTAATAACACACTCTTATTTGGAGGCTTGTATACCACATTTATTTAGCAGCTGCTTAGGCAAACCCTCCTACTGTAATTTTCGGGAAAGTAGAAAAAAAATCTAAAATTATTATTTTATTTTATCCGCCGACTCTAAATATTATTTGTTTCGTTGAAAAAAAAATATTTGTGAGGTTCTGTCTGTGTATTTTTGAGAGTGACACTGTTAAAAGTGATTGTCCTGTCCAGAATTAAGGAAAATGATGAAATATTTAAAGATTTAATACAGACTTTTGATTCACCTTACTAGTTTTACTGTTTTTTCTGGAGATTTTTTTTCTGATTTATGGTCCCCCCCCTCCCCGGACCCTAAATCAGAAAAAAAAATCCCATAAATCAACTAATAAAAACTCTGGCCTTATCAACTTTATTTTCTAAGAGCCTGGACCAAGTGTTCAGGAACCAACACCTGCCTCAGAGGAACAAATTGTCATATAACCTTCTACAAATGGTAACCATTGTTTACAATTATCATTGCCATGGTAACATTAAGCATGCATTGCCATGGTTACATTGAATCATTTTGCTTACAGATTGCCATAAACTATGGATTTTGGTCACAGTGCTCTAAATGCAATAGGATCTAAACATATTTGCTTATTCGTAACCATGGTATCACTGATATTAACAATCTGAACCATGGTAGTATAGGCTTTAAGAAGTCAAGATTATGTCTTGTTAAATAAACCACATTGTGCCAAAGAGTTGTAAGGTGGTGTGTTTTTTTATATTTTTGAATAGCTGTGACCTTGACCCAAACTAATGACCTTAAAACAGTGGTATTTATCTACAAAATGTGGCCAATCTTCATCATGATAAAAATTCACCTCCTATTAATAACACTTACTTATAATTGAGCCAGCACAGGATAAATTGTTACTTATCATACCGGTGAGCAGCTGAAGCTCAGATGTGCCTATGTATATGCACAGTCTTGCCAGACCCCCCAACCCCTGCTTCTTGCATACACACAGAATGGCTCAGATCAAAATTTAGGATCCTAGCCCCACTGGATACATCAGCATGGGCCTTTAAAAGAAACTTTTGAGCATATGTGATAAGTACCAAAATCTAGTGAGCTGGCCCAATTTTGACCACATTGTAAATTTGTAACAAAATAATTTTGGTGTGACAAGAGCTCCAGGTATATTTTTACTTATTCACGTGCAATTCTTTTACATTATAAACACTCCCAGTCACAGATGAGATGTACCCAGTGCATGACCAACTTGTCAGTATGCCTTTGACATTCAAGCTGAGCGGACGTGGTTTGCTCAGCACTCGTCAATTATACGATACGGAACTGTACCCACAAAGTGAGCACATTTGAATTATGTAGTTCTGTATTTGGTTTTGGTATACTTTTGGTTTCATTATATTTGAAACTCTTATCCCTTATCAAAATTTAATTTAATTTCCTGTTAACGATTGTAAACAAGTTATTTTAAAAATAAGTTGTTAATTTTTTAGATCTGGGTTTACCAGTCCCGTTTTGGCTTACTTAGTAAGCAATTTTACTGGTTCCCGCTTTTATTTTTCTCAATTTGTGTGACGTAGTACACAGCATATGCTCACACGATTTCTCATTTGCAACATGGCTGAATCGATGTTACAACATCAAAAATCACAAATCATGTCTTCCAAGGAAGCCACTGACGCTATCATGCCAGCAAGTGAACAAGGACCTTCTGTGCCGACAGGGGCCGCGGTAAAACTCCCTCCTACCCCAAACAAGACTGCAAAAAGATTGTCAAACTCAAAGAAAGCTTCCTACTCAGGCTAGTTTTGATAAAGAATGCTTGTCAATCCTTAGAGAAATTATCTCAAAAATTTCACGAACTAATGCCAAGGTGGAGAACCTTGCAGAGAGCGTAGACTCCTTGTATGAAGAACCGCAGGACTGTGAGTTTGCAGCCTATTTCTGTCCCCAGGAAGAGGATCTTCAGTTTTCTGAATACATTGATGAGGAGGAGGTGCCTATTGATAATAGCCAGGTGTCCGTTTGTGAATCAGCCCCTAGTATGAAAAGACAATATGATGGAGACGATGTCTTCAATGTGTTAGCTACGAAATTTAAGAAGGCTGATGTGGTTGATTGTGAAGTAAACCAGAATCTTGCAGATATGATTAATTTTCCTCTTTTCAGGAAGGTATTCATGATGATATGTATGCAGAGCTAACTAAAAACATTCATAGACCAGAAAACTGTTTCGCCTTAAAAGAGACTAGAGTCAATGCAGGTGTGTGGTCGGTTGTGAAGCCACAGACACAAACAGAAGACTCCAAGGCTAGAGTTGTCCAAAACTCAATCATTAAAGCTAGCTGCAACATTGCAAAGCTCCTTGATAAAGCTGCACCTGTTTTAGACAAGCAAATGTTGGACTGGGGTAGTACAGCCATTGCAGTATTGGGTCAAGCAAATAAATGGCTCAATGTTCGGCGCAAGGAATCGCATAAGAAAGACATGGACTCCAAGTTACATTACTTGTGCTCTCCATCTATCCCATCCAGTGATCTGCTTTATGGCGACACGATGATTAAAGATATCAAAGATATCCAGGAAATGAACAAGATTAGCAAGAATGTGGCCAGAGGAAGAGGTAGGGGTCGTGGATCCCGGTTCATGAGAAGAAGAGTTTTAGAGGGGTCTCTAGAGTCCCTCAGTCAACCTTTCCAAAGTGGACTCTGATGTCTAACAGGAAATCAACAGAGCACAAGAAAGAATTCGAAGCAGGTAGGCTTTGTTTATATGTTGAAAATTGGAGAAAGATAACAAATGATCCTGTAATTTTGGATTTAGTTCTTCACTGTCATGATCTTGAATTGACAGATACACCAGTATTATCCTACTCATTTATATAGCTAATAGGAAGAACAGATTATTGAAACAGAAATGAAATGGGGGTCATAGAAAAAGTTCATTATGACAAAGATCAGTTCCTTTCTCCAATTTTCATAAGGCCCAAAAAGAATGGAGAGCACTGTTTGATTTTAAATTTAAAAGAACTGAACAAATATGTTGAATATCACCATTTTAAGATGGATTCATTTGAAATAGCATTGAAATTGATAGAGAAAGATTGCTCTATGGCTTCTGTGGACCTGCGCCATGCATACTATTCAGTGAATGTGGCACAAGAGCACAGAAAGTATCTCTGATTCATATGGAAAGGTCAAATTAATGCTTTTACCTCATTGGCTAATGGAGTAACATCTGCTCCTCGCCAATTCACAAAGCTTATGAAACCAGTCTATGCTACATTAAGGCAAAAAGGCCATAAAAATTCTGGTTACATTGATGACTCACTTTTAGTTGGAGATACCAATCAAGAATGTGAAAATAATGTTCACTTATGGAGAATGTTGGTTTCATTATTCACGAAAAGAAATCTATTCTTATCCCTGTTAAAAATATAGTTTTCCTTGGAAACAATATATACTCAAACAAAAAAGAAACGTCCGATTTTCATGGTACTGTATCTTTCGATCCAGTTAAGCTGTCGCAACAAAAATAAAACCAAAATGTTTATCAAACGTCGGACACACAAAAATCGGTAATTGTTTGATTTTATCTTCTTATCTTGAAGGGTTAGTTAACCTTATGTGCACACAGCTTTTCCCATTATAATCAGGAAGTTAATCATCAAAAGGTAACACTTTTTACGTTAAATGTCAGCCAGAAACCTCCGACGATGAAAAAACATCTAAAAATCCCAAGTCTGCTTATGGAACGAGAGAAATTGCAGTTCAAAACCTTTAATTTACGAAATTCACTGAAATTACCTCCCTTTGAATTGAACAAATAACAATTTAAGAACTTCCAAATCTCCTTAACCTAACATTATTTTGAGACCGGTTTTGTTTTAATGTGTTGTGTTTGTTTATGACAAAATTACGCAAAAGGGAACAACAAAAACTATGCCTGATGTCGGGCATCAAAGGTTTACCAAATCTGTGTTTTATACCCCACCCCTTACTGCAAAATCCTCAGAAAATTTCCATTATCAATTGTTTTGATACTGATAGGTCTTAATTAATGTTGAAATGCTTGTGATGACGAAAAAAAAAATCAAATTTGTCTGATTCTGTGGATTATCAAAATGCTGGACCAAAATGAATTTTCTGAGTGTTTTCACGCACGCTCGTGATCGATGTCAGAGTATGTTACAGATTAATGAATGTGGTCATAAAAGCAATGCATACAGCTAGCAAGCATAACATCTTACTTTAGAGTTTGCTCAGTGGTGTTTAAATGTGCTTAAAAATCGGGATTATGACGGACACACAAGCTATTGATCTTGTGACTTTTGATTTTAAGGGTGCTCATGTTCGCTGCTTTGTCAGCGGCTCTACTGATTATCAAAGGAATTTTTCTTAGGTGCAAAACGTTTCGAAATGATCAAGGTTGGTAGTGTGAAAATTTGAATGAAATGCGTTCATACATTTGGAACTGGCGGAAATAAACGTCAAGCGGACATAACTTTATTGTTTCAGTATAGATTCAGAAAGAATGATTGTGTATCTGACTGATGATAAGAAACAAACTATTCTCCACGAGTGCAGTCTACTGAGAAACAGAGAAAGGGCTAAAATCAGAGAAGTTGCACGTGTAGTGGGCTTAATTGTGTCATTGTTTTCAGCTGTTAAGTTTGGGCCATTGCACTATAGAGATCTTGAAAAGCAAACGATTCTTGCTCTTAAATGCAGTAGAGGAGATTTTAATGGAATTATGTAAATTACAGAAGCTTTGAGAGCAGATTTGGACTGGTGGCTTAAAAATGCTAATATTGAAAAAAGGGAAATTTCACATGGGGTCCCAAATCTAGGTCATCACAGATGTTAGCCTCTTAGGTTGGGGAGCAGTTTGTGATGGTTCTAGAATAGGAGGTAGATGGTCTTTAGAAGAAAAGGACCATCATATAAACTATTTAGAACTGTTAGCAGTCTATCATGCTCTCAGGGCTTTCTGTAAGGACAAACAGGATCTCCATATTCAGATAAGGACTGATAATGTCTGCTGTCAGACCTACATAAATAAGATGGGTGGTGTAAAATCTCCTCAATGCAATGAAGTGGCAAAACGCATCTGGGCATAGGCCATAGGAAAGCAAATTTGGATATCAGCAGCATACATACCTTCAAAACAAAACCCAGCTGATCAAAATTCAACGACTTTCAATGATAATGTTGAATGGATGCTGGACAGAAATCTAGCAGAATGCGTCCTTAGTATCTGGAATACACCTCTGATAGATATGTTCGCATCTAGAGTTAATAAACAATTAAAAAAATTTGTGTCTTGGAAAAATGATCCAGATGCTGAAGCCATAGATGCTTTCTCTATGACATGGACAGATTTGTATTTTTATGCATTTCATCCTTTCAGCCTAATCCCGAGGTTGCTGTTCAAACTGCGGGAAGAGAAGGGGCGGAGTGTTTTTTGGTAGCTCCTGTGTGGCTCACACAAGCATGGTTCCCAGTGGCCATGGGGATGTTGGCAGAAGACCCCTATATTCTTCCGAAAGCACGGAATCTTTCTATACCAGGAAAGGTGAAAGTACACCTTCTGTAGAAAAAGTTAATTCTGATGGCCTGTCGACTGTCAGGCAAACTTTACAGAAACGTAAAGCATCTACAAGGTCTGCCACTATTATCATGGCCTCATGGAGGTCAGGAACTCAAAAACAGTATAACATGTATATACGAAAGTGGTTTCAGTACTCTTGTCAAAGGAAAATTAGTAGTTTTCAAGTTTCTATAAATGACATTCTAGACTTTCTTGCTGAATTATTTGAAAATGGTTTGAAATATAGTGCTATTAATTCAGTAAGGTTGGCATTGTCAGCAGTTGGGTTAGTTTATGATGGTTTCACCGCTGGTGCCCATCCTTTGGTTATAAGATTTTTAAAAGGTGTCTATAATCTTAGACCTCCAGTTGCAAGATACAATGAGATTTGGGATGTTGGAATAGTCCTAAATTACTTAAAAACCCTTCATATTTCAGAACTGAGTTTGAAGTTATTCACATTAAAATTAACAATATTAATTGCTTTAACCACAGCTTCTAGTTCCCAATCATTACACCTGCTGACAATTGATAATATGGTTAAATAATCTTCAAAATATATTCTCCAATAAAGTGGATTGCTGAAACATTGTAGGAGAGGTTATAAAACTCCAGTGGCCAAGCTCTGTGCATATGCATTAGACGAAAGATGATGTGTTTATCTTACTTTAACTGAGTATTTGAACAGAACTAAAGAATTAAGAGGTGAAAATAAACATCTATTAATAAGTTATATTAAACAATTCAATTCTGTGACAAGCAGCACTATCTGTCGATGGATCGGGACAGTTATGGCTAGTGCGGGAATCAATTGTGACAAATAAAAAACACACAGTGTTCGTTCGGCCGGGTCATCAAAAGCTAACAGGTGCAATGTGCCAATAGATAGTATTCTGCAAGTAGCAGAATGGTCAAATGCCAAGACATTTGCCCAATTTTATAGTAAAAATGTGGAAGGTATTAATAGTTCTTGCACTTTTAGTGGGGCAGTGCTTACAGAATAAACTGAATCCTTTTGATCACATATTAATTATCGTTTCTGAAATTAACGAGAGTGTATAAAGGTTTTTCACTTTATTTTCCGCTTCTTTTTTTTTTAATGCAGTTGTTTAAGTGCCTTTTTTGGAGACATTGCTTACATACTTTTCACAAAAAATTGAAGTCTCATCTGTAGCCGGAAGTGTTTATGACGTAAAATAATCCCCCAAATAAACGAAACTTACCTTGGTTAAGTTGATGTTTGGTTGGGATTCTTTGTAGTCATATAATCACTGAAGGGATCAGATGCCCTCCCATAGAAGCTGCTTGCTTCTCCTTCTCCCTATCTTTGATGTGTGTCATATGGGATATCCCTTTTTTAGCCTATGGTTGTTTCATGAGAATTTTTTGCGAAAACAATCAGGCTTTGAAATACTGACGAGTTGGTCATGCACAGCATACATCTCATCTGATCCCTTCAGTGTTTATATGACTACAAAGAATCCCAACCAAACATCAACTTAACCAAGGTAAGTTTTGTTTATTTAGGGGATTTTAGGGGATATAATGTTTGATAATTCACCTTTCTTAAAACCAGGCTTACTTTAAACAGGTGTGCATCCATCCACAGACTGTAAGTGTCACGGGTACAAAGTAGCCTATGACATAAGGTTAACACTTGTGATTTTGTTAGAGAGTCTACGATAAATGTTCTAAAATTTGGAACACTAATTGCTTGCCAAAAAGGGTTAGACAAACAGCGCAGACCCATATCAAACTGCTTCTAAAGAAGCAGTCAAGCAAATTGCTACAGAAGCAGTCTGATCAAATTCTTCTCTGTTTGCTATTCTGACAAGCATTTTGTGAATATCAGACCTGATAACTAACATTTTGTTTGAGACAAGAAAGAGTAAAGTGTTGGAAATCTTAGAAAGTTTACCATATGTCATGTGCTAGGCTGTTATTGCATTGGTTAGTTACACACTATCAGATGACTGTTAAGTGATATTCTGGGTGTGGTTTGGAAACATCTATTGGTAATATATGAAGTCTTACTTTGCTGGTTCCTCCTACCTGATTCCGACCGATGTCGGATTTCTATAGCATCTTCAACACATGGGTTCCTGAGTTTTCTATCAAGCAATAAAAAATACACTACTTTTTCTGTGTTATGCCTGAAATGATACAAAGAAACTCTACATGGAGTAAGATGAATATTTTGTAAGTCGCTAAATTATGAATTTTGGCACACCACTGTACAAACTAGAAATAAACTAGTGCTTATTTTTGTTAGATTTGATTCTTTACATCCCATCAACAATCTTTCATTTATAAAGGGACAGGTCTTCCTGTGTTGAACCAGTACTAAGCTAGGATTAATGTTCTTGCTCAAGGACACAATGCAGTGACGCCGGTAAGGCTGGAAACAGGGGCCCCTTGGCCTTGAGTCAAGCACTCTACCACTGAGCCACTGCGCTCCCTGCTGCTGCATGACAATACCATCCTATGTTTGTTTTGTTTGTTTGATTTGATTCTTTACATCCCATCAAAAATCTTTCAGTTATGTAGGGACGGGTCTTCCTGGGTTGAACAAGTACTTAGCTAGGATTGATGCGTCTTGCTCAAGGACACAGCGCAGTGACGCCGGTGAGGCTCAAACCCAAACCATCGTAATTATGACATGCCCACACAGCAAAGACTCAGATCAGACTGGGCATCTGCCCAGTTTGATCAGTGTCTTTGCTGACCTCATGAAGAAAGTTTTTGACATTCATCATCCATAACGTCCACATCTAAGATTGATTAGACTTGGCATACAGTAAAACCTATGTAAAACGGCCACTAAAAATAGACCAAACAAAGAACTTAATGCCAAATGGTAGCTTATTAATGCAGGTCGAAAGTATTGCAGAATGCTCTCCTTGGAGCATTCTGCAATACTTTTGACCTGCATTAATCTATAATTGGTCTTGAAAACCAATTTTCGGTCTTTTTGAGAGCTACCGTTTTACGCAGGTTTTACTGTATGTACATTAACTATTTGTGACACTGTATCTGTGTGATTGATAGTGAGCCCTACATTGTACAGACAAGCACAAGCCTCTTACAAGTTTGCTGTCTGAATCACACTTGCTGTTCCACTGTTCCATTTTACAATCTTACAAAACTGTTTTTGTTTGTTTGATTTGATTCTTTACGTCCCGTCAACAATCTTTCAGTTATGCAGGGATGGGTCTTCCTGGGTTGAACCAGTACTAAGCTAGGCTAGGATTAATGTTTCTTGCTCAAGGACACAATGCAGTGACGCCAGTAAGGCTCGAACCCGGGGCCCCTCGGTCTCGAGTCAAGCACTCTACCACTGAGCCACTGCGCTCCTTACAAAACTGTTAAATCTGATGAAATTTATCCTAAAGTATCAACAAATTCTATATTAATGGGTATTTATCATAAAAAATGTACATATGAGCCGCAACACAAGGTTTCCAACAATAAAGTATGTGCGACAAAGGCTCAGACCAGCCTGCGCATACACATAGTCTGATCAGTGCCTGTGCTAGTTGCTTGAATATTCTATGAATATTGAGCCACTGACCAAACATCATTTGGAGTTTCTATGCTTAAAAGGAGGCTGTACAGGCTGGTCTGAGTCTACACTTGTCAAAATGCCACATTTTTGGAAATCATGTGTCAAGGCTTAAATAATTAAGAGATGAATTTCATTTTTTTGAAAGCATGAATGTTATGGGTTCAATTCAAAGTTAGCTTTCAGGTGTCAATCACTTTGTACTAAACCCATGGCATTTATACTTTCATGCATGAACTTTTGAAAAAATATAATGCGTTTCTTAACTGAAATCAGATTTTTTTACAGCAAAAAAAAATGAAGTAGCTCATAAACAGATCGCAAATAAAGTGAAACATGATAACTTGAGAGCTATATTGTAGTAAAGTGATACACTAGAAATGTCTAGACATAGTATAAAGGAGTTCTACTAGGGTTATAAGACACTTTTGTGGGTGTGACAGAGTACTTTTTAACCTAATGACATTTTCCATGGAACTTATTTTTATAGCACTGAGAGTTCATAGGACAGTGTTATATCCCCAGAAGAATAAACAACAAGGACAATTTGCATTACATTGGCCTTGTCCTAAGAAAACCTGACTAAGTTGCATGCAAACAAAAAAGACACAGTCTGATCAATGCCTTTGTTGTATGCTCTTTGGAAATTTTAATAGCTACAGAAAGACTGCTGTAAGTGGAAGCTCACGACAGTTGACCCTCAAGAAAGGAGTACCTGGAGATCAGGTGTGAGATCTGCTATGCGTGCAGCTAGCCAGTTACTTGGAAAGGGGCCCACTGATGTGGATGATGCCCCTGCACCTGCACATTAATCAAAAATCCGATTATGATATGATATGATGAGTAAAGCCTGGCCCCGAGGTTATAAAACTTTTTTCATGCTCAACTCAACTGAGCACAAAATTTCAACTGCTCATAAAAACTGAAATACAAACAAATGAAGTTGGAAAGTATTGCAGAATGCTTATACATGTACTTCTGACCTGCATTAAGCAATAATTGGTCTTTAAAACCAATTTTTGGTCTTCTTTTTGAGTGGCCGCTTAAGACAGGTTTTACTGTACATTATTCACTTGTTACAGTCACTTTATCTGAGCAGACTAGTTTGAGCATTTCCTGCTAGGAAACCCCGAAGACAGGTTTTCTTGCGATATGGCTCATATTGCCATTATTCATTTCCAATCATGTCTTTGGAGTTTGCAAAAAGGGTCACTTAAGATATTTTGGGGGGGAGGGAACTTGTCTACACCTTGTGTCTTGAACCAAATGATGTTTTATGGCCTTAGCATCTGCATAGTCTGATCAGTGCCTTTCTCATTTGCTTTGTGGAAAGTATACCTGACTGAATTCCTTAGCATAGATTAAATATACTTTATTGCAATTTTGCATGTACATGTATAGAATGGGGCTGGGCTACAAGTTCACACAACATCAGTTAATTATGACCATTAATCAAAAATTGTAATTATTTCCAATTTATTCATTTACTTACCTACAATTCAAAAGTTCTTCTATTAATCTGTCTTTATCTTTAAAACATTGCAAAGAATTCATAGTGGACAATACATCAGGGTCTAAATCTTCTACTGTGGGTATAACTGATGTCTGCAATTGAAAATAACAAATTCAACTAAGTTCATTGATACAACATGCTTACAAAGAAAAGACAACTTCTTTTCTACCTCAAATTAAGATCATCTCTTTCTTATTTCTCCATGTCTTTTTAGTAGCAGGATAATTTAGGGTTAATCATGGTGCTAATACCTAAAGTTTCAAACTTTCTCTTCTTTGAATCTTAGCCTACTGGGTAATTTTGCATGCTTTTTGTCATCTGCTGACTTTTTTCAAAATTAACTTTTTCAATAAATTATTTCAGGAACACTATCAGTGTCAAACAGTTTTGATCCTGATCAGGACAGATGTTCTGTCTGTCCTGTTCTGGGTCCAAACTGTTTGCAAAGGTTATCAAGCGATGACAAAAGTCGTTGCCAGCAAGCAAAGAGTTAAAGTGCCATAGAAACCTTAAATCAGGTAATACCAGACACCTGTAACCATTCCCAGCAGTCAGTGCAGTCAGTCTGCTGATATAATCTTTATGTTATTCTGATATGGTGCATTTTTGGAAAGTAATAAGATCAGAATCTATACATATATCAAACAGTTCTTGCACAAAAAATTTCAAGCAGCTCAGCACAAAAATCATTATGCCATTGTAAACAATGTTTATCTTATTCTTGAAGAATATAAATGTGTGTGACAGATAGAACAACACCTTAGAATGACTGTTCCATAGGTTTAGATAAACACAATTTTTGAGCATAAAAGTGTAAATATTTTCTTAGGCCAAAAAAAAATTTTGAATTGTTTCTCAGGCCACTTTTTTTGAGAAACAGATGCGGCAGGGAGGGTTTTTATTTTTATTTTATTCAACAAAAAACAGATGCGGGAACCTTTTTTTCGAAACTTGAATGATATTTTTTTTAAAAGCTGTGCTTTGACGGTTATTTCATCGGATATTATTCAAGTCAGGCCATAAAACTTGATAGTAAAAGCCTCTGCACATCGAGTAGATTTGACTTCATCATCGATGCATAAAACTTACACTGTTTGGCCTTGATATCGAACAAAAAACGATGAAAACCCGAAAATATTGGACATAAATATCCAAAATGGAGGCAAGAAATAACTAAACGACCCAACATTACCCGCAATGGACCACAACGTCCGAGTAGAACCGCATGGTCGTTACCGATAACAATGTTATGCAACTAGAAATGCGTTTTTTATTCATTTTTATCTTTAGAAAGCAATAAAAAAAAAGTAATTAGGGACTTTTAAAAGAGATGCGGCGGTGCCTGAGAAACAATTCAACATTTTTTTTGGCCTTACCCATCACTTTTAACATATGTTTTGGATGCTCATTGAGATGCTTCTTTTGAGTACCCACGACATATGTTTTGATTGAGAAATAAGAAATTATTTTTTGTTACGCACTCTTAACTAAGGCATGCTGTTTGTAAGGTGAGTGGAAAGAGCATCCCGCTATGGATCTTTGGTGGATCAGCAGTTTCAATGAATAAGACTTTACCAGTAAAAGTATAATTAATGTTGAGGAAAATAAAAGGGTGTAGAGCCTCAACAAAAAAATCATTTATATCAAAAATAAATCAAATCTGATTAACCTGTTATTCTAACTCAGTATACCTGGACAACAGGTCAACAGATCAACAGATCAAACTTAATTCGCCCAATCTTTGTGGAAGGTCACTCAAGGACCATTTGTGTCAAATAATTTTCAAATGGACCCATTTGTCTTTTGACACCAAGAAATTTTTTTCATGTTTAGGCCTTGTTTTTCAACAGATCAGAATTATTTGAGAAATCTTGGTAGGTCACTCAAGGACCATTTGAGCCAAATTATATCAAATCAGCCCAGATAATTTTGACAAGAAGATTGTTTTAGGTTTTCCCTGCATATATATACATAAGAAAACTGACATTAGAACCAGATGATCTTGACCTAGATCGCTTTCAAAAAAGATAAATCGGGGTTCAGCAGTACAAGGAATGCAGATACTTTGACTAAAGCATGTATTTGTTATCATCAGCATTTGAATTATATTACCTCAGCTTTTAAAAATCACACACTGCGTTCATTGACAAAATTGCTTTATGCAAATTGCTATTTGCTAGAGATGATAATAGCTTTCCAAAAAAATTGATTTGAACAACTTATTACCCAAACCCTAAAAGCTATTATCAAAATTGACAAAAATAAGTTGTCTATCTCAAAGTTATATAGACTACAGACAGCAAAAAATTATCATATATTACTGCCTAAAATCTGAACCCAGTTTTTGAAAGCTACTTTAACTTAACAATTGATAATATTTATATTTATGAGTACAAATAAATAGATCTTTGTCATTTTTATGAAACAAGCTTTAGCGAGTTTCATAAAAAATACATATAAAATGATGCTGTTGATGTTGCTTTTGTGATATAACCATATCTTCTGAGATAAGCCTTGCTGCTATGGTAACAGAACTTTAAGCTTTGGTAACAAAACTATACAATGACCATATCTGCTAGGTAATGTCTTGATTCTATGGTAACAGAACTTTAAGCTTTGTTAACAAAACTATACAATGACCATATATGCTATATGCCATGACTTGTTGCTATGGTTATAGAACTTGTTGTTTAGGGGATAGAACTATGCCATAACTATATATCTTTTGAGATATGTCTTGTTGTGATACATGTAGTTACAAAATTTGTTTCTATGGTCACAGAACTATGCCTCTTCATATTTGCTAGAGTAGGTATTGTTTCTACTGTAATACAAAGTTTTGTTATGGTAACAGAACTTTGTTATATGACTCCTATAAAAGACCTCCTCTGATTGGCTGAAACTAGCTTGCACTGGTTGTGACAAATCTTGATGCCAAACAGTGATGAGCTAAAGACAGGTAACATTACTGACAGAGAGCTAAAAATAGATTGAACTAAATCTAGCCCAGGTGACATTTAGTTTTGTCACTGCTACCTGAGAGCTAAAAATAGATATTGCAACACTGACTGATTTCTTATGTATATTTCACAGGTAAAACGTTTCAATTCAGAATTTGCTCATTTTATGAGAACAGCATTTAACCCATTTATGCCGAATGGAATTTCACAAGTTATCAATTGGAACAGTCCATTTCTGTTTTAAGGGGTGTTAGGTGGTATTTTTCATTTTTATTCAAGTTTTAATAGAAAATTATGCAAGCAAACAGTGGAGACCCTGATCAGACGCCGCATTCTGTGGCATTTGATATTGGTCTGCACTATTTGCCTATGTCCCACAAAAAGGACGCTAGGCATTTTTGGGTTAAAATGCAATTATTTTGCTTATCTCGTAAGAGTTGCAGAAATTTGGGAAGTATATTGTTGAAATAATTTTCCTAGGAACATCAGACTTGAATAAATTTATAAATATGAAAATAAAAGAGAGACAGTGTCATATAACAAAACAATTGGTGCATTCTTTTTCGGTTAACATCAGGATTAGTCAACCCTCGAAAGTGATGTTCACCTCGGCTTCGCCTCGGTGAACATCACTGTTCTCGGGTTGACAAATCCTGATGTTAACCTCAAAAGAATGCATCAATTGTATAATGTCACAACCACAGATGCTAGTGTATGTCTCCTTTCTATGATAACATTGCTGGTGACATATCTATGCCACTACCATATATGCAGAGGCAGGTCAGGAACATCGTAGCAGATATGGCTCATGGTATAACCATAGCTCTTAGTGAAATCACTTAATAAAATTTTTCCATAAAACTGAGATTTTCTACAATTTAAAGTGTTCTCAAACAAGATAATGTATATACCTGTACAATTTGAACAACCGGTAATTCTAACTCAAGTTGACCTGGACAATCCCTATAAGAAACAAAACATACAAAACAAAATAAACAGTGCAAAGTAAACAAATTAATAAACACAACAAATTTCTTGTGAAACTACTAATCAGCAGTGTGCCATGTGTACAAGTAAAAATGTATGGTCTCTGTAATTACATTACATGCTCACATCATATAGATTGAGATAACAAAACATATGGGCTTAAAACTGTGAATACTTTTAAACAATTGTTCTGCATGCTCAAACAAACTGTCTCATTGAGACAGTTCTTTTGAGTGCCCACTACCTATGTTTTGATTGAGAAATAAGAAAATCAATTTTTAATTGCACACTTTTATTTAAAGGCCTGATTCATTCAGATGGACCAAAAACTACTCTAAAGGCAATAGATTGAATTATCAGAATGGTCTGTTGTGGTACAGGGCACTGTGCATTCATCTTGCCACTCTCTTACTCTTTCCTTGCAAGCTGACACTTTTGTTGTCAGCTTATAACAGTATGACCAAGATCAGAAATGTCCTTATCTGGATCCAAACTGTTTGACACTATGATAGTGTTCCTGAAAGAATTTTTCGAAAAAATTAATTTCGAAAATAGTCAACAGACGAGAACAAAAGCATGAAAAAATACCCAGCCCGCAAAGAGTGAAGAATATAGATATGTAGATGTGGGTGCTGAAGTCAATGCAAGATATGACAGAAGACCGATGAGGCTTTTAGTGTGCAAGTGACTATAAATGTTGAGAGCTCATATAGCTAATTCATCTATAACAACTTGGTAATCTGAACTATAGTCTCTTTTGGTACACACAGGTTTATCCATTCAGCCTCTTCAGGTAAAATATAGGAGTCAGCAACTGAGATTTTGGCACTTATTCCATAGGCAAGCAGTGAAGGCTCTGGAGAGACTGCACATATGTGCAGTCTCTCCAGAGCCTTCAAAGCTTGCATACACAAAGTATGGAAGTAGGTGAAGTCACAGGACAAAATTAAGACATCTGGACTTACTGGATAGCTGCACATGCATATCAGCCCTCAACCTGTATTAACTCTTTGCCTACTGAGTAATACATGTAATCTCTTATCTCATGGGCTTTCACATCCTTGGTAACCAAGGCGTGACCCATTCCGTACCCAATGGATTCACCAGGAATGCAGTGAGAACGGAATGGGTCAGGCCTGGGTTACCAAGGATTGGGCTTTCACTGCACACCCAAAATGTTATGGCATACTACCTCAGTTAATCTAGACTGATTTTTTTTTCATTTGTTGTGTTTTTTATCATCCGGAAATGTACTTCATTGATTCAATGATTGCATGGTCATCATAGGATAAAAACTGACATTAATTAAAGTTGCAAAAGGGTGTGAACATGCTAAAAATTGTAGACAAAATAACGTTGATGTGATTAGAAAACTGATATTCTGTTGAAATATTCTATATATAGGACTACATGTGTTGTGATCAGTGACATTCTCAAAATATCCAAGTAATTCATACCTCTACAATTTGAATTACAGGTAATTCTAGATCTGGCTCATTTTTGGATCCCCTAAAGTGTCAATAATAAATATAGTAAAAACCTGTGTAAAACGGTCACTCAAAAATAGACAAAACAAAGACCGGTAGCTTAATGAAGGTCGAAAGTATTGCAGAATGCTCCCTTTGGGCCATTCTACAATACTTATGACCTGCATTAAGGGATAAATGGTCTTGAAAAACATCTTTTAGTCTTTTTGAGAGTGGTCGTTTTACACAGGTTTTACTGTTCAACAATTAGACACCCCCAAGTCCATTTTATGCCTACTCCATAATGTCAACTTGAACTCTATCCTTGCTAGCAGTGATTTTGTTGTCTGCAGAAAACGTTTGCAGTTTGGATAAAAACTGCTACAAGTACTATGGGGAATGAGTTGAATGCCACAAATCAAAATGATGTTTACAGTTACTGCCAGAGAATGCTTCTTAATTTCCTGGCCATAAATATATTTATCACATGATTTCATGTCTGGGAGTGAAATAATGCCATGCAAAAAAATCGATAAACCACTAGTGGTTTACAGATTAGCATGTATTCTAACACACCTCGCCTATAGAGCCAATGCTAAACAAGTGTGATATATCAAACAATAATTCACAGTTTAGAAATCGCGAGGAAAGTACGTGCTTGCTGACGTCATTTGTTACTGGAAAATGACGTCATTCATGACGTTAGACGGTGTAACGTCGTTTTTACGCACGAAAGACGTTACAAATGCATGTAAATGTATGCGACGTAGTCTAAGTATTGGCGGGAGTTCTTCAGTGCAATGGCGGAAAGTTGGAAGAAGCTGAAGATTTCAAATGTGTTTACGTCGTTTATTTTATGTTAGAATCGAAATAGATCAGCCCCAGTGCGTGAATTGTTGAGTAATAATTCACTGTTTGTCGGTAAGTTGTACGAAGATAAATCACTCGCGCTGCGCGCTCGTGATTTGATCTTCTTTACAACTGACCTCCAAACAGTGAATTATTATTCAACAATTCACTGCTACAGCTGATCTATTTCTTAAACGTAATGACATCCATTGTAACGTTGCGAAAAGATGGCAAAATATTGACCTGTTCAGGCCAAAAATGTGCTTTTTAGGTAAATTTTATGTCATGTGATAGATAGAAACTAACATTCGTGCTGCAGTATTATTGAATTTATTAAACTCATTGTAAAAAAGAGATAAAATGCTTGACAAGCCCCGAATTTTATCTCTTTTCCCCAACTCCTTTATTAAATTCAATGAAACATGAGCACTCATGTAAGATCCTCTATTTATTCCGGATAAAATCAATGATAAAATTTGAAAAAATTATAGCTGTATTCTTTAACCCTTTTTCAAATTTAGCATTTGCAAGGCAAAATGTTTATGTGGGAGCGCAGTGGTCAAGTGCTTGACTCGAGACCGAGGGGCCATGGGTTCAAGCCTCACCGGCTTCACTGTGTTGTGGTCCTTGAGCAAGGCACATTTATCCTAGCTTAGTACTGGTTCAACCCAGGAAGACTCGTCCCTGTTTAACAGAAAGATTGTTGATGGGATGTAAAGAATCAAATCAAACAAACAAGGCAAAATGTTAATTATGTAATGACATCATTGAGTTTGTTACAATACTGCTGACCAATAATGATACAAGGAAATTGAAGGCTGTCAGATTGTCAAGTCACAAGTTGTGTTCTTTACAGTATGTCAAACACAGATACTGACCTCATTTGTGTCTCTATAATGGATTAACTTGAGAAATCTGTGAAAGTCATGTTGATACAGCATTACATAGATATTAATTGGCTAATAATCCATAAAAGTGTCACTTAATGACTTCAGCTGAGAACATTTTTTTCTCCATTTGTAGCGCACATGGCTTGATATTTCATGTGAACCTGGTTACCATCTGCAATGATTAACATGAAATATCAAGTCTTATTTGTTTTCTAGAAAGGCCACACAATTTGAAAATGTTAGCATACCGCAAATTGTATGGCCTTTTGGATTATCATTTAGTCAAATAATTGGTGAAAAAGTTTGCTGTTATATATTTGATGCACTGTCCTCTAGCACATCAAATACATGTACTGCGCAGTCCTTTTATTTTGTTTGATTTTGTTTTGTTTATTTAGTCCCAGTCAACAGCTATGGTTATGTCGGGACAGTCAGCTCAACTAACCACAGTTTTCCTTGGCAAGCTTGACTAAGCAATTAACCAGTACTTTGTGCACATACTTTCCCATTTCCTTTATAACGCTATCTTTGAAGACCATAGGAATAGACCATGTTATAAGTGAATCATGTTATAAAGGCACAATTTTACAAAGGGTAAACATGACACACTTTCACTTGTAACTGATAACCCTTCTTGAATCAGCAGAAGGAGGAGAATGACAGTAGTAATTCTTTCACTGTACTTCGGCAAAAAGTTTCAATAATTGAGGAATAATTAACTGTATACTTACATTATTACCCAAGGATGGTGGTGTATTTCTTCCAACTGAAATATAGAGGTAAAAGTTAGTTCCAAAATTGTTATAAATCACCATCTGTGCAATATATTATAATAATCCACATCTGTAAACAAAGAAGGCCATGATAAGTCTATGTATCTACAGGTTAGGTTCTTCAGTGTCCACCATTTTATGGGCCTCGAAGCGAGAAAACCTGTCTTTGGGGGGTTTGGAAACAACAAAGGTGCAGACCGGCCTGGGCAGATGCACAATCTGATCAGTGCCTTTGTTATTCGCTTATTGGAAAGTATCATATCTAGACTTGCTAAGAGTGAAAATTTCAATTTTCTAGCTAGTCTCTGTAGTAAAGGAGAATGGTTTGAGTCTTCTTTGTCGGAAACCCCAAAGACAGGTTTTGTAGCATCAAGGCCCATATAAAGAATCTAACAAAAGTGCTCATTATTAATAATGGATTTGATAAACAGATCAAACGTGAGGCTTTTTCACAACAAGTTTAATAAATTCAATTAGACAGGAGTTCCGTGCATACTGTTCAACAATTTTGTTTTAACTACAACAGGATCTAGGGTGAAGATTTGATACCAGTAAACTGCATTTAAGCCCCCAGTGGCTTAGGCTGCTGTCTGTTCTAAGGCAGTGGTTCTGTTGTTTATTCATTGTTTATTGTTGCTCCCATTGTTTGTGGGGGTTCTGTAATCGGTCCTTGTTTTTGGTATGTAGTACTTTAGTGTCCTTTCTAGTTTTGCAATCATCTTGATGGGTTGCTTTACTTTAATTGCCTTCCTCGTGTCTTGTGACTGTTAGTGTTCTGCGGCTCTTCCTTACCATGCCATGGGTTGGTCTGCAGTGTGTGACTGTGGTAGTTCCTGATCATACTCACTTGCGTTTTTATTTATCACACAACACTTAAACTAATTTTAATTCTCATTTTGCACGAAAATGTCAGGATTATTACTAAGTATACGACATCATTTTGCGACATTACTAACCCTTAAAGCGCCAAAAAAAAAATGAATCTGAAAATGTCGTCTGCTGAAGTCGTCTGCAGCAAATAATTGCCTAGCATTACTGACGAATTAAGTATAGAAGCAAACAGCGTGGACCCAGAAGCAGTCTGATCTGGGTCCACACTGTTTGCCATTGAGGCTTCTTAAACATTTCAGCAGACAAGAAAAGCAGACAGCTTTTGTTGTGATTGGTGCATTAGGGGTTAAATATGTAAACCACTGGTGGTTTATAGATTTTAATGTATGACTTTTATATTGGTCCCAGACACAATGTCATGTGATAAAAGTTGGAACAAAATGATAAGATGCAAGGATTTGCTGAGTGTCTTACCAATTTTCCCAAAGTGTTTAATAAATTCAATAATATTTGAGCAAGAATGATAGATTCTTTTAATCGTATAACACTGAAATTACTTTGAAATCACATTTTTGACAAAAAAATGCCAAGATTTTGGCATAAGAAAATGTAATGTGACGTTGTTATGGGCATCATTATATAACATTACAAAAATGAAGTACAAAATATTTTTTCATTAAAATTTAAGTAATTGGAATATAAAAAAGCTACTGAAGAAACTATTTATCAAGCTTGCATGTATTGAACAAAATTACAAGATATCCTTGTGAAACACTATTGCCCCCAAAACATACAAGTGACATTTGAAATGTATTAATCAGTGTAATGTTGTAGTTTTAGGCGGAATATTTCTATGTAAATGGTTTGTCCAACCCTTTCAAGTATTCCCTCTTCACTCAGATGTACTTTTCAAGATGCTGTATCCACTTGTAAAATGCATTGCTAAAGGCTTCTTAGGTTAAAATATTTAGATAATGAAAAGGGCAATACTGACAATGTGATGAGATTCAACTGTTAAAAAAAATTCTTTCAGAAACACTTACATAGCATGCCCGGATCCAGAGGGGGGGGGGGGACCCCCTGTCCCCCCCCCCCCCCCTGAAAAATTTCAACAATTTAGGATTTCTTAGCAATACTGGTGCGGATCCCCTGAAAAAAAAAACAAAGCTACCAAGCCATAATTCAATGTTGGGCCATAATCGGCATGCCAGCGAAACTCCATTAAAAATGGCGTTTCGCAGGCAGGCCAATGCAGGTGGCCTGCTGGATCCTTCCTCCCCTCATAAACTGAAAAAAAAAATCTTTGTCAAAGTTGGCCCCCTCTGACAAAACTTTCTGGATCCGCGCATGCATAGTGTTGAATGGTTTGGATTCAAACTGATTGCAAAGGTAATCAGCAGACGACAATAGTCGTCGCTAGCGAGGAACATGTTAAAAAGCTATGATAAGCCTGTTTTCCCGGTCTATCTTACCGTTAATCTTTTATCTGGGTCTACCTCCACCATTCCTCGTAATAAATTTTGACAATCAGGAGGTACAAAATGTGGAATGTGAAAAATGCCTTTCTTGACTTTTTCCAGCAGTTGTCGTAGATTGTCATCATCAAATGGAAGTGCACCCTGAAATATCGTACAAATGAACCAGTATCCAGCAAAAAGGTAGAAGTTGGCAAGTGGGCCCATCAAATACTCAGATCAGCCTGCGCACATGCGCAGTCTGATCAGGGTCTTTGATGGTCATTCCATGGGTAGCCAAAGGTCACAAAGCAGTGAGGCTGGAACATACAACCCCTTGATCTCGAGTTAAGCACTCTACCACTGAGCCACTGTGCTCCCATTCAAACTTTTATACTTGTACTGCATTTGTAAAAATAGATTGATAAAGCACCATTACCATCATTTTCAGGGTAGGGGAACATTTGACTTGTGACATCATTTTTGTTACGGTCTTAGAAATTAATCTGTCCTCACATGTAGCACAAATGTTGCAAAAGCAAGCAACAATTTCATGAGCTAGCCTACAGCTTTAAATAATTTAAATATTTTCACTTTGTAACCACAATGCTGCTCCTTGACCTTCTTTATTCTGACACAAGTTTTTTAAATTCGTTGAGTTGACAGCTATCAAAATGGTATGGTTTGTATCTACTAGATTGAAGAGCATACAGTGCATTTGTAACCAACACAACACGACAAAAAAAGTATGGCTCATGCACTAACCTCTTGAATAGACGCATAGAAATTGTATCATCAAAATGGATGGATGCGGCCACAATGATGTTACAAATCACGTGTTCCCCTCCCTGTGATTTTGCCAAAAGTTTAACTGAAAAGGGACCATAATAATTAAAGGATTATAACCAATACCCCCCGTTGATCTGTATACTTTAAGATAATAAAACATGGTTCAAATCCATTTGTATCATGACTGCCGCCTTTCCTTTGATCTATGCTGTTCAATAATTTCCACAAGACCCTGTCTAGGGTGGAGCTTATAGTTGACTTAAATATCTGATGAATAAATTAAAAGGAGATTGTTTAATTGGTCATGATACAAGTATTTTATTGTACAAATACTCGTGAATATACAAATATTCCCTCTTGTAGGGGAAAACTCGTCTCCGACTCGTCCCACCTACATAGTAGTCTAATCAATATAACAGATAAGGTTGAACTAATTGCAACAGAATTTTTACAGCAATCCGGCGACTGTTTGGGTTATCTTGAACAACATTCTAAAAGTTGCAAGTCCTATCTTGTGGGGAAGTATATATATTTTCGACTTTAAAATGATCACTTTTATGCTTAAAGCGGCCATTGAAGATTATTGTTTATTCATTGGGACACTTTTTCTGCTGTTATTTTAAGTCCTTTATGCTTTGATTATAGACTTTTTTTTACTATGTGAGTATTACACATGATAAAAACCATATCAATCCATATCGATTGAGCCGAAATGCCAAAAATCAGGGGCTGAATTACCCCACCCACCGTATTACAATCATATTAAGATTAGAAACACAATAGTCCTGTTTTATTTTCTATTACAACATATACATAACAGTGTTGACGTTTTGTGATTGGACTTAATGACTTTACAACATACCATATGATATAACAATTATATACGTTACTTACTTTAAAATGTATTACTATTTAATGCAGATTTATCATTAGACATAGGTTGTCAAAAGACCTCTAAGGAATGAGGTTTGTAGACTGCGATTTTCTAAAACCAAATTATACTAGTCACACATTAAAGTATATGAGCTTTTTAGTGGTCGAGGCGTTACCCTGCAATAGCAACATTCACTACGTTACCTTAAAATAATAGGAAGTCCTGTAGTGTTATTATATCAAAGTATTCCTTATTCTTACATATCAAAATTATCTTTTAATTGAAAGCAAATGACAAGCAACATTATTTAACTAGTTTAGGCACCTGCTATTACAGTTATACATGTTACTTTCTATCAAATACAATATTTTTAATGCAATAACAGCACAATATAAGTCTACACTACTAATGTATGTAAATAACTGTCATTGGAGTGCCCAGTATTTAGAGGAATGATGAATACTATATTATTGACAAAACAAGTAAATAAGAATGAACCCCAACAAAAAAAATACTGATTAAAAGGAAGAAACTTGAACCTAAATCACATAAAACACCATTTCAAGTCAGAGTGTTTTATCAAAATTATAAACAGCACTTTTAGAAACTACTTATATTTATGATCAAATTATGTTTCTTAATGCTTATATATGATATCTTTTTATCTCTCTGTAATGTTTGTGTTTCCTTCTTTATATATATTTAATGAAATATACAAGACATTTTTTCACTGACTACAGCTTAAGTTAGATGAAACATTGATATAAAGCAACTGTAGTTGCTTTGTAAGCCGCCTAAATACATATAATCATAGCTAATCAGCTATTGACTACAACAACTATATTGATAACATTCGGGGACAAATGCTAACTCAAAACTCCTAAAACTACCTTTGTCATTTCAAACAAAGGTCATAATCGAGAAATGAAGCATTAAAGCAGACATTAATCCTTATCATATTGTACAAATGTTTTTATTGTAATGGTTACTGCCCCACACATGGCACACGCATACCTGTTCATATGGTTATAGTCGCCTTATATCCTTTAGAAGCATATCAAGTTTGGTGAAGAAAGAATTCAATTTATCTTACGTTTTTTAAACATTTAACTTTTCCATCTAGCATTCTGAAAGAATATTGTAACATCTATTTGACATTAACTACTCGAATGTCATCAGATCTAATTCAGCCTGACAATTCTGACTGTTAAGTCTTATATGTTTAAATTCGCTTCGTAAATAACAATCAACTTGTTTCCTTGGATATGATCATATCACATGAGCCCATTACCATTAAGTAAAGTAAGAAAACCCACCATTATTCCTGATTTTCCCAATTTTTAGGGAAATGTTTTCTTCTGAATAAAACATCTCATTATAAAGTGTTATTGATTAAGCAAATGATCAGAAGTACTAAGTTGGTGTGATATGTGATTTCATTAATTAAACAATGAAAGTTATGCTGAAAATAAACTAAAATCATTTTAAAAGCTTAAAACAAGTAATGTGTCACCATGGGCAGTATACAATTTGATTTTGAGACAGTCTCTTTAAAATAACTGATTCAGACACATATGATGCATACTATCTAATGTAACATATATCAAATTTTATTCTACCAACTCTTAGATAATTGATTCTATCTGGAATGTTAGCAAAGAAAAATTGTATGCTACCATCTCCATAAAAGCATTTAGTAATGAGCAGCTTTTTGCGTAAATTGACCTAGATATCCAAGGAACTAGACTGTATCATGTTACTAACTATGTATAATGTGAACAACAGTAAACTGGGTACACAAAAATATTTTTAAATAACTGATTAGATTTTCTTCAATTAAACTGAGTTTTTTGTTGTTGCTTTTTTCAGATTAATATAACAAAAATCTACATCCACCATATATTAGCTTTTCAGGCCCAAATGTATACGATCTTTAACATTTCAGACAAAGGTAGGTTCTTATGATATATATAATACGGTTATATATGTTACTTTGATATAATTGACATGAAATGGGAATGTATTCTTCTACTGTTACTTAAGAGCTATCTTTTTCTTTTTATGAGTTTTAAAGTCTTTATCTTTGGACAAATCAAAATAAATATTTTGTAGATAAAAACGATCAAATATTTACTATTTCACAAATAAAATATATCAAATTTAGTGTATAGATATAGTTTCTTGATAAGAACTGATAATTATTTTAGGACAAACTGGTATCTTGTTATAAATTTAACACAAAAACAGTTTTGAAATGAAATACCATAAGATAAGGTATTTAGTTATATATGTAGGAAGTCTTATAGTTTGTAATGTGCGTTACTTATTGCCATACAAGCAACAAAATGATACTTTACACCAGAAAGAAATGACATTATGTATAGTTTTTCACTCTTGTTTATCCATTAAATGCTCACAGATGGATTTTAAAATTTAATAGATAGCATAACATGATAACTTTCAAAGTGAAAAGGTTCTTATCACATTTAACATTTTATTCCGGATAATCATATTCAACAGCTTATAATTCTTAAAGTATTTGTGATAGAAACAAACTGTTTGCAGTTTTGAAATAGTCAGCTTATAGTCGTTTAGGAATGAGGTTAGTTAAAACTTAAATACTGATTATAAAGCTTAGCAAATAAAACTATTGAACAAATTTTTCATGATTTCATAAGGTGTTGTTGGAAGTGTAACGTAAATATCATAAATAACATAATAAAGGTGTGTTTCTGGAAGCAAACAATTTATTTTGATACTTGTTTAGCCCCAAAACAAGCTGTTGGCAGTAAAGAACAACTGTATACATCAGCTGGTTACCACCTGGACACCATTTCTTTTGTCAAATGTCGCAATTTTGTTTATATGTAAAAACAATGGGGTATGTGTATATAAAGCATCCTCCTGAAAAACTGCTAACACAATTTGACCACACAGTGTGTCTAGAAATGTTGTAGTGAGTTAGTCCTAACTCATGAAGTCAAACCTTTTCTGGCAGGAAAATTGTGCCAATCGAATTTTCAAATATTTAGCTCCTTGACTAGTAGTGAGTCTGATTGATAATCTGGCTTTTAAATATTTGGATATTAATAGAATGGATGTGAGCTTTAATTCTAATAAGAATACATACTTTCATAAAGATTATTCTCTCCCTGTCACTGATTTTCAGTTACTGATGACAATACGTGGTGTTCACTAAAAACAGGTAAACCATTTATGGAACGGAGCAATGATAACTGACCATCAACAAAACAAAACTGTTGAAGCAACATCGTCCAATCACAACAACAACAACTACAACTACAACAACTGGTATATATATTGTGAGAGTCACTATATAGGGTTATCAGTGTGTTATGAATGTTAAAATAATACTAATGTATTGTAATAGAAATGTAAACAAAACTATTGTGTTTCTAATCCTTATATATTGGTGGGTGGGGTAATTCAACCCCTGAATTTTAACATTTTGGCTCATTTATGTGATTTCATATGGGTTTCATCATATGTTATACTCATATAATCAAAACAAATGCTATATTCAATGTCTAAAGGGCTTAAAACAACTTCAGAAGAAGTGTCCCATTGAATAAAAATAATCTTCAATTACCACTTTAAGCATAAAAGTGATCATTTTTAAGTAGAAAATATGAGCATTTCCCCACAAGATAGGACTTGCAACTTTTAGTATGTGATCAAAGACATATTAATGCAGCAAATTAAACAAATGGCATTTCTGTTGCAATTAGTTCGAGGTTAGTCTATTTTTGAAGCCCCACCGATTAGTCTATAGGGGGATTTTTGTATATACACTCATAAAATTGTACAATAAAGCTAACTTATCCATTTAAAAGATATTGCACAGTCACTGTGATCATTGCACAGATCACCATAGGGTCGTATAGTACTGATCATAAATGGCCCCTTGAGGCACAACAAGCAAATACATTACAAAGCGCATATGCCTAACTGTATTTGGAGACACGTCATCATTTGTATGGTTGCCATACCAAAATTCTGACCATAAAATAAATTAATAACCTCCCCAAATGACCATTTCACTCAAGAGTTATCAACCTTATTTTTCTCTCGGCAGCCTTACTTACCACTAATAATGCATATAAAATAACACCACTACTCCATACATCAGCTTTTCTCCCATCGTACTTCTCTCCCTGTAACCATAAGAAAACGAAATTTAACCACAACTGCAGCAGTAATTTGGTGACATCTGTCTTGATTTGGCTTGAAATTTCATTTGAATAAAAGCTATCAACATTTACGATGAACTTTCGAGACATAAAGTAAAGACAAAATTTGAAAAATATTGACAGCTCTGAATTCTAGGTAACTGTGTTGAAGCAATGTCAAACGGGTGCTTTTACAAACAGTGAAGACCCAGATGAAATGCTGTAGAGTGCAGCATTTCATCAGAGTCTACACTGTTTGTTAAGGTAAAGATTTTCGGACAATAATCTTAAACTATAACCTGACACCCCTAGATATGTACAATGGACTGTCCCAAGTTTCAGTATTGTATCAAACCAGAAGGAAGAATCCAACGGGTTAATAAATAAGTAAAGCAGTCCTAGACAGGAACATATGCTGTGGATGCACATGTAATAAGCTCTGTTTTTCATATGGGCTGGGTCAACGGACAGCTGGTGTTGAAGCATTGTCAGTTCCACAACCCTAGAATATTGAATTGTTGCATGCAGCAAGTGGAATCATAATAATTACCAGACAGCGAAAACCAAAGCATCTGATCAGACTGCAGGAATGTGCAGGCTGGTATGCACCTTTGATGTTTGCATGCAACAGTCAGGTTTTCTTACAAAAATACGAGGGTTGTCCAAGTAAATTGTGCACTTTAGTTATAACACAAGACTGTGTAACAGTAATTCTATGATATTTTCACGATGTATTTATATCCTTATGGGAACCATTTTGTATAAATATTGGTGGAATCGCAATTTTGATAACAAATTTATGAACCTTTACTTGACGGTAGATCGGCATGAGTGGTGCACGTCATAATTTTTGTAATGAAACTATTCTAGTCCAAAAGCTAGTGTACATTCAATCAAATTTCAATTTTGTTTTTTTAAACAATGCATTACCACATCAGCTAGTAACCATGCAAGGTAAAGTGTTGAAAATTTGAAACGTTTATGGCAATTCACATTGATTTTATAAACGATTTTACATACCACATTTTTATTTTTCAGAAAATGTTAATCTAGATTAAAGCCATGTTGTCCAGCTGTCCATCTATTTTAAAGACATATGCGGTTAAATCCCATGTGCACCATTTCTGCATACGATAACTCAGAAATAATTTATCTAATCTGGATGTATGGAATCTACCCTAGTCCTCTGGTTTCATAGTCCAACACGCTAACCACTGGGCCAGGTCGTTCGCGCTCCCAATGATCTAGACTAGCTACTAGTCTGATAATAAAAGAGTTGTCATTAATACAAGTAAAAATTTGCAATGATTGTATTTTTTCTTGCCAAATGGTTATGATTATGGCTAGTCTATAAATGAGGGGTTGTATCTACAGTCTATAGATTAGAGCTACAAAGTAGAAATATTATAATTATATGAAAATAAAAATAAAAACATTTTAGGCCTTTGGGAAAGGCTAGCAATAATCATTTTTTTAATACTCAGAATTTTATGTATTTCAGTAAGTTTGCGAAATAATACATATTTTCCTATTGGGAATGTGTTCCAAATACAACAACTAGTTTAAGGCAAGGGGAAGCCTTGTCTGCATGAACTGAACTAGATTTGATATCCTCATGGTCAGCAAATCAAACAACAACAGCAAACTTCCTTGAATGATGCTGGTAATACTTATATCTGTATGTCACATTTTGTGACTGTCATCTATGAAACATAAGTTTAGTGTCAGCCTATTCCACAAGTGCCAGCAGCAGGATTCACAGGCTACATGGTGATAACATGTAAGGCTGGCACTTCCTTTTAGGCAGCAAATACGATAGAGGCAAACTTCCTTGAAAGATGTTGGGGAGGAGGCATTTATGAAGAATAAGCTATAAGATTTTATTTACAGTTTGTGACTGTCATCTATGAAAAACAAGTTTAGTGTCAGGAACTTTCTCCACAAGTGCCAGCTCCAGGTATTTGGTCATAACATGTTAGGCTGGGTACTTCCATTCAGTTAGATGGCAACAAAAAGCCGGGAAAATACTGAGTATATTTAATGACTCTAAACATGGTGTTGCATATCAGTGATTTTCATATTTGGGGTACTTCTCTGGCACAGGAACTAGTCCAGTCTTTATAGTTAAATTGCCTAATTGTTTTATAGTCTATTTCAGCAAAATAAAGCAAGATGGCATATTGTTAAGCTGGACTGACCCCTGTGTGGTAAAAATTGCCTGTTTTTTTAACAACACGCTGATAGTAAAATGACTTGTTTTCTTTTCTGTGCTAAACCACGTTTTATTATTTTGTGCCATTAAAATTCTAATTATAATTGATCATAATAATGGCATCAAATGTTTCTTTGATTATTTGTGCCTGATTAAGTTGACAGAATTTGATCCACAATGTTTTTGACAATTTCCTAATAACTCCTAAAGCGCCACCTACATTTTACAGCAGACGTCAATTTCAAATTTTGCCGCTTTTTCAAAAATAACAAATCAGGCATGATATTTCATGAGAATTGTCTGCTGGCAGACAATTCTCATGAAATATCATACCTTATTTTTGTTGAGAATTAGGAACGATGTTGCTAAATTTGTCGTCTGCTGCAGTCGTGATTGGCGCTTTAAGGGTTAACTCCTTGAGTGCCAGTACCAAATTACGCTGACAGGAAAAGCATGTGCAAACAGGAACTATTCATTTGTGCTCTTAAACAATTTATCTATTGACAGCTATAGGCAGGAAGATTCTGTTAAAATTAGAAATCCAACATTTAAAGAGTTTTAATTACAGCGATTATTCTGTGTGTCTGATTTTTAAGGATTCATACGGCATTCGGAATCGGCTCTTATTAGAAATTTCCTTGTTCTATTAGTGAGAGCTGTCACTCAAGCCTAGAATCAATGCGTGAACTGAGGTTTCCGAGAACAGTCATGTCCTGTGATTACAGCTTGCTTGAGGCTCAAGGAACATTACAGTAATAATCAGTTCAGAATCCGCTGTCATCTTCAGATCACTAACAATATTGTAGGATCGGCTTTTATTTTGGGGAGTTTTATTATTGATGCGGTAAATCAGTCCCAAACAAAATAAATTGCATCAATTTTGTGAGTGATTCACTGGATTTCATAACCTCATAAAAATGAAAATTAATTCCTTAACATTCCAACAACTGTTGAATCACTGGTTTAGCTCTTTGAATACTGGAAACATGTACTTTGGCAGCAGGGGCCGATCCAGCATTTCAGGGAAGGGGAATCAGATGTGTATAAAGGAGGGGGTTCACTTTGCTGATTTTATCTTATTTTTCTTAAATATCCCATGAAAATGAAATAATTTGGTCTCAGTGAGACCAAATTATTTAACTTTCATGTGATATTTAAAAACTGGGCGTGTGGTACGGGGTTCAAGCGAACCCTCTGAATCCCCTCTGGATCCGCTACTGGGCAGAGGGAACCCAGATGCAAATGTTGCATTCAGATCAGAGTCTTCTTTGCATGAGCTGTTTGCTACCATCAAAAACATCTTCAGGGACTGAAATAATGTTTATTTGGAAATTCTAATTAGTGCAGAGGGGGTTCAGATCCCCTCCATGCTTCTGTTTTTTAAAATCCTATGAAAATGAAATAATTTGGTCTCCATAAGATCAAATTATTTCATTTCCATGGGATATTTAAGAAAAATTAAATAAAATCAACAAAGAGAACCCCCACTCCTGTATGCATATGAAAGTAAGTTATGGTGCAAAGATCAGGAATTTATGAAATTCATGCATTAACATTTGTCAAGGGACCTACTACTAAAATGTATTTATTTCATTTTAATGGGATATTTACTAAAAATTAGATAAAATCAGCAAAGGGAACCCCCACCCCTTTATGCATATGAAAGTAAGCAAGGGTGCAAAAATCAGGAATCGATGAAATTCATGCATTAACATTTGTCAAGGGACCTACTACTAAAATGTATTTATGTACCTGTATTAACATCTGTCAAGGGACCTACTACCTGCTTTGTGAAAATTAGCTAATGTTGGGCACTATTTTTCTTCTTTTTCCTCTTCATGATAGTACCCATTTATGTAAAATATGCTTGATTTCATAAAAATTTTGTGATCCCAACAGCATAGCATGTACCCAACTGAAGATAAACTTGTGCCTTTTAATTACTAATACATATAACTGTTCGATTCATATAGCAGTGTTTTTCATGCAATACATGTTTTATATAAGGACACAAAGCATCGGTAAAAATTGTCAGGTAAAATGAAATGCCTACATGCCCATGCAGTATTCATGCTGATATAAGATACATACAAGTTACATTAATTTATCAAGGGTCATAACTCAAGTCAAACAGCTTTGAGGGAATGTCAAACAACAATATCTCTATCTACCTTTGTGAACTATCCTTGGAAAGTATAGATAGACAATATCAAATATCTCAATATTTGGATTTTAACATTAGTTCAATCTGAATTACTTCCCTTTGATTTATTGACATCAATTCACTCTCTCTTTAAACTGAATGATCAATGTTACATTTTGATAATATATGACATTTCCAAAAGATGTTCCTTGCCAAAAAACTGTAAAATTAATGTTAACTAGATAAGCCTGACAACTTGGCTCAGACTTCAAATCGGAACCAATCAGTGAAAAAAACAAGCACATTTTTGGGCAGGATCACATAGAAAAATGTATTCTTGCAATTGAAGCTCAGCCTAAGACAGATACATTTGCAAACAGGGCATATGCAACACCTCACCAGGGTCTGTACTAAACAAACTAAATTTAAGGTCAGAAATAATGCTTTTAACTATATAGACATTGGGTTTGTGAAACACTGTACCCCATAACAATATGCTTGTACAGAAGGGTGGTAATCTTTCTTATAAACAAGGGCAATAACTGATGTGATATATTTTTAGAATACCTTCAAAAGTTATTCACTTAATCCACTACTGCTTACCAAGTTTCAGCATAGTTTATGAGATAGTTAACAAGACAGACAACAGAAAGATGGACTAAAGATTGGACATACAAGCTGATAGGTTTTCCAAGTTGTGAGTATAGAAAATATACATTTGTGTAATCCCTCAAAATAAAAAAAAACTTCCTTCTATCAGTGAAGAAAAAATATAGGAATTACAACCATCTAGAATTGTAATACTATCATTTTCATATGTTTTTGCTCAATAGGTCACAATGCATTATTCTGTAAATGTTCTAAAATTTCGAACACCAGTTGCCTGCCAAAAGGACCTAGACAAACAGTGTAGACCCAGATCCGACTGCTTCTGAAGAAGCAGTTTGACGTTTGCTATTCTGACAAGTGTTTTGTGAATTCCAACATATTGTTTGAGACAAGAAAGGGAAAAGTAATCCAAGTTTTAGAACATTTACCATATTATGAGACATTTTGCCATGATGGATTCTTCTGGTTCGATATAATAAACTTGGATTAGTTCATTTCACTTATCAAGGGGTGTCAGGTAATATTTTTTTTAAAATAGTATTTTTTGTCTGAAGATCTTTTTTTACCTTTACAAACAGTGTAGAAACTGATGAGATGCTACATTATCAGGGCACTTCATCTGTGTCTTCACTGTTTGTAGAAGTATCCGTTTACCAAAGTTTCCCAAATACAAAGTTTCCCCCCCAAATACAAAGTTTCCCAAATACAAAGGGATACATTGATATAAAGCTCTATAGTGGCTAGATATTCCTTTGCGCTAACTGCAAAGGTTTGGAGCAAACTGCACAGTCCACTGAATCACCTTAGCTGATGATTATGATCAGTAGTACCCTTTCACTTAGAAATGGTTCCAGTGGAGTTTTATCTATGGTATGGTTGTCTGTCTACAGTATTTATCTTCAACCTACAGCTACTTTAATGAAACTTTCATTTTTATAAAACAGTTACTCCTGTTTATCAATAGAATTACCTGTAACAAGGTGTTTCAAATTCTCAGAATTCCAAACTTTTCTTTGAGTAAGCTATAAGAAGCCTCTATGGGAACTTTATTAAATGTGCGTAAACAATGACAGAATCTAGGGTAAAGATATATTTAAGCCTTGCAGTGGCTTTGGCTGTTGTTGGTGGTGATTCTGTTGTTGTTGCGGGGTTCAGTCTCTGTTTCCTTGTGTAGTGCTTTGCATGTGCGGATCCAGAAAGTTTTGTCAGAGGGGGTCCAACTCTGTTAACATTTTTTTTTTTTTTGAGGGGAGAGGCTCCATTTCAATGGCCTTTTGCTGGCAGTCTGATAATTGCCCATATTATATGCTGGCTTAATAGTAGCTTTGTGATTTTCAGGGGATCCCGACCAGTATTGCTAGGAAACCCTATAGATTTGTGTTATTTCAGGGGGGTCCAGACCCCCTGTCCCCCCCTCTGGATCAGTGCATGCTTTGTGACCTTTCAATTTTGGTAATGAAAAGAGAACTGGTTATTTCACTTAGAGTACTGTATCTGGTGGTAAACCTAGGAACTACCAGGTAATTTTGTTCCCACACCACATTTAAGACATATCAGGGTAGCGCCAACCTCACAAATAAGATAAACGAAGGTTGCCATTTTGTCATTTTTATTTTATTTTAACACTAAGAATGATCGATTATGGGGAAATCGGGCAATGTGGTTCATTGTTAGTATGTCTTAGCTTTCTCAAATAGCCTCAAATAAAATTATTTTTATCTGTAAAAGCATTTGCTTTCTTCAAATCTTTCAATCCACACTCAGAGCATCCGGACCTTTTCTCTGAGGACGGTGTCCCTTAATTTGAGCCATTAATTTGAAAAATTTGACTATGAAAATGATAAACAGGTCCTAACTAAATGTCCCGACATGAAAAAAAAGTCAATTAAGTGCTAACTCATATTAAAAGAGTGGGATCCCATTTTTGAGATGGGGTAGTACATAGTAATCTGATACAATACTCAATATTTGTATAATCACTGCCAGGTACATCAGAGTTGGACAAACTAATGTTGAATTTAGTGATCTTTGGTGTGGACTGAAATCAAAAAGATATATTTAGGGGACAACTGTATTCAAATTTTTCATTTTGGGAGGTTACAATATCGTCAAATATATGGGCGAAAATTTAGTTTTAAGGCGAGCATCAGCAGAGGCATAACATATGACTTCCAAACGTATATCCTACGATATATCCCCCTCCCCCAAATGAAAATTTTGAATATTGTTATCCCCATTCTAATGCAAAATTAGTAGTAATATCTTTTCTTATAAATGCAGTGGAAATGCTGCGTAAAACCACCTGCCAGCCAATGAAAAGGGATTTTTTTTGTGCAACATAATGACATCAAGATCCTGGAGGCTGGATACATTGTCGCCCGTTTCTAATGTTATAGGCATTGTGTTACAATTAAACAAAAAATTTCATTGTAAAATTGTAAATATTTTCTTAATTACTTATAATACTGAGTTTATGCTTATGGTGCTCAAAAGAACCGTCTCATTGAGACGGTTCTTTTGAGTACCCACAACGTATGTTTTGGATGAGAAATAAAAAAAAATATTTTTCTAACTGTTACGCACTCTTAACTAAAGTCCTGAATTAGAATTTCTTGCGTTTTGGTTCATATATTGGATAAGAACTGACATAAATTGCCTATATTGTATCATCACATTGAAACTCCTACTGATCTTTAAATAAAGGAATAGATAACTGGAATAGTTCTTATTTGAGCTATGATGGGTGTAGAAAAAAAGGTTCTTATGACACTGAGAAAATAGCCAAGGATCGGGATGTGAGGTTTCCCTCGTTCACTTATTACCGGTGTATATTAATTAACGGTGTATTCCGTTTCCTCCAAATGACTGACGTGTGCGTTATTACCACTCGGAATTTTTCACCCAACATTGTTCTTTAAATAATTAAGTGCTTTTAAAATTAATAATTTATATAAAATGACTGCTTAAAGAAAAGTCACATGTAAAATTGAGCTTTGCTTACTAGGGGAAACAAATGGTGCTGCAAAATTTGCAATCTGTACTTGAGCACTTTAAGGGTTAACTATTAAAAGAAAGTAGATGCAATTTTACTTCTTTTTCAACAGATTTGTTATTAAAAAGATAAACAAATTTGATAATAAAAGTATACACCCCGCTCTCTGGTATCCTACCATGATCAGTTGCCATGGTATCTGTTCAGAAAGAGGGGAAGGCACACAAAATACTTTGTTTTAATTACAACTATAAATGTTTGGCCTGGAGATTTTAAAAAGAATCCGCCCACAAGAACAGAATGCTTATTCATAAGTACTAGCAGTTCTCCTTTAGAGAACACTGTATGTCTTGTAAGAACCATTGGCAGCAACTTAACTTTTTCAAAAAATTCTATCAGGAACACTATCAGAGTGTCAAATAGTTTGGATCCAGATCAGAACCCATGTTGTGTTGGTCCAGATCTTAGAAAGGTTATCAGCAGATAGGAAAAGTGGCTGCTAGCAAGGAAAGAGTTAAATCCAGTCTAGTACACTTTATGAGCGTAAAATTGGATATGAACTATTTCCTTGCTTGCAGCCACTTTTGTTGTCTGCTGATATCCTTTGTAAACAGTTTGGATCCAGATCAGGACCAACAGAATGTCTGTCCTGATCAGGGACCAATCCATTTGACACTCGATAGCGTTCAGGAAAGAATTATATAAAAAAAAAAGTCAGCAGATGACATAAAAGCATGCATCATTACCAAGCATGTAGACTGGCTCCAGTTAGACTTGCTACAAGTATATGAAATGACACATTGACGAAAAAAAAGTTTTAAGGACTGGAGCCTGTCTGCCTGGCATGCAAAAAGTTAAAACATATGTTACAATATAATGTTTTCCTTTTCCTTATGATATAAAAAAAAATATTTTTCAATTAAGACCTCTTGCCTGAATGCTTGATAATTGTAAGACATTCAAATTGGGCCTTGTCGCGACAAAACCTGTCTTAGTGGTTTCTGACAAAGCGAGACTCAAACCAGTCTCTTCAACTACAAAGACTAGCTAGAAAATTAAAATTTCGCTCATAGCAAGTCCGGATATAATACTTTCCAATAAGTGAATAACAAAGGCGCTGATCAGACTGTGCAAATGCCCAGGCTGGTATGTGCCGTGGTTGATCACAAAACCCCGAAGACAGGTTTTCTTACGTCGAGGCCCAATTTATTTAGAACTGAATGCAACTTTGTTCAAGAAAGATATCTTACCTCTACTTCACAAAGAAGCATCAACACACTGGATAGGGGGCAATCGAAAACATTAATACTATGGACAAACATGGATACAAAATTGTTAGAGACAGAGTTTTTGATTGCCATTTGTCTCGCAACTGGAGACAAATGGCAATCAAAAACACAGTTTCTAGTGATTTTTGATCCATGTTTTTCGATTATTAAGAGCTTTTTCGATTGCCGCAGTGTGGTCAAAGTTCAAAAAGGTTTAAAATTTTTGTTTTGTGATTTACTTGACCAAAAATCATGTAAAGAATAGATTCTAACTTCAATTTACCCATGAATGGAATTTAAAAGATATCTCAACATAAAGTAAAGATGTCCTGCCTGCCATGAAAAAAGGTCAAAGGTCATGTTCAAGGTCATTCAGTTCTGGTGAAATGAACAAAATGAACAATTTGAAAGTAATGAACGTAACATTTTACTTGAGAGCTGAATTTCTAAGATTAAATATTCCCCATTATAAGTCTATGGGGAAATATTTTGTCACTCAAGGGCAAGTAACTCAGAAGTGAATTATTCCTCCTGGAAGTTTGTTGTTGTGCACAAAAATATGACCAGAGCTAAGCTAAACCAGGAAGTGATCTCAGAATGGAAATTGGGTTCCACTAGTGTCAATGTAAAATCAGAAACTGTACATTTAGGCCTTATTAGATCTGAAAAATTAGAAAATAATATAAATATTAGTGACAGAATAAGCCTGGCAAGAAGAACATTGTATGCACTCATTAAAGCTGGTGTTCATGGTAGTAATGGTCTGAACCCCAAAGTATCATATAGGATATACCAAGCATATGTTTTACCAAGTTACTTTTTAACCTAGAGACTTTTTTTTTACATCTAAACAAAACCTAACTTAATTAATTACAAGCTTTCATATATCAACTTTAAGAAACCTACAATCCCTTCCAGTTAGAACACCAACATCCATTGTACAACTCCTACTTGGAGCCCTACCTATAGAGGCGGAGATTCATAGACGACAGCTGAGCCTAATACATTCCATCATACAATGCAGTAACACCAGGATTAAAGATGTGATGTTTCGACAGCTGGCGGTCGGCAGCCCTGAGAGTTTCTTCTGTGTTGCATGGTGTATTCTGCAATTGTACAAGCTTCCTACTGTCTCTTCTCTTGAGTCATTAACAAAGTTGAGATGGAAAAATATGAGCCTACGAGGGGTGTCACAATACTGGTCATGGAAACTAAGGGAGGAAGTGGCTGATAAATCGACCTTGACCAACTGTAACCTCACAGAGATGAGCATTGGTAAATCTCATCCAATCTGGAATAGTGTCAGCAATGATATCACTGATGTTAAAAGAGGAATCACCAAGGCCAGGATGCTAACTGGTGTATATATGCTACAAACCACAAAATCAAGATTCAACCAGTGTGAGGTGGAACTAATATGCCCACTTTGTAGGCTGGCTGCAGAGGACCTTCAACATATGTTACTGAGATGCCCGGCTCTCTCAGAGGTTAGGAGTCCCTTGCTCGCCTCCATTAGACAACTATTGATCAGTCATCTAGGATCGTCTTGGTGGTTAGCCCGCTCTGGTCCACAGATTGTCCGCCTGTGTGTTGAAAGTACCAATATAAAAAGTCAGACTCAGTCCGCAATAGAGGAGTGCTTCCTGGAACGTTTGGAGATGCTGGGTAGACATTTCTGTCATAAATTACATATAAAGAGATTACAACTACATCAGAAACTTTTTAAATAATTTTTCATGGTAATAAATATGGCCGTCCCCTCTCAGATGCCTAAAGAAACAAAAAAATATGTAAATATTTCAGCCAGTGCCTGATCTTGTGATATGCTTTTAATGTGAACTGATTCATTTGGATTCTTCTACGAGGGATCACTGGTGCGCCACTGACTGGCGGGATTTACAGGACAGAACAGAACCTGGCCAAAATTTCAATTCGATCAAGAATTTATGACACCCTGAACACCTGCAAATTTGAAGTTCTAATCCTATGCCCAGAGGACATTTTTCCCCATTATAAGTTAATGGGACCTTTATGTAGCCATGGAAACCACAGTTTTTAATCTAATCTGTCTCAAAACTTAGTTAAGTCTAATTGTTCCATCCCAACAATGCTACATATAAAATTTGATCAAGATAGCAGATATTTCTGTTTGGAATGGAAGAAGACAGACCATTGCATGACAGACCAAGCCTATCACATAGGTTTAGATTAACAAAACTAGAGGACCTGAAGGTCCTGAAGGGCTCACCTGAACTCCTTAATAATGTTAAAATAGGTCAAGATCAACTACGGCTTATAATGAAACATTTCAAGATTTTTCCCATATCAATGCATTAGGAATCAAATTTGACCTAGCCATAAAGTAGGTCAAGGTCAACCTAAATTCATCATTTGTGCAAATCTGGTAGGGCCCTTATCCCCAATGCTACATACAAAGTCCCAAGGCTATTGGCCTTTTGGTTCCAGAAAAGAAGATATTTAAAGGGTTTTTACCATATATGGGCATGGTGGCCATCTTGGTCATGTGACCAGAACAAATGGTATAAATTTTGGCTAACCTATCATAAGGAGTCTTCATGTGAAATTTGAGTTCAATTGGCCTAATGGTTTCTGAGGAAACTATGTTTTGTGTTGATGGGACTCCAATATGAGCGACCTTGGCTGAAAAGTTAAAGGTCAACCTTGACCTTTGAAACTTATTTATAGCCATTGTCTCATTAGGTTTAACATATCAAGTGAGAATAATGACTTTAGCTTCAAAAGTATTCAAAAAATCAACTTTTCAAAAAAATCTCATTTAGATGCATTAGAACACAAATTTGACCTTGACGTTAAGTAAGTCAAGGTCAACTTAGGATCATCATTTGAACCCACTTGATAGGCCCCACATCCCCAATGCTAAATACAAAGTCCCAAGGTCACCGGCCTTCTGGTTCTGGAGAAGGAGATTTTTAAAGGGTTTTTACCATATATGGGCATGGTGGCCATCTTGGTCATGTGACCAAATCATTTTGTATAAATTTTAGCAAACTTAGCAAAAGGAGTCTTCACATGAAATTTGAGTTCAACTGGGCCGATGGTTCGTGAGAAAACTATGTTTTAATATATTGATGGGACTCCAATATGAGCGACTTAGCTGAAAGGTCAAAGGTCAACCTTGACCTTTGAAACTTATTTATAGCCATTGACTCATTAGGTTAAACATATCAAGTGAGAATAATGACTAAGGCTTCTAAAGTTTTCAAAAAAATTTACCCTTTAAATGCATTAGGAAGCGAATTTGACCTTGGCGTTAAGTAGGTCAAGGTCAACCTAGGATCATCATTTGAACAAACTTGGTAGGCCCCACATCCCCGATGCTACATACCAAGTCCCGAGGTCATCGGCCTTCTGGTTCTGGAGAAGAAGATTATTAAAGGGTTTTTGCCATATATGGGCGTGGCGGCCATCTTGGTCATGTGACTAAGACCATTTGTTAAAACTTTTGTTCCCGCATCCTAAGGATTTTCCATATGAAATTTGAGTTTAGTTGGCCTAGTGGTTTCAGAGGAGAAGATGTTTTAAAATGTTGACGGACGGACGACGGACGGACGGACGACGGAGTGACTGGTATACTATTAGCTCACCCATGAAAATTGAGCATGAAATTGTAAATATTTTCTTACCCATCAGTTTTTAACATATGTTTTGGCTGCTCTTAAGAAGCGTCTCATTGAGAAGGTCTTTTGAGTACCCACAACATTTGTTTTGATCGAGAAATAAAAAAAAAAATCTTTTTTGGTATGCGCTCTTAACTAAAGTCCTGCTTTCATACAAATTAAGCTCACCTTCTGAGCTTTCGGCTCAGGATAGCTAAAAGTCAAACAAATAGTTCCTGATCAAACTGCTTCCTTTGGAGCGGTCTGGTCTGGAACTATAACATTTGCACATGTCTAAATTGTGCTTCGTAATTTTGTCCTGGCAATCAAAGAGTTCCTTCTTTTCTGGCTATAGGCAATTGATAACATTTGCAATCAGTTTGGACCCAGATTAGGTCCAACAAAATATCAGGCTTGATCTGGATCCAAACATTAGTCGTAGTTATTACTGAAATTTCTAAAAAGGTTTTTTTTCTGAACTTTTTGTAAAGTAGGTGTGACAAAATACATTAATGATTGCAAATACAAAACTCAAAACACATATTCAAAATGTGACAAAAACATTTATGATTACAAATACAAAACTCAAAATACATATTCAAAATGTGACAAAATACATTAATGATTACAAATACAAAACTCAAAATACATATACAAAATGTACGGAAGCCTATATGTGACATTGTGTTTTGTGATAATGCGTTTTGATTTCGGTGTTTTATATTTTTACTTTCGTATTTTGAGTTTCTTGTTATGTGTCCTGTGTACGATGTTGTTCATTTTAAACGGTGCAATTCACGAGGTAGATACAAGATATAGATGAAAGGACGGTCAAAAAACGAAGTTGTAAGTATAGTTTAATGCATTCATTGTACATTTAATGTTAGTGCGGTATTTTACATTAAATTTTAAAATCCATGCAACCGGTAACTATCACAAAGTCAAATATGTACAGATCATGCTAGAAAGTGTGTTTTCTCTCTGTGAAATTTAAATAGATCTAGGACAATTCAATACGAGACAATTTGTTCCCTTTTAATAGTTTGACCAATTCAAATTGTTAGGGAATATATTCTAAGATTTTATTTTGTAGGTCTGATGCAGTGCAATCGGACGACATGAAAGGCAAAACGTATCTATCTATCTATCTATCTATCTATCTATCTATCTATCTATCTATCTATCTATCTATCTATCTATCTATCTATCCATCCATCCATCCATCCATCCATCCATCCATCCATCCATCTATACATGAGTATATCTGTCTTTCTGTCTATCTGCGGGTCGTAAAATAACTGAATTGTACTCAATCACTGTTTGTGAGCGCAGTGTGCTCTACTGGAGATATTTGGTTTTACCATAATAATGCAATAGTTGTATCTATGAGAATCCTAAAAGGTAGTTTTACTTATATCAAATCAGTTGTTCTTTTCTAAAAAACTTAAATAGTTGTTTTATACATGTATATTATTTTGTTTTTGTTGGTTTGATTTGATTCTTAATGACCCATCAACAATCTTTCAGTTAAACGGGGATGGGTCTTCCTGGGTTGAACCAGTACTACAATGTAAGCTATGATAAATGTGTCTTGCTCAAGGACCACAACGCAGTAACGCCGGTGAGGCTCCAACCGGCGGCCTCTTGGTCTCGAGTCAAGCACTCTTCCACCGAGCCACTGCGCTCCCTATATGTTTATTATGTGAAACCAGTCACAACACAGAAACAAGCATTTATTTGAGCATCGGAAGATGTTTTACTATTGATATTTATTCATAATTCATCATTTTCATTTTCAGGGTTTATCATGTCTCGGCAAGATTAATGTGGTTATCTTGCTACAGTGTGGAGTTGTTCATTCGTTCCATCATACCTCCTTCCAATGAATGGCCTACCTAGAGTACAATTGAATCTGGTGAATTTGCTGAAGAAAATTAATAGATATCCTAACACACACACAAAACAACAAAAAACAAAATAGCGGCAGCGATTTCAGCATTTAGGCCACTGGCTGGATATGGTTTACCTCCCCCCCCAGGGGGATTTTTGTAGACCATATTTTTCTTGAAGCTTAATGTCTTGCAAGGATTTTGCAGCGTGTTAGCCCTCTGACAATGGCAGCGTTAAGCTGTAACAGCCTGTTACATACGTTACCCTACAAAATATTTGATAATTAAAATTCTTCTTAAGACTTCAGAAAAGTGCAAAAGATAAGGTAAAATTTCCAAATTGGTTATATTTTCTAAATAAGCTATTACTGGGCCACAGATAATGACATTTGAAAACAAATTTAGTCACCCCCAATGTAGTGTATGTTACATTTTTTCATTGAACCCCCTTTTAAATGATAAATGCATCAAATATAGTTTGTCTTAAATTTTATTGAAACCAGTTTATGTTTATTAATTTGGTATTACATTAAAGAATTTTTATTTACTTTTCCAAACTGCAAACATTTTGTTTTTATCTTATATACTTTTTGAGTTATGAGATGATGAACATGGTACCCCCATATCACAGAAAAATGTAAAATGTAATTCTCCAGGCCTGGCGCTGGCTATAGACCCCACTTCCCCCCAGGGGGAATTTCGCACACTATGATTTCCAGATACTACATTAAATACGCCACAAAATGAAATATGTGAGCCCTCTGAGAGTGGCAGCGTTAGCGGGTAACATCATGTTACGTACGTTACCCGCAAAATAACATGAAATTTTCCTGATAATGTTTCCAACCTGACATATTCACACGTTTTGAAGTCTGGCACAGGCTTGAGAACTTTTTATAGCACAGTTTATTAATTTTAGCATTTATTTTATAAATGTCTTGAGTTTTTGCCATTGTATACGTTACTTAGTGTTTTATATGTTATTTCCAAATATCTGTATGGCAGTTATTGACTATACATGTATTACATCCATCAGTGAATATAGTAAATCTATAAGGCTGCTATTTAAATGAATTAAGACTCCTTATTATGGTGTCTTACACTATTTTACAGCCCAGGTTACATACGTTACTCTCTGAATACCATCAAACATTCAGGATATGGTCTCCAACACGACCTGCTTGTACTAATTGCATGCTGGCACAGGTCCATGTACTTCTTTTTACCCTGGCTCATTTGCTGAGGAAGTAACTCACAACATAAACTACATAAACCCTCTTTTCTTTTATAGAGACATCAAATATAGTTGACATATTACTCATGGAAAGTTTGTAACATTCAGTGCAATGTGCGAGTAACAACTTAAAAGATCAAAGAAAACCGATCAGGTAGAAGTTCTAGAGCATATCTTCATATTTTATCCAAGGGTTTTAAAGAATTTTCCTAACAACTTATTACTCCTCTATCAGATTTATCTTGCAAGGATTTTGCAATATGCTAGCACTCTGGCAATGGCACCCTTACCCTGTAACAGCCAATTATATATTTTACCCATCAACATCTTTGATAATTTTAGCAAATGACTTCTGAAAAGTGCAAACCATAAGGTAAGATTTCCAAATTGGCTATATCATCCAAGTAAGCTTTTTTTGCATCACAGATATGGACCTTTGAAAACAAATATGCACCCTAAAGTTTTACGTATGTTACTTTTTTCATTATTCCTATATAAATGATTTACGAAACTAATATAGTTTGATATTTTTAATGTGAATGTGCTTACTAACTCATTTTGTATTAAAGAATGTTTATGTACCTTTTGGAAATTGCAAATATTATGTTTCTATCTTTTATAAGGTTTGAGTTGTTGAGTTTTGAACATGGTAACCCCATATCACACAAAATGTGAAATATAATTCTGTGGCTCTTTTGTTAGGGTACAATCAAGATTTCTTTCACCCAGAGGTACTCAATTTCCTTCCCATTTATTTTCCACACATTTTGTCCATATCTGGAAAGCCTCACTTGTTTTCATGGGAAAGACTTGATAGTTCAATCTTTGTATGTACATCTTAAGGACAGAGAAGCAGGGTGGAGGAGGGCTCATGTTCATGTCATTTGAAATAGTCAGTATATGAGTATGACTTAGGTACTTTTTCAGAAACATGTCATACTGCAGCTTATTCACAATTACATAAATAGCACATGTTAGGGCTTCATATCACTGATCAGTGCCTAGAGCAATTCTTTATTTGTTTTCCTACCCTTCTTAGAATGTTGATGAACTAGTGGGGGAGGGGTTCTCTATCAGTTTGATAGGAATAACCTTTCCATGGTACTAACACATCGGCACATTGGTAGTGTTAATCTGTTTAACAGTGTATTACTGTAGATCTCTTCCCCCATATTCTGGCCAATGCTGTTGACATTCAGAAGGTACAACTTTTGTTGCATACACCATTGTTGAACAAACACCCAGGTTATCCTCTGCGAGAATGTTTGTAAGACTTTAGAGACTGCTGCTTATACATTGTATATATGTATCAGTGACAAAACCAACATGCCCTGCCTTTAGTGCCTGGTTGAAAACTGGTGCCATCAGATCCATGAATGTGACAGGAAAAGCTATTATGCTCTGTAGTTACAGCATTAACATCAACGATATGTGCAGCACTACATGGCTAATCTAATGTTGGTTCAATGTGTGATTGCAAGCCATGCTGAAGTTTGGACTTGTCAGTTTTGGTGGAAATTTTATCAGAAGTTGACAATGACCATGGTACAGGTCCCAGAAGGAATGGCAGTGTCAAGTCAAGCTCAACATTATGTCCAATAGAAAGTAGGTCATGCTTACCAAAGACGCTCCTTTAAGCTCTCATCTTGCTGTTTACGTTTTGAAAATTGGACAATTTCTTCTTGCTTGACCTCGCAAGCATCAAAACTTTATTAGCTTGTAGCATTTTATGGGGGATGTGAAAGACAGATTTTTTTAAACTAAAAGTGAGTCAATGGAGTCTGAAACAGCCTCCTTGCCAATGTCATCAGCCTCAATAAGATCCTTAGCTATGCCCTGCTCATCAGGCACACCGAAAGACAAAAACAAAAAGTACTGTTCATTATCTTCAAAACTAAAACTAAAAGGATTGGTGAAGCCTGAAACTGCCTCTAGTACTCATTCTACTTTGCATCTGAGCAGATTGAATATTTCATTTCAGTGCATTGAAGAGTTGTTTCAATATATTGAGCTCTGATGTGATGAGTAATACACCATTCCATCTGTAGTACGAATCGTAGTTCTAGTTGCTGAAGCCGATAATACCTCTTTATTGTTTGCCTGATAGTTATGTCAAAAGCATTTCTCAAGCAAAGAACCAATGGTTGTGACACACTAAACCCATTTTGTTCGAGAAGTTCTTTGCATCTGCGATGTGTATCAAATTTATGAGTGTAATCAGTTACACAGGTACATATTGTGCGTAGTTGTTGTGATCGTTTGCAATGCACATTGGGAACAAGGCATACAGATAGAGATGACATGCAATTCAAAGTTGTTTTCCTTGTAGCCCTTATTAGTGTCAACACCATCTGAATTATATCCATATAACCTGCCCAGAACTGAGCTGTTTCACAGTGACTGTCTTTCAGAACTTCCGATTTGAATGCATGGTATCTATACTGTTTATGTGAGCAAACAGCTAAGGTTGATAGATCACATTATATTATTAGTTTAAGTCACCATAAATTTATAATGAACTTCATTTTATTTCAGCCTTATAAATTTTCTAAATTCTCTGACAGACTTTATACATGTATCGTCAATAACTTCTATACAGATACTCAGAATAACTTATGTATCATTTGGTAACACACATAACAGTTAAAGCTCAAGGCATTTATTAAAGGAATACTTAAAACAGGTAAACCTTGTTAAAAGAAGTAAATAAACCTGTGCAAGCATGCAAATAAGTATAAACAGGGCTTGTTAGAGACATTAACTTAAATGTTAAATGCTATGTTGAAGGTAACATACATAACATAGACCTGAAAAATAGTGTAAGCGACCATAATAAAGAACTTTAAATCATTTTAGTAGCAGCCTTATAGAGTTACTATATTCTGTGACAGATGTAATACACGTATTGTCAATAAATACCATACTGATACTCGGAAATAACACAGGAAACACTAAGTAACGTATACAACGGTAATTACTGAAGACATTTGTAAAATTAATACTAAAAATATATAACTGTGTTATAAGAAGTTCCTAAACCTGTGTCAGCATGCAAATATGTACGAACATGTCATGGTTGAGACATTATCAGGGACGTTTAATGCTATTTTGGGGGGTAACGTATCTAACGTGCTGTTACACGTTAACGCTGCCACTCTCAGAGGGCTAACATCTTTTATTTTGTGTCTTATATAATGTAGTTTCAGAAAATCATACTGTACAAAATTCCCCCTGGGGGGGGAGGGGGGTCTATAGCCAGCTCAAGGCCTAATTCAGGACACTTCTCTTTTTAGATGTTTTGAACGATTCTAGATGGCACCAGATGTTCTACGTTGTGACCTTGGTACAAAGAATTTTGCTTCTGCAATCTTTAGACACACAGCTGCAGACCCAGTTGTTATGTTTAACATCTTCATGTACGGAAACTGTGTACAAATCAACGAATAGAGCAATGACGAGGAACGCTGAGGCGCCAGGGATTACATTGCTTGATACGCTTTTTAAAGACCTGAGAGATACAGGATAGTTTCAAGACACTAGCCCCATTTTTTGTTGAATGTGTTCGATTCTGTTTTATTGATCTCATTGAGCAAAACTAGATAGAAACGCGCAAAACATGCATATGCCAAGGAATGCAACAAGCATAGACCACAGACCAACCCATTTCACCAGAGGGGAAGATACAAAAAACACTGACAGACAAACGACAAAATAACTAAAATAAAGCAACCAGCTCTCTATACCTCAGCAAGATGATAACAAAATAAAACTAGAAAAGACAATAAGAATTTATCTATAAACCCATCACAATGGGATCTGCAACAAACAATGAATCATCAACAACATAATCACCACCTCAGAACGGACAGCAGTGGAGGCCACTAGGATGGGGCTTAGATATATTTTACTGGGCAAATATGTGCCCTAGTTGCTGCCGTTGTTAAAACACAAATATTGTTTAGCTCGCATAGTGGCTTCTTAGCTTGTGCAAACCTGGAATCTTCTTTTAATAAGAGTGCAGAGAAAATGATGATATACCAGAAGGATAGTCTGATACACTATATCCAAGGGTAACATAGAGTTTGGAACACTGGTAGATCAAGTTGATGTAACAACATGTAAAGAAATGTATACCTCAAATAAGAAGACGTGTTAAATTGAATTTCTTGTGATACTGAGCCTTATAAAATCCAAGAACTGATTTTGAAATGTCAATGAATTTGTTTATTGGACTTAAAGACCTACTAGAAAAACTAACTCTGAAACAATCACGATTTGCTTCATATACATGTGCCAGTGAATACAAGTTCTATTAATTACTTTCACCTTCAGTAGATTTGCTTAATATGAAAGCAGTAGTAGTAGGAAATTAAGAGGTTTGCTTTCACGGTTCCGACTTAAAACATCTATGTGTCTTGATCCACATCTGAACTAAGGGTAAAGTTGGTGCACCGTTAAATCAGTTTAAGCCCTCTAGTAAAATATTTATACTGACCGTTCCAAGGCGGTGCTTCTTTTGTGGATTATTTATGTTATTGCTGCCTTGTTTTGTTATGCTTTCGTGCCATATTTGTTTATTGATGCCTTGTGGTTACCTGCTGGGAAAGGTCTGACCTCTTGGCTCTCATTTGTAATGTCTAATTGCGACGTTGTCACTTTCCCATTGGTATCCTGGGTCAGGTAGGGTGCTTGATTGTATCGATTCCTGATCTTTGCCCTCTTTCGTACTTTTATCTACAGATGAGAGGGTTGGGCCTGATTCTGTGTCTGTTGTCAGGCCCACCAGAGTTTAACTGTTTAATTTCTTTTGCTCCGGTATTCAGTTGTATGTACTGTTGAGTCCTTATCTTTATTTTGTCTCCTTTTTTATATCTTGATTTATATGTACTTGGAGATGATTCATGGATAAGTTAGGGATATACCATGCGAACCAAACATCTATGTGTCTTGATCCACATTCGAATTAAGGGTGAGGTGGGTGCCATGAAATTAGTTTAAGCCCTCCAGTAATTTTCTTACTGACGATTCCAAGGCGGTACTTCTTTTGTGGATCTTTTTATTTCTGTTTGTATTTGCTGTATTGTCTTGTCTGTGTCATGCAGCCTTGTGGTCACCTGCTGGGAAAGGGTTGACTTCTTGGCTCTCCTGTATCTGATTTTTTGTGAATTTGTCACTTTCACATACGGTATCCTGGGTCAAAGGTGATACTTGATTGTATCGATTCCAGATCTTTGCATCCTTTCCTACTTTGCATTGCATACACATGTCAGACACATGGAACGTTAAAGCTTTTACGCAATCCATAGAAGAGCAACAAAATGTAATCCTAGTTAGTTTTATTTAAAAAAAACATGTTTTTACTTTACATATGAAATTAGCAATAGTTGTCGCACAAATTAACCAATGCACGTACTCTGTTTGTTGGCTCACCAGGGTTCAACTTTTGGCTTTCATTTCCTCCAGTGTTCCAGTGACGTTGGGAAATGTCAGAGCACGCGTTGTTTCTGTTAACTTGCTTTCTGTTTTATCTGCGATTTCTTTGTTACCCATGTTGATTTATTGATGAGTTGGAAAACTCCACGTGGACCACTCAAATACATGCTTTAAAACCACGTTGAAAGTGAGGATTAGGACTGAACACTCCTAAAGTTAACTTAAATCCACTAGTAATGTAATACTGACCGTTACAAGTTGATGCTTTATTGCGGTGTCTTGCTGTTCTATGTTATATTTTCATTGTCCTGTGTAAGATGTAATTTTTATTCAGTTATGTTCGAATTATGAGTCACCATCTGTTTGGAAAAGAGCTGATTACTCGTTTCATCAAATGCCATTTAATTACACACATCAATTAGATGTGGCTGGAAATTATAAAGACAAATTGTAGGTATTCCAATGGGAACTAATTGTGCTCCTCTTGTTGCAGATTTGTTTTTGTTTTGTTATGAGATAATCTTTATGTTGTCTCTTTCAGACAATAATCAAACTGATATTATTGAAGCTTTTAACTCCACCTCCAGATATTTAGATGACTTACTTTATATTGATAATCCTTATTTTGAAAAAATGGTAGGTCAGATATATCCTACTGAACTTCAATTAAATAAGGCGACTTCTTTTGATACTGAAGCGCCGTTTTGGGACTTGAACTTGTCAATAACAAATGGCATATTTGATTCTAAAATTTATGATAAACAGGATGGTTTTAATTTTAAAATAGTAAATTTCTCATTTCTTGTATGATTTCTCTACTCTCTATACTACATTGCCTTATAATCTAATAAAAGATAAACTAACAGAATTAATTGAGCAAACATTTAACAGAGAGGGCTCACTTTATTTGGCTTGTAATGATAAAAATGCCTTTTTTACTTCTGAACAACCTAAACGATATAAATAGTGGTCATGTCAGAAAATGTGTGATGCACTCCATTATCTTTTGGACAATATATTTATAAGATTTGGCTCTAAATTATATAGACAAATTATCAGTATTCCAATGGGTACTAATTGTGCTCCTCTTTTTGCAGATTTGTTTTTGTTTTGTTATGAGAGAGACTATTTGTTATCTCTGTCAGACAATAGTCAAGCTGATATTATTGAAGCTTTTAACTCTACCTCCAGATATTTAGATGACTTACTTAATATTGATAATCCTTATTTTGAACAAATGGTAGGTCAGATATATCCCACTGAACTTCAGTTAAATAAGGCGAATTCTTCTGATACTGAAGCTCCGTTTTTGGACTTGAACTTGTCAGTAACAAATGGCATAGTTTCTTCTAAAATTTATGATAAACGGGATGATTTTAGTTTTGAAATAGTAAATTTCCCATTCCTTGATGGAGATGTTCCTCGCTCTCCTTCCTATGGTGTATATATTTCTCAGCTTATACATTTTGCTATAGTGTGTTCTAATGTTGATGACTTCAACAACAGAAACTTATTTTTAACTGCTAAATTATTAAAAACAAGGTTATAGATATCATAAAATTCGAAAAGCATTTTCTAAATTCTACTACAGATACTCAGAGTTAATTGTTAAATACAACATTGGGTTAAAAACTCTTCTGCAACAAGGCATATCAGAACCTATATTTTATGGTGATTTAGTCTATAAATTCAAACGAATTGTTGGAAAACCTAATTTTAGTGATCAATTCAAAAAGATAGTAAAACGTTATATAAGGGTTGGATATAATTTGGATATCTTGTGACAGTCTGCATGCCTAGTTTTAAACCCAATCACGGTTTAAAGCTATGGTTTCCTCTTTAATTGCACGACGGTGGGTCAGGCCTCAGACTCTATGACGGCTCTGACGTAAAGCTTTAATCGGTGGGTTGGTGCCTGATGCTTATCTGTAGCTGGACCCACCGTGGCTCAACTTGAGGTTTTCTTTAGCTCTATCTGTGAGTCATGAGCCCTTTTCTTTGTTTCATCATGGAGTGTTAATTTGATTAGAGTGTTTTCCATGATGATGCATTGCATTAGTTAGATGGCCTCCATGCGAGCTGAACATTTCTTGTACTTCAACAACAGCAGAATCTAGGGCGAAGATTTGGTACCAGTAAAATGCATTTAAGCCCCCGGTGGCTTAGGCTGCTGTCCGTTCTAAGGCGGTGGTTCTGTTGTTGTTGACTTTTGTTTATTGTTACTCCCATTGTGGGAGTCTGTAATTGTTCTATGTTTTGTTGTACGTTACTTTATGTCCATTCTAGTATTGCAATCATCTTGATGGGGAAGAGAGAGCTGGTTGTTTTGCTTAATTTGTCTTCCTGGTGTCTTGTGATGGTTGGGCGGCTCTTCCTCGCGGTGCCACGGGGTTTTCTGCAGTTTGTGATTGTGGTATTTCCTGATCATGCTCACTTACTATTCTTGATAGAGATGTTCCTCGCTCCCCTTCCTATGGTGTATATATACTGCTCAACAAAAGTTTAGCACGGGTTAATAAAAAATATTTTTTTATTTAAGCAAATGGTTTAATGATATAAAATATCTGCTGAAATGATGGTTTGATATGTGGTACAGTTGAAGAAAGCAATTTGTGTACTTTAATTGGATTTCCACTGCTTCGTTCGTTGCTTTAAACAAGAGAGGGGTCAAAAACTCGTTTCAACTCCATTATTCGCAATACAAAATTGATACAGCATCGGTTTATAAAGTCTTTTGTTTTCCAGCTTTGTTGAATCGGCCATTTTGAAAAACAGATAAAGGTCATCTCCATTGAGTATTTGAAGCAAAATTTGAGTCTTGAAAACAACTAACGTCACTGTTGTAATGGCGTTTACATGTCAAAAACAGTAGTTTTTTCGTTGTGTAGGCATGCTTAATTTAAAGGGTTTTCGTGTTTTAGATGATGCCAAAATAAGGACTGTTTAGGGAAAGGTAAGTTTGTAAAATAAAATCCCTTGGTATTTAATTCATAAAAAGTGACGTTAAACTGAAGTTGAGGCTAAATGTTGGCGGTAACGCTATATAAAGAAGACGTTTTCAAATGGCCAACTAACAGAAATGTTCCAGGTGCTTGTACCATTCAAGCATCAAAAAGATTTCTTGCTCTCTTGATTAAGTTAGCGGAAAAGTCAAAAAAGTGGGAAAAAGTAGAAAATGCCATTTTAACGTCATAATGGAACAGTAAAACGCGGCATGAGTGGGTATTAAACTTCGACGTTTCCAACGTTTTTCATCATTGAGAACCTTTTGCTTCACTCTAGATTCAAAAGTTCTAATTTCTGATGTAGACATTTATTCTTTGCATGCCCATGACATCAAATTTAACGTCAATTCACTGACGCCTAACCAGATTACATTTTGTCTGGCGGACGAAAAAACATTAATTGCAAGATCCCCATGCATGTTGATTACATTAAAATGAAATGTTTCATGTTCGTTCAAAGTTGGACATTAAATTAAAATCCATGCTAAACTTTTGTTGAGCAGTATATTTCTCAGCCTATTCGTTTTGCAAGAGTGTGTTCTAATGTTGATGACTTCAACAGCAGAAACTTATTTTTAACTGCTGAGATATTAAAAACAGGGTTATAGATATCATAAAATTCGAAAAGCATTTTCTATATTCTACCACAAACACTCAGAGCTAATTGTTAAATACAATATTGAGTTAAAACGCTTCTGCAGCAAGGCATATTAGAACCTATATTAAACCTAATTTTAGGGATATAAATGTTGATATAACTTGGATATCATGTGACAGTCTGCATGCCTGGTTTTAAACCCAATCACGGTTTAAAGCTATGGTTTCCTCTTTAATTGCACGACGGTGGGTCAGGCCTCAGGCTCTATGATGGCTCTGACGTAAAGCTTTAATCGGTGGGTTGGTGTCTGATGCTTATCTGTAGCTAGACCCACCGTGACTCAACTTGAGGTGTTCTTTAGCTTAGATTATCTGTGAGTAGTGAGTCCTTTTCTTTGTTTCATCATAGTGTGTTAATTTGATTAGAGTGTTTTCCATGATGATACATTGCATTAGTGAGAAGGCTTCCATGCGAGCTGAACATTTCTTGTACATCAACAATAGCAGAATCTATGGCGAAGATTTGGTACCAGTAAAATGCATTTAAGCCCCCTGGTGGCTTAGGCTGCTGTCCGTTCTAAGGTGGTGGTTCTGTTGTTGACTTTTTGTTTATTGTTACTCCCATTGTGGAAGTCTGTTATTGTTCTATGTTTTGCTGTATGTTACTTTATGTCCATTCTAGTTTTGCAATCATCTTGATGGGGAAGAGAGAGAGATCTGGTTGTTTTGCTTAGTTTGTCTTCCTGGTGTCTCGTGATGGTTATGTGGCTCTTCCTCACGGTGCCATTGGTTTGTCTGTGGTTATTGATTATGGTATTTCCTGATCATACTCACTTACTATTTTTGCTGTGGCTCTTTTACCTTGTGGTTTTATGGGCAGGGTTCAAAATCTAATTGTATCAGTTCCTGACATTGCTTTTCTCAATTTCAAGTAAATAAATATTTGGTTTATTTTGATGTACGAAATCTTCATTCTGAATTAAGTTGATACAGATGTCTTCCAGGTTCAAACTACACTACTTGAAAATTTGATGTGATGAACGTGTGATTTCAATTTAAATTAAGAAAAAAAAATAGATGGATGGGCAGAAATGTTTTTTTTTTGTATTCTGACTTTGACGTGAAGTACTTTGGCTACACAAACACAACAAAGTAATTAGCATACATGAAACTGGTATGTGTTTGACAAAGAACAAGAATTCCATGAAAGTTTGCGTCGTATCTGCTGGAGGAAGGGAGACAAAGTCATCGGGCCTTTATAAATGGAACATAAAATATAGGTTATGGGTCAAGGTGTTGACCAATTAGAGCTTGGTTTCAGTTTAGGTCAAAGTCTCTAGATCAAGACAGGATTTTGAGGAGATGCCTTATGCACGCTTTGGTAGTTGTAGATACAGTATTTTACAAATTCCTTAAGGTGGGAATAAAATGGCAATGTCAATGGAGTTCGAAATTGAAATCGAAGTCATAGGATTGAGGTGCGTGCTGACTCAAGATGTTGAAGGAATGCCTTATGCAAGGTTTGATGGTGTTAGGCATTATAGTTGACGAGAGCACAATGACTGACATTCAAATATGAAAATACCAGTGACTGGAGCTTGTAAAGTATAGGTCAAGGTCACTGGCTTTATGTGCTAGCCAGTTCAGCATGTCAAGCAGATACTTTTGCCAGTTTGATGGCGGTATGCATTAAAATATACCAGGTCGCAAATGTCAACATACTTGTTGGTTGACAAACTCGCACAGACCTGGACAGAAATCTTGACTCCTATGTCATACCATGCCAGTACCAGCAGGTGTGACAAACAGCAGTTTTTTTTCCAGATGTTACCGTTGCTGTTATAATTTTGCTCGTAATGAGTAGTAATGATTTTACCAATATGAAAATAATATGAAAATGTCCTCATACATAACCTTCAGGCAAAAAGTGACAAATTGTAACATCACGTTTATACAATTGATAAATGTTACTTTTATAAAAATCACATTTGATGCTCTTTGATTGAATTAAACATTTTTTTTTAGCCTTATGACTTGTTCTTTACAAGTTAGAGACAAACGAAAAGTGCCCAGTTTCGTTTGTCGTTAGTGCAAGGTTTCGTCAGTCGTTCACTGTGTCTGCATTAATGTTGTTACTCTTGTAAAACAAAAGTAAATTGTGTAAATTGGGACCAAGACCACTAGTTTTCACACAAAGTATGAGTAGTTGTACTGTATTATTTTTTTGTCATATGAGCATTATCATGAGAAACCCTGCCTTTGGGGATTTCTAACAGGTCCAACACAAACTTGGCCGTGTAGCTACAGGGACTAGCTGTAGATAAATAAATGTTTATATAGAAAATTGAACTGATCAAAGCGATGTCCAATAAACACCAAGTTGCATTTTTACACATACAGAAAACAAAGGCGCAGATCAGCTTTGCATCCACTGTGAAACTGATAAAGCATTGAAACAGTGACAATATGCCATATCACTATACAATTCATTTTGAAATTTCGAATTTTCCAACTGTTTATGTTGGACTCGAATTGACCTTCTAAGCTACAAAAGCTTGCTATTATCTTGAAATTAGATATTAAACTTTAACGCTAGTTAGCAACAAATATGTTGACCAGCATGTAAGGACACATTTAATCAGTGCCTTTTTGTTCTCACATTTCAAAATGCAGGGTTTCTTATGATGTGGCTCATATATGAATTTGCATACATATGTATGTTTTGTATATGATTTTGTGTATCATTTGAAACAACACAATTCATGGGGTAGAACCAAGATAGAAAGAAAAGAGGGAAGAAAGACAAGGGCGCAAGTAATTTAATGCATCCTGTGTAACGTTCTTTTACATTTGAAATTGATACAGCTGGTAAATATCTCTGTTGGTTTTCCGTTCAACCATGCTATCTGTGTAAGTATTCAAATAGATCTAGGACAATTCTGTACATGACAATTTGACTAATTTTATTGTAACAACTTATTTATTCTGTATGTTGAATACAGTGCAATCGAAAATTAGATGACATTAAATGCAAAACGTATCTATCAATCAATCTATTTCCACCGCTTTCCGGTATCAGATACGCTATCAATTGTCTGTCTGTATGTCTGTTTGCAGCCAAAATTTGAAGAGGTACTAAAATGCCTTTTTATCATAAAAATAGCATGCGAAAAACCAAAACTAAAATACAATATACAAAAGTTTAAACACAAAAGACAAAAGTAAAAAGCCGAAAGTTAAAAGGCAAAAGACAATAGAGGAAAAAACCTTTCTGAAGACAAAATTCAAGACCCAAAAGGCAAAACTCAGAAGATGAAGAAAAAAGGCCAAAGATAAAAGTCAAAACAACAAAAAGTATATAAGTTCATATTATAGCCTTACATTATAACAATTGTTTGTTTAAGTCACCACATAAGACAGACAGACAGATATGCAGACAGATAGGAAGACAGAGAGACAGACAGACAGACAGACAAACAGACAGACATGTAGATAACCAAAAAAACTTATAAGGTGCTTGGTGGGTATGTGGGGAGGCAGTGGAAAACAGCTTTATGTACAACAGCAGAATCAAGAGTGAAGATTTGGAAAGTGAAATGTATTTAAGCCCCCTCCCTGGTGATCTCGACCAATATCCGTTCTTAGGCGTTCCAATTCTTTGATTATGTTGTTGTTGATTTATTAAATCTTGCTACTCCCATTGTTTGTATGGGTTCTGTATTGGCTTCTAATTATGTGGTGTAGTTCGTAGTGATTTTATAGATGTAGTTTTGCAGTCACTTTGCCAAGGAAAAGAGACAGAAAACTGATTGCTCAACTTTGAATACTTTCTTGCTGTCGTGTGGCTGTCTGTGTTCTGTGTCTCGTCCTCACAGTGAGTGTGGAATTTCCAGGTTATACTTACTTGTCTTCTTATACAGAGAAACAGACATACAGACAGACATGTGGACAGACAGACGTTGAGACATGCAGACAGGCGCAGACAGACAGATGGTTAGCGACACTGTCAGGTGAATAAACTCAAGGATATATTTTTAGGGGGTGGAGGGTTGTATATATTGAGTAGACGGTAGAAAAATGTATTCAGGCAAACAGAAGGGTAGATAAACCTAAGAAATTAATATGGCAGTTGGTTTGACGTTTGAAAACAGCATTTATACTGACTGACAGACAGATAAATAACCTCAAGATAGATAGATAGATAGATAGATAGATAGATAGATAGATAGATAGATAGATAGATAGATAGATAGATAGATAATGCGTTTTGCCTTTAATGCCATCTATTTTCTATTGTACTGTATCCGACTTAGACTTACAGAATAAAATCTCAGAATTAATTTATGTTACAGTTTAAATGGGTCGAACTATTATAATGAGTCGAACTGTACTACATCGAATAGTACTGGGTCTGTATGAATACTTTCACAGTGAGAATCCAGTATTGAGCACAATCAAAACGAAAGTCTCCGGTAGAGTTTTTGACTGTGATACATGTAGTTACCGGCAGCATCTATTTCAAATAAATAAAACAAACTAACATTACGACGGATGCATTAAAATACTTATACTCTCGCCTTTCTTTCCTAGTTTCTTCTCCATCTTGGCTCTACCTCGTGATTTGCGCCGTTTCAAATGTGCAACATTGGACACAAAACAAAGCACTCAACATACAAAAGTAAAAAGTTAAAACGCTATAACACAAAACACAATGTCACATATAGGCTTCCGTAAAAATGTGACAAAATACATTAATGATTACAAATACAAAACTCAAAATACATATTCAAAAAAATTTAAAGCAGCTGAAAATAGCTAATAGGGTGCAGTTCCTTTGCTATAACAGATTTGGATATAATATTATCATGTTGTGACTCCCAAATTTTCTATCATGAAATTAACTAAGGAATTAAAGGAAAATGACCATTTCATGTAATCCCTTTGTAAAAGTATGCCTTTACTGATAACATGGTTCATTTATATGGAGTTAAAAGGGACTGAATAAGACCAAATAAAGAAATAAGTGGTTTCGGTTAATGGGTCTGAAAATTTGTAGGTAGGGTAGGCACACATTTTTTTTTCTGGAAAAAATATAATTTAATGCATTTTGAAAGGCATTTCGCCTTTCAAAATGCATAAAACTATTTTTTTTCCAGAAAACCTGAAAAAATTCTAGGTTTCACCGGCAGTAATTATTTAGGTAGGGTTGGGTTACCCTAAACACAGCTATATTTCATATTTGGTCTTAAAAAACTATAAAGCAAAATATCAATGACAACACCAATAGTCAAGGAGCTAGGTTTTTGAAAATTGACTTGGCACAATTGTCCAGCCAGAAAAAGTTTTACTTCGGAAATAGTTAGTACTACCCTTCTACAACATTTCTAGGCACGTCGTACAGTCAAATTGTGGTAGCAGTTTTCCAGGAGGAGTCGTTTTGTACACCTACCCCATTTTTACTATTAAAAACAAAATGGCGACATTTGAATAAGTAATGGTGTCCAGGTGGTATCCAGATGGCGCATACGGTCGTTATTTACTTCCAAAACCTCGATAAGGATCTAAACAATCATGAAAATAAATCATTTGCATCCAGAAGCACAGCTTATATGTTATAACTGTCATTTACGTTATATCTTAAATTACGCCTGATAAAATCAATTAATTTTGGTCAAAGTTTAATTTTATAAGTTCTATGATGGGTATATACGTTTTACATACCATGTTTGGAAAAGATAGTTACCTGACTGTTTCAAAACTGCAAACATCTTGTTTCTATCATAATTACTTTAAGAATTATAAGCTGTTGTATATGATTACCCCCCAAAATTGGTGAATATAGTTAGAACCATTTCACTTTGCAAGTTAGCATTCAATACCATCTGCTGACTTTTTAAACCATAATTGAGCATTCCATCGATACACGATAGTAAAAAGCTATAATTAACTGCGTTTTTGGTGTAAAGTTCCATATTTTAATGCTTGTATGACCATATGTAACGTACATTACAAACTTTAATACTTCCTATGTATATTGCTAAATACCTAACATTATACGTCATATGCTATTTTATTCAATTTCAAACCTGTTTTGTTTTAAATTTAAAACAAGACAGTAGTTTGTGCTAAAATATTTATCATTTTTTATTAAGTTACTACATCTATAAACATTTACATTTGCAATAAAGATTTTTTTAAGTTTTCATCTCCAGGAAATATCATTTGATTTGTCCAAAGTTAAAGATTCTAAAACACATTAACAAAGAAATAGACAGCTTTTTTGTAGTAGTAGAATACATTCCATTTCTGTCAAATTTATCAAAGTAACATATATGACCATATCTAATATCATAAGGACCTATTTTTGTCCGAAATGTTATCAAATACAGTATACGATTGGGCCCTCGAAAAGCTAAAATATTAAGGATGTAGAATTTTGTAATAATTATCACAGGAGAAAAACGACACAACTAAGTTTTATTGAATGAAGTCTCATCAGTCTTTTGAAAATATTTTTATGTACCCAGTTTACTATTGTACACATTATGCAAACAAAGTCAGTAAAATAATATAGGTAAGCTCCTTGTATAATACCTTGGTTAATTTCCCGTAGAAAAAATACAAATAACTTAATTTTTAGAAAGATGGTGATAAAGTTATACTATTTTTGTTTGCTTACATTTCGGACAAAATCAATTACCTAAGAGTTGGTAGGATGAAATTTATATATATTGCAATAGAGGTTATGCATTATACGTGTCTGAAGTCAGTTATTTTTTAAAGATAATCTCTAAAATTCAAATTGTATACTGACATTTATATGCATATGCAGATGATGACACATTACTTGTTTCAGCTTTTAAATAGATTTTAGTTTATTTTCAGCCTCCCTTTTATGGTTTATTTAATGAAACTGTTGGTGCCAAACTAATATCACTTTATAAGGAGAGGTTTTATTTTATATTGAAGAAATATTTCCCTGAAAATGGGTAAAATCAGTCATAATGGATCACAACGATCTCATGTGATATTATCATATCCAAGGAACACATGATAATTGCTGCTTTAGAAACTATTTTAACACATATGCCATTATCAGTCAAGAGTTATGTCAGACTGAATAAGACATTGTGACACTCAGGTAATGTAAAATATACTTTAAAATATTCTTTAAGCTGTTTGATGGAAAAATAAATGTTTAAAAACATGCAGTCATCAGATCTTACTCAGTTTTTAGCAATCAATGCTTAAATAACTGATGATAATTTTCACTATACAGAATGTGGCATGGCCAAATAATTACAGGAGTCTTGTAAATATAATTCTTGATAACAAAGCGCTATATGTATATAAACATAAGGATGAATTAGTGATATAAAATTAAAATCAACACAGCTTTTTCTAAAAAAAATATCTTGCTCCTCCAGACAGAAAACAATTGCATTACACATAAATAGGAAATTATATAAAAGCACAAAACATGTTGAGGGTAGTGATTTATAGAGACATACAAAGAGTCAATTGTTCTTACAAACGCTTTCTGCGGTAGTCTTTGCCATCAATGAAAGACTTAAATGCAATGCCTAGAAAGGGTGCATGAAAGTTTAATGCATATTTGCAATGCTTCCTTCCAAAAGATATCATACTTCTATTACTTTTAAAGGTAAATATAAAGCAGTGCCTCTATTGTTGTATATTTGATATAGTATACAAGATTTTGAATATCTTATTTTCCATATGATCTTTGACAGTGACACAAGTGTGAATTTCGTTGCCATAATTTCAAAAAACAAATTGCTGACCACTCTTATGTAATTTATACATGGTTAATTGAAGATTTGAACCACCATATGTGATTTTGGTACTTGTACATACCTCACATAGGCAATTGCACCGTCTAATCGTCCATGCTGATGCAGTGGAGCTAGTGTTTGCCTTCATCTACTTATACAAGCAGAAAATGCTCTGATGTGTCTAATGACATATTTTACAGGCTCGCATGAGTATTTATTGCTGAACTACAATCAAATGTGCTAACTATTTTGATATTTTATTTACGTTACTATTTATCATCAATTAAGTTTGATTTGTATTATACAAAGGATTAATGGGATGCCATTCTTGCATCAATAATTATGTCCTCATTGGACATGCTGAATATCGTAATGATTTTATATGAACACACGCCACGTTTAGACTAAGCCTAATTGATAGAAATAATGCAAAACAAAATATCTAATAATCTATTTGAGTACATCCATTTTGCAACCGCTACAATATGTGTTGACAATGCCAGAGAGTTGTTCTAAGTGATAAGCCTTGACCTCTAAAATGTAAACCATAAAGTACCTTGGAAAAATACACTGTTTCAATTCTCACCAGACAAAGCGTATGCTAAATGTCGCCATCTCCTTTACCCTTTTAAGTCGAATGAAACTTCCCACTTTTATCAAATGGACCAGTCCATTTTCGTCTTCAGGGTTGTTGGTGTTGTTTATCATTCTTATTCAAAATTTTAATAGAACATCGTGTTAGCAAACAGTAGCGACTCTGATCAGACTTTACAGTCTGCGGCGTCTGATCTTGGCCTGTACTATTTGTCTATGTCCCACAAAAAGAACGCTAGTCTAATATGGGTAAATACTTTTGTTGTATATGTTACTCACATCAGTTGTATTGTTTCTTCATCGAACTGGATAATGATTGGATATAGAGCGGTCATATGAATAGGCATGCCGTTTGCCATATGTGGGCCAGAAACCGTTACGTTTTTCGCTTTGGCACGGATTAACGTTTGCTTTAATGTTTCATTTCTCGATTTCAACCAATATTGTAAATAAAAAAGGTAATTTTAGGAATTTAGTGCAAGTTTTCCCCACATCATAGCATTCAATATAGTTATTGTTGTCAATAGCTGACAAGCTATAATTGCATGTATTTTGGTGGCTTACACAATTGGTGATATAGTGCTGTCATTTCATTAAATATTGTATTTAGCAGAAAGTAACATATATAACAGTAATAACAGGTGCCAAACTTAGTTTAAAATCATATCACTAGTAATTTTCTTTCAAATAAAAATTATTATTGATACGTAAGAATAAGAAATAACTGGATATTAAAAGTATAGGAATTCCTATTATTTTAGGGTAACGTAGTGAATTTGACTATTGCATGGTAACGCCTTATCCGCTGAAAAGTTTACGCACTTCATTAGTGGCTAATATAATCTGGTTTTAGAAATTTACAGTCTAATAACCTCAATATGTGGAGGTCGTTTGGTCGCCCATACTCTAATCATATTACTGCATTATATAGTAATACATTTGAAAGTAACGTATACAACTGTAGTATCATGTTGTATAATGGTTAAACACATACTGGATACTGGCTGTTTGCTGCATTTCATTTAATGATTTTAGGGCTATCGTCATGTCCATATGTAAGAATTTAGTATAAGTCACAGATACAATATATTGCAGTAGAGAATTTACACTGAAAATTGTGTAATACACGCATTCCTGAATTGTCATTTCAGGTGGTATGTTCTTTCTTTAATTTGTAACAATTGTAAAACATGACAAACATACTATAAGAATAATGTTTAAATATGATTATAAATGCGCTAATTTACTTGATAAATTAAGAAATGGGAAATATTTCATTTCTTTTTGAATTTGGATACATTATACTCAAGGGGGTGGGGTAAATCACCCCTTCCGTTGGACATTTTCACGTCTAATATACCATATATACAAATTTTTTATATTGCTTTACTGTCGTATGCCATTGTATACATGTAATGCATACATTTAAAGGGAAATATGCTGAATAGGAGGCAATTGTCGAACATGAGGCGTGTTTTCCTCTCAATTTACCTAAGCCTCATTTAGCGTAGGGTATGTTCAAAGATCACGTCCTACAGCAAAACTGCTACCACAATTTAAATGTATGACGTACCTAGGAGTATTGCAGAAGACCCCAGGATTGCATTTCTGCAGTCAAACCTTTTCTGGCAGGTAAGTTGTGCCAAGTCAAAAACTAAGGCCTGTACAGAAATCAGCGCCTGGACTACAAAAACTAGAAATCCATATGGGCTGCCAAGCCTCCAACAAACACCCTTGCTGGTATATCCAGCATGGCATGATATATCCAGCATGGCATGAGTTTTGAATTTTGGTCTGTATCTTCATTCTACATCCATATTTTGTGTATGTTAGGATGGAAGACTCTGGCAAGGCTGCACATTTGTCCAGGAATGCCTGAGCCTTTGTTGGTCAACAATGTGATAAGTACCAAAATATCATTGTGCCCAGGCTCATATTTGTTTAATAGTCTTAGCTTTTGTAGTGTATTCACTCACTTGCAGAAGTATATGTTAATATGGAATCATAGCTAAACTGGCTGAAGACATTTTGAAAAACAAGACAAATTTATATCCCCGACGAAGGGTTATTTGAGAGAAACATGTAAATCACAAAACATAAATCCCATTTAGCTAACCCTTAGTTCACCAGATCATAACAAATGCCTGTCAAGTATGTTTTAGTGCTTAGTTTAATAAAAAGTATACTTACAAGTGCACAATTTCAATATCTGACCTTTAAACCCAACCCCAGAGGTCAAGGGTGGGTGTAAATTCGAAGTGTTACCTTGCATGTAGGTCTACACTTCTTCCACTTTAATTTGATATGCAACATGACCACTTTTAGAAAAGAAACCAAAATGAACAAAATGACCTTTTGACCCCATCCCAGGGGTCGCTGGTGTGTGTAATGACAGCATATTTGCTTTCATGGTGCTCTGTGCTCTGTGCTCAATTGCCTTTAATTTGATATGCAACATGACTACTTTCAGAAAAAGATAATGTTTGACCTTTTGACCCCCCCCCCCCCCCCCCCCCCCCCCCCCCCCCGGGTCGAGGGTGTGTCTGTGGGCAAAATATTTGCTACCATGTTGCTACCATGTTGCTGCCAGCGTTGTCAGCTTTAATTTAATATGCAACATGACTACTTTCAGAAAAATATATAGTTTGACCTTTTGACCCCACCCCCTGGGTCAATGGTGTGTCTGTGGGCAAAATATTTGCTACCATGTTGCTGCCAGCGTTGTCAGCTTTAATTTAATATGCAACATGACTACTTTCAGAAAAATATATAGTTTGACCTTTTGACCCCACCCCCTGGGTCAATGGTGTGTCTGTGGGCAAAATATTTGCTACCATGTTGCTGCCAGCGTTGTCAGCTTTAATTTAATATGCAACATGACTACTTTCAGAAAAATATATAGTTTGACCTTTTGACCCCACCCCCTGGGTCAATGGTGTGTCTGTGGGCAAAATATTTGCTACCATGTTGCTGCCAGCGTTGTCAGCCTTAATTTAATATGCAACATGACTACTTTCAGAAAAATATATAGTTTGACCTTTTGACCCCACCCCCTGGGTCAATGGTGTGTCTGTGGGCAAAATATTTGCTACCATGTTGCTGCCAGCGTTGTCAGCTTTAATTTAATATGCAACATGACTACTTTCAGAAAAATATATAGTTTGACCTTTTGACCCCACCCCCTGGGTCAATGGTGTGTCTGTGGGCAAAATATTTGCTATCATGTTGCTGCCAGTGTCGTCAGGTTTAATTTGATATGCAACATGACCATATTCTGAAAAAAGTTTAATTTTGGCATCTGCCCTGCCCCCTTAGTCCACCCAACGGTCTCTGACCCAGGCCTTCAAACTGAAATCCCGTTTGATATGTTTCATATCTATTGCTGCTCTGCCTGCATGCAAAATTTCAGCAAAAATTATTGACAATTGCCTTAGTTATTGCGAAAATAAAATATTTGACCTTTGACCCTTTAGGTGGGGTCAAAGGGGGTGGGGTAAAACTTTGACACTGCCATGCTTATCTACAGGCACTTGGCAATCATGGTCTAAAGTGAGATGTTGATAAATATAAAAGCTTTGATGAAATGTGAAGATCATCACACAAAAAGCTAACATAGGTTTTGCCTTATAATTGCCTATACCAAAACAAGGGCAATAACTCAAGTGTTAAGGGGTCGATTTTGACCAAACTTATAGGATATCGAGAGTCCATGGTACTTATCATTTGTACCAAGAATGAATCACATCTGAACAATAGGTACTGAGATATGGTTGCAGACAGACAAAAAGTTTGGACAGAAGGAAGGAATGGACGGACGGCTGCTCGGACGACAACTATATCCCTCTGACTTCATCGGGGGATAAAAAATGTGTTTAATTTGACAGATGACGGACAGACAAACTGATGAACAAATGGACATCCTGTGATTGCAAAAGCTCACCATGAGCCGAGCCTATGGCTCTGGTAAGCTAAAAAGATATGGGACTTAAAACAAACAGTGGAGCATCAGGTCCTGAAGACCTTATCTGACACCGAGTTACAATTATGTAGATCTCCTTAATTTAAGGTTGTACAATGTCAAGACCAAACTAAAGTCATCATTTGAACAAGTTTTGTACATAAAATTACATACCATAAGTCTATGACAACCAAAGGTGTTTAGCCCATTAGTTTCAAAGAGGAATATTTTTTAAACAGTTTTTACCTAACATGACAAGGAAACATTTGGTCATGAGACATGGACCATATAGTGGGTCCTACCTAGGTTGTTCAAAGATCATCCTGGGCTGAATTGAACAATTAATTTTGGCCAACTAGATTTTTACCAAAGATCAATGTTGATGGTTGACCTTTCAGCTAAGGTAGCTGTTATTGGATTGCAAACATAATTTTGAGCCACGACATGTGATTTCCAACAAAATGGCATTGTGACAAGTGTAGACTCAGACGAGCCTGTGCAGCCTCCTTTTAAGCTTAGAAATTCAGTCAGTAGCTTAACACTGATAAAATATTCAAGCGACTAGAATAGGCTCTGATCAGACTGCGCATATGCATAGGCTGATCTGAGGCTTTGCTGGTCGCATATACCACATTGTTGGATATCTCATGTCGCGGCTCATATTATTCTCAGAAATCAGATGGCCAACTTAAGTCACGTTTCATATGGAGCATGCTTTGGAAGAGATAACCTTAATATGACATCCCCAATGCTACATACCAAGACCCAAGGTAATTGGCCTTCTGGTTCCGAAGAAAATTTTTAATATATAGATGGATGTGGTTTAAGAGGATATGTCTGCAAATGCTGACAGATGGATAGACTGATGGATAAATGGATAACAGTCATTGCTATACTATTAGCTCACCCATGAGCCTTCAGCTCAGGTGCGCTAAATATGTCACAAATTAGCCCTCTTTAAGCTCATATGAATACAGTAAATGCTGTAAATCTTGAAAACTAAGTCTTTTCTCTTACTAAGACTTTTAAAGTTTAGGGGCTGGAGTTCAAAACAGTGGATGGCCTGATAACACTATAGCTATTCAATTAAAACAGTGTGATCAGGGTCTGCTTTGTCTCATAAATCAGGCCTTTCTGGCAGGTAACTATTGTATAAACTATTTAAAGTTTTCTACCGTAAACTCGGCATTCAGAGCCATGCGGTGAAGCTGGCAGGGTGAGACAGGACAATAAAACATGCAGTAAACGACGACATCAATGTCTTACCCGTATCACCTCAGGACAAGCATAGTGTGGGGATCTGATTAAAATATATAAATAGGTTTCATTAATAAATACATGATTATAATATCTAAATGAGCCATGCCATTAAAATATGGGCCTCAGCCCGACAAAACCTGTCTTTGGGGTTTCGGACAAAGTGAGACTGGCTAGAAAAGTGAAATTTCGCTTTTAGAAAATTTACATACGATACTTCCCAATAAAGTGAATAGCAAAGTTTGCAAACCTCAAAGACAGGTTTTTTTTCACATTGAGGCCCAGTCCTTTAGTTTAGAATGCATATCAAAAAAATATTTTTCTTATTTCTCAACCAAAACATATGTTGTGGGTACTCATAAGAATCATCTCCATGAGATGGTTCTTTTGAGCACCCAAAACATATGTTAAAGCAAACATTAATGCATGAAAAACCATGTTTGACTCCTATATTGCTGCTCTTAGTAACACATTCACTGGTGGTCATTTTTGTATAATAATGCCTCCATATTAAACAAAATTCACATCAGGTCATTCCTATAGACCATATATAACAGGAGTAAATATTGTTATACGTTGTTATCTATACTTATTTTATCATATGACGTCGTGTCTGGGAGTAAATTAACGCCATGCAATAAAATAGATAAACCACTAGTGGTTTATAGATTTATGGGAAACATTATGACGTCCAAAACAACGTTGCGCACATAATGACAAAACTATACGTTTTTACGCCAGAAATGAGATTTCAAAGTATTTGTCATATGATAAATAGAATCTAACATTCGTGTTCTTGTATCATTGAATTTATTAAACTTGTTGCAAAAAGAGATAAAATGCTTGGCAAGCCTCGCATTTCATCTCTTTTCCCCAATTCGTTTAATAAATTCGATGAAACATGAGCACTGATGTAAGATCCTCTTTATATTGTCTGGTTAATAAATATATGGACAAGGTATAAATTATAAGTGTAATAGCTATGAAGAAAAAAATATAACAGCTATGAAACTATGGATCATTCTATAATTTAATCTCTATAATCATACAATGCATTAACATAAAGTGATTTGTTATGCTGTTTTTATAATAGTTCTAATTCAGAGAAGCTGTATGGACTGGAGTGATGTTTTCTACATGTACTAGCCTTTGGCAACAGAAATCTGAAGGCTGATTCTTTTTCAAGAAAAAAATATGTATCTTATTGAGCAGACGATGGGCCTCTATCAAATTTTATGATATTCAAATTTTGATTGATTGAATTATTTTTCATGCGAGTTAGATTTAACTGTTTTGGGCCAATAAGTGTCAGTCCTTCTAATAGTGAACTGATACATTTGTTAAACAAGTTTTCGAAACACAAAAGATGCATTGCATGTGGAGATGTATAGCAGTCTACCTTCTGTTTTCAATTCTGGATATAGACAAAACACAATGATTGTGTCCCTCTAGGAGGTAGGCAAGAGCTTTGACTTTTTATCAACTGATTTAGTTTTCTGAGGTTTATGAAAGTATGAATACAAAAATAAATTATGCCTGAAGGTGTGTTATTTTTACTTTGAACAGAACCTGAGGCATTCTTATTTTCGAATCTCCGTAAAAATAAGGCCATCTCATACATGTATATACATTACATGTAAACATGTTTTGAACTATTTAATGACGCTCTTATGAATATGAAATTGAGAAAACTGGCTAACAGATACACTATAGTATCTGTCCCAATAGTATGATGCTAAAATGTACATCATCCAATTAGCAGTTGTGATTCTATCAATGTCACTTAAGTAACATCACAGGATCATATAAGGCAATACAATGAATGTGTATGTATTACATATCAAGTGTTTTTTGTAATTATCACTATAAACTCCCTTTCTCCAGTGCTAAGGGAAAAGACTGGTGTAGTTAAAAATCAACAGGCCTAGGTTTGCAATTCTGAACAGTCTGGACTCTAAATCATACCCAAATACAGTTACTATGGAAACCACTCAATTTACACCATATGAATACTTGCTATTCTTATCCCAGCTACTTTCTAGCATTAATGCCATCCAGAAGTCAGTACCTCATATATTATATGTTTACACTTACACACAGCTAGTTTCTAACATTGAACCCTACACTTGAAGGGATGCCATTGAAATCAGTCGCTCATAATATTATACAGTAAAACCTGTCTAAAGTGGCGATTCAAAAATAGACAAAACAAAGGTCTTAAAGACTAATGGTAGCTTAATGAAGGTCAAAATTATTGCAGAATGCTCTCTGCAATACTTTTGACCCAAATTAAGCAAAGATTGGTCTTGAAAACCAATTTTTGTCTTCTTTTTGAGTGGCTGCTTAAGGCAGGGTGTACTGTATTATACAAACAGACCTAACTGCAGCTATGTTCTAACAGGGAACCTCCAACTTATAGGGGTGCAACTGAAATCAGTCACTTATATATGACACTGATACACCTACCCGCAGCTAGTTTCTAGCATTGAACCCTCCACTTGCAAGGATGCCATCCCAAAGTCCGCTACTCGTATATTATTTTTCTCATCAAGTAATAAATTCTCTGGCTTTAAATCTCTGTGACTGAAATATACATAAATCATAGGTGTGCATAAGGAATTGTTTTAGCATGAAATGGTAAGTATTTTCTTATTTTCTTACCTATAAATTTAAACATGTGTTTTCTCAAGAAAAGAAGTAGAGGAATGCTTTGACCTCATTTGTCTGTTACTTCACAGTCAATAATTTTTCAGTCATGTTAAGACTGTTTCCTCGGTTGAACAGTACTAAGCAGTGGATAAAGTGTCTTGCTCAAGGACACAATACAGTGCCTCTGGTAAGGCTCAAACCAGGGACTCCTCTATCTCAAGTCCACCACTCTACCTATAAGCCTTTGGGTTCCTCCTAAAGATTACATCTCTAGCTCAACTCAAACAATAATTGGGGGGGGGGGGGGGGGGGGGAGTTAATGACACATCTTCTTGACCTAATATATTATATAACCCAACTAAATATTATTAAAATATCTCAAAGAGTTTTTATAAGAGTTTTGGATGGAGTTCTTATAGTTCATTCAAGGGAGTTAATTTAAACAGGAAGCAAAGGAGAGCAACCATGCCTGCATGGGACACACCATCTTGCCTACCAAATATCATCAAAATACCACAAAGGGTATAAGAGTTATTGAGCGCACAAGCGTTCTTCAAAGTTCATTAAAGGGAAATAACTCAAACAGGAGAGCAACCATTCTTGCATGTGACACATCACCTTGACCTGATCTATATGCCTACCAAATATCATCAAAATGTCTTAAAGAGTATAATAGTTTTTGAGTGTACAAGCTTTTGTCTACGGACAGACGGATGGACGGACAAGCCGATCACTATATCACCTCGGAACCATGTTGGTCAGGGGATAAAAACAGATCTGTAGTCTACACACCAGACACACTATAGACTACATTATATAATTAGACTACATTTTCAAGTTTTATTAAATCTTAAATCTTGCCAAGACTACATCATAATGAGGATATTATCAACAAAGAAAACTCAGCCATTCACTCACAGCATGCTTAAAATACATTCCACATAAAACAAATCATCTACATTGATTTTGTCATTTTTCTCTGAAATCTTGGCTAGACAATCTATGTAAAATGTCTCCAAAATGTCCTTAAAATTTTCAAAACTCAATTTTTAGGAGCACTCTAGCACAGTCCTAAAGTACCTTAGGTAGCAGGTTTTATCATGTAACCAGTGCATGGGCGAACGTTCAAATTTCCAAAATCCTAAACTTTTGAAATTCATATTTTTAAACTTGCAGTATGCCTTAAAAATATTAATATTTTTTAACTTTAAATGGTTACTTGTCTTTAGATAAACTGTAAATATATCAGAAAAGCTATTATAATCTGCCTAAATAATCCTGAAAACTTTCTTCACCCATGGATGCCAGTGGCAATTTGTGCTTGGTTCTAGGGTAACATTGCTTAGTACTGGAAATCTTCTCATAACAGTAAAACAGAATGAATGATCCTGACAGCAAAATGTACCTTGGTGTTGGGGGAGGGGTATAAAAATTCCTATCATGTTATCAGATCATTCTGTAGTCTACAAATGAGCCTTGGAAGCTTGATTAAGGTAATGGTCTACATCAATTAGAAGAACATTTTCAAGACTCATTTAATCTTACATCTTGCCAATATTTGATATTGACAAGGTGAAAATCACTCATTCTCTTAACTTTGCGGACTGGGAAATTTTACATGATTTTTCTCTTTCAGGAACACCACCAGAGTGTAAAACAGTTGGATCAAGATCAGGCCCAACAAAATGGGGATGATAAACTACTGTAGTATCTTTACCATATATACAGCTAACAAAAGTTCATTAGCAAATACAAGGAAATGTCTCCGCTACAAAAATCAGAGACTGGGAAATTTTCGTCTGCAGTTTTATCAAAATCAACTTTTTTGAAAAATTCTTTTAGGAATACCATCAGAGCGTCGAACAGCTTTAGATCCAGATCAGACCCGACAAAATGTCGGGCCTGATCTGGGTCCAAACTGTTTGCAAAGGTTATCAGCAGATGACACTAGTAGGCAAAGTGTCAAAGCATGCTAATAATACGTTCCACATAAAACAAACCATCTACATTTTTTCTTCTTAATCTCAGAAACTATGGCTAGACAGTTTATGCAAAATGTATCTTAAAAGACAATTCCGTGATATTCTCAAAATTGCGTTATTTGATGTTGAAATTTGTTTTTAACCCTTTACCTACTAGTGGCAACTTTTTTTTGTCTGCTGATAAGCTTTGCAAGAACAAATTAGCCCTGACAAAATGTCAGGCCTGATCTGGATGGAAACTGTTTGTTACTCTGAAGGTACCATATTAATAACTGAAAGCATTTTGGGGGTAAAATAAACTAGAGGACCTGACTGTCCTGAAGCGCTCACCTGATCTCCTTAATAATGTTAAAATAGGTCAAGATCAACTACGGCTTAAAATGAAACATAATTCGTTTTATGGGGGTTGTGGCCATTTCTGTCAAGTGGCCTAAAACAATCTAATGAATACTCCATCAAACAGCCCAGTGATTTCTGAGGAAAAGATGTTTAGATAGGTATGAGGCAGTCCAAATGAGTGGCCTTGGATAAAAGGTCACAGGTCAGCTTGACATTTGGTACTTATATAAAACCATTGCTTCATTAGGTTTAACATTTCTTGCAAGTATTATGATTTCGGCCTAAACAGTTAGAGGAGAATGAACATTTCAAGATTTTCCCCATATGAATGCATTAGGAATCAAATTTGACCTTGCCATAATGTAGGTCAAGGTCAACCTATATTAATCATTTATGAAAATCTGGTAGGGCACACATCCCCAATGCTACATACCAGGTCCCAAGGCCATTGGCCTTTTGGTTCCAGAGAAGAAGATATTTTAAGGGTTTTTACCATATATGGGCATGGTGGCCATCTTGGTCATGTGACCAGTACAACTGGTACAAATTTTGGCTAAACTATCATAAGGAGTCTTCATATGAAATTTGAGTTCAATTGGCCTTGTGGTTTCTGAGGAAACTAGGTTTTAATGTGTTGATGGGACTCCAATATGAGCGACCTTGGCTGAAAAGTTAAAGGTCAACCTTGACCTTTGAAACTTTTTTATAGCCACTTTCTCATTAGGTTTAACATATCATGTGAGAATAATGACTTTGGCTTCAACAGTATCCAAAAAATCAACTTTTCAACAAAAAAAATCTCATTTAAATGCATTAGGAAGCAAATTTGACCTTGATGTTTAGTAGGTCAAGGTCAACATAGGATCATCATTTGAACAAATTTGGTAGGCCCCACATCCCCAATGCTACATACCAAGTCCCAAGTCATCAGCCTTCTGGTTCTGGAGAAGAAGATTTTTAAAGGGTTTTTACCATAAATGGGCATGGCGGCCATCTTGGTCATGTGACCAGGACCATTTGAACAAACTTTCGTTCCCGCGTCCTAAGCAGTCTCCATATGAAATTTGAGTTCAATTGACCCAGTGGTTTCAGAGGAGAAGATGTTTGAAAATGTTGACGGTAGGCCTCACATCCCCAATGCTACATACCAAGTCCAGAGGTCACCGGCCTTCTGGTTCTGGAGAAGAAGATTTTTAAAGGGTTTTTACCATATATGGGCATGGCAGCCATCTTGGTCATGTGACCAAAATATTTTGTACAAAGGCTAACTTAGCATTAGGAGTCTTCACATGCAATTTGAGTTCAATTGGGCCAATGGTTTGTGAGAAAACTATGTTTTAATTTAATGAAAGGACTCCAATATGAGCGACTTTGCTAAAAGGTCAAAGGTCAACCTTGACCTTTGGAACTTATTAATAGCCATTGTCTCATTAGGTTAAACATATCAAGTGAGAATAATGACTAAGGCTTCTACAGTTTTCAAAAAATCAACTTTTCAAAAACTTTCCCATGTAAATGCATTTGGAAGCAAATTTGACCTTGACGTTAAGTAGGACAAGGTCAACCAAGGATCATCATTTGAACAAACTTGGTAGGCCCCACATCCCCAATGCTACATACCAAGTCCCGAGGTCATCGGCCTTCTGGTTCTGGAGAAGAAGATTTTTAAAGGCTTTTTACCATATATGGGCATGGTGGCCATCTTGGTCATGTGACCAGAACCATTTGAACAAACTTTTGTTCCCCCGTCCTAAGCAGTCTCCCTCCATATGAAATTTGAGTTCAATTGGGCCAGTGGTTTCAGAGGAAAAGATGTTTGAAAATGTTGACGGACGACAGACCGACGGAGGGATGGATGCCGGAGTCACTAGTATACTATTAGCTCACCCATGAGCCTTCGGCTCAGGTGAGCTAAAAATTGGGGAAAAAAATCAGCAGTGCGAAACTACCCACGTCGATTGATTGAATATTTAGGGTACATACGGTAATATGAAGTTATGCCAGGACGGATCTTCTTACTTACTTACATACTTCCTTACTTGTTTACTTGCTTACTTTCTTTGCCTTCTTGCTTACTTGCTTGCTTGCTTACTTACTATTTTTGCTTACTTACTTATTTACTTGCTTACTTACTTGCTTACTTACTTGCTTACTTACTTACTTACTTGTTTATTTATACTTACTTGCTTGCTTACTTTCTTATTTACTTGCTTACTTACTTGCTTGCTTGCTTACTTACTTGCTTGCTTACTTACTTGCTTACTTACTTGCTTGCTTACTTTCTTATTTACTTGCTTACTTACTTGCTTGCTTGCTTACTTACTTGCTTGCTTACTTACTTGCTTACTTACTTACTTACTTACTTACTTGCTTGCTTGCTTGCTTACTTACTTACTTACTTGCTTACTTACTTACTTACTTGTTTACTTATACTTACTTGCTTGCTTACTAACTTGCTTATTTACTTACTTACTTGCTTACTTACTTACTTACTTGTTTGCTTACTTACTTGCTTGCTTGCTTACTTACTTGCATACTTACTTGCTTACTTACTTACTTGTTTATTTATACTTACTTGCTTGTTTACTTACTTACTTGCCTGCCTGCCTGCCTGCCTGCATGCCTACTTACTTACTTACTTACTAGTACTTAACAACCCCACTTTCTAGAGTCAAGCAATCTACCACTGAGCACTGCGCTCCCGATTTCAGATACTGAGGATTAATAATCATAATTCTTGTAGCTGAGCAGCTGGTTTGAGTCTTACTTGGGGGCATGTGACACGGCTCAATGCCAGTAGAAAGTATTGAACTCTTTGCATGCTGGGTATTTTTCATTCTTTTGTTGTCATCTGCTGACTTTTTTTTCAAAATTAACTCTTTCAGAAACACTATCATAATGTCAAATGGTTTGGATCCAGATCAGGACCGATGTTATGTCGGTCCTGATCTGGGTCCAAAAAGTTTGCGAAGATTATTAGCAGGAGACAAATGTCGCCGGCGTCACTGCATTGTGTCCTTGAGCAAGACACATTAATCCTGGCTTAGTACTGGTTCAACCAAGGAAGACCTGTTCTGACGTAACTGAAAGAATGTTGACTGGGACGTAAAGAATCAAATCAAACAAACAAACAAATGTCACCCCTCAGCAAGGAAAAAGTAAAGTAATCAATCTGATTTTATATCTCTTATTTCTGTAGGGGAGACATTTCATTGTGCAGTAGTAAGACAAGAAAACAATTATATTAGCTGAGAGAATGGGGCGAATGAACTTTTGCTAGCTCTATATGGTAAAGATACCAGTTTAATTTGTCATCTTGATCATAAACCCCTGTATCACAAACCGCAACGTCAAAAACTAAATTTTTGACATGTTCATTGTCTTTGCAATTTTTGAACAATCTTTTAAGGACACAAGACTGCTGTAAGTTGTACAACTAATATAAGAGTTCAAACCCAACTTTTTGGCTTGCAAATGTGCGATGACTGCTTTTTTTGTGATAATGGAGCTTACTAGTATGGTCTTGTGGTCGGGACCAGATTGGTCTTTTTCTCAAGATCGGTCTTGCTACTGGTAACTATGTAATCCAGCACCACCTGTAACATGTGGGTAGATGGGACTCATGTTCCTGGGAGGTCACCCATCTAGGAGTTTTCTCTAGGCCTTCACACAAAACTAGGAAGTGGCAGCTATGCCAGAAACTAGCCTATTACAACCTGGGGGACAGTAGCTTCACAGTCAACAGACCGATTTACCGGTGCAGTAGCAGTGGTCCAGGGGAAGAGAACTACTAATTCATGGTGCCAACACTGCAGCACACAGCCCAAGTCAGTAGGGAACAGGCGGAGCTCTTGGACTGCCAAAAGTGTCTGAGTTGGTGAAAGGAAGGCCATAAAACTTTGCTACAAATATACAAATGGCAGTCTTACCCAAAGTAAGATCTGCTCTGTGTGCAGCTAGCCAGATAGCTGGAGAGGGGGGCCAACTGATGTGGAAGATGCTCCTGCACCTGCATGTTAATCAAAACATGATGATGATGATGATGATGATGATGATGATGATGATGATGATGATGATGATGATGATGATGATGATGATGATGATGATGATGATGATGACATGTATATTGAATGGAACCTTTCTTTAAAGAGGCTAAGTCTGCAACTATGAACATTTTTCGATTTTTTTTATTTTCTTTTTAAATCATTTATAAAAGTAGAATTAAGTTATATTTTCACAATAAATCTGTTCACTATAGCTGAAAACTGCACGGAAAAGTGAATTATCTTATAAAACAGTTGTGTTTTTCTCTTGTTGGTAATTATTTGCGTCCCTCCAATAACTATAGACAGTAAAGTTTAACATAAATGCTGTTGTTTTGATACTGATAATTTGTTATGGTTTACGAAATTGGTAAAATGTGTGCCTGAATTTTAGTTTTTTTACTGTGTTCTTGAAAAATAGAAACATTAGTTCTAAAATTTAAAGATCAAAAGTTACAGACTATGCAGCTTTAATGATGAGCCATTTATGGTACTCTGTTCAGATAATGCTTCATCAACATACTGATCCTAGTCATACCAAAATGTTAGGGTTTCCTTGAAAGTTTTGATCTTTTTAAGCATATGTTTTCACTGAGAAAACATTATTTGTGTATTTTATTATGATATTTGGAAAGTAAGTAATGGTTTTGTTGTATAAATCTTTTAAGACATATATTTTTAATGAGCACCTGTCTACTGGGAGCAATATTGGCAGAACACTCACAATCAATAAGAGATTATAACTCTGAACTCTTTGCCTACTAGTGACGTCTGCTGATAACCTTTGCAAACAGTTTGGATCCGACATTTTGTCAGACCTGATTTAGATCCTAACTGTTTGACACTCTGAAAGTAATCCTGCAAGAATGTTTTGAAAAAAAGAAAAAACATTGATTTTAGAAAAAATCAGAAGACAAAAAATTTGAGCATGAAAATGACCCAGTAGGCACACTACTTAACACCTTGTCATCAGTTTTGGGCTAAGAAATATAAATGAGCCAGCGCATGAGAAAGTCAGCACATGAAACTTTGGTACTTATCACACAGACGAGCAGCGAGACTTCCGCAGACACAAGCATCAAGAACTCGCCAGAGACGAGCATGGAGAAGTCCTGTTAACATTCACAAACGGTAGAGGTAGATGAAGGCTCATTTCTGACCAAATATTAGACCCCAAACTCAGATATGTTTAAAAAGTTTAAAGAGTTGAATGCTTTGCATGCTGGGTAGTATTTCATGCTTTTGTTGTCATCTGCTACTTTCTTTTCAAAATTAATTTTTTTGTGTAAAATCCCTATAAGCTCATGGTTCGGATCCAGATCAGGACCGACGCTTTGTAGGTCCTGATCTGGGTCCAAACTGATTGCAAAGGTGATCAGCAGGCAACAAAAGTCGTCGCTAGCAAGGAATATGAGTTAAACTTACCATATATTATGGCTGTGACAAAAATCTAAGGCAGAAATGATTTGACGGAAAAATCTTCTGGCTTCTTTAGGCGTTAATCTTCCCTTTTTAACAAGGTAGTCAAATAACTCCCCACCAGAAACATGTTCAAGCACCAAGTACCTACAATATAATAAAGACAAGATTCTTTAGGCGTTAATCTTCCCTTTTTAACAAGGTAGTCAAATAACTCCCCACCAGAAACATGTTCAAGTACCAGGTACCTACAATATAATATAGACAGGATTCTTTAGGCGTTAATCTTCCCTTTTTAACAAGGTAGTCAAATAACTCCCCACCAGAAACATGTTCAAGCACCAGGTACCTACAATATAATATAGACAAGATTCTTTAGGCGTTAATCTTCCCTTTTTAACAAGGTAGTCAAATAACTCCCCACCAGAAACATGTTCAAGCACCAGGTACCTACAATATAATATTGACAAGATTCTTTAGGTGTTAATCTTCCCTTTTTAACAAGGTAGTCAAATAACTCCCCACCAGAAACATGTTCAAGCACCAGGTATCTACAATATAATATAGACAAGATTCTGTGAGGCAAGAGCCCTTTTCTTTGTATCATTATTGAGGGTTAATTTGATTTGATTGTCTCTCTGTGATGATACATTGCATTAGTTAGGAAGCCTCCATGCGAGCTAAACAATTTTGTGCTTTAACAACAACAGAATCTAGGGCGAAGATTTGGCACCAGTAAAATGCATTTAAGCCCCCCACCCCAGTGGCTAAGGCTGCTGTCCGTTCTAAGGCAGTGGTTCTATTGTTGTTAATCTATTGCTTAATGACTACTTCCCATTGTTTGTGGGAGTTCTGTGTTTGTCTTCATTTTGTTATGCATTACTTTGTGTCCATTCTAGTTTTGCAATCATCTTGAAGAGGAAGAGAAGGCTGGTTGCTTTGCTATTATTGTCTTACAGATGTATTGTTACTATAAATGTTTGGTGGTTCTTCCTCACGGTGCTGTGTATTGGTCTGCAGTGTGTGATTGTAGCATTTCCAGATCATACTCGCTTACTTTTTGTTCGACTGTACATGGAGGTAATCCACAATAATAGTATAACTATTTTATACCAGCTACATCAGTGAAGACCTTGCAGATTATGAGGTATTCCATTCTGCAATTGGCAAGGGTGGTATAAGATATTTCAACAGGGGACCTCAAACCAATAATAATAATAATAATAATAATAATAATAGTCTTTATTTTCAGAGGGTAACACATTTAGCAAAAAAAAAAAGCTAATTTTCCATGAGGCCCTCTATGAACTACTGCCAAAAAAGAATACAAGTATAAAGATGATTTACATGTATACAAAATAATACAAGCAGCATGGAGCACTTTCAAACCTACATACACACAGGCTCAATTTATATACATAAACAATTGTAGATATCGCACCTCTAGATAAAAGTGCTTTAAATATTTATACCAAATTTCAAACACATGTTTTAGGTACTCAAAAGAAGCGTCTCAATGAGACAGTTCTTTTAAGCTCCAAACTAACTGTTAAAACTGGGGAACAAAACATATTCACAATTTTACACTCAAAATTTAGGTTCATACGGACATAATGCTTCAGTTTCAAAGATTGAAAGATAGCAATATACCCGACTTCAACTGGTGGCGGGGGTATAAATGATATCGTGGCTCTTAGAACCTTTATGAATTGATGCTATGGGGAGAGAGCTGAGAAGACTTCTAGTACTTACAAATATTTTTTATTCTCGTAGACATCAAATAGTCCGAGGACATGTGGATGTTCTATCAACTTCATGATGGCTATTTCACGTTCAACCTGAAATAAGACTTTCTTGAGTCAAATTTACATTTAGTTACGAATCAAAATACATTCAGTTGTGATGGGTCGTAGTCATGGGTTTAATACATTGGTGCAAGGTATTTGATGCAATATGCAAATTAAAAACACTGTCATTTGTGATATAAGTAAAGCTAAGCCAGGTTCACATCCAACGTTGGACAATGTCACTGCCAGACCGAAGTGGCCTTACTTGTGTATTTCCTAGGCCAACCAAGCCTCGGGAGAGACTTCTAGAAGATGAAAGTAATGTGACAGTTCACAGTCATGGGTATAATACGCTGGTGCAAAGCATTGGATGCAATATGCAAATTTCAAACCCTGTAGCCTATTTACTACTAAAAAAACCTGACATTTTTTACTTGCTTTAAACTCAAAAATAACAAATTATAGAACTAAGCCAATATGCTTATTTTAATAACAAGAAATTAGAAAGTGTTCTTGGAAAAATACATTGATCAAATAAAGAACAGGATGTCAAGACATCAAAAATACCATTTTTATCACTTTGGCCTCGGGAGTGTATGTCTACATATTTTTTTTTATTTTTTTTTTTATGTATGCAATGCCAATACCAGTACAGACAAAAGTGCATTTTAAAGATTTGCAATTTCTTGCTGTGACGTATGATATGGGTTTTTAAGTTTTGTTTTTTTTTTTTTTTTTTTTGTTTTTTTGTTTTTTTTGTAATTTATTTTATTTTTCTACTGACATTTTCACAATAATATCACAGGATTGTCAATAAATACATGCAATATGACCTAACATAAACATTCTATGGTTTTTAAGTTTTGCTTTCGACGTCGTCTAAATGGCAGTGTTGTTTTCCTTTGTTTCAGCAATTTCTAGAACAATTTCCAGAAACTGAAATGACTTGGATTCAACCAATCATTGTAAGAGAATGCATTTTCAAGAATCAGAACTTATGTTTCGCGTCACGTTACAGGCTAAAAGCGGAATGAACAAAATTTAACATCAATTTACAAACAACGTAAACTATGGATAATAACCATTTTTTTCTTTGTCAACATATGTCGCAGTTTAATGTGTGCTGTCTACTTTGTTAAAGTGCCAATTGGCTACACTTAACTTTAACCGTGTATGAATTTTAAGCTTTGCAGTATACACATGTCAGCATGTAATTGTAACGCTTAATGTCGCTAAATGGACGTAGGTGGCAGCTATAGAGTTCAAAAGGACTGAAACATTGTCAAAATGCATTCCAAACATCATACAAAGTGAAAAAAGTTGATAAAGTGGCATTGCTTTTTAAAAGTTCATAAAACGCTGATAACGTAAAATTGACGTTAAGAAAATGAAAATAGGGTTTTGGGTTGCTTTATGCATGCTTTATTTGAATGCCCAGAAGATGTGAACGAAATAACAAAGAATCACACTAAAGCAGTTTCTGGTGAATTTTGCTTGATTTCTTTGTTATTGCAAAAATTGATTTTAGGGGTTACGTGACGTTTTGATAGCTGACGTCTGAAATAAGTTAATCTTTTCAAATAATCTCAGTGCATCTTAGTCTACCATTGTTCAACTTTACGCAATGGAAAGACAAGTGTGCATCGTATTCATTTACTACCAAAAATTGACACACAGTATGTGTCAGGTTTCTTTAGTATTAAGTATATAAACAATCCTTGGCGGGTGAGCATGCTTTTCCACTGACAGTTTTATTGTGAGTCGACTCACATATTTTAGCAACTGTGAAAAATGAACCAATTTGTAACACCTCTTTTAATGCCCCTACATTTTACTTTTTTTAAGATGTTTTGTCAGGTCTGATCTGGGTTCAAACTGGTCCCAAAAGCTATCAGCAGACGACACCAGCTGGCAGTATTAATTAACCACTATTATCTGGCAGTAAGTGGTCTGTATCTAGATGGTTTGTATGGGAAATATCCATACTTAGTCTCCGCATGACAATTGATAAGATGAATGAATTAATAAGCTCTAGTTTTACTGGAAAATGACAAAAAAATATTTGCCATCTGCTCACTTTTTTCAAAATCAACCTTTTCGAAAAATTATTTCAGGAATACCATCACAGTGTCAACAGCTTAGATGCTGATCAGGCCCGACATTATGTCGGGCCTGATCTGGGTCTAACCTGTTTGTAAAGGTTGTAAGCAGACGATAAAACTTGCCGCTAGCAAGTAAAGAATTAATAAGCTCCAGTTTTACTGGAAAATGATGCAAAATATCAATGAAAGCTAACACGACTGACTTCATTCAGGGAAAGCCAATAGTTCAGTATCATCTCGAAAGTTTATAGGTGACCAATGTGACAAAGATGACGTCAGACATGTCAGCCGCTGAGTGATCTCTCAAACAGATCATTCCAATAATGCTGGCTTAAACCATAGCCCTAAGACATTGGGGTCAGTTCACAAGATTTTGCTACTTATTACATATGGGCCTCGATGTGAGAAAACCTGTCTTTGTTGGTTTACGACCAACAAAGGCGCAGACCAGTGCAGACTGATCAGTGCCTTTGTTATTCGCGGTTTGGAAAGTATCATATCTAAACTTGCTACAATCCAAATTTTAATCTTCTAGTTAGTCTCTGTAGCTGAGGAGACTGGTTTGAGTCTTGCTTTGTCACGGTCCATATGCATAAGATCATTCATTAACCCTTCGAGGACAGGAAAACAATAGTGAAGACCCTGATGAAATTCTGCATAAGGTGGCATTTCATCAGAGATTGCACTGTTTGCTAAGAAAAAATAATTCTTCATAGAAATATATTCTTTTTTGGAAACTAATACCTGTAACCCCTACCTATATACAAGGGACCATCCTGATTCAAGCCCCAGTCCCACAGAGCTTATGACAGAGCTGCAACCTCTTCATGACTGATTTTGTTTGCAACTTATTACCTGTGATCTTTGCAGCCATTGCAACTACTTTTCAACTACTGATATGGTCACCGTATGTTCGGCGATAGTTTTGATTGGCGACTAGTTCAGAGTAATAGGCAAATAGTCAGCCACTGATCGGCAACACTTGAAACGACTTTTAACAACTGGTCGGAGATGGTTGGAGACTGTTCTACCATCATTTTGAAAATATAAATGTTTCCGAAACAATGAAATCATTTCTGTGCAAGTCGATATCATGAAACATCTAAGAGCATTATTCAGATGTATAGTAGGTATAACTCACAAATATGAAAATTAATTTAAAATGTTCCAGTTTTCAAGTGATGCTATAGAAGATTAATGATTGGAGAGCCTTAAATGTCTGCGATTGATAGTCATCTGCTAGTAATCTTAACAAACAGTTTGGACTCAGAACAGACGCGACAAAATGTCAGGCCTGATCTGTATCCAAACTGTTTTACACACTCATAGTATTCCAGAAAGAAGTTAATTTAGAAAAAAAGAAACACACAACAAAAAGTATGGAAAACTAGCAATAATTCAAAGAGTTGATTAGAGATCTATAGAGAATGTGATTGGAAAACTAATTTGACAGAGGAAATCAGGCCCATTAGATTGCTGGACTTCTTATAAATTAAGAGACACTAGGCTAAAAATGCAGACATACCTAAAATCGATTACGTTATTCAAGCACAAAAATTGCCGCACATAATTGGGACAATATCAGATTTCTGTGGCACAATGTTACTAATGTCCTTGTATGAACGTTATAGTGCTAGCAGACTTTCACAGGCTTGTACAAATATAGTAAACACAAATAAATTATGGATTTTATTTATTTATTTGTCACCTGAATTTTCAAAAAGTAGTATATGGTAATTATCCAGCCATGTTGTGAAGGAGATAAAAACCTGATCAACAGTTCGAGCCAGTAAATGGACCAAAAACAGAATACATATTGTTATACCCGCTTTTTTCTTTAGAAAAAAAGGGTATATTAATTTCGTGTCAAAGTCGGTCCGTCGTCCATCTGTCCGTCTGTCTGTCCGTCCGTCTGTGCATCCGTCCGTCACGTTTCTTGTAAATGTATCTCCTCCTAAACCGTTAGAGGAAGCTACTTCAAACTTTGTAGTTGAATAGGTCACATGATGTAGAGGGTACTGGGCAACATTTTGTGTGACCTTGACCCCAACGTCAAGGTCAAAGGTCAAATGTTGTATTTTCTTGTAAATGTATCTCCTCCTAAACAGTTAGACGTAGCAACTTAAAACTTTGTAGCTGAATAGGTCGCATGATGTAGAGGGTACTGGGCAACATTTTGTGTGACCTTGACCCCAAGGTCAAGGTCAAAGGTCAATTTATGAAATTTCTTGTAAATGCATCTCCTCCTAAACCGTTAGAGGTAGCAACTTCAAACTTTGTACCTGAAAAGGTCACATGATGTAGAGGGTACTGGGCAACATTTTGTGTGACCTTGACTCCAAGGTCAAGGTCAAAGGTCAAATAATGAAATTTCTTGTAAATGCATCTCCTCCTAAACCGTTAGAGGTAGCAACTTCAAACTTTGTACCTGAAAAGGTCACATGATGTAGAGGGTACTGGGCAACCTTTTGTGTGACCTTGACCCGGTCAAAGGTCAAATATTGAATTTTCTTGTAAATGTATCTCCTCCTAACTGGTTAGACCTAGCAATTTCAAACTTTGTAGCTGGATGGGTCACATGATGTAGAGGGTACTGGGCAACATTTTGTGTGACCTTGATCCCAAGGTCAAGGTCAAATATTGAATTATTTGTAAATGCTTCTCCTCCTAAAGCTTTTGACGTAGTAACTTCAAACTCTGTAGGTGCATAGGTCACATGATGTAGAGGGCACTGGGCAACATTTAGTGTGACCTTGACCTCAAATAATGTACTTTCTTGTAAATGCATCGTCTCCTAAACTGTTGGACGTAGCAATTTCAAATTTTGCAGGTGCAAAGGTCATATGATTTGGAGGGCACTGGACAACATTTGATGTGAATAGTGTATTTTTCGTAAATGCTTCTTCTCCTTAACCATTGGACATAGCAACTTCAAACTTTACAGGTGCATAGGTCATATTATGTTGAAGCTACATTTTGTGTGACCTTGACCCCAAGGTAAAGGTTATAGGTCAAAAAGCGGGTATTTGCGATGTTGTACCATCGACTTCTGCTCTAGTCCAACTATTAATTAGTTGTTTCTTTTATGTTGTCAGAATAGTTACTTCAAAGAAAAAAAAAACAGCTAGCAAGGTCAATCAACCCTGTCAAGCCATTACTGACGATGTAATATTGCCTTCTGCAACTAAGGAAAGTGAGAAATCTTGTCCATACAAACCTATGAATATTTATGACCAATTGAGGATGGATTGGCCAAGTTCCTTAAATCTTTTATATGCTGGGTAATTTTTCATGCTTTTTTTGTCGTCTCCTGACTTTTTTTAAAATCAACTTTTTCACAACACTATCAGAGTATCAAACAGTTTGGAGCCAGGTCTGGACCGACAGAATGTCAGTTATGATCAGGTTCCAAAATGTTTGCAAAGGTTATCAGCAGATGACAAAAGTCGCCGCAAGCAAAGAAAGAGTTAACCTATTAATAGATGAGTTACATGCAAATGTTGCCAGTCTCGAGATCGCCAGTTTTCTTATTCAGTCATGAAAACACTTGTTGTGGCATGAGTTGGGTTGGAGGCTATTTAATTCACCATCTCCAAAATCACAATATCTTAAAATTTGCCATCTGCTGCAGTCAGAGGTTCACAAGAGGATTGTTGTCTGCTCTCTCTTCTGCTTATGTACTTTGGTGGCCCATATTGTTAACAAATGGACCCAGATCTGAGACTGCTCTGACATTATACTCAGAGTAAGGTTTAAAGTTGGCTTTTACAGTGCTCACATGAGAACCGACAAGAATACCTCATACTCAGAACAAATTGGTTGGTTGGTGTATGAGAGAATGGAATGCTCTGACAAGATCGCTTGTCTGAGGGATTGCTGCTAAGTACCAAAATCTCTTAGCTGGCCCATCATTTATATTCTATGGTCTTGTTTGGACTTGCTTATTCAATTTAAAAATCATTAAAAAAAAATAATATAACTGATCAAAGCACAGCTTAATTGTACTGCTAACACAGATCTGAAAATTGAAGAGCAGAAAATCTGGCTGTCAATAGTGTTTGATTTTCTAATTAATGAATTCATTTTTAGGATTTATATGGTTTGTACACAGAATATATCATTACTATAGTGCTTTAATTAGTGAACTAGCATGATATGTCATCCCTTGGGATGATGAAATTACCCTAGATTTTTAATTCTAGTAAGGAAACCTATTGTAGAAAGTGATGGTGCCTTTATGTTCAAACCTTCCCTGCAATTGTACATTAATATGCAACTGTGCCTAAATAAAATTGCAAGCATGTACTGCAATTATGTTTTACATGCAAGTTAATACAGCTTACAGACCAGGTTGTCCTGCTGCTTGTGACCAGGTTGTCCTGCTACTGTCTAGTTACATCATATGACCAGGTTGTCCTGCTACTGTCTAGTTACATCATATGACCAGGTTGTCCTGCTACTGTCTAGTTACATCATATAACCAGGTTGTCTGCTTCTGTCTAACTACATCATATGACCAGGTTGTCCTGCTACTGTCTAGTTACATCATATAACCAGGTTGTCCTGCTACTATCTAGTTACATCATATGACCAGGTTGTCCTGCTACTGTCTAGTTACATCAAATGACCAGGTTGTCCTGCTACTGTATAGTTACATCAAATGACCAGGTTGTCCTGCTACTATCTAGTTACATCATATGACCAGGTTGTCCTGCTACTGTCTAGTTACATCAAATGACCAGGTTGTCCTGCTACTGTCTAGTTACATCATATGGCCAGGTTGTCCTGCTACTGTATAGTTACATCATATGACCAGGTTGTCCTGCTACCGTCTAGTTACATCATATGACCAGGTTGTCCTACTACTGTCTAGTTACATCATATGACCAGGTTGTCCTGCTACTATCTAGTTACATCATATGACCAGGTTGTCCTGCTACTGTCTAGTTACATCAAATGACCAGGTTGTCCTGCTACTGTCTAGTTACATCATATGACCAGGTTGTCCTACTACTGTCAAGTTACATCATATGACCAGGTTGTCCTGCTACTGTCTAGTTACATCATATGGCCAGGTTGTCCTACTACTGTATAGTTACATCATATGACCAGGTTGTCCTGCTACTGTCTAGTTACATCATATGACCAGGTTGTCCTGCTACTGTCTAGTTACATCAAATGACCAGGTTGTCCTGCTACTGTCTAGTAACATCATATGACCAGGTTGTCCTGCTACTGTCTAGTTACATCATATGACCAGGTTGTCCTGCTACTGTATAGTTACATCATATGACCAGGTTGTCCTACTACTGTCTAGTTACATCATATGACCAGGTTGTCCTGCTACTGTCTAGTTACATCAAATGACCAGGTTGTCCTGCTACTGTCTAGTTACATCATATGACCAGGTTGTCCTACTACTGTCAAGTTACATCATATGACCAGGTTGTCCTGCTACTGTCTAGTTACATCATATGACCAGGTTGTCCTGCTACTATCTAGTTACATCATATGACCAGGTTGTCCTGCTACTGTCTAGTTACATCATATGACCAGGTTGTCCTGCTACTATCTAGTTACATCATATGACCAGGTTGTCCTGCTACTGTATAGTTACATCATATGACCAGGTTGTCCTGCTACTGTCTAGTTACATCATATGGCCAGGTTGTCCTGCTACTGTCTAGTTACATCATATGACCAGGTTGTCCTACTACTGTCTAGTTACATCATATGACCAGGTTGTCCTGCTACTGTATAGTTACATCATATGACCAGGTTGTCCTGCTACTGTCTAGTTACATCATATGACCAGGTTGTCCTACTACTGTCTAGTTACATCATATGACCAGGTTGTCCTGCTACTGTATAGTTACATCATATGACCAGGTTGTCCTGCTACTGTCTAGTTACATCATATGGCCAGGTTGTCCTGCTACTGTCTAGTTACATCATATGACCAGGTTGTCCTACTACTGTCTAGTTACATCATATGACCAGGTTGTCCTGCTACTGTATAGTTACATCATATGACCAGGTTGTCCTGCTACTGTCTAGTTACATCATATGACCAGGTTGTCCTGCTACTGTACAGTTACATCATATGACCAGGTTGTCCACCTACTGTCTAGTTACATCATATGACCAGGTTGTCCTGCTACTGTATAGTTACATCATATGACCAGGTTGTCCTGCTACTGTATAGTTACATCATATGACCAGGTTGTCCTGCTACTGTATAGTTACATCATATGACCAGGTTGTCCTGCTACTGTCTAGTTACATCATATGACCAGGTTGTCCTGCTACTGTATAGTTACATCATATGACCAGGTTGTCCTGCTACTGTATAGTTACATCATATGACCAGGTTGTCTGCTTCTGTCTAGTTACATCATATGACCAGGTTGTCCTGCTACTGTATAGTTACATCATATGACCAGGTTGTCCTGCTACTGTATAGTTACATCATATGACCAGGTTGTCCTGCTACTGTATAGTTACATCATATGACCAGGTTGCCCTGCTACTGTATAGTTACATCATATGACCAGGTTGTCCTACTACTGTCTAGTTACATCATATGACCAGGTTGTCCTGCTACTGTCTAGTTACATCATATGACCAGGTTGTCCTGCTACTGTATAGTTACATCATATGACCAGGTTGTCCTACTACTGTCTAGTTACATCATATGACCAGGTTGTCCTGCTACTGTCTAGTTATATCATATGACCAGGTTGTCCTGCTACTGTCTAGTTACATCATATGACCAGGTTGTCCTGCTACTGTATAGTTACATCATATGACCAGGTTGTCCTGCTACTGTCTAATTACACCATATGACCAGGTTGTCCTGCTACTGTCTAGCTACATCATATGACCAGGTTGTCCAGCTACTGTCTAGTTACATCATATGACCAGGTTGTCCTGCTACTGTCTAGTTACATCATATGACCAGGTTGTCCTGCTACTGTCTAGTTACATCATATGACCAGGTTGTCCTGCTACTGTCTAGTTATATCATATGACCAGGTTGTCCTGCTACTGTCTAGTTACATCATATGGCCAGGTTGTCCTACCACTGTCAAGTTACATCATATGACCAGGTTGTCCAGCTACTGTCTAGTTACATCATATGACCAGGTTGTCCACCTACTGTCTAGGTACATCATATGACCAGGTTGTCCTGCTACTGTCTAGTTACATCATATGACCAGGTTGTCCTGCTACTGTCTAGTTACATCATATGACCAGGTTGTCCAGCTACTGTCTAGGTACATCATACGACCAGGTTGTCCGCCTACTGTCTAGTTACATCATATGACCAGGTTGTCCTGCTACTGTCTAGTTACATCATATGACCAGGTTGTCCAGCTACTGTCTAGGTACATCATATGACCAGGTTGTCCGCCTACTGTCTAGTTACATCATATGACCAGGTTGTCCTGCTACTGTATAGTTACATCATATGACGAGGTTGTCCTGCTACTTTCTAGTTACATCATATGACCAGGTTGTCCTACTACTGTCTAGTTACATCATATGACGAGGTTGTCCTGCTACTGTCTAGTTACATCATATGGCCAGGTTGTCCTGCTACTGTATAGTTACATCATATGACCAGGTTGTCCTGCTACTGTATAGTTACATCATATGACCAGGTTGTCCTGCTACTGTCTAGTTACATCATGTGACCAGGTTGTCCTGCTACTGTCTAGTTACATCATATGACCAGATTGTCTGCTACTGTCTAGTTACATCATATGACCAGGTTGTCCTGCTACTGTATAAATACATCATATGACCAGGTTGTCCTGCTACCGTCTAGTTACATCATATGACCAGACTGTCTGCCTACTGTCTAGTTACATCATATGACGAGGTTGTCCTGCTACTGTATAGTTACATCATATGACCAAGTTGTCCGGCTACTGTCTAGTTACATCATATGACCAGACTGTCCTGCTACTGTATAGTTACATCATATGACCAGGTTGTCCTGCTACTGTCTAGTTACATCATATGACCAGGTTGTCCTGCTACTGTCCAGTTACATCATATGACGAGGTTGTCCTGCTACTGTCTAGTTACATCATATGGCCAGGTTGTCCTGCTACTGTATAGTTACATCATATGACCAGGTTGTCCTGCTACTGTATAGTTACATCATATGACCAGGTTGTCCTGCTACTGTCTAGTTACATCATGTGACCAGGTTGTCCTGCTACTGTCTAGTTACATCATATGACCAGACTGTCCGCCTACTGTCTAGTTACATCATATGACGAGGCTGTCCTGCTACTGTATGGTTACATCATATGACCAGGTTGTCCTGCTACTGGTTAGTTACATCATATGACCAGGTTGTCCTGCTACTGTCTAGTTACATCATATTACCAGGTTGTCTTGCTACTGTATAGTAACATTATATGACCAGGTTGTCCTGCTACTGTCTAGTTACATCATATGACCAGGTTGTCCTACTACTGTCTAGTTACATCATATGACGAGGTTGTCCTGCTACTGTCTAGTTACATCATATGACCAGGTTGTCCTGCTACTGTCTAGTTACATCATATTACCAGGTTGTCTTGCTACTGTATAGTAACATTATATGACCAGGTTGTCCTGCTACTGTCTAGTTACATCATATGACCAGGTTGTCCTACTACTGTCTAGTTACATCATATGACGAGGTTGTCCTGCTACTGTCTAGTTACATCATATGGCCAGGTTGTCCTGCTACTGTCTAGTTACATCATATGGCCAGGTTGTCCTGCTACTGTATAGTTACATCATATGACCAGGTTGTCCTGCTACTGTATAGTTACATCATATGACCAGGTTGTCCTGCTACTGTCTAGTTACATCATGTGACCAGGTTGTCCTGCTACTGTCTAGTTACATCATATGACCAGATTGTCTGCTACTGTCTAGTTACATCATATGACCAGGTTGTCCTGCTACTGTATAAATACATCATATGACCAGGTTGTCCTGCTACCGTCTAGTTACATCATATGACCAGGTTGTCCTGCTACTGTCTAGTTACATCATATGACCAGGTTGTCCTGCTACTGTCTAGTTACATCATATGACCAGGTTGTCCTGCTACTGTCTAGTTACATCATATAACCAGGTTGTCTGCTTCTGTCTAACTACATCATATGACCAGGTTGTCTGCTTCTGTCTAATAACACTATATGACCAGGTATTCCTGCTACTGTCTAGTTACATCATATGACCAGGTTGTCCTGCTACTGTATAGTTACATCATATGACCAGGTTGTCCTGCTACTGTCTAGTAACATCATATGGCCAGGTTGTCCTACTACTGTCAAGTTATATCATATGACCAGGTTGTCCTGCTACTGTCTAGTTACATCATATGACCAGGTTGTCCTGCTACTGTCTAGTTACATCATATGACCAGGTTGTCCTGCTACTGTCTAGTTACATCATATGACCAGGTTGTCCTACTACTGTCTAGTTACATCATATGACCAGGTTGTCCAGCTACTGTCTAGGTACATCATATGACCAGGTTGTCCACCTACTGTCTAGGTACATCATATGACCAGGCTGTCCTGATACTGTCCAGTTACATCATATGACCATGTTGTCCTGCTACTGTCTAGGTACATCATATGACCAGGTTGTCCTGCTACTGTCTAGTTACATCATATGGCCAGGTTGTCCTACTACTGTCTAGGTACATCATATGACCAGGTTGTCCTGCTACTGTCTAGGTACATCATATGACCAGGTTGTCCACCTACTGTCTAGGTACATCATATGACCAGGCTGTCCTGATACTGTCCAGTTACATCATATGACCATGTTGTCCTTCTACTGTCTAGTTACATCATATGACCAGGTTGAGCTGTTACTGATAATTCATGTGTGAGATTGAACTATGTTTTTACTGTTAGTTTATGTGAGTATGAACTGGGCTGATACAGTCAGTCAATGTGTGCATATAAACTGAGCTGTTACTGATGGTTTATCTGCGAGTATAAACTAAGCTGGTATGTTCTGAGCTGATACTGGTAGTTTATGTGTGAGTATGAAGTGAGTTGTTACTGATATTTTTGTGTGAGTATGAACTGATCTGATACTTAATGTGTGAGTTTGAAATGAGCTGATACTGATAACTTATGTGTATGAACTAAGCTGATACTCATAATTTATGTGTGAGTATGAACTGAGCTGTAACTGATAGTGTATGTGTGAGTATGAGCTGAGTTGTTACTGATAGTTTATGTGTTTGAATAATGACCTGAGCTAATATTGATCTTTATTTGTGTATTAGGCCAAAGCTCATACTGATATTTAATTGGCAAGTATAACCTGATCTGATGCCATTATTTTGTGTGTGAGTATGACCTGAGCTGATATTGATATTTTGTGTGTGATGGTTAGAATGGGTAGTTGAATATTTACCTTCATTAATACTGATTCACTCAACTTTTCTCTGTTCACTATTTTGATGGCCACCCTTTTTCCAGTTACACAGTGTATGCCAAGTTTCACCAACCCTGAAAAGAAACAAAAACTTGGTAGTAAGGAATAAACTGTGTACACATGTTAAGCAACACTTTTTTTTGCGTAAAATTGTAAATATTTTCTTACCTATCAGTTTTAACATATGTTTTGGGTGCTCAAAATGGCTTGTTTGAGTACCCACAGCATATGTTTTGGTTGAGAAATAAGAAAATCAATTTTTGGTATGCACTCTTAACTAAAGGCAAGTGTGTATCAGCAGGGTTTCTGTAAACCTGCACACCAAGTCCAACCCATTTCCCCAAACCAGATATACACATGTTTGGTAAAGCAATGGAATATACCCTTTGATTGCCAACACATGTGAGATAAAGCAATGGATCCATTCCTATTGATTGCCATCACATGTAGAGTAAAGCAATGGATCCATACCCTTTGATTGCCAACATATGTGATGTAAAGCATCGATTAAGTACCATTGAATTGTCAACACATATGAGATAAAGCAATGGATTCAGTACCTATGGATTTCCATCACATGTGAGATAAAGCAATGGATTTAGTACCCTTGAATTGCCAACACAATGGAGGTAAAGTCATGAATTAAGTACCCATGGATTGCCACCACATATGAGGCTAAGCAATCGATTAAGTACCCTTTCAAATGTTTGCCAACACAAATGATTAAGTACCCTTGAAGTTGAATTGCCAACACATGTAATGAAAAGCAAGGGATTTAGTACCCTTGGATTGCCAACTCATGTCAGTTAAAGAAATGGATTTAGTACCCTTTGATTGCCAACATATGTGAGGTACTGCCATAGATTTTAAGAACTAATATTACCAACACATTTGAGGTAAAGCAGAGGATTTAATACCCTTTGGCTGCCAACACATGTGATGTAAAGCAATGGATATAGTATCCATGGATTGCCAATGCATGTGATACAAATGAATGGATTTAGTACCCTTGAATTGCTAACACATATGAGATAAAGCAATGGTGTCAGTAGCCTTTGATTGCTAACACATGTGTGATAAAGCAATTGATTTAGATTTTATACCCTTTGATAGCCAACACATGTGATGCAAAGCAATGGATTTAGTACCCATGGATTGCAATCACATGTATTATAAACCAATGGATTTAGTACCCATGGATTGCAAACATATGTGGTGCAAAGTAATGGGTTTAGTACCCTTTGATTGTCATTACATGTGAAATAAAGCAATTGATTAAATAACCTTTGATTGGCAACACATGTGAAGAAAAAAACCAATGGATTTAGTACCCATGGATTGCAAACACATGTGAAATAAACCAATGGATTTAATACCCATGGATTGCAAACATATGTGGTGCAAAGTAATGGGTTTAGTACCCTTTGATTGTCAACACATGTGAAATAAAGCAATCGATTAAATAACCTTTGATTGGCAACACATGTGATATAAACCAATGGATTTAATACCCATGGATTGCAAACACATGTGATATAAACCAATGGATTTAATACCCATGGATCGCAAACATATGTGATGTAAAGTAATGGGTTTAGTATCCTTTGATTGTCAACACATGTGAGATAAAGCAATGGATTTAGTACCCTTGTATTGCCAACACATGTGAGGTAAAGCAATGGATTAAATACCCTTTGATTGTCAACACATGTAAGGTAAAGCAATCGATTAAGTATCCTTTTGAAATGTTTGCCAACACATGTGATGTGAAGAAATGGATTTAGTACCCTTGAAGTTGAATTGCCAACATATGTGATGTAAAGCAATGGATTTAGCACCATTGGATTGCCAACACATGTGATGTAAAGTAACAGATTTAGCATCCTTTGATTGCCAACACATATGAGGTAAAGCAATGGATTTAGTACCCTTGGATTGTCAACACATGTGAGGTAAAGCAATGGATTTAGTACCCTTGGATTGTCAACACATGTGAGGTAAAGCAATGGATTTAGTACCCTTGGATTGTCAACACATGTGAGGTAAAGCAATGGATTTAATACCCTTTGATTGGCAACATATGTGATGAAAACCAATGGATTTAGTGCCCATGGATTGCAAACGCATGCGATACTAACCAATGCATGTAGTACCCTTGAATTTCCAACATATGTGATGTAAAGCAATGGGTTTAGTACCCTTGTATTGCCAATACATGTGAGGTAAAGCAATGGATTTAGGACCCTTGGATTTCCGCATGTGGGGTAAAGCAATTGATTTAGCATCCTTTGATTGCCAACATGTGTGAGGTGAAGCAATGGATTTAGTACCCTTGAATTGCCAAGGTGTGTGAGGTAAATGAATTTAATACTCATGAATTCCCAAATTGTGTGAGGCTAAGCAATGGGCTAAACACCCTTGACTTGCCAACATATTTGAGTGATCATAAACATTATACCCTTTGATTGCCATCACATGTGAGGTAAAGCAATGGATTTAGTACCCTTTGATAATGCCATCACATGTGAGGTAACATAATGAATTTAGTATCCTTGAATTTTTAATAGTCATGGAATGCCAATACATATCATGCAAAGCAATGGATTTAGTACCCTTGGATTACTAACACATGTGGGGTAAAGAAATAGATCCATACCCATGGATTGCCAACACATGTTGGTTAAAGAAATAAATCCATACCCATGGATTGCCAACACACGTGGGTGAAAGAAATGGATCCATACCCATGGATTAATTTGACAACACATTTGAAGTAAAGCAATGGATTTAGTAGCCTACACATATGAGGTAAAGCCTGTGAACAGGGATTACAATTGACTTGCAACAGATGTGACAGCTAACAATGGAATTAGTTCCCTTGACTAGAGAAATTAATGAATAAATGTCAATAAGTACATAGTTAGTGCAGAATGATTTGAAGAAGACAATAGAAAACAATGCACTCCTATCAGTAATGTAGAAAACATGTGTATAGCAAAGATGATCCTATTGTTAAGCTTCTCAGTTAAATGAGCAACATGTAATGTTAATTAGCCATAATTGAGGTGAGGTAATCTAAGAAAACTATGTGGAACAACAAGTTCCTGGGATTTCCTTATCTTTGCTTTTATCTTCTACTATACAACCAGGCCTCTAGACATGAGGATGAATAATTAGAATTAATTTTCTTATTTCTCATCCAAAACATATGTTGTGGGTATTCAAAAGAACTGGGTTCTTTAAAGCACCCAAAACACATGTCAAAACTGATAGATAAGAAAACTATGCTAAAAAGGTTTGCTTATCTAGACCTATGACAATTTAAGATATATCCAGATATGTGACCTTTTGAAGGTAAAATTTAAATCATTTTCTTTTCCATCAGTAAGCAAAAGTTAGTTGTATAAAGGTAATATCAGCTCCTCGCAAGAAAACGCTGATATTTTTCCTGAAAAAGGACCTGTCACAGCATCCTTACATCGACCATGGTGTTGCTACTGAGCTCGCAAGGCATTATATTGCGTTCCTATAGAGTTCTTGTTGCAAACTCACGACGCTTTCACAGCGCTCACAATGCATGCACTGCGCTTTCACAGCGTTCGCACTGCGCTGACGGCGTGTTGACATTTACGCAGTGACATCTCAGAGATCGCCGAACAATCTACGTGCAAACGCCACGGACGACCACGGCATTTGCACAACTACCCTTGTGCACACCAGTGGAGCTCCTATTGTGTTGTAGGAGGCGTTACTGCGCGGCTATGGTGACCCCACTGCGCTCTAATTATAACATCGAGCCACAGGGTTTGTTTTGAGCATGCTCAAGTGTCTGCTGTCGTTTGGAGTTTTATGTGATCCCACAGCATCTACTGACAATGCCACTGCGTTGCTACAGAGATGCCTGTGATCATACTATGCGCACCTCAATGTTCTGCATTTTTCTTGGACGCCGTGGGATCGCCATGAGAACGCTGCTCTGGTGTGACAGGGCCTGATAATCATAGAGTGATGTCTGTTAAAAGTCTGTTTATCATAAGTCCATGTTTGTTACTCATATGGTCATCGTAGGTTTTATGAGTGCTTGATACATCAATTGGTAGTGAGGGGAACTTACTAATGGTCACCGTACTAATGGTCACCATCAGATAAGACAGACTTTGCATCTTTTATCTGTTTCATGTCTGTTAAACCAGTGTGACTAATGCTTATTAATTTAAGTTTTGAAATAACTTAATTATTATCTGTTCCTCTGTATAAATATTTAAGCTGTGAGAAATATCACAATTCTATGCTCAGTCTAGAGCTCTGATACTAAAAAGGTTAATTTATCAAAACAAGGGTTAATTAGTCATGAAGCATTTACAGAAGTGGAATTCAATTATATGCAATAATTATTACATTAACTCTAGCTCACAACACTAGAATCCTTTTTAAGCGGCAATAAAAAAATTATCTAGTTACCACCAGAAAAAAAACTGCTCTTTTTGCATGTCTAGCATGTGAAAATGCATCAGCTCCATAAGATTGATTGACCTAGTTTCTGAACTAGAGGGTCCTGTGGCCCTGAATCGCTCGCCAGAGTCCTGGCTCATTTGGGCCAGACTGGTTAAGCAGCTGTCCTTTAAGATATTTTTAGCTCTGGTGGCCATTTTGTTCAGTGCAGCAGCATTGTTGGGCAATTTTAGTAGAGGGCATTATGAGGAACATTTCTGTGAAATCATTCTGAATATAGGCCAGTGGTAAAGGAGGAGATGACTCTAGTTTCAGCTCTGGCAGCCACTATGTACAGCAGTGCAATTTTGGTAGAGGGCATAAAATGGGGAACATTTTGGGGAAATTATTCTGAATTTTGGCCATTGGTTAAGGAAGTGTCAATTAAAGATATTTCTATTTTTAGCTCTGGTTGCCATTTTGTTCAACAGAACAGAACTGTTTGAGCAATTTTGGTAGAGGGCATTATTGGGAATCATTATATGCATCTGAAATTATTCTAAATTTGGCCAACTGGTTCAGGGTGCGATGTCATTTAAAGATTTTTCTTAGAAAAATTTATTTTTAGCTATAGCAGCCATTTTGTTTGACACACCAAAACCCTTTGTGCAATTTGGGTAGAGGGCATCATGGGGAAAATTCAAATTAAAATATTTTTAATTTTCATCTTTAGAATTCCAGTTCTTGAACAGTGAAGTTCTTGTTATAATGAAGGCTACATTGTACATCTGATCAGGGTTAGGGACTATTTGTTTGCTTTTTCAGCAAATTATTCACGGATCATAACTAGGCTTGATTCATTCAGACCATCATCAGACAGATTCCATTTCAGAAAATCAACCCTTACAGATTTAAAGAAATTTAGATGAAATTGCTCTTTTAATCTCAGCCAGCTGGCTTAGTTATTTTTTAAAATACTTCAAAACCTTCCAGAAGTAGAAACAAATTAATTACTCCATAACCACGATTGATATAATTAACTAACCTGATTTTTTCCTAATCCCTAACTCTTTGCATGCTGAATGATTTATTTTGCATGCTTCTGGTTGTCTCCAAAGATGGTGACCATTGTGCTCTACAGCTATAGTAAGGACATGCGCGGACCCAGAATTTAGTTTTGCAGAGGGGGTCCAACTCTGATTTTTTAGTTGATGAGGGGTGAGAGGATCCTAATACCACTAAAATCGGGCCATCATCCATTGGCCTGCCAGTGAAATGCCATTTAAATGGTGTTTCGCTAGCCAGCCGATGACGGCCCATTTAAGTTGAATGCTGGCTTGGTAGCCATGTGAATTTTCATGGGATCCAGACCAGTATTGCTAAGAAACCCTGAAGTTTTGTGATTTTTTCAGGGGGGGGTCAGGACCCCCTGCCTCCCCTCCCCTCTGGATCCGCGCATGTAGGATCAGTCTCATTCAGGTGAGCGATTCTGGCCCTCTTAGGCAAATCTAGTTTTTTAACAGCTTTCAGAAGTATTACTTTTTGCTAAAACTTGCTGCATCTTAGACTATTTGCAGTTTGGGAGACTCAGGAAACTTAACAACATAGCAGTACATGTTAATTCTATGAACCAAAAGCGGCTTTGAAGGCCCTGGATCGCTCACCTGAACTTTTAGCACTAGAGGTGATTTTGAAGTGGAGATGTTTTTTAAAGTTTTCTTTTATTATAAGTGTTGGGGCCATTAATTTTGTTCTGCATAGCGAACCCGTTTAAGCAATTTTGGTAGAGGGTATTGTAGGGAACAGTTTTGTGAAATTGTTTTGAATTTGGACCAGCAATTAATTCAGGAGACATTGAAGATTTTCCTTATTCCAGGTAGTTTGATCTGCCACCTGCCCATTCTTAATTAGCTCCCAGGTGGCCATTTTTTTTTAAACAGTGGGGAACATTTTTTGCAATTTTGGAAGAGGACATTAGGAGGAACACTTGTGTGAAATAATTTTAAATTTGGGCCAGTGGTGTGTGAATAAATATATACAGACGATACATGACACACGATCGATGAACTTAAGATGAAGACCGACCATTATTAAAAATCTCACATTTGAGCACTTTGTGCTTAGGTGAGCTATAAAAATGCTATAAAATGTCATAAGAAGACTAAATTCAGCAGATTGGCACAAAATGAGAAAGCCGGCTATACAGCATTTCAGCTTTTAATTAAATTACCAACTGAACCATATTAGCAACTAGTATTCAAGACTTCACAGCTAAGGTGAGAAAGGCAATTTTGAAAACCTCAAGCAATGTAATTAAAGAAGCATCTTCTTAATCAATTTGCTCAGTTGATTTTATTTGAGGAACAAAAAAATAGCAGTGTTAAACTTCAGAGAAAACAGATGTCCCCATCTTCTCAAGCCAGTCTATGCTAGAAATTTAAATTATGAAGCTGTGACCTTAGGAACATGGGTGAAATTTCATAATTTCCAAAATCCTGAACTTTAGAAATTCAAATTTTTAAACTTACAGGATGCCTACAAAAACTAATTATTTCATGTTCCAATGGTTATAATTGTGTTTAGATAATCTGAAAATTAATCGGAGAAGCTTTTATTATCTCCCTAATTCAGCATTTTGAGGCTGACTTTCTATGGAAAGTCAGCCTCAAAATCCTGAATTCAGGATTAATGTTGAAATTTTTCATCCATGTGATGTGGAAAGTGAGGCCAAGGTTAACAAAACCTGACTAAAGTAAAAGACATGCAAAGCTAAGCAATTGATGAGATATTGTATACACAAGCATTTTTTTTTACTCAAATTTGGCAGTGTACGTGTTGTTACTTTGAGTCGCCTTGAAAATGCAGTCAAGATCATGCACCAAAACCTATTCAGAATTAATGCCATCTCGCTTGAGCCTTCAATATGTATGCATACTCAACGTATGGAACTAGCTCACTCCCAAGCGTTTTATTATCAAACATGTTATCCCTACAGTAGATGTTCTAAATTTTTGAGCCCTTTAGTTGCCTGCCAAAAAGGCCTATACAAACAGTGTACTGTTTTTTTTTATTCTGATAAGCATTTTGTGACAGCTAACATTTTATTTTAGAACATTTACCATACTCTACAGTCTTGTACATTAAGCCCCAGTCCCATAGAGCTTGCGACCGCGCTGCAACCTCTCCGGGACTAAAAATGACAATCGCAGAGGTTGCAGAGGCCGTGACAAGGTTTTACAAAGGTCACAACAGGGTGGCTGATCGATTTCAGTCGTTGGCAGTCTTTTGAGCACGCCTAAAAGACTAGCCGTAACTGATTTTGATCGCTGACTAGTTGCAACACTGACCGATTTCATCATCACTGTGGCTCTGAAATTTTCAGCGACTTATCGGCAACAGGTTGCAGTGCCAGCTTCAACAAAAGGCTATCTTGCCATCCTGACATCATTGTCATCCTGACATCATTGCACCACAAGCGTTGAAAGTGTTTGCATCATGGGGCATAGACCGAGTGGCCAAAAATAACCAGCAGGACCAAAGCAGACGGTAGAAATTACTACTGAAATTCAGACTCCTGATTCTGATGATGAACCTTGGCTGTTCTAGAGACAAAGTTGACCTGGAAATGTGACAGACCCTGAAAGTGTAAGCTCAGAGCTAGAGGGTCCCAGCAGAACTATCATAGTTGCCATAACTGCAGCATCCTGTTTTATTGTAAGCGAAGCAACTGTAACTAGCTGTTGTGTTATGATGATGATGATGCCGGCATGATGACAACTTGCGCAGAAATTAATTCATTCTTTTCAAAACAATTTTTATTTTAAAAAAAGATAGTAGAACAGTCTCCAACCGTCTCCGACCAGTTGCTGTTCAGTTGCCAAAAGTCGCTGATTACTCTGAACAAGAGGGCCAAGTGGCCCTGAAGCATTCACCTGAGTTTTGTTTAAAGCTTATTATATAGGTATCTGTTGAAGGCTGATCACTTCCCTGGTGGCTATAATTTTAACAAACTTGGTAGAAGTCCAGTAGATGATGATGCTACATACCAAATATCAATGCTCCAGGCCTTGCGGTTTCAGATATGAAGATTTTTCATGTTTTCCTTATATAAGCCCAGCACCCTAGATAAGCAGCGTATTTGCGTAATCCTCAAAAAAGCAATTAAAATGAAATGTGTGCGTACCGAAAAGCAATTCTAACGATCAGTATGCAATTACATGCGATGTCATTGCGTACCATTTGGTCCATTTCGTTTCCATTTGGGTAATAAACAAATGCAAGTCGGGTATTGATTTTATTTTTACTAGCGAGTGCACAATATAACTCCAGTTTATGAATAAAATATCGGTGCCCAGTCCAGTATTTTGCGGAAAAACATTATGATGAAAGTGAAACTTTGCAAAGTGTACAAGCTCGAATGTCAACAAGGGATGAGATTTGCTTCAGGTACAACTAAATCCGCTAGTTTGATACTTTAGAAAGGCAGACGATGGGAGTGAATAAATATGCAAGCACTTTCCTGATGGCTTCATGCAATAAGAAAACGTGTAATCACAGAAAAAAACGTGGCGTAAAAAAAATATGAAAATACGCAATTGTTTTTGCAAGTACGCAATTGAGGATAACCAGGTTGTGTAAATACCCAATTGACCCAAAAGCTGATCAAGGGCGCTGTAAGCCTTTGTAAAACATGTGACCTTGGGGTGGGGCTAGTGTTGGTCCGAGGGGCATAATTTGAACAAACTTGGTAGAGGTCCACACTCTAGGGCTTGTGGTTTCAGAAAAAGATTTTTTTCATGTTTTCCCCACATAAGCCAATGTAAAATATGTGTCCCCCTGGCAGGGCCATAATTTTTTGCCCCAGGGCTATAATTTGACCAAATTTTGGAGAGGTCTACTAGGTAATGCTATAAACCAAATATCAAGCCTCTTAGCCTTGTGGTTTCAGGAAAGAAGATTTTTCATGTTTTCCATATATAAGTCTATATGTAAAACATGTGACCCCAGGGGGGGGGGGGGGTCACTTTTGGCACAAGGGGCATAATTTGAACAAACTTGGTATTACCTCTAAGGTCCAGGCTCTAGGCCTTGTGGTTTCAGACAAGAAGATATTTTCATGTTTTCCCTATGTAAAACATGTGACCCCCAAGGTGGGCCCATTTTTGGCCCCAGGGGCATAATTTAAACAAACTTGGTAGAGATCCACTAGGTGATGCTACATACCAAATATCAAGTCTCTTGGGCTTGTGGTTTCAGATAAGAAGATTTTTTCATGTTTTCCCTATATAAGCCTGTGTAAAACATGTGACCACCGTGGGGCCATTTTTGGCCCCAGTGGCATAACTTGAACAAACTTGGTAGAGGGCCACTAGTTGATGCTGCATACCAAATATCAATGCTTTAGGCCTTGTGGTTTCAGACAAGAAGATTTTTAACATTTTCCCTATGTAAAACATGTGACCCCCGGGGTGGGGCCAATTGAACAAACTTGGTAGAGGTCCACTAGTTACCAAATAGTTTCAGACAAGAAGGTTTTTCCATGGTTTCCCTAAATAAGCCTATGTAAAACATGTGAATCCCGGGGCAGGCCCATTTATTTGCCCCAGGGGCATAATTTGAACAATCTTTGTAAAGGTCCACTAGATGATACTACATACCATATATCAAGGCTCTAGGCCTTGTGGTTTTCAGACAAGAAGATTTTTAAAGTTTTTATCTCGAAAATCTATTTTTAGCCTGTCTGACCTAGATATGCAATGGACCAGAATCATTTGAACAATTATAAAAGAGGGCTGTATAAGGATCATTCTGCTAATTTGGTAAAAATCCAGCCAGTAGTTTAGGAGATGTCCTTTGAAGCAATTGTTGACAACACACGACGGACATCCAAAGATCACAATAGCTCACCATGAGCCAATAAAGTTGCAAACAAAAGCAGTCGTGGAGGTGTCCGGCTGTGATCGCAAGCTCTGTGAGACTCGGGCCTTGTAACTTGATTGGAATCACCATCCTAAATTGTGTGATTCATTATTTCAGGGAGCTGTGTGCATGTATAAATACTGCCTGAGTGTTTTACAAATGTATATTGACTTTGTGACATGTGCAAAGGGTGCAAACTCTGTGCCGAGACATCACATTTTGTTTACACAACCACTTTATTCTATTTTGGGTTCATGTATCATGAGTTATGGCCCCTTACTAACAACAAAAAAACTTAAAATTTACTGCATATCGTTGACAGTGAATGTATTTCAACCAAATATTGTATATTTACGGATATATTGCTCCTGATTTAGTGGGATTCCTTGCTATCCCTCTATATTCATCATTGGCGTAGCTCCCATTAATACGCAATTATGCAGGTGCGCAATAAAAATAGTAACATTCAAGGAGATCACCTAATGGTAAAAGTGATTTTCCATACCAAAATGAACTGCTATTAAAGAAAAGAATTTGTTCTCTCTGGGAGCAAAATTAATTCTTTCCTTTAAGAAAAGTTCCCATTTTGAATAGGGACGCAGTTGAAGAGAATCACTGTTTCATTAGGTAGTCTCCCTTTGATGTGCATAACTTTTTCAGTATTCTGGCATTGACATTTTCAAGGAGTTTTTGCCCTTGACAATGAATCAACAGATTTCAACCAATTGTGTGCATAGGTGATTGTGACAACCTTTATTACCTTGGTTGGAATAATCAAAATTTCAATTCTGTTTGTATCCTGTATTGTCAGCAATGCTTTTATTTGTAGAGATACACCTTTAGCTAAACATTATTGCTTTGAACTTATGGAACTTCATATTCATTAGTTAGTCTTAAAGAACCTCAGATGTGTACCTCAAAGGCAATTTGGATTTCCTAACATTGACATGAGCAATAAATTTACTTAAGTGGGCAGGCAGCAGGCTCAAGGGAGCACTGAAAAAAAACATTTCAATTCTTACAAACGCAAATTTATAGTGCTGCAGCAGACCCACCATATTGTGACACATGCCGGTCCCCACAGGGTAACAAGCAGCAACATATACCAAATTAAAGTTCAGAGCCTTGGGAGTTCAAAATTGCATGATGCCACTGTCAGGACTGAGGGTGAAATTTTTTACTGCCCTTCAACTGAGGGTACCCCTAATACCCTAGTCTAAAGCCATTTCTGATAAATGCATTAAATGTGCTGCAGTATATTCGTGATAATGGACAGTTTGATACAAAAGTAAACAGAAATGATAGTATTGATTAATAAAACATCAGTTCCATGTCTACAGTCACGCAAAAGGTCAACAAGTGCAAAAGTCACGAAAACATATGACATTGTAAAATATTGATGATACTGTTGATTTGTTTACCTTAATACATGTCGTAAATAAAAACTGGCCAATCAACATAACATTTTATTCAATTGGCTTGTAAATAATCGTCAGTGTAGGTTATAGTTCACTTGGAAATAAAAATAATACGGCAACTTAGTTGTGAAAAAGCTACAAATTTCAATCTTGATTTTAGCAACTTTTTGATAAAAATAACACTGATTTTGTGCAAATGAGTCAATAAATATTATAAAAGGAAAATATTATTGGTTTTTGACTGATTGATTAATTGACTGATTGATTGATTGATCAATTTGGTTTTGCTATCAAATTATCCCAGCCGTTTATATTGGGTTTTCTGTAATTTAAATTGTCGACCAACAATTATTATTAAATTAAATGATCTACAACCCAGTAATTGAATTCTCCACCTTCAAGATATGATGGTTATCTTAATGAAATTAACATTCTGCTAGATCTTTGTATAACTGTAAATACAATGTTAACATTAAAATCAGACTTAGCAGTGCACAGCATATTCTAGCAGGAAAATACTGACAGGGTGTTCCCAGCATTCAAACTTGTAGACAAAGCATGAAATATCCTGTCCACTTCAAATGGTGGAGCGATAAAAAATACTTAACTATCCTGATATTCTAATACAAGACATTGGTCAGTTGTGGTACTTGATTGTATCTATTCTGAACTTTGCACCCTTACTTACATTGCAAGACGGAAGATCTACCTCTTCTACAGTCTAGTTCTTGGGATGATTTCCTCGCCCTAGTTATGCTCCCATTGAAACAGGCTTGGGTTTTATTTCTAAAACTGCACGAATATCTAGCTGATGTTAGCTACAAACTGGTTATATTTCAAAACATTGCCTCACTCTTTCAGTGAAACAACAATGAAACAACAAATGACTTAAATCAGCGATAACATAATTATTTGTTTGATTCAAAATTACAAGAACATAAGGAATAAAAGGACTGACACTAAAGGGAAATGCCTAAGCAAGGTGGTTTCTTCAAAGACCTGTTACAGCCAAGTACTTTTTGACATTTCATGATAATGTATTAGTTGCCAGAAAAAAAGACACAAAAAAGGAGTAATTTAGTATTTATCATTCAGACACACATGCAATTTGGAAGAGGTTTGATAATGATGTGAAAAGAAAGACTAATATGTTTGAAGGAATATTCATAGATCCCTTCGACATTGACAATCCATGCCACTAAAAGCTACTACGACTCACTTCCCAAGTCTGACATTAAAGTAATAACAGAAATGCAAAAGACAGTCTGCATCCAATTCAACAGAGTAACAATCAGCGGAGAAGTAATGTATTTAAAGTAAGAAAAGAGGCAAATAACAGGAATCGATACAATCAAGTACCACACTTGACTAAGGATACCACATGGGAGAGTAACAAAAATACAATAAACATCAACAACAAGAGCCAAGAGGTCAGTCCTTTCCCAGCAGGTGACCAGAAGGCAGCAATGAACAGACGCAAATTTAAGCATGAGAAACACAAAACACAAAAACACAAATGATCCACAAAAGAAGTACCGTCTTCAGGAACGGCTAGTAAAAATATTTTACTGGGCAGCTTAAACCGGTTTCACGGCACCAAGACTTTTTGCAAATAACTTTTTTTGAACAAGCGCCTATTCCTGTTTGACCAATCATTGCATGTACATTTTTCGACTACATGATAAGCTAGAAAGTTAACAGGATAACAAAATTGTTCAGTACAGTCTGCATCATTTTTTCTCAAATTTAAAGTAGTCAACATGTACAAAGAGAACAGCCTCCAACTTCAGACAGGTAGAAATTGGCGATACAAATACATCCCATAAAATTTATATCCAAGCTGAAATCCCTATACCAAAAGAATGAAGAATTAAAGGCTTTTAAGCAAGGGAAGAAAACAAAGTGAATGTAGCATACTATACTAACTACACGTATATACATGTGATATAGACAAAGCTGATGAAGTAATGAATGGTGGGAAACTGTATACCTCAGTAGCTGACTGAATGATTAGGCCTTTGCCATTACAAAGCATAACACAGAAGATCTACGCCTGCAATCAAACTGGGAAGAATCAGACACACAAAATTAATGATCCTCCATGCAGCGATTGCATCAAAAAATGGTGTCAGTAAGATCATTGTAAACAGTCCAGATGGTGACACAGTGTTGTTAATTGACTTTGTTGTTTCCCTTTGGTGATACATTACATAAGTAAGGAAGCCTCTTTGCGAGCTTGGTGTTTTTAAAACAGCAGAATCTAGGCTGAAGATTTGGTCAGTAACATTTATCTAAGTTCCACATTGGCTTCATCTATAGTCTGTTCTAAGGCAGTTGTTCTGCTTTTGTTTATTCATTGTTTGTTGTTGCTCCCATTGTTTGTGGGTGTGTATTGTTAGATGCTTGTTTTGTTTTGCAGTAGCTTTTTGTTCTTTCTAGTTTTGGTTTCATCTCGCTGGGGAAGAGAGAGCTTGGTGCTTTGGTGTGTTCTGAATTTCGTGTCGCTAGTGTTATTTGGATCTTCCTGGTCGTGCCATGGGTGGGTCTGTTGTATATAGTTGTGGCATTTCCTGGTCATACTCACTTACCTGTTGGTTTTCCTGTTGCATCACAGGCCAAATATTTTTGCGAGTTAGATATTCGTTTTTATGATGAACAGGAACACATGTCGATCTGAAACGTTTAATTCCTGTGCATGAGCCCTTTCACAAGACCTCAGAACAACAGAAAATATTGACGTTTTCTATCGTTTGACTAGCTGTGACACTTGCACTGTCTTTTATGGAACAGGAAAGAAAATAGCACATAAAGTGATGTGCAGAATACCGAAATAGTTCAACAACTATGTGAACAACTTGCCAGCACTTAATTTGCAGAGTTACTGTATGATAAAAAGCAATGCAATTCACTTAATGAAATCAGATGTGAGGAAGGGATGAAGAATGTACCACCAGAACGCTACCACCGAACAGATAGCAGCTTAACACTGCATGTTACGAGTTGTTTTTATCAGTTACATGTACTTATCTTGAAGACTTGTGGATTGTCTTGCAACTGCAGAGTTTGGATATGAATCTTATGAGGAAGCACATGGCAGAATTGTATTGAGACCGCTAATGATGAGCCAGACCGCTACACCACACAAGTTGTTGAATGATTTATTATGTAAATTTTCCAATGTGAGTATGCTCTTCTTTCTGTAATGAACAGCTTTGTACAACCTTGTGTTTGTGCAATGTAGGAGTGCCACGGGAAGGTAAACTGTCTGAATATTTCCTCTATTTTGTCTTGTGAGGATGTTGCCAAACGGACGCTGAATCTGATAAATCTGTGAGAACGTTACGCCGTGACGCATAAACATTGGCTCGTTTTATTGGAACCAGTCATTCAAATGTCATATATATTAACTGAGTAGGTCACTGTGAATTTTTGACAAACGTCTGACATTCATAAAATATAGTATACATGTATGCCATGTGTTTTCGTGGATGATGGACTTGATGAACTTTCATGGTCAATGAAATATGATATCTCTTTACAGAAAAGAAATAATTTAATACTTGCCTGACACACATTGATATACTTTATGTAACAGTTGAGTCAACATCTACAGCAGCACCTGTAGCTAACACCTCTAAATTCTAATTTGATTGGCTGGTTTGAATTACTGCCAACAAATTGCAATCGAAAACACTGTTCTTAGCGATTTTTATCTGCTTTCCTCGATTGTTAAGTATCCGGTATGATACTAGTTTGACCTTCTTCAGCTGCAGGTATCCTGAGACAAATACTGATGACCTTAAGTCAATATACGAGTACATATTGAATGACCAGTTTGATCAATACAGAATAATGAATCTTCAAAAGGTGTACAATACATGTACATATGTGTATATGATGTGTATATTTGGGACTCATGATCTATGACATGAGAAAATCCACAGACACTTGGGGTCAGTCAGTTACCTATATAAGAGTGACTAGACACTCCATTTTTCAGCCACATAGGTATGTCGGGGCTGATATCACGTGACTTACACCTGGCGCGCCTTTCATCGTATACACACAAAATGGCGACGCAGCTTGAGAAACCGCTGCGTTTATAGGTACATTGAAGAGCGTACTTCGTAATAAATATCGCTCATTGCTACATTTGTTTATAGCAATCGAAAACAGATATGTGAAATATTTATAAATTATGTGTTTCTGCAATGTTACGACTAATCCTATGGAGTTATGACCGTGTAAACATTTTGATTTTATGAATTTTGCGGAATTCCACAAAAATGGCTTCGAAAATACCTGTTTCACTGCGACGAACAAAGCTTTACACACGGCTATGTCTGTGTCTCTTTTTAACAGCTTTCATAATCTAAGATGCCTTATGATTCATAATTCATCCAAATTATACTATTTCGGTGTTTGTAAAGGTGTTAAAAGTTTTGGTGAACAATAGAGTAATTACACTGTGTATTGCAAAACCGTCACGATGGCGAATCGTGTAGATAAATGATATCGATTCCCCCTCGTTTACCTGTGTAAGAAGCACGACAGAGCAATTTGAGTTGAGTATTGGTGTTTCCTTGGAGTTTCCAGTCACTCTTATATAGGTCACTGGGTCAGTAGAGAAAAACAATCCCCCATTGATATCATCGTGAGCAAAATGCATCTTTTTCAAATGTTTTCCATACGTTCTAGGTAATTTTTTCTAACACCTGTATAACCTCAAGCATATGTAAATACATGTGTATGTCATATTTTAAATGAAAAAATGCAAGAATGCAAAAGTTAATGGGGGATGTTAATGCAACAAATACTTTTAATTTGGAATTTTTCGCTAGCCTTTTATTTTCACGTGAAAATAAAACCCTCCAAAAATGGCAAACTCACTCTGTCGAATACTGATGTAGGTTAATCATGCCCTAGTTATGAATTTTTAAAGTGGCAAATATGTCATTAAATGTTTCTGAATTTTCAGTAAGAATGGCAAAATGCAAGTATTAACCCATGATAACAATTGCCGCCTACTTTCTCATCTGCTTATGTACCTTGGTAGCCTATAGACCCAGATCAGGGCTCATAATGATTGCTTCCATGTAAAAGGTATTATTGAGTGCAGCAAACAATAAGGGATAACCCTCTCTTGGCTGATAGTCTGTATAACATTATCTTTGTCAGAACAAATTCTTGCATACATTAAAAAAATGTCCCAATAAAATCTAATTCTAATATTTTGATACAGCTCAACTGCAAGATGCATATGTGAGAAGAATAAACTGCAAGGTGTGTATGTTAAAAGAATAAACTGCAAGACAATAACATATGTGAGAAGAATAAACTGCAAGGTGTGTATGTTAAAAGAATAAACTGCAAGACAATAACATATGTGAGAAGAATAAACTGCAAGATGTGTATGTGAGAAGAATCAACAGCAAGATGTGTATGTTTGTTTTGATTCATTACATCCCAGTCAATAATTTTTCAAACATGTCAGGACAGGTCTTCCTGGGTTGAACCAGTACTAAGCAGCAGCTATAGTGTTCTGCTCAAAAACACAACACATAACTCAATCGGATTAGACAGGAACTAGCAACCCTCCAACCCCCAGTCTTACACTCTACCAACTGAGCCATAGCATATGTGTGTATGTGATAAGAATCAACTGCTAGATGTGTATGTGACATAAACCAACTACAAGATGTGTATGTGACATAAACCAACTACAAGATGTGTATGTGAAATAAACCAACTACAAGATGTGTATGTGACATAAACCAACTACAAGATGTGTATGTGACATAAACCAACTACAAGATGTGTATGTGAAATAAACCAACTACAAGATGTGTATGTGACAAGAATAAACTGCAAGATGTGTAAGCGAAAAGAATCAACTGCAAGATGTGTATGTGACAATTAAGAGTCAACTGTAAGTAAGTAAGTAAGTAAGTAAGTAAGTAAGTAAGTAAGTAAGTAAGTAAGTAAGTAAAGTCTTTATTTAAAGAGGGTGACAATATTTAGTAGAACAACTAATCTTCCATGAGGCCCTCAACGTAAGATGTGAATGTGACAAGAATCAACTGCAAGATGTGTAGGTGACAAGAATCAACTGCAAGATGCATATGTTACAAGAATCAACTGAAAGATGTGTATGTTACAAGAATCAACTGAAAGATGTGTATGTAATAAGAATCAACTGAAAGATGTGTATGTAATAAGAATCAACTGCAATATATGTGTGTGATAATAATCAACTGCAAGATGTTTATGTAACAAGAATCAACTGCAATATATGTGTGTGATAATAATCAACTGCAAGATGTGTATGTAACAAGAATCAACTGCAATATATGTGTGTGATAATAATCAACTGCAAGATGTGTATGTAACATGAATCAACTGAAATATATGTGTGTGATAATAATCAACTGCAAGATGTGTATGTAACAAGAATCAACTGCAATATATGTGAATGTGATAAGAATCAACTGCAAGATGTGTTTGTGATATTAGAATCAACTGCAAGATGTGTTTGTGATATTAGAATCAACTGCAAGATGTGTATGTGACAAGAATCAACTGCAAGATCTGCATGTGACAAGAAACAACTGCAATATGTGTGTGTGATAATAATCAACTGCAAGATGTGTTACTGCAATGTGTGTGCGTGTGTGCATGCGTGTGTGTGCATGCACGTGTGCGTGTGTGTGTGTGATAAAAATCAACTGCAAGATGTGTAATTGTGACAAAAATCAACTGCAAAATGTGTAAGTGATAAGAACTAACTGCAAGATGTGTATGTGACAAGAATAAAATGCATGTGACAAGAATTAACTCCAAGATGTGTAAGTTATTAGAATCAACTGCAAGACGTGTATATGACAAGCGTCAACTGTAAGGTGTGTGACAAAAATCTACTGCAAGATGTATATGTGACAAGAATCAACTGCAAGATGGGTATGTGACAATAATCAACTGAAAGATGTGTATGTGACAAGAATCAACTGAAAGATGTGCATGTGACAAGAATCAAACTGCAAGATGTGTATGTGACTAGAATAAATTGCAAAATGTGTAAGTGATAAGAATAAACTGCAAGATGTGTGATTGTGACAAGAATAAACTGCAAACTGTTTAAGTGATAACAATGAACTGAAAGATGTGTATGTGATAAGAATCAATCGTAAGAATGTATATGCGATAAGAATCAACTGCAAGATGTGTGTGTGTGTGTGTGATAAGAATCAACTGCAATTTTTGTGTATGTGACAAGAATTAACTACAAGATATATTAGTGATAAGAATCAACTGCAAGATAAGTATGTGACAAGAATAAACTGCAAGATGTGTATGTGACAAGAATAAACTGCAAGATGTGCATGTGACAAAAATAAACTGAAAGCTGTGTATATGAAAGAGTCAACTGTAAGATATGTATATGACAAGAATCTACTGCAATATGTATAGGTGACAAGAATCAACTGCAAGATGTGTATGTGACAAGAATCAACTGCAAAATGTGTAAGTGATAAAAATCAACTGCAAGATGTGTATGCTAAGAATCAACTGCAAGATGTGTATGCTAAGAATCAACTGCAAGATGTGTATGCTAAGAATCAACTGCAAGATGTGTGTGCTAAGAATCAACTGCAAGATGTGTGTGCTAAGAATCAACTGCAAGATGTGTGTGCTAAGAATCAACTGCAAGATGTGTATGCTAAGAATCAACTACAAGATATGTATGTGACGCGAATCAACTGCAAGATGTGTATGTGACAAAAATCATTTGCAAGATGTGTTTGTGACAAAAATCAACTGACAAAACAATAGTTCTACAGAACTAGTCTGGTCTGAGTCTGCACTGTATGTCTAGGTCTTTTTGGCAGGCAATTAGTGTTCACAATTTTAGAACTCTCACTTGGTGACACTTACAAGAACTGTGACATTTATATCAGTTTTTACACTGGTGATAGTGCTTGATCGCTATGGACAGACTATATTCTTAGAGGACTACAAGTTGGGCTTTCACAAAAAGCTATTATCACAAAAATCGGCCCTATTTGTAAATGGCAATTAATGCACTAATGGGTGTGTACATGTATTTGAATAAATACAGTAGTTCAAGTTGTCTGACTTTAGAAGTGTGGCAACCCTTTCCCTCTAAAGACCAATTCCAGCATTATGAATACTGATAGCCTGACTTATTATTAGTTAAATCATGCATGTATATTGATTTCTGCTAATATTCATCTGAGCCAATTATGCATGATGAAGTATTGGAATTTATGCCACCATATTACTGACTAAAGCCCTATTAAAGTAAAGAATCTTGACTCTCTGGGTCTGCAACAAATTCAGGCAAAAACCAGCCTGCACAGCTAAAGTGACTGATATTCATGTGCGGATCCAGAAAATTTTGTCAGAGGGGGTCCAACCTTTGACGCTGTTTTTCTTTAGTAGGATCCGAGACCACTATGAGCCGGTCATCATCGGCCCACCAGCTAACGCCATTTAAATGGTGTTTCGCTGGCATGCCGATGACAACCCATCATTTAATGCTTTTTCCAGGGGGGGTACTGATTGCTTAGTCCCTGTGGAAACCCATATAACTTGTGATTTTCCAGGGAGATCCGGACCCCCTGTCCCCCCCTCTGGATCCGCACTTGGTGTATTAAAATTTGGCAATAAAATATGTTTAAACTATCTGCACTTGGGGGCCAAGCCCCCATAACAAAACAAAATATTTTAGTCCCCCCCCCACACCTGAGCCCAGATGCAGCATTCAATGAGCCAGACAATGCTATGGAGATACTACAGCTGTATCCATAATCCTGGAATATGAAAGGTAACCAATACCTCAAACTAATAACTTGGATAAACAAAAGGATGATTGGAAGTCAGGATTGTTTATAATTGACCAACAGATGGAAAAAAGCTACAAGTTTTACCCTCTCTCTACCTGGAAATAGACTGATGGAAGGTGATTCACATTAGAAATTTATAGAACCGAAGTTACAACAAGTATAAGCTTTTCAAAAAAGCTTGCCATCTTTCAGCAGAGGCCATTTGAAAGCAGTTTCAAATGAAAGTGATGAATGACACAACCACCTCATCACCATCTTCACAAGGTTTGCAACTTAGCTTGCAGAAATGATGATGAGCAGGGTCTGTCACATACAGGTACTGTAATTTTCACATAAAGGGCTATCTCATGCCTCACCACTTAGCTGGTGCTAGCATACAGGTTGCATTGACAAATAGAGTATAGATGCAGATGATATGTCACAGAATGAGGCATTTCATCAAGATTTGCTTCGTTATTTTCAGTGATAGAACTCCTAGGTAGTTTGAGAATGATAACCTGTGGTCCATAAGAATATATAATGGACTGTCCCAACATACTGTATCAAGGTGAATGGAAGAACATTCTGTGTAGAAAGGGTTCACACAAAAATATGACTTCTTAGAAAATGTTTTGTTTTTACTCTGCCTGCTAGCGGCAAATGTTGTCATCTGCTGATGATCTTTAAAACAGTAAATTGGACCCAGATCAGACCCAACAGAAGGATCTGGGTCCAAGCTGTTTGACACTCTGCACAGGTTCAGATAAACAAAAACTTTAGCATAAAATTGTAAATATTTTCTTTACCATCAGTTTTAACATATGTTTTGGGTGGTCAATAATGTCATGATCTAAAAAAAAAGCCTATGGAGTAAAGGGTCAACTAAAGGCCTGACTCTGATTTTATTCTGAAAGGAGTCATGTTGAAAAATATCTGCAGACGACAAAAAAGATCATGAAAAGTTACCCAGCATGCAGAAAGTTAAAGGCAATGTTAGCAGAGCCAGGTGTGCAGTTGTTTCAATGTAAACAAAGTAGTAAATACATTGGAATCGAGAGTTACCGAGTTCGGGAAAGCTTGTAAAGACATTAAAACTTTAGCAGAAGCTGTCAAAGCGCTGACAAATGATGTAAATGGTCTAAAACGAAAGAGATTGGCAGATGATTCAGAACAAAAACAGGAGGCACAAGAGGGACCCTCAGCTTCAAAACAGGCAAATCAAGTGCATGACGTTTCCGACTCAGAGCAGGAAAGTGACAGCGACTGTGGGCTTGATGACTTTATGCAAGATGCAGAACCTCAACAAGATGAGGCACAAGATGGTTTCGAGGACCTAGAAGAATTCTTCGTTGCACAAGATGGAGTGGGAGACGCCATTCCAGATCAGTTAGCAACCATTACAAACAGAGCTTTAAGAGGGAAAAAAACAGAAAAAAGAGGGGGATAAATTAACAAGTTTGAAGGAGAAACATATGAGACCGAGCAACGTTACAAACATGGAGGTTCCTCAGGCAGATACTTTTCTTTGGCATCAGCTTAAAAGACAGGTCAGAGCTGTTGATTTTCAGATGCAGAAAGCTAATAACAATTACTCGCAAGCGTTAACACCAATCATGAAAGCAATGGTTTGCCTGAAGGAGAAAGAATATGACAAAGTTGCAGAATACATGAAAGATGCTTACAAGATGTTATGTATGTTTGTGAAGTACAACATAGCAGGAAGGAGAGAAAGAATAATAAGTGAGCTTACTCCCAAGTTCAAAGCCCTATGTAAGAATGAAGCGACAGGTTCATGCCTTTTTGGGGACAATTTCAGTGAAGCAGTGAAGAAACTGGAAGGTTCCAAAGCCAACTTAACAGGAAATTTTTTGCAAAAAAGGGGGGGGGAACCAAAGATACCAGCACCAATCAAAAAACTACAACAAGGGCTATCCAGCCAACAATCCCCACTACCAAAGGTCTGCTCCCCAGGGTCAGAGGTTCGACAGGAAGGCTTCCTTCAAAAGGAAGAGCAACGGCAACGGATACCAAAACCAGTCGAGGAAATAAGTAGGTAACAGCTTACCTTTTCAGCTCATTAACACGCCTGATAACTTTAGTGCTGGCAAAATGAAACTTTATATAGATAAATGGGTCCAACTAACTTCTGATAAATGGATCCTTCAAACCATATCAGGCTATAAGGTTGAATTTGATAGTTTGCCATACCAAACATCAATTCCTAACCTTTAACATTCAATGAAGCTGATCAGGTCAAAATCATTGCTGAAATTGACAGATTTTTAAATGCAGATATCATTGAGAAAGTACTTACCCAGGACAGGGATGAATATATTTCAAACATCTTTTTTAGGCCTAAGAAAGACGGGAACACTAGAATTATTCTAAACTTAAAAAGTTTAAACAAAAATCATATGGAAAAAATACATTTTAAAATGGAAAGTTTGAACTGCGCAGTTTCTGCAATGAGGAAAAACTGTTGGTTTGGTTCGGTGGACCTCAGTGAGGCATTTTACTCCATTCCCGTTGAGAGCTCAAATAGGAAATTCTTTCAGTTCTTTCACAATGGCACTAAATACCAATTTAAATCGTTGATTACGGGATTTACGGACTCACCGAGAGTGTTTACTAAAGTTCTTAAACCGGTATTCGCATCATTAAGGGCTAAGGGTCACATTAGTACAGCCTACACGGACGATTCTTGCCTTCAAGGAAACGATTATGACAGTTGCTTGTTAAACATTCATGATACCGTGGCACTTATGGATTCTTTAGGATTGACTGTACATCCTTATAAATCGGTTCTTATTCCTTGTCAACAAATCATATTTCTTGGGTTTATTCTGTGCTCAATTACTATGACAATCAAACCGACTATTGAGAAATGTCAAAAAGTTATTGAATTAGGGCAACTGATTCTTAGTCAGAAAAGAGTTACAATTCGTGTGTTTGCAAAACTTATCGGTATACTAGTGGCTCTTGAACAAGGGGTTGAATTTGCCCCATTGTACTATAAGCCCTTGGAAAAAGTCAAAGACCAACAATTAAGGATCCATTGCGGTAATTTTGATAGTTTTATGAACATACCAAAACATATTTTCCCTACAATTAACTGGTGGATTTTAAATATTTCATCAAGTTATAAGAAAATATCACATGGTCCTCCTGAGCTGGTTTTGTATTCTGACTCGTCGTCAAAGGCTTGGGGCGCGTTTGACAAGACCAATAACATCCGAACAGGGGGAGAATGGTCTGCTTCTGAACAAGAACAGCACATAAATATTTTGGAGTTAAAGGCCTGTCTGTTAACACTTCAGTCATTTTGTAAAAACATTACTTCGAAACATGTCAGAGTTTACATGGACAATACTGTAAGCTGTGCATATGTTTCTAAGTTTGGTGGTAAATGTTCAGAATTAGATACCATTGCCCGGGAAATCTGGTTTTGGTGCATTGAACGAAAGATTCATGTTTCCGCAGCGCATGTACCGGGAGCTTCTAATTGTGAAGCCGACGAAGAATCAAGGACTATAAATACAGATACTGAATGGTCATTAACATCAGATATATTTTCTGAAATTAAACAAGTATTTCCAGACATTACAGTTGACCTTTTTGCGTCAAGACTAAATAACCAGATGGAGAGTTATGTCTCGCGTAGACCAGATCCGAATGCATATGCTATAGATGCTTTCACTCTTACATGGGCTGACAAGTTGTTCTTTATTTTTCCTCCTTTCAGTTTGTTAGGAAGAGTCCTACAAAAAGTACACTCAGACAGAACAGAAGCAGTACTAGTAGCACCTATTTGGCCAAGGCAGGCGTGGTGGCCAAGTCTTCTAACATTAATAGCGGGTCAATGTTTCCGACTACCAAATGTACAAAAAATACTTTATCTACCGCAAGACCCGGAAAGACGGTACCACTTAAAAAAGATGACCCTTGCTGTTTTTCGCTTATCAGGAGGAAGTTGCGGGAGAAAGGAAATCCAAGGAAAATGAGGGACATTATCCTCCAATCATGGAGAGCTTCAACAAAAGCCCAATATGATGGCTTCATTAGCAGATGGATTAAGTTCTGTAAAGCGGGAAAAACTGATCCCTTTCAACCCAACATCAATGAAGTATTAACGTTTCTTACAAAACTGTTTGAACAAGGTCTACAGTATAGGTCATTAGGCGTTGCACGTTCTGCACTAAGTACTTTTCTGAAGATTTGCAGTAACATTGATATAAATTCATATGCTGAGGTTACAAGGTTTATGAAAGGGGTGTTTAATTCTAGGCCAGCATTGCCAAGGTTAAACGTCTCATGGGATGTTAGTATTGTACTGAATTATTTGGAGTCAATGTCTGATGTGTCATTATTTCAATTATCATGTAAACTTTCAATGCTTTTTCTTTTATTATCTGCTCAAAGATGTCAGACACTTCATCTTATTGAACTTCCTGATATAAGATTTCTAAATAATTGTGTTTACATTGCTCCATCTCATGTGCTGAAACAGACTAGACCAGGGAAACACTTAGAGACTTTGTGTTTTAAGAAATACGATAAAGACAAAAAACTTTGTTTGGTGAGAGTACTTTCTGAATACATCAAACGGACCAAAGAATTAAGATCTACAACTAAGTTGCTTATTAGCACAATCAAACCTTTTGGTGCAGCTTCAAAAAGTACAGTATCACGATGGGTTAAAGTTGTCATGGGCAAGGCTGGTATTGACATTACATTCAAACCACACAGCACCCAGTCTGCTTCCTCATCAAAAGCAAGTATGCATGGGATTCCCATGAGTACCATTATGAAAACAGCAGGCTGGTCTAATGCAAAAGTTTTTGCAAACTTCTATGAAAAGCCCATTCAACAAGTGACATCAGCACAAGATGCAATTCTTTCTGTATAGTGGTTCATTTATATGTCATACAAGTACATGTATTATTGATTCTTATAATCATTAGCAGAATATACCCATAATCATTCAGTTATTGTAATAGCAGTTTGTTTTAACATTGTTAACATATATGAAGAACCATCTCTAAAATCTCTGTTAGGGCCCATTTGGGAGTTGTGCGGGAGATGAAATTTACAAATTAAACGAGACTTACCTTGGAAGGAGGGAAGGTGAAGTTTAGTTGTAATTTCATCGACCACGAACTCCCAAAGGGGCACTAACACCCACCCTCCCATTCCCTGAGGGTATGGTTCTTCATAATGTTGGTAAACACCCTGTTCTTAATTAAGTACAGGGTGTTTACCTTTCTATAAATACTGAGGAGATTCTGGAAGCGGTGGCTGTATCACCTCTCTGTTAGTGCCCCTTTGGGAGTTCGTGGTCGATGAAATTACAACTAAACTTCACCTTCCCTCCTTCGAAGGTAAGTCTCGTTTAATTTGTAAATTCCACTTTCACCCACCATATTCAACCTAGTAAACACAATGTGCACACAACTTTTTTGAAATTGAAAACAGTGTAGATCCAGATCAGCTGGCTTTAATGAAGCCAGCTGATCAGGATACCACACTGTTTTCAGGGGTGTAGCTAGTCTCAATTTCAAAGTACACACTTGTGGAACAGGCTCAGAATGCATGCCAAAAAGGAACATATACAAAAGTGTAGAGCCAGATGAGACGCCGCAAAATGTGGCGTCTCATCAGGGTCTGCGCTGTTTGACAAGATAAACACACTCTTCGTAATGGTATATATAGATATGATCAGGCCCTCATCCAATCAAAGGGTGCCTTTGAGGAGGTGATACCAACATCATAACAAATTCTGTTTTGTTTGTTTGTTTTGTTGCTTTACATCCCAAGTCAACAGCTATGGTCATGGCGGTGGTCATGGCGGTGGTCATGGCGGGACGGTCAGTTCACCTAACCAAACTTTTTCCTGGGCAAGCTTGAACAAGCACCCTTACAGAAAAGCTATCTTTGTGTGAATATCTGATGAATATGCTGCGAATATTCTGCAAATTGCATTGTTAACAGTAGTTGTTCGCTATATATTCACTTCTTGTCGCGAATACCCAGCAAACAAAGTTGGTCTGACAAAAAAGTGATCACTGAATGTTTGCAGCTTGTCATATAATTGCTGCATATTCGCAGCAAACACTTAAAAAATTTTCAAGCACAAGGTATTATTCGCCCGGTATTCGCAATAAGAACTTAGTTCTGGATACTTGTCGCTGTAAATTCGTTACAGTGACTTTAACTTTTTATGTATTTGCGGAGTGTTCATCTAAGGAACTTCAACTCTTATATAGCTCTCAATCTAAAGATCTTTTTTTTACTGGGGAGATAGATTCAAAATTATCTCCCCTTAAAACTCTTCAATTAAATGGCTGTGATAATTGCCAGGATGCAAAAATGACAACATGTTGAGAAGTCTTTTTACGGTATGTAATCTCTTCTCATGTGTTTTTCTGTTTCTATGATGTTTGAGTTTGCACCCTTACTTACTTTGATACCTTTTGATTGTTCTCGAATGGTGTTGCTTGCTGAGGTCAGTGCAAAATGGATAAATTTTGACTATTTGAGTTTAATAAGCTTTGACTTTTGTAAATCATTGATTGCTGCTTGCTCGCAGGATATTCGCAATTATTGTTCGCCACATAATCACAACAGTTATTTTTACTTTTTATTAAAATGTTTTCAGAATATTCCCAGAAAGAACGCTGGATATTCGCTGCATATTTAATTTACGTATTTAAATGCATGTTCGTCCATTATTCGCAGAATGTTTGCAGGATATTCGCCGCATATTTAATTTGCTGTCTTGTAAGGGGAGTTAACCAGTAATTCTTTCATACTTTCGCTTGTAACTGACAACAACCCTTCTTGAATGAATCAGCGGAAGGGAGGAGAATGACCGTAGAAATTATTTCATGATCAATCTCCATGAAAGTATGGGACCGGACTGGGATCGAACTCACGACCCCTGGATCTGCAGTCAGACACGCATCTGTTGCCAGACACGTTACCGTCTGCGCTACACGGCCCGATTAACAAATTCTGTCAAAATATGATTAAGAGAGATTAATATTGGTTCTACGTACACTTTTTGTACATATTATATCAAGAATCAATCAGCTTTGTAATAGAATCTTCACATATTTTTGGTCCAAATGTATAATGCAAATGCATTTTTGCGTATGCCTAGCTACGCCCCTGGTTTTTCATATAAATGAATCCATAACAATAACCTCAGCAAATGACAATAGCAGGCAAAGAGTTAAGGTATCAGAATAATAGGGAATTAAGGTATGCTCATTGCCTGTAGAATGTACATGAAAACAAGCCAATCTGCTGTCAAAATAAACTGATATATCCATGTATCTTCCATCAGCATTTAGCCCCCCTGTAGGTCAAACCAACATATCTATGTCTCTATACTACAGAGCTAATGGCTAATTATTACTTCAAGGCATGTTTTGGACAAAAGTAATTGCAATAAAAGTTCCTGGAAGCTTCAACATCATTTTGCCTGATTGTGTTTCACCTGTTTTGGGTTGTATTGCCATAATATAGGAAAAGCTAGTGGCAAGGCATATCTTATATAAATATTACATTCCCTGCGCGGGTGATAGTCGAAAATATCATCCCGAGGAATGTGATTATCAACCGAGGCGCAGCCGAGGTTGATAATCATATTTCGAGGGATGATATTTTCGACTATCACCCTAGCAGGAAATGTAATATTTATTCTATTATACTGAACAGAACATAAGATCCCTTATTTTCTGAAGTACCTCTCTTACTCAATAGACCTATAATGGTGAGGGAAGATCCAAAGGGAAAATAATGAACAGCCTTTTATCTATATGCTTGAATGAAATTAAATCTTTCACAAAAATGGTTCCTCTGCTCTACCTGACCGCTGACGTTCCGTTAACAAATTACGTCATAAAAGCTGATGACGTCAAACTTTATACCAAGCAGCGTCATTTTTAAAGGAGATACTGTGCATGAGGCTGTTTCGATGCAAAATAGAACAGTTCGCCTAATCCGCTTCAATTTGGTCTCAATGTGTTCCTAATGAGCGCAGTGGCTCAGTGGTAGAGTGCTTGACTCGAGACCGAAGGGTAGCGGGTTCGAGCCTCACAGGCGTCACTGCGTTGTGGTCCTTGAGCAAGACACATTTATCCTAGCTTAGTACTGGATAAACCCAGGAAGAACCGTCCCGCATAACTGAAAGATTGTTGAGTGGACGTAAAGAATCAAATCAAACAAACAAAACAAAATCAATGTGTTCCTCTCGTCCTAACTAAGAAAAAGTGTACCCACACTTTATGTTTCTGACCATAAACAACGAAGTTATTTGGAGTTTAAAGTCGCCAATCATGCATAATGTCCGCCATTGCTGTTGAACGTCTCCTGAAGTGAACAAACCGTACGCGCATTGGCGTTGCGCATCATGTGACCGCTCTGTTTTGTTTGATTTGATTCTTTACGTCCACTCAACAATCTTTCAGTTATGCGGGACAGGTCTTCCTGGGTGGAACCAGTACTAAGCTAGGATAAATGTGTCTTGCTCAAGGACCACAACGCAGTGACGCCGGTGAGGCTCGATCCCGCGGCCCTTCGGTCTCGAGTCAAGCACTCTACCACTGAGCCACTGCGTTCCCTAGCCGCCCTGATATTTTATAATATCACCCGCTGCTATGGCAAACACGTGGCAGCATTCGCCGTCGCTGTAGCAACGGGTGATATTATAAAATATCAGTCGTTCGTCTATGGAAGTTTCGTATGGGGAATTCATGTGAGGTATAATAATACGGCATACATTTGTACCTACATGGCTCTTGGCAAGGTATACATGTATATGGCTGGTGACATGACTGATGGCAAGGCATACCTGCATGGCTCTTGGCAAGGTATACCTGTGTGTATCACTTGTGGCTAGGCATATAGATGTGGCTGATGGATAAGCAAACCAGTATGGCTGGCAGAAAGGCATACCTGTATGTGGCTGGTGACAAGTCATCTGTATGACTGATGGCAAGGCATATCTGCATGGCTCTTGGCAAGGTATTCCTTTATCTAGGCATATCTATGTGGCTGATGGATAAGCAAACCAGTATGGCTGGCAGCAAGGCATACCTGTATGTGGCTGGTGACAAGTCATCTGTATCACTGATGGCAAGGAATATCTGCATGGCTCTTGGCAAGGTATACCTGTATGTATCACTTGTGGCAGACATGTCTATTTGGCTGATGGAAAAACAAACCAGCATGGCTGGCAGCAAGGTATGCATGGTATACCTGTATGTGGCTGGTGACAAGTTGTATCTATATGACTGGTGGCAAGACAAATGGCTCTTGGCAAGACAAACCTTTATTTGGCTGGTGGCAAGTTATATCTAAAATGTATCTGACTCACAACGGGTGGCAAGGCATAATAATGTATGGTTAGCTGTGTATGGTTGGTATATCTGTATGACTGGTGGAAAGGCATATCTACCCTAGTACATGGCTCTTGCCAAGGCATACCTGTATATGGCTGTACCAAGGCATACCTGTAATTGACTGGTGTCAAGGTATACCGACATGGCACTCGGCAAGGAATACCCTGTATATGGCTGGTGACAAATTATATCTTATATGACTGGTGGCAAGGCATACATGCATGGTTCTTGGCAAGGCATACATGATTATGCCTGGTAACAAGGCATACCTATGTGGCTCTTGGCAAGGCATACCTGTATATGGCTGGTGACAAAAAATATATCTTATATGACTGATGGCATGCCGTACATACATAGCTATTCACAAGGCATGCCTGTACATGGCTGGTGACAAGATATCTGTATGACTGGTGACAAGGCATACCTACATGGCTCTTGGCTAGGTATACCTGTATATGGCTACTGATAAAGTATATCTTATATGACTGATGGCATGCAATACATACATGGCTATTGACAAGGCATGCCTGTACATGGCTTGTGACAAAATATCTGTATGACTGGTGACCAGGCATACCAACATGGCTCTTGTCTAGGTATACCTATATATGGCTGGTGACAAGGCATACAAACACGGCTCTTGGCTAGGTATACCTGTATATGGCTGGTGACAAAATATATCTTGTATGACTGATGGCATGCCATACATATATGGCTATTGGCAAGGCATACCTGTACATGGCTGGCGACAAGGCATACATACATGGCTCTTGGCAAGGCATGCATGTATATGCCTGGTAACAAGGCATACCTATGCGGCTCTTGGCAAGGCATACCTGTATATGGCTGGTGACAAAAAATATATCTTATATGACTGATGGCATGCCGTACATACATAGCTATTGGCAAGGCATGCCTGTACATGGCTGGTGACAAGATATCTGTATGACTGGTGACAAGGCATACCTACATGGCTCTTGGCTAGGTATACCTGTATATGGCTACTGATAAAATATATCTTATATGACTGATGGCATGCAATACATACATGGCTATTGGCAAGGCATGCCTGTACATGGCTTGTGACAAAATATCTGTATGACTGGTGACCAGGCATACCAACATGGCTCTTGGCTAGGTATACCTATATATGGCTGGTGACAAGGCATACAAACATGGCTCTTGGCTAGGTATACCTGTATATGGCTGGTGACAAATTATATCTTGTATGACTGATGGCATGCCATACATATTTGGCTATTGGCAAGGCATACCTGTACATGGCTGGCGACAAGGCATACATACATGGCTCCTGGCAAGGCATGCATGTATATGCCTGGTAACAAGGCATACCTATGTGGCTATTGGCAAGGCATACCTGTACATGGCTGGCGACAAGGCATACATACATGGCTCCTGGCAAGGCATGCATGTATATGCCTGGTAACAAGGCATACCTATGTGGCTCTTGGCAAGGCATACCTGTATATGACTGATGAAAAGGCATACCTACATGGCTCTTGGCTAGGTATACCTGTATATGGCCAGTGACAAAATATATCATATATGACTGATGGCATGCAATATATACATGGCTATTGGCAAGGCATGCCTGTACATGGCTGGTGACAAGATATCTGTATCTGTATAAATGATGGCATGCCATACATACATGGCTCTTGGCTAGGTATACCTGTATATGGCTGGTGACAAAATATATCTTATATGACTGATGGCATGCCATACATACATAGCTATTGGCAAGGCATACCTGTACATGGCTAATGACAAGATATCTGTATGACTGGTGACAATGCATACCTACATGGCTCTAGGCTAGGTATACCTATATATGGCTGGTATTAAGGCATACAAACATGGCTCTTGGCAAGGTATACCTGTACATGGCTGGTGACAAGGCATACATACATGGCTCTTGGCTAGGTATACCTGTATATGCTTGGTAAAAAGGCATACCTACATGGCTCTAGGCTAGGTATACCTATATATGGCTGGTGACAAGGCATACATACATGGCTCTAGGCTAGGTATACCTGCAAATGGTTGGTGACAAGGCATATGTATGGCTCTAGGCTAGGCATACCTATATATGGTATGTCTGGTGACAAGGCATACATACATGGCTATTGGCAAGGCATACTTATACATGGCTGGTGACAAGGCATACATACATGGCTCTTGGCAAGGTATACCTGTACATGGCTGGTGGCAAGGCATACATGCATGGCTCTTGGCTAGGTTTACCTGTATATGGCTGGTAACAAAATAAATCTTATATGACTGATGGCATGCCATACATACATGGCTATTTGCAAGGCATACCTGTACATGGCTGGTGGCAAGATATCTGTATAACTAGTGACAAGGCATACCTACCTGGCTCTTGGCTAGGTATACCTGTACATGGCTGGTGACAAATTATATTGGTATGCCTCGTGACAAGGTGTACATACATGGCTATTGGCAAGGCATACTTGTACATGGTTGGTGACAAGGCATATGTATGGCTCTTGGCAAGGTATACCTGTATATGACTGGTGACAAGTTATATTGGTATGCCTGGTAACAAGGCATACATACATGGCTATTGGTAAGGCATACCTGTACATGGCTGGTGACAAGTTATATTTGTATGCCTGGTGACAAGGCATACCTACATGGCTGTTGGCTAGGTATACCTGTACATGGCTGGTGACAAGTTATATAGGTATACCTGGTGACAAGGCATACCTACATGGCTCTAGGCTAGGTATACCTGCAAATGGTTGGTGACAAGGCATATGTATGGCTCTAGGCTAGGCATACCTATATATGGTATGTCTGGTGACAAGGCATACATACATGGCTATTGGCAAGGCATTCTTATACATGGCTGGTGACAAGGCATACATACATGGCTCTTGGCAAGGTATACCTGTACATGGCTGGTGGCAAGGCATACATGCATGGCTCTTGGCTAGGTTTACCTGTATATGGCTGGTAACAAAATAAATCTTATATGACTGATGGCATGCCATACATACATGGCTATTTGCAAGGCATACCTGTACATGGCTGGTGGCAAGATATCTGTATAACTGGTGACAAGGCATACCTACCTGGCTCTTGGCTAGGTATACCTGTACATGGCTGGTGACAAATTATATTGGTATGCCTCGTGACAAGGTGTACATACATGGCTATTGGCAAGGCATACTTGTACATGGTTGGTGACAAGGCATATGTATGGCTCTTGGCAAGGTATACCTGTATATGACTGGTGACAAGTTATATTGGTATGCCTGGTAACAAGGCATACATACATGGCTATTGGTAAGGCATACCTGTACATGGCTGGTGACAAGTTATATTTGTATGCCTGGTGACAAGGCATACCTACATGGCTGTTGGCTAGGTATACCTGTACATGGCTGGTGACAAGTTATATAGGTATACCTGGTGACAAGGCATACCTACATGGCTCTAGGCTAGGTATACCTGCAAATGGTTGGTGACAAGGCATATGTATGGCTCTAGGCTAGGCATACCTATATATGGTATGTCTGGTGACAAGGCTTACATACATGGCTATTGGCAAGGCATACTTGTACATGGCTGGTGACAAGGCATACATACATGGCTCTTGGCAAGGTATACCTGTTCATGGCTGGTGGCAAGGCATACATGCATGGCTCTTGGCTAAGTTTACCTGTATATGGCTGGTAACAAAATAAATCTTATATGACTGATGGCATGCCATATATACATGGCTATTGGCAAGGCATACCTCTACATGGCTGGTGGCAAGATATCTGTATGACTGGTGACAAGGCATACCTACCTGGCTCTTGGCTAGGTATACCTGTACATGGCTGGTTACAAGTTATATTGGTATGCCTCGTGACAAGGTGTACATACATGGCTATTGGCAAGGCATACTTGTACATGGTTGGTGACAAGGCATATGTATGGCTCTTGGCAAGGTATACCTGTATATGACTGGTGACAAGTTATATTGGTATGCCTGGTAACAAGGCATACATACATGGCTATTGGCAAGGCATACCTGTACATGGCTGGTGACAAGTTATATTGGTATGCCTGGTGACAAGGCATACCTACATGGCTGTTGGCTAGGTATACCTGTACATGGCTGGTGACAAGTTATATAGGTATACCTGGTGACAAGGCATACCTACATGGCTCTAGGCTAGGTATACCTGCAAATGGTTGGTGACAAGACATATGTATGGCTCTTGGTAAGGTATACCTGTATATGACTGGTTTTAACTGTTATATCTGTATGACTGGTGGAAAGGTACACCTACATGGCTCTTGGCAAGATATACCTGTATATGACTGGAGACAACTGTTATATCTGTATGAAGTGTGGCAAGGCACACCTACATGGCTCTTGGCAAGGTATACCTGTATATGGCTGGTCTATTGTACTATATGACTTGTGGCAAGGCATACCTTCATGGCTTTTGGCATGGAATACCTATATATGGCTAGTGACAAGTTGTGTAGCTGTGCAGTTGGTGGTATGGCATACCTGTAAACAGTATGGCTGTATACTGGTGGCAAGGCACACCTGAATGCTTGATAGCTATGTGTTAAGCTTGTGTATGAAATACCTGTACAGCTGGTGGTAAGGCATTCATGTGTGGCTTGAAACAGGGTGGTGGTAAGACATACCAGTGAAGTTGCTTTCAAAGCATACATGTATGGCTGGTGCTATGGCATACCTGTATGGCTGGTGTTATGGTTTACCTGCGTGGCTGGTGTTATGGCATACCTGTATGGCTGGTGTTATGGCATACCTGTAAGGCTGGTGTTATGGCATACCTGTAAGGCCGGTGTTATGGTTTACCTGTATGGCTGGTGTTATGGTATACTGTATAGCTGGTGTTATGTCATACCTGTATGGCTGGTGTTATGGCATACCTGCATGGCTGGTGCTATGGCATACCTGTAAGGCTGGTGTTATGGCATACCTGTATGGCTGTTGTTATGGCATACCTGTATGGCTGGTGTAATGGCATACCTGTAAGGCTGGTGTAATGGCATACCTGTATAGCTGGTGTTATGGCATACCTGTATGGCTGGTGTTATGGCATACCTGTATGGCTGGTGTTATTGCATACCTGTATGGCTGGTGTTATGGTTTACCTGCATGGCTGGTATTATGTCATACCTGTATGGCTGGTGGTATGGCATACCCGTAAGGCTGGTGTTATGGCATACCTGTATGGCTGGTGTTATGGCATACCTGTATGGCTGGTGTTATGGCATACCTGTAAGGTTGGTGTTATGGCATACCTGTATGACTGGTGTTATGGCATACCTGTATGGCTGGTGTTCTGGCATACCTGTATGGCTGGTGTTATGGTTTACCTGCATGGCTAGTGTTATGCCATACCTGTATGGCTGGTGTTGTGGCAGGCCTATTTAGCTGGTGTTATTGCATACCTGTAAGGCTGGTGTTATGGCATACCTGTAAGGCTGGTGTTATGGCATACCTGTAAGGCTGGTGTTATGGCATACCTATATGGCTGGTGTTATGGTTTACATGTATGGCTGGTTTTATGGCATAACTGTATGGCTGGTGTTATGGCATACCTGTATGGTTGGTGTTATGGTTTACCTGTATGGCTGGTGTTATGGTATACCTGCATGGCTGGTGTTATGGCATACCTGTATGGCTGGTGTTATGGTATACCTGCATGGCTGGTGTTATGGCATACCTGTATGGCTGGTGTTATGGCTTACCTGCATGGCTGGTGTTATGGTATACCTGCATGGCTGGTGTTATGGCTTACCTGCATGGCTGGTGTTATGGCATAACTGTATGGCTGTTGTTATGGCATACCTGTATGGTTGGTGTTATGGCCTGGTATTGTGGCAAACCTGTACGGCTGGTGTTATGGCATACCTGTATGACTGGGGTTATGACATATTTGTATGGCTGGTTTTATGGCATACCTGTATGGCTCGTGTTATTGCATATCTGTATGTCTGGTGGTATGGCACACCTGTATGTCTGGTGTTACAGCATACCTGCATGGCTGGTATTATGGCATACCTATATAGCTGGTGTTATGGCATACCTGTATGGCTGGTATTATGGCATAACTGTATGGCTTGCGCTATGGCACACATGTATGGCTTGTGCTATTGCACACATGTATGGCTTGTGCTATGGCACACCTGTATGGCTTGTGCTATGTCATACATGCATGGCTGGTGTTATGGCTTACCTGCATAGCTGGTGTTATTGCATACCTGTATGGCTGGTGGATATGATTACATTCAGAACATTGTATGCCTACATGTATTACATTCCTTTGCATTTGGTGGAAAGGCAAACATGCATGGCTGGTTGTTCATAGGCATACATTCACCTGTAGGATTGGTGGTAAGGCATATATATATTAGCATACCTGTATGGTTACTGGTATGGTGGATTTGTATGGCTGGTGACAAGGTATACGTGTATAGCATAAGTGCCAAGACATACATGTGTAACTGATGTCAAAGCAAACCTCTGGCATTCTATTGTATGGCTGATGGCAAGGCATACATGAATGGTTTAAATGGCTTTAAAGGCATTCACAATGGGATGCACTTGCAAACAATGTAAACCAAGATGAGATACTGCAAAATGCATTGCTCATTAGAATCTGTATGCTACATAAACTAGGATAAAAACAATCTTCAAGGACAGAAACATATGTATAATTGTTTTTTATTTCTTACAACACCTAAAAGATTATGCAATCACTGAACTATTGACAAACTTTTTGATTGGCCTTAAACAGGTTAAATAGTGTGAAAATTACGATATTCACAACACTCTCGGCATGTGCGTTAATATGTCTCGAAATTGTCACATACAGAAATTTGAAACTCTTCTGTCAGGAAGTTACATTTCTGCTATAGATTGAGTTTCTTACAGGAAATCAATATAGCAACCGAGGCAAAGTCAGGAAAAGTTTAGCAAGGAGATGTCCGCTGAAAATGTTTCTAGATAAACCAAGCCGCATCAACTGGAGGGCTAGAGGGCAAATTTGGCCAACTAGTACGATAATAAGGGTGCTCTAAATTGTGCTCAGTGTGAAGTGGGACAGTGTCCCCTACCCCCCCCCTTCCCCCCCCCCCCCCCCCAAAAAAAAAAATCCAAAAAAAAATCCTTTTTTATAGAAATATCAACAAATCATCCAATAAACAAGAATTGTGTTTGTTTGTTCAATGTTTGAGGTTTTACTTCCCAGTCAACAGCTACGGTCATGTCAAGCCTTCACCTAACCACACTTTTTCCTGGGCAAGCTTGACTAAGCTTGGTGCACATACTTTCACTTGTAACTGACACCAACCCTTTTTGAAGACTGACCATAGAAATTATTTCATGATCAATCTCCATAAAAGTATACTTGGACCAGGCCGGGATCAAACACAACCCCAATATCTGCAGTCGGACTTGCTACCGACTGCTCTATGGGGCCCATAGAATTTTGCTTGTAAATTATGTGCCAACAACCAAAAGAGTGAATAAAATTTCTCAAACATGGGACCTAAACTCGATTTTTCATGCACGGATCCAGAGGTCTGTACCCCCCATTTTTCTCTTATGCACAACGGGTCCAAAACTGACAGTTTCGAGATGACCCCACTAGCTTAAAGCTGCATAGTCTGTAACTTTTGATCTTCTAATTTTAAAAATAATGTTTTTATTTTTCAAGAACACAGTAAAAATACTCAAATTCAGGTTAACATTTTCCCATTTTCGTAAATCTTAACAAGTTATCACTATCAAAACAACTGCATTTATGTTAAAATTCAACGGTCTAGAATTATTGGAGGGACGCAAATAATTACCAACAAGAGAAAAATACACCTATTTGATAAGATAATTCACTTTTCCGTGCAGTTTTCAGCTGTAATGAACATTTTTATTGTGAAAACATAGCTTAATTCTACTTTTACAAATGATTTAAAAAGAAAATAAATTTTTTCGAAAAATGTTCATAGATACAGAGTATGCAGCTTTAATGCACCAGCGAATCAGGCGCGATTTCCAATATATTTATATGTAACTCCATGATAATAAATATTTTGTCTCAAAGGGGGGTTTGCTCAAATAAGGGATGTTGAGCAAATGCTCTGAGTCCAAAATCAAGACCAGTCTAGCCTCTCAAGATACTTCAGCATGAGGGTTTAAAGGAAGCAATTTTTTTTAATCTTGTGTGCTTGTAGCTCTTAAATTTGCATCATGCTGGGTAATTTTCCACACTTCTGTTTTTGTCTTTTGCCTTTTTTCATAATTGACTTTAAAAAAAATTCTTTCAGGAACACAGTCAGTTTCAAAACGGTTTGAATTCCAGCTCAGGACTGACATTCTGTCCGTTCCGATCTGGGTCCAAACTGTTTGCAAAGGTTATCAGCAGTCGACAGAAGTTGCCGCTAGCTTGACGGAAAGTCTTAAATTTAAGAGTTAAACTCACAACCCAAAGAAGTCAGAGGCTTAGCAACATATACTGCCCTAACTGGACCTGCAATATTCCAGTTAGAAAATTCCGGACCGGCAATATTCCAGTCAGAAAATTCCCGACCGGCAATATTCCAGTTAGAAAATTCCCGACCGGCAATATTCCAGTTAAAAAATTCCGGACCGGCAATATTCCAGTTAGAAAATTCCGGACCGGCAATATTCCAGTTAGAAAATTCCTGACTGGCAATATTCCAGTTAGAAAATTCCGGACCGGCAATATTCCAGTTAGAAAATTCCCGACCGGCAATATTCCAGTTAGAAAATTCCCGACCGGCAATATTCCAGTTAGAAAATTCCCGACTGGCAATATTCCAGTTAAAAAATTCCGGACCGGCAATATTCCAGTTAGAAAATTCCGGACCGACAATATTCCAGTTAGAAAATTCCGAACCGGCAATATTCCAGTTAGGGAATTTTCGGAAGAACAAGACAACAAAAACAGATGCAGCAGAGTAACATGGGATGAGTCATTTTATTGATATGATTCATCTTCTTATCTCTATTGCTTCTCCTCCATCTTACAATCTATTCAAATGCAGATCTTCAAATAAAACCTATTGGAACTCTTTCTATTCCTGTATACCAAGATTCCCTACAGAAATCATTTTTGCAAACCGTGTGGATCCAGATCAGCTGGCTTCTTCAGAAGCCAGCTGATCAGGATCCACACTGTTTGTTAAATGCTTCCTTAAATTTCTATATATTTATATAAAAATCATTTTGGTTAAAATTCAGTGAAAGTGGGTTTTTTTATGGCAGGTGAATTAAATCAGCGTGGCAAAGGTTAGTGCCAAGCTTACAGAGATTATTACAAGATTTGGAGAGCTGCAAAAAGTATCTGTAAAAAGTGAGTTGAGATTAAGATAGATATAGATGCGCACAATGACTTTTCTGGATTCCATATGCATGAGTTTAATGATGCAATGAAGTTTTATTTGAACCATGTACAGAGGTAGCTAATGTTCCTTATGAGTTGGTAATGAAATTTGATTTTCTTATTTCTCAACCAAAACATATGTTGTGGATACTCAAGAGAACCGTCTCAGAGACGGTTCTTTTGAGCACTAAAATTGATGGGTAAGAAAATATTTACCAAACCTGTGTCCTATTGTACCTACCTACAAGTAAAGGTTATTACTGTCGGTTCAAAGATGCATGATAATAGGACAAAGCCATTTTCCATAGAAACAGGTAAATAATGGTAAATGTATTACCATAGGTAAGGGCAGTATAGGATATATATCTGTATAAAGCACCTATTACCTGGATATATTTTTTGTTCGCAACAATCCTCATCAATCTTTGAAGCGACAAGTAATAGGCACACTCCCAAATATTTTCATTATACAAGAAGCGAAGTGTGGCATCCGCAAACAAGAGGGTCCTGTGCCAGTGGCTTTGGGTTGCTTTACAAAAACATTGTGTCGGATTACGACCTGACATTTAATACACCTTAATAACAGCAACATTTAAAAGCAAAATGGGTTAACATATTTGAGGGTGAAATAGTTATACAGCTGTATAAAAAGTAAATTATTTATAGAATTAACAGCTACTGTTTCTATGTTATTGACTTTTTTCAGGGCTAATTAACTTCCAGAAAACAGGCCTAACCAACAAGTTGGAATCTCATGACATTGGCAGACAATCTAATAATCGTCAGGATATCAGGTATAATTGGCTTTCATAAAACTTCTTAACCCCACTGTACTCAGAATGGCCTATACTAAATTATAGTGTATCATTTATATGAAGGGAAGATGCTGGTTATCAATTGTGCCCAAGTTAGTGTTAAAAGATAGTGGTCGTTAGTTGTGTCAAAGTTAGTGTTAAAGGATGCTGGTTATCAGTTTTGTCCATCTGAGTGTTAAAAGTTGCTGGTTATCAAGAGCGTGATAAAAGATGCTGGTTATCTGTTGTGTCCAAGTGAGTGATAAAGGATGCTGGTTATCTGTTATGTCCAAGAGAGTGATAAAGGATGCTGGTTATCAGTTATGTCCAAGAGAGTGATAAAGGATGCTGGTTATCTGTTATGTCCAAGAGAGTGATAAAGGATGTTGGTTATCAGTTATGTCCAAGAGAGTGATACAGGATGCTGGTTATCTGTTATGTCCAAGAGAGTGATAAAGGATGCTGGTTATCAGTTATGTCCAAGAGAGTGATAAAGGATGCTGGTTATCAGTTGTGTCCAAGTGGGTGTTGAAGGATGCTGGTTATCAGTTATGTCCAAGGGAGTAATTTAGGTTGCTGGTTATCAATTGTGTCAAAGTGAGTGATGAAGAATGCTGGTTATCAATTGTGTCCAAACCAGTGGTAAAGGATGCTGATTATCAGTAGATAATGGATGCTGGTTATCAATAGTGTCCCAGTGAGTGTTAAAGGATGTAGGTTATCAGTTGTGTCAAAGTGAGTGATGAAGAATGCTGGTAATCAGTTGTGTTCAAGTGAGTAATAAAAAATATTGATTTTCAGTTGTGTCCAAAAGAGTGATAAAAGATGCTGGTTATCAGTTACATCGTAAAGAGTGAAAAAGGATGCTGATTAACATTAGTGTCAAAGTTAGCGATAAAAAGATGCTGGTTATCAGTTGTGTCCAAGAAAGTGATAAAAGATGCTGGTTATCAGTTGTTTCAAAGTGAGTAATAAAGAATGCTGGTAATCAATTGTGTCCAAGTGAGTGATAAAAGATGCTGATTATCAGTTTTGTCCATGTGAGTGTTGAAGGTTGCTGGTTTTCAGTTGTGTCCAAGGGAGTGTTTAAGGATGTAGGTTATCAGTTGTGTCCAACTGAGTGATAAAGGATGCTGGTCAACTTATTAGTTGTGTCCAAGGGAGTGTTTAAGGATGCTGATAAACTTATCAGTTGTGTTCCAGGGAGTGTTTAAGGATGTAGGTTATCAGTTGTGTCCAACTGAGTGATAAAGGATGCTGGTCAACTTATTAGTTGTGTCCCAGGGAGTGTTTAAGGATGTAGGTTATCAGTTGTATCCAACTGAGTGATAAAGGATGCTGGTTATTAGGTGTGTCAAAATGTGTAATGCTGGTAATCAATTATGTCCAAGTAAGTGATAAAGGATGCTGGTTAACTTATCAGTTGTGTCCCAGGGAGTGTCAAAGGATGTAGGTTATCAGTTGTGTCCCATGGAGTGTTAAAGGATGCTGGTTATCAGTTATGTCCAAGTGAGTGATATAGGATGCTTGTTATCAATTATGGCCAAGTGAGTGCTATAGGATGCTGGTTATCAGTTGTGTCTAAATGAGAGATAAAGGATGCTAATAAAGCTATCAGCTACAGCCAAGAGAGTGATGAAGGATGCTGGTTATCAGTTGTGTTCAAGTGAGCGATAAAAAATGTTGATTTTCAGTTGTGTCCAAAAGAGTGATAAAGGATGTTGGTTATCAGTTGTGTCCAAGAGAGCGATAAAAGGTACTGGTTATCAGTTGTGTCCAAGTGAGTGAATAAAGGATGCTGGTCATCAGCTGTGTCCAAGAGCTGTATAAAGGATACTAGTTAACAGTTGTGTCCAAGTGAGTGATTAACAATGTTGATTTATAAGCAATACAGAATGCTGGTTATCAATTGTGTCCAATAGAGTGATAAAAGATGCTGGTTATCAGTTACATCCTAGAGTGAAAAAGGATGTTGATTGACATTAGAGTCCAAATAAGCGATAAAAAAAATGCTGGTTATCAGTTGTGTCCAAGAAAGTGATAAAAGATGCCGGTTATCAGTTGTTTCAAAGTGAGTGATAAAGAATGCTGATAATCATTTGTGTCCAAGTGTATGATAAAATATGCTGGTTATCAATTGTGTGCAAGTGAGTGATAAAGAATGCTGGTTAACTGTTAATGTCAAAGAGAGTGATAAAGGATGCTGGTTAACTGTTAATGTCAAAGAGAGTGATAAAGGATGCTGATTATCAGTTGTGTCCAAGTGAGTGATAAAGGATGCTGGTTAACTGTTAATGTCAAAGAGAGTGATAAAGGATTCTGGTTATCAGTTGTGTCCAAGTGAGTGATAAAGGATGCTGGTTAACTGTTAATGTCAAAGAGAGTGATAAAGGATGCTGGTTAACTGCTAATGTCAAAGAGAGTGATAAAGGATGCTGGTTATCAACTGTGCCCATATGAGTGATTAAGATGCTGGTTAACAGTTGTGTCAAAATGAGTGATAAATGGATGCTGGTTATCAGTTGTGTCAAAAATGAGTGATTAAGATGCTGGTTAACAGTTGTTATGGAATGAGTGATATCGTCATCGGACCTAAAATCGCGACCAACCTTGATTCGCGGCCATTTTTGTTTACATGACGTTGTGCGCAAGACTCTTCACTGCCCATGCGCGACCGTGGGAAAAAAGTTACTACGACGCAATTTATCGTATCCAGCTGTCAATGTGAACATATTGAGGTTCAAGCAAGTAACCTCTGCAAAATTGTTTAACACATGCAATTATTTACATTTTCCACTATTCCAAAATATTTCCATCTTAGAAAGTCCATTTATACCACAAAAGCGTGTACTTGAACATAAATTATCGATCCGTCTGCATTGTTGACCTTTTGTCAATGGAGGTCAATTATCATTTGATTGGTCTAGAAGGTTCTTTATGCTAATGACGTCACATCCGCGAATCGAAAGTGCCACATTCAAAATGGCGGGAATTGTTGACAGCTCTATTTTTTGACCTCGCCCTAATTACTGAATAAGTAAAGTTGTTGGCTAATCATGCGAAATCACAGCAGGATAATTTGTTTTTATCAAGTAAGTAACTATCTATGCGCACTTTCAGTTTTAGTACTTTGTTTTGTAGTTTGATTATTAAGGTCGCGAATCATGGTCCGACGAGGATAAATGGATGCTGGTTATCAGTTGTGTCCATGTGAGTGATAAAGATTGTTGATTATCAGTTGTGTCCAAGTGAGTGATGAAGGATGCTGGTTATCAGTTGTGTCCATGTGATTGATAAAGGTGTTGATTATCAGTTGTGTCCATGTGATTGATAAAGGTGTTGATTATCAGTTGTGTCCATGTGAGTGATAAAGGTGTTGATTATCAGTTGTGTCCATGTGAGTGATAAAGGTGTTGATTATCAGTTGTGTCCATGTGAGTGATAAAGGTTTTGATTATCAGTTGTGTCCATGTGAGTGATAAAGATTTTGATTATCAGTTGTGTCCATGTGAGTGATAAAGATTGTTGATTATCAGTTGTGTCCAAGTGAGTGATGAAGGATGCTGGTTATCAGTTGTGTCCATGTGAGTGATAAAGGTTTTGATTATCAGTTGTGTCCATGTGAGTGATAAAGATTTTGATTATCAGTTGTGTCCATGTGAGTGATAAAGATTGTTGATTATCAGTTGTGTCCATGTGATTGATAAAGGTTTTGATTATCAGTTGTGTCCATGTGATTGATAAAGGTGTTGATTATCAGTTGTGTCCATGTGAGTGATAAAGGTTTTGATTATCAGTTGTGTCCATGTGAGTGATAAAGGTTTTGATTATCAGTTGTGTCCATGTGAGTGATAAAGGTTTTGATTATCAGTTGTGTCCATGTGATTGATAAAGGTTTTGATTATCAGTTGTGTCCATGTGAGTGATAAAGGTTTTGATTATCAGTTGTGTCCATGTGAGTGATAAAGGTGTTGATTATCAGTTGTGTCCAAGTGAGTGATAAAGGTTTTGATTATCAGTTGTGTCCATGTGAGTGATAAAGGTTTTGATTATCAGTTGTGTCCATGTGAGTGATAAAGGTTTTGATTATCAGTTGTGTCCATGTGAGTGATAAAGGTGTTGATTATCAGTTGTGTCCATGTGAGTGATAAAGGTTTTGATTATCAGGTGTGTCCATGTGAGTGATAAAGGTTTTGATTATCAGGTGTGTCCATGTGAGTGATTACCCAAGTGCGTGTTAAAGGATGCTGATTATCAGTAGTGTCCAACTGAGTGATAGAGGATGCTGGTTATCAGTTGTATCCAAGTGAGTGATAAAGGGTGCTTGTTATCAATTGTGTCAAAGTGAACGGTAGACGATTGATTTGTTATAAGTTGAAGTGAGTGATAAAAGATGCTTTTTATTAATTGTATTGAAGTGAGTGATAAAAAAATGCTTGTTATCCATTGTGTCACAATATAGTGATAAATGATGCTGGTTATCAGTTATGTCCAAGATAGTGATAAAAAGATGCTTGTTATCAGTTGTTTCCAAGAGAATGATAAAAGGTGCTTATTATAAGTTGTGTCCATGTGAGTGATAAAAGTTGCTTGTTATCAGTTGTATAAGTGTCATTGTGTCGAAGATGGTGATAAGGATGCTGATTGTCAGTTAAGTCCAAGTGAGTGATAAAAGATGCATATAATCAGCTATGCCAGTGATTGTGACTAAGGATACTGGTAATCAGCTATGCCAGTGATAGTGATTAAGGATACTTTTATCAGATATGCCAGTGATAGTGATTAAGGATGCTGGTTATCAGCTATGGCAGTGAGAGTGATTAATGTTGCTGGTTATCAGCTTTGCCAGTGATAGTGATTAAGGATGCTGGTTGTCAGCTATGGCAGTGGTAGTGATTAAGGATACTGGTTATCAGCTATGTCAGTGGTAATGATTAAGGATACTGGTTATCAGCTATGCCAGTGGTAATGATTAAGGATACTTGTTATCATCTATGTCAGTGGTAATGATTAAGGATACTTGTTATCAGCTATGCCAGTGGTAATGATTTAGGATACTTGTTATCAGCTATGTCAGTGGTAATGATTAAGGATACTGGTTATCAGCTATGCCAGTGGTAATGATTAAGGATACTGGTTATCAGCTATGCCAGTGGTAATGATTAAGGATACTTGTTATCAGCTATGTCAGTGGTAATGATTAAGGATACTTGTTATCAGCTATGTCAGTGGTAATGATTCAAGATGCTGATTATCAGCTATGCCAGTGATAATGAATTAGGATACTGATTATCAGCTATGCCAGTGATTAAGGATGCTGGTTATCAGCTATGCCAGTGACAGTGATTAAGGATACTTGTTATCAGCTATGCCAGTGACAGTGATTAAGGATACTTGTTATCAGCTATGCCAGTGACAGTGATTAAGGATACTGATTATCAGCTATGCCAGTGACAGTGATTAAGGATACTTGTTATCAGCTATGCCAGTGATGGTGATTAAGGATACTTGTTATCAGCTATGCCAGTGACAGTGATTAAGGATACTGGTTATCAGCTATGCCAGTGACAGTGATTAAGGATACTTGTTATCAGCTATGCCAGTGACAGTGATTAAGGATACTGATTATCAGCTATGCCAGTGATGGTGATTAAGTATACTAGTTATCAGCTATGCCAGTGATGTTGATTTAGGATTCTGGTTATCAGCTATGCCAGTGATAAGGATACTGGTTATCAGCTATGCCAGTGATGGTGATTTAGGATACTGGTTATCAGCTATGCCAGTGATGGTGATTAAGGATACTGGTTATCAGCTATGCCAGTGATGGTGATTTAAGATACTTGTTATCAGCTATGCCAGTGGTAATGATTAAGGATACTTGTTATCAGCTATGCCAGTGGTAATGATTAAGGATACTTGTTATCAGCTATGCCAGTGGTAATGATTAAGGATACTTGTTATCAGCTATGCCAGTGGTAATGATTAAGGATACTTGTTATCAGCTATGTCAGTGGAAATGATTAAGGATACTGATTATCAATGATGCCAGTGATAGTGATTCAGGATACTGGTTTTTGGCTATGCCAGTGATAGCGATTAAGGATACTGGTTATCAATGTTATCAGCTATGCCAGTGATAGTGATTAAGGATACTGATTATCAGCCATGCCAGTGATAGTACTTAGGATACAAGAGCGCAGTGGCTCAGTGGTAGAGTACTAGACTTGAGGGGTTGTGGGTTCGAGCCTCACTGGCGTCACTGCGTTGTGCCCTTGAGCAAGACAAATTATATTTGCTTAGTACTGGTTCAACCCAGGAAGACCCCTACAAACATAACTGAAAGATTGTTGACTGGGACATAACAAATCAAATCAAACGAACAAAAATTTAGGACACTGGTTATCAATTATGCCAGTGATAGTGATAAAGGATGGTGGATATCAGCTATGCCAGTGATTGTGATAAAGGGTGGATTTAGGGTCCTTGTTAGCTCTTAGCTTAGCTCAATTGCTGGTGAGTTGTAATTCTAGGCTTGCATTAGAGCTATCATGAGTATAAACTAGCTTATACCTATTGAAATCAAAAAAACAATAACTGTTATCTCCCTTACTGCAGAGAAATCTCTGCGAAACTCAACATTGATTTGGCAGAAGAGTACAACCTTTCTCCCACCTTTAAGACAGAATCATTTAGAAGATGCAGTGCGACACCAGCATATTCAATCAATGGAAACTTACATATTACCTAGGAGTCCCCCAGGAGGATTGTCAAACCTATTTCCAGCAAGACAGACCTAATTAATCAATCAGCTATTGATCAGTTATAAAGAGCTGTGCAGGGCTGTAGTCAAGCCAATATAACATCTATACAATTATTTCTAGAATAAATTGTAAAGAGGATCCAGGGAACAAAAATATTTAAATATTGCACTTGTCCTGCGGGATGAGTGACTTACAACTTTCACTCGTCCTGCAAACGCATGCACATGTCCTATAAAAGCGTATGCATTAAAGAACATAAGTGAGTAATAAGTAGTACGACTTCCTCAAGTAATTCTTCCTTAAGCACTCGTCCTGTACACTCGCCCTACAGGACGAGTGCTTTGGGAAGAATTGCTTGTCCTTTCTAGATTTCACTCGTAATAACGAGCCGACGAGTGGAATTTTTGTCCCCTGGGATCTTACATGAGTGATCATCTTCTATAGAAATTAATGAGTTGTGAAAAAGATATAAAATGCGAGGCTAGCCTAGCATTTTATCTCTTCTTTGCAATGATTTTAATAAATTAAATACTAACAGAGCATGAAAGTTAGATTATTTTTATCATATGACCCTAAAACTACTTTGAAATTGCGATTTTTGGTATGGAAATAAAGATGTTGCTATATATATGTGATGTTGTTAGGGCCATTATTACATAACATTACCATGATAAGACAAGGTAAACACTTTAAAATTTTGAACAGTAGTTGCCGAGCAAACAGTGCAGACCGAGCTCAGACTGCTTCAGTCTAATCAGGCCCTTTCCTGTCTGATACACATTTTGTAAATCCCATCAAGCATCTTTAATCACCCTTTTGGACACAACTGATAACCAGCAGCTGCACCCTAAGTTTATCACTCACTTGGACATAGCTGATAAACAGCATCCTTTATCACCCTCTTGGACACAACTGATAACCAGCAGCTGCACCCTAAGTTTATCACTCACTTGGACACAGCTGATAAACAGCATCCTTTATCACTCACTTGGACACGACTGATAACCAGCAGCTGCACCCTAAGTTTATCACTCACTTGGACACAGCTGATAAACAGCATCCTTTATCACTCACTTAGACACGACTGATAACCAGCAGCTGCAACCTAAGTTTATCACTCACTTGGACACAGCTGATAAACAGCATCCTTTATCACTCACTTGGACACAACTGATAACCAGCAGCTGCAACCTAAGTTTATCACTCACTTGGACACGGCTGATAAACAGCATCCTTTATCACTCACTTGGACATGACTGATAACCAGCAGCTGCAACCTAAGTTTATCACTCACTTGGACACAGCTGATAAACAGCATCCTTTATCACTCACTTGGACATGACTGATAACCAGCAGCTGCAACCTAAGTTTATCACTCACTTGGACACGGCTGATAAACAGCATCCTTTATCACTCACTTGGACATGACTGATAACCAGCAGATGCACCCTAAGTTTATCACTCACTTGGACACGGCTGATAAACAGCATCCTTTATCACTCACTTGGACATGACTGATAACCAGCAGCTGCAACCTAAGTTTATCACTCACTTGGACACAGCTGATAACCAGAATCCTTTATCACTCTCTTGGACACAACTGATAACCAGCAGCTGCAAGCTAAATTTATCAGTCACTTGGACACAGCTGATAACCAGCATCCTTTATCACTCTCTTGGACATATCTGATAACCAGAATCCTTAAGTTTATCACCCTCTTAGATACGACTGATAACCAGCATCCTTTATCACTCTCTTGGGCACAACTGACAATCAGCATCCTTTTTCACCCTCTTCGACACAACTGACAACCAAGCAGCATCCTTTATAACCTTCTTGGACATAGCTGAAAACCACCCGCCTAAGTTTATCACTCTCTTTGACACAACTGATAACCAGCATCCTTTATCACTCACTTGGATACTACTGATAACCAGCATCCTTTATCACTCTCTTCGACACAACTGATAACTAGAGCGTGCGGTCGATGGGGCACCATCGCAAATCCCCACGCTAAAGTTTTTGACTCCCTAGCATCCCGCAGTCCCACCCCGGGGCATGACCCTGGCAAAAGAATAAAAATTCTGTTCAATATGTTTTCTATCTTTTATTTGTGAGAACACACACTAAGTTTGGTATAAAAATCTTTGAAATTGACATGTTAATGATAATTGACCTTTTTACCTTGCCCCAAGGTCACCAGTTTGACCCTAGGATGAAAATGTTATGTGCATTTTGTTCTGCTCGTCATCCCCGTCGATTTGATATGCTACATGACCATGTTTGAAAAAAAAATTGTTTGACCCCCTGGGTATCCACAGTGCCCCAAAGTCCCACCCCTGGGGCATGACCCATACGACAGAATAAATATCCCGTCTGTTATGTTTTGTATCTCTCATTTGTGAGAACACACACAAAATTTGGTATAAAAATCTTTGAAATTGACAAGGTAACCGAAATTTAATGAAATTCGACCTTTGACCTCACCTCAAGGTCACCAGTTTGACCCTAGGATGAAAATTTTACTTGCATTCTGTTCTGCTCGTCATCCCCGTCGATTTGATATACCACATGACCATGTTTGAAAAAAAAATTTTTTGGCCCCCCTGGGCACCCCCAGCGCCTCAAAGTCCCACCCCTGGGGCATGACCCAGGGAGCAGAATGAAAATCCCGTCTAATATGTTTTGTATCTTTCATTTGTGAGAACACACACAAAGTTTGGTATAAAAATCTTTGAAATTGATTTTGTAATTGAAATTAAATGATATTTGACCTTTTGACCCCTTCCCAGGGCCCCAGTGGGCGGGGCCAAAAAAAAAATTTACGTTGCACGCCCCATTCATGTCAGTAACTCACACACCAAATTTGGTTGAATTTCGTCCAATGGTTTAGGAGGAGATAGCATAACGGACAGACGGACGGACAGAGGCGATTACAATATCCCCTTCGCTTTTTTTAAAAAGCGTGGGGATAACCAGCATCCTTTATCACTCTCTTGGACATAACTGATAACTAACATCTTTTATCACCATCTTGGACACAACTGATAACCAGCATTATTTATCATTCTCTTGGAAAAAACTGAGAACCAGCATCCTTTATCATTCACTTGGATACTACTGATAACCAGCATCCTTTATCACTCTCTTGAACACAACTGATAACCAGCATCCTTTATCACTCTCTTGGATACTACTGATAATCAGCATCCTTTATCACTCTCTTGGACACAACTGATAACAAGCATCCTTTATCACTCTTTTGGACACAACTGATAACCAACATCCTTTATCACTCTCTTGGACATAACTGATACCTAGCATCCTTTATCAGCTATGCAAGTAGTAGTGATTAAGGATACTGGTTATCAGCTATACCATCCTTAACACTCTCCTGGACACAGGCTTGGGAGAGAGAAATTTCGGTATTTTAAAGTACCCAACAAGGGTCCATTCGTGAGTGCTGACAGACAGACGAACAAGCCGAAAACGATAGAGCTCCTAATGACAAAATCTTAACTTTTTTTACGCCAAATTAGCATTTTCAAAATACACATGTAATTTTAATGTCATATTGATACCATAAATAGAATCTAACATACCTGCCCTTGTATTATTGAATTTATTAGACTACTGGAATGGGATAAAGGATGGAACAAATGACCTAGAACAGTATTGTGTTTGGGGTTTTAATAGCATAAAAGAAAGCCTCCCATTTATCTCATTTCCTCAACTTTTCAAATAAATTCAATAAAACATTATATCTTTTTGTGTAAGATCCAACATGCAAAAAGTTCTTTTCTACATTTTATGTTGATATTGCATGGTCATAATTGCATCATGCATGCATGTCATGCAGAAATAAAATGAGCCAGTGCAGGAGATTTCAGTACCTATTGTATCGGCGCCGCGAAGGCAGAGCCTGTACATACATGAACAGTAAAGGCCACTAAAAATAGACAAAACAAAGATCTTAACGACAAACAGTAGCTTAATGAAGGTCAAAAGTATTGCAGAATAAGGACCACCATACGTTTGACCTACATTAAGCGATAATCAGTCTTAAAACCCAATTTTTGTCTTCTTTTTGAGTGGCCGCTTAAGATAGGTTTTACAGTATGTGGCTCGCATAAAATAAGTACCAAAATTTAGACCTCTTACTTATTAGTTTCTCTGGATACATCAGCATGGGCATTTATTAGAACTATTTGCATATATGTGGTAAGTCGCAGAATCTAGTACATGTATGCTGGTCAAAATAATTAAAGGTTTTGACTTGGACCTATTTGGTACCTCAGAATTCTGTCACATAGCACATTATAGTACATGTTACTTAGCCTCCAAGGGCTAATGAAAAATGTACACTTACATTTGTACCATACATTTCTACATTCTGTCTTGAAGAAGCAATGAAATCTTAATTAATATACAGATCAGTGATCCTCAGCATGCAATCAATCAATTCATATCGACAACATCAACGGAAAGTTGTTTCACACGAAAAAAGATATATTTTTTAAAAATATGCTGTGAGAACTTGTGGTTCAACCCTGCTGCATATATATAACAAAATAAAATCTGTTTAAATTAAATGTTTTACAAGTTTTCATTTTAATAAAAGTATACCTTCAAATCAAAGATCAGCACGTCAAAATACTTTTCTATTAGCAGAAATGTGATGTTGTACAGGTTTGGTTCACGAATGCACAAAACTACAAGACGAACGTACGAGCAACATTACTCTGTGCGGCCTCCAAACTGAAGCCACACAGGCTCCATACAATTTCAGCTCAGAAGCTGTGATGACTGCATGTATTGTCTTTCCACCCCCATCTGACACCCCCCCCCCCCTCCTACTGTATTTGACCCAATAAGTGCACTTAGTGCACAAAATTCTGTACATTTTTGGATATACAGTAAAACCTATGTAAAACTGCCACTCAAAATTAGACAAAACAACGATCTTACTGATAAATGGTAGCTTAATGAAGGTCGAAAGTATTGCAGAATGCTCCCCTTGGAGCATTCTGCAATACTTTTGACCAGCATTAAGCGACAATTGGTCCTGAAAAACAATTTTCGGTCGTTTTGAGAGTGGCCTTTTAACACAGGTTTTACTGTATACAGTAAATTTCAAACACTTTTCTCTGCCCTTAAATAAAATGTTGGTTATCAGGGCTGGAATTTACAAATGCTTGTCAGAATAGCATATAGGGAAAACCCTGTTCAGACTACTTCTCCAGAAGCAGTCTGATATGGGTCTGCACTGTTTGCCTAGACCTTTTAGGTAGGCATTACACGTTTGAAATTTTTCATCATTTATTCTTTCACAGGGGGCCCTTATACCCACGTAGGGTTCATTTTCCACTGCGAAGCTGCTCATCTTCATCTATAGGCTGATTCACTTTTCTTTCCTGATATTTCATGTTTACATAACTTATGAAAGACTTCAGTAACTCTCTCATCAAAACACATCACTCATTTCTACAAGTTGGCATTAAGTTGTTGTTTTTTTCTTTCCAAACTTTCTAAAAATGTTTCTGAAATGAGTATTAATATGTAAATAGAGAAATATTACTGGCAGTATCAATAGAGCCATTAACTGCTCAGTTGGTAGAGCCTTAGAGGGGGAATCGAAGGATTGCTAGTTCAAGACTCACCACCGTACAGACACTGTGTTGTGTTCTTGAGCAAGACACTTTATCCGCTGCTTATACCTGGTCCAACCCAAGAAGACGGGGAGTCTTTCCGACATTACTGAAAAATTGCTGACTGGCACGTTAAGTAACAACACAATAAAACAATCTCTAACTTTTCCTTGCCAGTTGCAACTTTTATCTTCTCACTGACAACCAAACAGTTTGGACACAAATCAGGTTTGACAGACTGTTAGTCCTGAACAAAAAAAATGCAACAAAGAGCCAATTGAAAGACAAGCCTAACTTTCCGAAAAAGACTTGTTCAGGGCTGTTTCCACGTGCGCTCTATGTGGACCAACTGTCTACAAGATTATGCTTTATATATACTAGGCCAAAAAAGAAACGTCGCTATGTATGAAAGTTTTTAACTGTACCAGTTATGTATTTCATCGAAAAAGCATGCAGTGATTAGAAAATTTATAGAAAAATTGTGCTAGAGAATGCTCTTTGCCAGTTTCTCAATTCATTAAGATGTCAGTATTGCCGAGGGTTCCTTAAAACTAGAGGACCTGAAGGTCCTGAGGCGCTCACCTGATCTCCTTAATAATGTTAAAAAATGTCAAGGTCAACTACAGCTTATAATGGAACATATTTTGTTTTTACCATATATATTTTGGTCAAGTGACCTAAACAATCTAATGAATAATCCATCAAACAGCCCAGTGATTTCTGAGAAAAGGATGTTTAGATAGGTATGTGGCAGTCCCAATGAGTGGCTTTGGATAAAAGGTCATAGGTCAGCTTAACATTTGGTACTTAATAAACCATTGTCTCAATAGGTTTAACTATTACTACTACTATTAACTATTTCAGTTATAGAAAATGAACATTTTAAGATTTTCTCCATATAAATGCATTAGGAATCAAATTTGACCTTGCCATAAAGTAGGTCAAGGTCAACCTAGATTCAACATTTGTGCTAACCTGGTAGGGCCCACATCCCAGATCCTACATACCAGGTCTCAAAGCCAATGGCATTTTGGTTCCTGAGAAGAAGAGATTTAAAGAGTTTTACCATATATGGGCATGGTGGCCATGTTAATCATGTGACCATTACAATTTGTTTAAGTTTTGGCTAACCAGTCATAAGGAGTTGTCATATGAAATTTGGTTTCAATTGGCAACGAATTGTCTGCGAAATCTATGTTTTAATATGTTGATGGGATTCCAATATGAGTGACCTTAGCTGAAAGGTCAAAGGTCAACCTTGACCTTTGAAATTTATTTATAGACACTAGATTGAACATATCAAGTGAGAATAATGACTTTGGCTTCCGCAGTATTCAAAAAATCAACTTTTCAAAAAAAATCCTATTCAAATGCATTAGGAAGCAAACTTGACCTTGACATTAAGTAGGCCAAGGTAAACCTAGGATCATCATTTGAACAAACTTGGTAGGCCCCACTTCCCAAATACTACATACCAAGTCTCAAGGTCACTGACCTTCTAGTTCTGGAGAAGATTTTTAATAGTTTTTACCATATATGGGCTTGGCGGCCATCTTTGTCATGTGACCAAAATATTTTGAATAAATTTTGGCCGACTTATCATAAGGAGTCTTCACATAAAATTTGAGCTCAATTGGGCCAATGGTTTGTGAGAAAACTGTTTTAATATATTGATGGGACCACAATATGAGCGACCTTGGCTGAAAGGGCAAAGGTCAACCTTGACCTTTGAAACTTATTTATAGCCATTGTCTCATTAGTTTCAACATATCAAGTAAGAATAATCACTCTGGCTTTAACAGTATTCAAAAAATCAACTTTTCAAAAAAATTCCCATTTAACTGCATTAGGAAGCAAATTTGACCTTGACGTTAAGTAGGTAAAGGTCAACCTAGGATCATTATTTGAACAAACTTGGTAGGCCCCACATCCCCGATGCTACATACCAAGTCCCAAGGTCATCAGCCTTCTAGTTCTGGAGAAGAAGATTTTTAAAGGGTTTTTACCATATATGGGCATGGCGGCCATCTTGGTCATGTGACCAGGAACATTTGAACAAACTTTACTTCCCCCATCCTAAGGAGTCTCCATATGAAATTTGAGTTCAATTGGCCCAGTGGTTTCAGAGGAGAAGATGTTTGAAAATGTTGACGGACGGACGGACGACGGACGCCGGAGTCACTGGTATACTAATAGCTCACCTCGGAGCCTTCGGCTCAGGTGAGCTAATAACGTAAATACTGCATCAAACGTAAGTTCCGTCAAACGCTGGGAGGTCAGGGCCTTAAACAAATCTCTTGCAAACGATTTCTCACAGTTTGAGCGCTGGATTATGGTTTCCTGGGTATGCCCTAGTTGTGACTGTCTCCAGATGAAATCGATTGCGCAAGTGAGACATCTGTATGTCTCGATCTTGACGTCGCGTCAACACACACAGGAACGTCCCTGACGAGGAGGGTCTGACGTGGTCCAGGTTTGTTGGAAACTATTCTTAAGATGTCTGATCATCCTAACATGGCACCGAAATTGTTTTGTTACTACCGATGGCGTCACGGTAGCTTGTAACATTCCCATTGCACTTTCACGTTTCACAGGTGTCAATTTTGTTACCGCAAATAAGCAATGTGTAATCTTTGATTCCAAAGTTTTAAAGTGTTTTTAAACGTTTGGGATGTTCAACTAGAGATTTCAGTTGTTAGTACACATGTAAATCATAATGGAATGAGTGTGCACGTGAAAAACAGAAAAATGGAAAATTGGTCAAAACACTGGTTTGGATTGACTGACCTCATTAAAACAATGTGGAAAATGTGCGAAAGGAAAAAAAGCAAAAGATAGATAGCAGATGAAATTTTGCTACTCTCACTTAACCGGCAATATTTTAAGTTATCTTATGCGGCGTTTCTTTTTTGGCCTAGTATATGTTTATTTAAGAAATAAGAAACCAGCTATCTATAGATGTACCACAACCTCTGACCAATGACTTTTGGCTCTTTCTATTCCAACCGATTGATGCAGAATGTGTAAAACGAGCCAGTCTGGCTGGAACTTATGTGTATGTCAAAGCGTTTATAGTAAATGTAAATCATGAATGCCTGAAACCCTTTTATCTAGAACAACATATCAATATTGTAAATAGAGTCACACTTCAAAGCGTTTGGTTAATCTGAAGATATCCATATTTTTTAATGCAACAATATATACTTAACACCCCAGTCAACAGCTTTGGTCATGTCCAGACGGTCAGTTCACTTAACCACACTTTTTTCCTGGGAAAGCTTAAGCAGTTAACCAGTACTTCATACACAATTGACAACAACCCTTCTTGAATCTGCGAAGGGAGGAGAATGGCCCTAAAAAATATTTCATGATCAATCTCCACGAAAGTATGGGAACGGGCCGGGATCAAACTCATGACCCCTGGATCAGCAGTCAGACACGTTTGTTTTATTTGATTTTTTGCATTTTTGTATGTCCCATCAACAATCTTTCAGTTAAACAGGGACCGGTCTTCCTGGGTTCAGTGATGTTATTTGGAATTTTGGGAAGCTACCTTTTCCTTCACATTTGGGAAAATATATCATAAAAATTGGGAAAATACATACTAAAATACATGAAATTGGGAAAATAAAGGCCATTTTTGGATTGGGAATGACTCCAATATACGGCGGTAAAAATGGCCAAATAAAATCACTGGGGTTGAACCAGTACTAAGCTAGGATAAATGTGTCTTGCTCAAGGACCACAACGCAGTGACGCCAGTGAGGCTCGAACCCGCGGCCCCTCAGTCTCGAGTCAAGCACTCTACCACTGAGCCACTGCGCAGACAGGCATCAGCAGTCAGACATGTTACTGACTGCGCTACGCAGCCCAGCATAACAATAAAGATATAAAATTGTACATGTTTGGTCAGATGATTGCAAACTTATATATTTCTTTGCCTGCTAGTGTTGTCTGCTGATAACCTTTGCAAACAGTTTGGACCAAGATCAGGCACAACAAAATGTCGGGCCTGATCTAGATTCAAACTGTTTGATACTCTGATGGCAATCCTGAAAGAATTTCTTGAAAAAAAAATGTTAATTTTGAAAATAATCAGCAGACGACAAAAAAGCAGGCAAAATTACCCAGCATGCCATGAGTTAAGCCTGGGACCTCCTAAGGATGATGAAGCAAAACATCTGTTGTTCTTATGATTCATAAGTTCTGCAGAGAGAAAAACATTTCTATTTCCAAAACAGCACAGCACAAACCGATGCAATCAATATTCTTAGACAGTAAATAATCATCCCAACCAATTTCAAAATCAGGAGAAATTCCTTCATATTTCTCAGTCAGGCTAACAGTCAAATTTTTGGGTTAACCCAACCAACTAACAATATTTATACCACCTTAACCGACTTTAGCATGAATTATCTCGTGATGTGCAAGGTCTACACTGATGTAGGTGGTATAAAATAGTTATATCATGTTTGTCCACCTGTACGGAAGATAATCCACTCGCCCGTGGATTATCTCCACATACAGGCGGACAACCCATGGTATAACTATTACTTAGTGGGTTTAGATTTTTCCTAAACCAACTTTATTCTTTCTAAACTCTTTGACTCAAACTACTGATCCTAACACAGTCTACTGCAGATAGAGAAAAAACATGAGCATAAGAAAAGAAAATATTTTCTTATCAATAACTGTCAGTATTTATGCTTTGAATACCGTACCCACATCATATGTTTTGGTTGAGAAATAAGAAAATTAATTTACAATCACTCTTATCTAGAGGCCTGGACGACTCCCATTCAACAGTGAAGTCATGTCTAGATGTTTCCTGGGCTGAACAAGCACTTAAAGCAGAGGATAAAGTGACTTGCTCAAGGACACAACACAACACATGCCTCCAGTAAGGCTCGAACCAGGGACCCCTCAATATCAAGCACTATATCAGTGAACAAATGTGCTCCGCCCATCTAACTGATAGATCTGAGTAGCAAACTGTGCTTTAGCAGTTTATTGTGATAAACAACATATTGTAAGAGTATCTTTAATAGTTCCGAGTGTCGGAACACTCCGACCTTTCATTAAACCGACAACGTAAAACTGTGATATCACACAGTCACATAAAGCGAAAACTGAGAGTTTGTGTTCAGGCATAAATGTACATTGATCTACATTGAGAAAACCAAATTAAAGCCAGAGGAAACCTAAGTTTCTTACTACAATGGCCTCTAATGCATGTGTATATGGGCCTCTATGCAAGGAAATGTGACTTTGCTACATGCGAACAATAAAGGCACAGACCAGCCTGCGCATCCGTACAGTCTGATCAGTGCCTCTGTTATTCACTATATGAAATGAGCCAGTGCATGAGATTTCCAACAATGTGGTACATTTGTATGTGCAACCAGCAAAGGCTCAGATCAGCCTGCGCATACACGCAGTCTGATCAGAGCCTTTGCTCGTCACTTGAATATTCTATGACTGTTAAGCTACTGACCGAACATCTTTTGGAGGTTCTAAGCTTAAAAGGAGGCTGCATAGGCTCGTCTGAGTCTACACTTGTCAAAGTGCCACAGTGCTGGAAATCACATGTCACGGCTCAAATGTATGTTATCCCTTGATTCTACATGCAAAACTTCAGAATTCTAGCTAGTCTAGGTCGTTCAGCAGGCTTGGTTGAGTCTTACTTGGTTGGCAACCCCAAAGACAGGTTTTTTGGCCACTCTGCCCATTTAGGGTGATACTGGTCATTATATGTTTGCATCAACTTACCAGTCTGTCCCTTTCCAAGAGTTTTCTCTAATTTGTATGGTCCCACGAACTGTTCTTCTCTTTCACGGGCTGAGTTAGAGCGATGATGGTGGTGGTGCGACATCCTAAATTAATCCAAATTTGCTGTCAGAATGTCTGGATATCCCACAACACTCGTGAATAATTACCGCTTAGTCCCACACATTATGCCTAGACCTTTTCTGTCCATGAATACCGAGAAATAAAACATTTCTTCCGACAACTGATCAGTAAACTTGTCTCAAAACTTTCCTTCTATATTTCTTGTGAAATATTTCAGTAGATTTCCTGCAACCATTAAAAGAAACTGAGGACAATGCTGCTACTACTAAGGTCCAGTTAAGCTTTTTAGCGTAATTTTGTTTTTCGTACCCATCAGATGAAGCATGTGTTTTGAGTGCTCAAAAGAACAGCCTCTCTGAGACGGTTCTTTTGAGTACCCACAACAAGAATTAAGAAAAATAATTTTCAAATTTAAGGCCTAGTTTGTATGTGGTCAGTCCACCGTAATAATGCATTGATTTGGGGCAAACAATTGGCTTTTTAGGTTCAATGTACCGGTGCTGATCTAAACCATGTCCATGCTCAACCTAAGTACACTGTCAATGTACATGTATATCGTGCTTAAAAAACAATGCAGATTCAGATCAGCTGACTTTAAATGCTGATACTGTACGCCAGATCAAGTTACTTTTATATCAATATGTTTATTATATACCTTTTTCTGACATCATTTTGATAATAAATTGTTTTGGTCTTTAATACAGAAAAATTGCGGGAACGTTTGCCATTACGTTTTGTCACGTCATATTCACATTATTCATTATATAATATGATGATACATCATTATGTTTTCCGTCTCTTGTTCCATGCTCTAAATTTACTTTGCATAACATCGCCCCAAAAGCAGGTAACCGACGATAGCCTCGTTTTAAAAGATAGTGATACGGATTCAGAAAACCTCAGTTCGTTGATCCAGCTTTCTGTATCAGATGGCTAGAAAACAGACAGCTCTGAATTCGTATCATTTATAGGTATATAATAGGCACCCTTATCTAGCCTTTGTATTTTGTAAATTTACTCCGTTTCATAAGGGAATCAATGAACTTCATTAATAACATTTAGCTAACAAATATCTGTTGTGGTATATGCTCAGGAGAGTTGCGGCTTTAAAGATATTGGTACAACTATGCGAGAATTGCAAAGTTGTGTTGCTACCAATATATAGTGAAAAATACACATTTTGATGAAAAAAAAATAGCAACTTTAACATTTTTTAAATTTCGAATTACTTTTGTGTATCCACTGCCAGGGATTTTTCATCCTTTAACAACTTGGCCACCGGAGCCCCTAAATTTGAGATGGACCGCCCAATGGCTGTGACATGAAGCAGCTGCCTGTTAGCCCTGCATGACCTCTACCTGCCACAAATACTTAAATATTACTTGTAGAGAATTTTTTAAATACTAAGCATAGACCGAGCTTTTGTGAAAGCTTATACTTGTATTACATATATTCATGTACAATGTACTTGACCCTTATCATGCTGGATACTACACTCCTCCAAATTTTTTAAATATCCAAATAACTTGCAGGATTCCAACTATTTCCATGTAACTACAAGTGGGGTAACAAGCCAGTGGCGGATCCAGAGGGGGCTCAGGGGGTTTGCATTCTCCCAGTTTTAAATATCCTATGAAAATGAAATAATTTGATCTCACCAAATTATTTCATTTTCATGGGATCTTTAAGAAAAATGAGATAAAATCAGCAAAGCGAACTCCCAACACCTTTATACATAAGAACCCTCTTTCCAGAAATCCTGGATCTTCTCCTAAACAATGTGGATCCTGATCAGATGGCTTCTCACTTTTTTCAAAACAGGATATATCAAGGTCTATAGTATAGTAATGATTATTAGGCCACAAACTGGAATGGTAAGAAAACATTATACAAAATTAATGTTCTATGATGCAGTTTACTCTGATAACCTTTGCAAACGGTTTGAAGCCAGATCTAGACCAACATTATGTCCAAATCTTGATCCAAACTGTTTGACACTCTGATAGTGTTCCTGAATTTTTTTTCGAAAAAGATTATTTTGAAAAACGTCAGCAGACAACAACGAAAACATGAAAATTTACCGAGCATGCAAAGAAAGCTGTAAATTTATAAAAGACCTCTTTACAAGTGACTGTGATATAATGTATATAAATAAACCACTCAGGGCTGAGAAGGGGGTGTAGGGAAAAGAGTCTTGCTTAATAAAGCATTCTATGGAGTAAGAATGAAGGAGTTGTTGTGAACTGGTTTTGACATGGAAAATGGCCACTATAAGTGTCATTGGCTGCACAGTGGCATTGCAACTTCATATTCATTTTGGGAATCGGATAACAGTCTCCATTGCATTTACATTGTCAGTTCAAGCATTACAATTGGGCCTTTTTCTCTGCCAAACCCTATAACCCTCCCTCCTTTTCCTAAAACAACAAAACCCCCAAAAGATATTCAATAAAACATACACAGACAAAACAAAACTGGCTTAACTGGACCTGTGAACCAATTAATAAATACAATAATTAACAGTCAGTTTCACTTCTAAAGCTGATTCATAACTATGTGTATGGAACTGAATAATATCTGTGTATTGAACAATATTTCCTGCAATGCATGAATCAATACTTCCCATAGCAGAATCATTTTCAGAACACACAACTTTGGCAGGCATGCTGCTGATTATTGACAAAAATTCCACTGAATCTGAGAATCAAATACACAGAGTCAGTTTTTTTTTCTCTGGCACATTTTACAACTTTGTAAACCATATAACATTTTACGAACGAGGAAATATAGGTGAATGTAATCCTTACATTTCTATTCCACTATCAGAATTGCTTCCACACACCAGTGTTATCAATCAATCAGCTGAACTCATTGATCCAAGTTTGACAGGTGCGCGCTCTATTGTCTGCAAGGGACAGCACTCAAATGACTCACCCAGCAGCAGCAACCGATACACATTAGCCTCCCTTAATTAGACTAATTAAAAATGTCGCAGTTACCCCCCTTGTTATAGTTGCTATCATATACACGTATAACCACCTGGAGATCAGGTGTGAGATGATCTGCTGCCAGTTGCCTGGTAGGAGTCCAGTCCCTGCATGTTAACTCGGACACAACAATACTGAGATGTTAAAAACATGATGATGATAACCCAGATCGGCTGGCTTCAAATCTCAGATGGTATCTGCCATGAATCTTGGACTACAACCAAAGTATCTATATGGCTGATCTTGTCACATTATCAGTCCTTGTTCACTATCAGGGTGGGTAGTCACGTGGTTTTTGTTAGGATACACTGTACGGAAAAATGGCGGACTTCTTTAGCAAAAGTAAGAAGATATTTCTGCGTGTTTTTTCATCTTTACAAAGAAAGTTATACACCATTTTCCAGCCCCCATTTTCCCGATCTAACGATGCCAAGATATCCTCGTAAAGCTGCTTACTTTGAGTACAGACTCTGTCACAATTTTTTTAGCGGCGAAGATCGGGCCTGAATTTGGAAATAAGCTGTACGGACAACATTTGTGACAGAGTTAGTACTCAAAGAAGAAGCTTAAAGATGCTATCCTTGTAGCGTTTGATAGGGAAAATGTGGGCTGGAAAATGGTGTATAGCTTTCTGGGTATAGATGAGAAAACATAGAGAAATCTACCTACATTCGATCAGAATGTCCGTACAGTGTATTCGAACATCCGTACAGTGCATCCAAGCAAAAACCACGTGACTACCCACCCTGACTATTAGTGCCCAGTAAACGGTGGGTAAAAAGCTTTAAAAAATTATTCAACAGCTGACACAATTTGATCAATATTTAATGGTATTGAAAAATCTCTACTAAATTACAGTAGCGGATCCAGATGGGGTTAGGGGGTTCGGTCCCCCCTTCCACCCCCCCCCCCACCCCCCGTTTTTAAATATCTCACTGAGACCAAATTATTTCATTTTCATGGGATATTTAAGAAGAATAAGATAAAATCAGCAAAGCGACCACCATTCTCTAGGGAATTTTTACTGTAACATCTACAAACTCATGGATATTAGCACAATTTTTTGCCCAATTGAGATTTGCGGGCTTCCTGGGGGTTACCCAGTACTTAAATCTGCCCAGTTGAAAAATGTGGGCTTTCTGGGGATTAGCTAGTGCTTAAGTCTGCCCATGTCGCAATTTATCTCTGCCTATTTCAAAGGCTTTGGCGGTTATGTTGGCGTGCTACGCGCCGTTTCCTGGGTTTAATGTTATGCCGTGCAAAATTGACCTTAAATGATAATAAATTTAGAAAATAATAAATTAATAAATAATTAATTAATAAAGAATAAGCTCAATAAATGTAAGGGGAAATCACACATTGAAACGTATATGGAAATGCCATGAGAAAAGGGTTTAATATTAAGGGACAAATAAGATCCTTTAGTTTGCACACAACAGAAAGGGGTATTTAGAATTAAATCATTTTATCATTCAGCTTGTCATAAGTTATGACAAGAAGCCAAGATTTCCTGTCCCAGCGGCATATCTTACATACTTTAGTAGCTTAATAGTTTTTTCTGATCAGTTAAAACTACAACTGATTGTGTGTTGTGATAAATACCCTAAGGCCACGTGTTAAGGGTGGGAGAATAAGAAATTTTAGAGGAGTCAGTCAGAATTTAGATTTTAACACGATCGGTACACCGACGAGAACTATAAGTTTTGGATTTCCAAAAAGTTGATTTAAAAAACGGGATACCCCGTTGGACACTAAAATTTTATGCTACATATATGTTTTGTTGAACTTTGTTATCGTATGAGAATATTTAGTTGTGGATTTCCATAAAGGACGTCAAATTTAATACTGTTTTGTGTCATTTCTAAAACTTGAACTCACGTTCCTGACCCGAAAAATCAAGGCAGGACACCTGGTGTCAGATCATCCGGGTAACGATAATTTCGGAACTCACAAGCCAAGCGAGTGTTTCAACGTTAATTCCCATTAAAAATAAAGAAATGGAATATTATCATAGGAATTCCACAGGATTTGTGAATCTGATGATCAATTCACCGTGTATGAGATGTGGACAATTCCATTTGCGAGGACAGTGTCGTGCTGTAAATGAACAATGCTTCAACTGCTCTAGATCTGGACATTTTAAAGCAGTTTGTGAGTTCAAAGGAAATGTACTTAAATCAGCCAGATCCAAACAGCGGGATGCTGAGCGAATGAAAACGTTTATCGCCAAGAAGACAGCAGAGATGTTACCATTTTGGAATATATCTGGTGATGAACTTTCCTCGTTCTTTCCAAAGAACACAGGAATTTCGGAACATTTTCAAATGAAACTGCAGAAAGCAGAAAATGCAGTATTACATCTCACGGCAGAGTGCAGTGATGCTCGATTAAATTACCAAATCAAACAACAGGATGCCCAGAATCTTCTGAGTAGAGAGCAGCGGCGACGTCACGATGCTGAACAGAAGGTCCATAGAGTTGAGCTGCAGATTGAGCGGATGGAAGAACGACTAACGAGCAGCGATCAGCAGAAAATTGATTTCGAAAATAAGAACTCTGAACTGGTGGGGAAAATTATGGAACAAAAATCTGAAATTGAACAGTTAGAATTCAAAGTGCATACTTCTGATAATAAAATTCGTACCATGGAATTAGACATAAAAGATCTGAAATTTCAAAGAAATGAGATATTCTATTTCAATTCCAAAGTTTTAGGTCTATTGACAGAATTTAGAAAACATCACAATGCAGTCAAACAAGAATTAGTAGAAGCTTTAAATAAACTGTACAAAATGACAGCCACATCATTTCGTGGGCGTAGAAATTTCGAGTGTGGCAGATGTGGAAGTTCATGTTTTCATGAGCATTCAAACTGCATATCACGAGGATATACCTGTGCAGTCTGTGGTAAGTCTAATCATTTGGCTGCTGTGTGCAGAGAACGATTAGAGCCAATTACAGCTGACGCATCGGTACTAAAGCTCTTGGACATGCTCGCAATAACTTTGCCACCAAGAAACTAAATGCTGCAACTACTTAATATTTCAAAAATGTGTCACAATAGCGTTCGTTGACAGTCATATTGTATTGTTGGGTAATTTTGTATTTTTAAACGCCAATCATCAGCTACTTATCAATTTCATCGAAAAAAAGATAACATGCTAAGCATTTTTAACAAATATACGAAAGACAGTGAATTTCCAACTTAACATTTCACAGGAGTGAAATTAAAAGAGGGAGGGGATGGTGTTATGCCGTGCAAAATTGACCTTAAATGATAATAAATTTAGAAAATAATAAATTAATAAATAATTAATTAATAAAGAATAAGCTCAATAAATGTAAGGGGAAATCACACATTGAAACGTATATGGAAATGCCATGAGAAAAGGGTTTAATATTAAGGGACAAATAAGATCCTTTAGTTTGCACACAACAGAAAGGGGTATTTAGAATTAAATCATTTTATCATTCAGCTTGTCATAAGTTATGACAAGAAGCCAAGATTTCCTGTCCCAGCGGCATATCTTACATACTTTAGTAGCTTAATAGTTTTTTCTGATCAGTTAAAACTACAACTGATTGTGTGTTGTGATAAATACCCTAAGGCCACGTGTTAAGGGTGGGAGAATAAGAAATTTTAGAGGAGTCAGTCAGAATTTAGATTTTTTACACGATCGGTACACCGACGAGAACTATAAGTTTTGGATTTCCAAAAAGTTGATTTAAAAAACGGGATACCCCGTTGGACACTAAAATTTTATGCTACATATATGTTTTGTTGAACTTTGTTATCGTATGAGAATATTTAGTTGTGGATTTCCATAAAGGACGTCAAATTTAATACTGTTTTGTGTCATTTCTAAAACTTGAACTCACGTTCCTGACCCGAAAAATCAAGGCAGGACACCTGGTGTCAGATCATCCGGGTAACGATAATTTCGGAACTCACAAGCCAAGCGAGTGTTTCAACGTTAATTCCCATTAAAACTCTGATTGGACGTCTTCATCTGTGAGTCTTCTGGAGTTCTTCATCTGTGTCTGGGGTCTTCATCTGTGCCCCAACCGGATCTAAAGGCCACACTCGAGGTGTTGGCCCAGATGTATCCAGTGTGTCTGTATGTCTTCTCGAGTTATTCATCTCTCCCTACCTCTGAGACTTTCATCATATATCTATCTACACCATTTCTACATAGAGTTGTGTCTCTGAGGAGTTTGAGATCATAGATAGGACGCCCGTGTATAGTGTGGGCTAGCGGGCTAGCACGTGCCTAGCTCTTCGTGGTGCATTGTGTGTGAACAAGCTATACCGATTCTGCGCCTTAGGGTCATTTTGTGTATGTGAGTTAACTTGCTGTTTGGTTCCGCGTGTGGTGCCGTACGCAGCTGGAACCTGGGGTTCTGGACGTCTGGCGCCAACTTCTGGACCCTCGAAGATGCGCCATGGTGGGGGACGTCGCATGCCAAACGCTCTGGTGGACAGGCGTCGCATGCCCTATGGCATGGACTCTGTGGGTCCCTAAAACAACAAAACTATATTTCAGACTCCTTTTCCGTGTTTATTCTTTTAAGGTCAAATCAAAAGTGTAATATATATATTATACAAATAAGATACATGAAACGTATAGTTTTCCTTTCAATTGTTTTTTTTAAGTTTATTTAAAATGCTTTTCAAAAAGCTCAGTTCATTCTTTACTTGTATTTGAAATGTGCGCTTATAAGAGGTTACCGTTTATACAGGTTTAACGTGTATATATGAAAATTATAGTTTTAGAATAACATACTTATTTTTGGCGTCTGAAGCAAGAATGAACAATAGTCAAAGACTGCTTAAATAATAAAGTTGACTTAACGTTCTGCAATTGATTGACAATTTCTTAAGCAAAACAATCGAAAATTCAGAAACATTTACCATACTTTAAATTGAAAAATACGTTCAACGTATATGCGTAAATCAAAATTACTTTCAGCCTTACTCTACTTTCATACTTATGCTAAAACTTAAGATTATTTCGTTTAATGCTTTTAAATTACAAATTTAAGTTGCGAAGATTTGGACCTAAAGGTGTTCACTTACCTAAAACAACAAAACTATATTTCAGACTCCTTTTCCGTGTTTAATTGTCAAAGGTCAAATCAAAAGTGACCGAAAACACAACGGAAGGGTCCGAGCGCGACATGGCGCGAAGATTAGCCTTACATGGTAACGACCAATCACCGTTTAGCTACCCAAGCGCAACCAGTGTGTGGGCGTGACCACAATAATTGAGACTGCACATGCGCAGAAGATACCAATAATTTAACAAGTTTATTTTATCTATTAAAAATCCTTATTTTAAAAATTAATATAGAAATGATTTTCCCATCTAAATATTTTAAAATGCATCATAATCATCATCATCATCATCATCATCATCATTGATGAATTCGTATTATACTGAAACTCAAAACCAAATTTTTATTCTTATAATTATTATTATCATCATAATTATTATTACCAGTTGTTGTTGTTGTTGCAAACAAAACAATAAAACGTTTACCAAATACGCATTTGTAGTTCTTTTTGACTGAATTAGCGTGAGCAATATTTTACTGGTAACGTCTTAAGAATAGCAATATTTCTCGCTGTTGTTATTGTTGTTGTTGTTAAGCACAAACCCTTAGGAAAGCAAATAAGACTTTGGATTCACAATGAACATTATTTTTACTGATTGGATCTACTTCTGCTAAATTCTGCAACCTATCAACTTTGAGCCATTTCAACCTATTAAAACACTTTTAGGGTGTATTGAACTTCTATAATAAAACCATAATTTCTCGCATCAAAATCATGTTTTCAAACTTTCTCAAACAACCATCATCAAGTTTGGTATCAAATTTATCAGTGAAAAACGACGATTTTAAACAAAGATTTCTCATTAAACTGACTTCAGTTTAAATTATTTATTTACTCTTTTTTTTAATTTGGTTTCTCCCAAAATTTTACCATAACATGAACACGTGTCATTTAGGTAATTATCGCAACAAACAAGCGATAAGAGTTTAAATTGATTAGATGAACTATTAAGCTCACAAAATGTGCAATGTACGCCTCAGGGAGAGGAAAGTATTAACTTCTTGTCATAACTTGCAACAAGCTAAGTGATAAACGTTTGAATGCTAAATACTCCTTTGTATGTGACTGTACGCACACTAAAATACCTTATTTGCGTATATCAAACACTTTTCCTTTTTCACTCTAACTTCCGTTTTCTAATGTTTTGACAATATTCAATTTTTATGTGATTTCCCTTTATTTTATGAAATTTGAATAATTTATCATTTTATTATTTTTTTATTTTATCTTTTTATAAATTTATTATTTTATAAAATTTATTATTTTATCATTTTATTATTTATTTTGGTCGTATTTTCACTGCATAACACCAGCCTTACCCTTCTTGCTGGTCGAGGTTGTTTTTCGGGCGGGACCAACTGCAGACCAGTGAGTATGCGTGTCAGCGGACTGTTTTTGCATCATGATATTTTACCTGCTTTATGTTTTGAGACAATTGTTGTTGTTTTTTATATTCCTGAGATAAAGACTTATGCGCATTTTAAAATTTATATGTTGATGGTTCCTGATCCTACCCGCGATAAAGGACTCTCTATTTAGATCAGTCCCTGCAGAGATACAGTGTCAGGAGGTTTCCAAACGTGTGGACTTGTTTGCTCGTGGCGCGATTGGTTGAAAGTGTTGCTTTCTTTCACGTCCGGAAAAAGTGGGTTGACCTACTTAGCGTTGCTTTCTTTAACGTCCCCAAAGTTTAGATTGACCTACTTGAAGGTGGTTTTATACGTGTCAGTAGATGTATTTGTGCGCTATATCTTGTGGTTTTGATAGTGTCTCTCATGGGGTTTTATACCTATTCAAAAGTCCTTTTCAAGTACTACTATGTTGGTATCAGAGAGATAGAGATGATCTCTGCGAGATTTTTGGATGGACCGTTGTTCTGTGCGTTGATGGAGAGTGACCCAAGTTCTTAGTTTTTAGATTTATTGGTCCGTATCTTACGTTACTTATTGTTCTTCGCTACATACGGCAGTCTATCTAGTTAGTTGTGATAGTTTGGATGTATTTTATTGTATTTATATTGGTTTACATTACAGTTTTTTGTTCTCTAATATATACCTTACTTTATCTAGTTAATTATGATAATTTAATTTTGATTTAAGTTTATTTCTTTTTTGTGTTTTACGTTACATTCTCTTTAAATGACCTAATAAGTTTATAATATTATTCCTTATTTGGGTAGACTTCTTTTGCTGTTTGATTTGATTCTTTACGTCCCATCAACAATTTGTCAGTTAAACAGGGGGGGGGTCTTCCAGGGTTGAACCAGTACTAAGCTAGGATAGATGTGTCTTGCTCAAAGACCACAACGCAGTGACGCTGGTGAGGCTCGAACCCATGGCCTTTCGGTTTAGAGTCAAGCACTCTACCACTGAGCCACTGCGCTCCCCTTCTTTGGCTGTAGGTAACAGCTCAACTACCTTGCCATTATCAATTGCCGTCTAATTTGCCACCTGTTTAAGATTATACTGATTTCTCTAATATTTGGTCTAAAATATATTGTCTAGTTCTACTTTTCCCTGAGTTTATGCTTTGTACTGAACCCAGGGAGGCACTTTTTATGTTGTTTCTGTATGCCCATCTGAGTGCCATCAGGATTGCTATGAGTTCTGATGAGTAGACCGTTAAATTAACATTTAGTTTGAATTTATAAGTTGCATTTATACTATGCACAATAAGTTGGTTTAAACATATTTTATTTCATCAATCACTTATACATAAGTACAATATCATAGAAGTAGGATCTGACAGTAAGCCATAAGGCTTATTTTGGTCATTTCCTAATACAGGTTGATTTTACAATATTTGAGAATGGCATGCGTAGTCTAAACACATTTAATAGATAGATAGATAGATAGATAGATAGATAGATAGATAGACAGACAGACAGACAGACAGACAGATAGATAGGTGCTCCTTTTCTAGCAGGCACTTGAGTGAACTGAATCAAAAACGTCGTGATAACGCCAATGTCACGTGATAGTGCCTCATCGATTCTAACCCGGCGCTGTTGCTTCATTACTTTTTTTTCGTTATTCGTTTGCTTCGAGCGCCTGCTAGTTTATAGATATAATCGAAAAACAATAGCAATTCATCAAATGATGCAGCCCACGTAACTATAGCACGTATTGCATACCCGGTATGGGATTCGTTTTTGAATATGATTTCAGTTGGCATTTGGAAGGTTGGTGCTTTGTACCAATTCACCAGAACCAACTAATCATGCATGTAAAATGTTACAGATAAATTCCAGACATATTCCCATGCATGCACAAGATTGACCCAGAGCATATACGATAAGTACCACTGTCTCGTTAGCTGACCAAGGTGTAACATATATAAACATATTATATAGAGAATGACTGGACTCCTATCGTTGTAGGCATGTTAAATGTGGGAAGTACACTATGCAAGTTTAAATGAATCTGCCTGACTTAATAATAAAATCTTGAACTTGCAAGAAGAGTGATTGGTTAGCTTGCTCTGTTGCGTTTTCTTTTCCAAATAGAAGTTCCCTAGCTGTGAAATTTTCAAGATTGTCAGGCAAATATCTTTGCCTAGCATTCGTGAAAATTGAACAGGTAAAAAAGAAATGAGTTGCACTTTCAAAGCCACCACACTGACACGATGGACTGGGGACAATGTGTTTTCTAAACAAATCAGAGTTTAGAGAGCTGCACTCTAGTCTTAACCTAGCGTGGAGAATTTGTCCTTTGCGTGAGCCAGCGTTGTATAATTTAGGGGGTGCATTTAAATTTCTGTTCAGTTTGTACTTGCGGTAGATCGTTCCATGCACGAATTGATGAAGGAAAGAATGAGTTTAGAAAGAGGTTAGAATGGGTTCTATAGTTTGAACATTGTCAGAATTTCGGAGGTTATAGGCTGTAGTTTCTTGAACAAAAGGAGGTACAAGCTCTGAGAGGTAATCAGGTGCAAGACCATGGAGGATTTTGTAAAGAAGTACAAGTTTGTGTTTGTTTCGGCGATTTTGAAGAGTCTCCCATCCCAAGTCAGTAAGGAGTTTCTCGATACTGCAGAGTTTTGTGACACCTACGATTATTCTAGCAGCCTCAGTATGGATTGCTTCCAACTGTTTCTTTGAATCAGGAGAGCAGTTGTCCCATATTGAGTCACTATACTCAAGTAGGGGACGTATGTAAGATATATATTTTTTCTCTAGTGATTTCCTGCTGACCCTGAACTTGAGAGCCCTTAAGAAATTAAGTCTTGTCCATGCTTTTTCTGATATAGCGTTGACGTGGTCAGTCCATGTGCATGTGCTAGAGAAAGTGAGACCTAAGTGCTTGTGACGTGTTGTTTCTTCAATGATGGTGCAATTCATAAAAAGAGATGGGTGATGTACAGGATTGGATTTGCGAGAAAAGATCATAGATAAAGTTTTGCTTGCATTGAATGTCACCAGCCAGGCGTTCGCCCATTGTGAGATTGTTTGCAAGTCAGCATTAAGAATCCTGGCAGCGTCCTCTGGGAGGTCTACAATGATGCATAAACTGGTATCGTCGGCAAACAAAGTAAGTAAGGTTGCAAAGATCAGGAATCGATACAATCAAGTACCACACCTGACCCAGGATACCAATGGGAAAGTGATAAACTCACAGAAGACACCACAAACGAGAGCCAAGAGGTCAGCCCTTTCCCAGCAGGTGACCACGAAGCACATATAAACAGACGCGCACAAAACATAGCAAACACAAGACAGAACAAAAACATTAAAGATCCACAAAAGAAGTACCGCCTTGGAACGGTCAGTAAAATATTTTACTGGAGGGCTTAAACCGGTTTTACGGCGCCAACCTCACCCTTAATTCAGATGTGGATCAAGACACATAGAAAGTCAAAAGTATTGCAGATTGCTACCCTTAAAGCATTCTGCAATACTTAAAACCACTAAGCGATAATTTGTCTGGAAAACCAATTTTTGGTCTTCCTATGTGGCCGCTTAAGACAGGTTTACAAAGACACGGTAAACACAAGACAGAACAAAAACATAAAAGATCCACAAAAGAAGAACCGCCTTGGAACGGTCAGTAAAATATTTTACTGGAGGGCTTAAACCAGTTTAACGGCGCCAACCTCACCCTTAATTCAGATGTGGATCAAGACACATAGATATTTGGTTTGCATGAAAGACCCCTAACTTATCAATGCATCATCTCCTAAAACATATAAATCAAGATATAACAAGGAGATAAAGCAAGGATGAGGACTCAACAGTAAATTGAACTGAATACCGGAGCAAAAGAAATCCAACAGGTAAACCCCGGTGGGCCCGACTAACAGCCAAAGCATCAGGCCCCTACCATCTCATCAATAGATAAGTCTTTAAGTCGGAACCATCATAGAGTCTGAAGTCCGACCCACCGGCGTGCAATTAAAGAGGAAAGCAAAGTTGCCAACTGTTATTGGGTTGACTACCAAGCATGCAGTCTGTTGCAATACATTAATGTTATAGCCAATCTTTTTATAATGGGAAATTATTTTAATGAACTGCGCTGAAAAATTATTAGAGCCAACAATCTTCTTCAACTTATACACCAAGTCACCATAGAAATCAGGTTCCGAAAGTCCTTGGCGCAAGAGAGATTTAAGTCCAACTTGGAATTTAGAAATCAAATCAAAGTATCGTCTATAAAATTTTGAAAATGTTTTGCGAAGTTTATGATACGCTTAAGAGTATTAATATAATACAATCGTCATACAACTACAACATTGTTAGCAGCTTTATCTGCTGGAACCAAAACATAGTTCATATGAAAATCCTGGATACCACGTTTAAGATGACGAAAAGAAGATTTAGGTTAACGAATAGAGCCATCAATATGTTTGACAATGTCGTTAATAAAATAAGAAAGAGCAAAGGACCAATGATAGATCCTTGTGGGACTCCAGCTAGTACTTCGATCCATTTTGAAAATTTAACATTGAAAACTACTCGCTGTTTGTGTCCTGAAAGATAGCTGGAAAAGCAGGCAAGAACCTTCTCTGAGCAACCTATGCCTCGCAGTTTATGAAGTAGTCCTTTATGCCAGACCCGGTCAAAGGCTTTACTTATATTGCAGAAAACAGTTCGAACTTCTTTGCCATTATCTACCGCTTCACAGAACATGTGGTATGTATGGAGAAGCTGGCAAGTAGTAGAATCACCAGAAACAAAGCCTGATTGAAGAGGAGTTAAGAATTGGTTAGAGATGACATAGTTGTAAAGATATTTATAGATACATCGTTCCATTACTTTTCCAGCTTATCATAAAAGAGATATAGGTCTGTAGTTTCAAGGAAGAGATTTTTCATCCTTTTTAAAAATAGGCGAAACGTTGGCTTCTTTCCAAGAGTTTGGGAAGTATCCCTGTTCGAGGGAACAGTTGAATACAATAGAGTATGGTGAAGCAAGCACATTTGCTCCTTCTTTGAAAAGGTGGGGGCTGATAAGATCAGGTCCAGAGGCTTTAGAAACATTAAGGTGCTGTAGAACGTCCTCGACATCTTGTCTAGAGATTGTAATAGATTCTAGGATATAAGGGGATGGTTCAAGATAGGGAAGAGCTTTATTAGAATCATCTACCTGGGTTTGAGAGGCAAAAAAAAAGGTTGAGCATTTCCACTTTTTGTTGATCACTTACCACAAACTCATTATTCATTTTAAGAGTAGGAATGGCATTAGAAGATTTTTTTAGATTAAGGACTTGTTTAGAAGTTTTCCAAAATAATTTTGGTTCATGATTATCGGATGACAACAAACGGTCAAGCTTATCAAAATACTCTTGTTTTAAATTTCTAATTTCTTTGACAACTTTGTTTCGAGTGAGTTTATATTTTCCCCAAAAGTAATCAAGTTTTGTTTTTTTGAACTGTCGGAAGATGCGTCTGCATTTCCTAATCAGGCTTTTGATGTGGCATGTAATCCATGGAGACTCGTTGGGTTTAACAGTTACAATTTTATTTGGGATAGATTTCTCAGCAGCCGAGACTATGGCATCAGTAATGTCTTGAATATTCTGGTTTATATTGTCATTAGATTGAAATAAGGTTTCTAAACTGGCTTCCGACAATAATTCTCTGAATTTATTATAATCTGCTAATTTATAGTACCAGATTTTTCTCTTGAATGAAGAAGCGCGCGTGGCCGGGTAAATTTAAGCAACACCATGACAGGACAGTGGTATCTTACTTGCTCCGCAATAAGCGGGTCTACAACACCGCTCATTAAGATATTTTCCTTGTTAGGAACCAGGATCAAATCTAGTAAAGATGAGGAATGTTACGTGAAATGTGTATCGTCAGATATTGACTGGCTGAGGTTATACTCTGACATTAACTCTCTCTTTTTGTTCGGAGTACTTTGAGCCATATTACAGTTGAAATCACCTGTTATGATTATGTCAATAAAATCAGTGTTACATGCTCTATCTATACTCTCTTTCAATAATTCAAAATAGTCTGGTGAGCTGTTTGGTGGTTTATAAAATCCGCCCACTAATATCCTTTTACACTTCACTTGTAACTCGACCCAAACAGATTCTAAATCACGTACTTCTAAGTCTGTACGACATTTACAAGGAATGGTGTCTCGGACATACAATGTGACCCCTCCGCCTATACGATCAACCCTGTCTTTCCTGAAAGGAGGCTTGAAATTTTCGATTTGAATTGTGTCATCAGTTAGGTTCGGTTTTAACCAGCTTTCAGAGAAGACAAGGACATCGAAAGCATCTGCTTCGCTTCATATTATGTCGGTTTTTGGCGCAATACTTTGTATATTGAAATGAAAAATACTTCAGGAGAAGCGAAACATAAGAAACTGCACAATAAGTTTAGCAATTTCTTATGTTTCGCTTCTTTTTTGTGCTCATCTTTGTGCAGTGCTGATCAATTTCAATTGCAAGACGAAAACAGGATCTTAGGCAAATAAAACCATGAAATTTCAGACGCAATCATTTAAATAGGCATTTGGGGAGAGCAAGATTTGCAGAAGGGGTCAGTAAGCAAAAATCGCATCCGTTGTAAGTAATGCTTAAATGATAAGCATGTGATTTTTCGTTTGGTGGTCTTTCATCTTCCTCATGCATCATACACACATAAAAACTATTGGTTAATTGACAGATGTGGTAGAGATTTCATGCTGAAAACAACCAGCTGCCATCAATGACGTCAAAACGTAGTCATCATTTGATAAAACTTCTAATGTTAATTGGCATTTCCATTCAACAGCGTATCAAGTTACAAATATATCATAGGCTTACAATGTAACTCATCTTATGGTTGATTAAAACGTAAAGTTACTGAAAAAATGGTGCTATGCATTTGCGAGATAACGTTGACGTAAGATTGTATCTTTCGGCTCGTGCACTGTAGTAGTGAAGATGTTTCATTCAACAATATTTGCCTGAATGTGTTGGAAGGCATCAAGCAGTTTTACTTGTTAATGTGGTTCAAGAAAACCTGACTAGAGACGCCGTTTAAAGGCGATAACGTAAGAGCATTAGTAAAAACGTCAAATTGTGAAAACTTGGCCCTTTATTTCTCTGAGAAAGTTCAGAAAATTGCAGTATTTGCTATGCTTTTTTCGGTTTTCAGTGACCAAACAATCGTTTGAAATGGTTTTGGCTTCCCCCAATGATCAGAAATACCCACGTTACCCGCTAGGCTTAAAAAACGTCACTTTAGCACGGCCGCTGCGTTTGGTAATTCTGTATTTGTTTAAATGGAAAATCTTGTCAGATGATCGGCGCTTGTATCTTAATGACAGTAAATGGAACTCGAGATCTGATGTGGATGGGCTTACCCATACAAAACAATTGCTAAATTTATTGTGCATAGTATAGTTCAGGTACCACAAATGCGCATCCAGACCTGTTGTTGCCAGGGTATTTGCTTCCATCTGTTTATATTTTATTGATCCCTAATATCTTCTCTCAATATACTTGTTAGTTGCTTTTTTTCCGGTTTTTCTGTTGTTGTTGATTTTTCATCTATCGTTTCATCTATCACGGTTTATAGCTATGGTTTCCTCCTTAATTGCACGACGGTGGGTCAGGCCTCAGACTCTATGACGGCTCTGACGTAAAGCTTTAATCGGTGGGTTGGTGCCTGATGCTTATCTGTAGCTGGACCCACCGTGGCTCAACTTGAGGTTTTCTTTAGCTCTGACTATCTGTGAGTCATGAGCCCTTTTCTTTGTTTCATCATGATGTGTAAATTTGATTAGAGTGTTTCTCCATGATGATACATTGCATTAGTTAGATGGCCTTCATGCGAGCTGAACATTTCTTGTACTTCAACAACAGCAGAATCTAGGGCGAAGATTTGGTACCAGTAAAATGCATTTAAGCCCCCCGGTGGCTTAGGCTGCTGTCCGTTCTAAGGCGGTGGTTCTGTTGTTGTTGACTTTTTGTTTATTGTTACTCCCATTGTGGGAGTCTGTAATTGCTCTATGTTTTGTTGTACGTTGCTTTGTGTCCGTTCTAGTACTGCAATCATCTTGATGGGGAAGAGAGAGCTGGTTTCTTTGCTTAATTTGTCTTCCTGGTGTCTCGTGATTGTTGAGCGGCTCTTCCTCGTGGTGCCACAGGGTTGTCTGCGGTTTGTGATTGTGGTATTTCTTGATCATACTCACTTACTATTTTTGCTAATTCAGACCTAGGGTTTAATGCTTTTTGATATTTGCTAATTGGGTATTTTCGGGGGGTTGGGTTATGTTTACCAATAACAGGTCTTGTATTCTTATTATATATGGCGGTTTCCCTTTTAGCTTATGTCTTTTAGTTTGTTATATTACTTTAGGGTTGTATCAGTTTGTTTATTGCTAGTTAGTCTCTTAACGCTGATGATCTAGCCCAGCATTTAGTGCAATTTACTCACGTTTAAATTGGTTGCATTCAACTTCTAATTTTTTGCTTGATGTTCCCTTATACGCCCCATTATGATTCGCATGTCTGCGTTTTGCATAGCATCTAGTCGTGCTATTTGTGCATTGCTCGCTGTTGCATATGCTTGCTTAGTATTTTGCTTAGTATAAATGCAGTGTATAAATTTTTGAGTGCCAGTTTGCCTGCGCCAAATGATGTGTCCGAAACTGCTCTCATTACATTAAGATCTTTTTGGCACTTCGTTACTAGTTTATCTATGTGTTATTCCATGTTAATCTGTGGTCAAAACTATTCCTAAAATGTAACCTCTGTTTCATATTCCAGTTCTCTGCCATTTAATTCTAGTTTTCATAATTTTGAAGTATCTGTTTGTTTTGGGGTTAAATAGGACCACCTGTGATTTTTCTGGGGATATTTCAAATCCCCAGGTTTTGCTCCAAACTTCAATTACATTTAGCGCTAGTTGAGTTATAAAGAAAGCTCTTTGTGGGCATTTGACTAATTTCCAAAAGGCACTGTCATCAGCAAATTGAGACAAATCTAGACCTTTCTTAACCATAAGATCATTCATTGCTGTTTAAGGTGTCCATTATTACATTGAATAGTGTTGAACTAAGTACCACCCCTTAGGGTGATCAATTCTTTTTTTTTTTTGAAATCTGATACTTGGTCCTCTACTTTGACCCTATTTTTCTGTTTGCCAAGAAGTCGTTTATCCATCTTAACATTTTACCCATAATTCCAAATTGTGTTAATTTATGTATGATCCCATTTCTCTACGTAAGACTAAATGCTTTTTAGGCCTAGAAATACCACTACAACTTTTTTGTCATTTAATCGACCTGCTTATATTGCTGAATCTGGTCTTGTCAACTGATCTATTGTGGATCTGTTTTTTTTTCTGAAACCTGACTAAGTATTAGACATTTGTTTAGCTGAAACTTTCTTAGCTCTATTATTGACCATGGTCTCCATTGTTTTGCATATTGCAGACGTCAGTGAGATTGGTCTATAAGATTGTGGGCCATTATGGTCTTTATTGGGCTTTAGTAGAAGTATGATGGTTGCTTCTTTCCATTGTTCTGGCAATCAGTGAGATTGGTCTATAAGATTGTGGGCCATTATGGTCTTTATTGGGCTTTAGTAGAAGTATGATGGTTGCTTCTTTCCATTGTTCTGGCAATTTACCTTCATCCCAGGATTTGTTCATAGATTTGAGCACCGTGAATGTCCCTTTTTCAAGCAGTTGTTTGATCATTTCGTAATGTATTGTGTCTGCCCATGGTGCTGAATATTTCTTAGTACTTAGAGCTGTTTATAGTTCTCTCATTGAAAAGTTTTGAACTGTATGCTTTATAATTGTTGCGGTCGGCCGTGGCCGGCCGCTTATATAAACATCATTCAAAACACACATCGAATTCAGGTTTTGACCGAAGCTTTATGCCGTGCTCAGGCTATATTTTATTCGCTGCCGAACAACGAGTGGGGTACCAAATATCGTGGGTTGACCTACAGCGCGAAGTAAACTGTCCATGAAATCTGTATGGTTTCACAAAGAAGGCGTCAATTTGCCCCGTCGCATATAAACGCAATAAGTATTAGCTTTTCAAAAAAGCTGGCGAAAGTTAAACGTCCCAAAGTCAAAACGTCCTTGATTGGCAAAGAGTGCAAGCGAAATTCACATCAGTAAACGTACTTCTGTGGTTGTCATCCACATCTGATTACATAGAATTACTGTGGATTCAGGCACTGTCTTATGACGGTCATGACAAACAGGTTTTATGCCCCCAAAGGGAGGCATAAAGTAATAAAACTGACTGTCCTTAGTGTCCTAGGTGTTTGAGTGTTCATATCATATGCGGAGTATATCTCCTATATCATTTTAGGCAGGAATGCCAAAATTCGTGTCTTAATGCATTTGGGGTCATGGAGCGTCACGCACCTTTACCACTGCCATCAGATCTAGAAAAATCGTGTCCACGAGCATACATCCTAGGAATCCCAAATTTGATTTGTGAACACATCTTGGGGTCACGGAGTCTGTACATATACAGTTAAGCGACCACTATTACCTTGATTTTCTGGCATTAGTTTTAAGAAAAATGTGCTGTCTAGTGTTGTCAAATGATTTTCCATAAATGTGTCGCATGCTAGATACATTACCATAACATACCATGATTAAGCCGGGTGCTTTCAAAAGATCAAGCAATAACTCGCTGGAAGCATGTGTTAAATGGTAACAAATCACAGATCAGATGTAAATAACCAGGGCTTAGAATAAATCTACATGGACAAGCTCTAGAAGTTCAAAATGGAAGCATGCAGTGGGCAAGAATACATACAATGATAGGGCTAAGCGACCGCCAGCTTTTTTGAAAAGCTAATACTTGTCTAATTTTATCATTTGTTCAAAGGCTCAGTTGATAGAAGTGTCATTTTCTGTTTTTACATTTATGAATTCCCTAGAATATGTTTGGTCACTGCTTAGTTTATGTATTCGTTTGTTAATATTTCTGCTTTTTGATCTAATATTATTATTACCAGAGTGCTTGTCGGATTATACAGTTTGCCATAAACTGTTCTTATCATGTTCCAGATGATTTTTTATCTCTTATATTTTTTCAGGTTGGAATCCCAACTTTGGTGTGTGGATGAATCTTGGGATGGCAGAGTGTCGATCATTTTAGGTTCCTTCACCTAGTTTTTAGAATAATGGTATCCGAGCATATCTCATTTTTTTCAGGTAGGAATCCCAAAATTGGTGTGTGGATGCATCTTGGGATGGCGGAGTGTCATATACAATTTTTGCGTCACTGTGACCTTGACCTGACCTAGTTTTCAGAATAATCCTGTCCGAAGCATCTGAGGTAGGAATCCCAAATTTGGTGTATGGATGCATCTCACGATGGCAGTGTTGCGTACCATTTTTTGGTCACTGTGACATTGACTTTGATCTTGTTTTTAGAATAATCGTGTCTGGAGCATATTTCTTTTTTTGCAGTAGGAATGCCACATTTGATGTGCGGGTGCATCTTGGGATTACAGAGTGTCATATACTATTTTTGAGTCACTGTGACCTTCACCTATGACCTAGTTTTCAGAATAATCGTGTCCAGAGCATACCTCTTATATTATTTAGGAATGAATCTCAAATTTGGCGGCGTGTGGATGCATCTTAGGATACCTTGGGTAACTGTTACCTTAACCTCGTTTCTAGAATTTGCATTGAATCTGGTGCATATCTCCTATATTCTTTGAGCTAGGAATTCCAAATTTGGTTTGTGAATGTATCTTGGGATGGCGGAGTATGTCGTTCCATTTTCGGGTCACTGTAACTTTGACCTCTGACCTAGTTTTTCAGAAAAACGTTTCAGGAGCAAATCTGTTATATTTTTGAGGTAGGAATCCCAAATTGGTGTGTGGATGCATCTTGGGATGGCAGTGTCGTATACAATTTTTGCATCACTGTGACCTTGACCTGACCTTGTTTTCAGAATAATCCTGTTGGGAGCATATCTCTTATATTATTTGAGGTAGGATTCCCCAAATTTGGTGTGTGGGTGCATCTTGGGATGATGGAGTGTAACGTTCCACCTCTTGGTCTCTTTGACCTTGGCCTCTGACCTAGTTTCTAGAATTTGCAGTTTGGTGCATATCTCCTATATTCTTTGAGGTAGGAATTCCAAATTTGGTGAGTTAGTGCATTTTGGGATGGTGGAGTGTCGCATACTATTTTCGGGTCACTGCCACCTTGACCTCTGACCTAGTTTTTAAGAATAATCGTGTCCGGAGCATATCTCATATTATTTGAGGTAGGAATCCCAAATTCGGTGTGTGGATGCATCTTGAGATGGCGGAGTGTCGTTTACCAATTACGTGTCACTGTGACCTTGACCTAGTTTTTAGAAATAGTATGAACTACCACAATCACAAACTGCAGACAGCCCCATGGCACCGCAAGGAAGAGCCACACAACAATCACGAGACACCAGGAAGACTAACTAAGCAAAGCAACCAGCCCTCTCTTCCCCATAAAGATGATTGCAAAACTAGAATGGACATACAGTAACGTACAACAAAACATAGGACAATTACAGTCTCCCACAATGAAAGTAACAATAAACAATAAGACAACAACAACAGAACCACTGTCTTAGAACGGACAGCATGTCCCAAATTTGAGGTCTGAATCCCAATTTGGTGTGTGGATGCATCTTGGGATAATGGAGTGTCACATATCAGTTTTGGGTCACTGTGACCTTGACCTAGTTTCTTGAAATCAAATTTATGAAATTTTTTTCAGGAATACCATCTGAATGTCAAACAGTTTGGATCCAGATCATGGTTGACGTGTAACTAGAAGGCCTATGGTGGGCTCTCCCTCTTTGTAAAATAAGTTGATGACTATTTTTTTTAATGATGACAGGCCTGATGATGACTGGGAGTGTGACTTCAAAGAGAGAGGGTGGCTGTACTCAGTTGCAGTTAAGGATCTTTCAATGTTTCGGTCTTAAATATACACCAAAAGAATGCTGTCATGGTGACAAAACACATGCAAAGTTTCGGAAAGTTCTAATGAAAACTGGTAGGAGTTGCCACATGGTACTGAATATAAAGCATGAGTGGCAAAGTCCATTATCTTGAATGTTCTAAGGGCCAGAACTCTAGATACCCATTACAGAAATATTCTTTTGCACCCAATATCTTCTTGCATATTACGTTTATTTTCATGAAAATATCTCAACAGTTTTAGATTCACATAGAGATGCCCCCATCCAGGGCCATTGTACAAGAGAAAAACTCTCCTTGAAATGACTGATGCACTGACGTTGACAAAATCTAGGCTGGTATCATAACACTTTAATATGCCCATATTTATTTCCGAGTTTGTTGATGTTTCACGTCCCAGTCATTAATTTTTCAGTCGTGTCAGCATGATTTCCTGTCTTGAACCAGTACGAAGCAGTGGGTAAAGTGTCTTTTTCCAGGACTCCAGTGAGTCTCTAATCAGCAACCCTTCAATCCCCAGTCTAACACTCTACCAACTGAGCCACTGTACTCTGCATTACAGAGTTTGTCAATCAGCGGAAACAAACAAGGGCCACAACTTTGCATAGCAAATAAATGTGTTACAATCTCGACCCAAATCTTGTCAATATCAATGCCAATGCAAAATTGGGTAAAATACCATCAATTTATTATTGTGACACTGAGTGGAAATGAAATTCTGACATATATCAAAGGCAATTACTGTGTTTTTTCAAGTTGATGTTCAGTAATCTAAACCTAGATCCTGTCAATATCAATGAATATACAAAATTTTGTCATATTTCAACAATTCTTTCTTAAGATATTGAGCTGAAACCAAATTCCAACACGAGTCAAAGGGTCTGTCGATCCAGTGGTGCTTTTTGTTTGATTTGATTCTTTACGTCCCATCAACAATCTTTCAGTTATATAGGGATGGGTCTTCCTGGGTTGAACCAGAACTAAGCCAGGAGTAATGCGTCTTGCTCAAGGACACAACTGTCCCTCTGTCTAGAGTCAAGCACACTACCACTGGGCCCCCTAATCCAGTGGTGCAATTTTCATAATAAATGTGGCTTCATCATGTGGATAGAAAACAGTGTGTATCCTTAACAGCTGGCTTGGGAAGCCTGGTGATGTAGTGCTACAAGAGGGTACAAGATAAATACATGTAGTGTGCTCAATAGGTGGAATACGGCATATTTTGATTGTATATTTGATTCCTTACGTCCCATCAACAATCTTTCAGTTATAAAGGGACCGGTCTTCCTGGGTTGAACCAGTACTAAGCTAGGATTAATGTTCTTGCTCAAGGACACAACACAGTGGCGCCGGTGAGGCTCGAACCCGCGGCCCCTCCGTCTCGAGTCAAGCACTCTACCACTGAGCCACTGCACTTCCTACGACATATTTAACCCTTCGTATATGGGAAACCCCTTATGAGTACTTTTGCAAACAGTGAAGACCCAGATGAAATGCAGCATAATGCTGCATTTCATCAGGGTCTACACTGTTTGTAAAGGTAAAAAAGATCTTCAGACAATAAAATAATAGTTCTTGAAAATTATAACCCAACACCTCTAGATATGTACAATGGACTATCCCAAGTTTATTGTATCACACCGGAAGGATGAATCCATTAGTATACAAAGGGTTAACGTGGAATGGCAGCTCTGGCTAAGGGCTTTGATACTTTGGTACAGAAAGAACAAGTGAACTCTAACCTACATTTGTACAGTGTATTTTAAACTAGCATACCGAGATATGCACAGCTATCAAAGACAATAAAAATGATAAGAAAACAAAATTGTCTAACAAAAATGTTCATACAGTCATTACATGAAATAACTAACTAACATTTAACCCATAAAGCGCCACCTATAATTTGCAGCAGACAACAATTTCAAATTTTGCTGTTTTTTTTTTTTCAAAGATAATAAATAAGGCATGATATGCTGGCTGACGATTCTCATGGAATATCATACCTTATCTTTTTTTCGAAAATTAGGAAAGATGTTGCAAAATATGTTGTCTGCTGCTGAAGGTGGCGCTTTAAGGGTTGATCAGCATATATATTGGTCAAACAGTTCCGCATCATATATACAGCAAACATATTAGCAAAAGTTTATCAGTTCATATTCTTCACAAAAGAAAATAGAAACAGCAGTTAGTCTGCTGCAATGTGTGGTTAACCAGAGAACAATAATGTCCTCAAGTGCTCACCTGACACAAGATATTAATAAGTCTAACTAGGTCAAGGTCAACCTACAAGGTCGTAGCTGGCCTAAAATTCAATGTATGCGCTTGCAGAAACAAGGTTAATGCATTTATGCAAATGCTTCAAAGAAAAGAGCATTTACAAAAAGCGTAGACCCAGATGAGACACCACAAAAAGCATAAATTGGATTGAGACTAGCATTGCTTCTCAGCAAACCAAAATATTTTCAGATCAAATGTGCATATGCACATGCATTTTTGCGTATTGGCATCTAAGTCACCTGACCTAGGATCATCATTTGAATGAGCTTTGTAAAACCCACATCACTGGGCTTACCCTGCCATTTTCCATTGAAGCCATTTGCTACAAAAAATGTAGAGTGGGTACAAATATAGGTCATTGGCTAAAAGTACAGTCTAGGTGATTAAAAAATTGTATATTAAGATCAGTTTTTGGATTTTCAAATATTGCTTTTGTTATTCCTTCACACTTAATTATTGTGCCATATTTAATTTACTGTTTGAATGATGGATTTCTTCAATACCATCCAGATGTCAAATAGTTTGGTTCCAGATAGTTCCTAACTGTTTGCAAAGATTATCAGCAGACAACAAAATACGCCCCTAGCAGGCAAAGAGTTATACAAAACAACTTGTTGATACTACTTTCTGGCTAAAACCTTGGCATAACTATTATTACATACCAAAGCCCAGGGTCAATGGTCCTTTGGTTCTCAAGGTATTTGACACATGGGTAAACTTGGGTCATGTTACCAGGACAATTTTGAACACATTTTCATTCACCACCTCCAGAAGTTTCCATTTGAAGTTAAGGTTGAATTGGCCCTGAGGTTTAAGAGAAAATACTTGAACTGTTGACTTTCAAAAAAGGAAAGTGAAGAGCAGCCACAATGTGTTGGTTGCAACGCACCATTTATTGTACGTCACTTCCTTTTGGAGTGTGGCGACTTTGCACAAGTAAGAAATATATTGCTTCCATGTTGATAACATGAAACAGTTGTTTCAAGATATATATATTGATAGTATTATGACATTTTTAAAACAAATAAATCTTTTTAACAAAATTTAATTGCTATTTTTAAAATCATGTTTTGTTTTACATTTGTATCAAACCATAATGCAGATTCTTTAATGTTGTATTCTGTTCAGTTAGAGAACATGTACAGTTATCTGAATAGCTCTTTGAAACTGTCAGATATTGTACGTGGTCTCTCCTGTTAACAATCGTTTTGCAACTTGTTATCATTATACAAACTCATTATCAGCAGTCATTTTATTTTTATCTTATAAATTTTTACTTTTTCCATCCACATCATGTTTAGTTTAATACTGTCTGACGCTAATGACCCAAAAGGGTTGATGCGTCGTTAAGCACCAAACAAACAAACAAACAAACAAAAAAGGAAACATCTTTGGTGTAGTAATTGCTCAACCATAAGCCTTTTGCTTAGGTGAGCTAAAGATGTGGTTGTGACAAACATTGTAGATCCAGATGATTCTAGCTTAACCCTTTACCTGCAATTCACGACTTTTGTCATCTGCCAACTTGTTTGCTTATTTTCTTAGGAAGCCTACATTGCAAAAAACATGGACCCAAATCAGTCTGATCAGGGTTCATAGTGTTTGCTTCAATGATAAAGTCTGGTCTTAAGTGCACTTGAATAAATGCAACAGACATAAAAAGCAGTCAAAATTTTCAGGGCAAATAGTATTGGCGAGTTAAGCCTTAAAGATCCTTTGAAACTCTGCCACTTTTCTGTTTTTACTTTTCAATGTCACAATCTCCATTTTTTTTTTAAATTTTGATTTTTCTATGTTTGGCCTCCCAACCTTTTTATGTTATTAGATTCTTTCAAAACTTTGATGGCAAGCAATTTAAAACTTATTATAGGGGTGAAAGAGTAACGTGGCCATGTAAATAAGCTAAACTAAGTAAGTAAGTTAAACTAAGACCAACAAAGGAAAATTTCAATAATAATCATCAACACTAGTCTTATCAACTAATCTACAAACAATAGATGTTTTAACTCTTTGCATGATGGGTATTTTTTCATGCTTTTATTATCATCTGCAGACTTTTTAAAAATTAATATTTCAAAAAATTGATCATGTTCTGGATCCCAATATTTCGTCACTAATAGAAGATTTTTTTCTTAAAAAAGTTATTTGTGGAAAATGTCAGCAAATGACATCAAAAGCATGAAAAATTTACCCAGCATGAAAAGCAGAAAGGTAAACATCTTCAGGGGCAGACACAGGATTTCTGGAAAGGGGTTTCATATACATAAAGGAGTGAGGGTTCGCTTACCTGATTTTATCTAATTTTTCCAAAATATCCCATGAAAATGAAATAATTTGGTCTCACTGAGACCAAATTATTTCATTTTCCTAGGATATTTAAGAACTGGGGGCGGGGAGGGGGCTCAAGCTAAACACCTGAACTCCTCTGAATCCGCCACTGATCTTGTGTTAGCAACATAATACCCTACGAGTCCAATCACAAGAAAAGTTATCTTTGGAATTTGACCCTACAGTAAATGTTCTAAAATATCCAACACTAGCTGCCTGGCATAACGACCTACACAAACGGTGCAGAACCAAATCAGAATGCTCCTTAAGAGAAAGTCTGATCAGGGTCTTCCCTGTTTGCTTCTCTGACAAACATTTGACAAGTTCCAGCCATAACAAACAAAATTAATGAGCCGCTAGATGTGATTTCCAACAATGTGGCATTTTGACAAGTGTAGACTCCAATGAGCCTGTGCAGCCTCCTTTTAAGCTTGGAACCTACAAAAAATAATCAGCCAGTAGCTTAACATTCATTGAATAATCAAGCTACTAGCAAAGGTTCTGATCAGACTGCAGCTCATTTTATTGAAAAGTTCTCGCAATTTTAGAACATTTACAGTAAAAATGTTTTCACATGCTGTGGCTCAAAATCATTATGTAATATTTGTTCCCATCATAAAAACTGTCTCAAGTGAGAAAATCTTGTCATATCACAGGCACATCATCAGATCATCACAATACGTTCACCAGATAGTAAACCAATATTATCACATTACGTCGCATCTGAGAGTAATATAACGCCATGCATTAAAATCAATAAACCATCACTAGTGGTTTACAGATTTTGTAATGCTATGTAATGATGTCCATTATATAACATTTCATAAAAGATGACAAAATCTTGAGGTTTCCACACCAAAAATGTGATATTTAATTAATTTTAATGTCATGTGATAAATAGAATCTCACATTCATGCTCTTGTATTATTGAATTTATTAAACTTGTTGCGAAAAAGTGACAAAATGCTCAGCAAGCCTCACATGTTATCGCTTTTCCTCAACTTGTTTAATAAATTCAATAAGACAGGAGCACTCATGTAAGAGCCTCTATTTAAACTATGAGAATGCCGATAATGGTAGGACAGTTGAATGATACAAACTAAAAAAAAATGGCTTGATTTTTTTGTCAATAGCAATTATTAAAAAAATCTATATTCTGTTATGCAAACTAAATAGGCAAACAATAAATATTTAGAAATGTTTCTAAAATTCAAAAGCTTCAATTTCTATTCTCAAATAGAATAGTATTTATCAAGGCTGGAATAAAAAACATTCTGTCAGAATAGCAAACAGGGAAGACCCAGATCAGACTGCTTTTTCAGAAGCAGTCTGATCTGGGTCTGTGCTGTTTGTCTAGGGCTTTTTGGCAGGTGACTAGCATTCGAAACTTTAGAACATTTACCATTAACGTGATTTACATGTATTTACAAGCTGTCACAATGAAAAGATATAACTCAATGCCAAAGGCCAGAATTTTTTTATTAGTTGATTTACAAACACTCCTACTGAAATTTTCCGGAAAGTAGGATTAAAATAAAATTTAATTTCTATTTTTTTTATATTTTATCCCCAGACTCTAAATATTATTTGTTTCGTTGAAAAATTTTTTTTTTGAAGTTCTGTCTGTGTATTTTTGAGTGACACTTTGAAAAGTGATTGTCCTATCCAGATTTTTAGAAAAATGATGAAATATTTAAAGATTTAATACAGGCTGTTGGTTTACCTTCAAGTTACTAGTTTTACTGTTTGTTCTGGAGATATACCCCCCACCCCCCTGTAAATCAACTAATAAAAAAGATATCTAACAATTTTATTACCAATCAACATGCCAAACCTTCCAAGCATAACTAAATAAGTGATAAAAATTGATTCCTATATGGACACTAAAAATCTATAATAACAAATTATTTGACCAACTACACTTCAGATCATTGAACAAACACAAGTATAGATAGTAAACAAGATAGCCACGTGGCCCTGAATGGCTCACCTGAGTTTTGTTATATTTTCACCGGGCCACAGCAAAAGGTGCAACTTTGTAGGAGTGCCCAGGGAAGACTCAGATCAGCCAGCACATCCACACAGTCTGATCAGAACCTTCCCTAGTTGCTCTATGGATAGCCAAGGCCCCAATGAGTCTTCATATGGACAGCAAAGACCCTGATGAATGTGCAGGCTGATCCGAATCTCCACTGGGCAGACATGCCAAGATGCACATTTTGCTGTGACCAAGCTCATTCAATGAGAAGGAATCTACTATACACTGTATGTCAAGATAAAAAAAATTGGGAGGTCAGAATAATATCATAATTTGCAAGTTGTTACCTATGACCCCTTGATATGTACAATGAGCCATCCCATGTTTATGCCATCAAACCAAATGGGAGAACCCATCAGTACAAAATAGGATTGACATGGTGAATGTAGAAAAAATCTCAACACCAGTAACTAGACAAACCAGAGGACCCAAGTGTCCTGAAGCGCTCACCTCATCTAATTAATAATGTTAAAATAGGTCAAGGTCAACTACAGCTTATAATGTTTACCATATATGGGGGTTGCAGCCATTTTGGTCAAGTGACCTAAACAATCTAATGAATAATCCATCAAACAGCCCAGTGATTTCTGAGAAAAAATGTTTAGATAGGTGTGTGGCAGTCCAAATGAGTGGTCTTGGATAAAAGGTTACAGGTCAGCTTGACATTTGTTACTTAATATAAAACCATTGTCTCATTATAGGTTTAACTATTATGAATTCGGCTTAAACAGTTATAGAAAAATGAGCATTTTAAGATTTTCCTCATTTAAATGCATTAGGAATCAAATTTGACCTTGCCATAAAGTCGGTCAAGGTCAACCTAGATTCATCATTTGTGCAAACCTGGTAGGGCCCACATCCCCAATGCTACATGCCAAGTCCCAAAGCCAATGGCCTTTTGGTTCCAGAGAAGAAGATATTTAAATTGTTTTTACCACATATGGGTGCAGTGGCCATCTTAGTCATGTGACCTTAACAATTTGTTTAAAATTTGGCTAACCAATCATAAAGAGTTGTCATATGAAATTTGATTTCAATTGGACAAGTGGTTTCTGAGAAAACTATGTTTTAGTATGTTGATGGGACTCCAATATGAGCGACTTTGGCTGAAAGGTCAACCTTGACCTTTGAAACTTATTTATAGACACTAGATTGAACAAATCAAGTGAGAATAATGACTTTGGCTTCTACAGTATTCAAAAATTCAATTTTCAAAAAATTTCCCTTTCAAATGCATTAGGAAGCAAATTTGACCTTGACATTAAGTAGGTCAAGGTCATCTTGGGATCATCATTTGAACAAAAAGGTAGGTCCCACATCCCCAATGCTACATATCAAGTCTCAAGGTCACTGGCCTTTTGGTTCTGTAGAAGATTTTTAAAAGGTATTTACCATATATGGGGTTGGCGGCCATCTTTGTCATGTGGCTATATTTTGCATAAATTTTGGCTAACTTATCATAAGGAGTCTTCACATGAAATTTGAGTTCAATTGGACCAAAGCATTGTGAGAAAACTATGTTTTAATATATTGATGGGACCACAAAATGAGCGACCTTGGCTGAAAGGGCAAAGGTCAACCTTGACCTTTAAAACTTATTCATAGCCATTGTCTCATTATTTTTAATATATCAAGTGAGAATAATGACTTTGGCTTTAACAGTTATCAAAATCAACTTTTCAAAATAATTCCCATTTAAATGCATTAGGAAGCAAATTTGACCTTGACGTTAAGTAGGTCTTTGAACAAACTTGGTAGGCCCAACACCCCCAATGCTACATACCAAGTTCCAAGGTCATCGGCCTTCTTTATTATTTTTATAGGGTTTTTACCATATATGGGCATGGCGGCCATTTTGGTCATGTGACCAGGACCATTTGAACAAACTTTTGTTTTCGCGTCCTAAGGAGTCTCAATATGAAATTTGAGATTAATCGGCCCAGCGGATTCAGAGGAGAAATTGTTTGAAAATGTTGACGGACGACGGACGCAGGAGTGACTGGTATACTATTAGCTCACCCATTAGCCTTCGACTCAGGTGAGCTAAAATGCCTTGACAAACAATACAGGCCAGACTGCGGATTCGTCGTCACCTTTTATTGCAGTTTAATCAATGATATTTAACATTTATCCTAGCTTAGTACTGGTTCAACCCAGGAAGACCCGTCCCGCATAACTGAAAGATTGTTGAGTGGACGTAAAGAATCAAATCAAAATAATAAAATAGCTATAATAATAGATTTTGATATTCCATGAGAAAGGGTCATTATCTTGTTCATTTTAAGGGTTAAATCATCATCACCAAAAATACATAACATAACAAGGTAGAATGTCCAAGTGTTCAGAAAAAAATTGCACTTTCTATCCATCAGTATTAAAAGTTGGGTCCCTAGAGTCACAACAACAAGAGTGCCCTAGGGCCCTGGATCGCTCACCTGAATCCTGACATATATGGAAATGTTGTTTTGACCTGTGGCTAAAGAGATATCATTTAAAGATATTGCTTTTGTTTAGCTCTGGTGGCCATTTTGTTCCGCTGAGCTGAATGGTCTGACCAGTTTTGTTAGAGGGCATCTTGAGGAACATTTCTGTGAAATTAGTTTTAATTTTGATCAGTGTTTATAGATATTTCTTATCTAGAGCTCTGGCAGCCGGGCCCCTTTGTTTAAAAATTTTGGTAAAGGGCATTATGAGGAACATTTCTGTTAAATAATATTGAATTTTGACCAGTGGTTCAGGAGCAGATGGCATTTAAAGATATTTCTTATCTAGAGCTCTGGCAACCCCTTTGTTCCGCGGAGCGAAACCATTTGAGCAATTTTGGTAGGTCATCATGAGAAATATTTCTGCGAAATTATTTTTAAGTTGGACCAGTGGTTTGAGAGCAGATGTCATTTAAAGATATTTCTAATCTGGAGCGCTGGTGGCCCCTTTATTCAACGAAGCGGAACCATCTGTGCAATTTCGATAAAGGGCACAATGAAGAACATTTCTGTGTGAAATTATTTTGAATTTGGACCAGCCGTTCAGAAAAGATGTCGTTTAAAGATATTTCTTATCTAGATCTCTGGTGGCTTTTTTGCTCAGTTTTGGGCAAATTTGGTAGAGGGCATCATAAGGATCATTTCTGTGAAAATACTTTGAATTTGGACCGATGTCGCTTAAAAGATTTCTTATCTAGAGATCTGGAGACTCATGTTCAGTAGACCAGAACCATTTATGCAATTTTAGTCTAGGGCATTAAGGGGAACATTCCTGTGAAATTATTTTAAATTTGAACCAGTGGTTAAGGAGATGCCGGTTAAAGAAAAAGTTTATGGACAACCGACGGATGCACAACGAACGAAATGCGATCACAATAGCTCACCTTGAGCCTTCGCCTCAGGTGAGCTAAAAACGGTTCACAAAAACTAAGACTAACACAATGATACATTTTTTACTGAAATACAGGTGTAATTGTTTTTAACCTCTAGCTGTACAATACAGGTGTAATTGTCTTTAACCTCTAGCTGTACAATACAGGTGTAATTGTCTTTAACCTCTAGCTGTACAATACAGGTGAAATTGTCTTTAATCTCCAACTGGACAATGTAAAAGTAGATAAAGATGCTGTACAGTTTAACTCTGCTTGCTAGCTAATATTTCATGCTCTTTTGTCATCTACTGATTTTTTTTCAAAATCAACTTTTTCAAAAAAATCTTTCAGGAATACCACAAGATCGTCAAACAGTTTAGATCCAGCTCAGGAGCGACAATTTGTCAGGCCTGATCTGGGTCCAAACTGTTTGAAAAGGTAATTAGCAGACAAGAGTTAAAACATGTACAATGTCATGAATTTTCTTCTGAGATCCTGATGTACTGGTAAGTTTCCTCAAACCCCACTTTGAAATTTGCACATAAAACTTGGGTTTCCAATTCTCTATTCCGCTCAATAACAGAAGACAGTTACTCATAAGAAGCACATTCAGAAGAATATACACAACCTATGTTTGAGATGCTTCAAATGAGTACACAACCCGGCCTGCATTTTCACAGTGCAGATTCAGACAATTTTGAAAATATAATGCCCAATTTATAACTAATGCCAGCAAAGAAATTCCTTACAAGCTAACACTTGGATCAAATATAGATCAAAACACATGGATGAATGCCTAGTCTATATATTCAAATGGCAAATCAAAGTGACAAGCGCCAAAATCTCGTGCTGGCTCAATGGTCTAGTTAAACCAAAATTTGGGCGTGAAACTGTGAATATTTTCTAACCTATCAGTTAAAACATTTGCTTTGTTTTGGGTGCTCAAAAGAACCGTCTCATTGAGACGATTCTTTTGAGTACCCACAACATGTTTTGGTTGAGAAATAAGAACTAGAGGTCCTGAAGGTCCTGGGGCGCTCACCTGACCTCTTTAATTATGTTAAAATAGGTCAAGCTCAACTACAGCTTATAATAAAACATATATTGTTTTTCCATATATGGAGGTTGCAGCCATTTTGGTTAAGTGACTTAAAACAATCTAATGAATACTCCATCAAACAGCCCAGTCATATTTGAGAAACCAAAGTTTATATAGGTATGTGGCAGTCCAAATGAGTGGAATTGGATAAAAGGTCACAATCAGCTTGGCATTTGGTACTTATATTAAGCCATTGTCTCATAAGGTTAACATTTCTTGATCATATTATGATTTCGGCTTAAACAGTCATAGAAAAATGAACATTTCAAGATTATTCCCATATAAATGCATTTGGAGTCAAATTTGACCTTGCCATAAAGTAGGTCAAGCTAAATTCATCATTTGTGCAAACCTGGTAGAGACCACATCCCCAATGCTACATACCAAGTCCCACAGCCATTAGCCTTTTGTTCCAGAGAATAAGGTATTTAAAGGGTTTTTAACATACATGGGTGCAGTGGCCTTGACCTTGAAACTTATTTATAGCCATTGTCTCATTAGGTTTAACATATCAAGTGAGAATAATGACTTTGGCTTCAACAGTATTCAAAAAATCAACTTTTCAAAAAATTTCACATTTAAATGCAATCGGAAGCAAATTTGACCTTGATGTTAAGTAGGTCAAGGTCAACCTAGGATCATTATTTGAACAAACTTGGTAGGCCCATCATCCAAAATGTAACAAACCAAGTCCCAAGGTCATCAGCCTTCTGGTTCTGGAGAAAAAGATTTTTAAAGGGTTTTTACCATATATGGGCATGGTGGCCATCTTGGTCATGTGACCAGGACCATTTGAACAAACTTTCTTTCCCCCATCCTAAGGAGTCTCCATATGAAATTTGAGTTCAATTGGCCCAGTGGTTTCAGAGATGTTTGAAAATGTTGACGGACGGAAGACGGAGTCACTGGTATACTAATAGCTCACCTCGGTGCCTACGGTTCAGATGAGCTAAAAATAAATATTAATTACACACTCTTATCTCAAAGCCTGCAGCCCATATATTTTGTTATTTATAGCAATTTGCATACACCTCTTATCTAAAAGAAGTATCACAAAGGAAAAGGAGCGGATATCAATCAGAATATAGCTAAACTAATTAAACACATGTCACGACGTAGATTTTGCATCATTTTGGTTCAACTGATCTTCAAGGTAATGACATCACTCAGCAGTCTCTGTTTCTTCAGCAACATCACAATTCTGAAAAATAAATATACAAAGGTCTCAATAAACAACATGTTTGAGAATACAGAATAGCAAACAGAGAAGACCCTGATCATACTGCTTCTTGAGAAGCAGTCTGATCTGGGTTTGCTCTGTTTGTCTAGGTCTTTAGTGTTCAAAATATAAGAACATTTACTGTATACATACTCGTCATAGGTAAAGATAAACATTTTTGAGAATAAAATTAGGGGATAACTGTATTCAAAATTTTCATTTGGGTAGGTATATCGTCAGATATACGGTCGGAAATTAAGTTTTACGGCGATGCGTAAGCAGATTTCTGAACATACCTCCCTAAATGAAAATTTTGAATATGGTTATCCCCATTCTAATGCACTATTAATATTTTCCCTTCAAAAAGACAGTGAAAATGTACTTTGTTGGGCCTATACGTCCAGGGGCTGCCAGCTGCATAAAACCACTTGCCAGCTGCATATATTCACTTGTCAACCAATAAAAAGCGATGTTACATAATGACGTCGGGTTTCCAACAGTACATCACAGGATATACTGTTGCAAATTTATGACAGTATCCAATCAGACGTCACATTGCATTTGCAAGTGCATTATTATTGTGAATACATGTATTTCCTTTTCTGTCAGTTTTAACATTGTTTTGAGTGCATAAAATAACCGTCTCATTGAGAAGATTCTTTTAAGCACCCACAACATGTTTTGAATGAGAAATGAGAAAATATTTTTTTACTTACAAGAGGCTTGAATATACATGAAAGGATGATTGATGTCGAGTTTTGTACACATGTATTCAAACAATGTACACCTTAAGTAGCAGCAGGAGATAAAATTTTGTTTTTGTTTGTTTGATTTGATTCTTTACGTCCACTCAACAATCTTTCAGTTATGCGGGACGGTCTTCCTGGGTTGAACCAGTACTAAGCTAGGATAAATGTGTCTTGCTCAAGGACCACAACGCAGTGACGCCGGTGAGGCTCGAACCCGCGGCCCTTCGGTCTCGAGTCAAGCACTCTACCACTGAGCCACTGCGCTCCCTGCAGGAGATAAAATATTTCGATTGTGTCAATAGTTTCTCTTTCTTTACAAGAGCTGACACATAGCAGGCGCTTTAGCTGTTTTGAGAGTCAAGTGTTTGACCCTTTGTATGCTAGAGACTCCTAAATGGCTTGTTTGTGTTGATGCTTTATGTCCAAGTCAACAATTTTTCAGTCATGTCGGGATGTTTTCCCCTCTTCCCGGGTTGAACCAGTTCTAAGCAGAGGATAAAGTGTCTTGCTCAAGGACACAACACAGTGCCTCCAATGAGTCCTTCAATCTCAAATCTTACGTTATACGACTGAGCCACTGTGCTCATTAATCCTTTACTCCATAGGCTATTTTTAGATCATGACATCATATTCTATTTTTAGACAACATTGAAAAAAATTCAGAAAAATTTAACATAAATTTTGACTACTTTTGAAAATATTATAGAAAATGGAGCATTTGCTCTTAAAGAGCAAATGCTCCATTTTTCATAATATTTTCAAATATATATTTCAAAGGCATCAAAAGGCGCTATTATGGAGTAAAGGGTTAAGGAATCCATTAGTACATAATGGGTTAAGTATTCAGAACGATCTACATGCATTTCTACTGCAGCACACTTCACAAGGCCAAACTGTTAAGTGAAATCACACGCTGAAGCTAAAGCACTCCAAATAGAAGCCAGTGTCACTACATTCATTATATATAATAATTAAGACATAGATCATGTTGAGCAAATATTGCTGATCATATTAAGCAAACATTGCTGTTATTTTTTTTCATTGCGTTTACCCTTGCTGGGTCCCCCTGGAGATGTTTTAACACCCAGCCTAGCCACCTCGTATTCAAACAGCTTCCTCAGGATCAGGCCTGGGTCAATACATGAAAAGGTGTGTGATCCCTATCATCTTCTTCCAAGAACCCAATACAAATTGTTCTCACAATTTCCTGTTTATAAGCTATGCATCTCCTTTTTTTCAAAGGGACAAAACTTCAAAATGAGATAATTTGAAGCAAAAAAATATTGGTGTGTTATATTTTCATGGGGAATCAACATAATTGAGCCCTTACATGAGATTTCTAACAATGTGGTATGTGCCACCAGCAAAGCCTCAGACTAGATTAGAGCCTTTGCTAGTGGCTTAAATATTCTTTGACTATTAAGCTACTGACTGAACATCATTTGGAGTTTCTAAGCTTAAAAGGTGGCTGCAAAGGCACGTCTGAGTGTACACTTGTCAAAATGCCACATTGTACAAGTACAGGAAAAACTAACCCTGGCCAGAATATTTTGACAAGTTGATTGTTAAGCAATTTAACCAAAAGTCTGCATATTATTGAAAGGTTTGACCAACTTTGAAAGAAGACCATCCAAGGATCATCGCTGTGAAGTTTTGGGGAAATTTCCACCCAGCTGTTTACGAGATGTTGTTTAAAGCAAATTGATGACTGAGGGACGACGGACATTAGAGAATAACAAAAGCACACAATGAGCCCATAGCTCAAGTGAGCTAAAAATGTAATATTCTGAAATAATGGGAGTTATATCATGCTAAAAGAGCCAAATCACTAATAAACCTCTGCAGATCAAGGCCATCAACAGTTTATACTGCAAACCATCTGGTTAGGATCATCACTGTTTACCTTTGCCAAATTCCTATTAGCCGAGCTTAAATTGTATGACCCTTTGTAAATTACGAGGGTTGGTTTAAACAATATATTATTCAGATATTTGTATAATAGACAGATTATACAATGTCAATATATTCAGGATCTGACAGTAAGCTTTGAGCCTGTATGTAAGCTAGGAAGGAAAGAGTTAAGCAAATTATGAAGGCAACTTCATAAGTTTCCCTAAATATACATAAACTCTCTGGGTGCTGGGTAATTTTACATGCTTTGTTGTTATACGTGGATCTTTCAATTAAAAAATTAAAATTAAGAAATACCATTAGAGTCAAACATCGATATCGAGTCTGATCTGGGTTCAAACTGTTTTTAAATGTTATGAGCAAGTGATAAAAGCCACCATAAGCAGGGAAAAAGTTCTGTACTTGAATTGGACTCTTTCTAGCATGATGTAACTCGGGCCTAATGGGATTAGGCCAAATAAAAAAATACCTGTGTTTAGGGTAACCCGATCCTACCTAAATTTACTGGAGGAACCAAGAATTTTTTTCACGTTTTCTGGAAAAAAAAAATATTTATGAGCCTGTATGTAAGCTAGGAAGGAAAGAGTTAAGCAAATTACCTCCCCTAATGACAATTTTGAAGGCAACTTCAAAAGTTTCCCTAAATATACATAAACTCTCTGGGTGCTGGGTAATTTTACATGCTTTGTTGTTATACGTGGATCTTTCAATTAAAAAATTAAAATTAAGAAATACCATTAGAGTCAAACATCGATATCGAGTCTGATCTGGGTTCAAACTGTTTTTAAATGTTATGAGCAAGTGATAAAAGCCACCATAAGCAGGGAAAAAGTTCTGTACTTGAATTGGACTCTTTCTAGCATGATGTAACTCGGGCCTAATGGGATTAGGCCAAATAAAAAAATACCTGTGTTTAGGGTAACCCGATCCTACCTAAATTTACTGGAGGAACCAAGAATTTTTTTCACGTTTTCTGGAAAAAAAAAATATTTATGCATTTTGAAAGGCAAAATGCCTTTCAAAATGCATAAAATTATTTTTTCCACAAAAAAAAAAGAGAAAAAAAGTGTGCCTACCCTACCTAAAATTTTCTGACCTGTTACCCGAAACACACTTATTTTTTTTTATTTGGCCTTACACACCAGTTTCATGCAGATGGCTGCGCCACATGTGGAACTTCTTGGTCTGTTGTCATGGTAACATCTCCATCTTCTTTACTCTCACCAACAGGAATGTTTCCAAAACTTAATTGGTTCCCTACAGAAGTGTCACTTAATTGGTTCCCCAGAGAAGTGTCAGTAAATTGGTTCCCCAGAGAAGTAAATTGATTCTCCACAGAAGTGTCAATAAATTGGTTCCTCACAGAAATGTCACTATATTGGTTCCCCACAGAAGTGTCAGTTAATTGGTTCCCCATGGAAGTGTCAGTGAACTGGTTCCCCACTGAAGTCTGGGTTATCACAGCCTGAGGTACTGTAGCAATACCCTTTGTAAACATCTGTTCTATTGTTTGAATTTGTTCACCGGACACTGGGATAGCAACATCAGAATGAGGCTGTTGCATAGGGGGGTTTTCATAAGTTTGAGAATTGTCTAATATTTGTGGACCATTTATACAACCAATGTATTCTGCAGTGTTTGAACGATTTTGTGTAACCAAAGATGTTTGTATGTCTGTATGATTGTCAGTGTTTAGAGATGATGAATTTTGGTAACCGAGACTTGTTGCTATTAAATTATTTACGGTATTTATGTCAATATCCTGTCCTGTAAATAAGTTCTCAATTGTCCTTTGTGGTGTAGCAACATTTACTGCTGCATTAGACTGAGATACGGGGGCAGTACTTGAGTCAGTGGTTATTTGTGGTTCCATAATGGCACTAAACTGATTCTGCCTGTCTAGCAGAGTCTGAACATGTGGCAAACTTTCAACTACAACTTTATTTGGTAAATTCCTATGACTTTGTGAATTCTGTCTCTGCCAGTTTCCTGCATTATTATCTTCAGCGATTGTAATGGAGACTCTCTGATTTTGTTTCATGTTTGTTCGTTCAGCTCCCACTATTTCATGTCTGTTTACGTAGCTGCCTTGACCGTGGTCCTGACCTCCTCCAAGTTTAGTAGCTAGAGTACTGAACATAGGTAGTGGTGAAAGTTGATCTGCTGGTTTTAGGTATTGTTCCTGCAATTCAAGTATATCATTTTCAATATTTCCCAGATCTGGGTCCTCTACAAAATCTGGAAGTTCACTAAAAAATTGATCCTCATTAACTAGATTGGAGTTATTGTGAAAATGATTATGAAAGTCACCGCCACCAATGAAATGACTAAGGGATGAAGGGGAAGGAGTAGAACAAGAATTAGCATGCAAATTACTAAGCAGAGAATGGTGCGCCAATTTCCTTGTAGTTTCAGAATTGATAAATTCAGGGAACCCTTTCCTTTGGCTTTTAAACTGATATGAATCTGAACTAGCCTGTGATTTCTTCTTTCTATCTCTTTTGACTCTCTCTGTTAAATGCTGGCTGTATGGGATAGGCTTTAATGATTTTAAGGAATCAATACTTTCCCTCACATTATTAGTTTCTGGTAATGCATTCTTCATATCTACAGAACTTTCTAAGTTTGTATAATTTAAAGCTGAATCTGAATACATTGCACTCAACTGATGGCATTTTGTGTTTGGGAATGGAATTATACCAGTTTTCCAAATATCTGTTCTGGAATCACAACTTAAATATGAATGTGAACATGCCCCCAGTGATGAATCTGACCTTACCCCTCTAAGTTTATAAACAGGTTCTGAATTCATTGTTCCTGATGCTACCCTCTTCTTAAATTTCTGCTGTATATCTGAAAGTTCACTAGAAGGATTGTAAGAATCATCATCAACTCTTCTTTTCTTATGCACTGAATTGTTTTTTTTCGATCTGGTTTCTAAAACATTGCCTTCAGTAGTTGGCTGACTGACTTTCTCTGCAGGACTAAAACTATAAGCTCTTTTAAGTTTTTCTTCAGGTGATTTTACATGCCATATCTGTCTTCTAATTACTCTACCTTGTTCTGTGGGACTTTTAGGTAACAACAGCCTTGAATTTGAAGGTTGCAACAATTTTGAATTAGAAGGCTGCAACGATTTTGAATTAGAAGTTTTTGCAACTTTCTGAAAATCTAAAACTGAATACCTTGAATGTATGAATGGTGATGACTTGCTGGATAACAAAGGTCTCCTACAAGATGATGAAACAGTGGGGAGGTCGGACAATGAGGAATGATCAGATTTATTGATATCTAAAGAAGAATCTACCACTGTCTGACAACGAGAAGCTGATTGAAGTTCCGAATTAACAGGCTTATGATCAAGAACCTCTTCTGATGATGACAAGGATGAATTTTCTGATTTCTCACTTTGAGAACCCCTGCCAAATTGTTCTCCCACTAGCTCACTGGCAACATTATATGATGATGCTCCACTCATGGGGTTAGAGGAATTACTCCTTGTAGTTTGCTGGAGTTTAAATGGACTAAAAGCTTCAACATTTCTATCCCTAAAACTATTTCTTGGATTATTTCTACTAAAGTGAATTTTACTTTCCAAAGAAATGGTTTTGGGTTTTGAATTCAAATGCACTGAAGTTAAATCTAATCTATTGTTCTGTGGAAAATGGACTTTCTGACTGTCATCTTTCGTACAATTTTTCAATTTTGCATGGACTTTTCTTTGTCCCATTTTCCTTGAAAATGCAGATCTTTTATATTTCACTTTCCCTGTATTTGCCCTTGGTACAAAATCATTCCCTGTTGCTCTTATATCATCATACCTTAAGTAGTCCTGGGTATCACCGTGTGGACACTTTGCTTTCATGCCATTTCTGATCCCTTTCATGCCACTTGAATAATCTTTCACATGTGATTCAGATTTACTTTTTAAAGTGAGATTGTCGTTACTTTTCTTATTTTCTTTAACTTTTTTAACAAGCAGTATTATAGCAGGATTAGTATTCTTGTTGATGCAGGCATGAAAATCATTTATATTCAGATGCCCAAATAAATCTTCCTTTGAATTATTACCCGTGGTTTTAGCAGGATCCTCAATATTGGAGACAATATCCGACTTTGATTCATTATCAGCACTAACAAATTCATCAATGTTTTTAGCATCACTTTTAACATCATTAGATTCATTGCCAGAGCTTACAAAATTATCAATGTCTTTAGCAGGATGTTCAATGTCAGAGTCTGAATCTACCTTTGATTCATTATCAGTTCTTATAAAAGTACCAATATTTTCAGCAGCACCTTCAAAGTCAGTGTCTATAGTTGATGTTAATGTGTTAGTATGAAGGTTAGTTTGTGAAGTTTCTACATCTACAGGTTCAGGTGCAGGATGAGGTGAGTGATAATCTGTGGTGTTAGAAATCTCAGGTGGATTATATATTCTACTGGCTCTACACGATAAAGCATCTTCTAGTGACTGCAAGACAACATCAAACACACATGATATGGGCATGTCTGCAAGATTTTGGCATGTACAGCATAAGGCCAGAATTTTTGTTATTAGTTGATTTACCAGACTTTTTTTTTTTTTTTTTTCTTCAAATTTAGGGTTGGGGGGATGTAAAAAAACCCCAAAAACTCTAAAAATGACCAGTTGACTGGTCAGTGTCAGAGCTTTTTTTGAATATCTCCAGAACAAAAAGTAAAACTAGTAAAGTAAACCAACAATCTGTATTAAATCTTTGAATATCTTATAATTTCCTTAAAAATCAGCATAGGAAAAATCACTTTTAACAGTGTCACTTTCAAAAATACACAGACAGAACCTCAAAAATATATTATTTTTTCAACGAAACAAATAATTTTTAGAGTTGGGGGATAATATGAAAAACTAATTTTAGAAATTTAATTTAATTTTTTTCTACTTCCCGGAATATTACAGTAGGAGGGTTTGTAAATCAACTAATAAAAAAAATTCTGGCCTAAGTCTACGGAAACAAAATATTTGAAAGGACAAATGTTAATATTTTTTATCAGTCAGTTTTACCATGTTTTAGGTTCTCAAAAGAACAATCTCATAGTGACGGTTCTTTTGAGTACCCACAATGCATGTTTGGTTGAGAAATAAGGAAATCATTTTTCAAATTATGCACTCATATCTAAAGGCCTAAAGGCATTTTCCAGGGATCATATTTAAGGCTTTTAAATGCTCACTAATAACAGAAAGCGATCGCTAGGCTGTCAATAGCAAATTCATTGGTGACAGCCAGCTGTCAATAGCCACTGCCTTATTTTTATCACTTGCTTAAGGTGTAAGTCAACTTGCATTTTCACTGTAAATAATTCTTTTTTTTAGTTTTAAAAGCAAAACCTATATTGTATATAGGTGTGTCAAAAATATTTTGTCTTTCTTTCTGAGCTCACATTTAGGTTACCATGAAAACTGTATGGATCAACCAGCATCTTCAGATGGTGGCTGATCATGATCTACACTATTTTTTCATATAGTTTATGATAAGCTGCATGGTTCTGTTGATGCGAGAGTGATTTGTATTCAGTTGCTAAAAATAGGATATTTTAACATGCCTTATTTTGGAAAAAAACTACATGATCCCAGACTTACGGCATATGCCGAAAAGCCATTATCTAAATGTGCATACAGGCCATTAGTTAAGAGTGTGTAACAAAAAACATATTTCTTATTTCTCAACCAAAACATATGTTGTGGGTGCTCAAAAGAACCGTCTCAATGAGGCGGTTCTTTTGAGCACCCAAAACATACGTCTAAATTGATGGGTAAAAAATATTAACAATTTTACTCTCAAAAAGTTTGCTTATATAGACCTTTGCATGTATAACTATCCAGTGGGGCTAGTTATACTGTTTTAATCTGAGCTTTCATTGTCTGCCCTAGTATATATGAGCCGTGACATGATATTTCCAACAATGTGGTATGTGCGACCAGCAAAGCCTCAGATCAGCCTGCGCATATGCGCAGTCTGATCAGAGCCTTTGCTAGTCGCTTGAATATTCGTTGAGTGTTAAGCTATTGACTGAACATCATTTGGACTTGCTAAACTTAAAAGGAGGCTGCGCAGGCTCGTCTGAGAATGCACTTTTCAAAATGCCACAAAGTTGGAAATCACATGCCGTGGCTCATATGTGTGTGAGCAGCAAATGCTCTGGTGAGACTGCATCAATGTACAGGGTTTTCTGAGCCTTCACTGGTCTTCTATGTGATAGTACCAAAATCTCATAAGCTGACCTCATATAATGATACATTAGAGTACTCGTAACATAGGTTTTCTAAACTCTTTCCTAGTGGCGACTTTTGTCGTCGGCTGATAAACCTTTGCAAACAGTTTGGACCCAGATCAGGACCGACATAATGTTGGTCCTGATCTGGATCCAAACTGTTTGACACTCTGATAGCATTCCTGAAAGAATTCTTTTTAAAAAGCTGATTTTGAAAAAAGTCAGAGGAGAACAAAAGCGGTAAAAATTACCCAGCATGCATGAGTTAAGGAAATGAAGTAAATACTGTAAATTCAGAAATTTTCACGAGGGTTTTATTTTCGGGAAACTTTGCCAATGCGGAGTTTCGCGAAAATAAAACCCTTGTGAAATGGCGAAATCATTCTGTCATTCACTGATGTAGGTAGATCATGTCCAAGTTGAAAATTTTTCGAAAATAAAATTCTCTCGAAAATTTCCGAATCTACAGTAGCAATCAGCTTAAAGGTTCATACAGGCATGGCTGGCTATGTTAACTTCAAGGAATTTTCAAGAACCCTTTATTGAACACTCCCACAGTTTCAAGGACCTCATGTCAATGAAAAAGATTAATTCACAATTTGTAAATCTCATTCCCAAGTGACAGATATTAAACTCAAATCATGGTTATAAGGATGTTAAATTGTATTCCATGTGTTTGATGCAACAGATGCTACAACAAACAAAACTAAAACAATCAATTTTCTATGACTTTGACCTCCAGTCCATTTACAGGGCTACGTTCTACACAAAGCAGTGGAATTGAAGCTTTTTCAAGGTCTTAGAGCAGCTTTCAAGCCAGATTATTTGACTTAGTAAGCTAGCTATCTATTTCAATACTTTTTTAAAGCCTGCATAAACCCAAGAGCTATTATAGCGGGGGAAACAACACACTACTAAAGGAATCAGCATACACCAACAAAGACTAAATTACAAACCCACAAGCCTCCAGGTAGTGTGTATAGAAAATACATTTTCTTATTTTTCACACCAAAACATATGTTGTGGGTACTCAAAATAACCGTCTCAATGAAATGGTTCTTTTATGTACCCAAAATAAATCTTTAAACTGATGAATAATCATTGGCATTTTAACATTTATTAGCATGATAAAAACAACATCAGAGAGTTTGAAAGCAAGAAAAGTCTTTATTTTTCAATATTTTGGTTTTTATGAGAAGTTGAAATTTTGTGCTCAATTGAGTTGAGCATGAAAAAAGTTTTATAGCCTCAGGGCCAGAACAATCTGGGTTTTGTAATCATTCGTCAGATAAGAAAAAACATCGGCAGTAAAATTGTGATTATTTTCTTATCCTTAAGTTTAAGTTTTGTGTGCTCAAAAGAACGGTCTCAATGAGACCCCATCACTTGAGAACCCACAACATATGTTTTGGCTGAGAACTAATAAAAAATATACAGAGCGAGATACAAACCAAAGGCAAAAACTATATATACCCCACATACTTTGAATGGTGTTTATAATTCTCGAGACAGCAATTCATGTGTTAATAAAATTGTCCCAGATCAGATTACTCTTAAGGAACAGTCTGACCTGGGACTACTTATTTGCTTTCTTCAGTAAATAAAAAGTCATTATTTATAGGAACAGTTTAGCCCTGATCATAAAATAAAATATTCAGCAGTCAAGAGTTGAGAGTTTTGTGGTTCATTATCTTGCCTTCTGGTCAAATATAATGTACATAGAACCTTTACATTTACTGTAACATGCATTTTACAACGAGTAGCACACACAATATAGACAAAGAGAAATCCATAACTCTTGGCATGCTGGGTACTTTTACATGCTTTTGTAATCATTTGATGATTTTTTCAAAAGTATCCTTTTCAAAAAATTCTTTTAGGAATATCATCTGAGTGTCAAACAGATTGGGTCAAGATCAGGACCGACATTTTGTCAGGCCTGATTTGAGTCCAATCTGTTTGCAAAGGTTATGAGCAGATAACACTAGCAAGCAATATTGTTAAGGGTTAATCTACATACATGTATATGGATAAAACAAAGAGACAACACATATGGAAAGTTACTGTATTAGAACTTATTACAATTATAATTATGTATTAGTTTTTTTGTCCTCAGGTCAACATATTTAGATTTCAAAGTAAATCTGTCAATATATTTTTTGTTTGTTTGCTTTGATTCTTTACATCTGAGTAAACAATTTTTCAGTTACCTCGGGACTAGTCTTCCTGGGTTGAACCAATACTAAGCAAGGATAAATGTGTCTTGCCAGTGATGCTGGTGAGACTTGAACCGCAGCACCTCAGTCTCGAGTCAAGCACTGAGCCACTGTGCTCCCTCTGTTGTCAATATATGACCTTGTACAATGGAATTGAGACTGTGTGTCAAGCAATTATGATACCTACTTTACTTGTTCTAGTAGATGACATTGTCTCTATTTGAATCATTTTGTTTGTTTGTGTTGATGCTTTACATCCCATTCAACAATGTTTCAGTCACGTCAAATGATTTCCTCTCTTCCTGGTTTGAACCAGTACTAAAAGTAGAGAATAAAGTGTCTTGCTCAAGGACACAATGCAGTGCCTCAGATGAGTCTTGTACCAGCCATCCTTTGACCTCAAATCAAACACTCTACCACTGAGCCAGGGACACATTATGACAGATATCTATAACCATTAGAGAAGACTTCTGAATATTTAGCCTTGACCCTTTGTATATGGGAGACCCTTAAACAGGTACTAGTACAAACAGTCAAGACCCAGATGAAATGCCCCATAATGCAGCATTTCATCAGGCTCTACACTGTTTGCTAAGGTGAACAGAAATACATCATAATTGGGAAATCTCAACCTGTGACCCCTTTAATATATGATAGACATTCCCATCCTTATTGCTTTAATCTGTATGGGAAAATCCATCTGAATACAGAGGGTTGAGCCGACTTTCTCATACCTGGTTTGAGTCTTCTGAACTCTGATAATGAGATGGCAGTATTGCTTCCTGGTAAAATAAAGAACACTTCAACATTATTACACACTCAGAATGTAGGCACATCCATACAAAAGATGATTTACCAAATGACGTCAATAATCCACTAGTGGTTTACAGATTTTCGAGACGTTATGACGTCCATAATGACAAAATTATAACGTTTTTTACTGCAGAAATGAGATTCCAAAGTAATCTTAATGTCATATGATAAGTAGAATCCACTATTCGTGCTCTTGTATTATTGAATTGATTAAACTCGTTGCGGAAAAGAGATAAAATGCTCAGCAAGCCTCCCATTTTATCTCTTTTCCCCAACTTGTTGAATAAAATCAACAAAACATGAGCACTCATGTAAGATCCTCTATTAATAGAAGATCTTACAGGGGTGCCTATGCATTATTGAACTTGTTTAACAAGTTAGGGAAAGGGATCAAATGCAAGGTTTGCCGAGCATTTTATCGTTTTTTTTCCAATGAGTTTAATAAATTCAATAATGAATACAGGAGCATGAATGTTAGATTCTCTTTATCATATGACATTAAATAGCTTTGAAATCACATTTTTGTGTTAGAAGATCAAGCTTTTGCCACTATTTTTCTTTTTTCTCAACCAAACAATATGTTGTGGGTACTTAAAAGAACTGTCTCAATGAGACGGTTCACATAAGCACCCAAAACATATGTTTACAATTTTACGCGTGCATTATGTAAGCAATGTTGTAATAAATGTCATTACAGAATATGTTAACCACTAGTGATTTATCAATTTTATTGCACTACGATATATCACTCCCAGATGTGACATATTTCTTGTATATACTTGAGTAAGAAAGATAGAAATGTTAAATCAAATGATTAAGGTTTATGTTAGTGTAAGAGTATATGTTAAATGTAATTAACATGAGTGAAAGTTGAACAATTCTAAAGTTGAAATTTCACATTTAGAACTTAAAGCTTGCAGTATGCCTACTATATTAACAATTTCAAGTTGTCCTAAGAAAATCTGAAAAATAATCAGAAAAGCAGTTATCAGCTGTATTTTGAGGCTGTTGTGTAACGTGTGCAACTGTGTGGTTAAAGTTTGGATGTTAGACCAAATCTTGCACTGAGGTTATCAAATTTTTTCATGCTCAACTCAACTGAGCATGAATTTCAACCATTCATAAAGTCAAATACTTAATAATATTTTCTTTTCGCTTTAAAATACTCAGAAAGTGTTTATCCTGCTTATAAATGTTAAAATGCCAACAATTAACATTTGAGCCGCGGCATGAGATTTCCAACAATTTGACAAGTGAAGACTCGGACGAGCCTCTACAGCCTACAGCCTCCTTTTAAGGTTAGAAACTCCAAATGGTGTTCAGTCAGTAGCTTAACAATCATACAATTCTCAAGTGACGAGCAAAGGCGCTGATCAGACTGTGCGTATGCACAGGCTGATATGAGGCTTTGCTGGTCCCACATACCACATTGTTGGAAATCTCATGCTCATTTAGGAGCTGGATAAATATCATGCTCAGTTGCATTAGTTTAAACAATATTTAATTTTGAAAGTACAAAGCATGAGTCAATAATGCATTAATAAACAAGCACATAACAGGATCTGATAACAAACGTCACTTCCTATAGCACAATCAACTCAGTTGAGTGGAGCATGAAAAAAAAATTACAACCTTGTGGTCGGATCACTCACCATAGCAACAGCAGGTTGTTTGCCTGGACTCAGTTTACTCTTCAGTGCCTCCATCACAGAGATGTTGAGTGGAGAGCCTTTAAACTCCTTTCCTTTACCTCTCATTGACATGCCTGGTGGATGTTTCAGCTTCTCCGATCTATCCAGTAAACTAGAGAAACCAAAGTCATCCAGTTTGGGAACTTTACCTTGTTTATCATCTGTTTCAAACATATCAAACAAATTTTGTCTATCACTTTTAGGAGGAGATACGGTTAAATTAGAATACACTGATGGGTTTGGAGATACAACTGCGCCATTTGAAGAGACATTGTTTACATAAGTTACTGGCATGGAAGTCTGTATCGTTAAAAAACCTTCATTAGGAGCAACCCTAGTCTGATTCGGTATAGCACTGGTATTTGAGATTTGATTTTGATTGTGGATGTTGACCGAGTCAGTAGTTAGTAAATTTGGTTGATGTTTCTGATTAGCTATCACAGTTGCTTCAATACGCTTAGACAGAGCAGCACTAAAACTTGCAGCAGGAGTATTTGGTGGAGTCTGTTGGGCAGCCCCTGTAAGATTACCTAGGTTTATCACATTAGGTGGAATACTCACATTAGAAGTAGAATGATTCACTTGGTTCACACCAGTCAACTGAATTGAATTGGGGTTCATGTTTAAACTGGCATCTGTTTGTGGATGCCGTTGTGTGTCACCAAGTCTCTGTGGAAGGGCGTTACCTGCAGCTATGCTCCTTGCTAAAGCTGTAGTTAATGCACTTATAGATAAATTCTTAGTCACTTGATTAGCACTATTACTCACTATATTAGGCCTACCTACAACAGCTGCTATATTGCTAGTTACTGCTTGAAGAGTCTTTTCTACTGGAGGGCGAGGTGCCATTAGATCAGGTTTCACTGGAAGAAGGTTTTGTACCGGAGTATTATTTACTACATGTGTGTTAGTTTGTATAGGTTTTTGTAGATTAGCTTCATTCATAACACTATAATAAGAGTCTAAAATATCACCGGCAATATTCACATTTTGTACCACATTGTTAGACAACACATTAGCAGGTCTTGCTTGTATATTTGAACTGACTCCCTTTAACGGTTCACTCATGGCACTCTTTAACTGACTATTTGGACTAGAATTGGATACAACAGGATTGGAGTCTAACCGTGCCATTTTTTGACCCACTGGTCCATTCTGCATTAATTGTTTCCTTTTGACAGCTAGGAGTCTCTGAGCAATATCATATTGCTGCAGTCTCATTTCAACACTACTTTGCACAGTATTTGGAATAGAGTTGGGTCCAGTTGTTTGAATGGCCGGCCTCCCTGGAGCAGCTGTAGGTGGACTCCGCATCTGAACAGGTTTATTTAGAGTTGGTAAATGGGGGAGTGATTGTTGAGGACTTTGTGTGTTATTTACAGTTGCTGGTTTGGAAGTTTCCATGTTGACAACTGTTGGTATAGAACTTTTATTAGCAACACTACTATTGTCCACAACCTGGTAGGTACTAGAGCCACTATTCTCGAGATCAGCCAGTGGAGTACATCCTGCTGGCGTTGGAATCTTTTTAATAATTAATTCTTTCCCTGGCCCTGCTGAAGATGCACCTTGAGAAGATGCGGAACCTTGAGGCTGTATCACAATCTTGGTGTTTGGTGTCACTTTGATGGATGTAGCTTTACCATTCAGAATCAAATACCCGTCATGTGACACTTTCACATTTTCTGCTGTCTGCCTCACAGCATTCACGCCAGATCCAGGTGTCTGGGCCAGAATTTTAATGATTTTTTGACCGGGAGCGAGACCAGCTGCCTTCTTATGAACAACATTGAGCGGGTGAGCTGGTCTCCCGGTACTACTGGGAGTCTTCACCACTGAGGGGTTGCTACTAGGTGTCTTCGCCACTGACTGGCTGCTCTGCCCCAAGTTGGAAACTCTGTTCTTATCAATTTTCCATTTGATTTCCCGACTAGCTGCCAGTCTTAACACACCATCAGTCGGAATTTCCTCTTTCGGCATTATCATTATTCCCGATGTAAGCGATGGTTTCTCTGGGGACCGCATCTGTTCTGCCCGTTTACGTTTAAATTCTATCATTTCTTGGAGCAGCATTGAGTTGACTGATGGAGAGATATCTGGTTCTTTTCGAGGTTTCTTCAGTGGTTTGACGTATGAGTCCTCATCACTTGAGCTCTGAAAAAACAAATACACTGAAACCTGTCTTAAGCGGCCACTGAAATTGAACACCAAAAATTGGTTTTCCATACCGATTATCACTTAATGCAGGTCGAAAGTATTGTAGAATGCTCCAAGTGGGGCATTCTGCAATACTTTCGATCTTCATTAAGCTACCATTTTCCATTAAGACCTTTGTTTTGTCTATTTTTAACTGACGGCTTAAGATAGGTTTTACTGTATAATACATTTGTTGGTCATCAATATAAACAGATTATACAGGCAACTATGGGACTCTCTTACAGTTTAAAAAGTCTACATGTTTTCCCCCTTTCCTTGCTAGTGGAAACTTTTATCGCCTGCTGATAACCTTTGCAAATAGTTTGGATCCAAATCAGGACTGACATCTGGATCCAAACCATTTGACACTCTGTCCATGTTCCTGAAATAATTTTTGAAAAAAAAAGTTGATTTTTAAAAAGTCAGCAGACGACAACAAAAGCATGAACAATTACCATCTCAATAAGTCCTTTGAGAACCGAAAACAATTGTTGAAACTTTTGTTTGTTTTGATTCTTTACATCCCAGTCAACAATTTTTCAGTTATGTCCAGACAAGTATTTCTGGGTTGAACCAGTACTTAGTAGAGGATAAAGTGTCTTCCTCAAGTACACAATGCAGTGCTTCCAGTTGGGCTAAAACCCGCAACCCCTCAATCTTGAGTCAAGCACTTGAAACTGATGGATAAGAAAATATACACAAATTTATTCTCAAAACACAATATCTTGGGAGTTCATGTGAAGCATCTCAATGAGACGAAACATTCCCACTGAGTAAACATAACTTTCTTTGAGAAATATAATCACTAGCAATAGAGGCTATTTTCAACGCTCAAAAAGTGTTGTGCTCACTTGAAACTTCAACTACACGCTTCCCAAATTCCCGAATTCTAAACTTATGAAATCTTAAATCTTGGAGTATAGCAACAAAACATGAACACTCTAATGTCTTTAGATAAACTGAAAATTATTCATAGATGCTATTATATACTTAATTCTAACACACCTCGTCTATAGAGCCAACGGTAACACACTGTGATATATCAGACAATAATTCACAGCTAAAGTGTGTGATAGCTGATGTCACTGGAAAATGACGTCATTCATGGCGTTAGACGGTGTAACGTTGTTTTTACGCTTGAAAGAAGTTTTTGTTTGTTTGTTTGTTTGATTTGATTCTTTACGTCCCATCAACAATCTTTCAGTTATATTGGGACGGGTCTTTCTGGGTTGAACCAGTACTAAGCTAGGATAAATGTGTCTTGCTCAAAGACCACAACGCAGTGACACCGGTGAGGCTCGAACCCGCGGCCCTTCGGTCTCGAGTCAAGCACTCTACCACTGCGCTCCCTCTTGAAAGAAGTTACAATTACATGTAAGCGTATGCAACATAGTCTAAGTATTGGCGGGAGTTCTTCAATACAATGGCGGAAAGTTGGAAGAAGCTGAAGACTTCGAATGTGTTTTCGTCGTTTATTGTGTGTTAGAATGGAAATAGATCAGCTCCAGTGCGTGAATTGTTGAGTAATAATTCACTGTTTGTCGGTCAGTTGTACGACGATAAATCACTCGCGCTGCACGCTCGTGATTTGATCTTCTTTACAACTGACCTCCAAACAGTGAATTATTACTCAACAATTCACTGTTGGAGCTGATCTATTTCTAAAACGCAATAAAAACACACAAAACTTCCAAAATCCTGAACTTAAGAAATTCAAATTTTAAAACTTGCAGGATGCCTACAAAAATGAATAATTTCAAGTTTAAATTGTGTTTAGATCACCTGTAAAATAATCTGAGAATCTATTAAAATCTGCCTTATTCAGCATTTTGAGGCTGACTTTCTATGGAAAGTCACCCTCAAAATCCTGAATTCAGAATTAATCCTGAAACCAGACCTGGGGTAATCGTAATCAGTAATTGTAATTATCTGTAATTAAATACAATTTTCAAAGTAATCAAATGTAATTGTAATCATGTTTTTTTTCAAATACATGTAATGTAATTGTAATGATTACTGAAAATATTTCAGCTGTAATTATAATTACTTTCAAATACTTTTCAAATACATTTGGCTATTTACTTAGAAAATTTGCCCAAAACAAGAAACAAATAGGTGACTAATGGTAAAATTTTGATTCAGATCTATGAATGAGAAAAAGTACACAGGATAAATAAAACATATTGACTTTTGTGGACAATAAAAGTAGCACATTTTAAAATATTTAGTCAATTTCTGACTTAACATGGTGTTTAAGATTAATTGCATTTTGTATAAAAATTAAAAACCAAACTTTTTTATTCAAAATAAAAAATAAAAAATATGGCAATAGACAACTTAACATGGAATAAGGTACATTTTCTCCCAGAATTTACTCTTGACAGCATTTCTGTTTCTCCTTTTTGCTGAAGGCCTATAAAGAAATTTGAGAAACAAAACTAGTTCTGTTCATTTTGACATGCTTAGCTGATTTCCTATGTAAATTCATAAAATGCAGACCATAAAAAGAAAACTACTCAAAGTTGTTAAATCTTTTGTTATTGAATATAGCTAGCTCATGTGAAAAGGTACTTATGAAGTTATGACCTTCTTAAAAGCTACCTGTATATGTGTGCAAACTGGACAAATGTTGTTACACAAATGTACATTTTCTTGTGGAATGGCTAAATAACTGTTTTTCATCCAATAGTGAGTTGCAAGTGTTTATTTCCATCATATCATTAAATCAATGCACAATGGCACCACTAGTTTTTGTTTGATTTGATTCTTTACGTCCCATCAACAATCTTTCATTTAAACAGGAACAGGTCTTCCTGGGTTGAGCCTGTGCTAAGCTAGGATAAATGTGTCTTGCTCAAGGACCACAAGACAGTGATGCAGCACTAGTTTTGAGCCATTTTGTATTCTCACCAGAATCTTCAGGAAATAAATGTATCAAGGCTAAATGTAGAATGCTTATTCAGCATAGCATGCAAAGTTTTTAGGCCTGAAAGATGTTCCCTCAAAGATGACACATTTGAAAAACTTATGATGATTAAATGTAATCATCAAAGTAACAATTTAAAAATAACTGACTGAGCAAAAGGTTGCAGTTGTGTAACAGACAATTTCCATACAACATACTTTATAAATCTATCTTGCTATGTGGTACTGTATAGTGAAATAGATCTATAAAGTATGTAGGCAGATATAATTTATGATGTATCAAACTTTAAAACCTGTGCATAGTGTATATATATTTGTTAAGCTTTAATAAGAACTTAAATAAAATTTCATAGCTAATTATTTCTCATTTGTTTAAGAAATAACAGTATAGGACATGGCTTTATATATAACTTCAAAGACCCTATCCGTCTTTATAATTTTAAATGTGAGTACTACATAGCATTGCAATTTTACATAAAAACTTCAAAAGTAATTAGTAATGTATTTGATTACATTTCTGAAGTAATTGTAATTGTAATCATTACATTTTAAGAGGCCCTGTAATTGTAATGTAATTGTAATCATTGATAAGTCAAAGTAATTGTAATGTATTTGAATACTTTTCAAAGTATTTGGCCCCAGGTCTGCCTGAAACCTTTCACCCATGAACACAACACTTATAAATCCACTTGTTCTTCCCCATGGATCACATGATGATAATTTCTAAACTGTGCTCCTGCATAATGAGTAATGATTTGCTGTAAAATGGTTTTGATCACGATTTTCATTCTGACATTATAATGGCGTAAGTGTATTTCAAAATTGGCATCTACAAAAGTGATGTTTATTTGATTCGAAAACAAACACAACTGTTTGATCTGATAGTCAGATGTCTTAACTACAGGAGAAACGCTTTCGGGTTTGAAAATTATTGTTTATCAAAACTCCCAGTCCCTATGCTGCTTTATTGACGTCAACTTACATATTTTTCAAACAGTTATTCAGGTGCATTGTGTCGCGATACTTAGGTCTTCTATGCAATGTGTTGAGGGCTATATGGTGACATTAAAATATTTTGATAATTAATATTCATTTGGATAGAAACTGTCAATTACTTCAAAAAAATAAAGACATCACATAGACAAAAATAAATGTTGAACAAAACATGAAATTGGATATTGTCTACCAAAACAGATATTGGTTTAAAACTGTTTTGGCAGGAAATGTAGGAGTTTGTAAACTCTGTGACTTTAAAAATGGGGGTTGCCTAAGAATTCTCATTGCAGCTCAGCAACCATTAGCCACAGCCTTATGATTTTGATATTGTATGCAAGGCAAATAATGGGACATAGTGATGACATTATCATTGAGTGAAATTTTTGGTCAAAAAAGGAACTAGCATTTTAGTAAGTGTTGCGTTTCTTTTGTGTTTAAAGCTGCATAGTCTGTAACTTTTGATCTTTTAATTTTTTAAATAAAGTTTCTATTTTTCAAGAATACAGTAAAGATACTCGAATTCAGGTAAACATTTCACCATTTTCGTGAATCTTAACAAAATAACACTATTAAAACAACAGCATTTATGTTGAAAATCAACTATCTAGAATTATTGGAGGGGCGTAAATAATTACCAATAAGAGAAAAAACACCTCTTTTAATAAGATAATTAACTTTTTCATGCAGTTTTCAGCTGTACTGACCTTATTTATTGTGAAAATATAACTTAATTCTATTTTTACAAATGATTTAAACAGAAAATATCTTTTTCGAAAAATGTTAATAGTTACAGACCTAGTCTCTTTGAGTATAATTTGCCTTCTTCAGTATATTGAGGCCGACTAACAAGGAAAGTTAGCCTTAGTATTAGAATTCAGCCTCAAAATACTGAATTTGAAAATCAGCCTGGATTTGAGGTTATAAAACTTTTTTCACGATTAACTCCACTGAGCATGAAATTTCTCAAGGGCTCATGAATACTAAAATGCTGAAAGATATTGTTGATCAATAGCTGCAAATTAATTTAGAAGAAAGCAGAGTCAGTAAACCAGCTGATTTTCCCATGAGGTCAAGTACTTGATTGTATCCATTCCTGATCTTTGCCTTCTTCCTTAATAATTTGGGAACATGAGAGCAGTTAGGTGTACATTTGGATATTCTTTTTACAATTTGATTATCTCCCTTTCTTTCAAGGAATAGTGAGAATTTCACACACACAAATCCAAGAGTTTTAAATTCTCCTATGTTACATTTATCATGCTAATAAATGGTAAAATGCCAACAAATGTTGGCATTTTACCATTTATGAGCTTGATAAATTCCATGCTCAGTGGAGATGAGCATGAAAGTTTTTTAACCTCATGGCCTGAAAACCATGTTACGTTCACCTATGTTTGACTTCAAATGAGTAGAAAACTGCGTTAGTACCTCATCACTATTCAGAGCTTTCTGCACTGTCTGCATAGCTTTAGTTCCCGCCTGTCTCTTAGGCCGGTACTTCTTCTCTTGTCCTGCACCAGCGGCCTTGGTAGCCGAGCTGGCAGCGAAGTCATCGTCAATGTAGTATGCGTCTGTCGACTCCTCTAACAGATATTTCTTGACCAGTTTCTTCAATAATTTCTCCATGATTTTGGCACACTCTGTGAAGTCTACAAGAACATTCAGTTACTTCCAGGATTATTATTATTACTGTACTTTTAAAAGTGCATGATAATAGGATACCATTTTTTCAATGAAACAGGTAAATAATGGTAATTACCTGTATTTTGTTCTAAATACAATATACCACGCCCCCGAAGTTACAAAACTTTTCACATACTCAACTCAGCTGAGCACGAAATTCATCCTGCTCATAAATGTTAAAATGCCCACAATTGTTGGCATTTTAACATTTTATTAGCATGATAAATACAACATCTGAGAGACTTAAAGCAAGAAACTTATTTCATTTGTGGGTATTGTAGTTTTTATGAGGAGTTGAAATTTCGTGTTCAGTTGAGTTGAGCATGAAAAAAGTTTTATAACCTCATGACCTGTACTCAAAATTACCTGTAGCACAGATTAGTTGATATTTTAGTCTCTATCTTTAGATCAACAGTATCATTATTACTATTATACAGCAATATACAGTCAAACTTCAATGGCTCAAAAACCTCTGGGGCCATGAAAATTTGTTCCAGATAGGGGTAGCAACCACATGTGACTGCGAAAAAAAAGACTTCCATAATCAGCACATTGCCACCTGTTCACATACCAGTTTCATCAAGCTAGCTGGAATATTTTTTTTAGTTATCTCCAGATCCAAATTTCGCCAGATGGATGGATGTACAGACAGCGTAGAGCAAACCTATAGTCTCATCCGATGTGAACACTGCTAGGCGACTAGTTATATGATAATGACCATGAAATGACTTCCAAGGTTTATTCTAGGATTTTCATAGAATAGCAAGCATTTTACTTAAATCTTAGTATTTTCTCTCCTTTGTCTATATAAAAATATCCACCATCCTTCTTAAAATTAGGGGGATCTTTAAAAAAATGGGGGGAATCCCCCAATCACCCTGACTAGAATAAACCCTGGACTTCATGGTGATTTTTCTATAGTACCTTCAAAGTCCATGTTAGAAATATTTGGGAGCCACAACATGACCAGGTTATATCCAAATTTGTGTTGTAATGAGGTGTAATATGAAGAGACTGCACTGTACTCACGTCTGTGAATGGAAGCTAACATGCAATTATTGGGTCAAATATGGGCATCATTGCTAGAAAACCTGTCCTGTTGTGAGAAAAATTGTCTTCGGGGTTGGCAACAAGGTCATGCACAAACCAACCTACTCAGCTACAGAGACTAGCTAGAAAAAGGAAATTTTGCATGAAGCAAGTGTAGACACATTATTCTTTAGAATAAACAAATAATAAAGCCGCTGATCAGACTGCACGGATGCGCAGGCTGGTCTGTGCCTTTGTTGTTCGCAAACCACCGAAGACAGGTTTTATTGCGCCGAGGCCCATGTGTTATTGCCACCTGGTCTCTGGACAATATATAGCAAACAGAAAATTCTGTTACATGTAGTAAATTTGCCACTTGCTAGTGTTAATTTCAAACCCTGTAGTGTATGGCGTGAAAGACTCATGACTTACCACTGTCTGCTCCGTTGAATCTTTTACAATTGTTGAACATGAGACGGAAGTCCGACAGGAAGTGATGTTGGGTCCGGTATTCTCGCAGTTCTACCTTCTTCTCAATCTTGGACAAATCCATCGGTCTCTGAAACAAGTAATATAAACAGTGGCCTAATCCAGAATCTACTTGTCAGGTCAGTTTAAGATCTCAGTATTGTTTGTCAGGGAGGGATCTTTAAAGCTCTGCATGCTGGTGTCAAACGTTTTGGATTCAGATCAAGAACGACATTCTGTCTGTCCTAATCTGGAGTAAAGCTATCAGCAGACAACAAAAGTCGCCTCTAGCATGGTAAGAGTTAAAGTGCTAGTTATGTCACTTACATGGGTTCAAGTTCAAAATTTCCCAAATCCTGAACTCTTGAAACTTCTTTCTTAAAACTTGCAGTATGTCCACTAAATATTCATAATTTTAAGTTTAAATGGTCAATTGTCTTTAGACAGACTGAATATAAATCAAAGAACCTATTATAATCTCCCTAATTCTGCATTTTGAGGCTGACTTTCCACAGAAAGTCAGCCTCACCATCCTGAATTCAGGAATAATCCTGAAAACTTTCACCCATGTACTTTATTTTTAAAAATGATGTCACTGTTATAGAATTTAGAAGGGTAGCCATTAGGACACCCCTCTCTATCATCTAGTGCTCTAAGCTCTTAAATTACCTTGATCACATCATGGTAGCCGGGAGCTTGATCTTCTGTGACTGGCTCCAGGAAAGGCCAGCAATCTTTATGGTTTTTCATCACATCAATCACTGAAAACATTAGAAAAATATAGAATTACTCCTATACATACCCACAGATCTAACTCCTTCATAGCATAAAGTCAATACTGTGTTATGAAGAAGAGGGACCTGTTTCCAATGAATGAGATAGACCTTAAATTCAATAAAATTGTTATTTTTTCCTTTATCCTACTCAATAGAACATTTTAGAATTCTGAAAAAGCTATTCTATTGCCTTGATATTTTACCTTAGACACACCTTAAATACTGAACTGATTCAGGAATATGTGTTGAAGTTGAAAAATGCCTGTTTTTCTTCCTTACAAAACATTTTAAACTGTGGAGCAGAATATCTTTTTTAAGAATGATATCAGTGCGTAAAAGTTCCATGAGTATCTCATCGAAAAACATTGATCGATTTTTAAATTTTGCTCTCAAAATCCAGAAGCAGGAAGTGTTACCCCAACGATATATGTGATGAAGGAGTTATGTTGGTAGGCATGCTATAGCTACTTAAGCAGGCACATGAGGTTTTGGTATATGTACAATAAAGTCCCTTTATAACACTCCCCATTATAACATGGATATGTATACACTAGAACTTCAATGGCTTGGGACCATGAAAAATAGTTCTAGCCAAAGGTAGGTCCAGCCATCCAGGGTGGATTTGACAGTTCTAGCCAGCTCAGGTGAATGAGCCGTCAAACTTGTGAGGCATTGAAGTTCTACTGTATAACACAGTCATGTTGCCGACCATGTACAATACGGCCACTCAAAAAAAAGACAAAAACAAAGATCTTAATGACAAATGGTAGCTTAATGAATGCTCCCCCATTCTGCAATACTTTTGACCTGTATTAACCATAATTGGTCTTGAAAACCAATTTTCGCTCTTTTTGAGAGTGGCCGTTTTATACAGGTTTTACTGTATGTACAGTGAAGGCCCCTAACATTGCACACTTAAGCCTTTTAACCTCCACTGGATTTAGTAAGAAATAAACTTGAAAATGTGTTCACTGCGAAATAAGGTAATCATTATACTTTACTTACACAAAGTTCAAAATAAAAAATATTTTCTTGATCTCTAGCAAATTTGATTTGAAGTGCACAACCGCCCTGTTTTAGGATAACAAAAGTAATACCCTAACATTGCACACTTTCTGAAAAATTTTCAATAATTTCTTTTTGATTAACTACTTATACAAAATATACTGGGGAAAGTAACACACTTGATTCTAAGTAAATATTTTAAAGCCTGGGTTATTTGAAGCATTTTTAACATACTCCTTTTTTTGCCGAAATCCACCCCTGCTCAGCAGTGAAAGCATAAAGTGAAAACTTTTTGCCGTTTTTCTATTTCCAAAAGCAACCTGATATAAAATACCAAAACTTTTTTTAGCCGGGCCGCGTAGCGCAGTCGGTAACGTGTCTGGCTACAGATGCGTGTCTGACTGCAGATCCAGGGGTCGCGAGGTCGATCCCGGTCCGATCCCATACTTTCGTGGAGATTGATCATAAAATTATTTCTACGATCATTCTCCTCCCTTCCGCTGATTTATTCAAGAAGGGTTGTTGTCAGTTACAAGCGAAAGTATGTGCACGAATTACTGGTTAACCGCTTGTTCAAGCCTGCCCAGGAAAAAGTGTGGTTAGGTGAACTGACCGTCCCACCATGACCATAGCTGTTGACTTGGGACGTAAAGCAACAAAACAAACAAAACTTTCTTTATCTGATTAAATGTGGCACAGTCACTTGGGCTAGTGCGCAATGTTAGGGGACAATACTGTACATTAACTCCTACCCTGGCTGTGGCAGTTTCTTGGTATTAACCTTTATCTAACCATTATTTTTTGTCCTGAAAATAATATCTCATGGGTGAAAGTTCAAAATTTCCAAAATCCTGAACTCCAATCTTAAAATTTGCAGTATGCCCACTAAATATTCACAATTTCAAGTTCAAATATCTTTAGACAGACTGAAAATAAATCAGAAAAGCTATTATAATCTCCCTAATTCAGCATTTTGAGGCTGACTTTCTGTGGAAAGTCAGCCTCAAAATCCTGAATTCAGGAATAATCTTGAAAACTTTCACCCATGATGTCTGCTTTTTATGCCTGCTGTATATATTCAAGTGCACTTCAGACCAGACTTTTTCATGGAAGCAAACAATATGAGCTCCCTTTGTTTGCAATTTTGGCTACCTAAGAACGTAAGCAGATGAGAAGAACCACTATTTTTTTTGTCCTGAAAATGTTGTCTGCTTTTTACATCTGTTGCATATATTGAAAAGCACTTCAGGCTTGATTTATGCAATATATGCTGAGACCGTAAGGCTGACAAGAGAAGAGTTGAAGACAGACGTTGTGACTGGTTGGATAAGGGTTCAATCCATATTATGTTTCGTACCTTTAAGAAGAGACTGGAAAGATTCATCATCTAGTAAATCTGACCTGAAAGAAATGTATCAATACATTATCAAATGAACTAACCACTCAAAAAATTAATTTCCATAGACTCTGATGCAATTTCAGGTTTACAAAAACAGGGGTGTAAAATTCTACTTGCCCGCTTGCTATGCGAGTAAAATGTTATACAGGGCTAATAAAAGTTTTGACAATTTGTGTAGTACTTTTAGTTTATACAGCATCTCAAAAGAAAAATTGGGGATATGAAGGGGGAGTAACTTATTTGGAAATTTTACACCCCTGAAAAAGCTGCAAATTGTGTGACATAACGATTTTAATTACCATTCTATAGCACTCGTTGTATAAATTGAATAATAGGAACACTATCACCATATTAGCATCCTTTTGATGGGACATAGGTAAACAGTGCAGTCCTAAATCAGTGGCATCTTATCAGGGTCTTCACGTTTTGCTTATAGATTACTTAGAATGTTCTATTTTCATCTGAATAACAATGAAAAACAACAACAAAAAACATTCACCCTAAAATTGGAAATGGACTCACCTAATTAATGAGATTGGTTGGTAAAGTCCATTCGGCTTAAATGGGTTAAAAAATTCACTTATCTAGTGCTATGCCGACTTTAATACATAAGTAAATGAACGTCTCCACTTCAGCAGTATATTGCCGTATCAACAATATGGGGACATTTGTTGTTACAGTTTATGGCTATTATTATCCATTATTAATTTCCCTAGATGCTCATTTCACCACTTAATAAAGAAATTCTTCTGTTTGATGAACCATGACTCTGTGGACCTTATAAATTTTTATATCTAATAGCTATACATGGCAATATCATAATGAAAGTACATACAATATATACCAATATATATTTGTCCACAGATAAGCAAATATTTATAGCTTAAAAATGTGATCTTTTTCTCAATCAGTGGAAACATAAGTTTTGGGTACTCAAAAGAACCGTCTCATTTAGACAATTCTTTTAAGTACCTATAAGATGTTTTGATTGAGAAATAAGAACAGTAATTGTAACTACCTCCTCCTAACTGGAGGCCTGACCTGTCGAATACTGATACAGAAAAAACAGTCATGACAAAAACATAACTTATCTTTTTCAGGCAAGTTATTTTTTTCTAAATTAAGACGGTAAAATATCTGTCAAAAAATGCAGAGGCTTGTGTCTGCAAACAAAGTCTTATACTGACTGCCCACAGAAATTCAAAAATCTTCATAAATGAAAATGAAATCCCACAAATTAAAAGCTGGTTAATGCCATTATTAATGCCACTTTAATACATTTCAATTCTATTGTTTCATGTTGTTTCAACACATTTTGGAAAGATATCTGCTAGTGATGGTTTCAAACCTGCTTTCATCCGAGTCAAAATCATCCTTGTATCGTTGGGCTGGTAGGCCTGTATAGATCAACTCTGGTGGTATCTCTTTCCCCTCGGCGACTAGACGTGCCCTCTCCTCTCGCATAGACAGTCGCTTTGCTCTCTCTGTTAAAAGAAGTGATACGTTAACCATTGTCCTGATAAACAGACTATACACCTCTTTCGATAAACAGTGTAGAGCCAGATCAGCTGAGCCTGGCTTCTAATGAAGTCAGCTATTCTGCCTCTATTCTGTTTTCCATGCAGATGCTGAATCTATCAAATAAGCAATAGACAAGTACAAGTTCATCCCAAGGTCTATTCTCTGCCCCAACAACAGATATAAGTATGAACTTGGAGAGAGTAATATACCAAAGCTTTTTTCCAAGCTAGGGACATAAACAAGGAAATCATTTGTTTTGTTTGTTATAAGGGCTTATGTTTGTTTGTTTGTTTTGTTGCTTTACCTCCCAAGTAAACAGCTATGGTCATGGTGGGACGGTCAGTTCACCTAACCACACTTTTTCCTGGGCAAACTTGAACAAGCAGTTAACCAGTACTTTGTGCACATACTTTGGCTTGTAACTGACAACAACCCTTCTTGAATGATTCAGGGGAAGGGAGGAGAATGACCGTAGAAATTATTTCATGATCAATCTCCACGAAAGTATGGGACCTGGCGTGGATCGAACTTGCGATCCCTGGATCTGCAGTCAGACTCGCATCTGTTGCCAGACACGTTACCGACTGCACTACGGTGACTGCGCTACGCAGCCCACTTTATAAGAGCCTAGCCTGTAAGTGTACTTATGTCACCTTGGTAGGCTGAGTTGAACTGGGTGAACATATGTCCCTGTTTCAGCCATGAAACAAGAAAAAGGACGCAAAATTGTAATTCATAAACGTTTACCTTGCTGATTCATCAAAATGTGCGTACCACATCAACCCTAAACACTTAACCCTTAAAGCACCTGCAAAATATGTAATTGAAAATGATGTCTGCTTTAGTCCTCTGCTGCAAATATTTACTTACATTATTGCCTAATGTGAATAAAAAAAGGCAAATAGTGTGGATTCAGATCAGGCTGCTCCTATAGGGGCAGTCTAATCTGGGTCTACACTGTTTGTCGAAGAGCTTCTAAAACATTTCAGCAAATCTGCAAATGCATGTCATTTCTGCGTGCACTTTTGTTGAGTCATACATGCAGATGACTTACATGAATCTAAATGATCAAGCATTATTCGGTAAAGCAGCGAATCTACTGCAAGAGACAATTAATTGCGGGCCAGTCACTGCTTAAAAGATGGCGGTATTTGTTGATGCAGATTACTTCTAAGGTCCCTTGATATGTGAACCAAACAGACATGCACCAATTTATAACATAAAAAGTATGAATTAACAGACCTAAACTGCACTTAAATCATGTAGGGTTAAAAATGTTAAGCTTTCATATGTACCCAGCTGTGCCTACTATAGCCTATACAAGAAAAGTGGACAATTATGTATACTAGCAAATGTTTTATTTGTAGAGAAAAATAATTCCAAAAGTCTCTGATGAGTCATATGAAACTATTAACCCTTTGTATGCTGGGTATTCAGGGTTCATACAGGCAAGTTTGTGTAAAATTCAAGGACTTTTCAAGGACTTCTCAAGACTATCATACAGTTTTCAAGGACTAAAAGTTTATGAAAAATCCTGATTTAAGTGTTAAAATTCTACTTCAGAAATGCTAGACTGAGATAATGGAGAAATTACTACTACGTCTGCTGCTAACCTTTGCAAAACAGTTTGGATTTAGATCAGGCCTGACAAAATGTTAAGCCTAATCCAGATCAAAGCCTGTGGTATACCAGAAAGAAGCTTTTTTTTCTTCAAAAAGTTAAACTATTGAATAAATATCTGCAGACATAAAAAGTATCTAAATACTGGCCAGTTTGTACCTAGAGACCAAGTAAAAAGCAATGCCCTACTGAATGGAGATATTCTGTCAGTGCATCTAAGTGATACACAATGTCCGCATGGATGGTTAGATGTTACTGACAAATTTTTAAAGTTGGAAAACTGGATGAAGCAAGGGAGGTATATATAGTCATGACTCCTTTCACAAAAGTTCCTTAACAACAAATGCTACTACTATTTTTAGCATAGATTATCCAGATGGTGCAAATTCACATGGTTGCTTTAGTACAATACAAATATTAAACACAAACCTAAACAGATAAGAAGCAGACGCAGACTATCAGAGACCCAGAGGTGGACAGAGAGATTGCCTAGTGCTGCCAGCTATGCTTGTAAGCCTCCAGAATTGAAGATATAATTTTATTTCTCAATGTGGGTACTCATCAATGAGATGTTTTTGAGCGCCAAAATCATATATTTTAATAAACCTTTAGCTCATCTAGACCAAAGCAACACAATAAAACGTACAGTAAAATGTTTTAAAATTTCGAACACTAGTTGCCTGCTGAAAAAGCCTAGACAAACAGCATAGACCCAGATCAGACTGCTTCTGAAGCAGCAGTCTGATCATGGTCTTCCCTGTTTGCTTCTCTAACAACCATTTTGTGAATTCCAGTCCTGATTACCGACATTTTATTTGAGAAGAGAAAAGTGTTCCAAATTTTAGAACATTTACGGTACCTTCTCTGGCTTTCACTCTCTCCTCTCTCAATCTATTTTCTTCCTCTAATCTTTGCTGCTCTTCTTTCAATCTTCTCTCTTCTTCAGCTTCTTTACGTGCTTGCTCTTCCTCTGCCGCTGCCTCCGCCAAAATCTTCTCCTGAGAGAAGATATAATAATAATGAGCCGTGGCATGAGATTTCCAACAATGTGGCATTTTGACATGTGTAGACTCAGACGAACCTCTGCAGCCTCCTTTTTGGCTTAGAAACTCCAAATGGTATTCAGTCAGTAGGTTAACAATCATAGAATACTCAAGCGACTAGTAAAGGCTCTGATCAGACTGTGCGTATGTGCAGGCTGATCTGAGGCTTTGCTGGTCGCACATACTACATTGTTGGAAATCCCATGCACTGGCTCATACGTTTACTTTGGGTACAATATAAATTATGAGGCCTCAAGATGACAGCATGCATTTGAAAATTATTTTTCTAATTTCTCAACCAAAACATCTACAGTAAAATTTCTGGAAATTGGACTGTTATATGAAAACAACAAGGATAGTTCACATACTGATATGAATAGTTTTTTATTTGCTATTTCCTGATGATATAGTCTTTTTATGTCATGAAAAAAGTGCAGTTGTCAAACAAAGTCCACTAGCGTTTGATTCAAACAAGTTAAATGGACCCCACGAATGTATCATAGGTCAAGATAAGGATAGTTTGTGCACCTAAATTTGCATTTATTTCCTTACCCATCAATTTAAAGATGTGTTTTGGGTGCTCAAAAGATTCATCTCATTGAGACAATTCTTTTGAGCACCCCCAACATATGTTTTGGTTGAGAAGAAAAATAATTTCCAGTACACACTCTAATCTGGAGGCCTGACGTATTATTTACAAGTCAGGAGGTTTTCCAAAACATATTTTACTTTGTCAACACCCAGTTTATGATTTTTCAGTCATTTCAGAATGTTTTCTGTCTTCTTTGGTTAAACCAGTACTAAGCAGAGGATAAAGTGTCATGCCAAAGGAGATAACACAGTGCCCCAGTGAGTCTTGAACTAGCAACTCTTCCATCCAAAGTCTAACACTTTTACCACTTCTATCCAATACATTTAGTGAAGCCACTTTTGTCCTAGCTAGATAATACTATTTTTTGAATACTAATTATATACATATGGTAACAATCTTTCTCATATCTCTATGAACTGATTTGTAGTGAGTGTCCACCCTTACAGTTCATTGGGGGCAATATGACTACCTGGGGTCAGACATCGAGGTAGGCTGCCAGCCTGCCAGCCTGCCATAATGAACACAATTTTACAAAACTATGTTTCCAATTGTCCAAAACAAAATTTTTCAATCGCAAAAAATACACATATTGGCAATTTGCATTCTACAATAATCATTTGGCGATTTAAAATGTTGTTTTTGGCGCTCAGAACCACAGTTTAAAATATAAATCTTGTCGCCTACCTGTTGTTGGTCAGTTTGATCAAGTCATACGATGTATTGTTGTATTAGTTCTTACTTCGATACATGTGTATGCCTCTAGTTAAGAGTGCGTAACTTAACATTAACTTTCTTATTTCTCAACCAAACCATATGTTGTGGGTGCTCAAAAGAACCGTCTCAATGAGACGGTTCTTTTGAGCACCCACAACATATGTTAAAACTTATGGGTAAGAAGATATCAACAGTTCATTGCTCAATTTCTTTTTTGTTTATAGTGACCTGTGTTGGTATTAAGTAAAGTGTTACCTGTTCGATCCTCTCCCTCTGTTTCTGGGTAATTCTTGCTGACTTCCTGAGATCAATCTCATGCTGTCTCCTCTTCTTTTCCTTCTCCTGAAAATACACAAATAAACTACAATTAAACCTTAGCACCCGTCTGGGGATGAGGTTTGCAAACAGTTTGGACCCAGATCAGGCTCAACAGAATGTCTAGCCTGATCTGTATCCAAGCTATTTGACAGCCTGATGGCATTCCTGAAACAAATGTTTGAACTAGAAATTGTGTTTATGAAACACTATGTCCCAACCATTAGCTTATCCATAAGAAGGATCTCACCACCATTCTTTTCACCAGAACCTCTATCAGCTGATCAAATCTGCTGCTACTAGCTGTAACAGTTTTCAAGATAACTTTATTACAAATTTTTGATGTCCAAATTTGCAAAGGGCAATTACTTGAAAAATGCAAAGAGCAATAACTCGAAAAAAACAACAACTTTTTTTAACATTTTCACCAGGTAATCTACTCATTATTCTCTATCAGCTGACCAAGTTTGAAGCTCCTGGCTGTGATATTTTTTGAGATATCATTATTACAAAATTACATAATGACCTCTTAAAAGGGGCATAACTCCCAAAAAGGGAGATAATCCAAAATTAAAAAAAACGAGACATTTTTTTTTCAAAGCAGAATCCATCTATGAAATTTCAAAGCCCTATCTTAAAAATTGTTTGGACAGACAAGCCCAAAGCAATATGCCCCTTCAACTATTCCACCCCTTCAACTTTTCCAAAGTCAGGGCATAAAAAATAATTTTGAAAAAAAATCAGCAAACAACAACAAAAGCATGGGAAATTACTCAGCATGCAAGAGTTAAACCATTCTTCCATATGATTAGAAATAATGAACTTGAGATGGCTTATTGCAATTATCAAGAGGTCACAGTTTAGAATCTCTAAATAAAGATGTATTTCAGTCCCGATTTGATTGCTTTTTGACAAATCAACAATTTTTCAGTCATGTCGGGAAGTGTCCTGGGTTCATTTTTAATTAATAGGGGCTCCTGTTTTGAGTTCTGTGAAACACCATTACCTTATAGTAAAGGCTCTGCTGAGACAGTGCTATAAAACTAGCAGTCGGGCTGGTTGGAGTACGAAGGTTTTCTCGTTATAAGGCTCATCTCATTCTCTACCTTGTCTAAATAAGGCCCAAACAAATTACAGACCCAGTTCTTGTATATAATCTTTCAATTCTGTAGCTGACAATATGGGTGGCGGGACACAATAGAGCTCAAGATACAACCGAAGCTACTCTTCAATTTGAACTTAATGAGGTATGAAAACTACCTGTTGAATATTTTCCCAATCAATTTTAATTTAGTACAACTGAATTGTGACCAACGGCCTCATTGATGTTTGTAAACCCATGATGGACTTTCACACCCACCGGTAGGGGTTCCTGGGTGATCAAAGTGAACTGTTACAAAGGGCCTAATATGTCCTAGAGGTTATCATAGCATCAATATTGAAATCAAATAAACCAATATCTTTTATCAATTTCAAAGTTAACCCTTTAAAAGGCAATCACAGCTGTAGAAGACGACAATTTTGTTATCTTTTCAATGATTTGGGGAAAATGATGCTTGGCATTTGATGTGAATGACATCTGCTTACAGGAAACAAAATAGTTCAGTCTCTAAACAGTCTACAGGAACTCAGACACAGCTCAGTCTCTCAACTATCTACAGGAATCCAAATTGCTCAGTCTCTAAACAGTCTACAGGAACTCAGACACAGCTCAGTCTCTCAACTATCTACAGGAAACGGAATTGCTCAGTCTCTCAACTATCTACAGGAAACCAAATTGCTCAGTCTCAAAACAGTCTATAGGAACTGACACAGCTCAGTCTCTCAACTATCTACAGGAAACCAAATTGCTCAGTCTCTAAACAGTCTACAGGAACTCAGACACAGCTCAGTCTCTCAACTATCTACAGGAAACCGAATTGCTCAGTCTCTCAACTATCTACAGAAAACCAAATTGCTCAGTCTCTGAACAGTTTACAGGATCTCAGACACAGCTCAGTCTCTCAACTATCTACAGGAAACCAAATTGCTCAGTCTCTAAACAGTCTACAGGAACTCAGACACAGCTCACTCTATCAACTATCTACAGGAAACCAAATTGCTCAGTCTCTAAACAGTCTATAGGAACTGACACAGCTCAGTCTCTCAACTATCTACAGGAAAGAAAATTGCTCAGTCTCTAAACAGTTTAAAGGAACTCAGACACAGCTAAGTCTCTCAACTATCTACAGGAAACCAAATTGCTCAGTCTCTCAACTATCTACAGGAAACAAACTTGCTCAGTCTCTTAACAGTCTACAGGAACTCAGACACAGCTCAGTCTCTCAACTATCTACAGGAACCCACACAGCTAAGTCTTATCTACAGGAATCCACACAGCTCAGTCTCTCAACTATCTACAGGACACAAAATGACTCAGTCTCTAAACAGTCTACAGGAACTCAGACACAGCTCAGTCTCTCAACTATCTACAGGAACCCACACAGCTAAGTCTCTAAACAGTCTACAGGAACTCAGACACAGCTCAGTCTCTCAACTATCTACAGGAAACCAAATTGCTCAGTCTCTAAACAGTCTACAAGAACTGACACAGCTCACTCTATCAATTATCTTCAGGAACCCACACAGCTCAATCTATCAACTTTCTACAGGAATCCACACAGCTTAGTCTCTCAACTATCTACAGGAACTGACACAGCTCAGTCTCTCAACTATCTACAGGAACTGACACAGCTCACTCTATCAACTATCCTCAGGAACCCACACAGCTCAGTCTATCAACTATCCTCAGGAACCCACACAGCTCAATCTATCAACTTTCTACAGGAATCCACACAGCTTAGTCTCTCAACTATCTACAGGAACTGACACAGCTCAGTCTCTCAACTATCTACAGGAACTGACACAGCTCACTCTATCAACTATCTACAGGAATCCACACAGCTTAGTCTCTCAACTATCTACAGGAACTGACACAGCTCAGTCTCTCAACTATCTACAGGAACTGACACAGCTCACTCTATCAACTATCTACAGGAACCCACACAGCTCAGTCTCTAAACAGTCTACAGGAACCCACACAGCTCAGTCTCTCAACTATCTACAGGAACTGACACAGCTCACTCTATCAACTATCTTCAGGAACCCACACAGCTCAGTCTATCAACTTTCTACAGGAATCCATACAGCTTAGTCTCTCAACTATCTACAGGAACCCCCAAAGCTCAGTCTTTCAACTATCTACAGGAACTGACTCAGTTCAGTCTCTCAACTATCTACAGGAACCCACACAGCTCACTCTCTCAACTATCTACAGGAATCCACACAGCTCAGTCTCTCAACTATCTACAGGAACCCACATAGCTCAGTCTCTCCACTATCTACAGGAACCCACACAGCTCAGTCTCTCAACTATCTACAGGAACTGACACAGCTCACTCTATCAACTATCTTCAGGAATCCACCCAGCTCAGTCTATCAACTTTTTACAGAAATCAACACAGCTTAGTCTCTCAACTATCTACAGGAACTGACACAGCTCAGTCTCTCAACTATCTACAGGAACTGACACAGCTCACTCTATCAACTATCTTCAGGAACCCACACAGCTCAGTCTATCATCTTTCTACAGGAATCCACACAGCTCAGTCTCTCAACTATCTACAGGAACTGACACAGCTCAGTCTCTCAACTATCTACAGGAACTGACACAGCTCAGTCTCTCAACTATCTACAGGAACTGACACAGCTCACTCTATCAACTATCTTCAGGAACCCACACAGCTCAGTCTATCATCTTTCTACAGGAATCCACACAGCTCAGTCTCTCAACTATCTACAGGAACTGACACAGCTCAGTCTCTCAACTATCTACAGGAACTGACACAGCTCAGTCTCTCAACTATCTACAGGAACCCACACAGCTCAGTCTTTGCTCAGTCTCTCAACTATCTACAGGAACTCACACAGCTCAGTCTATCAACTATCTACAGGAACTGACACAGCTCAGTCTCTCAACTATCTACAGGTACCCACACAGCTCAGTCTCTCAACTATCTAGAGGAATCCACACAGCTAAGTATTGTCTTCAGGAACCCACATAGCTCAGACATTATATCAGACCCTTTCTTATGGAAATGTTGAAAGTAACTGTTGGTGAACAGCACAGATTGTGATCACTACAGAGTTAAATACATAGGCCGATTGTCTAACAGGATCAGTCCTTTGCTGTTACTGGATGAAGGATCAGTTTTTTGCCGTAACTGAATGAAAACTGTCTAACTGGATCAGTCTTTGTCTCTCAGGATCAGTCCTTTGCTGTTACTGGATGAAAACAGAGTCTAACAGGATCAGTCCTAATTTGCTGTTACTGGATGAAAACACAGTCTAACACTTCTTTGCTATTACTGGATGAAAACACAGTCTAACAGATCAGTCCTTTGCTGTTACTGGATGAAAACAGTCTAACAAGATTATTCCTTTGATATTACTGCATGAAATCTCAGTCTAACAGGATCAGTCCTTTGCTACTACTCAGTCTGTCAGGTCCTTTGCTGATACTGGATGAAAACTCAGTCATACAGGATCAGTCCTTTGCTGTCACTGGATAAAGGCTGCTACTGGATGAAAACAAGATCAGTCCTTTGTTATCACTGTGCTTTGTCATCATTGGATGAAACCCCAGTCTAACAGGATCAGTACTTTATTGTCACTGAATGAAAGCACAATCTAACAGGATTAGAGCCTTGGCAACACTGCATGGCTGAAAGCTCAATCTAACAGGAACAGAGCCGGTTGACACTCTATGGATCAAAGCTCAGTCTACCAAGATCAGTACTTAGTTGTCATTGGATATAGCCTCAGTCTAACAGGATCAGTCCTTTGCTGTTACTGAATGAAAATTCAGGCTCACAGGATAAGTCCTTCTGTCAATGGATGAAACCGCAGTCTAACAGGATCAGTTTGTTGTTCTTGGATGAATGCTCAGTCTCACAAGATCAGTGCTTTGCTGTCATTGGATGAAACCCTCAGTCTAACAGGATCAGTATTTTGTTGTCATAAGATGAAAACCATACTCACAAGATCAGTGCTTTTTGTCATTGGCTGAAAAATCAGTCTCACAGGATCAGTCCTTTGTCATTGGATGAAGCCTCAATCTAACAGGATCAGTCCTTTGTCATTGGATGACGCCTCAATCTAACAGGATCAGTCCTTTGTTGTCATTCGATGAAACCTTAGTCTAACAAGATCAGTGCTTTATTGTCATTGGATGAAACCTCTGACTAAAAGGATCAGTCCTTTGCTGTCATTAGATGTATCCTCAGTCTAACAGGATCAGTACTTGTCTGGCATTAGATTAAGCCTCAGCCAAACAGGATCAGCACTTTGTCATTAGATGTAAACTCAGTCTAACAGGATCAGTACTTTGTCATAAGATGTAACCTCAGTCTAACAGGATCAGAACTTTTCTGTCATTGGATAAAACCTCAGTCTAACAGGATCAGTGCTTTGTTGTCATTAAATGAAGCCTCAGTCTAACAGGATCAATACTTTGTTGTATTTAACTGAAGCCTCAGTCTAAAAGGATCAGTACTTGTTGTCATTAGATGTAACCTCAGTCTAACAGGATCAGTACTTATCTGGCATTAGATGAAACCTCAGTCCAAAAGGATCAGTACTTTGTTGCCTCAGTCTAACAGGATCAGTGAATTGTTGCCATTAAATGAAACCTCAGTCTAACAGGACTATTACTTTGTTGTTATTAGATGTAACCTCAGTCTAACAGGATAAGTACTTATCTGTCATTAGATGTAACCTCAGTCTAACAGGATCAGTCCTTTGTTGACACTGTATGGATAAAAGCTCAGTCTAAAAGGATTAGAGCTTTGGTGACACTGTATGGCTACAGGATCAGTGCGTTGCTGTTATTAGATGAGTTGTCCAATAAGTGCTCATTAATATTCTATATTTTTTAAGAAGTAGCTGTTGTTTATTTGAATGGGCACTTGCTGTTATTTAACATGAGAGAAATGTTCCTATCATCATGATAAAACTATCAAGCCCTTATTCATATTTCCAGCCCTCTGGCTATAGCCTTAATTACACATCCATTGATAGTCTATGTTATGCCCAGACTGATCCGAGTAGTCATTGTCTGGCTATGCCTAAGGCGGGTTGTTTTCAAAGATAGTCGCAATTGTAATCTATTTGTCAATATAGCTTGCCTCTTCAAGCTAAAATAGCCAATACACAGCCTTGATCTACCAATCAAACCCTTAGAAAGAAACTGTTGGTGAACAGCACAGATTGTGATCAGTACTGTGTTAAATACATAAGCTGACTGACTTGGGCTTTAGTTGTCACCAGTATTCCATTCAATAAGATTTATAAACTTGTAATTTTCTGGACAATTTCAATTTACCGAGATACGAGTAGCGATTGATCACCAGCTGCTGTACTTATTTTAAATGATGATGTAAAAATCTTCAGGTAAATGAATATTGAAACATAACCTCTACTAGACATTAAAGGGATTATTCACACTTTTTTTCAAATGCGTTTATTTTTGAGTGTACAGTATGGCAGGAATAATTCCTCATTAAATGTTTGTGAATGCCCTTCTATTAGCCTGTAATTAATCACTTTTGCTTCTTAATGGGAGTCTAGTCATTCTCAGGTCAATGTTCTCTACACATCAAAACTGGAATCACTTCCACCTGCTTACACACTACCAAAGCATAATTATAAATCAGTCAAAAGGCAAAAAATAACAATTTTTCAGAGTAATGCTTTTAGCAGTGTGTGCATTGATGAGTATATTTTGATACTTGGCCCATATTTAATAATCAATTTTAAAATGTAAGTCTTAAAGCACTAATAATTACTATAGCAGACGACATTTTATGTAACAATTTTCGTCATTTTGCAAACAAAAAGACAGAATAAGATCAAATGAAACTTATTGAAAAACAAAATACTTTTCGTTTGACAGTTGTTACAATTTAATTTGCATTGATTTGGCTGTTGATTGTAATTAAAATGGAATACCCATTATCCAATATTGAAATAAGAAATTGACTGAAAGATGCCGCTTCAATCATTTGGGAGGCCAGCATATTGAGGTTAACTCAGGTTAATGTGTGCCAATAGCTGTAAGATGTCTGCTCCCAGAAGATAAGTTACACGGCTATAAAAGTTTCTGTAATTAACTAACCAGATGGATAAATGATCTGTGAAAATAAAATTAGTCCGTAATGAAATATTTATTTGTGAATAAAGTAAAATGTTATAAAGCATGAACATACACTTTAACTATTATAATAAGTCGGCTTTACCAACTTTAATCCAATAGTGCAATTGGGTCCAGTTTGGGTTGGTCTGCGCTGTGTGATTGTGGTATTTCCTGATCATACTCACTTACTTTTTGGCAGGAGCTATGGATTAAACTCTTTCCTGTGTCCTCTGCTGATAACCTTTCCAAAAAATTTGGATCAAGACCCTGATCTGGGTCCTAACTGTTTGCAATATAGGCTTCCAAAGTGTGTAAGCAGAGAATTTGTTTGGTTTGATTCTTTAAGTCCTTGGGTCAACATTTTTCAGTCATGGCCGGACGAGTATTCCTGGCTTGAACCAGTACTAAGCAGCAGATATAGTGTCTTGCTCAAGGATACAACACAGTGACTCCGCCAGCGGTTAGTATGAGCGGAGCATGAGCGGAGAATGGCGGAACATTTCTCAATCAACAGGTGTCAGACAACTAATCCATCCCACTACCCAAAGTGCTAACAGGCCTCACTGTTTGGCAATGAAGTATTTTGGGGACAGTAGTCAAGGGTTTAAACACCGCTAATTATGGTTCAAATAATGCATATCAAATGTTGAAAAGTGACATTTTAATAACAATTTTATTTTCTGCTTTGTGGACAAGCTATTCACCTAACATTCTTTTTCAACCAATTAAAACCACCATGTTAGTTTCCCAGCAAGCTTTAACAGTGGGTATGAAATTGAAGACAATTTTATCGGATCATAAAAATGTCTGAACTTGCATATTGAAAGACCCTGAGCAACTCATCCATGTAGTAAAGAATCTAATAACCACTTGATCAAGATCTCTTTGGGCTATTTCAACACATTTACAAGTAAAATTAGTGCCGGTGACTTGGGCTATCAATTTTATGACCAATGTATGACCATTCCTATTTGAATATCATGCCTGGACAAGATTTCACATTAAAAAACCAACATCAGTTGGATTATTTTAAAATCAAACTTGAGAATGGTAGATTCCTATATTTAAACCTAATGTTAGTTGGGACCATTCATCATTGCAGGCCCGTAGCCAGGCGGAGGCCAGGAAGCCTGTTCAGGCCTTGACGTGAGAAACCCTGACTTTAATGCTTGCGAACAGCAAAGGCGCAGACCAGCCTGCGCATCGGCGCAGTCTGATCAGCACATTTGTTATTCCCTATCTGAAAAGTAAAGTAACTAGGTCAGATATTTCTAGGGGTTGGCTTCAACATCTACTCCCCTGCACTGTAACAGTGCAAGGCTGATTAGGAGAAATGATGCCAGACAGTGTAACAAGTTGTTTCAATAAGCAGCATACCAATGGGAATTAAGTCTGCATAATGCTGAAATTTTTTACCACTGCAACTTACCAATATATCACTAGCTACCCAAAAGATCTGTTAAGTACTAAGCATCATATTATCTGATTTCATATTATGTGGGGGTGCGGATTTTTGTAGGAAAAATCCAGCCTTGAAAATATCTGATTATTTCAAGGGTCTAGTTTTTGAAATTTTAAGAAAATCTTCATTTTTTAAAAACTTGCAGGAAGTTGCAGCACTGATGGTAATACCAGGTAAAAGCCTTGATTTTAGATAGCCTTAATTGTATGTTAAAACCCAGAGTAGACCATGATGGTTTCCACAAACCTATGCAATGTTTATTTTCTTTAGTGACAGAGTTTTGCAAAACATCTCTTCAGACTTTGATCTCAATTAATCAAAACAATTTGGGCCTCGACAAATTAAATTTCTCTAGATATACTTTCTAATAAGGGAATAACAAAGGTGCTCAGATCAGATTGTGCAGATGTGCAGGCTGGTCTGCGCCTAATGTTCGCAAACCCCGAAGACAGGTTTTCTCACGTCAAGGCCCAGTTGTATACAGACATTTTGTCATAATTTTTGTCTTTCTGTTTTTCCCTACGCAATTTTTTGTTATTTGTCTGGAATTTCTGATTGGGATCCAAAACGTCTATAATTAGGCGCTTACTTCAGCAGAACAAAGCAATAGGCTTATCTATAAATAGATCTGATTCGATACCACACACAGGTGAATGAAATAATTGTGATCAATAACTATCATTGCTTTTCCATGGAAATTAGAGCAGTGCATGATATTGCTGCCTAAATATCCGTCAAGAATAATAGCCTAGTGCAGTTGGTAGCGTGTCAGTTGGTAGAGCTTTAGACTGGGGATGTAAAGAATCAACACAAACAAATTTGGACTAAAACTGTAATTTTTGCCAGACACTACAACTGTTCCAAACAACTGTATTGAAGCTAAAGTTAAATCTGGTCTCGAGGTTTAATAATAAAGCTTTTTTCATGTCCAACTCAACTTAACATAAAATTTATCGTGTTATTAAATCATTAAAATGCTAAAATGCCAACAATTTTAACATTCATTAGCTGGATAGATACAACATCTGAGAGTTTTAAAGCAAGAAAATAATTTCCCTACTACACACTTCTTGAAATGTTCAACTTTCACCCAGATATTGGGGATGTCTGGACCCCTCTTACTGCACACTTTAATTTTAGAACTTTCACTCAGATATTGGGAATGTCAAGACCCCCCCCCCCCTCTTAACTACACACTTTTTTAATTTTAGACATTCCACATGAACTACACACTTCTTTATCACCCCTTAATACACTTCTTTAATTTTAAAATTTTCAACCATGCAGATATTGGGGATGTCTCGATCCCCCCCCACTTCACTTCTTTAATTTTTAAACTTTCACCCAGATATTGGGGATGACTGGATCCCCCTTACTTCACTTCTTTAATTTTAGAACTTTCACCCAGATATTGGGGATGTCTGGATCCCCCTTACTTTACTTCTTTAATTTTAGAACTTTCACCCAGATATTGGGGATGACTGGATCCCCCCGTTCTTCACTTCTTAAATTTTAGAACTTTCACCCAGATATTGGGGATGTCTGGATCCCCCTTACTTCACTTTTTTAATATTAGACGTTTCACCCAGATATTGGGGATGACTGGATCCCCGCTTACTTCACATCTTAAATTTTAGAACTTTCCCCCAGATATTGGGGATGTCTGGATCCCCCTTACTTCACTTCTTTGATTTTAGAACTTTCACCCAGATATTGGGAATGTCTGGACCCCCCTTACTTCACTTCTTTAATTTTAGAACTTTCACCCAGATATTGGGGATGACTGGATACCCCCTTACTTCACTTCTTAAATCTTAAAACTTTCACCCAGATATTGGGGATGTCTGGATCCCTCTTACTTCACACTTCCTTAATTTTAAAATTTTCACCCAGATATTGGGAATGACCTGGATCCCCCTTACTCCACTTCTTAGATTTTAGAACTTTCACCCAGATATATGGGATGTCTGGATCCCCCTTACTTCACACTTCTTTAATTTTAAAACTTTCATCGACTGGATCCCCCTTACTTCACACTTCTTTAATTTTAAAACTTTAACCCAGATATTGGGATGTCTGCATGGTCTGGAGTGTTTTAAAATTGCAGAATAAAAGCAGTTTTTGTTTTGTACAGCTACTGTGATGTGAAACTTTTCTTTTGAACTTAAGATGAGCTCTTAATAGATTTTAACTTGAAACTTTGAGCAAACAGTTTTTGGTGTTAAGTGAAGATTAATGGATATAATTACCATGACAATATTGCAGCTTTTAATCTGAAAGAAAGATCAGAGCTATTAAATAACATTTGTGGTGCTTTGCTGCTTGTTTACAAATTTTACAATCATTTTGTTGGTAGTCATGATTAATTACACCCATATTTCTCTGCCTTTGAAATGACCAACATTACACCCTTTAGTCACAAGAATGAATCCCTTAAAGCACCACCAAATATTTGAAGTAGATTTTGTGAGTGAGTCTGGCCTAGAAAGTACCAAAAATTAACCAAATGGATTATAGTGTTTTGCAAGTAATGTTTAGCTAACACAAAAGTTAAAACATTTGTGGACGCCGAGAGTAGTAGGATAGCTCACCGTGAAGGATGTTCAGGCAAGCCAACAAGAAAGGATTGATATTGCATGTGAATCATCTGAAATAAAAACCCAGCTGCCTTATTTTGCATGAAATCACATAATGTGTGGTCTGCCACAAGGGACTATAAGGCGCTATAAGGGACTGACACTTCCATCTTTAGTTCTGACTGTTCTATGGAAAGCTTTGCTGTCAAACTTTCTGACTAACCCAAATTTATTGCAAGGCCCTGTTGAAATGCACAGATTGATATATTATTTCAGTAGGTCTAGTAAAGATATATATATAACATGATTTCAGCGAATAAATGTGACTTTTTTCACCAACAGGTTATGGGCACTCAGTAACCACACGTATATAAAAGAATTGTCTGAATGAAATTGTTCTTTCGAAATAAGAAAATACCCTATCACTCTGTTTATCTTAATTATTTTCATGCTCAGTGTGGTCATCCATGGTCTACAGCCATCAAAATACTATTTCACATGATTAAATTGGATTTTCACACATTAAAATCAGACAATACTGTCCATATAACATTCCAAAGTAAATGAAGCAATTCAAACTATTATTGTAGCTCTCACCAGCTGGCTTCTTGTCCAGGCCAAGGGGACAGTGTAATATGATTGGTAGTTTGTTATGTGCCTCTGTTTTGACTTCAACATCCAGCTAAGGTCATATGGAAATGCACAGTTTAAAGGGCATATGGAAATGGGGCCAGACTGGATAAGCTGGGGATTGAACCACAGGCATGGTTTATCAACTACACCACAGCGGCTCCTCTAGATTATGTTAACCTGAATGTGATCTTAATATGCTTTCGACAAAAAAAAATCCAGCTACATGGTGATTTTCAGGGACAGTACTTCAACAGGTATCTCATTGAAATGACTGGCCCTAGCCAACTATTGCTTTTTCACACCTTGATGGTCAAAGTCATCAATAGAGGGTGAAATTAGAACAGCGGGACATTTCTAATGTGTTTTGCAATTCAAGTTTAAAGCTGGACATTGCATTAAGAAAAGACTCAAAATTAATGAGATAGGCTTGAGAAATGTGAAGCCACTTGGAAATTCAAAATACTGAAGTTGAATTGTAGTTGATGCACTGTAAAAGTTGAAAAAAAGATACATTTTCATCCACTTGCACATATATACACACACAGCCTTTATTTTAACGCGTCAAATTAAGCTAAGCCCCATGTCAATTTTTTCCATAGGCATAATGTAAAATTTCTAAAGTTTAGTTGATTATATCAATTTTTTTTTTGATTTGTTGCTTTACGTCCCAGTCAACAGCTATGGTCATTACGGGATGGTCAGTTCACCTAACCACACTTTTTCCTGGGCAAGCTTGAACAAGCGGTTAACCAGTACTTTGTGCACATACTTTCGCTCATAACTGACAACAACCCTTCTTGAATGATTCATTCAGTGAGAGGGAGGAGAATGACCGTAGAAATCATTTCATGATCAATCTCCAGGAAAGTATGGGACTGGGCCGGGATCAAACTTGCGACCCCTGGATCTGCAGTCAGATACGTATCTGTAGCCAGACACATTACCAACTGCACTACGCCGCCCAGTATTATATCAAAACTAGAGCGCGCAGTTGATGGGGCGCCATCGCAAATCCCCACGCTAAAGTTTTTGACTCCCCCCAGCACCCACAAGTCCCACCCCGGGGCATGACCCTGGCAACAGAATGAAAATTTCTGATCAATAAGTTTTCTATCTTTTATTTTATATAAAAATCTATGAAATTGACATGTTAATGATATTTGACCTTTTGACCTCGTCCCAAGGTCACCAGTTTGACCCTAGGATGAAAATGCTACTTGCATTCTGTTCTGCTCATCATCCCCGTCAATTTGATATGCCACATGACCATGTTTTAAAAAAAATGACCCCCGGGGCACCCCCAGTGCCCCAAAGTCCCACCCCTGTGGCATGACCCAGGCGACAGAATAAAAATCCTGTCTGATATGTTTTGTATCTTTCATTTGTGAGAACACACACAAAGTTTGGTATAAAATCTTTGAAATTGACATGGTAACCGGAATTTAATGATATTTGACCTTTGACCTCACCCCAAGGTCACCAGTTTGACCATAGGATGAAAATTTTACTTGCATTCTGTTCTGCTCGTCATCCTCGTCGATTTGATATGCCACATGACCATGTTTGAAATTACTTTTTTTGACCACCTGGGCACCCCCAGCGCCCGAAAGTCCCACCCCTGGGGCATGACCCAGGCTACATAATGAAAATGCCGTCTGATATGTTTTGTATCTTTCATTTGTGAGAACACACACAAAGTTTGGAATAAAAATCTTTTAAAAATTGACTTTGTAATTGAAATTAAATGATATTTGACCTTTTGACCCCTCCCCAGGGCCCCAGGGGGCAGGGCAAAAAAATTTTTTTACGTTGCGCGCCCCATTCATATGAGTAACTCACACACCAAATTTGGTTGAATTTCGTCCAATGGTTTAGGAGGAGATAGCATAACGGACAGACAGCAGGATGGAATTTGATTTTGGCCCCTATGTACCCCCAAGTCCCACCCCTAGGGCATGACCCAGGCGACAGAATTAAAAACCCGTCTGATATGTTTTGTATCTTTCATTTGTGAGAACACACACAAAGTTTGGAATAAAAATCTTAATGGACTTTGTAATTGAAATTAAATGATATTTGACCTTTTGACCCCTCCCCAGAGCCCCAGGGGGGGGCGGGGCCAAAACTTTTTTTACGTTGCGCGCCCCATTCATGTGAGTAACTCACACACCAAATTTGGTTGAATTTTGTCCAATGGTTTAGGATGAGATAGCATAACGGACAGACAGCAGGACGGAATTTGATTTTGGCCCCTAAGTACCCCCAAGTCCCACCCCTAGGGCATGACCCAGGCGACAGAATAAAAAACCCGTCTGATATGTTTTGTATCTTTCATTTGTGAGAACACACATAAAGTTTGGAATAAAAATCTTTGAAATTGACTTTGTAATTGAAATTAAATGATATTTGACCTTTTGACCCCTCCCCAGGGCCCAAGGGGGCGGGGCCAAAAAAATATACCTTGGGCACCCCATTCATATGAGTAACTCACACATCAAATTTGGTTGAATTTCATCCAAAGGTTTAGGAGGAGATAGCATAATGGACGGACAGACGGACGGAGGCGGTAACAATATCCCCTTCGCTTTTTTAAAAAAGCGTGGGGATAAATATTGAAAACTAGAGGACCTGAAGGTCCTGAGGCGCTCACCTGATCTCCTTAATAATGTTAAAATAGGTCAAGGTCAACTACAGCTTATAATGGAACAAATTTTGTTTTACCATATGGGGATTGCAGACATTTTGGTCAAGTGACTTAAACAATCTAATGAATAATCCATCAGACAGCCCAGTGATTTCTGAGACACAGATGTTTAGATAAGTGTATGGCAGTCCAAATGAGTGGCCTTGGATAAAAGGTCACAGGTCAGCTTGGCTTTTGGTACTTAATACAAGATTTTTCCCAAATAAATGCATTAGAAATCAAATTTGACCTTGCCATAAAGTAGGTCAAGGTCAACCTAGATTAATCATTTGTGCAAATCTGGTAAGGCCCACATCCCCAATGCTACATACCAAGTCCCAAGGCCATTGGCCTTTTGGTTCTAGAGAAGAAGACATTTAAAAGGTTTTTACCATATATGGGCGTGGTGGCCATCTTGGTCATGTGACCAGTACACTTGGTATAAATTTTGGCTAACCTATCATAAGGAGTCTTCATATGAAATTTGAGTTCAAATGGCCAAGTGGTTTCTGAGGAAACTATGTTTTGATGTGTTGATGGGACTCCAATATGAGCAACCTTGGCTGATAAGTTAAAGGTGAACCTTGACCTTTGAAACTTATTTATAGCCATTGCTTCATTTGGTTCAACATATCAAGAGAGAATAATGACTTTGGCCTCAACAGTTTTCAAAAAATGAAATTTTCAAAAAAAATTCCATCTAAATGCATTAGGAAGCAAATTCGACCTTGACGTTAAGTAGGTCAAGGTCAACTTAGGTTCACCAGGTTCACCATTTGAACAAACTTGGTAGGGCCCACATCCCAAATGCTACCTACCAAGTCCCAAGGTCATCGACCTTCTGGTTCTGGAGAAGAAGATTTTTAAATGTTTTTTACCATATATGGGCATGGCGGCCATCTTGTCATGTGACCAAAATATTTTGCATATTTGGCTAACTAATCATAAGGAGTCTTCACATGAAATTTGAGTTCAATAGGGCCAATGGTTTGTGAGAAAACTATGTTTTAATATAATGATGGGACTCCAATATGAGCTACCTAAGCTGAAAGGTCAAAGGTCAACCTTGACCTTTTGAACTTGTTTATAGCTATTGTCTCATTAGGTTAAACATATCAAGTGAGAATAATGACTAAAGCTTCCACAGTTTTCAAAAAAATCAACTTTTCAGAAATTTTCCCATTTAAATGCATAAGGAAGCAAATTTGACCTTGACGTTAAGTAGGTCAAGGTCAACCTTGGATCATCATTTGAACAAACTAGGTAGGACCCACAACCCTAATGCTACATACCAAGTCCCAAGGTCATCGGCCTTCTGGTTCTGGAGAAGAAGATTTTTTAAGGGGTTTTTACCATATATGGGCGTGGCGGCCATCTTGGTCATGTGACCAAGACCATTTGAACAAACTTTCGTTCCCCCATCCTAAGGAGTCTCCATATGAAATATGAGTTCATTTGGCCCAGTAGTTTCAGAGGAGAAGATGTTTGAAAATGTTGACGGACGACGGACGGACGACGGAGTCACTGGTATACTATTAGCTCACCAATGAGCCTTCGGCTCAGGTGAGCTAACAAATGAAAACAGACAACATTATCTTAGGTGTAATAACACAAAGCTTCAATTTAAAATACTGATTGTCTTTCAATATGTGATATATTTTTCAAGAGTACCCAGTTTTTGGCCAATTTTACTATATATAGGAATGACAGGGAACAAAACGGGGCATTTACTGAAATGTTTGAATTTAACTCTATAGAAACATTTATCGATACCAATGAAACCTAGCACGTTTTGAGAAAAACATTGCTGTGACTTCACCGAAAATTTCATGCACAAATCTCAATTCAGTAAAAAGTTATGCTGAAACAAACATGAAAGTTTTTGCATGAAGTTTATGGGAGACATTTAGCTGGGGCTTAACTTATTTTGACGAGTTTATTTTGGCAAACTATTGCTTCACAAACTTGGACAAGACTGATCATGATATGCTAGACTGCGCAAATCATGATATGCTAGATTGCACCATGATGAGTTCAGATTGCCTTTAGCAATTCTGAGTCTCAGAGTAAATTGCCTTGATGCCTCTCACCAAGTTTCAGTGTAATCCTACTAACGTTTCAGGAGATGTAATATGCAAATTCCCTGTGGCAGCCACCTTGGATATCAAAATAGAACAATTTTGGCAAATGTGACTGGAGTCCCCATGATGCCTCACAGACACTAGGCCATACCATAAGTGCTCCACTGGTGAGCTAAAAAGTTATGCAATTTGCACTTCATTAATGGAATGCAGCTCACTTGCACTTGAAATGATGAAACATCTGTACTAATATAAGTTCTGTGCAGTTTAAGATGGCTTTTTAACTCTTTACCTATCAGTGTCGCCTGCTGATAACTTTTGCAAAGAGTTTGGACCAAGATCAGGCCCGACAAAAATGTTGGGCCTGATCTGGATCCAAACTATTTGACACTCTGATGGTATTCCAGAAAGAATTTTTCAAAAAAGTTATTTTTGAAAAAAAAACAACACCATAATTACCCTGGGTAGGCAAGAGTTAAAGTTGACCAAATGTATGCCGAACGTTTACGTAATGAATCGTATATAAATGATCAATAATCAGAAATAGATGCAGCATTGTTCTGTACAATGTCTTGTAAGAGAATTGAGAATAAATCTCCACCTGCTTCCGGCACATTATCTCTCCGTCTCTTCTTTCTCATCTTTTTGATTTTGAGATAAAATCTAAGATTTCAATCACCAATTGTAGACATGCTGTAAAATAGGGAATAGAATGGATCCAATTTTTCTCAACGAGAATGCCGTACAATACCATATATCCAGTATAAGGTTCATGAAAACCCCCTTCATTGGTTACTGTAAATTTGGAAATTTTCATCAGAATTTTATTTTCGCTAATAGCGTTAAAAGACATATTCGCCATATTAAAAAAAAGGAAGTGTCTGCTGACAACCGGTTGTCACTAGCAAAAAGTCTAGTGACAACCGGTTGTCACCAGCAAAAAGTCTGCTGACAACCAGCTGTATTTTCCAATACAAATTTATACTTCAGCAATCTACCTGAGTCAAGTGGCATTTTAAATACAGTAATAGAAAACATTGAATAAATATTGAATAAAAAAATAATGAATTTATTTACAATTTTGTGTTTTATTACAGAAAAAAAGTTTGCATTGCAGAAAAATACCAGATAAAGATTTATTGCTTACAGTTTGCATTTATCTTATCAACTTTTATTATACTAGCACAGCTTTAAGGGAACAAATATATTATAAACCTTATTATAATTGCATTGTTCACAATGGATGGACAATATCATTTTAGCATTATTGGTATAAACTCTTGAAGCACCAGAATCAAATTGAATCCTAATTTATTACATGTAAGAGGAAAAGTTTGCGCACACCAATCAGGACATGGAAGAGCAATCTGATACTAGATAAAGAGCAATCTGATCAAGAACTATTTGGCAAATTAATCATTAATAACCAGATTGGATTTGTAAAAGTCCAAAAATTCAATTGAAAGTTTCCATTTACCACACTTGTCCACCTAGCACTAATACATATAGCTACTTCAGCTAAAACGCCTAGTTAAAAATTAACAGCTCTGCATATGTTGTATCTAGATAAACACAGCCACCAATCCATCTCCTTCATCGCATAAAATCAATACTGTGTTATGAAGAAGAGGGACCCGTTTCCTATGAATGAGATGGACCATAAATTCGGCAAAATCATTATTTTCTCTAAACAATACAAAATTTTAGAAATCTGAAAATGCTATTTGATGGCCTTGGTGTTTACCTTCGTCATACCTGAAATAGTGTCCCCTGGCACATAAACTGATTCTAGAATATGTTTTGAAGTTGAAAAAATGTAATTTTTCTTCATTACAAAAAAGTTTAAGCTGTCCAGCAGAACATCCTCTTAAAACCAATGTTAGTGTCGAAAAGTTTACCGAATAGCATTGCCCGATTTCTAAATTTTGCTCTCAAAATTATGAAACAGAAAGTTTAATCCAACTGGTATATGCGATGAAGGAGATGGATTGGTGGCCGTGATAAAGTCAAAACATATTGAATTTGAAATAAGCTTGAAATAAAACTGATATTTCATTATTATTGCCGTAAGTTTTTAAGCACCAAAATCACATTACTGACAAGGAAAAGTTTCCACAAACAAATTTATCATGGATTAGCATGTCCCCTAAGGGGAGCTGAGTGAGTCTGACCTGGGTTATTTGTTAACTTTTATAATAAATAAACTGTAAGACTCCAGATAATCAACTGGAAGATTCCATTTTTAAGAGTTAAAAGAACAGTACCTTTAATCATGATTAGTCAATTACCAATAATTACCAGGCATTGTATAATGGAACTTAATATCATTTGATCATACACACAAATGTATATTTTTTGTATAAAAATCTCTATATTCATACATATGTATAGAAAACAATTTATAGCAGAGTATATCATTTAATGCCTGATGTTGTTGAATAGGGTACACATTGTTATTGAAAATATACAGCTGGTTGTCAGCAGACTTTTTGCTGGTGACAACCGGTTGTCACTAGACATTTTGCTAGTGACAACCGGTTGTCACCAGACATTTTGCTGGTGACAACCGGTTGTCAGCAGACCAAAAAGTCTGGTGACAACCGGTTGTCAGCAGACCTCGCCTAAAAAAAACCAATTAGTGCATGATTTACCTGCATCAGTAAATGACAGAGTGATTTCCCCATTTCATGAGGGTTTTACTTTCATGAAACTTCGCAAGTTTCGGGAAAATAAAACCCTCGCGAAAATTTCCAACTTTACAATATCCAGTTATGGTTGAGGATGAAAGGATAGACAGAAGGACCGATAGATGGACAAACAGACAATGCCAAACCAATATCCCTCCACCTTCGGCTGGGGTTATTAAAAAGGTCTGTCGTCACTGTTTTCCAAAGTGCTCATTTAGGGGTTTCCTGAATACAAAGGGTTAAAGCTCTTTCAATACGAAATGAGCCTGATCTGGTATCAAACTCTCTGCAAAGGTTTTCAGCATGTGAGAAAGGGTCGACAGTGAAATTGGAAAAGATTTAAACAGAAGTTGGGCACTAGGAGCAAGAAGTTCCTTTCCAATCCAGTCATGTCCGTTCTATGTTTTGCACAGTGCACAAAAGATATGTCAATATTACATAGATCACTCTTAAGACCCATCTTGATGCAGACAATTCTAATGAGAACCAGCAACAGTTTTCATGCAGATATGTGAAAAAATAAGAATCCAAATTCAACTCATCTTAGACTAGGGAACAAAGAGTCCCACTTACTGCCATAAAAATCATGTGACATGAAACTTGCTAGGAACAGGCCTTTTAGTTAAGAGTGCAGAACAGAAAAATAATTTTCTTAATTCTCTACCAAAACGTTATGTCGTGGGTACTCAAAAGAACCGTCTCAATGAGACGGTTCTTTTGAGTACCCAAAACATATGCTAAAAATTATGGGTAAGAAAATATTTACAAATTTACACTGAAATTTTTGTTTGTTTATCTAAACCTGTGTAAGAAGTCTGTGTATTTGTGTATATACTGAGCAGGAGCTATTATGTTCAATGACTAGATATAGTGTATCATAAATGCTTCATTCCATACTTTCTGACTTCCAGCTAGTCTCTGTAGCTGAGAAAACTGGTTAGTATCCTAACTGGTCACAACCCCAATGACGACATTTTCTTGAGAAACAGCCATATGGTACAGGAAATCAAGTGGGTGTTGGGTCATGAAAATACATGATTGTGAATGAATTCTAGCATGTTTGTCTCGTATAAAATAAAGAAACTGTGCTCAGTGATCAATTACTGCTTAATTGTAGAGAACCAGTGGTGGAGGTGGTATTTCTAGATGTTTGGCAGGTGATAATATTCTCAGATGAAAGCAGCAACTTTGATGAATGCAATTTTAGTAGCATAATAATAATATTGCTCTATCTGTTGGTATGTTACTGTATATTTTAATGTGAAACATATTATTCTAAATAAATATTCATTCACAGGTGCATATATAACTTTTTTATTGAGTTTTGAGAGATTAAAAACACTAATAATACAGGGCTTTGTCGAGCAATTAATTTTTTTTCAAAATTGGAAAAGAGGTCACCTAAATTCCATTGGGAATAGGGCTGAAATTTGGCCCCTGAGAACGCAAAAAAAATCCATGCCCTTGTTAAAATAATTCCCATTCAAGGAGAGGGGAAGAGCATTTTTTAGGTGCCAAAGTTGCTTTTTTTCCAAAACCAAAATGTTTTTGTTTTAGGGAATCCGTCATAGGGTTCAGGTCAGCATATACAGGTGTACAATAGAAGGTGTCCAAATATTGAGAATTAAGGTAAGACAGTTTCTTTTACAGTAAGAAAATAATTACAATTTTACTCGCAAAAATTTTACTTATGTGGATCTTTGAAGGTAGACAAATATTAATATCTGAACAATTAGAGCAGAATGATGCAGCACTAAGTTGCACAGATATATTATGTTGGTTTTCAAACAGAACACTTCTAATTATGAAAGGATGCCAACGTTCAATCTAACTGTCTGGTAATAGTGCCAACTCTCTGTGACACTTCACTTGTTGCAGAAAAAAATAAAAATTCCTTCCTCTATTAAGACCTGCTTAATGAAAAAATATTTTTGCCAATTTCGCGGCCAACATCTATACTGGTAACAGACCAGTAGATAGAGAAATATCAAAAATATGCACACAACTTTATACCACCCTTACCAACTTTAGCACAAAATATCTCGCCATGTGCAAGGTCTACACAGATGTAGGTGGTATAAAATAGTTATACCATGTTTGTCCACCTGTATGTAAGATAATCCACTCACTAAAGCTCATGGATTATCTCCACGTACAGGCAGACAACCCATGGTATAACTATTACATAACTACTACTCTACCAATATCGTCAAAATTAAAATGTCTGACTTACTGACCGATATCCTCAAAATGTCTGATTTACTATTTTGGCCAATGGGATATCCCTCAGGGGTCCTAAATACATGACCTGAAGCAACATCCTACGTTTCATTAAAAATTAGAAAAAATAAAAGAAAGGGTTATGAGTCTATAGCTAAATTCATAGTAATAATTTTTGTATCTTTTAGTGTACCTGTTTTATGTCAGTTACATCATATTTAAAATCAAATTCATGTTTCAATCGCTGTGAAAACTATTTCATTCATTCCTACTGTTTTCATCAATGACAGTCACATGATCAGACAGGTAGTCACATGATCATAGCTCCGCCCATTGTTCATTGACTGGCTCAGTTTCTCTTCTGCTGTCAACCTATTCACACTGTTAACATTAATGGACTTAATGTAGTGAAAAAAGTGAAGGACAAAAATATATTGCATATCAAGATGTTATTGTGAATTTCTTTTTCCTCTCAACATCATCAATCGGAAACTGTGCAGACAGAAGAAAAAATCAATTCAGAAAGGAACTTCAGAAATAAGCCAGCTGATAATTCAATTAATTCTCTTAAGTATTGTGCTTACAGGATTGATATTAACACAATAGTTCAAGTAAATATGGATGAAGTGAAAAGAAAGTAAAATATTCTGTAGTATACTTTAAGTGCTGGGAGAGATTATATTGTAAAAATGGCATCAGCATTCTGCAAATGGATTTACAAACTTCTAACTATCTATTTGACAATTGGAATTTTTACACAATCCTGTGGACATGTGATACGACAGAGCCCCAGAAAGAAAGATTCTTCACTTCAAAACTGTGCATTTTACTTCATAAGCAAAGTTGACGACTGCTTAAATCCTTTTTTAACATTATTAAAGAGAAGACGAGTTCGGCATAAATCAAAATCCCACAGAATTTCAGAAAAAGTTTCACAGAAGACTTTTTGCAAGTAAGTATTCTACATGCTATTGTAATAATGGAACTATTTTATGTGATAAGCATTACCTTAAAGCACCAATCGCAACAAAAGTCGTCTGCTTTTTTCGTCGGCTGAAATGTTTAAGAAGCCTCTATGACAAACAGTGTGGACCCAGATCAGACTGCTCCTATAGGAGCAATCTGATCTGGGTCCACCCTATTTGCTTCTATACTTCAATTGGTCAGTAATGTTAGGCAATTATTTGTAGCAGACGACTTCAGCAGAAGTCATTTTTCAAATGCATTTTTTCTTCGCCCTTTAAGGGTTAAACTACTACGGAAGGGAGTCTATTATCTATGTAGAAATAAAATCACTACCTCAGCCTTCTATCATTCGGTTCAAATGGGCAATTTTCATTTGGAACCCAATTACGAAACAATATCATTTCTATTATCTATGTACTAAACCAGCATTTAAAACTAACTTTTTACAATTTAATTTCACAGGGCTGCATAAGGATAGTGCATGACTGGTAACCTGCCTTCTGTTGAATGCAAGTTGAACCCCGATTGTCTGCCCATAATATTGCAAGACCAAAGACATACCGATAACTGGCAGATCATAGTTCTCATGAGTGCCGAACCAAATTAATCAGACAAGAAAAGCATGTGAAAACAAATTAGTCCAGATCAGTCTGAAGGAGCAGTCCTGAAGAAGCAGTCTAATCTGGGACAATTTATTTGTTTTAAAAAACAACAAAAAAACACCCATGGATAAATTCAGACCTGACATAGAATTTCAGCACTGCAAGTGTCGTCTACTAATAACCTTTGCAAACAGTTTGGACCCAGATCGGACCTGACAAAACGTCCAGCCTCATCTGGATCCAAACTGTTTAAAATTCTGAAGGTAATCCTAAAAGAATTTTCTTGAAAAATTTGAGTTAGAGTCGAAATGAATTAGCTATGGAGTGCATTTGAAAATACGCTTGCATCAAACGTAATAAGCAGATGACATTTTCTGGACAAAAAAAATTGCAGGAAAAGGATTAAGTCTCATCTAGGGATATTCCTATGACAGAGCTAAAGGGGCTCTCTTGACCCTAGTTGCACTTATATTCCTGTGAAAGAGCTAAAGGGGCTCTCTTGACCCTAGTTGCACTTTCTTTGAATATGAAATTAGAATCAATTTTATGGCTGCAACTTGAATAATTGCATGGATCCCGCTGAGAAAGGGCTGATGACTTTAATAATATCTAACCCTTGACCGAGGATGCTCTCTCATCATTTACTATAAATAGACAAATTCATTTTCTTTTCATTGTGAAGACTCGGGAACAATCAGCTGTCAAACTATCATTATTACAATTTAATAACTGCATCTGCTGGGAATTTATACAGTCAATAACAATATGAAAAGGGAATCAAACCCCAACTCTTTGCAGAGCAGTTTGTCAGAGCTGTTTGTAGGAGTCGGACAGCTCTAGTTAGAGTTGGTTGGGTCCTCTGCATAAATTTAAAGCAGAATGATGCAGTTTGGAACATTTGAGCTGTGACGTGTGATTTCCAACAATGTGGCATTTTGACAAGTGTATTTGCAGACTCCTTTTAAGCTTAGAAACTCCAAATTAAAATATTCAAGCAACTAGCAAAGGCTTTGATCAGACTGCACCTATGCGCAGGCTGGTCTGAGCCTCTACTGGTCGCACATACCACATTGTTGGAAATCTCATGTCGCAGCTGATTCTGTCTTATCAGTTTCTGGACCCATAGGTCTTTTATTATAGATTAAAAAAAAATTGTGTGCTTGATATTGTGAATATTTTTTTATCCATTAGTTTAAACATATGTTTTGGATGCTCAAAAAACCCTCTCATTGAGATGGTTCTTTTGAGTACCCACAAAATATGCTTTGGCTGGTAAATAAGAAAATTAACTTAAAGCATGTGAAAGTCTGCTTAACTCTTTAATATTAAGTCCAGAAAATGTCATCTGTTTACTGTTACTGTGTCTGCTGTATATATTCAAATGTTGCTCAGACTAATTTTGATCATGGAAGCAAACACTATGAACCCTGATCAGACTGCTCCCACAGAAGCAGTCTGATCTGGGTCCATATTGTTTGCAATATATGCTTCCAAGGTGTATAAGCAGATGAGAGAGCAGGCGACAATTATGTGAATCGCAAGAAAACATAAAGGATTATTGAAAAAGGTTAAGTAGTAATTATTGACAGAATAAACAGAGGATACATTATTTTTTGCAGAAAATAGATTTTGACATTTCTGAGGTGATTCCATTCCTGTCCGAGATTGTTAGTTTGAAATGTCAAGTTCTTCCGTTTTTGTCAGAATAGTAAGACGATTAACTTCAAATGTCTTCAGTTTCTATTTATACTTTGCCAATGTCACTCAGAGTCATTTGAGTTCTAAACCTTTTTCACGCTAGTCACGACTTTTGTTGTCTAGCCAATAATGCAAACAATATGGATCCAGATCAGACTGCTCCGAGGGAAGCAGACTGATCAAGGTTCATAATGTTTGCTAAATAAATTAGAAGATAGAAGCTGCTACTCAGAAAAGTAGCTACTACTACATACTATATGAATTCCGACCTTGCATAAATTACAAAGGCACAGACCAGCCTAGGCACCTGAGCATCTCATCAGCCTAGTCCTTTGGTTAAATGTATCAAAAAATTATCTTTATTATTTCTCAACCAAAACATATGTTGTGGGTACTCAAAAGAACCGTCTCAATGAGACGGTTCTTCTGAGTACCCTAAACATATGTTGAAATTGATGCGTAAGAAAATATTCACAATTGTACACTGAAAATTGTTGTTTATCTAAACCTATGAGCCCCTTTGTTATTGAGAGATGTACTTCAGTTCCTCTAGTTTGTTTTTAGCTAAGGTAACAGTGAAGACCCTGATCTTGGTGTTCACTGTTTTCCAAAGTAACTTTTTCCACTATACAAAAGGCTAGGGGGCTCAAGCCAAGAAAGCATAGAAGGATTAACTTCTCCATTCAGAGCCAATCTTGCATTAACTACTAGCATACGATAAATATGAATTGTATGAATTTTAAATGGATCTCACAGATAGCAGATGCAAATTTTCCTCATACCATATGCCGTGAAGCGTGTGTCTTGGGCAACTGCATGTAACCCATACTATTAAAAAGACTTTAGCCGCTATCTTTAATAACAGATTACAAATTAATGCCGTATAAATGCATAATATCGCCGAGGACCTGTTAAGTGAGCGATTTGAATAGCTTTCGTTCTATATATTCTTTCTTAACAATAAGCCATCGCAGCTCATGGACATCTAGTACTGCCTTTGCATGAATTATGTGAGCATCAATAACATTATTTTTTATATAATAAACTGATTTGCAGAAAATTACAAATATTTTTAACCAATTAATGTTCCACCTCTGAAGCGGTTACTTTAATGACAACTAAACTACCCGCTTGATGCTGCATTTAAACTGCAGCAGATCTTCGATACAAAATTAATTCTCATTTCATTTACTACCGGACAATGACCAGAGTCAAACAAAAGCCACTGTCCACAGGAACACGATTTATGCCGGCCATTAGGGAAATTGCATATTAAACTAGATGGAAATTTGTTACAAAGCGGCAATAAAGTGCAGCACATTATGGTAAAATTATTTGTACAGCAGTCTCCCGTCAGCGCTATGATTAATTCGAACTTGAAACTTTTATCTTATCCTTTCCAAACCAGTATACATATATTGTGGGCAGTCAATGGAATTGCCTCAAAGAGGCAATTCCAATGACTACCCGAAATATATGTTGTTATGTGCAAAACTGATTAAAATTTACAAAATTGATGGAACAAGTGACATTTTAGCCAGAGCTATGGCAGCTGATAGTTATTGTTATCATTTGTGCCACAGAAACAGGCATAATGGGCGCAGACTGCAATTTACAGAGAGCGCAGATCAAAAGATAAAATCCACAACTAATTGGTGATGCATATCAATCTTCATTTTTTCAGAGAGTGCATCTGATAAGCATTAAACAAGACATTCACTTTTAATTCTGCATAAATATTTGTCATGTTATCTTGTTTGAAATAGAAGCTCTTAAAAAAGACAATTTTAAGGTCTCTCTTTATTTCTCCATTTAGATCATGGACAAAACTGTAATCAACTGAAAAGCTTTAACTGCATATTCTGTGAAAATAAAGAAAAATGAAAATCTATTCCATTTCTGGAATACCCTTATGATTCAATGAGAGTTGGGGAAGGGTCATTTATCAGGGAAGAATTTGTGCAAAAACTATGGAAGTTGGAGGGAATGCTTCAGTGAAGACCAAACACAAACCATTTCATTGCTTCAGGAAAGACAGTCTGGCTGGTAATATAGGCGAAATTTGAACCGTAAAAGGAACATAGAGCACTCTGTATCGAAGTAACCATAATATGGGCCTCGTCGCCAGAAAACCTGTCTTTGGAAGTTTACGAACAACAAAGGTGCAGACCAGCCTGCGCATCCACGCAGTCTGATCAGCACCTTTGTTATTTGCTTTTTGGAAGGTACCATATCAAAACTTGCTAAAAAACGAACTTTCAATTTTCTAGCTAATCCCGGTCACTGAGCAGGCTGGAAACCCTGAAGACAGGTTTTGTCACGACGAGGCCCATATGATTCTATACTGGCTATTATTAGAAACAAGAAAATCTAAGATCCTTGTACTTCCAACAATACAGGTAGATGTCAGCACCTGTCAATGCAACAATATTGTTCACTAAAGTGTACAAACATAAAATCTTATCTTGCAATAAACAAATAAACTAGATTTGTTATTTACATTGGACACTAGCTGTCAGAAGAGCCCGGACAATGGCTACTGTTGGTAGATCTCTCACGCTCACACCTGACTCAATGATAAAATCTAGACTTAAGTTTAATATCTAAATATTTGTTGGGGAACAATCATAAATCTGTATTCAGAAAGGATCAAACATCCTTTGAGGACGAAACCATGAGTACTGTCAAGGGAAAACAACACAAACAGTGAAGTCCCTTTATAATGCTGTGCTCAATGTCCATAGAAATGGACGTGTTATAAGTAAATTATTTATAAGGTATAATTTTACAAAGGCAAATGAGCATCCAAAATGAATGTTGAAAATAATGGATGAGAAAGTATTAACAATGCTATAAAATAATAAATTTTGTTTATCTGGGCATAAGGGTACATTCTATCCAAACTACTGCACTTAGCATTCAGGTAGTCTGCCATCCAGAGACCATATTTTAAAGGTTAACTGACCATGCTGTACATGACCTAAATAGTATTGTATAGGCCGTAAAAGAAGACAAACGAAACCTGGTGCATTAAGGGCCATAACCCTGGAAGTATTTTTAAAAATTTTGTCATAAATATCCTGTCATGCACTCATAAGCTTCTGTATGTCTCATAGTTTTGTTTACCAGATATCTTGTAGACAATGCAAGGGCGGTGGATGGACACACAGAAGGATGGACATGTCAAAAGCTATATGGGGGGAGGGTATAAAAACATCCATGCTAAATAAAGGGTGTTGCTGCTCTTGCTAAACATTTTCTCAAGATTCGATCCTAATAATGACATCCCGGATCGTATGAGAACTTATTTTGCATCTTGTCTGAAAAGAGCATTGCACAAGAAAAATGTGTACCTGTCTGAGACATGCCTCAAACTACCCAGACGTAGCCAACTTCATATTCTTTGTGTGTCCATGCACCTATACTGAGAAGCTCTGAATTTCTGTTTGAATGGTGCCCAGTAAAGCGTTTGATGAAGCTGTGCAATTGCACAGTCTGATCAAACTCTTTACTGGGCGTGTATAAAGTTAAGTACATTTTCGCAGGAAGATGCTAAAATAATTATATACTATAAGCAACAATGGAATGCTAAAAGGTAGCTTTTAGCAGTCTAGAGTTTCTAAATATTGCAAATATTGACAGATCTCAAAGGCTAAATGCTGCCTGTCACACAACAATTTCGGAAATTCAATAAGCCTACTCATTATAGACCAGGCCCCCAGATAAGAGTGCAAAACTGAAAATTATTTTCTTAATTCTCAACCAAAACATATGTTGTGGGTTCTCAAAAGAACCGTCTCAATGAGATGGTTCATTTGAGTACCCAACACACATGTTTAAACTGATGGATAAGAAAACTAGAGGACCTGAAGGTCCTGAGGCGCTCACCTGATCTCCTTAATAATGTTAAAATAGGTCAAGGTCAACTACAGCTTATAATGGAACAAATTTTGTTTTTACCATATACATTTTGGTCAAGTGATCTAAACAATCAAATGAATAATCCATCAAACAGCCCAGTGATTTCTGAAGAAAAGATGTTTAGATAGGTATGTGGCAGTCCAAATGAGCGGCCTTGGATAAAAGGTCACGGGTCAGCTTGACATTTGGTACTTAATAAACCATTGTCTCAATAGGTTTAACTATTATGAATTCGGCTCAGTTACAGAAAATGAACATTTTAAGATTTTCTCCATATAAATATATTAGGAATCAAATTTGACCTTGCCATAAAGTAGGTCAAGGTCAACCTAGATTCATCATTTGTGCTAACCTGGTAGGGCCCACATCCTCCATCCTACATACCAAGTACCAAAGCCAATGGCCTTTTGGTTCCAAAGAAGAGATTTAAAGAGTTTTTACCATATATGGGCATGGTGGCCATTTTAGTCATGTGACCATAACAAGTTGTATAAGTTTTGGCTAACCAATCATAAGGAGTTGTCATATGAAATTTGGTTTCAATTGGCCAAGAAATGTCTGAGAAAACTATGTTTTAATATGATGTCGATGGGACTCCAATATAAGCGACCTTGGTTGAAAGGTCAAAGATCAACCTTGACCTTTGAAACTTATTTATAGACACTAGATTGAACATATCAAGTGAAAATAATGACTTTGGCTTCCACAGCATTCAAAAAATCAACTTTTCAAAAAATTTCCCATTCAAATGCATTAGGAAGCAAACTTGACCTTGACGTTAAGTAGGTCAAGGTCACCCTAGGATCATCATTTGAACAAACTATGTAGGCCTCACATCCCCAATACTACATACCAAGTCTCAAGGTCACTGGCCTTCTGGTTCTGGAGAAGAAGATTTTAAAAGGTTTTTACCATATATGGGCGTGGCGGCCATCTTTGTCATGTGACCAAAATATTTTGTATAAATTTTGGCTGACTTATCATAAGGAGTCTTCACATGAAATTTGAGCCCAATTGGGCCCATGGTTTGTGAGAAAACTAAGTTTTAATATATTGATGGGACCACAATATGAATGAGCGACCTTGGCTGAAAGGGCAAAGGTCAACCATGACCTTTGAAACTTATTTATATTGTCTCATTAGTTTCAACATATCAAGTAAGAATAATCACTTTGGCTTTAACAGTATTCAAATAATCAACTTTTCAAAAAAAATCCCATTTAAATCTATAAGGAAGCAAATTTGACCTTGACGTTAAGTAGGTCAAGGTCAACCTAGGATTATTATTTGAACAAACTTGGTAGACCCCACATACCCGATGCTACATACCAAGTCCCAAGGTCATCGGCCTTCTGGTTCTGGAGAAGAAGATTTTTAAAGGGTTTTTACCATATATGGGCATGGCGGCCATCTTGTTATGTGACCAGGAACATTTGAACAAACTTTCGTTCCCCCATCCTAAGGAGTCTCCATATGAAATTTGAGTTTAATTGGCCCAGTGGTTTCAGAGGAGAAGATGTTTGAAAATGTTGACGGACGGACGGACGGACGACGGACGGACGGACGACGGACGCCGGAGTCACTGGTATACTAATAGCTCACCTCGGAGCCTTCGGCTCAGGTGAGCTAATAATTGCCACAATGTCAAGCCTGATCTTGGTCTAACCTATTTCTTCCCGAAAAGTTAATTTTGAAAAAAAAAGCAGACAACAAAAATTCATGAAAAAATTACCCAGCAGAATATGAGTTAAATACATTGTGATAATAATTGAAATTATGACTAAAAGAAGACATATAGCCATTAAACATCCCAGACTGGGATAACCTTTGCAAACAGTTCGGACCCAAATTAGGACAGACATTTTGTCAGCCCTGACTTTGATCCAAAATGTTTGGCACTCTTGATAGTGTTCCTCAAAGAATTTTTTGGAAAAAATGTCAGCAGATAACAACAGAAGGATTAAAAATAAAGTTTAGTGCAAAATTACCCAGCATGCAATGATTTAAAAAATCTGTTTTTTTTTTTTTTTCAGACGTTATGAAGAAACTCTGCAGTGTTTACACGAGACCCTCAAGAACTGTGACAACCAGGAGACTACAAGCTACATCCAAGACAGACTCAGTGCATCATGGGTACTACAAGTGAACCGCCTATGTAACATTAACATGGAGAATAACCAGCCAAACAAGTATAAAACATCTTCAGAACCACAAGACAGAGTACCAAATTCAGAAAAGATGGAAAAACATACAACAGTTTTAAATGTTGATCACTTTACCATCGAGATGGATTTTGGTCGTAGGGTCATGGGAGATAACCGTGATATTACACGTTCAAATACCAGACAGGATAGTGTTGCAGATTCAAAAGAACATATAAAGTTGGATAAAACAGAAAATAAAAATGATCTTAATTATAAACCAAATGATGCTTTTGTGAACAAACAAACAAATATAAATGTTTATTTTAACCCTTTAGAAGTTAAAAATGAAAAGATTTCTATCAAAGATTTTCAATCTGGGAAAATGGTATTGACATTTGAACAAAGTGACCCTCAGAAAAATACTAAATGGAAAACTAAAATTGGCCAACTAGTTTTTCAGCAGGAGACCCTGTAACTTGAAACTACCTCATTCTTGGGCCATAGAGCGTTAATTTCTAGATCCTCGTCCTAAGACATGTTCAACTTCAACCTTATAGCTTGAAAGCTAAATAAATGTTTGTACTCTTTTTTTTCTTTTGAAAGATTTAATTCCCTTTACCCACCAGTTAACACTGCAAAAGTCATGTTAAGATTGGCAGTAAATTACCAGACTAAGAAATGTTTCAGAACAGATTACATTATGAAACGGCTGAATACAAATGTCTGTGATTAGAAAATTTACAAAACAATCTACCCCACCCACCTCATGTTTTTTTTTCAAAATGTTGGATGAAATCTAGAAATCAATCTTCTCTAGCCCTATACTTAACGCATTACCAACCAAAATACTTCTTAATCTCATTAAATAGTTGTTGCATTTTCACACTGCTTGTTAATTTTCTCCATACATGTATTTCTCTGTGAGGACTATGATATTTTGGTACCAATCACATACACTAGCTGCCAAAGCTCATATCAGCCTGCACATCTGCACAGTCTTATCAGTGCCTTCACTGCTTGTGTACACAAAATATAGATACAGATGATGGCTCAGACTAAATATTAGACCTAATATGCCCCACTAGATAGCTGCACATGTATATTTAAATACTGACTTTACTCTTATGAGAAAAGTACCACGGGCTGGCTCAAATATTGTCTACTCATTGTTTTGTTTGTTTGATTTGATTCTTTACGTCCCATCAACAACCTTTCAGTTAGAAAGGGACGGGCCTTCCTGGGTTGAACCAGTACTAAGCTAGGATTAATGTGTCTTGCTCAAGGACACAACACAGTGACGCCTGTGAGGCTCGAACGCGAGGCCCCTCAGTCTCGATTCAAGCACTCAACCACTGAGCTCCCTTGTCTACTCAATGGAAGCATAACAATAAGACACTTACAATCAGAGAGCCACAGTGAATGGGTCAAAGAGAAATATGTATAAATTTTTGAATACTAGCTGCCTGCCAAAAAAGCCTAGACAAACAGGCCAGGAAGCAGTCTGATTCTTCCCTGCTTGCTTTTCTGACAAACGTTTAGGATGTGAGTCCAGCCCTGATACCCAACATTGTTTTGAGAAAAGAAAGAGAAAAGCGTTCAAAATTTTAGAACATTTACCCTGTGGTCAGTAGCCTCTTACGAGGGCTGTTCCATATTTATGTCACTTGCATCGTTTCTCCTTTAGTACAGCAATTGTTACAGTAAAACCTGTCTTAAGCGGCCACTCCAAAAGACCAAAAAGTGATTTTCAAGACCGATTATTGCTTAATGTAGGTCAAAAGTATTGCAGAATGCTCCAAGAGAGCATTCTGCAATACTTTCAACCTTCATTAAGCTACCATCTGTCATTAAGATCTTTGTTTTGTCTATTTTTGAGTGGCCGCTTAAGACATGTTTTACTGTATAATCATTTTGACTTCCTCTGCACTTGAAAACCCTCTCCATCTACCCTAATACACCCTTTTAGCTGTCACTTCAATCAGTTCAATGGGAACAGTCACAGTCACAGTCACACCCATCAGATATTGATAAACGGCAGATCCAAGAGATTATATATTCTTTTAAAAAATTATATATCTATCTCTCCCAGATCCATATTTGAGTTTTGGAAACAGAAATTAGGTAGAGGTAGGATGGGGACCTTCTAGGACGCCAAAAATTGTGTCACAAGGTGTGCCTTGTAAGCAAGTGCATCATCTTAGAAGAGTCCCCATTGTCAGGCTGTGTGTTTTCTAGAACTTCTTCAGTTTTGCTTAGTGCAACATTTTTAAGATCTTTGCTGTGACTGTTCTGCCTTTCGGCACTGGAATATACATTACTGCATTTTATCGAAGAAAATTGCATACAAAACCTTTATCATTTCTGTTCATTTAGCAATACTCTGACATCTCACATTTTTGGTAGCCCAAATTTTAGCTAAAATAATAAACCCAGGTCTCATTGGCAGTGATTAAATTGGGGAAAGTCTAATTGCTATATTTTGGGTACATTTTCAGATTTTTTTTTGCATTTACTACACATGTCATATTTTGTTTGTCTATCAAACAAATGGGGCAAAAATACCTTAAGTGATATAGTAAAACCTGTGTAAAATGGCCACTCTCAAAAAGACTGAAAATTGGTTTCCAAGACCAGTTATCGCTTAATGCAGGTCAAAGTGTTGCAGAATGCTCCCCTCATTCTTCAACACTTTTGACCTTCATTAAGCTACCGTTTGCCATTAAATCTTTGTTTTGTCTATTTTTGAGTGGCCGTTTTACACAGGTTTTACCGTACTAATTTTAGAACAGTCCTCACATTTAGAGTTCTGGTTAAATGATGCTCTTAAGACATCTTTAATGTTGTTTCAACTTACTACATACTACTTTTGTTTTTTCATCTTTAATATGTACATACAGGAACTACCTCATGTTCTTTAATATAGGAAGCTAGAACCTTGTATGTTTTTGGACATTTCATTTCTTGCTTTGCTAACATCTATATCTACAACTACTGTATTCATCTAAATAAGTATTCAGAACTCAAGACGTTAAAAATATATGTCTTCTTCAATATCCATTCTTTTCTTCAAAATCCATTCTTTTAACCTATTGTTTTAGTTCCGAAAATGACATTAGCCTTAAGTTTTTATGTTTCCACATATATTCAAATTCTACTTTTATCATGGAATAATGGAAGCAAACAGTATGAATCCTGATGAGACAGTTCCTAAGGAATCTTAAGTTTACAGTGAAACCTGTATTAAGTGGTCACACAAAAAGACCAAAAATTGTTTTTCAGAGACTGACGTCCTCTTAATGCAGGTAAAAAGTGTTGCAGAATGCTCCAAATTCTGCAATACTTTTGACATTCATTAGGCTACCATTTGCGATTAAGACCTTTATTTTGTCTATTTTTGAGTGGCCGCTTAAGACGGGTTTCTGAATATATACAGCAGAATGCAATAAATACATATTTTCAGAATATTGGCAGAATATATAAGTATTGCAAAGCTTGTACACCAGAATGATAATCTAATCCTGCTTTCAGATCATGTACCAGGGACTTTCTTACCTTTCTGAAGTAGGGGCCAGGGACCTGTTGAATTTGGGAACATATCCCTTGAGCCATCAAATTGTGAAAACTAGATTCGGTCTAATACAACTAGATCTCCATTTTAAACTGTCAGATTTCAAAACCATAATAAATATCAGCGTAATTGCATTGACCTTTAACACTGTCGATGTTGTACCTTGCGCCATGCTTTTAAAAATCAGGAGTCAGAGTGACTTGTAGACATGAGTCATATTCTTTAAATTTATATAGAGGGATTATTTAGACCAAAGTTTTTTCATTCTCCCGAGACCTGACGATACCTCATCTAGATCTCTCGCATTTTGCCCTTTGCATCATGGGTAACTAGCGATATTTGGCTAGTCCCGTTCAATTCTCGCACTCCTGTAGTGACAGAATTTATTGTTAAAAAAAATAGCAAAACGTTAATTTTTTGACAGTTTATCATTTCTCTTTTAGTCAATATTTTCTGAATGTCAAACCCTGAGTTATGCAAGCAGTAATCGCATTATATATTTTTAATAAAAATGGCGGTTCAATCCCAGTGTGCACTGAGCGAAAGGCGAAAGGTGAGTATGTGCTAGCATGCTGCCTGTTTACGACAATGAAGTTTTTTTTATAAGTTTAGGGAAACCCTGATTCATAATTGAAGAATAGCAAGTGCCTGTTATCTAATTTCTGCTTGTTTCTAACATTTAGCAATCCCTGAATCACTATGTTTTTGTCTTACCTACTGTTGTTGTATACTATGTGATTCATACATTCCTCTTTTATCAGTATCTCTATGTTATGTAAATTATTTTTGTTGATTCATTTTCTTGATTTCTATAAATAAAGTCTTCATGTCATCACACAGTTGTTTTATTCAATCACCCATTTCCTTTTACATTTTTTGCAAGGGAGGCAATAAGAGTTGCCAAAAGTCTGATTCGATGGGATTTCACAAGGCCACAATGACCCTTGATCACTTTCGTACCATATTAGGGCTATAAATAGCAACAATAACAGGCATCTCTAGAGATAAAAGGTTTAATAAAGCTTGTAATCTTACATGTTGTGGATACTTGAAAGAACCATCTCAATGAGATGGTTCTTTTGAGTATCCAAAACACAGACAGTTAAGATTTATACTGAAATGTTTTGGTTATCAGGACCTATCAATAATTATGACATACATCACTGTATAGGTCTCTCAATGAGACGGTTCTTTTGAGTATCTGAATAGGCAGATAAGGCCGAGTTAAACAAAACTACAAATTGGGTTTATCAAACTATGTGCTCCTAGCAACATGGTTCACATATCAAAGGGCCACAACCATGTCAAAATTCAATGAAATTCACTCAAGAGTTAATCAGGATTCTACTCCACAGCCACATACACCAAACACAGTGCAGTCCATTATATTCCTATGTTAGGAATAGACTATATTATACTGAGGGAAAATAGTTTAGCAATTATTTATAATGGGGTTTCCCATAGATGATCTTTGAAGCATTAGCTCTTTTGAATTGGCAGGTTCGCAAACATGTCAGTTGCTTGAAAATTATCTAATGGCTACCCGCAAGTGGTCAAAAGAAACAAAATCCGACTTCATAGTGAGGATTTGATCTGCTGGGCATTTTAATTTCAAACGTTATTGAATTGAAAGGGAGGTAATTTGGAGAAATACGATTTTCAACTAAAAACTGTACGAAAAGGGTAAACTAAACATTCAGTTTTAAACCGTTTTTCACTGTCTTGCTTTTGGATCTAAACATTGGACAGAAAAATGAAACTTTTAGTCGAAAACTTTTCGCACTATTCCCAGATAAGCTGTTTTAGCAAAGGGGCATAAAATCAGACTTTACATTATGTGAAATGTCAACCTGTTAATGTCATCGTATTTGTGAACGTTTGTTGTCATATATATTTGACAATATGAAATTAAAAGTCCTGTTTCGTCTAAACTGTGAATCCTCAAAGTATATTGCTAAACTTTTTTCCCTCAGTATATAAGCAAATTGTATTATAAAGGGATACATTTACAACAAATTATAGAAAAAAGACCATTTCAAGGTCAGTTTCCTATATTTCCCTTGTAAAATTACAAGGTAAAACAATTTGGGTGTCACAGCATGTTATATCTAAATCTGTGTTATAAAGAGGTGCTACCTGTGTTATAAAGGGGCTGTACCATATAAAGGTCTTATAACTTAAATTGTCCAAGGAAACAACACATGTAAATCAAGACCTGCTAGCAGGCCTCTAGATAAAAATGTGTGATTGAATTCTAATTGCTCAACCAAAACATATTCTGTGGATACTCAAAAGAACAGTCTCATCGAGACGGTTCTTTTGAGCACCAAAAATTAATGTTAAAACTGATAAATAAGACAATATTTCATGTTTTCTGGGGGGGGGGGGGGGGGGGGGGGGGGGGTTAAGCCTGTTTTAGCATGCACAATTCTAAAGTTACTGGAGGCATAACTAATATGACAGACAAATTGGCTGATCTCAAAGGCAGAGAACATGGAGAACATATATGCAGTGGCCTTTTACTGAAATGTCTTTTTCAATAAATACCAACAAAATGTTTGTTTGTTTGTGTTTAACGTCCCACCAACAGCTAAGGTCATATGGAGATGGGGCCACAGCTTAAAGTCTCATCCAACAGAATGATGAAGCCAGGGATTGAACCCGCAACCCCTGATTTACAAGGTGAGTGTCTAATCCATTACACAACAGAGGCTCCTACCAGCAAATTGAGTTAAGTGGAGAAACAAGAGAACTACCTTCATAACACTACAGAGACACTTACCCTAGTCTCAATGATTTCTGGCAGCACAGGTAGAAAATCCTCTTCCATCACTTTCGAGAGGGTCTTTTCACAACGAACTGTGCTTTCTTTAAACCATTCTACAAGGTTGATCCAATCATCAAGTGTAGAACAGATTAAATGCCATCGTGACTTAGTCTTTGATCTAGGTGGTGGGGTTGGCTTTGGTCTGGGTTTGGGTTCTGTTTCTTCTTCAGCCTCTTTTTCATCTTTCTCCTTTTCCTCTGTATCTGCCGCTTCTTTACTTGAGGCGTCCATTGTCTCCTGTTCCAAATAAACCATAGTTTCAATTAACCCATATCCTCTTTGACGCCTTTTTTGGTTTCCTTTTCTTCACCTTTTAACACTTTATTCTCCCTGTCATCTGACACACAGAGGGTCGGGGAGGGCCATCCCTCTGCATGTTACAAACTACAGTAACGGTATTTTTATGGTTGATTGCAGTGATTTTATTTGGCCATTTTTGAGGCCGTATATGGGAGTCATTCCCAATCCAAAAATGACCTTTATATTCCCAATTTCATTTATTCTAGCACTTATTTTCCCAATTTTGATAAAATATTTTCCCAAATGTGAAGGAAAAGGTAGCTTCCTAAAATCCCAAATAAAATCACTGGATTGTATCTCTAGCTCACCCCTTTCATGCAATTTCAAAAGTAGTTTTTAGCAGTTTTTAACAGTTTACACAGCCGTGAAGGCACAATAGAGACGCCTTCGGACGCTTTAGCAAACAGAGCAGACCCAGATCATTTTTTTTTCTGCCTAAAGAAAATTATTAAAATTTAGGTACTTTTCAAGGTCCTTAAGTTATACTCCAGCACTATCCAAGGCAGATTTATATTTCAAGAACTTTTTGAGAAATCAAGTTCATATCCTGATTTAGGGTTGTCCTGTTTAAGCCTTCATATAAGTCCTTACTTTAATGGAGCAGGAAAGGTTCTGGCAAGACTGTTGATGCCCAAGCTCATCAGAGCCTTGACTGCTTGCTGATGTTATACTCCAAAATTTCATCTGATGGTCCATTTTAAAATCAATTTTGCGAGCTTTGCTTTGACATTTCCTGGGTTGAGCAAGCACTAAACAGAGGAACATGGAATTCTCCTACATGTATTTGAGAATTTAAAAAGACATCGCTTAAAAACTGTTTCCGTAGATAAGTATGATAATCTGACCACTCGAAATGACCTTATTGTATAAAGCATAATTTCTCGAGCCACCATTTTTTTTTAACATCTAATAAATATTCAACAGATAGCTCAGATTGCTGATTGGTGTAAAGCACATCACATGTAGGTTAAATTATAATAGTCTGCACTTCTTGATTTTTTCATCTACATTCATTTCACAAACTTGTGAGAGTATAAGTACATAAGAAAAGATACAGTGCAGTCCCTTTATAAAACATCTTTGTGTTGTAACACGGACATGTTGTGGTTCTTAAATTATCTAACCATAGAATTTTAGAAACGGATATGGGAAAATGACCATAAATTCCTATAACTCTTTGTAAAGTTTTCCCTTTATACATGTGTGAAAGTTCAAAATTTCCAAAATCCCGAACTTCAAAAAATCAGAATTCAAAACTTGCTGTATGCCTTAAAAATATTAAAAAATTCAAAGTTTAATGGTCAAATACCTTTTGATAAACTGAAACTAAATCAGAAAAGCTATCATTATCTGCAGAATTCAGCATTTTTAGGCTGACTTTCTATGGGAAGTCAGCCTTAAAATCCTGAATTCAGGAATAACCCTGAAAACTTTCACCAATGTTTATAACATTATTCACTTACAAATCAGTCCCAGAGGACAAAAATTCCACTCGTCCGCTCGTATTTACGAGTGGATTTTAGAAAGGACGAGTGATTCTTCCCAAAGCGCTCGTCCTTTGGGACGAGTGCTAAAATCTGCGGGTGAAACTAGCATTTTCTGAATGGCAGAAAGCGTTTTCATCGAGCCACATGCCTTTTCAATTCCGAAAGTAGAAACCGGATGTTGTGATTGCAAATGGCGAATAAAAGCTGCGCAGTATAATGCGCGGTAGTGTGGTAGACTGTATCAAAGTAAATAATGATTTTTTTCGGAGCGCATTTTCATCAATGAAATAGGTTTGACAGACTGTATCGCTGTAATTATTGAATTTTCTTCTTACGGTCGAAATTCTGCTAAAATGTCTCCTGCAGAAAAAGCGGAAAGTAAACGCGATTTTGAGAAAAGAAAGTCGCAACATGAGACTGAGTATTGAATGTAAAACTCTTTTTGTCAGTGTATGGGATGCAGTTATGAAACTGACTGCAGTGGGTAAATATTATTTTAGCAGTGACTGATGTAAGGAACTTCAAAAACATCAAATCCAGCACCCACCCCCCCCCAATTTTCTTTATTACATCAATTTTTTAAGGACGAGTGCATGTGTTTGCAGGACGAGTGAAAATTGTAAGTCACTCGTCCTGCAGGGCGAGTGCAATATTGAAATATTTTTGTCCCCTGAGTCCATTCCTATGTACCTCAAAAATAGTGATATAAAGGGACTGTCCTGTTTGCAGATACAAACCTCATGTTCTTCTGTACTCTTTTGTGCTGTTTCTTCACTTTCTAATTCACTTTTTTCATCAAGCTCTTTCTTTATTTCCGAAGTACTGTCTTCATTATGATTATTAGAATTTTTCATCTCTGCACTATCATCTGGATTCACAACTTCTGTCTTACATTCTTGTACTAATGTTTTACTTCCTAACTTTTCTACTTCTTCCTTCTGTTTGTCACTTTCTTCATCTTCAAGTCCATCAGGATCTGGTGGTTCCTTTTTCATTGCTACATTTTCTTTGTTTTCATGCTTTATTTCAGTTTCAGATTTCATAGGATCTGTCTTTTTGACACCATTTTCTTGAACTGCCGTTACCGTAGGTTTCGACTCTGTGGAATGTCTTGATCTTCTTGATCGTCTTGTTGTAACAGAAGCAGGTTCTATGTCTTTCTCTTCAGCTTCGGCGCCATTCACATTATTTTCATCACAATCAGATTGTCCACAACTTAATCTATTTGAATCATCAGTTTTGTTAGATTGCTTTCCAATCTTTGAACTTCTTCTAGTTCTGGTTTTAGAGTTGTCAGTATTTGATTTGCTTTGTTCTTTTGTTTTTCTTTCTTCTTTTTCAACTGAATCACAATATTTCTTGTTTTGTCTTGAACTACGCGTTGGCAGCTCCTTCTTAGCACTATCAGACCTTGTAGAAATCTCAGACCTGGTTGATCTTCTGGAAACTTCTGACCTCACAGACTCACTATCAGAATGTTTATCCAAATCATCGTCTTCTTCATCACTGAAAACAATTTTAATATATTAACATTAGTCCAGAAAAACAAAAAATTGAGGGTAAAATTGTATTTGTTTTAGGTGCTCAAAAGAACCCTCTCATTGAGACAATTCTTTTGAATACCTACAACTTATGTTTTGATTAATAATTTGACAGACAGCTTAATCTCCTGCTGCAGAATGAAAGCCAATGTGGTGGAACGTTAGGTTGAAGAAGTGACTGTGTCAGTGTGGCTGAGCGATTATGGTCTGCTCCCAACTTTGGATCTTGGAGGACTGTGGTTTGATCCAAAATATATGGAACAGACATAGATTATCCTTCCAGGGGTAAATGAGATATAGAGCCTACATGAAATTCAAGGGTAGATCCCATGACCTTTAACTGTGACCTGGAGTCATGAAATGGTCTTTTTTCCTATAATTTCTTTGTAAAATTGTTGCTTTAAAATACAGTTTACATATAAATAACACAGCCCAATATAGCATTATAAAATGATGGCATTGTACCGTCTTTCCCTCACCAACTCTTTTTACTCTGATAGTTTGTTGACATAGGCCCCTAAATTTGAGAAAGTTGCTCCAGGATAAACTAGTCCTATCTTTAACCCTTTGTATACTGGAAACCCCAAAAGGAGTACTTTGGCAAATAAGGCTAAAATAATCTAAAGAGAAAGAAATGCAATATTATTTAGAAATTAAAATATGTGACCCCTGAGTGTCATAGATCAGTACATACAATGACCACCCCAAGTTTATGGTATCAAACCACATTTGTAAGTACACAAAGGGCATTCATCACAATACAAACTATTGTGCTCTTGAAGTTTTAATAAACAGATCTTCATTAACCCTTTACTCCGAAGGCTCTTTTGAGATCATGACATAATTTTCTTATTTTAGACAACATAAATTTTACATTAAAGTTATTTTGAAAATAGTATGGATAATGGAACATTTGCTCCAAATGAGCAAATGCTCTATTTTCCATAATATTATCAAATTATACATGATATTTCAAAGGCCTCAAATAGTGTTATTATGGAGTAAAGGGTTAGCAATTGTCTTAAATGTAATAAAAGCACCGCAAGCACTGCATAATACCCCGCCACTGCTGGGGGCACCAAAAGTTATTTTGTGAGATATATAATGCCTAAATAGCAACAGAACTGAGATAGACAGTGATATGATGTCCTTAGTCGCAATATGTAACCTTTGATGGTCAACATATCTGTGAAGTTTCATTCAGATATTTCATATAGTAAAGGAACTACAGGTCAAAAACATTTTCCAGATTAATCAAGGGCGGTTAACTCATGAACTGGAAAGGTAAGAGTGACGGTCCTTCGTTGTAATATGTAACCTTTGCTGTTCAACATATCTGTGAAGTTTCATTCAGATATCATAAACAGTAAAAGAATAACAGGCCAGAAACCATTTTTTAAAGGGAGAAAGGGCAGTAACTCCATCAAAAATGGTCGGATTTTGCCCATTAACAATCCCATACCACTCATCCCCAATAACAATATGTACGCAAAATTTGAAAAAAATCTGTGCATAAATACTCAAGTTATCGATCGGAAACAGTGAGCACGGACGGATGAAATGAACTACAGGTCAAAAACCAATTCTCAGATCAAACAAGGGTGGATAACTCACAATCTGGAAAGGTAAGAGTGACGATCCTTACCCACAATATGTAACCTTTGATGGTCAACATATCTGTGAAGTTTCATTCAGATACTCCATATAGTAAATGAACTACAGGTCAAAAACCATTTTTCAGATCAATCAAGGGCAGATAACTCATGAACTGGAAAGGTAAGGGTGACGGTCCTTACTAAAAATATGTAACCTTTGATGTTCAACATATCTGTGAAGTTTCATTCAGATATTCCATATAGTAAAAGAAACTACAGGCCAAAAACCAATTCTCAGATCAATCAAGGGTGGATAACTCACAAACTGGAAAGGTAAGAGTGACAATCCTTAGTCACAATATGTAACCTTTGATGATCAACATATCTGTAAAGTTTCATTCAGATATTCCATATAGTAAATGAACTACAGGTCAAAAACCATTTTTCAGATCAATCAAGGGCAGATAACTCATGAACTGGAAAGGTAAGAGTGATGGTTCTTTGTCACAGTATGTAACCTTTGATGTGAAACATATCTGTAAAGTTTCATTTAAATATTCCACATAGTAAAGGAACTACGGGTAAAAAACATTTTTTAATTCAATCAAGGGCGGATAACTCACAAACGGGAAAGGTAAGAGTGACGGTTCTTAGTCACAATATGTTACCTTTGATGTGAAAACATATCTGTGAAGTTATATTCAGATATTCCATATAGAAAAGGAACAATAGGTCAAAAACCTTTTTTCAGACCTATCAAGGGCAGATAACTCACAAACTGGGAAGGTCAGAGTGACGGTCCTTAGTCACAATATGTAACCTTTGATGTGCAACATATCTGTGAAGTTTCATTCAGATATCATGAACAGTAAAGGAATAACAGGCCAGAAACCATTTTTCCAATACGAAAAAGGGCAGTAACTCCGTTAAAAATGGACAGATTTTTCCCATTAATAATCCCATACCACTCATCGCCGATAACAATATGTATGCAAAATTTGAAAAAATTCCGTGAATATATACTCAAGTTATCAATCGGAAATGGTGAGCACGAACGGACGGACAGACACCGAAAGGTATAACATAATACCCCGACACTAAAGTGTGGCGGGGTATAATACACACTGCTTCTCGCAGAAAAGCAAAATCTTCTTGCTTTATACCAGTTAGTGGTTGGCCCATAAAAAAATCAAGTTCATCAATCATTATCATGATACAACATAAATTAGTGCTAATCATATGGATGAAGTTTCATCAAAATATCTGCAAAAGTTTAAAGCTTTAGATGGGACATGAAATTGCAGCGTTTAAAATTATCATATATAGAGACATAACCCACAACCTGTCTGTACAAGCCAGAGTTACGGATATTGTGCAGGACAAGTTGTCTCATCCACCTATAAAATGTATGGAGTTTCATCAAAGTATCTTCACCTATTTTCGACAGCTGACAGGGTGATCAAAATATATAAAATTCGAAAAATATACAAGCCAGAGTTAAAGTTCTTGTGCATGTCATGTCTTCCCATAGTGCTTTACAAATGCAAGAGGTTTCATCAAAATATCTTTTAAGGTTTTTAAGTAATGGAGTGGACACACAATCACATTTTAGAAATCAAAAGGAAATAACCAAAAAATTATAGAGATAGAGAGGACAAGAAATTGCATTTACTAATATTCCAAGGGGAATACTCAATAAATATACAAGAATTAAAGATCTTGTGCATGACACATCATCTCATTGTGCTTTACAAACCTATGAAGTTTCATAAAAATATCTCAATGTTTTCAAGCTCATTTTGTGACTAAATTGCATTTAAAATAATCAAAGGGAAATAACTTGAAAAAACTACCAGAGTAATGGCTCTAGTGCATGACACATTGTCTCATTGTGCTTTTAACTGCTTTACATCATCAAAATATCTATAACAATTTTCAAATTCTAGAGCTGACACAAGTTTTGTGATGGCCAGACAGATAGACAGATGCACACACGGCAGAAAAAACAATATGTCTCTTGACCCTGACAGGAGAAGACATAGTAAAATGTTCAAACTTTTATTTGTTGATATGCTGCACCACCCCATTCAAGGCCTGATATGGTTTTCCAGCCCTTTTGAAGTCAGATTTTAGTTTCAAGTACTTTTCAAGAAAGCCCTCCAATTCACCTTTCCAAAAACCAGGCCTACTTTAACTCTTATCTACTTGTGTTGTCTGCTGATAAGTGATAACCTTTGCAAACAGTTTGGACCCAGATCAGGCCCGACAAAATGTCGGGCCTGATCTGGATCCAAACTGTTTGACACACTGATGGTATGCCTGAAAGAACTTTTCGGAAAATAAAACTTTTTTTACCAAGCATGCAAACATTTAACACACTAGCTGTAAGGTAAACCTCAGATTTATTGTGGGAGATTGAACATGTGCAATTTTGTTTATAGGACTAGGTCATGCGCTATGTCGTTGCACTTGTCAGTTATACACATTTTCTTGTTAGATTGGTCAGTTATACACTATCAGGTGACCTGAGTGACATTCTGGGCGTGGTTTGGAAACATCAATTCTAAGTACTTTAATAAAATTTCTATCCTTACCTCTGATCTTTCTTTTTCTTCTGTTTCAATCTACCACTTCTCCTCGTAGATTCTACGGGTTCTTCCTCGGTTTTCTTCGGTTCTGGTTTCTTTCGCTGTGATTGTCGTCTACCAGCCTTCTTCTCAACTGGAACTGGTTTGGCAGGAGTTTTCTTGTTCTACAAAAACAACAATTGCTGTTTCAGTTTACTATTCAGGCCTCCAGATAAGAGCGCATATTTGAAAATTGTTTTTTCTTATTTCTCAACCAAAACAAATGTTCTTTTGAACACCAAAATACATGCTTAAATTGATCAATAAGAAAATAATTACTATTTTATTCTCAAAAACTTTGCTTAAGTTTTTTGGGCAAGCCCATTTAATAAGTAAAGATTATCACACAGAGTTTTGGTTATCAATGCCAGACCCCACTATCAGCTCAAGAGCTTTAGCTAATGAGGGTTATAACCAAAACTCTGTGTTATATTCTGTTTATCACATTTACTAATTCATTGTTTTTACGTGTTAGCTGTACAAAAATGAAGTAAAACACGAGGACTAAAGTTAACTTTGTGTCAGACCACGTCATTTATTTATATTTGACATCATATAGAGAGGATCTCAAGCCAGGCATGAAAACCTCTCTCCCTTCAAAATACATGACTTCCTATTATCAGCCCAGCAGGCAGATAACCAGTTGGCGGGAAAGAGCTTATCACACATGCAAACATAAAATTATCATGGCAAAAAGTGTCCCGAATTTTTGATAATGGTACTTTTCACCTGTTTTCGATCTATCATGGTCTACAAGGGTTAAACTGCATTAAGCTTGCGAAAATACTTCAATGCCATATTTCTGCCATAAAAATATGGTACACATCATAAAACATCTATCTTCTGGTTTGTTACTAGGTAAGACTTATATAAGCATGCACAGGTACACATATCTGCTAGAATATTGAATGAGTTGGTTTTGACGTGTTATGCTGCCTTAACATCACACTATTTCTCTGACAGCAACTCTCCTCAGACCAGCTAGAATATTGAATTAGATGGTTTTGACGTGTTATGCTGCCTTAACATCACACTATTTCTCTGACAGCAACTCTCCTCAGACCAGCTAGAATATTGAATTAGATGGTTTTGACGTGTTATGCTGCCTTAACATCACACTATTTCTCTGACAGCAACTCTCCTCAGATCTGCTAGAATATTGAATTAGTTGGTTTTGACGTGTTATGCTGCCTTAACATCACACTATTTCTCTGACAGCAACTCTCCTCAGATCTGCTAGAATATTGAATTAGTTGGTTTTGACGTGTTATGCTGCCTTAACATCACACTATTTCTCTGACAGCAACTCTCCTCAGACATGCTAGAATATTGAATTAGTTGGTTTTGACATGTTATGCTGCCTTAACATCACACTATTTCTCTGACAGCAACTCTCCTCAGACCAGCTAGAATATTGAATAAGTTAGTTTTGATGTGTTATGCTACCTTAACATCACACTATTTCTCTGACAGCAACTCTCCTCAGACATGCTAGAATATTGAATTAGTTAGTTTTGACGTGTTATGCTGCCTTAACATCACGCTATTTCTCTGACAGCAACTCTCCTCAGATCTGCTAGAATATTGAATTAGTTGGTTTTGACATGTTATGCTGCCTTAACATCACACTATTTCTCTGACAGCAACTCTCCTCAGACCAGCTAGAATATTGAATTAGTTAGTTTTGACGTGTTATGCTGCCTTAACATCACACTATTTCTCTGACAGCAACTCTCCTCAGACATGCTAGAATATTGAATTAGTTGGTTTTGACATGTTATGCTGCCTTAACATCACACTATTTCTCTGACAGCAACTCTCCTCAGACCCGCTAGAATATTGAATTAGTTGGTTTTGACGTGTTATGCTGCCTTAACATCACACTATTTCTCTGACAGCAACTCTCCTCAGACCAGCTAGAATATTGAATTAGATGGTTTTGACGTGTTATGCTGCCTTAACATCACACTATTTCTCTGACAGCAACTCTCCTCAGATCTGCTAGAATATTGAATTAGTTAGTTTTGACGTGTTATGCTGCCTTAACATCACACTATTATTCTGACAGCAACTCTCCTCAGACCAGCTAGAATATTGAATTAGATGGTTTTGACGTGTTATGCTGCCTTAACATCACACTATTTCTCTGACAGCAACTCTCCTCAGACCAGCTAGAATATTGAATTAGATGGTTTTGACATGTTATGCTGCCTTAACATCACACTATTTCTCTGACAGCAACTCTCCTCAGATCTGCTAGAATATTGAATTAGTTGGTTTTGACGTGTTATGCTGCCTTAACATCACACTATTTCTCTGACAGCAACTCTCCTCAGATCTGCTAGAATATTGAATTAGTTGGTTTTGACGTGTTATGCTGCCTTAACATCACACTATTTCTCTGACAGCAACTCTCCTCAGATCTGCTAGAATATTGAATTAGTTAGTTTTGACGTGTTATGCTGCCTTAACATCACACTATTTCTCTGACAGCAACTCTCCTCAGACCAGCTAGAATATTGAATTAGTTAGTTTTGACATGTTATGCTGCCTTAACATCACACTATTTCTCTGACAGCAACTCTCCTCAGACATGCTAGAATATCGAATTAGTTGGTTTTGACATGTTATGCTGCCTTAACATCACACTATTTCTCTGACAGCAACTCTCCTCAGACCAGCTAGAATATTGAATTAGTTAGTTTTGACATGTTATGCTGCCTTAACATCACACTATTTCTCTGACAGCAACTCTCCTCAGACATGCTAGAATATTGAATTAGTTGGTTTTGACATGTTATGCTGCCTTAACATCACACTATTTCTCTGACAGCAACTCTCCTCAGACCCGCTAGAATATTGAATTAGATGGTTTTGACGTGTTATGCTGCCTTAACATCACACTATTTCTCTGACAGCAACTCTCCTCAGACATGCTAGAATATTGAATTAGTTGGTTTTGACATGTTATGCTGCCTTAACATCACACTATTTCTCAGCAACACTCCTCAGACCAGCTAGAATATTGAATTAGATGGTTTTGACGTGTTATGCTGCCTTAACATCACACTATTTCTCTGACAGCAACTCTCCTCAGACCAGCTAGAATATTGAATTAGATGGTTTTGACGTGTTATGCTGCCTTAACATCACACTATTTCTCTGACAGCAACTCTCCTCAGACATGCTAGAATATTGAATTAGTTGGTTTTGACATGTTATGCTGCCTTAACATCACACTATTTCTCAGCAACACTCCTCAGAAATTTGGAAGAAATCTCAGGACTAAGGTTAAGAGTGTGTACCAAAAAAATAATTTTCTTATTTCTCAACCAAAACATATGTTGTGGGTACTCAAAAGAACCGTCTCACTGAGACGGTTCTTTTGAGCATCCAAAACATATGTTTAAACTGATGGGTAAGAAAATATTTACAATTTTACACTCAAATTTTTGTTTATCTATTCATATGATTTTTTTTAATCGGTTAACATTGATGAATTAGTTATGGTGCCCATTAAAGAGGAATCTTGATCATACTGAGGAGCTGAATACTATAGAGAACATTAATTAGTTGATAAACAAGTCACTTGCATTTCTGATTTTTACGAACTGTGTTTCTTAATCAGCTGAAGATGGATCTATATGGTTGCAACGTAATCTAACTGTATGTGCAGAAAGGAAAAGGAAAGAATTATTTTCAGTGTACATTGTAAGCAATTACAATGTGTTACATGAGTTTGTTCAATAATTTCCACTATACCTGAATTATAGTCCGTACAGAAATTCAGTGAACAACGTTTTTCTTTTTTAAAATGTCTTTAATGATAAAATTTTAGACTAAAATTTTGCACAAACATATAATAAAACACCGCCTAATATACAATTGCATATTTGAATATTTATGATAGGAAAATAAGTCTGGAATCTCTTGAAAAATAAAATAACTTAGTCGTTTTCGATTTAGAAAATTCCTTATTTTCCCTCAATGTATTTCATATGGGTAACACGTGGTTTATACAGTTCAGTGAATACCATGTTTACTTTCGTATATCAGGTTGTATTATATAGAAAACAGTCACCAGCAGGATAACTCTTGTTGTGTCTACATTCACACTGCAAATGCATTGAAGAGACTGCGCAAATTACAATTATGTCTGAGTTATCATATTTCCCGTGTATTCTAAGCGTTCATGGATAGCAATTGGACCGCGACTGCAAAAACCTGTCTTCGGTGATTTGTAACAATAAATGTGCAGACCAGCCTGCGCATCCGCGCAGACTCATCAGCAACTTTGTTGTCTGTTTTTTTAGATGAATCATATCTACACTTGCTACGAGAGAAATTTCAATTTCTAGCAAGCCTGTTTAGCCGAAGAGACTGTTTAAAACTCGCTTTGTTGGAAACACAGAAGACAGGTTTTCTCGCTTCGTGGCCTGTGTTGCTTGCTCAACAGCTCTAGAACACATATAACAAGTGCAACAGATAATAATATTAAAAAAATAATGAGGAGGCTGTTCATCATATATAATAACCGGAGTCACATTATTTGATTGCGCTCGGCATCGTCTAATACGCAAGTCATTCGTAACTACGGCCCACAGAGCCAGGGAACGGCGGGGACTTTGATTTCCTGGCTGCGGGTTCCTTGTATGACCCTGTACTAACAGCCCATTTGCCAGGCTGGGGCGTGGCTACAAATGGCTGGGGCGCATATTTTTTCGCCTTTATGCACTAATCATTTGTGACTCACCACGCACCAGCCCAGAGGAATGTCGAGGACAGTGACTTTGTGTCTGCAGTTCCCCATAGTAATCACCTCACTGTGGAGACAGCTAACTGGCAAAACCGTGATAGTTCTCCCCAGCAGTCTGTTATTATACTGCACTGTCATGTTTGTCTAGGTCTATCAAACCCCTACATTTCCTCTGCATTGTGGAGGCGATATAAAAGTACAAACACAACAAATTTACCAGGCCATGGATATCCACCTCCTGCTCAGGGGCTGGGGTGAAGCAGTGGTTACAAATGACTGGTGCGTTATTTATAGCCTCTAATGCACTTCGCATGAAAATTTAGATATCAGCCACCCCCCGAAACTTTATTTAGCCAAAGCACAAAATGAGCCAGTGCATGAGATTTCCAACATGGTATGTGCGACCGGCAAAGCCTCAAATCAGCCTGCGCATACGCGCAGTCTGACCAGAGCCTTTGATAGTCGCTTGAGTATTCTATGATTGTTAAGCTACTGACTGAACACAATTTGGAGTTTCTAAGCTTAAAAGGAGGCTACAGAGGCTCGTCCGAGTTTACACATGTCAAAATGCCACATTATTGGAGATCACATGTCACGGCTCAAATATGACATCTGCTGATATATTGTTCAACCTATTTCCAAGCACACTCCCACCCCATCACTAGTCTCTCCTTCCGACCTCAGCATTATTTTTATTGGATGAGTCCTTTTTCACTTGAATCACACCTAACGGGTGAGCCCTGTGATTATTTTCTCTTATCGTTAATAATTGCCAAGAATTACGTTTTGGCATGCATATTTTGCATTGTCTGGTGTGAATAAATCATTATTTGGAATAAACAAATAGAAAGTTCAATTTATTTAATAAAACAACTTGGAAAATGTTTAAAATCTGATGATCAGATAAGAAGGGAACACAGAAAATCAAGATTTTAAATTGAGGAACAGGGGAACACAGAGATTCATTTTATAGAAACAAGCGGACGGGTACCCACTGGAATTAATGCCTCAATATTTTCTCGTATGCCAAAATTCTGTGAGCCCAAACTATTGCCATAAATCGCATTTGATGCAACTATTTTAGTATGATAAGACACGTTACTTCATCTTATAAAACTGCATAATTATTGATCGATAGTAAACTAAAGGCAGTGATCCGTACAAAGGTGCATTTAGGGTAAATTAAAAAATACAGATGCTCAAATGTGAACAAATTCCATCATATCACAGCCCATTTGACAATACATTTTGTAACGAAAAAAATATCACCAATTAGGCGGTGTATAGATGCATTAAATTTTGATGGTCATTGTGCGATCAGTCCGCACATAGCGAAATAAACGCAAAAAAGCGTTGTTCACTGAATTTCTGTACGCACATTAATTGGGAACACATCCACAATGGAAATTTATGAAAGTTGACTACCACTGTAATAAGTGAGAAAACCATTTGCTATTTTTATCATTATTATGATAAAACTCTTTATTAAGATCTCTGTTACCTCTTTCCCCTTTAGTGTTGACTGTTGATAATTTTTGCAAACAGTTTGGACCCAGATTAGGCCCGACATTATGTTGGGCCTGATCAGTAGACAAACTATTTCAATTTGACACCTTGGCATATTTCTATAAGCTTATAAAAGCAGTTAAAACCCACAAGATTAGAGTGCAGAAGTAAGAATTCAAATCCTTATACCTCAACCAAAACATATACTAGGGGACTTTGAAAACGCATCATCATATTTTTGCACTTCTCTTGCAAACCGTTTATGCGATTGAAAAGTTACTCGCATGTTTAAATGTGCAACCCAGAATTGGTATGAATCAGTCGTTAATTTGACTGCACTACCACGCAACGCAGCTGATGACGTCACATGGGTACATACAGCATCCAGCACCTTTCGGCACAGTTAAATGAAGCTTTTTAATTATTTTTATGTTTAAGCTGTGGCGTGTATGATAACATATTACCAAAAGAGTTTGTAGACTTTTTCTAATTAAAAGTTATTGATAACTTCAATATTTCGAAAATAAACGTCAAATTTGAACATCAATTTATAGCTCCTTTTAGAAACATCTCCATACGGCCAAGTGCAAATAAGTATTCATATTGTTGGGGCCAGGATATACCAAACAATAATTTCAAAAGTGTTGAATATATCCGACTAAGCTCATGTATTTTCAAAATGATAGGGCCTGAAGAAAATATGCTGAAAATTTCATGGCAATCAGGTGTTCCGTCCAGAAGTTATCAACAGTAGAAGATTGCAAAAACGACAAAAAACCTTGTTTTTTGTGTGACGAACATTTAAAATCACTCTCTTTTATCTAAATTGCTATAAATCACTTATATTTATAGCCTATTTCTCTATGTCTACATTATCTGTAACTATTTGCTCAACAAGAAATGCTAAATGATTTGAAAAAATCAAGAAATTATTTTTTTGGCAAAGTTTTTCAAAAAATAACCAAAAGGGGCCAAAAAGTCAAATTCAACCCCATGTATCTAAAGGCATGAGCTGTATTTACCAGGAAAGGGTTTGGTGATACTGAAGTACTCTGAAATATTGTATATAGATCACAGATACTAGTTTTACACTTCCTGTCACTTTCTTTCCATGTTACTTTGTTTACTGAGCAATTTGCACCAGGCCAAAATTTGTCCCAACAATAACGGTGTCCACCATATGTTTTAATTTTATTAACTTGCATCTGCAGATAGTGTATTTACAGCTTCATTTGCCAGTCTATGCATTCCTCGATGGAGGCCAGTTATTACCTGTGGCAGAAGTTTTCTGTGACTACTCATAGAAACATTATATCTGCACTACATTGTCATGTCCCAACAGTAACGGAAAATGTCCCAACAGTAACGGCTGTTTTCTTAGCATTTATTTCCAAACAAGATGTGGGCATTGCTTGCAAAAATGATTTGTTCCCTTCTATACTATTCTTAGAACCATAATTTTATAACAACTATATCAGATTTACCAGTTTCAGGACATAATTCAACGTCTAAGCGTAACCCCCAAAAGTATTATAATCTGATGCATATCCGACATACATTTGTATTCTCAAACTTTCTTGAGGTCAAGTTAATTATTTTATCATTCCAAATCATAAGTATAGGGCATAGCTATCCATTTCAGTGTTCTGTTTTACTTGAAATCTATGTATATAATGCTTAAGAGTGCTATTACTGGACCGTTACTGTTGGGACAATTTTTCATGCATCATATTGTGTTTGCTACAAAAGCTTTGTAATGGGTAAACAATGACCAAACACATCTTCCAGAAAGCTTTAGTCACAGAGGACATAAGAAACTTGATAAGTAAGGTCTAACAAGATCCTGATATACCCCCGTAAATTTTTAAAATTGTACCAACAGTAACGCTTATACCTCCATCTTAATGCCACTCATATTTCTTGAAAAAAGGTTTAAATTAAATTGAATGGAACCAAATCTGGGTCATAAAGAAACATAAAATACCTTACTTTCCAATAGTATATCCCAATATCACAGAAACTGTACTACATAATTGGTGTTATGGCCATTTCCTACCATTCGTATATTGTCCAACATGAAAGTTTTCCTTCGAATTTTGGTCTCAGTATATCTCTGGTCAGTATCAATTTTGTTACCAGTGTCTCTTTTTTTGTCTATTGTACAGCGAAACGTTGCCAAAACAAAATATTCTAAATTTTACAATGACTGTTTTTATTAAAATACTGGGTGTTCAAGAAGCAGGGTCACTTGGTGTAATTTGGTTAAATACTAGTGTTTTTCTTTGGATTTTGGTAAATAAACATTCTGTGAATATTTCCAGCAATGGAAATACACAGCTGATTTTTTATATGCTGTTAATATATTATGAAATATCATGTAGTTAATGTGTCCCAACAGTAACGGCAATCTGGATGTTCCAGACCAATATTTAAGTTTATAATCATTGGAAAAATACTGAAGACATCAACACCAAATTTTCACCATTGTTTGCTGCAACATCAGAGTATATGCTGAAGTACTTGCATCAAATCAATATTGCCTCCAGTGTAAGCAGTAGAATTTAATTAGGCCATATTCATTTTTAAATACCTTTCTTGGGTGTAAATTGTCATAATTTTGTACAAAAATAATAAAATACCCCTAAAACAGTGTTCAAAATCTTGTCAGGTACCATACTTTGCCACCAGAAGTGAAAACAGATGCCTAATCATTGAGTTTGGGCACAAATCTTCTCTAAAACAAACCTTAGTATAGTCACTACAGGGTTTTTTTTGGCCCGTTTTGACGACCGATATTCGGTCGTGTTCCCAATGCCAAAAAGTATGTTTTTTTCCCAATTTGAATAAGAAAATTCCCAATTCAAGGAACAAAAAAAAAAACGGGAGAAAAAATAACAAAATATCGCCATTTTACGATGTTTATGTTTGTGGTTGAAAGAGCGGGTCCGAACAGTCCGAATGATACAAGGGAAATAACCAAATATTGCAAACTCCCAAACGGTAACGTCCCTTTGCGGCAATTCAGCAGAATTTATTCGAGAAGGTGCCGGGGAGTTTGCAATAAACACACATGGTTTATTTTACTGGTACCCTACTCTGGCGTATTAATTTAGATTAAACGGGGCACCTTTCTCATAACAAAAAAAAAGAAAAAGCTTGTAACATATTTTCGCGATGTCGCACAATACGAAATATTACAGAAAGAAACTAAAAAAAACGGAGTCAAGTAAAAAAATAGATGTGCTTTTTCGTCAGCAAGCATTAGCATCGGAGAAATCTGCAAATATCACCCCCAAACAGACCGAAAAAGTAGAAGCATCGGCCGAAATTGCCGAATCGTCTGCTTCCACAAAAAATTGTCCGTCGACATCCGCTGGTGTACCTTCTCAGTGTGATGACACTCATTCAAATCATGACAGCAGCGATGACAATCAATCGTCTGATGGGTCCCAGAGCACACAAGATACATGTCTAGTTCCAGACCAGCGACTGTTTATGTCATCAAAATATGAACGTAGATACAACTGGTTGTACTACAGTGCAGCAAAGGGGGGCTATTGTTGTAAAATGAGCAATACTTGATATTTTTGTTTTTATTATAGGGTGTGTTTTTTTCCCAATTTTGTATAAAATGACGCGAAAATTCCCAATTCTAGGGGTCGGGTCATGTTCCCAAAATGCTGAGAAAAAACCCTGCACTATCTTGCAGGATTTTTCTCAATTAAATGTAATTTTTTCCCATTATACATTAATTTCCACAAAAGAAACCCTATTTTCCATGAAATATAATGTATATTGCTTGAGAAAATACATGAACACATGCATTCTACACACAATTTTTTTTGACCAAAATGTCACACCTTATTTGCACTTGGTCATATAAGTTACCTTTATGCCACTTTCATTACTGATATTGACTATGTACACTGGCAGACTTGTGAGGAAGACGTTTTGATGTAAATCATGGCAGGAGATCTGCTGTCGTGATCGAGAACGTCTTTGAAAAATACGTTAACGTCACTTGCACAATACAGAAGACACGTGATACAAGCGTAATTTATGCATAAACTGTCATTTGTGTATGCCCTTAGCCTCTTCCAATAAAACCAGACATAAAAAATTGAAACTTTGAAAGGTCCAAGACAATGAAATTTATTTCTAGACTATAGTAATCAGGGTGGGTGGGGTAGATTGTTATTTTCAAAGGAGTGTGTTTTTAAGCATACCGAACTGTCAATTCATTTCTAATTGTTCAATGATGAATGTGCAATTGTGAAAGAAGCAAAGGACGCAAATCTGTTGAGCCAGGAATCAAAACTAACACATGTTAACTTGCAGCTGAATACATGTCCTTCAAAATCGACCACAGATACTTTTTCAATACCTTAAAGTAAATTTACAACCATGAATTTTCTAGGACACGCTACAGGCTGGTCAGACTCTGATATGCAATAACAATTATCTCGCTGACATTCTCAGGGTTTGTGAAATAAAGGATTGAATCTGGGTGATGCGTTTTCAAAGTCCTTAAATATATGTTCATAGCTCCAGATAAGGATTGGAGGCAATTGGGTATTTACCCACCTCTTTTTGGCTTAATTGGGTATTTCAAAATATAAATTGGGTATTTCAAGTTTTTGTATTGGGTATACCTCTACTATATTAACCTGATCCTGACCTTTATGCATCATAGCTCCAGATAAGGCTGCGTATTGCGTATTTACGCAATTTCGTGGACCTGAAAACCCAATTAAAATAATTTCTGTGCGTACAAAAACGCAATAAAAATCCTTGATACTCAATTCCGAACTTTTTCATAGCGTATGACGCTATTGTATTCTGTTTGCGATTGTCGTTTTTCGCATCACAAGCTGTTGTTGGGTACAAATTTATACACGGCGTCACGCTGAATCTAGTCTATTAAATAGTAAACCAGTCCAGGAACATTCTTATCGCTGTTTAGCTATACCCAATATTTACACATTACGACATTCGTCTCGCTTTACAATAACAATGGCGTATAACAACGGCGAAAAAGCCCCAGCGCAATTGAATATCTTATCGTAACTAACTCTAATACCGCGTTGGTGGTTCGAAGAATCAAAGATGACTTGATAGATACGTTATTTTCGAAGTAAGTTGGAAATAGCGATCTCAGATATACTAATATTGCCAGTGTGCTTTCCAAAAGTGAAACCGAAAGTAAACAAAAAATCAGGAGAAACAAGGTACGGTTTCATTGCTTATTTGCTTTCAGATGGATACCCAATACAAAAACTTTAAATACCCAATTCAAAATTTGAAATACCCAATTAAGTCAAAAAGAGGTGGGTAAATACCCAATTGCCTCCAATCCTTATCTGGAGCTATGTGCATGAATAAATTATTACAGTATTAACACTGAATATATAGTTTTTCGTGATGGATTGTGTGCAATCGTTATGTTTCGAGCAATTAAAACGTTTTGGTACAATTGGGATTAGATCCATTGATAACTCAATGTAGTTGTACTTTCCACGGTAGTCTTGTGGTTAGTCAGCATAGCTACAGATACGTAAATTATGGGTTCGAATCCTGGTCGACGCAACTTTTTTTTATTACATTTTTCTTTGTTTTCATGTCAAAGAAATGCACATAAACACAAAAAATGTAAGTCCACGCTTTCTTTGAAAATATAATGACTAACAACTTCTTGTTGCTTGGAGTTAGAATTTAGTTTGCGAATAGGTCTACACCCGTGCTCTTGCCTCCAAAGCAAAATAAATAAGTTATTGCAGATCGTAGCATTTCTCTAAAGAACAGCAAGGAGGTCCATATATGAGCCACGACATGAGATTTCCAACAATGTGGTATGTGCGACAAGCAAAGGCGCAGACCAGCATGCGCATACGCACAGTCTGATCAGAGCCTTTCCTAGTCACTTGAATATTCTATGCCTAGTAAGCTAATGAATTAACAGCATTTAGTTTCAATTCGTAAAAGGAAGGTGCACACACTCACCTGCGCCTATTCGTGTCAAAATGCCACATTGTTGGAAATATCATGTAGCAGCTCATATCTTAAAAACTGAAGAGGCGACAGGCGACAGTTAAAGTACAGTGTTACGGATCCTACGAGTGAATGTTATTGTCAACAAAGAGATCAAATTAATTAAAATGGAGAAACAATTTTGCAAAAGGAGAAAATTTCATAAAAATAAAACAAAAGTCTTTAAAGTAGATACAAAAATAAATGTCGCGTGCAGGATTCGAACTAACAACGCAGAGCTTAAAAATATAAGTGTGCAATATTCACGTGTTCTACCCACTGAGCCACCCATGCAACTGATAGCCAATTGAGCTTTATAGCGGTATATACATCTATTGTGTTAAAAAGTACCACGTGCATTTCCGTATTAGTCGTACGATGAACGCCGAAGATATATTTAGATGCTCAGTCGGCTGTGAAATTATGTTAATGATAAAGGCCAGGATCAGGTTAATATTTTCAAGGTATATCCATCTGAAAGCAAATAAGCAATGAAAGCTGGCCTTGTTTCTCTTGATTTTTTTGTTTACTTTCGGTTTCACTTTCAGAAAGCACACTGGCAATATAAGTATATCTGAGATCGCTATTTCATACTTATTTCGAAAAACCAACGTATCTATCAAGTCATCTTTGATTCTTCAAACCACCAATGCAGTATTAGGGTTAGTTACGATATGATATTATTCAATTGCTCTGGGGCTTTTTCGCCCACGTTACGCCATTGTTACTGTAAAGCCAGACGTATGCCGTTATTGTGTAAATATTGGGTATAGCTAAACAGCGCCAAGAATGTTCCTGGACTGCTTTACAATTTAATAAACTAGATTCGGCGCCACGTCGTCTATAAATTTGTACCCAACAATAGCTTGAGATGCGAAAAACGACAATCGGAAACTGAATACTATAGCGTCATACGCTACGAAAAAGTTCGGAATTGAGTATCAAGGATTTTTATTGCGTTTTAGTACGCACAGAAATGAATTTAATTGCGTTTTCACGTTCACGAAATTGCGTAAATACGCAGCCTTATCTGGAGCTATGTATGTTGTGTGTATTCAAAAGAACTTACTGTCTCAATGAGCTGGTTCATTTGAGCACCTAAAACACACATTCAAACCAATGGACAAGAAAGAATTTCCAGGTCGAAATGTTTGCAGAAAGACAAGCCTAGCCTGCCCACTCACCTTTGAAGGTGTTTCTTTCTTCTTGTCTATTTTCTCTGGTTTAGTTTCAACAGGTGGTTCTTCTATCTCTGTACCACTACTAGACTCTTCGTCCTCAGTGCCTGTATCTTCTTCACTGTCACTTGATGAATCTTCGGACTCAAATTCAGAGTCTGATGTCTCCTCACTTGATGATTCACTGTTATAGAAAACAGAAAAACAAAAGCTCATCAGGGCATGACAATTCTACTAGTATTTTTAGGTTTCTCATGTTCACTGTTATTGTTAAATTTATACCAATGGAATTTTCAATAAAGTTGATACAGGTACGTTAGGATGATCTATCATTTACATTGAAGGGTTGCAGGTTATAATTTCAAAAAAGCATCCAAGGATCATTCCTTTGGTGACGCCAGCGGGATGGACCAACAAGTGAAGATGATCTAAAAAGTTGTGTGTTTCAGTTTATCATGTACCTTATAATCTTTAAGCACGTTTTGGGAAATTCTCTGATCAAACATTTTGTTTCACAATCATTCAAATGTAAATTTTTATCATAAATTCATTTTCCAATCCACCGTCCCTTTTTTAAAATTTCATTTATTAAACCTCAAAAGGATATCATTTTTCTATTTGGCCAAAAGTATTCTGATTGCCCTTAAATGATCATGTGCACTTATAAGGGTGACTATTGTATTACCAGGGTTCATATGAGTAAAATTCAAAGACTTCTCAAGACTATCCTACAGTTTTCAAGGACTTAAAGTTTAAGTGTTTAAATTCTACTTCAAAAATGCTAGACTGTGATAATGGAGAAATTAGTACTAGAAAATTAGTATAAAATTTTCATGCCTTTATTTGGTACCATTTTATTCTGATTTAGATCACAAGCAACAGTGTTAAGTTCTACAGAAAATAATAGAATTCAAGGACTTTTCAAGGCATTTGAGTGATTTTCCAGTACCTTTCAAGTCATATTTAATTCTCAAGGACTTTTCAAGAAAACCCTCTAAATTCAAGTACTTTTCAAGCCTGATTACCTTTCTTGCTTGAGTTCTTGTTTCTTCTGTATTCTACCACTTCTTCTCCTGTTGCCGAGCTTCTCTTCCTCTTCCTCCTTCTGTCTCAGTTCTAACAATTTCTTCTTCTCCACTCTCCGAGCTATCTGTCTCTCCAGTTTCTCTTTCTTCTTTACTTGTTTATCCATCTTCTTTTTCTGTGCAAGCTCTCTTCTCTTCTCTCTCTCACTTTTCCTGACAAAAAAAAACAACAACTGTATAACATACTTTATTGCATGTATAACAAAGTTGGATATAACATGGCCATCTTGTGGCTCTCAAATTTTCTTTACCATAGTTATATAATTCCTTTGCACAATTGTCCCCTTATAATAGGGTCCATTCCTATGGACCCCAAACATCGTGTTATAAAGCCCTGGGGGGACTAAAAGTCAATTTCTCTTGAACAAGGCTTCAATCTACCTCCATTCTGCACAGCAGGGCTGGAAAATTCTACTCTTCCGCTCGCCATAGCAAGTGGAGATTCTTGTTGAGGAGTAAATTTTTAATCTGCTCGTCCTGCAGGGCGAGTGATAATTGCTTTCAGAAAATGAAGAACTTGTGGTCTGTGCCGTAGAGACAGATAAGAGTCATATTATATAATATAAATACATAAAGGAATTTGATTTATTTTATCAGGAAACATTGTAATTGATTCATTAAGTCAGTTAACCGAATGCTTAAACTACGGTTGTCAATAGCAACACTTTCGGTCAGGGCAAGGCAGACTGTGTATCACTCGATATTAAACCAATATTGGTAGTGTATTTTCTGTCGGAAAATTTTAAAACAAGTCCGCTTATTCACCCCGTAGGAAAAGAATATTGGAAAAAAACAGACATTTGCTTGTTTTTCAAGTGGAAAAAGGGCTCTAAAGGAGATGATGACAGCAACTTTGGGCCAAAACAAGGTGGTACGGATAGTAAAAAAAATGTTAATACAAGCTGCCAAACAAGCAATCTTGAGTAAACGAGCTTTGGCAGGACTAAAAAGTAGAGAGTATTGAAAGGCTTTGACACATTGGAGCTGGATTGAACTCCGTGAGACAGCAAACGCTTTATTTTGCCGAATTTGCCATATTAGCCTCCCTACAGTATGAACTGAACAGTAAAAACTAACTACATGTATTTGTTCAGATTTTTGGTTTCAAAATATTCTGTGGCAATTTGATGTAGGACAAGCAGAATCTTGTAAGGATGAGTAAATTTTTTATGGCACTCGTCCTATGGGACAAGCAGACTTTGGAAAAAAAAATCCAGCCCTGCACATGTTTCTAGATAAACACAATTTCTGAGCGTAAAATTGTAAATATTTTTTTTTCATTGAGACAGTTCTTTTGAGTACCCACGACATATGTTTGGGTTGAGAAATAAGAATTTTTTGGTACACACTCTTAACTAAAGGCCTGATAATGTGCATGCAAGACCGCAAGTGGGGCCATATTTTGTGTGAGTGCAGAATCACTCTACTAAGCAGGCAACACAGAAATAATGAAACTTCTAGCTTTAACTCTTTGCATGTTGGTAATTTTTCATGCATTTTGCTCTTACTTTTTCTGTTCCTTGGTGACTTCCTTATTGGGTTCTGGGTCTTCCTTATAAAGTCTACTCCCATAGAAATACCAATATAGACCACCTTCCTTGTCCTTGCCGAGTGGTTCTACTCTCATACTGTCTCCATCAAACCCCTGATAAATGGAACATGAAATGTATGAATATACCCATTGGTATCAGTCCCTCTTGGTTTGATCTTTGTCAAAAAAGGACTTGGGGTGCATGCAGTGCATGCTGGAAATGAGTAGGTGTTTATACACTGGCGGAAATTTAAAGCAAACTGATTGGAAAAAATAGAAGGGAAATTATGGATCTTATATACGATCATTTGACAAATTAACGATTTGGTGCCAACTTATTTTTTATTATAAAATATTCTGTGATCACTGCACGTACAACTTGTCATTTTACATCAGGAAAATGTTGACTAATAGAGAAACGGTAAACTTTCAAAACTGGGATTTTTCGTGATTTTTCTTTTTTTTACTATAAATTGTGTCACTACAGGAGCACACAATATGCCTATTGAGTATATCAGGGATTCAGTTTGGCGTCGGCCATCGGACATAGTCCGAAAATAGTTCCAGATGTCCGAGAGTTTGCTGTCCAGTTTGGACAGTTTGTCCGAGACGATTTTCAGAAGTGCATACTGTACGGTAATGCACAGTGATGCAATAGTATTTTTGTTTTATAAGACGATCGCTAATTGGCCAAATTTCTGTAAGCGGTAGGCTGGTTCGCATAATTTTACCCCTAAAATACTTAATCATTAAAGGAAACCAGTCATGCAGTTTTGTTACGCGACGCCTGATTGGTCTATTGCATCCTGTAAACTTCTTACCTCGATTTCATCTCGAAGCGGACAGCATATTTGCATTGGCATTCGCCGATAAAATGACTAAAAAACTTAATTGCCACCAAGAAACAACGGGAACACAAGGTTTTTTATGCCCCAAAACAGTTTGCCCGCTCCATCATTACTTGAACAGCCACTTTCCGTGACTAACGAGTCGTGCAGCGGCCGAAAATAGCAGCAAAAAAACAGTACCCCACTTCCCCACTTCCACCGATCACCAAGCTCCAGTCTCCTCATTAAAAAAAGCCAGCCAATCAATCAGGCCGCACCTATCATCCGAAATGGTAGCAAAACTACCCCTGTTTTCATTAAGAGAAGGGCAGATAGCATTTTCGGTTTATGGTGGTAAAATGAGTGTCTGAAAAAATGTCCTAAAAAATTTCCAAATGTCCGAACAATATTGGGGCTGCTCGGACATTTTGTCCGAAGTGAATTTCAGTCCAGCTGAAACCCTGTATATGTCTTACTTAATTTGTAGTGAATAATGTATAAAAAAACATTTCATTGCGCAAAAAAGGTGTTTCATTCCAGATAATTATATATGATGCCACTACCCTACTTGTCAAGAAGTGGGTGGGGTAACTCAACCCCTCATATTTTGTTGAAGGCGTAAGACTTTCTCATGGTGTCGACTCTGTCAAGTTAACTATCACAAAATTGATTGATTTCTACTCTAAAGGTATTCTAACTTTTTTTTGCCACTGCTTTCAATTGAAATAGACCAGAAAGTCAACTAATAGCTAAACTCGTTCTACCCCATGGGAAGATTTTAAAGTTTATATTTTGGTTTCAATACAAAGAGCACAAAGTGTGCTTGACAAAAATACCAACGCAGAGCATGTTTAAACTACTGCCGGTTATATATTTTCAAAATATGTGCATTGTGACATGTGATTTTAATCGTAAAAATAAACCATGCTTTCTAAACAGTTTTGGTATTGCTGCCTCTGTATTTACTTGCTAGAAACAACAAACTAGGTCATTACTTGTATAATGGCTTTACCAGACGGTGGCCTGCCAAATGGTACAAAATTATCTAATTTCATGAAATTTTTGTGCACTTTTCAAAAGGTATAAAGTTACCTAATCTGGCTTATGTACAAGAATTTAGTTCCTTTTATTGTGAATTTTCTCCTTTTTGCCAGTCAATTATTTGTCATCAAAATCATGTAAAAAAATCTGTGCAGAGATATTAAAAACGCCCTCAACAGCCAATTTCGGTGACACTGACTATTACCTTTAACAAATCCATGACGTCCTCTCCATCCAGCCTATATTCACATATTGAATGAATGACCTCGACCTTTTCTCTCAAGGTCAGCTCACTGAAGGTGGACTTTTGTCGGATAGGGTTGTCTCCGGTGTCCCATTTGTACTTGATCACATCCTTCACATACAAGTCATAGTTGAAAGAACTGAAATTAAAAGCAGCATGAGATCAATTGTTTAAACTCCTAATGAGCAAATTGCAACAAAAGTCTTCTGCTTTTCTCATCTGCTGAAATGTTTAAGAAGCCTCTATGGCAAACAGTGTGGCCCCAGACGACTTCAGCAGACGACATTTTCAGATGCATTTTTTTCTTGGCACTTTAAGGGTTAAAGATATACAATAAGAATATACCGCTTCTCAGTTCTCGCAGGCAGCTGCCAGAAAATATGAAATTGTTCATTTTAATTTTTTAAACCCTTTTCAGACCAATGGAATTTTCAATAAATTCCATTGTATTATATTGAGGGGTCACAGGTTATAGTTAATAGTTTCCCAAAAATATTGTATTTCTTTCACTGAAGGTCTATTTTGTCTTAGCAAACAGTGCAGACCTTGATGAAATGTCACCTTAAGCGGAATTTCATCTGGGTCTACACTGTTTGCCAAAGTACCTGTTTGGGGGTTTCTGGTCTCCAAAGGGTTAAGGGGTAAACAAATATTAATGGGAGGTGTTTAATGTTCTCAGATAGTGACTCTTAAAACTGTTGATGCAAATATAGAGACCAGTCCCAGGGTTTATATCAGGGGGGATTTTTTTTTATAGATTAGTAAGCATTTTACTTAAATTTTAATATTTTCTTTTTTTTTTTTTATATAAAATATCCCCCCTTTTTCTTCAAATTAGAGAGGGGGTCCTTTAAAAAATGGGGGGGGGGGGGAAATCCCCCAACCCCCTGTCTAGAATAAACCCTGCAGTCCTTGGTAAAAATGAGCCTTAATGCGAGAAAACCTTCTTCAGGGTTTCTGACAAGGCGAGACTAAAACCAGTCTGACTAGCTACACTAACATAGACTAGCTAGAATTTAGAAATTGTGCCTTTGTTAAGTTGAGCCATCATACTTTCAAGAATGTGAAAGGCAAAGGTACTGATCAGTCTGTGTGGATGTGCCGATAGCAAGTGACTTTTCGGGTACATGTTGCATTTTTGCTTCTTGTTACCATTAATTTTAAACTCTACAATTCTTTGTTAATTGGAACAAGGAGGGCTCTGGTGAAACTGAGTGAAAGTACACGTATTCCTGAAATAATACTCACCATATGTCATTTCTTCCATAGCAGCCATTCAGCAATTTGCAGACTAAATCAGTCAGGAATTCACAGCCACCTTCCTTCTGAGACTCAAGAAGTGCATCTTCTAGATCCTAAGCAAGATAAAAATAATTTATAGGAATTTTGCATGCTACAGTAAAACCTGTATCAGGGGACAAAAATTCCACTCGTCCGCTCTAATTACGAGTCAAATCAAGAAAGGACGAGTAATTCTTCCCAATGCACTAGTCCTGTAGGATGAGTGGTTTGGGAAGAATAGCTAGAGGAAGTCATTTTACTACCAGGGGTCAAAAATTCCACTTGTCCGCTCGTAATTATGAGTGAAATCTAGAAAGGATGAGTAATTCTTCCTACAGAACGAGTGCTTTGGGAAGAATTACTCAAGGAAGTCATATTACATATTACTACCTTATGTTCTTTATTGCATACGCTTTTAAAGGACAAGGTTTGCAGGACAAGTGAAAATTGTAAGTCACTCGTCCTGCAGGACCAGTGCAATATTGAAACATTTTTGTCCCCTGACTACCTTATGTTCTTTATTGCATACGCTTTTAAAGGACACATGCATGTGTTTGCAGGATGAGTGAAAATTGTAAGTCACTCGTGCTGCAGGACAAGTGCAATATTGAAATATTTTTGTCCCCTGTGTGTAAAACCGCCACCCTCAAAAAGACCGAAAAATGGTTTTCAAGACCAATTATCGCTTAATGCAGGCCAAAAGTATTGCAGAATGCTCCATTCTGCAACACTTTCGACCTTCATTAAGCTAACTTTCATTGTCATTAAGATCTTTGTTTTGTCTATTTTTGAATGGCCGCTAAAGACAGATTTTACTGTATTTAATTTTGCTTATCTGGACAAATGGACCACTTATCAACAAGTTGTTGTTGGCAATGTGTGTAATTGTGAATTCAGATATGATTTGCTAACATAGCAAGAATGTTGGTCTGACATCAAAGCGCAATCAGTTGTGAGTCAGATTAGAATTTTTTGTTTGTTTGGTTTGAACTTCTATGTCCCAGTCAACAGCTATGGTCATGTCGAGACGGTCAGTTCACCTAACCACACTTTATTCCTGACAAGCCTGACTAAGCGTTTAACCATACTTTCGCTTCTAACTGACAACAAACCATCTTGAATAAGCAGAAGGATGAGAATGAGTGTAGAAATTATTTCATGATGGTACGTGACCGTGCTGGGATCAAACATGCGACCCCTGGATCTGCAGTCAGACTCACTACCACTTGTGCTACAGGCCCCATTAAATAAGGGATTTCATTTTTACAGCCGAAGTTGTGAGTTAGAATCTCATTCTAGCTAAATACTTATAGAATTAATGTACAGGAACAATGCATACATGTAGATCTAGATAAAAAAAAATTTGCAAATGTAAAATTGTGTCATAATTAAGTTTTAATATATGTTTGGATGCTCAAAAGAACCATCTCAATGAGATGGTTCTTTTGAGTACGCACAACATATGCTTTGGTTGAGAAATAAGGAAATCTATTTTTATTGGGCACCCTTATCTAGAGGCCTGTAGTGTAGGATAGATTACCGTGACAAAAACTCTCACCAGGACCAGTATTTGGGGAAATTAGTCCCTAGTTCTCAACAAAGAAGTCAACTTTCATAGGTTTAAATAAACAAAATTTTTTGAGCGTAAAATTGTTAATAATTATTTTCTAACCCATTTTAACATATTTTTGGGTGCTCATTGAGACGCTTCTTTTGAGTACGTACCCACAACATATGTTTTGGTTTAGAAATAAGAAAAATATTTTGTTATACGCACTCTTAAAAGACCTGAACTTAGCAACAGTAAGCTGCAATTTTAACAAAGCAAATTACAGATTCTGGGAAGGTCTATGACATAGGATCTACAGACCAAAAATATTTACAAGCCAGAACATTGACAAGTCAAAAGACTGATGTGACCAGTAAAAGGTTGACTTGTTGTGCCTGTTTGATTGTTTTGATTCTTTAAATCCCAGTCAACAATTTTCAGCCATGTCGGAACAGGTCTTTCTGGGGTGAACCAGTACTAAGCAGCCGATAAAGCATCTTGCTCAAGAACACAACACAGTAACTCCACCAGCAGTCAGACTGGAACTATCAATCCTTCAATCCCAAGTCTAATGCTCTACCAACTGAGCCACTGCACTCCCCTTGTAGTATCTTTAACTGCAGGAGTGAACGATGTTAATTGATGGGTTCGATTTGGAGACATATCTGGACAAGCTCAGCCTTTGTAAAAAAAGTGGACCAAGTATTCTTTTAGAGCAGGGGTGTGGAAATAGTAGAATTTTCTACTTGTCCAAGGACAAGTTAATAGCCAAAATGTACTTGTCCATAGAAAATTTTACTTGTCCGAAAGAACAAATTAGCTTATACCGTACTGTGCTTAAACAATTTATTATTTCAAAAACAGTATGAAACCAGATATATATCAACTCTTGCAAACAGTTTGGATCCTGATCAGCTGGCTTCTCTTGTATACAGTGTAGATCCAGATCAGCTGGCTTCTGAAGTGGTCAGCTGATCAGGATCCACACTGTTTTCAATGCAAGATGTGAGCTCGTAATAATTAATCAAAATATGAAATACAGAATTGTAGTAACTTAATACATTTGTACTTGTCCAAGGACAAGTGAATAGAAATTTTCAACTTGTCCTGAATGAAATGGGACCAGGTCGGACAAGTCGGGCATGGTATTTCCATAGGCCTGTTTTAGAGGAAGTGCTAAAACCAAGGTTGGGCAACCAAAACCACCTCCGTTTCAACTGGTTGAAACCGCCCCGTTCAATTATAAAGCCCAAAAGTGGTCAATATGAGTCAGAGTAGTTGATTGGAAATCATATACATGTAGGGTCTTTTTTGCTTCATTTTGAGACAATACATAATGTAACTGTTATGAAACTTTGTTTAAAATATTAATTAACTCAACTGATAACAGCAGATGGGGTTTCCACTTTAGGGTGTGGCAACCAGTATAACAGATAAAAGAATGACTACACTTTCACACATCACAATAAACACATGTGGCACTGAATTATCCTGTGCATTATAAGCTCAGTCAGTGATTGGATAGTTTTTATAAAATGGACACACCTTCTTCAGTCAGTATTTTGACAGTTGTGTTTCAAGTGTCCTGGGGCAATTAAAGTTAAAACTACCTATTTTACAGGTATTGTTTTCTTCACAATTTTCACACATTTGTCTTTCAGGTAACAAGACAGTCTAGTTCTAATTTAAGCTAACAGAGCATGACTAATTTGAAAAAGATGTCTTGATTGAATTATCATTTGATCTTATGTACTTCCATTCAATTACCTGCTATAATTAAATTAGTCAATGAGTTAAATATTTTTAATTTTGATTATGAGGCCATCCTTAAAAATGTATTCGTTTGTCGTGCTCCTACCCATCAATTTCAGTTTGGGTAGGTAGCTAGGTCTTTTTTAAGAAATTCAGCATAATTTTAATATCTTACTATCACTTTTGGAGGTCTACAATTGCTGTATATAATAATAGCAGTCTCTGTAACCTATCTTCAATTAAAATACAACTTTAAATGATTTTAAAGAAGAGTTAACAGAATTAGAGAAAAAAGATCTCAGAAAGGCAAAAATTTTTGGGGGGACAGGGCCTGTTTTGGGTGGGTAGGTAGGAGCATGACAAACCAACATTTTTTTATAAGGTCGGCCTGAATAAAGCTTCTTTTAAAATTTATTAACTTTCATATGCTTTTCTTTTATCATCAATCGTAAGCAGAAGATATTTATTTAGAGGTGTCCAGTGACACTCTGAACAGAACCTTGAGTGGTTATCATGCTAATGATTCAGTATGATTGTTACTGAAGATATGAAACTATTAACATTTCAAATATGTATGTTTTTGGCCTCTTACATACAGTTCTAAGCAACAGCAAAGTTCTCATAAAACACATTTTCAATTCAGCCTGTATTATTTTTAAAATATATTCAACCTATTTTAAGGCTATCTCAGTATCTTTATTCATCTAAAGTTGTCTCATCTAAAATAGTTTATTCAGCGTAAAATAGAAAGAAAATCAAAATGATATATAAAATATTAAAAACAATGTGTAAGTATTTGACAAAGGTCCTTTTACAAAACACTAACAAAAGGTTTGGGATCTTGGAACAGGCTGGCCCGAACCTCACCTCATCGCAAACAAACTGTGACTGTGATGCTTTTGTTTGTTTGAACAGGCTGATCTGAATTTAGACTTACCCTGCCCGTGCCTAACCTGTTCTACCCTACCCGATTTTTACTTTGATGGGTAGGAGTTGACTAAAAAAAAACTTTGTTTGCCTTTCCATGGGTAGAAACCAGTACTGGGCCAAGAGGGTTTATGATTTGTGTGTTTATTATATGTCAGGAACTCCCGAAGGCTCAACCGAAAGTGGTTTTATGGAGAAGCCTAGAATCGAACCTGCAACCCCTGGTTTACAAGGCAAAGTGCTTATCCACTACACCACGGGGGCTTTGACTTGGGAAGGTACCAGTGACCAAAAACCTTTATGGATTTGGTCCTCTTTGTATTTCATGCTTTTTTATATGTTTATATTATTAAATTTACACGACTTGTAAAATGGGAAAACATCCGTTGACTATATCGCAACACCCCTAAATAGAATGACAATCTTATGGATTAAATCCTTGCAACTGTCAGTCATTTGAATAAATGACAAGGCTAGACTATTTCTGAACATACATGTATATAGTTTCTAAATATATACACAAATAAAATGTAAACAAAAGTAAAGACAGTTTGGATTATCTCCCTTTGTCAACAAAAAATACAGCACAGCAGAGAGCAATGAAACTGTCACTCGCAGAGAAACACTAAGCCTGCAATCAGAGTTCAATATGAATATCATATAAATAATTATGTACACAATGTACAAACCTCAATATCAAAATCTGACAGGTCAAAAGCAGCCCTGAATAAGGAGCAGAAATGGGCAATGCTTGGAACTTCCCACCAAGACCTCAGATCTGTAAAGAAAGAAAATGTTAAATCAACGAGATATTCCGAAATTTGAAGGCTAAATGCAGTGAAAAATGCAAAAATCAGTGCGTTCAAATGTTAAATAGAATAAGATTTTCAGCTTCTTTTACCCTCCATCAGGCCCATGTGAAAATGATTTTTTGGTCAGTGCTCTGCGTCGTGATAGCGCATGCGCAAATTTGTCTGGGCTCGCACTTCCGTTTTCATTTCGAAACGTTTCTGTCGATTATTTTAGAATTTACTGGAATTAATGAATTAAACCATTAGTTCTAATCAAAATTATTTGTAATTCATATAACAAACAACTGCAAATACATGATAAATTATATTTTTTTAAAAGTGAAACAAATTTGTTTGATCTCTTGCATCCTGGGTAATATCCAAAATGGCGCCTGTTGAACATGAATTGTAGTGCAGGTAGTATGCGAGAATTTACTTGATTTTATTCTTCCATTGTTCATTTCGAGAGATGAAAAGTCTTTCTGTAACATCAATTTGACACACTTGAAGTATAGACCCGCTTCAGATGCTCCAAAATTAGCTGTACTCATGTGAAATTGATGTGCGAATTGGAGATGAAGAAATGTAAACATTGCCAACTCTGTTGTCAGAATATACAGAAAAGAAAAGAATAACATTTGGGATGAACTTAAACTAAATATACTTACACATTGTTGTTTACCCAAAGACTGGTGTCGTCTTGAAAATGATGAAGATTTTAGAATGTTGCTTTGCTTTATTTAGCCAAAAAAAAAGAATTTTCTATAGATGAAGCCAAAGGCCTTTGCAAAGGCAAGTCCTGGCTCATGTCTTAGTGGATGGCTCGTTTGTTCTTCCACATAACACAGATACCACAGTCATCTCTGTGTCTGAAAGGAAAAAAGGTGGATGTTACCAATAAACATACCATGAATGAATGCAGGAAACCAAAGAAATTATGGGAATGACCTTCGAAACACCATTGCCAAGAAAGCAACAATTTATTAAAAGACCAGGTGGTTGACAAACACGGACTGGTTACGGCAGTGTTAGATTTAGGCTTGGTTTTTACTGCATCCCTGGGACCCAGGGCATCAACAAAAGTTTAGTCCCATGCAAGTTTTACTGAGTCCCAGAAAGTTTCCCAACTGATAATTTTTTTATTAATTTTGTTTATTTTTTTTCTCAATGTTAAACACCTTTAAGAAGTTAGGTAAAACTATCTATCTATCCATTTTGCAGCACCCTCATTTCGAGTATAACGTGCAGTTGCGCTGTCAGTGCAAGAGTTAAAAGAAAGATTGTAGGAGATAAAAAGTTTGATAGTGAGACTTGATAAAAGTTATAGTGTTAGTGCAGAAGAGGTGCAGGTAAAAGAGGTTAAAAACAGTGTATTTAAATTAAGGTGACCGATGGTTGATCTTGCAGACTCCTTCCCTGAATGAGTCAAGATCTTCCAAAAGTACAACTTCAGAGGGGAGTCTGTTCCATAGAACTACTGATGCAGGATAAAAGGAATATTGGTAATAGCTGGCAGCAGTGTGTATCTGCCTAAATGAAAGAGTGTGCATGTGGCGAGTATATCTTAAGGGTTTATCAAAGAATGCAGGAAGTTGAATCGCAACATATCCATGGACAATTTTGTAAAACATTATCAGCCGGGCATCAATCCGTCGATCTTCCAGTGACCTCCAACCAAGCTCACTCAGCATGTTAGTGACACTTTCATATGGGGAGAATTGGTTTTTGACTAATCTAGCTGCTTCTTTGGGTCATTTCAATTTTATTTATATTATGCTTTGTATGGGGGGACCAGACTGGGGAGGCATACTCAACTTGGGGACGAACTAATGGTTTGTAGGCCAGCTCTTTTACCTTCTCATTGTTGGTCCTAACGTTTCGTTTTACAAAACCCAGGGTCCTGTTTGCTTTCGCAGTTATTGAGCTGATGTGGTCGTTCCAGTTAAGATCCCTAGCAATACTTACACCAAGATACTTTGCTGTGTCAATTGCCTCAAGTACCTGTCCATGAAGGGAGTACTGGGTGTTCAGTGGATGTTTCGACCTTGTAATGTGGAGCACCTGGCATTTGCTAGGGTTAAATTCTATGTCCCACACCAGCTCCCATTCCTGTAAGGTATTGAGGTCTGCTTGGAGGGTGTCCCTATCGTCTGAGGATCCAACTGTTAGATAGACAGCCGTGTCATCTGCAAAAAGTCTTACCTGGGCTTGTATATTTTGTGGTAGTTCATTTATATAGACCAGGAAGAGGAGAGGCCCAAGAACAGATCCCTGGGGCACACCAGATGTCACAGGAACCTCTGATGAGCTCTCCCCCTCCAGCACCACAGCCTGGGTTCGACCTACCAGGAAAGCTCTAATCCAATTTAGAGTATTTCCTTTCACTCCATGCTGTGAAAGTTTGAACAAGAGTTTAGGATGGCTGACTTTGTCAAAGGCCTTACTAAAGTCTAGCAAGATAAGGTCAACTTGTTTACCTGTTACTAGTTGCCTGCCAAGGTCTTCAACAAGCTGAATAAGTTGGGTTTCACATGATCTCCTTTCTCTGAAACCATGCTGGAGATCGTAGAGAACATTATTTTGGTTGAGATGCTGAGTGAGCTTAGATGCAATTATATGCTCCATCACCTTGCACAATATGCATGTCAAGGAGATGGGCCTATAATTGGCTGGATCACTTTTACTTCCCTTCTTGAAAACCGGGCTAACATTGGCTTTTGTCCAGTCTGACCGAATTTTACCTGTAGAAATTGACTTTTGGAAAATTTGATGAATGACTGGTGCTATTTCCTCTCTAAGTTCTTTCAGGATAATAGGTTTAATACCATCTGGGCCTGGTGCTTTGTCTGGTTTGAGGTTTGAAAGTAGTTTGAGAATACCTTTCAGGTCAATGTTGATTTCAGGCATTTTAGGATAGTTGCATTGGAATCTCTTAACTATCATTTAACTTAACTCAAACATTTTCAGTTGACATTGAGAGTGATTCATGATCAATAAAAACAACAAGAAAGAAGCAGTGATGGAGTCATTTACTATTAAACTTCTTTGCTTATAAAAAGTCTTTGCTTGGTGGGGATGACGCTCTAGATCGTAAATTTAAATTTATTAAGTTTCTAGCATGATCCTTGTGGCAGACGCCATTTTCTACTCAGCAAATCGATTTTGGGAAAACCGTAAATCTTTATATATAGCAGAGCCTCGTTCTGATTTCAAATGTTGCTATGAACAACGGATCTCGGAAAACAACAACTGAATACTATTAATAGCAGTCTCTTTGTGATTTTGAAGCATTGCAAAGTACAAAAGACCTTTTTTGAAGCTGTTTAATTCTCTTTACTATTGAGCTGGCGTGAATTTGCTAAAAGTCGACTACTTTTGATCTTGCGTCCCATGGATGCAAGCTACTTGTCTATTTTGCGTACCAACGATTTTCGTTGTGTGTTTAGATATTATTACGACGTAAATGCGAACACTGGGTTACGGACTACCATAAAACACAGACCAAAGTACAAAACACGGACTAACAGACCAATATTCACAGACTGATCTGACAAAATGCGGACTACTTCCGTGATAGAAAAATAACATTACATGGCGAATGTAACTTTGAAACTTCACTTCGTCGTAGATACCGACTACTTAGCCTGTTATGGTCGGGCACCAAACAGTTGGAAGATCATTTGTTTTGTACCACAAATGTACAGCTACAATGCCATTTAGACCAAAAGATGGAGAAGTCTACACAATAATAGTAGTGTTTCCCCCAGCCCCCAAAAAGGGCATGGTAAAGTTTCCACGAAAAGGGCACTTTAAGCGCGCGACAAGGGGCTAAAAGGGCACTTTTGGAACGCGCAGCGACAGGCTAAGAGGGCACTTTTAAGTCCAAGTTCTTAATTGAATTTGGTATTGTCATATATATAAATTTATGTCCCTTAGCATAATGCAGCTGTTATCTGTCCTTTTTAAATGCAAAATATACTACTTATTTAATCATTATTTAGAATTTTCAAACCAGTTTTAGGACTCCTATTTGAGCACACACTCAATATATTATTATTATTTTTTAATTGTTACAATTTATCAGAATCACATTATTTATATGGGAATCATTTTTTTCTTCAATTGCCAAGATCACTTCCTAAGTTTTTAACAAGACTGCCTTTCGAACCAGTTCTTGTTTTGACAGTCTTATTTGTACCTGGTTCAGATTCACACTTCATTTTAAATACTTGCTAATTGGGGTATTGTCATCAAAGTGATGTGTCAAAATTGCCTCAGGTAATTAGTTACAATTGTAAAAGGATTAACACTGAGTAAAATATTGTAACAGCAGGTGTCTTCCCTGCTACTTCATGCTTCAAACTGAAAAAAACTGTAACTTCCTTAGTTTTTGTCAGATTTTCATGATTTTTTTACCAAAATGTATGGCATTTTATGTAGTTTTAGAAAAGGGGCATGGCGCTGGGAAAAAGGGCATGGCGCTAGAGAAAAAGGGCATGGCGCGACGCCATGCTAAAACTGGCTAGGGGAAACACTAAATAGACGCAACCCAGGCTGTATTAAGACAGCAGTTTCCCATGACGAGGGTATGCTTCAGTACTTTATGCTGCGAAACGGAGTTTCAACCTGTATCTGGAAGATTTGTCCCCTCCGAATGACGGAGGATTACATTGGATATGCTTTTCAAATTTTAATTGTGACGATGGTATCGTCAACTTATATGACAGTAGCGGAGAAATATATATTTCAACGGCTACTGAAAGGGCAGTTGCAAAGATCATGTGCACCCCCCTACCTAAGATCTTTGTGAGACATATGAAATGCCCAAAACCAGAGTTTCAGCTGGACTGAAATTTACTTCGGACATTTTGTCCAAGCAGTCCAAATATTGTTCGGACATTTGGAATTTTTTAGGACAATTTTTCAGACACTCATAACAAAACACTATGACTGGTTTGCTTTAGTGAATAAGTATTTTAGGGGTAAAATTATGCAAACCAGTCTGGCGCTTACAGAAGTTTGGCCAATCAGCGATCGTATTATTAGACAAAAATACTATTGCATCACTGTGCATAACCGTATCGTGTGCACTTCCAAAAATCATCTCAGACAAACTGTCTAAACTGGACAGCAAGCGCTCGGACATCTGGAACTATTTTCGGACTAAGTCCGAGGGCCGACGCCAAACAAAATCCCTGAAAACAGACTAATGTAAATTACTGTGGGGTCTATGCCATCCCAAATATGGTAAGCATACTGCATAGTGTAGATCCTAGTAGTGTAGGTTTTAATGTGGATACCATGCGGACACATCTTCAACAAGGACTCCAAAATAGAAAATCACTGTTTTCCCCCATAGAAAACTGTCTTTTGTAAAAAAAAGCCTGTGTTAAAAGTTACAGACATTCCAATATTTTGTACATGTCGCATGCCAGAGCACGGCTTCATCAGTTGGTAAAATTATTTTTTGCTCACTCGCCCTGCAGGACTAGTAGGTTGAAAAAGCTACTCACCCTCATGACATTATCACTCGCCCTTAAAAACTGATCATACATGTACTTGAATCAAATTGATAAATATTTACTCTTTTTCAGTTTAAATAGTGTTTTTTATCATAGTCTTTCTGCTGAGGCTTCATTTTTCCTGTTTTTTTTTTCATTATCTGCTCCCCCTATTTTCTTCCCTTAAAACAATTTAATGACTCACTGTGACATTTAATTTGGGCAGCAAATGTGGTACTTTTCGACCGGTGTTGATATAAACAAAAATGTGGTGTTCAATGTCTGAATTCGCCCGCTGTTTTTGAGGACCTCTGTGGTCAAACTCCCAATATAGAGGAGGATCTGCGAATAAAATCTACTGAAAGGCTACTGCTGGGGAGTTAACTGAAACCAGTCTGAAAATGTGCATGCGTAGTTGTAACAGTCGGATATAAACATCCGGTTTACGATGAAAAAGATGAAAAAAGATCGACGATCTGTAGTGTTACTTCCGTTTAGTCTTCGCTAAAGGAAAAAAATGCATTTTACATGTCAGAAAATGCACTCGACCGTAAGGGCGAGCTTGACAGGTATTCTACTCACCCGAACCAGAAGTTAACTTGCCAATGCGAGCGGGCGGGTGGAATTTTACACCCCTGTTATCCTGTTTACATGTACAGAATGTAAAAAATGGTTCCATCCTAGCTGTCAACTTATCACCCAAACTCAGCACCAAATTCGATAAATGCCTGGATTGTATATCTTAAATGATATCATTCTTTGTTGTTTTTTTTTTCTCCACTGACCATTCCATTCACGAATCACGGACCATTCCATTCACAGACCAATCCATTCACAGACCAATCCATTCACAGACCAAACCATTCACAGACCAATCCATTCACGGAACAAAGTCAAACTATATCCACGGACCATTCCTTTCACAGACCATTCCATTCATGGACCAACATCAAACTATAATGTACCTTGAATGCTAACAATCACCATTCATGGACTATTGCATTCACGGACAAGCCCATTAAATGTTAACAATCACCATTCACGCACCATTCCATTCATGGGCCATTTACAGACCAACATCACGGACCTATAAGTTACAGACTAACGTCCAATACTGCTAATGGGAGCGCAGTGGCTCAGTGGTAGAGTGCTTGACTCGAGACCGAAGGGTAGCGGGTTCGAGCCTCACCGGCGTCACTGCGTTGTGGTCCTTGAGCAAGACACATTTATCCTAGCTTAGTACTGGTTAAACCCAGGAAGAACCGTCCCGCATAACTGAAAGATTGTTGAGTAGACGTAAAGAATCAAATCAAACAAACAAACCAATACTGCTAACATGCCCATCAAATGCTAACAATCACGGTATGGGTTCATTACAGGCCATTAGGGTTAATAGAACAATAAACAGATCTCAATAAAACTTTTATTATTTATCATTTTTCTATTGGTCTGTGAGTCGGTGACTGGTCCGTGTTTTGCCAATGGGCGAAAGACCATTCGGCGAATGCGTCATTTGGTCAAAAACTTCTTTTTTTTTTCTAAGTATATTGATGAAATTATGGTTTTGACAGGAACTACATACGGTAAAAATTCAATTAGACACCCAGGCATTTATTAGATTTAGAACCATTACATAAAAGCTTTCACGGAAATGAGCAGTTAAATTCTCACTAAATGACCAACTTCAAATTTTTGATCGGACTCAACTAATAGAGAAGTACGGTTATACTCCAAACTTTTCTGGAAGACAGCAAGTTTACTCCTTTTTTTCATAATCCTTGTGAGAACTCTGAATTTGAAATGAGGGTGGGCGTTTATTAGAGACTACAAGTGCAAGAAAAGTCATTAAAACATACTATAGCAGCAATTTCCGGCTAAGGGTCACCATCTTGAAAAAGGCGCCAGTGTCGCTAAGTTACTGTATGGAAGAATATTGACACATTAAACAGTCGTTTTTGTGTTAGGTATGATACTGTATCGATAAAACTTTAAACATGCACTTTCCAGGGCAATAGGAAATGCTTTAGGCTAAATAAAAAGCACCACCACATCTGTTTTTAAATCCCCGCATTATATCATTTTATGGCTTTAAAAGAAAATAAAATAAAAAGCGCTTTTCCGGTTTAAACCATCGCTATCAGTAAAGGCCATGGGGTTCCACTCAGACATTGTGGTCCATTCAAATCGGGTAATGTCGGGTTGTTTAATTTTAATGTCCGATATTTCTATATTTTTTTTGCTATAAATACAGCCCCAAAAGTGCAAGTTTTATACATTAGTGATGGAACAAAATCTACTTAATATGCAGATGCTTTCCTATCAAGTTTTTTTTGCCTGACTCAGGGCCCTCGATCACCCGGATTTGGGGCTGAAATTTGGCCCCATTCCTGATTCCAAAAAGTATGTTTTTTTCCCAATTTCAGACAAAATTCCCATTCTGACCAAGCCTACTCTGTCCCAAAAAACTGCAGATGTATCAGTTGAAAATTAAAGTGTGCTGATTTTTAAGTTTTTATTTCTTGAACAACATCCTACTTCCTTTCCGAATGATTTTTTGTCTCTAACCTAGCGGTGTTTCGTATAACCTTTTTTGAGAATGCGCAAGTTACTTCCCTTCCTGCTATAAGAGAGCAAATTGATCAATGCAAGTGTGCAATGAAAACTTCAAACATATTAAGACGATATAGATTATCCCAATCCCATGGCCCCAGCGCCATTCCCAAAAAGGGGTGTGAGAGCCCTGTGACTTGAGTAATATCCGATGAAATAACCGGTCCATAAGCCTTACACAGTATGGGGTTCACAACTTGCTACATTGTAGCGGCATTCAATATTCCGGCTGAAATGAAAGTATAGTGAAAAACAACATACCACTGGGGGAACTTTCGTTCCTGGCGAAGGACTATGAATTCCCTGTCCTTACCATTTAATAAGAGAGGGAGAAGAAGAAACTGTCTGTTCTTATTACACAGCACATTTGAATGAGGCGTGGTGGCTCAGTGATAGAGTACTTGACTCGAGGGGTTACAGGTTCGAGCCTCATCTGGGACACTGTGTTGTTTCCTTGATCTAGACACTATATCCTCTGCTTGGTACTGGTTCAACCCAGGAAGATTTGTCCCTACATGACTGAAAGAATGTTGACTGGAACACAAAGAATCAAATCAAACAAACAAAACAAATTCGAACTTTTCTGCATACAGTGTTGTGTTGCACCATTTGACGCATGTATACAATTTTCAAATGTCCCACTTCGTATGAGTTCAGTGGGACATTGCCCTTAAAAATGTTTTATCTGTCTCTTAATGTTTTCATTACTTGTCCCTTTTTTATCGGCACTCTCCCACGCACAATTGGCAAAATGGCGGCAAATAAGGATATTTTGAGCCTTTGAGGACATGGGACATTTGTCCCTTCCTTTAAAATTTCTTTGCAGAACACAGTGCATAAGCTAGGCCGATTTTTTTCAATGTTTCAATGGCCAAAAAACAAAAAGTAGATACTCAGGCACTGTCACATCTGATTGAAAGGTCCTGCATTATGCCTTTTTATCCCTTTCTAAAAATAAAATGAAATAAACTCTCTTATATACTGCTTATTGCATGCTGTGCATGTGGTAGGAAAGATATTTGATCTTGCAGAAGGCCTTTATTTACTTAGGCTGTTCCTCCTTGTTTTGTATAAGGCAAGTATACAAGAAAGCAGTGCTAAGCCTAAGGTGATTATCTTTTTTAGTATATTCCGGGATGATGCATCAGGTGAGCAAAGAACTCTTTGGCAATCACCGATCTTCTGTGGTCACCTGCCTGTTTTGGCAGTGGCAATCACCATAGTATTGGGTGCCAATCTTCTGTTGTGGTTGGAGGTCTTACTATTGTAATGAAAATGCTCTTGCTGTTGTTAGGGTGACTGGGTTTTGACAACTGAGAAGCAGTCTGATTCTAGCTTATGGTAAATATAAAGGCAAATGACTGTAAAGCCCAAGTTGAATCACTTCGCCCAGTACATGTATGCTCCTATGTTAACCCTTTACTCCATAGGCTATTTTTTAGATCATGACTTCATTTTTTATTTTTAGACACCATTGAAAAAATTCAAGAAAAATTAAAGTTAAGTTTTGAATACTCTTGAAATATTATGGAAAATGGAGCGTTTGATCCATTTTTACATAATATTTTCAAATACATGATATTTCAAAGGCGTCGAAAGGCGTTATTGTGGAGTAAAGGGTTATATAACACCAGAGCATACTCATTTACTAACTCCGGCTTTACATTCTTTCACCTCTCTTAGACATGGGATTAATTACATTTACATGTATATTTTTTTCAGGTTTAGTATGGCATTACAGCTCCACTAGTTGATTATGGATCCAGACTTCTACCGAGCAGCAGCTGGGTCCCTCCCAACATCGCTGAATCGCTACACGGCTGATATCACATCACTGCTTGCTGAACAGTCACAAGCTCTAGCTCCAGGTATAAAATATTGTAACCCTAGATGTTGCAGTAAAAAATTGGAGATACAATGCAGTCCCTTTATATCACACCTTGTTATAAGTTCAACATATAACACAGTCATGTTGTGGCTCCCAATTGTTTTTACCATGGAATTTTAAAAATGTTTCTCTTTGTCTTTATAAAAATGTCCCCTTCTAAGAAATAGAGGGATTTTTAAAAAATTGGGGGGGGGGGGGGGGATCCCCAAGTCCCCTTGCCAAGAATACTGAATAGACACTGTGACATTGACTTACATTTCATGGTCCAGTGATGATTTGTCACATGTACATGGAATTCTGTAAATGGCAAATTAGTGAAATTAGAAGTGGTTTCTTTAGGGCAGAATATTGGCCCCTTCCCAATTTCAAAATGAGCTAAAACTTCCCATTATGCTGAATAAAATTTCCAAATTACTTAGTTCTACATTTTGGTGAAAATTCATGAAAACTTGACCAAACAGATGTTTTCATTTACATTTGTATTCATTTTTATGAAAGGCACTGCAACATGTTACAGCTTTACACTGGTAATCTGTTCTGGTTTTTAATCAATCTAAAATGGAGACCAGTTCTATGAGGATGTAATTATGAATGGATGAGTTTTCCCAAGAATTTCTAGCGATAAGGCGAGCAATCTCCCTAAACGAGACGTTCATTTTATTTTGTTGAAACTAGGCACATTCAAGAAATATATATAGACCGGCCGTCGATGCACCATTGTCCCCAAATTTGTTTATTTAAAACGGGTTTTCCTTAATGCATGTAATAAATCTACATCTTATAGAATGAGAATTTATTTTGATCATCAACTGTACTTGTTATTCAGTAACATATATGGGAACTAGACCGTTAAACAAGGGTACCAATCGTCCTATCACGCTATGTACAGTAAAACTATTTATACAGTTGATGTACAATAAAAACGACCATCTTGCAAAGTGGTCTATTTTTTGTCAGATATTTTCCTCTATCGCTTATACAACCCCTTTACCCCCCTAGACCCAAGATGCCATTTACATCTGTTATATATTTGTATAGCGACATTTAATTGTCCAAAGGGCATCTTGGGTCTAGGGGGGGAAAGCATCTAAAAACAAACTGAAAGACGCCAGTTTCAACTTTTCAATGGCAAACGTAACAATTTTAAGTATATTTCGTACACATGCGCAGAAGGAATATCGCAACGTTTCGAAAAGGAAGGGCACTTATATCCTTAATATGTTAGCACTTTTACTTTTTGAAAACCTGCAAAGGATTTACTAAAACTCTCGTCTAAACGGCACCCAGTCTAAAGACTTAAAATGAGGGGTGGGAGTAGAAGGCGCAAGTTTTAACGGTTTTGTAGATGATGAATCATTTTGAAACCTATTTTTATGCTTTCTATGTAAATTTTACTACCAGAATAGACCAATTTTAAAAATATTAGGGCAATTTGAAAATTAAGGTTTTGTAATCATGTCAACTAGGGAAAATATACGCCTTATCGCTAGAGCTCCTTTCGATGATTCAAATGCTTTTCTCCAAAATTAATAGGCCACTTACTCCAACATCAGAAAGGTAGAAAAACCCTGAATTGTTTGCATCACTTTTCTGTGACTTGACGGCTTTCTGTGGATGTACATGTATAGTTTACATCCAGATCAGGCAACATGTCGGGCCTGATCTGGGTCCAAACTTTGCAAAAGTAACCTGGTTATCAGTAGATGACACTAGTAGGTAAAGAAATAAAGTACAGTCACAACTGCAGCAGATGAGAAATTTATGTATTACCTTCTTGGCTGGCTGAATCTTCAAACCATTTTTAATTTGATAAAGAACTTAAAGAAGCATTTATTTTGATCTTGTTGTCTACTGCAAATTTTAGGTAACACTTCACACGTCAATAAGTTACTATGGTACAGTAACTACATTTTGTATTTTCAGAGCTCTCACTAGGATTTTGAAAGCTGTAGTCCCAGAGCCATCTTTGCCAAAAAGTGGGAGTCGCACCTTACAAAAGAATATGGCCTCTTCAAAAGATAGAAATCCCAGCACCAAAAATGGGAGTTTAGGATTGTAAATCAGCAGTTAGTGAGAGCTCTGAGCCTCTGATTCTTTTTTCTATGAGACTAGGGCCTCAGTGGTAGAGAGCTTGACTCACAAACCTGTAGAATTTTCAAAAATGGTGTATTTCTCTCGCTGAAGGTGGTTTTAATCTTTTCAAACAGTGCAGACCCTGATGAAATGCAGCATTATGCTGCATTTCATCTGGGTCTACACTGTTTGCCAAAACCCTATTTAGGGGTTTGGAGTATACAGACTGAGAGGGTTGACATTTAGCAGTGTTTGGTCATTAACTGTCAAATATATTTTGTACTTGTAGGTATTGGCTTGCCTTCTGGTTTCCCACCGTCAACACTTTCATCAGCTTCTGCCAGATCGTTTGGAGCAATTCCAGGGTATGCTGGACACAGTATTCATGGTTTGCAATCACCATTAGCTGATAATCACATACAGAACATTGCTGCCCAGCCGCCATACAAGACTGTGGCACAAGCGCTTACAGATCCATATGCTGGACTTCGACTCACGTCGCAAACATCAAATTCTCTCCATTCCAAGCCACTGTTTACACAAGATGCAGGCATTAAGGATGTGTCATACGCTTCATCAGTTTCGCATAGTCCAACACTGGACATGTCCCAGAAACACTGGAATCTGTCTAATTATGTCAGCCAAAGTCCATTTGGGCTGCTTCCAGCTGATTTATCTGCCAGTGACTTTCTGACATCGCCAGTATCAAGTCAGCCTTCTCCGGCACCCCCACCAGCGCATAGTTCAAAGCATTCATCATCATTCCAAAGAACTGGCTTCCCTCTTGACGACCTATTTAGTGGAAGGACTGCAGCAAAATCTCCATTACAAAGACCATCACCTTACGAGTACAGAGATTCAATTTCAGCTCAGTCAGATTTGGCAGCAAGCCAGGGAAATAATCTGTTTTCATTTAGTCAGAATCTTGGTTTTGCTGTAAAGTCAGAGCCTCCACCATTTACACCTGCAGAAATGAGTTATGAAGCTGTGAGCCCAGCGACACCGGGAGACACCCAACATAACGCTGGCTCAGATTCTTACCATGTGTCTTTACAAGATCTTGCTTCCATCAGCTCGACTCAAGAAAAGTTGGAAGTTCACAATGCAATGCAGAAGCCACAAACTCCCATCATGCAGGATACTAAAAAGTTAGACAAGAGAAGTCGTCCTCAATCAGTTGTTCCTATGCAGCAAGACATGTACACAACAGCTACACCAAATGGGCAGTTGTCTCAGATGAAACCTAGCCCAGCTCAACAGTCACCTGCCAGTGTTGGGGGAAGTCCGCAGAACCATATGCCTCTAGGAAGTCCCCAGACTCCTATACCAAGTTCAACATATGTCACAGCTCCTCCTGCAGTTCAGGCCCCAGCTGATTCCACCACAAAACCTAAACGTCCCCGGGGACGAAAGAAGAAGGACCCCATTCCAGAACCAAAGAAAGAAGTGATGTCACCGTATCCAGAGAGTGTAGTGCAGTACAATCAGCAAATGATGAACCCAGCAGTGCGTGACCAGGCATTTTCAAACTCACCAGACTTATCTCAAAGAAACAATGGAAATGAGTATCATCCAAGCTATAATATGCAAAATTCACGGACACCCCAACCCACTTACAGCAGTTCTACTATTGATAATGTTCAAACAAATTCTCCTTTAATGACTTCTTCTGTGATTGGAAGTAAAGCTTCTGTGATTGACATTAATCAGTATAATAAAGGACCTATTCAGTCACACCAGCAATTTAAAAGTGAACCATCTCCCATCATGACTCAACCATCCCCGGTATCAGTGCATCAGATGTCCCCTATGGCTACCCCGCAGCAATCTCCTATGACAGCCCCTCAGCAGTCTCCTTTGGCAGGGCCTCAACAGTCCCCTATGATGGTACGGTTTCAATCACCATCTCCAATGCCACCTCAAGGTGGGGCCCCATATTCAGTATCAGATGCTCTTGAAATGAATAGAGAAGCAATGTTTACTAACCAGCCAATTGTTGATGGATATTCTGCCCCGGAAATTAATTCATATTCTATTCAGGAAAGCTTTACTAGTCAGTTGGGTATGCCACGACCTGGCCAATATAGCTCCCAGGAGGAAGCATATTCATCTCAGTACGGTGGTCAGTTTGTTAGTCCTAATAATGTACTTGCAGTGGAAATGAATGAAGGCCCAACTGGAGGGTCTACATCAACCATAGATGAAGGAGCATTCGCAAGTCTGATGGACGAATCTTATGACCAGCAGCGCTACATAAAACAGGAGTATGGTCACAACCCATATGCTAATTTTCCATTGACAGTAGACATTAAACCTGAAAATGATGAGGAGTTCTGTCATTTAGCTCAAGCACCTAAGGATACGAAAGTTGATCTTTCTAAAGTTGTTGTAAAGACAGAAAATAATATGCTAGACTGTGTACCACCACCAAGGACTCCAAGGTTAGCTATTAGATCTGCAGCTGGTGGCAGTTCCTTTATGGAGTCCTATTTAAACTTTTTGCAAGGTAAGAAAACAGAGACATTATCTAGTATGAGCAGTGCCATAATTCATAGTAAACCGCAGTTACCAAAGTATATACCAGAACCTAGAAGACCTCGGCCAGTTGAAGTTCCAAAAGACATTGACACCGATTCCAGATCGGAAACTGGCTCAGTTTCGCAAAATTCAATGATGACTTTTTCAGATGATGAAAGTGCATTGGATAAGAGCAAAGTTCAAATTAATAGTGCTGTAAAAAGTGCAATTTCAAGTTTAGAGGAAGTGAGTAACGATAATGTTTCGATAAGTACTAATAAATCAGGTGGTTTGACAATGAAAATAAACTTAGCTAAAGTGAAAAGTGCCGAAGCTGATGCTAGAAAAGCAAAAGCTGCTAAAGCTAAAAGGTCCCCAGGTAAATCAAAGAAAAAGGGTAAAGGAAAGGGCGAGAATTACGGGTATCGTGGGAAGTATTCTTCAGGTGAGGAGGAGGATAAAAAGGAGGACGAACCAGTCCAGCAGAAGACAATACCACAGAGGGAGCTCTCATCTAGGAAAGCCAAGGAAAAAAGAGGTATGGTATATGTAAATAGTAAAAAATTTCGAACACTTCTGTTCTTTAATTAAATGTTGGTTTTCGCAACTTTTCGGACTGAAATTCACTAAATACTCGTCAGAATAACATACAGGGAAGATCCTGATCAGACTACTTCTTGAGAAGCAGTCTGATCTGGATCTGCACTGTTTATCTAGGCCTTTTTGGCAGGCAACTTGTGTTCAGAATTTTACAACATTTACCTTCAATGAAATGCTTGATACCTTTAACTTACTATTAACCCTTTGTATACAAATGAATTCTTCCATCTGGTCTAATACAATGAAAATGGGATGGCTTATTGTATTTTTCGAGGGGCCACTGGTTAGAATTTCCAAATTAAAATGTGCTTCATACCCTAAAGATTGCTTTTATCTAAACAAACAGTGCAGACCCTGGTGAAATTCTGTGTTATGCAGCTTTTCATCTGGGTCTTCACTGTTTGCAAAAGTACCTGTGAAGGATTATCCAGTGTACTACGGGTTAAAGGCTTAACATGAAAATATATCGGAACATACTGGGATATTTTCTCTAAGTTTTTTCAAAAGCAAAAAGAAATGCAATGAACGTTCGCTAAGTGCACTGGTTAGAGGGTTAGGTTGATAATCTTACTCCAATTCATTGTGAGTGGGGAAGTGAATTCTACACCTGTCCATCCACATACTGTACATGTGTTGTGTAGATAACATAGATTCAGATAATCACAAATTTTATGCATAAAGTTGTGACTATTTTCTAGTCCATCAGTTTTAACATTTGTTTTCGGTGCTTAAAAGAATTGTATCATTGAGACAGTTCTTTTGAGTATCCACAACATGCTTTGGTTGAGAAATGAGAAAATTAATTTTCGATAACACAGTGACACACATCATTCTCTCCTGACCTCTGATTAGGGCAGTTGTCAGAAACAGTGAGAATGTATAGTTGTATACACTAAGTACTGGTTAACACTGGGACTGATATTATTCAACTATTCTGTCACTGTATTGCCACATGGTATGTAATGTCTCAGTTTCATTTAAAGCTAACAAAGATATAAACCAGTTGGGTGCTGGGCAAGACACTGACAAAACAACTGAATAATACATGTTGAAAAACTGGCCATCATGTAAATAGTTGAAAGCAAAGTTAATAACGGTAAATGCGCTAACATTTTAAATATATAAGGTGCAGACAAAAAGTGCAGACCCAGACCAGACTGCTTCTGAAAAAGCAGTCTGATCAGGGTCTTCCCTGTTTGCTATTCTGACAAGCAATTTATGATTTCCAGCCCTGAAAACCAACATTTTATTTGAGAACAAAAAAAGAAAAGTGTTCGAAATTTTTAAACATTTCCTGTAAACCCCTAAACAACAACAACATCAGGGAAACACGCATTTCAGTTATCCAATTAATGTGAAAATTCAAATATGTGCATGTAATTTGATACAAAGAATCAATATTTATCCTTCATTTATAGTCTGGAAATATCTATGAATGTCACACAGACTCCTCATTAACTCCTTGCATGTGGGGGAATTTACCTTGATTTTTTTTTTGTCGACTGCTGATCTTCTTCAAAATTAAGTTTTTTCAGAAAAAGATTTCAGGAATACCACCAGTTTGGATACACATCAGGTTTAATGTTTATTGGGTTTGTTTTGGGTCCAAACTGTTTGCAAAGGTTATCAGTGATTTGTCTGTTAGTGACGACTTTTGCAAACAGTTTGGACAGTCATGTACCTTCAGAGCGTCAAACAGTTTGATCAGGGTGACATTTTGTCGGGCCTTATCAGCTGTGTCATCCAGTTATTATCTGGATCCAAACTGTTTGCAAAGGTTATCAGTAGATGACACTAGCAGGTAGAGTTAACAATTGGAATATTAAGCAAGTTGGGCTGGAAAAGGTGTCCTGATAATGTTTGTATCATAATCAGAAAAAAAATCCCAAAAAATCGTACTGAAAATTAAACTCATTTTTTTTTTTGAGCACCCAAAACAAATGTTAAACCAGATGGATAAAAAATTTTCACAATTTTACACTTAAAACATTTCCTGGTGATGACTTTTGTCATCTGCTAAGTGCTAATAATGTTTGCCATACTTTCATGGAGATTGATCATGACATATTTTCTATGGGCATCTCATTCAAGAAAGGCTGTTGTCAATTACATTCTACAAGCGAAAGTATGTGCACAGAGTAATGGTTAACAGCTCAGTCTAAGCTTGCCCAGGAAAAGTGTGGTTAGGTTAACTGACCGGGAGATTTATGTTTGAGCAGATCCATAATACGAAAGAGCGGATTATTTTTTACGAAAGAGCGGAGAAAAATAAGTCAAAAGAGCGGATGATTTTATCATTCAAAAGAGCACTTTTCCCAGGTAATGGCCAGTCAGGTAATAATGAAAGGGGCAAATGGCTGAAACGCTCGTTTGGGCTCCATTTCTTGTGTCTTTCTGATATAGAAGACAGTTTCTGTGAAGATGTACATAATGTCTGCCCTGCCAGAAGATCACCGCTGTTCAAAATATGCAGACTATTTATTTGAAAACTATGCAACATCTCACTCGAAATTCCCTCCAGAAATGACGGCTTAAATCCAATCAAACAACAAAGGTCAAATAATGCGGCAGAATCGTTTCATGCGCATTTTAATGCACAATTCTACACTGCTCATCCAACATTTTTCGTATTTCTTGAGTTTTGGTAAAGCTGCAGGCCACGACCTATATGTAAAAATGAGAGGAACCAACATTGTTGCACCATACAAAATGATTTTTTATGTTGTAATATTACTATATGGCGAATGGAAAGGGTCATTACTTGGTCATAAACTGGTCAAACCTGGTCATTACCTGGAAAATTCCCTCATTTGTTTGATTTTTCAATCCGCTCTTTTGACTGTATGGTTTGCCGCTCATTTCATACTCTGTCACGGTATGATTTCCACTCAAACGTAATTCGCCCAACTGGCCATCTCAGCATGTCCATAGCTGTTGACTGGGATGGTACACCACAAATAAAACAAAATATTAAATTAGTAACCTTTCTTTGCAAACAGATTGAACCCAGATCAGGCTCGACATAACTTGATCTGGATCCAAACTGTTTGACAGTATGATGATATTCCTGAAAGAATCTTTTTTAAAAAGTTAATTTTGAAAAAAGTATGTAGTTGACAACAAATGCATGAAAAATGACCCAGCATGCAAAGAGTTAAGCTGGACCTATGAAATCTTACTGTTACCCTTGTAATTGATAAGGAATTTTATAAGCTTAAAATTTTTATTATTTTCTTACCCATCAATTTAAATGCGTGTTTTGGGTGCTCAAAAGAACTGTCTCATTGAGATGGTTCTTTTGAGTACCCACAACGTATGTTTTGGATGAGAAATAAAGAAAATATTTTTCCAATACACACTCTTTTCTGGAGGCCTGAAAGTTAGATGTAATTTCCGTATTTAAAAAAAAAACTCTTGTGTTTGTAGCAGACTTGTATTATTTTTGTTAGCTGAAATTCATCGTATTTGCTCGCTAGAAACAGCAAGTGTTGAGAATTTCTGCTCACTTTTTGATGGAAATTACTATCACAGTAGAGACTCTAAGCAGCAGTCTCATCAAGGTTGGCATAATTTTCAATGGAACAATAGAATAAACAAAGTTTTATTTTGTAATGAAGGTCACCGTCCCATAATACAAAACAGTCTTAATACAACAACAATGTATCAATATGTCCAGACAGGGCTGCTGCCACTAGCGACCTCATGGCTTGGCTCAGGAGACACTAGTGATGGCAGCTCTTTCTGCACTACTCGGTCACTTATTGATACATGTACATTTAACTATGCCAGTCTGATCAGAACCTTGCTTGTGACAAGGCTGCCACCACTAGTGACTTCTTAGCTTTGTCTATGGCTCGGCTCAGGAGACACTAGTGGTGGCAGCTCTTTCTGCACTACTCGGTCACTTATTGATACATGTACATTTAACTATGCCAGTCTGATCAGAACCTTGCTTGTGACAAGGCTGCCACCACTAGTGACTTCTTAGCTTTGTCCATGGCTTGGCTCAGGAGTCACTAGTGATGGCAGCTCTTTCTGCACTACTCGGTCACTTATTGATACATGTACATTTAACTATGCCAGTCTGATCAGAACCTTGCTTGTGACAAGGCTGCCACCACTAGTGACTTCTTAGCTTTGTCTATGGCTTGGCTCAGGAGACACTAGTGATGGCAGCTCTTTCTGCACTACTCGGTCACTTATTGATACATGTACATTTAACTATGCCAGTCTGATCAGAACCTTGCTTGTGACAAGGCTGCCACCACTAGTGACTTCTTAGCTTTGTCTATGGCTTGGCTCAGGAGACACTAGTGATGGCAGCTCTTTCTGCACTACTCGGTCACTTGTTGATACATGTACATTTAACTATGCCAGTCTGATCAGAACCTTGCTTGTGACAGGGCTGCCACCACTAGTGATACCTGGGCTTTGTCCATGGCTTGGCTCAGGAGTCACTAGTGATGGCAGCTCTTTCTGCACTACTCGGTCACTTGTTGATACATGTACATTTAACTATGCCAGTCTGATCAGAACCTTGCTTGTGACAGGGCTGCCACCACTAGTGATACCTGGGCTTTGTCCATGGCTTGGCTCAGGAGTCACTAGTGATGGCAGCTCTGTCTGCACTACTCGGTCACTTGTTGATACATGTACATTTAACTATGCCAGTCTGATCAGAACCTTGCTTGTGACAAGGCTGCCACCACTAGTGACTTCTTAGCTTTGTCTATGGCTTGGCTCAGGAGACACTATTGATGGCAGCTCTTTCTGCACTACTCGGTCACTTATTGATACATGTACATTTAACTATGCCAGTCTGATCAGAACCTTGCTTGTGACAAGGCTGCCACCACTAGTGACTTCTTAGCTTTGTCTATGGCTTGGCTCAGGAGACACTAGTGATGGCAGCTCTTTCTGCACTACTCGGTCACTTATTGATACATGTACATTTAACTATGCCAGTCTGATCAGAACCTTGCTTGTGACAGGGCTGCCACCACTAGTGATACCTGGGCTTTGTCCATGGCTTGGCTCAGGAGTCACTAGTGATGGCAGCTCTGTCTGCACAGCTCGGTCACTTGTTGATACATGTACATTTAACTATGCCAGTCTGATCAGAACCTTGCTGCCCTAGTTGTGTACACAGAGAAACCTCACTACTAATATGAGCTTCTCCAGTACAGTGTACCGCTACATCAGGCATCAGCAGCATGTCTCTCCACGAAAGTGTCAATCTCCTTGACTACATGTATCGTGGACAAAAACCAACATGGGCTAGAAAAACCTGCAACTGTAATGTCAACAGATGTAAATTTACATATATCAAAACGTACATATATATATGTCTGTAATAATTTTCAGGATTTTTACTATCTTTTCTTTGTTCAACAGCTAAGTATACTATAGATAGTGATGAAGATTCTGATACTCTCAAACCAATCAGTCGAGAAGGTTACGAAAGTGAGGAGCAGTATGATTCAGACAGGGACCCAGTTTGGACCCCCTTTGAAATTGTAAGTCTTGATGTACTTAAAAGTTTTAGCTCAATTTTTTCATGTCTTTGACTCTGTAACAAAGTCTGTATCATCTTGTGTAGACCTTTTCTAGCCTTTTTTCATGGAGCCTGTTTAGAAAAAATGTGTGTAGATTTTGGACTGTGGTAAATGTTAGAAAATTTCAAGCACTAGTCGCTTGGCAAAACAGCCTAGACAGTCAGTTTACACCCAGATCAGTCTGATAAGGGTCTTTCCTGTTTGCTATTCTCATGGGGGAAGGTTTTCAGGATAATTCCTGAATTCAGGATTTTGAGGCTGACTTTCCAGAGAAAGTCAGCCTCAAAATGCTGAATTTGGGAGATCATGATAGCTTCTGATTTATTTTCTGTCTTTCTAAGGACAATTGACCATTTTAAACTTGAAATTGTGATTATTTAGTGGACATATTGCAAGTTATAAGATTGGAGTTTCAAAAGTTGAGGATTTTTTAAAGGGGTACGTGCATCAGAGGCATTTTTGGCACCCCTATGAGGCCAAAGAATGAAAATTGCTTTTCACAAGTTTCTTCTTATTAGTTTATTAGAACAATAGCCAAAGTGTAAAAGTCTGGGATTGATTCTATTTTTACCGTTGCTATGGTAACAAAAATGGCTGCCAAAACAGGATGAAAATAGGAAAGTGACCATTTTGGAGCAAATTTAAGACATTTGACAAAGAAATTAACAAAGAGCACAAGCAAATACCAAAAAGATATTTTAACAGAGGGTGAGAATTATCATGGCACACATTATATTAAAAGGTTTTTTTGGTAATAGCTTGTGCTGATGTCTAATTCTTAAAAAATCGGTCTGAAAAGCCTTAAATTTAGCCAAAAATGGCAATTTCTCTATTTTAGGTCTATTTTGGCGGACATTTTTGTTACCATAGCAACCAATAGATTTATATAAATGCCAGAATTTTACACTTGAGCCATTCTTCTAATAAACCAATTGGATGAAATTGGTGAAAAGCAACTTTCAGTTTTGGGCTCCAAAAGGGGCCAAATTTGCCCCTTAATGCACGTACCCCTTTAGAATTTTCACCCATGTATTCTGACTATTGTGAAAAGAAAATCACTCTCATAAAGGCCGTACTTAGCATTTTTAGACAATAAATGTTAGTACGACTGAGCTCAAAGTGTCTAGGTGATCATCTGCTAAGGCAGTTCACCAATGATACATGTATTTAAATTGATCAATGAAACCTGGAAATATTAAGAGTGTATTATTTATTTATGGTATAGGATACAATAGAATGAAATGTTTGTTGGCAAAACACATTGATTATATAGAAAAATGACCATTGATCATGATGGTCATTTTTCTATATAATCAATACAGTTGGTATAGTATTTGCAATAATTACTGTTTACATGTTTGGCATTAAACTCAATTTCTAATATGGTCCCTAAACAAAAGGACCTAGCAGATTTAAACAAGCCGGGGACTTATCCCTTTCAAATGTAATGTATTGTGTATATGATTTGTCTGTATCTTGATGTACTTATATTTGAATAAAATACTGTTTACACTAACCAAAAGGACATTGCTGTGTAAATAGTGCCAACATTTTTAATTAATTCCTAAGTGAGTACCGAGTTACATGTATCAGCAAACCACTATCCCATTAGATGCTGGAAGCCCCAAAACAGGTGTTTTAGGAGCCTAGTGGCGGGAGAGTGTTAGATTTGGGTTTGAAGGGTTGTGAATTTGAGACACTGGAGGAACTGTGGTGTGTCCTTAAACAAGATTTTTTTTCAAATTTGAAAATGATTTTATCCATTAAATGGCTAATTAATGTACAGCATTTCTAGTTTTTGTTTCTAAGGTTGCAGGCCCCTCAATAAGAGTGTGTGATTAAAATTTATTTTCTTATTTCTCAACCAAAACACATGTTGTGGGTACTCGAAAGAACCGTCTCAATGAGACGGTTCTTTTGAGCACCCAAAATATATGTTAAAACTGATGGGGTAAGAAAATATTTGCAAATTTACACTCAAAATGTTTGTTTATTTGGAGCTATGTAGTCGGTATTCTAATCGTATCTTGTATGTTTCAGAGCAAGAAGACTCCAGCTTATGATTCTATAGATTTCAGTGATAGAAAACCAAAGAAGGTCAAACACAAGGGAAAAAAGTGAGTCACCAGCAAATACTTTTCAGATTTGAAAATGATTTTATAGTCTTTTTTTTCAGCTGAAAATAAGGAAAGGAGAAATTTGAGATTTATATGTGTTGTGTAGGGTAGTTTAGCCCTTGGTAAAATATCAAAGGCGCTATATTTATTTTACAGTAAAACTGCCACTCAAAAATTGACAAAAGAAAGATCTTAATGACAAATGGTAACTTAATGAAGGTCAAAAGTATTGCAGAATGCTCCCCTTGGAGCATTCTGCAATACTTTTGACTTGCATTAAGCGCTAATTGGTCTTGAAAGCGAATTTTCGGTCTTTTTGAGAGTGGCTGTTTTACACAGGTTTTGCTGTATCTCCAAGGAATGATATAGGTCAGCCTATTAGGAAAAATGAATGAGCATTATACATGTACTTAGATAGACAATAAGTCGTTCTTTAAAAGCAACATACATTGTTCACACTGGTCAATGTAAACGCACCGGTGGTTGCTACAACGAGCTGGTGGTTGCATTTTAAAGCACTGGTGGTGGCGTAAAAGGTAAAAAAATCTATACCTGTTGACTTTATCATTTATTTATAAACTTGCATTTGTTTTATTTGTGATGACACCTAGCGCACAGACCACAGGTAACATTGCAGTTTATGGCTCTGCCAAGCAATTGGTGATTTAATTCATGGTTTGGACTGCAAATCCAACACAGTTCTGGAGTTTTGCAGTGAGTCTGCACCAGCGACCACAGGAATTCTGTGCAACCATCAGTGCGTTGTATAAATGCGTCAAAAAATGCTCCCAGTGCGTTGTAATAAAAATTCCTCATTAAAACATTTGCTACTTTTCCAAGAAAAAAACCCAAAGTAGTAATCGTTTTTTGGATGTTATTTCATGGGAAAATGACAACAGCTGCGCTTAGACATGCAGATTTCACTCAATTTAGGCAGTTACACTTGAAAAAAGCACCTGTCACGGCATACTTCCAGAACTGTGTTGGATTTGCAGTCCAAACCATGAATTAAATCACCAATTGCTTGGCAGAGCCATAAACTGCAATGTTACCGGTGGTCTGTGCGCCAGGTGTCATCACAAATAAAATGAATGCAAGTTTATAATAAATAATAAAGTCAACAGGTAAAGATTTTTTTACCTTTTACACCACCACCGGTGCTGAAAAATGCAACCACCAGCTCGTTGTAGCAACCACCGGTGCGTTTACATTGACCAGTGTGTTGTTTACTTCCTAAATATCCATTTCGTTTTTTATGCTAAAAATAAAAAAATACCGTATTTGAACTGAATACCACACATGCTCCTGTAAACTGAGTACTCTAACAGTTTGTTTACGGAACTTTTGATTTCCTGTCAATCCACTGGGCCAGTTAGCGCAGTTGGTTATGCGTCTGACTGCAGATCAAGGGATCGTAAGTTTGATCCCAGCCCGGTCTCATAATTTCGTAGAGATTGATCGTAACATGATTTCTTCGGTCATTCTCCTCCTTCTGCTCAAGAAGGGTTGTTTGTCAGTTAAAAGCGAAAGTATGTGTACGAAGTACTGGTTAACCACTTAGTCAAGCTTGCCCAAGGAAAAGTGTGGTTAGGTGAACTGACCGTCTCAAAATGACCATAGCTGTTGACTGAGACGTTAAGAATCAAACAAAACGAAACAAAAAAGTATATAAACACCTTTTTCTCAGTTTGAACTCAAATTTCATGTGGAGTATTCAGTAGATAAAACTATAAATATGATAAATGTTTTAGGTCACTTGACAAAAATGGTCACCATGCCCATAATATGGTTAAATTTTAAGCCTAAGTTGACCTAGACCTATTGTAACATTATTAAGGAGTTTAGGTGAGTGCTTCAGGTCCTCTTGTTACTGTGTGGATGGAAAACAGTGTGGATCCTGATCAGCTGACTTCATTAGAAGCAAGCTGATCAGGATCTTCACAGTTTTATAAAGAGAGCACAGAACTTTGAAAAGTTATACTCACAGTACACTTATAAGAAAGAATACGGTATTCTAGTTTATACTATCTTTGCACAGATCAAGCAAGTCCCGACGTTCCAGTGATGGTTTCCGAGTGAGAACGTCCCTGTCACAGGAAGATCTTGATAATCTACCTCCTGTAGCGAAGGCAGCCAGGCAGCAAGAACTGGATGATATGAGCTCCGAGAGTGAAGGGGAAATTAAAATACCCCCTATCAATGGCGATCTCCAGGTAATACATCTTAACTTATCTTGATAATCTACCTCCTGTAGCGAAGGCAGCCAGGCAGCAAGAACTGGATGATATGAGCTCCGAGAGTGAAGGGGAAATTAAAATACCCCCTATCAATGGCGATCTCCAGGTAATACATGTTAACTTATCTTGATAATCTACCTCCTGTAGCGAAGGCAGCCAGGCAGCAAGAACTGGATGATATGAGCTACGAGAGTGAAGGGGAGATTAAAATACCCCCTATCAATGGCGATCTCCAGGTAATACATGTTAACTTATCTTGATAATCTACCTCCTGTAGCGAAGGCAGCCAGGCAGCAAGAACTGGATGATATGAGCTCCGAGAGTGAAGGGGAGATTAAAATACCCCCTATCAATGGCGATCTCCAGGTAATACATGTTAACTTATCTTGATAATCTACCTCCTGTAGCGAAGGCAGCCAGGCAGCAAGAACTGGATGATATGAGCTCCGAGAGTGAAGGGGAGATTAAAATACCCCCTATCAATGGCGATCTCCAGGTAATACATGTTAACTTATCTTGATAATCTACCTCCTGTAGCGAAGGCAGCCAGGCAGCAAGAACTGGATGATATGAGCTCCGAGAGTGAAGGGGAGATTAAAATACCCCTATCAATGGCGATCTCCAGGTAATACATGTTAACTTATCTTGATAATCTACCTCCTGTAGCAAAGGCAGCCAGGCAGCAAGATCTCCAGGTAATACATGTTAACTTGCATAAGGCTGGGGCTTTTATTTGGTGCTTTGTAATGTAGCATTTTCTAATACACTATACAACGACTTAGCCCCAAGGAAGTGCTCTTCTGTAGATCTTGGAAAACTGCAACTTGATTATTAAAACAGCCTCATTGTGTTCTCTAAGAAGTGTTGCAAAGAACAATAGACCCAAGGTTGTTAGCTCAGTTTATTTATTGGACTGGCTAAATTTGGCCTAAATTGCTGAAATCAGACTACTTTCGATTCTGCCTCCAATGTATGCACCGTACATGTCTATCTTGCATTCCAACTACTTCTTTGCATATTTAGAAATTATTGCAATGTAAACACACAAACACCGAATATGCAATAAATGAACTAGTGTATGGTACATAGTATGTTGCCTATCTGCATCATCAAAATAACATTTTTTTCCATTGAGTAAAGCTCCTTGCTTCTAAAATATTTTAAGACAGTCAAAATGTTGAATACTTCAAGTTGTATATGGAAATTTTAGTCTTTGTGGAACCAGGACTTTTAGTTTAGCGTGCGTAACGAAAATTTAATTTTCTTATTTCTCAATCAAAACATATGTTGTGGGTACTCAAAAGAACCATCTGAATGAGACGGTTCTTTTGAGCACCCAAAACATATTTTTAAAGTGATGGGTAAGAAAATATTTACAATTATAGCTGAAAATGTTTGTTTACCTAAACCTGTGTGGAACACATGGATTTTTCAGATTGGTGAGTTTGTAATGGAGAAGAAGGATATCAAGAACCTTGAGACGTACCCTATCTGGAAGATAGAGAGTGGACGAATGTTACACAAGTTTGAGCTATTCACAGAAGACTCAAGAATATTACATAGGGCAATTCCTACAGTAAGTATTGACTGAGAGTATTTCCGATATATGACCCTCTTACACAAGTTATTAATAAGAGTATTTTATATATGACCCTCTTCAACAAGTCATTAATAAGAGTATTTTCAATATGACCCTCTTCCACAAGTCATTAATAAGAGTATTTTCAATATGACCCTCTTCCAGAAGTCGTTAATAAAAGTATTTTCTATATGACCCACTTCCACAAGTCGTTAATAAGAGCATTTTCACCATCAGCGTGTGTATTGATCTTATTTTTGCCATGCTGGCGTACCTGACAGTTATGTTGATTATGTCTCACACATGACAACTGATTACACACTGCAGTTGGGATTATATAAATGGTTGCTAAGTCTGCGCATGTTCAGGGGTGATAAAGTTCAGGATTAATCAGGATTTCCTGATTGAGCACTCGTGCATTTTGCATATAAGATCAAATTTGGGGTACATGCATTAAGGAGATATTTTGGCCCCCTCTTGAGCCAAAAACTGAAATTGCTTTTCACCAATTTCTTTCGATTGGTTTATTAGAAGAATAACTGAAGTGTAATATCCTGGTTTTTATTTTACTTTTACCCTTGCTATGGTAACAAAAATGGCAGGCGAAATAGGCTTAAAATAGAGAAATTGCCATTTTGGGCCAGATATAAGGCTTTTTCAGACCGATTTTTTAAGAATTAGATATCAGCACAAGCGAATACCAATAAAACATTTTAATGTATTGTGTGCCGTAATAATTATCATCATCTGTTAAAATATCTTTTTGGTATTTGCTAGTGCTCTATATTAATTCCTCTGTTATTTGTCTCAAATTTGCTCCTAAATGGTCATTCTCCTATATTCAGCCGATTTTGGCGGCTATTTTTGTTTCCATTGCAACCGTAAAAGTCGAATCAACACTTTGGCTATTGTTCTAATAAACTAATAAGAAGAAACTTGTGAAGAGCAACTTTTTTTTTTTGACATCAAAGGGGGGCTAAAATAGCCTCTTAATGCACATTCCCCTTTATTATTGCTGTAATTTGTTATTAGACCCTATCATGATCTTTTAATCAGATATTTACTATAAAATAAGCATAAACTGATTGCTTTCTAAGGATGTTTTGTTCTTTTAAACATTTTATTGGTGATTTCTGAACATTTTTGACCAAGTTCAGGATTAAACTGAAAGATTTTCCTGATTGAGAATCTTGGACTGGTACCACCCCTGCATGTTGCAATTGGGTTGCTGTCACTTGAAATGAGTTCTATCACAACACCCGGCCAAACAAATTTCGATGTTTGCACAAGGTACAGTTAACAAAGAGTTTTTTAAGGAAAAAAATAGTGGCGATTTTACCCATTGGCAACAATAATGACAATTAAAAAAATTCAAAAAGGAAGTTTTGTGTAAACAGAATAGTTTCATTTTCGGGACTTCATGTAAACATTTACAAAATTTTGTAAACTTCGAAGCCCTAACCAGTCCTTTAGTTTAGAGTGTGTATCAAAAAAGTATTTTTCATATTTCTCACCCATAACATATGTTGTGGGAACTCAAAAGAACCGTCTCAGTGAGATAGTTCTTTTGAGCACCCAAAACATATGTTTAAATTGATGGGTAAGAAGATATTTACAATTGTACACTGAAAAATTTTGTTTATCTAAACCTATGCCTAACCCTATCCTACTCTAGTGTTTTATGTTACTTTGAGCCCTTATAAACGTTCATTGACAAACAATTAATACCCATATATAATGTGGCCAATATTTGTTTAGAAATATTTTTGAGTTGAATAGGGTTATTTCTTAACTCTTTGCTATGCAGGGTAATTTTGCATGCTAGGTAATTTTTCATGCTTTTGTTGTCGTCTGCTGACTTTTTTCAAAATAAACTTTTAAAAAAAAAAATCATTCAGGGACACTATCAGAGTGCCAAACAGTTTGAATCCCAATCAGGACCCTCATTCTTTCCGTCTTGATCTGGGTCCAAACTGTTTGCAAAGGATATCAGCAGACAACAAAAGTCCTGATTATGATAGTCACAAAGTATTTTTTTCCTTCTAGTTTTCCAGTTGGCTTCCGAACATGAGGAACGGATTTTTGCCGGTGAAAGTTAGACAAATCCGCAAGGGTCCTGATTTAGAATATGTTGAGGTGCTGGAGGAATCAAGACCAAAGTTGTTACTTGATAAACAGTGAGTTATCTAACCTTATCATAGTTCTAGACGAGAAACAACTTACAACAATTACTGTGTTATCTAACCCTATCATAGTTTTAGACAAGAAACAACTAACAACAATTACTGAGTTATCTAACCCTATCATAGTTTTAGACAAGAAACAACTTACAACAATTACTGTGTTATCTAACCCTATCATAGTTTTAGACAAGAAACAACTTACAACAATTACTGAGTTATCTAACCCTATCATAGTTTTAGACAAGAAACAACTTACAACAATTACTGTGTTATCTAACCCTATCATAGTTTTAGACAAGAAACAACTTACAACAATTACTGTGTTATCTAACCCTATTATAGTTTTAGACAAGAAACAACTTACAACAATTACTGAGTTATCTAACCTTACGATAGTTCTAGACAAGAAACAACTTACACCAATTACAGAGTTATCTAACCTTACCATGGCATTAGACAAGAAAGTACTTACAACAATTACTGAGTTATCTCACCTTACCATAGTTCTAGACAAGAAACAACTTTCACCAATTACTTAGTTATCTAACCTTACCATGGCATTAGACAAGAAAGAATTTAGAACAATTACTGAGTTATCTTACCTTATCATAGTTCTAGACAAGAAACAACTTACACCAATTACTTAGTTATCTAACCTTACCATAGCATTAGACAAGAAAGAATTTAGACTAATTACTGAGTTATCTAACCTTATCATAGTTCTAGACAAGAAACAACTTACAATTATAATTAGTACCACTACAATGTTATTTGAGACATGATCTTTTTAAAGCAAGGCTTAAGCTGAGCTTGCACATCATTTTAAATAGTCTTGCCAGACCTGGCCCCTAGGTCATAAAACTTTTCATGCTCAACTCAGCTGAGCATGAAATTTATCCTGCTCATACAATCGTTGGCATTTTAACATTTATTAGCATGATAAATACAACATCTGACAGACTTAAAGCAAGAAACTTTTTCATTTGTCAGTATTTTAGTTTTGATGAGCAGTTTAAATTCCGTGCTTAGTTGAGTTGAGTACGAAATAAGTTTTATAACCTCTGGGCCTGAGCTAGCACATCAAAATAGTTGTGAGAGCCTTCGCTACTTGCATACACAAAGTAACAGAAGATCAAGGCACAGACCATATCTTTATCCCCACTGGATATTGATAGACATTCACTTTTATATAGTGGGATTTTATGCATTTACAGTAAAGACATTTTCTCATGGGCTGTTTGCTCTTCTTATCCAATCAGGCCTCAAGATTTGAGTGCTTATGATTTATTGATTTAATTAAACAAGTTGGGGAAAAGAGATAAAATGGGAGGCTTGCCAAGCATTTTATCTCTTTTTCGTAACAAGTTTAAAAAATTCAATAATACAAGAGCATGAATGTTAGATTCTATTTATCATATGACATAAAAATTACCTTGAAATCTCATTTCTTGCGTAAAAAGGTGATTATTTTGTCATTATGTACGCAACGTTGTTATGGACATCATAACGTTTCCCCAAAATCTGTAAACCACTAGTGGTTTATCAGTTTTAGTGTATGGCCTTATTTCATCCCCAGACGCAACATGATATGATAAATCTTATTTATTTCTCACTCTAGATATATGTTGTGGATATTTTAAGTAACAGGCACCCAAAACAATTGAAAGACTGGGGCAAAAGAATAAATTTGCAATTTTATGCTTAAACTATTTTCTGTTCTGGATCCGAGCTTACACCTTAGCCCGTCAGTTCCAACTTTTGTTGTCTGATCCTCTCGTCTGCTGATGTTCTTATGAGGCCTATATCGCAAACAAAATGGACCCAGATCAGACTGCTCCTTAGGGAGCAGTCTGATCAGGGTTCTTATTGTTTTCTTCCATGAAAACTTTAATCTGAATTGCACTTGAAAATATGCAGCAGATGTAAAAGCAGACAACATTTTCTGGACAAAATATAGTGGTGGGATAATTGTTCATTTAATTTACATATTTTCATGGGTGAAAGTTTTCAGGATTATTCTTGAATTCAGGATTTTGGATTCAGGATTCAGGCTGACTTTACTACGGAGATTATAAAAGCTTCTTTTATTTATTTTTAGTCTGTATCAAGACAATTTACCATTGAATTTGAAATTGTAAATATTTATTGGCGTTACTGCAAGTTAGGATTTTGGAAGTTTGAGCTTTCACTCATGTATTTTGTATTTTCATTTCAGGCATCAAGACAAATATGAAGAACATCCATTAATTGATGTTTTCAACGTGTACCTGCAAATATTCCTCAGCCAGGCCTTAGAGCCGGGATTTCTTAGTGCAATTATTGAAGAAAAAGGTAACATCAGCTAGTCTTGATAGAGTTTCATTTCTAATGACATGACATTTGCAACAAAGTTAGCCTTTCTAACGAATTTAGTGAAGCTAGAGTTCTAAATTTTGGTCTGAGCCTCTATGGCATACTTGGGGTATGGGGGCAGAGACTGCTCATAGTCCACTGAACTCTTGCAATCGGAACTGACACGGCCAAATCCGAGGAATCAGACCTTGGACGTACATCGAGGATCTACTTTGATAACGTGACATTGACATTACAATACGTGACACTGACTTCACAGAAACCATGCCAACACAATAACAAGTGTGATTGCAGCAAAACAAACGGTTATAAATGAAGTTTATGTGTGTGTTTTTTCAATAAAATATCGCAAAAGCTTAATTTATATATATCAAATATACATTAAACTTTTCTGGTAATCAGAAAAATGGATTTAAATAGGGCTGAACCCACATGCTACAGAACTAATTTTCCTTGCGCCATCTCCGGCTAACAAAATGGACCTTTTTCGTACATATTACTACGCGTAATGTGCCTTACATACACCCAAGGCTTGAATCGATTCTCCAATTGTGACGGACTTTCCCGATTTTAAGGGAGGCTTTAGGGCAGATGGAGATTTAGATTTGCTAAAAGTTTAGTTCAGATAGCCAAGATGGCCACAAACAAAATGATGGAAATAGCCCAAGCCAACATAGATTTTTATATAGTTTCTTGGTGATTTCTTCGTATTTCAGGGTTCGCACAGACCAGGAAAACACTTGTAATTTGACCTTGGTCCTGTAAAACTCCTTGAATTAGAAAAAAGGGTCTTTTTTCTTGGAATTGTCCTGGAATTTTGTAAAATCACCCTTGAAAATATGAGTTTGTCCTTGAAAAATTTAAAATACAACTAGTTTTTTTGGATTTATGGGATGCACAAAAAAGTGGGTCAAAATCGCAAAAAACTGAGTGAAAATGGCTAGATACATGTCAAAGGGAGGTGCGACTCATATTCTATTCTTTTTAATTTGTGGGGTGGTCACGGTTTTTATCACTGGAATCAGAATCTCATAAAACGAGTACGTCTTTTCACCTCGACGTTTCCGGCTGAAAAAAGTGCATTTTTTTAGCGTTGTTTTAAACAAAATTGGGAATAAATTGGATCCTTGAAAAATGAAAAAAAAGTCCTGTATTAGTCCTGGAAAAGCCCTGGAATTCTGTTTTTCCATTTCCATACGAACCCTATATTCTGATTGGCTTGGAGATTCTTGTTTGTTTTTTTAAGGCATTTCAGAGTGCTTAACTGAAAACGATTTATATTATTTCTCAACGAAAACATATGTTGTTAATACTCAAAAGAACCGTCTCAGTGAGACGGATTTTTGAGCACCCAAAAGGATGTCATTAATTACGTTGGATTACGTGTGGCTTTATGGGGCTTGTAATGCTCCAATTTAAGAGGAAACAACAAAATTGCATTAGAATGTGTATAACCTTATTCAAAATTTTCATTTGGGGAGGTATATGGTCGGATATACGTTTGGAAATTACGGTTTACAGCTCCCCTCGCGCGTCACAGTAAAACTAATATATACCTCCCCAAATTAAAAATTTTGAATACAGTTATCTCCTAATGTTATGCTCAAATAATTTGCTTCACTGTACCTTTGATTTTATACATGGTTTTGTATTTTCAGAGCGGTTTTATCTTGATGCCTTGGAGAGGATAGATGGTGATATTGAGAGGCAACTCAAAGACATTGATTCCAAGGTCCAATGGAGAACTATGTTTCGGGTAAGTTGTGAACAGTAGTCTTGAGTTCTTATCATCATTATCAACCATTGGTGCATAGTATCAGTCCTTCAAAAATGCTCTCAGTGCATTATAGTAGAAATCCTCAATAAAACTTTTGCTGGGTAGAAAGAAAAAAAATAAAAGAAGGGTTATCATGTTTTAATGTTATATCATGGGAATTTGATTATAACTATTCTTAGGCATGCATATTTCCCTAGATTTAGGCAATCAAAATATATAAAAACATCTGGCATGGTCAAGCTCCAATAATTTATTGGCCAAATTATGAAATAAATCACGAAATAAATCACCAGTTGCATGACAGAGCCATAAACTGCAATGTTACTGACACAATGTGCGCCTGGTGCCATCACAAATAAAATAAAAGCAAATTTATAATGAAATGTCAACAGGTATATATTTTGTTTACCTCTTTAGCCATTTTAAGCCTACTCCAGTGGGGAGTTAAGCCTCCATCAGGTCGTTGTAGTAACCTCCGGTGCGTTTACACTTACCAGTGTATTTATGGGTTAAAGTAAAAAATATTTGAGCTGTGACATGAAATTTCCAACAATTTGGTATGTGCGACCAGCAAAGCCTCAGATCAGCATGCGCATACGCACAGTCTGGTCAGAGCCTTTGTTAGTCACTTGAGTATTCTATGACTGTTAAGCTACCGATTGAACACCGTTTGGAGTGGCTAATCTTAAAATGAGGCTGCACAGGCTCACCTGAGTACACATGTTAAAGTACCACATTGTTGGAAATCTCATGTCGCGGGTCATTTGATCTATTAGGTTAGGTGATGAACAATGTTAACGATAATTTCTCCTTGATTACAGGATGCGTTACGTTATCATCCTCATATACGAGAGTTGAACCGACCCAATCTGAAACAGTCCTGCCAGGCGTGTGAGTTCGCTAGTCAGCCAGCTATCAAATCAATACATCTCTTTGGAAATCCATACGACAGATTCACCCTCCAAGAAGTCCCTGCTCAACCGGGAGTCAAGCCATCATTGGTAAGCCACATGGGGAAAAGTTTTTAGGATTATTCCTCAATTGAATTTGAAAATGCTGTATTAGGCACATAATAATCTTATGATTTATTTTTTAGTTGATATAAAGACAAATGACCATTAAACTTAAAAAATGTTAAGATTATAGGCATGAGTTAAGTTTTAAGATTTGACTTTTCCTCGCGGTGCCACGGGGTTGTCTGCAGTTTGTGATTGTGGTATTTCCTGATCATACTCACTATTGTTAAAAAAGTCAGGATTTTGAAAATGTTGAACTTTAAGCCATGCAAGCAATCATTGACAGTCATCAAGATAAGGTGCATCCCTATGAGAGACCAAGATTCAATTAACATTCTTAGTTTAAAAATAATGAAAATTAATACACAGGGTTGTTGAACTAGCCAAATTTAACATGCTAATAGACAAATAAATGGCCCTAAATTGCCCCTAATGTACTTGTCAGAAGAAATTAACTTCTCCCAAAGAACAGAAAATGAACAAAGAACTAAGCTTATTCCTTACTGTGCTGTAACCAGGCCCTGAGGTTATAAAACTTTTTCCATGCTCAACTCAGCTGAGCACGAAATTTATCCTACTCATAAATGTTAAAATGCCAACAATTGTTGGCATTTTAACATTTTTAGCATGATAAATACAACATCTGAGAGACTTTAAGTAAGAAACTTCTTCATTTGTCCGTATTTTAGTTTTTATGAGCAGTTGAAATTTCGTGCTCAGCTGAGTTGAGCACGAAAAAAGTTTTATAACCTTGGGGGCCAGATTTAAACTCTTTTGAAAGTACATGTAATATAAAACAGAAATATACTCCATTGAAAGCAGTGTAGATCCTTACTGTTTCTGTACAACATGTGAATTTGTAATAATGAATTAAACCATGGGACTGGATTGCCTGATCATTTTACTATATATAGCATATTAATCTATTCAGCAAGTCAATGAATAAACCAATTTTCTCAATATGAATGTAATTATTGCCTTTATAAGTCTGAACAGCTTTATAAGAACAGAATAATATTACCGTTCTTTTTACTTGTCCCAGGATGTAAAAGCAGCTTTATCAGTTACCTCCCATATTAACTGCATTGTTGCATGTTGCCTGATAAATGTTTTCTTTCTCACGGCATGAGCCTTTATCAGGTCATGATGACATTGCACTTTTTAATGACGTCCCCAATGACACTGAATCAACGCAAAAATAAAAAATCGTCATAATCGCTAGTTTGAAGAGTGAAACAATGGGTAAGCTGATAAAAAGAATACCAGGTTCCTATCTTTTGATATCAAGTTTACCAGGCTCGGCTTTGAGAACGCATGTTGAATCACTCGGCAAGCCTTGTGATCTCACCAATCATTCTCAAAGCCTTGCCTGGTAAACTTGATATCAAAAGACACTCACCTAGCATTCTCTATGTAAAAAGAAGATGATGTTTTCAAGACAAAAACCATTGGCTGGATAATTGTTAACAGCAGGAATAATATGATTTGAGCAGCCACATGAGATTTCCAACAATGTGGCATTTTGACAAGTGTCGACTCAAACGAGCCTTTGCAGTCTTTTAAGCTTAGAAGCCTCAAATTATGTCCAGTCAGTGGCTTAACAGTCATAGAATATTCAAGCGACTAGCAAAGCCTCTGTTCAGACTGCGCGTATGGGCAGGCTGATCTGAGGCTTTGCTGGTCGCACATACCATATTGTTGGAAATCTCATGTCATGGCTTATTTTCTATCTTTCAGGAGTTCATGATAGGAAAAACTGCAACCAAGTTTGTTAAACCATATCACAGCTTATATCATTTTAAATACAACCTCTACAAACGCTGTGTCGCTAAGGTAAGTTAGTGTAACCAACTGCATAAGGTGTGTGAGATATAAAACCTTTTCATGCTCAACTCAACTGAGCATGAAATTTCAAGCTAAAATGCTGAAAAAAATATTTCTCAGATATTTTATTTATCATGCTCATAAATGTTAAAACATTAAAAATTGCTCGGTTGAGTTGAGCATTAAAATTTTTATAATCTCCGGGCACTGTGTTGTGTCCTTAAACAAGACATTTTATCCTGTGCTTAGTACTGGTTGAATCCAGGAAACATCTAGGAAATATCATGACATGTTTGAAAATCATAGATTGCCAAAAATTCTTGTAGACATCATACTTGATACAGTTTAAGCCACTGTGCATATAACATTTTGACACAGTGAAGGGTTGAATAGGCTTTGGTGGCTTTGACATTCCAAAGCTAAGCATAAGGATGATTTTTTAGCACCATTAACTGGTCATCACACACTGGTTTTGATTGGGAGGAGGGATCAAAACAGTTGACACACAGTTACATAGATTTTCACTTTTTCAGATGAAAAGATATACTCTGGGTTATTTACACAAACAGTCTCACTGATGTGGGGTTTTTTAACACTCAGAAATATCTTTTTCATAGCCAGCAGTTAAATAATTATAATTTTGACTTTAAAATAACCCTTTTGCTGCCATTCATGCCAATGGTTGTCTCCTTTCTTGTCTGTTGTTGTTTAGTAGCAACATGTTTATTGCAAACAATATGCACCTAGATCAGACTGCTCCTAAACTGATCGGAGGTCATACTGTTGCTGTCATGATAAGGGAAGTCTGGAGTGTATTCAAATACATGCAGCCAAGGTAAATATCTGACATGTTCATAACAAAATGTTGACTGGATAAGGGATAACCATCAGAGTTTGAGCTTTCAAGACTTTACTGTATTTTTCAGGTGAATATTACGAAAGACTCACCTATTGGGACTGCCACAGATGCTATATTGGACCATTGCTTACAAAATAGGGCTTGGGTTTTACAGGTAAATAGAATAGGCCTAGACATGAGAAACTTATCCACGTAGTCTGATCATTGTTGTTCACTCTCTAGGATGTTTAGTATCTAAACATGCTTCTTGCATAATTTCAATATTCTAGCTAGTTTCTGTAGCTGAGCAGACAGGTCTGAGCCTTTAAAACTGTTCACAAACCCCTGAAGGGAGGTTTTCTCATGATGAGGCTCAAATATGAGCCACACCAATCTGACGGTATCCTCTAGCATAGATGCCCAGCAAAAACTCTGGTCAGCCTGCTCATCAGTACACTCAGCCATTTATTTGCTGAGGTGATTAGGTCAGTTAGTTATCTAAAAATATGTCAGACTGGTGAGAACCTTGCTGCCCTAGTTGCTACAAAAATAATCCCACCACTAACATGAGCTTCTCCAGTACAACAAGCATCAGCAGCACATCTCTTTCCACCAAAGGTTCAGCCTCCTATAACACTGTGGTCCTATTATTTGCTTAACTCATAGAAGATCCAAGCGCCTGATCTGAGGTTTTGTTGGTTGCACATACCACACTAATTGAAATCTCATGCAACCATAATGTCAACAGACCTAGAAATTTCCATTCGCTAAAATGGGTCTAAATGTGTTTTGATCAAAACACACACCAGCGCAGTAAATTTACTTCTATAGATAACTAAAGGAAGCATTATTTTATGTGCAATCTCAGATATCTTGAGAAAATGTTTTCTGTGTAATGTGAGATATTTGAAGATTTAAAGAGAATGTCCTTGTAATTTTAGGTATCTATTGAAAGTATTATTTTCTTTGTAATTTCTGTCATCCTTTGAAAAATCTTACTTTCTTTGTAATTTTAAACATCTTCAGAACTCTTCATTTGGTTTGTAATTTTCAATATCCAAAGAATACATTATTTTCTTTGCGATTTCTTATATCCAAAGAAAATGTTATTTTTCTGTGTACAGTCAAACCTGTATTAAGCAAGCAGTCAAGGGATTATCCAAAATCGCTTGCTAAAGACAGGTGGCTGCTTAATAGGGGTTCAGCTAAGATGGCCATATGATTGAGGACTCGAAAGAATATTGGCTTAGAGCTGACGATACCCATATAATAATGAGTGAAAAGTATAAAGAATAAGGTCTACACTGCTGCAGTTATTGCATTTCTTCATAAAATATATAAATGGAAAAAAAACACAACATGACAAAATATGAAATAAACAAAATCATGTCCATTCAGTCTAAAGATCCCCATGTATGTCAAAAGAGCAGAGAAAGCACTGCTAATCACATTTTTTCTAGAAGCTAAAACTTGACTTTTGATAAGCAAATGCATGTTTAACGGCCATCGTACTACTGAGCATGAAGAGAATGTTGTTAGAATTGTAATTTTATTAGGTGAAAAAGAATCGGAAAATGGTTCAAATTTTGTTACTCAAAAATAATTTATTTTTTTCTCAAAAGCTATTGCTTGTTGACTTTTAGCAAAGTTTGCATCTTTGTGTAGTTAGTATATGCCTCCGGCAAAGAGTATTACTTTGCATTTAGATTTTCACACATTTACCGTTAAACATCTGTCACGGTATGGATGAATGAACTTTGACAGCGGCAAAAAGCTTTGATGTCGACAATTTTATCAGCTGACTGGCTTTACGACTGGTTACCCGCTTGCAATAATGGTTACCCGCTTAAAAAAAATCAACAAGTGGCGTATTCAGGTTTTCGATTACTGTCGACGTCATTTCTAATCCATATGTGCTGGTTTCCTGAACCATGTCTGTGTTTGATTAGCGTAAACACTTGAACTTAGTTGATTTCGGCCCCGTTGTAGTTCGACTGCACCACAAACTGCCAATTAGTTAGGCCCATTAAGCCTGACATAGGGTAGCGGCCGTTGAAGAATTAATCTGGGAGACACCACTGCTGGGGAGTTTAATTGCACCAAGCAAATGACCAGTGCGAAAAAGTTTATCGATGAAATTTAATCGAAACTGGCAGCATCAACGCATAGAAATTGGCCGTTTAAAGACACAATTTCAGTGTTTGGGGACGAATTTCTCCGACGGCTGGCTGGGTTGGACAGGTGCATCCTTAATAAAGGTGCATTTGCATTCAAAATCATTTGGGGGGCTCTAAAATGGCCGCTTAAGGGAGGGTCACGCTTAATACAGGTGGCCGCAACAGCAGGTTTGACTGTAATTTCTAATAGCTTAAACAATATTTATTTAAGTTTATATCTCTTAATAGCCTGTTATTATAAATCTGTGTGGTATCACAGATTTAAAGATTTAAATAAAATGTGATCTTCTTTGTAATTTAATATATTTTAACTAAAGTATTATGGGACTTATGGTGGCTCAGTGGTAGAGTGCTTGACTTGAGACCGAGGGTTTGCGGGCTCAAGCCTCACCGGTGTCACTAACCGGACCATAGCTGTTGACTTGGGACGTAAAGCAACAAAACAAACAAACAAAACTGGTGTCACTACAATGTACTCTTGACCAAGACACATTAATCCTTGGTTCTACCTAGGTAGACTTCCTGACAAAGTATTATGTTATGTGTACTTTTAGATATTTGAAGATTTAAAGAAAATGTTGGAGAAAGGATGATGTTGTACAGATAGTATTTTATAGTGTAACATTTCCTGCTCAAACCAGATAGTGCTAGCCAAAGACAAGCTATATACGGCAGAGGTGTGAATGTTCTTAGCCTTAGGGATAATAGTTTTTCAAACCAAAAGAAGAAAAATGGTGTTTTATGAAAGAAGACAAGCTATATACAGTGTAGATGTGAATGTTCTTAGCCTTGGGGATAATAGATTTTCAAACAAAAAGAAGAAAAATGGTGTTTTATGAAAAAGAAGAAAATTGTGGGGTTTTTTATAAGAAAAGAGAGAAAAAAATGTTTTTATTTTTCCATGAAAACATACATTGTGGGTGCACATTGGAAATTTCTCGATGAGATGCTTTCAATAAAAACCCACAAAGTAAATTTTTTATAGAGAAGTAAAGTTAAAGAAGCTATATACAGCAGAGATGTGAACGTTCTTAGCCTTAGAGACAATAGTTTTTCAACAAAAGTAAAAAAAGATTTTTTATATAAAAAAGAAAAGAACTATTTTCCATGTAAACATATATTGTGGTTGCTCATTGGAAATTTCTCATTGGGGCGCTTTCAATGAGCACGGAACCCACAAAGTTTATTTTATAGAGAAGTAAGATTACTGTGACCATTGATTTGGTGAAACAACATTACATCTGTAAGTATGGTTCTTGTGATAGAAGGCAATATGGAGCAAACCATAATAGTTAGAATAGTAGATGTTGCTGAAAAGTGCAGAATGAGACAGTCTTGACTCTCATTGTGCGCAGTCTCTTCTGCATTGGGGGTGACCTTGCAAGAGGATTTTCTTAAAGCAACTAACCCTAAAGTGCAACCTGGTATTTGCAGCAGACGACAATTTCAAAATTTTGTTGCTATTTTTAGTAACATAATAAGGCTTGACACTCACTCTTGTTGAGCCCCCAGCTACCGTTGACGTCCTCAGGTTAAAATGGCTTGACACATATCTCAGTCAGCCATGCAGATTATGGTTTTCTGCCAGCAGACAATTCATATGAAATGTGTTATGTCATGGTTCATATTTTTGGCCTGAAAATGTTGCCTGTTTATTATGTCTGTTGCATATATATTCTATTGCACTCCAGACTTCTTTTTCATTGGATTCAAACTCTAAAGAACCGTAATGAGTCTGCTCCAAAGGGATACATATTGCTTGCAATAGTAAATTTCATACGGAGTTTTCCCAACAGGTTCCAATTAGCTCCGAGCACTTTCTGAATAGAAATAATCTGACCAATCACAAAATCTCCGTACACGGAGACCTATATTTAGATAAACAAAGGACACGAGCCGATGATTTAGCTGACAAAAATCATATTTAATGGCTGAAAAGGGTTGAGTTTGGATATGGTCTTTGAGGTTTGTTGTATTTATTTTATTATTAGATTATAATGTTGTATTGGCAGATGTCAGAGCCCATAACCATGCTAACTTACATCTTAAATTAATAGATGCTCTAGAAATGATAATTTTACACAACTGTGCCAACTAGTGTAATTTGCTGATAATTTTTGCAAACAGTTTGGACCCAGATGAGGCCCAACAAAATGTTGGGCCTGATCTGGATCCAAACTGTTTGACATTGATGGTATTCCTGAAAGAATTTTTTGAAAAAGTTGATTTTGAAAAAAATCAGCAGGCAACAAAAAGCATGCAAAATTAACTAGTAGGCAAAGCGTTAATGTTTAAATTGGATGGAGTATATAGTTATTTTTTACCTATTTTCACTCAGAATGATCAACGCTCCACAGAGCTTTGGTCATTCCAATTGTAATATGGATAATATGCAGCTCATGGGAAACAAATCATTGGATGCTATTTATAGTGTATATTGATGCTATATATAGTAACACGGTTACTGTATATAGTGTAAATGGATACTATTTATAGATATTTTGATACTATAAATAGTGTATATAAATCAGTTAGTGAACTGACCATCATTCATGTCTCTGGGACAATACATTCTTACTCATCATGTTCAGGCAAGAGCCTTGTGTGTTTTTGTTACTAATTGTGTACTGATTGTGTACTAACATAAATTCCTGGATACCAAATTTTCATAGATAAAGTTTCATTGTTTCTGTAATTTCATTAAGCATTCTCTATAGATCATTTACAGGAGACATTTTCATATATGTGAGAATTGACCTACTAGAATTAACAATCATTTTGATCATAGCATATAGATCATAAAAACAGGGCCATCATTTTACATGTATATAATGTTGATTCTCATGGGGAGTTAGAAATCACGAGTAACCATAAATTCAATGCATTTGTTAAGGACTAGTCACCAGGCCCCCAGGTAAGAGTGCATAATTAAAAATTATCCTTCTTATTTCTCAAACAAAACATATGCAGGTGCTCAAAAGAACCGTCTCAATGAGACGGTTCTTTTGAGCACCCAAAACATATGTTTGTATTGCTGGATAAGAAAATAATTACAAATTTTCGCTCAAAATTTTTGCTTATCTGGACCTCTGCTTCTCATAACTCTTTACCCGCTAGTGGCATTTTTTGTCTTCTGCTGATAGATCACTTTTGCCAACAGATTGCACTTGGAGCAGGCCCATCATTTTGCTGGGCCTGATCTGGCTCCAAAGTGTCTGGCACTTTGATGGTTTTCTTGAAGAAATTTATTTTTCAAGTCATTTTTTTTTAATTAAAAATCCTCAGATAAAAAAAAGCATGCAAATTACCCAACATTTCTCTTTTAAACAGTAGCTGTCACATTGAAAGATCCTTTGTGTCAAGGTCGTCGCCGGTCCGGCAGGACGGCGAGCATCGGACCACTTTTTTGGACAAGTAGACCGTAGGCCATAGACCGACCTAGCCAAGGTGTGAAAACATTGAAAAAACATGCAATTATTATAATGACAGTTATCATACTTATGGGCCGTGTGGAGAGAAAATCTGACGTAGTTGCATGTGAAGATTAAAGGCGCAGACCAGCCTACACATCCGCGCAGTCTGATCAGTGCCTTTGTTGTTCGCCCTCTTGAAAGTATAATTGATAAACTTGCTACACGCAAAATTTCAGCTTTCTAGCTACATGTACTCTCTGTAACTGAGCAGGTTGGTTTGAGTCTTGCATGGTTGTAAACCCCGTAGACAGGTCTTCTCGCATTGAGGCCCAGATAATTTCTATGCGCCAGTTTCATTTCCCTCAAATTGACATTTTTTTTCTTCTAAATAACATGTCGAGCGACTAAGTATGTTTAAACGTTATGAGCATGGTGGGCATATGTTGTTACAATTCATTCCGTTACGGTTATACAAGTTCTGCCTGTTCCAATTCACCCGAAGACTTTTCGGTTTCCCCAACGTTCATTCGACTTTAAGAAGCATGAACAGAGAAGGGTTTAGCTGTCGTAGTTCGACAGTAGGCCAAAGATCTCTAGTTATGCCTATCGACAAGGAAACTCATCAAGGAAAGTTGTGCAGCAAAAATCTAGATGAAGCCTTCTGCATCCTTAAAGTAACGGGTGTACTAATTGAAAAGACGCTTATGTATATCTTTTCGAAAATACAACTCTTTGAAGTACAACCATGCGCGGATCCAGAAAGTTATGTCAGTATCTGGCTGGCCGATAATGGCCCAACATGATATGCGGGCTTGGTAGCTTTGTGATTTTTCTGGAGATCTGGACCAGTATTGCTTAGAAACCCTATTTTTGTGATTTTTCAGGGGGGGGGGGGTTCAGACCCCCCCTTCTGGATCCGCCCACGACAACCAAGGATCAGTGCTAAAAGTACTTTGCCAAAACATGCGGGAACATAGGTGACATAATGTCTAAGAAATATGCTGAAGAAAAAAGTAAAAAAAATCGTGACTATCTGAAAATGATTTTGTTTAGCATTCGGTTTTCTCACTCGCCAAGAAATGTCTTTTCTAGCACAAAATCGTGACTAAAATCTGGTCCCAAACGCATAAAAAACATTAAAAACGCACATAGAAGCACTAAAAATTCAAAAAAATTTCGGGGTTGACCCCTAAACCCCCTTACCAGGGGGGAGTCCCCCTTTCGTGCACTCCCCCCTCTCGTGCCGTCGGCACTCGATGATTTCCTCCGCCGGACCACTTTTAAATACGCGGCGGCTGCCCTGTATGTTGTCTGTCATACAGCATGGCAGATAAAATGAGCATGATAGAGCAATACCTGCCACACAGACCAGTCTGCACATAGATGCAGCCTTATCAACATTTGTGCTATTTATTATGCCTTCGTAAAATTGGGTACATAAGAAAATAGTTTTTTCAGCATGTGCTGACAGTGAAGGACCAGGTCAGCCTGCAAACCCGGATCCAGAAAGTTTTTCAGAGGGGATCCAACTTTTTTTACGTCTTTTGTTTGTTTGTTTTTTTAGTTGACCAGGAGAGAGGATTCAAATACCGCTATAAATGGGCCATCATCGGCCCGCCAGCGAAACACCATTTAAAGTGCGTTTCGCTGGTGGGCAGATGATGGCCCAACATTAAATGCTGGCTTGATAGCTTTGTGATTTTTTTTCAGGGGATCCAGACCAGTATGGCAAGGAAACCCTATATTTTTGTGATTTTTCAGGGGGGTGGGTCCGGACCCCCTGTCCCCCCCTCTGGATCCGCCCATGAGCCGGTGCCTTCACTGTACATCAGTAGGAGGTAGACTATGCAGCACTGCAGGGTTGTATACATATGATGCGGCATTCATTTTACTTCTGTAGTCCGAATTCACAAGAATAGTCGCAAATTCAAAAGAAAATTACAGGATTTTCTGTAGTATTAAAGCTGTGGTTGTTACATCTAAAATTTCAATTCTTTAACTAATTTCTGTAGCTTAGCAGACTGGTTTGAATCTTACTCACTTAAATGCACAAGACATGTCTTCTTTGGGTATTGTTTATGCAAAGTTATACATTTTCTATGTATTCTGTGCAGATTATATTTCAACGTGATACTGAAAGAGTTTGAGATAAGTTTGTATAGCACTTTCTCAGCTAGTTTTACACCAAGCGTATAATCAATAGTAGCTATGGTAGCTATTTGAAGGTCTTTTCTGGTTGGCGGAATCAAATCCACCTTGGCATCATATTTATGTGCTTTTTACATGATCAAAATTGTTTGGCCATAATTGGTAAATATTTGAACATTCAGACATCTGCCTAAAGCCGAAGTCATTAATCTTACTAAATATGGTTAATCTAATAAGACAGTTACTATAGATTAGTATGTAAGGTCAATGTTGACCTTTGACCTTTCAGCCAAGGTTTCTCATGTTGGGCTGCCATCAGTATATTATGCCAATATTAGATGGGCCTTGATGCAAGAAAACTCTTCAAGAATTGCTAACAACAAAGGTGCAGACCAGCCAGCACATCCGTGCAATCTGATCAGTGTGTTTATTATTCGCTTATTAAAAAGTACAATGTCTAAGCTTCTTTATGCAAAATTTTAATATTCTAGTTGGTCTATTAAGCTCATCAGGCTGGTTTGAGTATTAACTGGTCGGAAACATCGAAAACAGGCTTTTCACATTGAGGCCCAGATATTTTACTTCTGATAATTTTCTATTGATTCTTTATATTTCATATGTATTTTTTCTTTTTAATTTATGATTTCACTGTAATTCCTCCTTGATGTTATAGTACAGCTAGTCTGTCAATCGACAACCTAGAATTATACACAAGCCAATGTAGTGCATGAGATTTTGGTACTTATCTCATATTAGAGCAGTGAAAGCTCTGGTAAGTCTGCACATATGTGCAGACTCACCTGAGCTTTCACTGCTGGTATACATGGAGAAAGGATGTCTATGAAGCCTGAGATCAAAATTTATCAGTCACCCCTAATATTAACTGAATTGATTCAGCATAACCTAATAAACGTTTCCTATCTCACGGCATGTTACCTTTATCAGGTCATGATGACGTTGCACTTTTTGAATGACGTCGCTAATGACGCTGAATCAACACAAAAATAAAAAATTACGTCACAATCGCTAGTTTGAAGAGTGTTCAACAATGGGTAAACTGATAAATAGAATACCAGGTTCGCGTCTTTTGATATCAAGTTTACCAGGCTCCTCTTTGAGAACGCATGTTGAATCGCTCGGCAAGCCTCACGATGTCAACATGTGTTCTCAAAGCCTTGCCTGGTAAACTTGATATCAAAAGACACTCACCTAGTATTCTCTATTTAGACCTCTAGCTTCACTGGATATGTCAACAACTTAGGCATATATGAAAGGTAAACATGGCATCAAAAGCGTTAAGCACCTACTATATTTTTGCTGAAACAATTTTTAAACTACCTTGAAGAGATTTTATTTAACATCGAAAATCTTTTTTTCTTTAACTCTGTATTGATATCTAAATGAAAATAAAACATACATGTGACATTCGGATTTTGTTACAAAATCATACTTATCAAAACTTCTTGAAATCGTCCTGAAATCTTCAGGAACTAACCCCCAACATCTTAAAATAAATTTTGTGCCATTTTCACTCAAATTTTCAACATTTATTCATGTACACAATGTTGCAATGAAAATAAGTTGACCCCCATGTGCATTTTGTTGAACTCACGATCACATAATTTGGCAAATAGCATGATCGTTTCACTATCTTATCCCTATATGATGCATATATATTTATTTATAAGGTTTATGTACATCACATAGCCTTCCTCTGAAAAAATTTAGCTTAGAAGTTTGAGGCGCTTATTTTTTGAAGCTGTGTATATTTGTGCATATGCGATAAGTGCCGAAAACTTGTGTGCTGGCTCATACAGAGAGTAGTTAAATTAGTGAAATTTTGGGTGCACTGTACAGGATGTCTCTAAGGGTTCATTATTGATATGCTAGGCAGCTGATTCATTTCTGGATATTTTTGGTACAAATCACATATGCATAGGCTCTATTCTCTGAATCAAGCGTTCCCCAAATTTATTTCAAATAACTGAGCATTTCAAAAAATCGGATTTCGAATTTTCCACCTTTTACTTTATTATCAGAAATATGGTTCAACTTTTATGGACAAACATAAGGTTTGGGGCGCAGTTTTTCACAAATATGGGAAGCGGTAAATTAATGTTTTTATTTAAGGCTATGGCTCACATGAAGATTTACATGCTTACATGTCTTGGATATGATTTTACGTAGTGAGGAGTGCATTGGCTCAGCGATAGAGTGTTAGACTTGGGGTCGAAAGATTGCTAGTTTGAGACTCACCGGAGGCACTGTATTGTGTCCATAGGCAATACACTTAACCCTTTGTATTCAGGAAACCCCTAAACGAGTACTTTTGCAAACAGTGAAGACCCAGATGAAATGCAGCATTATAATGCATTTCATCAGGGTCTACACTCTTTGTAAAGGTAAAAAGATCTTCAGACAAAAGAATGCAATATTGTTTGAAATTTATAACCTGACACCCATAGATATGTACAAAGGACTATCCCAAGTTTATTATATCGAACCAGAAGGAAGAATCCATTAGTATATAAAGGGTTAATCCTCTGCTTAGTACTGGTTTATATCCGTCCAGGAAGACAAGAAATTGTCCAGATATTACTGAAAAATTGTTCACTGGGGCATAAAGCACAACACAAACAAAATCATTTCAAGTGGTGTTTATTCTTTATGCATGTATAGAAGTGAGTTGCTATAAGTTTAGAGATTGTTTTGTGTTAAATAGGTGGGGATACTTTTATTTTAACTGTAAAATATGTTTTTATATAGATATATATATATAGATTTTGTTACCTATCTTTGTTAATTTATCTATTGCTTATTGTACATAGGGACTTTGTTAGTATTGTTTGGGGGAACTTGAGTTGTCATAGGAATTATGTAGACCCAGATTGCCTTGCAGGAGTGACCTTGCTGAGTTCCAGAGTATTTAAAACCACCAAAATTTGACGGCAGATGATTTTTTCAAATTTAGAATGTAAATGTGTTTGAATTATGATGTATTTCTGTCCCTGAAGATTGTTTTAATCTTGGCAAACAGTGCAGACCCTGATGAAATGTAGCAGTATGCTGCATTTCATCTGGGTCTTCACTATTTGCGTTTGCAAAAGTGCTCTTTTAGGGGCTTCTAGAATATACAACGGGTTAACTAACCAATCATGGCTTGATAGATGATTCACATGAGGAGCGCAGTGGCTGAGTGGTAGAGTGCTTGACTCGAGATTGAGAGGATGCGGGTTCGAGCCTCACCAGAGGCACTGCATTGTGTCCTTGAGCTAGAGGCTTAGTACTGGTTCAACCAAGAAAAAAAACATCCGGACATGACTGAAAAATTGTAGAATCAAGAATCTGTCATCTGCTGCACTTATAGGGATTAATTAAGCACCTAATTGTTTAGCATCACAAGCCTCTTGATAAGAGCATGTGATTGAAAATCATTTTTCTTGTTTCGCAACCAAAACATATGTTGTGTGTACTCATAGGAATCGTCTCAATGAGTTCTGATGGAATAAGTACTGTTGCTTAATTTTTTATATATATTTTATCCTAATTTTTGGTAATACAAACAGCAAGGACTCTAATTAACCTGTTATGGTGATCTGGGATTAACCGGTTACTGCTTAGATATACGTCTTCTGTTTTTTTACCGATCATACATGCTTATTTAAACAGTGGTAGATTTTTTCAGTTTTGTGTCATCACATTTTAGAGCCCTCTTGTGTATCCTCAGAAAAGACAGATCAGCCTGTGCAGATACTCCGTGATTAACCAAGTACCGCATACTGTATCTGATCTAAAAAGCTCACTGTGAGCACATCATCAAAATTCTATACCCTCGGCTGGCTTGAGGCCAGTTGATCAGTAAATACATTTCCATCAACACAATGAATATATGTTTAAGAAATAGATTCACGATTGCAGTGATTTGTTGCTTAATATATCACTAGCTGGAAGTCAGTCGTTAAAGTGAATAAATCACGAAGCGCGAGTGATTTATCCACTTATGACTGACCGACAGACAGTGATATATTAAGCAACAAATCACTGCCTGTGTGATTTATTTTGATTCTAACGCACAAAAAATATGAACGAATCCTTTATAGTCTATAACGATTCCGCCATCTTGAACAGACTGTCAGAATTTCCCGCAACTCGTTAGACTGAAGCGCGTAATTTTATGTACATTTTGAACGTACAATAGTTGTAAAAACTACGTTATATTGTCTATTGTCAATGCTACAATGCCGTATGTGATAGATAACGTCATGAAAATCAAACGGGCGACCGAATGACGTCACGTCGGTCCTTGCCCAGTCCGTACAGTGATTTATCAACCATCACTGAGTTTAATCATTGGCTATATAGCCGAAGTGTGTTAGAATAATATTTAAGTCACTTAATTGACTGAAATGTTAGATGTTTAACCCATAGCCTGTTGATAGTTTTTGTCCTGAAAATGCTTTTTAAGTCAGCTGCATATTTTCAGATGCACTTCAGACATTTTTTGATCAAAGAAGCAAACACTATGCACCCTGATTAGACTGCTCCCTTATTATTGTTTGCAATATAGACTTGCAAAGTGTATTAGCAGAATATAGAGCAAAAGAAAATTTTCGAGAATAGCAAGAAAAGGGTTAAACCCATACAAGTAGTCGGTGTGTGCTTATTAAGTTGAATGCAGTATCAGTCACTTTGTTTTACCAGCAAACACTGTGCTAGTTTTCTTATTGTATTGTAAAAACATATGTTGTCGGTAGTCATTTGAATCGTCCGAGGAGAACGGTACAACAACTTATCTTTTCACATTTTAATAAGAAAAAATATTTCTGTTTGTTGACTAGTGCAGCTTTAATCTGATTTAATTTTCCTAAGGTCATAAATCTTTTTTTCATACTCAACTAAAACAAAGCATGAAATTGGCCATGCTCATAAATGTTAAAATGCCAACAATTGTTGACATTTTAACATTCATTAGCATGATAAATTCAACATATGGGAGTTTGAAAGCAAGAGATGTTTTTTTCACCATTTTTGTTTTCATGAGCAGTTGAAATTACATGCTCAGTTAAGTTGAGCATGAAAAAGCTCAATAACCTCAGGGCCATGTTGGATAAATGGGTAGGCTGATCTTGGGACACTTTTTATCATGCTGTAGGGGGCTCATTGGTGTGAGATAGCTCAGTGTTGTAGATTTTTCACAATATCCAGGATTTGAAATTCATGATAACTTGAATTTAGAGAAATTGATTTTGATAATTGTTGACTTTTAGATGTTGCTTTAAATGATGAGCTGTAAGTGAGAAAAGGCTTTTTGCTCACAAACTTTTGTTCTACTGAATTTTGCTAGGGTACCTTTAAAATGTGTTTTGTTTTTTAAATGTTTAAGCAATTCCAAACTGTAAGCATATGAACTCTTTCCCTACTAAGGGCGAGATTTGTTGCCAGGGGACCACCATTGCAAAATGTCTAGCCTCAGATCAGGCTGTAGCAGGCCTCCAGATAAGAGTGTGTGATTGAAAATTATTTTTTCTTATTTCTCAACCAAAATATATAATGTGGACACTCAAACGAACCATCGCAATTAGATGGCTCTTTTGAGCACTCAAAAGTACCATCACAATGAGACGGTTCTTTTGAGCACTCAGCATACATGATAGACAAATAAAAAAACACAAATTTATGCACAAATTTACACTAAGAAGATCTATGCAGGGATGACAAAACTGGGGCTTATCTGGATCCCAACTGCTTTACACTCTGTTGATTGGTTTGAATGTAATCTTTGAAAAAAAAAAATCCAGATGACAAATAACATGCCAAATTCCACATCATGCAATTTTTAAAATCCTATGTTTGCAATGAAAGCACTGGGAACAGCCAGTTAAAGTACCTATATTTTTGCAACTTTAGCTTGCAAAGTTTACATTTTCTAACAGGAGATGGCAGTGCAGGCAACCTCACCTGCCTATGGTGTCACTGGCTTCATTATACAGTAAAACCTGTCTAAAACGGCCACTCAAAAATAGACAAAAGAAAGATCTTAATGACAAATGGTAGCTTGATGAAGGTCAAAAGTATTGCAGAAAGCTGCAAGGGGAGCATTCTGCAATACTTTGACCTGCATTAAGCGATAATTGGTCTTGAAAACGAATTTTCGGTCTTTTTGAGAGTGGCCGTTTTACACAGGTTTTACTGTACAGTGCATTCCCTTTATAATGCTATGTTTGGAACCCTGAGTTAAAAAGGCACAATTCTATAAAGGAACTATAGGAAAATGTTCATTTTCCTATAATTCCTTTAGTTAAATAACATGGTAGCCACAACATGACCATGTTATATCAAATTTCATGTTATAACAAGGTGTGTAATAAATGGACTGCAAGGCCTGTCTTAAGCGGCTACTCAAAAAGAAGACCAAAAATTGGTTTCTCGACCGGTTAGATTATCGCTTAATAAAGGTCAAAAGTATTGCAAAATGCTCTCTTGGAGCATTTTTCAATACTTTTGACCTGCATTTAGCTACCATCTGTCATTGAGATCTTTATTTTATATAATTTTAAGTGGCTGCTTAAGACTGGTTTTACTGTATTTTCTTGAAGTAATGGATTTTACATTTATCCTTAGGAGACCAAAATAAGCTTAGACAGCCATTGATTCATTCAATGCATTATTTTACTTTGAAAAATGGCTTGACGATTGTTTGAGTTCGATGAGAATTTCACGGCATATGCCCAAGATTTCACTGGACAATTGTTTGTGTTATATAAAGCTTGCTTACATTTTCGGAAAATTCAACTTGACAATTGTTTACGAATTAGTTTTAAAAAACAGCTATGCTTAAAAAACAGCTATTTTTTGGTGGGCTATTTCCCTAATGGAAAAAAAGATGATCAGGATGATTAAGTCTTGCATCATTAGCTCACCTGGGCCGAAGGCTTATTGGTGAGCTAATAGTATACCAGTGACTCTGTCGTCCGTCCGTCCGTCATCCGTCAACATTTTCAAACATCTTCTCCTCTGAAACTTCCCGGCCAATTGAACTCATATTTCATATGAAGACTCCTTAGGAAGGGGGAACGAAAGTTTGTTCAAATGGTCTTGGTCACATGACAAAGATGGCCGCCATGCCCATATATGGTAAAAACCATTCAAAAATCTTCTTCTCCAGAACCAGAAGGCCAATGACCTTGGGACTTAGTATGTAGCTTTGGGGTTGTGGGGCAAACCAAGTTTGTTCAAATGATGTTCCTAGGTTGACCTTGACCTACTTAATGTCAAGGCAAATTTGCTTCCAAATGCATATATTTAAATGGGAAAATTTCTGAAAAATTGATTTTTTTGGAAACTGTGGAGGCTTATATTCATTATTCTCACTTGATATGTTTAACCTAATGAGACAATGGCTATAAATAAGTTCAAAAGGTCAAGGTTGACCTTTGACCTTTCAGCTTAGGTCGCTCATATTGGAGTCCCATCAATATATTAAAACATAGTTTTCTCACAAACCATTGGCCCAATTGAACTCAAATTTCATGTGAAGACTCCTTATGATAAGTTGGCCAAAATTTATGCAAAATATTTTGGTCACATGACCAAGATGACCGCCACGCCTATATATGGTAAAAACCATTTAAAAATCTTCTTCTCCAGAACCAGAAGGCTGATGACCTTGGGACTTGGTATGTAGCATTGGGGATGTAGGGCCTACCAAGTTTGTTCAAATGATGAACCTAAGTTGACCTTGACCTACTTAACATCAAGGTCAAATTTGCTTCCTTATGCATTTAAATGGGATTTTTTTTTTAAATTTCATTTTTTGAAAACTCACTTGATATGTTTAACCAAATGAGACAATGGCTATAAATAAGTTTCAAAGGTCAAGGTTGACCTTTAACTTTTCAGCCAAGGTCGCTCATATTGGAGTCCCATCAACACATTAAAACATAGTTTCCTCAGAAACCACTAGGCCATTTGAAATCAAATTTCATATGAAGACTCCTTATGATAGGTTAGCCAAAATCTATACCAATTGTACTAGTCACATGACCAAAAAGGCCACCACGCCCATATATGGTAAAACCCTTTAAATATCTTCTTCTCTGGAACCAAAAGGCCAATGGCCTTGGGACTTGATATGTAGCATTGGGGATGTGGGCCCTACAAGATTTGCACAAATGATGAATCTAGGTTGATCTTGACCTACTTTATGGCAAGGTCAAATTTGATTCCTAATGCATTTATTTGGGAAAAATCTTAAAATGTTAATTTTTTATAATTGTTGAGGCCGGAATCATAATACTTGCAGGAAATTTTTAAACCTTATGAGACAAGGGTTTATATAAGTACCAAATGTCAAGCTGACCTGTGACCTTTTATCCAAGGCCACTCATTTGGACTGTCGCATACCTATCTAAACATCTTTTCCTCAGAAATCATTGGGCTGTTTGATTGAGTACTCATTTGATTGTTTTAGGTCACTTGACTAAAATGGTCGCAACCCCCATAAACCAAAATATGTTTCATTATAAGCTGTAGTTGACCTTGAACTATCTTAACATTATTAAGGAGATCAGATGAGCGCTTCATGACCGTCAGGTCCTCTAGTTTTCACTGCTGATAGATGAAAACTTTGTGATCATGTTTGACCGTAACTGGTTTACGTATAGCAGGCTGTGACATTGACAATATTTTTGAGCTAGTTGCCTTTGTTTTTACACTTTTCTATGAGGTTACTATTTCTATATTTAACCCTTTGTATTCTGATGGATTCTCCCATACAGATAAATGCAATAACCATGGTTTTGTACATCATATATTTCAAGGGGATGAAGGTTTGAATTTCCAGATTATGATGTATTTTGTCCCTGACAATTGTTTTGACCTTGGTAAAGAATGTAGACCCTGATGATGAAATGCCACATCTTGCTGCATTTCATCTGGGTCTTCACTGTTTGCCAAAGAGTCTGTTTAGGGGTTTCTAGCATACAAAAGGTGAAGTTAAGATGCATTTATTTGCTTCCAATGAATTATGAAAATATTACACACTGATTATGGGACCTTGACCCTGTTTATCAAGATTAAAATTGACACGTTGATCCTGTGACTTTACCCGAATGGTGTACTTGTGGTTTACTTGTTATACGATAGGTTTTTAGATGTTAGTATTTATTGGGGAATTGTGGATATTCAACTAAAGTATTTGTGTTTGACCTATTTCTGTATCAGGACCTATAGAGCACTCCGTAGTGAGTCTGATTGCTGATCCAGAGGTCATGAGTTCCATCCCAGCCTGGCCTCATACTTTTGTGGAGATTGATCTTGAAATAATTTCTACAGTAATTCCTTTCTGCTGCTGATTCAAGAAGGATTGCAAAAGTATGTGCAAGAAGTACTGGTTAACGGCTTAGTCCAAGCTTGCCCAGGAAAAGTGTGATGAGGTGAACTGACCGTCTCAAGATGACCATTGCTGTTAACTTGGACAGCACAACCACAAACCAAACCAAGCTCTGCAAAACATTTTATATTGCTCCTTGGAAAAATATATTGCCAAACAATTAGACCAGAATTTTTTTTATTAGTTGATTTATGAACCCTCCTATTGTAATTTTCCAGAAAGTAGAAAAAATTATTATTTCTAGAATTATTTTTTTAATTTTATTCGCCGACTCTAAATATTATTTGATTTGTTGAAAAAATAAATATATTTTTGAGGTTCTGTTTGTGTATTTTTGAGAGTGACACTGTTAAAAGTGATTGTGCTATGCAGTATTTAAAGATTTAATACAGACTGTTGGTTTCTTATACTTGTTTAACTGTTTGTTCTGGAGATATAAAATTGAAAAACAAAAGCTCTGGAAATGAAAAAAACTCTGAAAATGACCAGTCAGCTGGTCATTTTCAGAGCTTTTTTCCCGCTTCCCCCCCCCCCCCCCCCCCAATCTGAAAAAATGCACGTAAATCAACTAATAAAAAAAAATGGCCTAATGTTAGCCCTCTTCCCACCAGTGACAGCAAATATTGTGTACTTTGTCATCTGTCTGTGCACTTTCTATATTGCAATCAATATGTACCCAGATCAGACTGCTTCCTTAGGAACAGTCTGATCAGGTTTTCATTAATTTTGCTTTCATGACAAAACTATCCTGGTGTTTATTTTAAATATTGGAGGTAGAAAGGATAAGCAGAAAACTTTTTCAAGACTAAAATAAGTTAAAAGGCCAAGTTTTTCCAAAAGAATACATTTTTTATGAACTGACAAATCTTTCTTGTTGGGGAGGGGCAATTATAAAAGTATTTTATAATAAGTTTATTCTATTTATTTATTTATTGATTGTAAACAGTATATTAAGCAACATGACTTTTAACTATTAATTCTTTACCTACTAGGGTTGTCTGCTAATAACATTGGCAAACAATTTGGACCCAGATCAAGCCAGACAAAATACACTCTGATGTTATTCCTGAAAGATTTTTTCAAAATTGATTTGGAAAAAAATCAGCTGACGACAGAGAACAAGAAAATTACCCAGTAGGCAAAGAGTTAATGCTAAATAAGAAACTCTGTTGTAGTTCATTATCTTGGTTTTGTCCATTATTTTTGTAAAGGGAGACCAATCTGTCAGAGCTGGTGGCTGTTATGATCTTTCTTTACTATTTTCCTCTATATGAGATACTGGGGACAACAAGGTTAAAAGTTGATTATGAAACAGTTGGTATAAATGTTTGTTACAATTAGCTTTTAAGGTATCAGAATTCAAATTTTGAAAAAAATATTATTCTATCTTACATTTTCCTAGTAGAAGGCATGCCTTAAAGACATAGAAATTTTGGCAATAATACTGGTACCACTCATTATGACTCTCTCCAGGGGTCATACTGGCCAGATCAAAGGACAGTCATAATGAGATGATTATGACTTCCCTGCAGGGGCAATAAAGTGGTCCCATGAAGGGATTAGGTAATTTATGATAAAATATTGATCTTTATCTCAGCAAAAGAAATTGTGTTGTATACAGGTAATTCCCCACTTGAGGCCCCTGTAATTTTATGAGATACTGAAACTGTCCCTTATCTGTAAATTCACTAATGATTCCATATATCACAAAATATATGTCTTTAACATTTCATATTATTTATACCTTCTGCAAACTTTGTGATCGAATAAACAGTAAAACCTGTCTTAAGCAGCCGCTCAAAAATAGACAAAACAAAGGTCTTAAAGACAAATGGTAGCTTAATGAAGGTCGAAAGTATTTCAGAATGCTACAAGGGGAGCATTCTGCAATACTTTTGACCATTATTTAGCGATAATTGGTTTTGAAAACCAAGTTTTGTTCTTCTTTTTGAGTGGCCGCTTAAGGCTAGGTTTACTGTACTGTTTTCAGTTTTACTTAACCCTTTGTAAACTAATGAATTCTTCCATCTGATTTGGAACAATGGGTCTGGGATGGTTAAGTGTGTATAACAAGGGGTCACAGTTTAGAACTTCCAAATTAAGATGTATTATCTTAGCAAAGAGTCCAGACACTGATGAAATGCTGCATGATGTGGCATTCATCTGGGTCTCCACTGTTTGCCATAGTTACCATTTAGGGGTTTCTAGTAAGCAAACGATTAATCCAAATAAATTAAGCTGTTCTTGAAAAGTACATGTACAGTTATCCATTGGGGGCCAGCAGGCTAATTTTTGAGTCTCAACCTCAAGTATATGTTTATGTGGAACAATAAGAAATATATCATCAACAATACATGAATATGGTTAAAATAATGATGTGAAATTTAACATGTTTTCTTTAACTCTATTGTACTCAAAACTTTTTTGCCATTCGAAGTGTTATAGGAATATAATTATGAACTTTATTACTCTACAAGCTGTACATTTCATTGATTCTGGAGATATAATTTGTTAATGGTTTATTGTGTATATATCATGTTATAGCACCAATATGGTCAGTACATGAGATACGGTACTTATTGCATGGGTGTAAAGTTAATCTTAAACCTGCATGTGCAGCTGTTTGGCTTGTGCTTAGTATTCATCAGCGGTATAGGCCTTGTCACAAGAAACCCTCTCTTTGATATTTGTGACACGGTAAAGATCAAAGTAGCCAGGCCATGAGGTTATGCAACTTTTTTCATGCACAGCTAAACTTAGGGTGGAATTTATCATGCTCATAAATGTTAAAATGCCAACTATTGTTGGCATTTTCACATTTATAAGCTTGATAAATACAATATTGAGAGTTATAAAGCAAGAATCTGGGCATGAAAAGTTTTATTATCTAGGGGCCTGCTTAGCTGCAAAGACTAGCTAGAAAATTAAAATTTTGCATGTAGCAAGTGCCGTCCTGATACTTTCCAGAAAGATAATAACAAAGTCACTGAGCAGATGCGCTGCCTGGTCTGCGCCTGCAACAAAAGTCATCGAAAATCAGGTTTCTTGTGGGGAGTCCAATACAGTAGAACTTCAATGGCTGGAACTGTGATGGCTCATTCACCTTGTCTGATTATGGTCCCTACAGGTCATTTAATGCATTATCCACCCTGGATGGCTGGATCAACCCATGGCTAGAACTAATTTTCATGGTGTCAAGCCTGTTCGAGCTATTGAAGTTCCACTGTATATTGTTTGTGAATGTAAGCTGTGAAAGCTTTTGGCGGGAGTTTAGTTGCTGCTCAACTATGTGATTAGTACAAAAATCTCATTGACTGGCCTGTGTTTAGTCTGAATATTTAGATACACTTTTTCACTTACATATCCTCTGGAGTCAAGTAGGCCAGTATAGTTAATGGCTGGTTGTGTTTCTGCCCAGGCACAGTGATTCGTTTGGTGTGATTTCATTTTAGCAATTAATTAAAAAAACTAAAACAATAATAGACCAGATTGGCTCCATTCATGAACAGCCCTGAACTAAATCACATGCTTTAAGTTGTAAAACATTTTTCATGCTCAATCCATGTGAGCATGAAATTAGTAATCTTCATTACTATCAAATGAGGCATTTTCTTGCTCAGGACAGTAGACAATGCCATTTTTGTCCAAGTGGTGAATTTTAAAATGACAACTGATTCGGTTCTACACTTCCTATTTTTGAAGATATAACCAGATACAGCAGCCGTGTAAAGCTTATCCCTTTACATCATACTAACGCCTTTTGACTCCTTTGAAATATCATGCACTTGATAATATTATGGAAAATAGGGCATTTGCTCCAAAAGAGCAAATGCTCCATTTTCCATAATATTTTCAAAAGTATTCAAAACTTAATTTAAATTTTTCTTGAATTTTTTCTATGTTGTCTAAAAATAGAAAACTATGTCATGATCTAAAAATAGCCTATGGAGTAAAGGGTTAAGTTAGTTGATGTTCAGCAAAAGGTACAAGTCGGTAAGTGCTCACATCAAAGACTTGAAATAGCCTGGGCATCCATACAGTCTGATCAGTCTCTGATGAGCGCTTTTATGGGTAGACAAGGGTCGAATGTTTGTTCAGGCTGAAAACTAAGACTTTGATCAGATGGAGCGGATACGCAGACTGATTTTAATCTTTGCTGTATGCATATGCCAACTTGTACCTTATGCTGGATACCGACTCAATAATATTGCATGTGATTTATTGCACTGTGAAAGTAGTTTGTGTATCTAAATATTTCGTCTAAATGTTTTATATTAATTTGCTCTAAATCAATAGTGGACTCCTGGATGATGTTAACATGTGATTCTACATTAGGTTATTATTCTCTTTAGTATTCTAGAGGAGACATTTTGTATATTTAATGGTATCATCTCTTCATCTCAAATATTGTGTTCCATTAAAGTGTACTTAAATCTCTAAACATTGCTTCTTGTTTATTAACCCCTGCCGAACGGGTGATTGGATACTGTTTTGCCTTGTCTTTCTATTTTCCACCCACCCAGCTGTCTTTATGCAGCTTGTAAGTTGTTCGGTAATTTACATTAAAAGCATAATAAGCACTGACATAGGCGGATCCAGTGGGTGGAGGGGGTAGCGGGTCCGGACTCCCTCCCTTTTCTTTAGAAAATCACAAGTGCTAAAGGTTTCCTTAGGAAAAAGCATTAGGACCCCCAGAAAAGCTTGTTTATTCACAGAAAACTCTGTTAAAGGATCCCTCTGTAAAATAAGTTTAGGACTAAAAGAAATAAATATAAAGCGTCAGACTTTTTTTTTTGTGGGCTTGGACCTCATCTGAAGAAAATTTCTGGACATGTTACATGCAGACAGAACAGAATGACGGGAAGTACAGTGCACAAGAACCATACCTCTAACCAGTATATGCTGAGTTGTTTCCCCTTTTCACTTAAAATAATGTTGGGCTTATTTGGCAATTTTCTTTTAAAGTATTACAGCTACTGATGTAACTGGACATACATATAGACCAGTGCACAAGAACCATATAACTCTAGCATCAGTATATTTTGAGTTATTCCCTTTTATTGATAAAAACTATTTTACAGCCGAAGATCTTTCCACTGTTTTCTAGAAATGTATTATAGCTACTTACATGTAACTTCACATGCAGTCAGTGTTTGTTCTGACTACCTGTCAAGTTACACAAGTGTATTATTGAGTTATAATTGCCATTTTCCACTTAAAATAGTTTCACACTCGTTCAGGATAATTTTCTCTTAGCTTTGCATATACTGGATTGTAACTTTACATGTACATGTATACAGAACAGCATTTTGCAAAGTCTAATGCATAAGAACCATAACTCTAGCATCAGCACTTTTAAGTTATTTTCCTTCTTTTCTCTTCTGAAGCTTGTTCAGTTGTTTTCTCTAAAATTATTACAGCTACTGCACATGTTACTTGACATGTAATCAGAACAACATGTGTTCAAATGCCATTGCTCTTTACTGCTCAGTATATATTTGAGTTATTTCTACTTTTGCCAATAATGTTTAAAAGTTTGCTCTTAACAGTGGTACAGTTACTAACATACAGCTATACATGTAGATAAAAGTGCAGTACACAAAGACCATAACCCTCACCTCAATGCATTCAAGGTAATCAAATGAGCATGAAGTGCTCAAAGTCAGCTATTGGAATCAGTCTGTGTCCATCATCATGTGTGTTATCTGTAGTCTGTCATCAACAATTTAAACAAGATTTTAGAGGAATGACCTATACATAAATTGAAGCAAGAAATACTTCGAGTTACTTGAAAAAATCCAAAGGAAATCACTTGAGCAGATTCAGGGTTTGGCAGATAAAGCACCAAACTCAGTAGTGTTAGCATTATTGGGAATCCATCCTGTAAAGGACTCCACGGCGAAAATGACCTAGACCCAGAGACGTCTATCCACCTGTTGCAAACATACGTCCTGCCAGTTTTTATATACGGGATGGAGGTTGTACGCCCAAAAGCAACTCTGATGGAGAAGCTAGAGATGACATATAAACAGTTATCCATAAGAAGGCATTGGTGCGATTTAGAAGCATATGCAGGTTGGATGAGGGCTCAGTAGAGAAGCGGGTGGCCGTAGGCAGTTGTGTGTTAAAGATTTTGATAAAAACAGTCGGTTCATTGCTATGTGCAAGTTGTTCTTCAAGTAAAATGTTGTGGAAACACTTCCTTCAAATGCAAAATGGAAGTCCCTTATCAATAAGCATGTTAATGACCACTGGGTGAAAATAATTAAGTCCACATCTTCACTATATTCGTCACTTGAATACCTAACTGCAGATGAGTATTACCCTGGCAACAAGCATTGGCTGCAGCAGAATTCTGCGGTTGCTCGTGATACTCCATACATCCACGTGAAACTAAAGCTGGTAACTGGAACGTGCATTCTGCAAGTGAACAGATCTGCTTTTGATCAAAACTTGTTTTGTGTGTAAGGAAGAGCCGGACACAGTTGATCACTTCCTGGTAAGCTGCAGTGAATTGACCGAGGTGAGACAGCCCATATTGGACAGTATACTAAAGCGTGCTTCATGCAGCATCCCATAGATTCTGAAACTCTGGTCCAGTTACTGCAAGACAGCTTAGGTGTTCCCACTGACCACAAAGACACTCAGGTCCAAACTACTATTAAACTATTGAAAAATTAGCAAAGAGACGGTGCTTCAATCGTCATAGTGAGAGATACAAGAGACTGAATCTAGTACCTAAACGCATTAGAAAACGGGTGGAAAACGTAGCCGTGGTACACAGTAGCGTGAACTCCAGAACTAAAGCAAGTTTTTAGACAGTAAACTAGATAAAGTACGAACAATTATAAAAGCAATTCTAAGACTCCATACTGAGGTGTGCCTCAACAGGCAGAAGTTAAAGAACAGTTACAGTAATAGCTAAAAGAAATGTGATTCGTCAAAATCTTGGTCGCTAGGGGGCATGTCTTATCACAGTAAGGACAGTTTAAAAATCTGTAACTGGTGAGCAGAATTTAAAAATATAATTTGGCAGAAATTGTCTCTGAATGTTCTCGACAAAAATAGCTAAAACAATTTAGACCCATTAAACATGACTGCCAGTGGGCGTGGCTATTTCCCCTTACGTACATATAAATATATATTCTTTAAAAATATTCTCTGAAACCGATGGCCAGAATTGAAAATAATTTGGCAGATATTGTCACTAGATGACCCTCCACAAAAATGGCTAAAGTATTTGATTTTCCAGAAGATATGGCCGCCATGTTATTTTGGCCAGCACCCATTATGTACGTATTATATGAAACTATAAACAGCTTCTTTGGAATGAAAACATGTTTGTCGCGAATGCTCACCAGGTGACCTGCTACAAAAGTACCTCAAACAGATTTGATTAGTCTAAACACATGGGCCGCAGGTGGTGAGATTTATTGCAGCTAAAGAAACTTTTAAAACCATTAAATATAATCTTGCGCAGATATTGTCAGTGGCCCTCTGCAGAGATAGCTAAACTTTGGATTGTTGTAGAGCAGAGCCCCCAGGGTTGCTAGTTTCCCTGTTATGTTTATATATTAAAAAGAAAGACAGAAAAACCCTTAAACATCTCTGAAACCAATGGGAATATCTTAAAGGGAAAATTCACACTTTTTTGAAATGCATTTATTATAGAGCTTACACTATGGTAGGAATAATAATTCATTTAATGTGCGTGAAATCCCTTCAATTAGCCTGTAATTAATTCCTTTCAGTCGGCACTGGGGGTCTGGCCATTTGCAGGTATAATGAGCTCCTAACAAGTGGACTGGAATCACTATGCCCTGCTTACACACTATCAGACCAAAGTCTTAAATCCTTGATAATGGCAAAAATTAACAATGTTTCAAAGTAATATTTTAAGCAGTGTGTACATCGATAACTATATTTGATACATTGGCCAAGGATTGATAATTATTTCTAAAATTCAACCCTTAAAGCACTAATTATTACTATAGCAGACGACATATTTTGTAACAACTTTCTTCATTTTGTGTACAATAAGACATAGCAAAATCAACTGAAACTTATTGAAAAACAAAATCATTTTCTTTGAATAGTCGTAACTTCTAATTTGCATTAATCTGACTGATAATTGTTATTAAAACAGAACATCAATTATCCAATATTGAAATGAAGCAATGAATGGAACCACTAGCAAGGTGATTCCATGAGTCATTTAGCTGACCTGAAATAGATTCTTCCTTGGCTTTCTTTTTAAACCGCTCGGTGGGCTATGCCCACCTCGCGGTTTAAACAAGAAAGCCTCGGAAAACCATCCTTTATCTATTACTTAATATCCATCTTTTAATGTCCATTACTGTAATATGGCAGCCCCCTGATGTTTAGATTAAGGCAATGAACACTGTCATAATTAACTTAGCAGATGAGGGAATGATCTATTAAAAATGTATAAGTACATTATGAAATATTCATTTTTGATTTAAGTAAAAAGTTCAAAACCATGAACATACACTTTATGGAAAACTGGATCCCCCTCCTATTAATCTTTTATTTAAATCTCACTATTATTATGTTTTTCCATATTCACAGGGATAGGACTTCCAGAGATGCTTAAGTAAGAAAGGTAAACTACACTTGATGCATGTCTGAAACACTTCTCACTTACTAGTTGTAGCATGTTGCTTCTTCTGACAACCGTTTAAATACCTCCTTTCGCAATGGCTTTACACAAGTATGTAGGTCAGGAGCGTAGCTACCATGTACACAACACACATAAGCGTACACATTTTCACCGAAAATATGGGATTATTCTATCCCAGATCTGAAGAATTCTTGGTGACACACATACAAATTGTGTAGCAGGAGCTTGAAGTTCGGTCCTTATATCAAATCTATATAGTTCACAATGTCATAACGTAGTGCCATTGTGAACTATAGGTTTTGAGGCTATAGAAGTGATATTTGGACCGAAGCTCCTGTGGTGTGATCTGTCTAATTTCAATTTTGGTAGGGTTTTATATGATGGCAGTGCTCTAAGACCCCATCTGAGGGTTTAGCACCCTTTAACGAAGAGACAGATGTCCTGATTCATATAAGATTTATTGTTATATGGCCCAATTTGTCTTCATACATCTCTATGTCTACATGAAAACTGGTCTAAACTGGCCTACAGGGTTATATAGGACGAAAACCAGCTCAAACTAGTTTTCAGAAGTTATTATTTATGACACTTCTCCAATATTAACCTCTAGAGAGCTAAAATGAAACTGTCATGGGCTGCATATAATTGACATGATTTGTTGTTTCACCTCCCAACAGGTAAATTAAAGACTCAATAATTTTAACAACAGTTTTGTTTGTTTTGTTTTGTTTGTTCATTTTTCTTTGTTTGAATCAACAAATTAAAAAAAGGTGTATATAATTTAACTAAATACATTCCGTGTTCAGAGAATTTATGCACATTTCAAAATACAAAATACTACAATAACAATTGCTAAAAATTGTGAGAAAGTCCTTAGGTTTAACATGACTTCAAGTATAATTTTTTTCATTTATAGTTGAAAAGTCATATAATAAAACAGTTATTGACCGTTCCAAGGCGGTGCTTCTTTCGTGGATCGTTTTTGTTATAGTTATGCTTTATGTTGGTGCGTGTTGTGCTGTGGTGTCTGTTCCTTGTAGCCTTGTGGTCACCTGCTGGGAAAGGGCTGACCTCTTGGCTGTCGTGTTTGTTGTATTTTGTCATTTTCCAAAATGTGTCCTGGTCCATATCCGAATTAAGGACAAGGTTGGCGCCGTAAAACTGGTTTAAAGCCCTCCAGTAAACTATTTTTACCGACCGTTCTAAGGCGGTACTTCTTTTGTGGATCATTTGTGTTATTTATGTCTTGTGTTTGTCATGCTTTCATGCCTGTTCATTGCTGCCTTGTGGTCAACTGCTGGGAAAGGGCTGACCTATTGGCTCGTGTTTGTGATGTTTAATTGTGTTTTGGTCACTTCCCATGTGTATCCTGGGTCAGGTATGGTACTTGATCGTATCGATTCCTGGTCGTTGCCGTCTTTCTTACTTCAATTTCGGTAGACATTCGGATGTATCTACCCTTAGAAGGTGAATATCACTTTTTCGGGTAGATTAATCCTCATGTCTACTTATTGAAGTGGATAATTGTATAATATTGTCAGCCATTACCAAGAATGTGCTTAACATAGCAAATAGCACAGACCCTTTTTTTGCTGCGTCTCATCTGGGTCTACGTTATTTGCAACTATTCTAAATCCCTACAATTGCGTTTTAGGCAAGCTACGCCCCTGTATAGGTCAAAATTGTCATCGAATATTTTTCCTTGTCAAACTTTTTCTTGCACTCTTGATAGAGACGACCTATTTGCTGCGTGTGTTTCCAAGTAATATGAACTGTTTCTTGCACTCTTGTTAGAAACGTCCTATATATTTGCTGCTTGTGTCCCCAAGTAATATGAACTGTTTTTTTGCACTCTTGTTAGATACGTCCTATTTGCTGCTTGTGTCCCCAAGTAATATGAACTGTTTCTTGCACTCTTGTTAGAAACGTCCTATTTGCTGCTTGTGTCTCCAAATAATATGAACTGTTCCTTGCACTCTTGTGAGAAACGTCATAGTTGCTGCTTGCTTCCCTAAGTATTATGAACTGTTTCTTGTATTCTTTTGAAAGAAACGTCCTATTTGCGGCTTGTGTCCCCATGTAATATGAACTGTTTCTTGCACTCTTATTAGAAACGTCCTATTTGCTGCTTGTGTCTCCAAATAATATGAACTGTTTCTTGCACTATTGTTAGAAACGTCATATTTGCTGCTTGTGTCCCCAAATAATATGAACTGTTTCTTGCACTCTTGTTAGAAACGTCCTATTTGCTGCTCGTGTCCCCAAATAATATGAACTGTTTCTTGCACTCTTGTTAGAAACGACCTATTTGCTGCTTGTCTCCCCAAGTAATATGAACTGTTCCTTGCACTCTTGTGAGAGACGTCATAGTTGCTGCTTGTGTCCTAAAGTAATATGAACTGTTCCTTGCACTCTTGTTAAAACGTCCTAGTTGCTGCTTGTTTCCCCAAATAATATGATTTGCTGCTGGTGTCCAAAAATAATATGTACTGTTCCTTGCACTCTTGTTAGAAACGTCATAGTTGCTGCTTGTGTCCCCAAGTAATATGAACTGTTTCTTGCCATATTGTTAGAAACGTCATAGTTGCTGCTTGTGTCCCCAAGTAATATGAACTTTTTCTTGCACTCTTGTTAGAAACGTCCTATTTGCTGCTTGTGTCCCCAAGTAATATGAACTGTTTCTTGCACTATTGTTAGAAACGTCATAGTTGCTGCTTGTGTTCCCAAGTAATATGAACTGTTTCTTGCACTCTTGTTAGAAAGTCCTATTTGCTGCTTGTGTCCCCAAGTAATATGAACTTTTTCTTGCACTATTGTTAGAAACGTCATAGTTGCTGCTTTTGTCCCCAAGTAATATGAACTGTTTCTCGCACTCTTGTTAGAAACGTCCTATTTGCTGCTTGTGTCCCCAAGTAATATGAACTGTTTCTTGCACTATTGTTAGAAACGTCATAGTTGCTGCTTGTGTTCCCAAGTAAAATGAACTTTTTCTTGCACTCTTGTAAGAAACGTCCTATTTGCGGCTTGTGTCCCGAAGTAATATGAACTGTTCCTTGCACTCTTGTTAGAAACGTCCTATTTGCTGCTTGTGTCCCCAAGTAATATGAACTGTTCCTTGCACTCTTGTTAGGAAAGTCCTATTTGCTGCTTGTTTCGCCAAGTAATATGAACTGTTCCTTGCTTTCTTGTTAGAAACGTCATAGTTGTTGCTTGTGTCTTCAAATAATACGAACTTTTTCTTGCACTATTGTTAGAAACGTCATAGTTGCTGCTTGTGTCCCCAAGTAATATGAACTTTTTCTTGCACTCTTGTTAGAAACGTCCTATTTGCTGCTTGTGTCCCCAAGTAATATGAACTGTTTCTTGCACTATTGTTAGAAACGTCATAGTTGCTGCTTGTGTTCCCAAGTAATATGAACTGTTTCTTGCACTCTTGTTAGAAACGTCATAGTTGCTGCTTGTGTCCCGAAGTTATATGAACTGTTTCTTGCACTATTGTTAGAAACGTCATAGTTGCTGCGTGTGTTCCCAAGTAATATGAACTTTTTCTTGCACTCTTGTTAGAAACGTCCTATTTGCTGCTTGTGTCCCCAAGTAATATGAACTTTTTCTTGCACTATTGTTAGAAACGTCCTATTTGCTGCTTTTGTCCCCAAGAAATATGAACTGTTTCTCGCACTCTTGTTAGAAACGTCCTATTTGCTGCTTGTGTCCCCAAGTAATATGAACTGTTTCTTGCACTATTGTTAGAAACGTCATAGTTGCTGCTTGTGTTCCTAAGTAATATGAACTGTTTCTTGCACTCTTGTAAGAAACGTCCTATTTGCGGCTTGTGTCCCGAAGTAATATGAACTGTTCCTTGCACTCTTGTTAGAAACGTCCTATTTGCTGCTTGTGTCCCCAAGTAATATGAACTGTTCCTTGCACTCTTGTTAGGAAAGTCCTATTTGCTGCTTGTTTCGCCAAGTAATATGAACTGTTCCTTGCTTTCTTGTTAGAAACGTCATAGTTGTTGCTTGTGTCTTCAAATAATATGAACTTTTTCTTGCACTATTGTTAGAAACGTCATAGTTGCTGCTTGTGTTCCCAAGTAATATGAACTGTTCCTTGCACTCTTGTTAGAATCGTCCTATTTGCTGCTTGTGTCCCCAAATAAAACGAACTGTTTCTTGCACTCTTGTTAGAAACGTCCTATTTGCTGCTTGTGCCCCCAAATAAAACGAACTGTTTCTTGCACTCTTGTTAGAAACGTCCTATTTGCGGCTTGTGTCCCCAAGTAATACGAACTGTTCCTTGCACTCTTGTTACCAGTAAAATGCATTTAAGCCCCCCCCCCCCCCGGGTGGCTTAGTCTGCTGTCTGTTCTAAGTTGGTGGTTCTGTTGTTGTTGACTTTTTGTTTATTGTTACTCCAATTGTGGGAGTCTGTAATTGTTCTATGTTTTGTTGTACGTTTCTTTATGTCCATTCTAGTATTGCAATCATCTTGATGGGGAAGAGAGAGCTGGTTGCTCTGCTTAATTTGTCTTCCTGGTGCCTCATGATAGTTGAGCGGTTCTTCCTCGCGATGCCACGGGGTTGTCTTCCGTTTGTGATTGTGTTATTTCCTGATCATACTCACTTACTAATTCTGGGCATTTCCGACCATTGAATCATTTGAAATTGGCTTAACATGTCTTTCTATAAGAAAAGTGGAGTAGATAAAAAAAAAACCCCTTCTGTCGAGTTATTGATTCATTTCAACTGCATAGTTATTTTGCTAAAACTGACCTATACCCATAAGAGGAAGGTAATGACACAGTAACCGGTTTTGGATTTTAATGAAATTTGGCTCAGATCAGCAGAATATATATGACATGTGTTTGTGATAATATTATATCTTGACAAAGACTAGAACATATATATCTTTGGAATTGAATGTTGAATGGTTTGTCATTTTTTGAGAAAAAAAATATTAAAATTTTATAATCACTTCTTCAGAAAACGTAAACCTTAACTTATCAAAATTGTTTCGTGGTATTTATATAATACATATGGTATTTTGGAGTCAATTAGGATAACAAATCATAGAAATAAACATAACTATAGATTTAGGACATAGAAATTTAGAGACAGGTACCACCTCAAAGGTGGGGTAAGTCAGGGTTGCTTCCTAAGCCTTTAATATTCTTAACTATCTAATTCGATAAATACATTTTCATAGTTTGTATATAATGAGTTATTCGTAATATGCAAAGTTTAAAGAAAATCCATGCGTGGGCACAGATGTAAGTACCCCTTTGATAAATTCTAAATTGATTTCTGAGCTTGTTTCAAGTGATTAATCAGTTTTCTTGTGTTTTATGCATTCTCCCTAAGAATCATGCAGGCCCACTAGAAAAGCTGATAGGTGACTTTTTTCAGAATGCCAAAAACAGTTGGCGCAATAGATTCCTTATAACATAAAAGTCACATAGCCAAAGGAAAACGGTTATTGTCATGCCGTTACCATGGCAACGACCAGATAAAGATTTTGCCTCCAGAAGCATGTTTTCTAGTTTTAGAAAAATGAACAATTTCACTTTTTGAAGACAATACAGCCTATTTATCTTTTAAAGTCTAATGGTTTATGCTGTATGAAAAAATTAAATAAGGTATTAACTTTCAATTTCACAAATGGAAAAGGATAAAAATGCTTGCAGGGTATGTTTCTATGGCAACGAAAAGGGGCTATCTCTATAATAATTTAGGCAGCTTAAATTAACAAATTTCTATCCAGATTATCTTTTTACAGCAAAGGTGAGAGCAAAGGTGTCAGCATAAAGAATATACACTAATACTTGTGTCTTAAATGAAAGAATAAAAAAAAGTTCAAAATGTTTCTATATTTGGTATTCATGGCAACCAAAGTAGCAACAGAATAGCAAAATTGGAAAAAATGTCTTAATTTATGGAATAAAATGACCAATAAACACAAATGTGTAGAAATTAGTTTATATAGCATACAAATCATCGATACAAACTTGAAAAGTTGCACACACGCTAGTTTTATTTTGTGTATCAATTTGGTTTCCATGGCAACATGAATGTCGCTACAAGCGTGAAATTGCACTTTTTGACCATTTTAAATGATAGTTGTTGAGATAGGAAATAGCAAAAGGAATGAATTTGATATTAGGGATATCCACTGATGCAATGTGTCAGTAATGAAAAAATAAAAATGTTCAAAATATTTCATTTTCCTTGTTACCATGACAACGAAAGTTGGTGGGGTAGCCAGGTATGAAAAAAGCCTATTTTTTAGCATTTTTGAACTACTACAGCCATTCCCCCAGCGTACATAGAGACATATACAGTTAATGATAAGTTTTATATGCTATTAGCTTTCAACAAACTCGAGATCATGCATAGATTTTACCACCCTCTGGGGGTTACCATGGAAACAATCAGAGTAATGTCGCCAAATGGAGATTAAATAAATTGCATCTTAAAGTGGTTAAACATTTCCAGTTGGATATAATGCAAATTTTAATATGTTTAAGACATATTTTGTTGAGATATATTAACATTATCAATATGATTCCAGCAAAATTAATAAGTTTAGTATAAGATAGTAACATTTATAAACGTTAAAAGTGGGTGGGGTAACCAGATATATAACCAAAAATAGTTTTAGATATTTTTGAACAATTTTCCAAATAGTGGTGGGGACGATGGCATATTTGCATACTGCCAATACTTGGTAGGGGCCTCCATGTTTTGTAGACTGTAAAAACATGTATAAAGCTAACATTCTTCTTGTCGTTACCATAGAAACAAATACAGGCTTGTTGTAAAATGGATATTAAATATATTGCGTCTTTAAGCAATTATATGTACAGATGGTTATAATGCAAGTTTCAATGTGTATAAAAGATAGTTGAGTTGAAACATATAAACATTATCAATACGATTTAAGCAAAATTAATAAGTAAAGTTTTATTTGGTAACAATTATAGGCGTTGAAAGTGGGTGGGGTAACGAGATATAAAAACATTATCTTTAGTCATTGACACTTTTTGAAGACAATACAGCCTATTTTCCTTTGAAAGTCTAATGGTGTATGCTGTATGAAAAATTCACAATCATGTATTAACCCCGTTAATAATGGAAAAGAAAAAATTGGCTACCGTGGCAACTTTAATGTTAATTTTGAAAAGCCTGTGATTTCCCACCTACAGAAAAGCTAAACATTTTTAAATAGTTGCTTAGGAGCTGGATATTCAAATGAAATTCATCTAGGAAAGCTGAACCTTTTATTTCAAAACTGTAGAAAAGATGAATAGTCTGTATTATTCAATGAATTTATGATTAAGGTAAAATATGCAGCTTCCGTGCGATATAGAAAAACTGTATATTACTTTATGTCCAAACCATTTTATCTCTTTTCCCCTGGAAAAGTTTCCATGCTTTTTGTCCTCTGCTGATTTTTTTCCAAAATCAACTTTAAAAAAAATATTTCAGGAATACCATCTGAGTATCAAAACAGAAAGGATTTAGATCAGGCATGACAAAAAGTCGCGCCTGATATGGGTCCAAACTGTTTGAAAAAGTTATCAGCAGACGACACTATGAGATAAAGAGTTAAACATAAAAATACATTTTTTCTGCAGCTTTTATCAGTTGTGTATTTAAATTTTTTAAAACACCTGCTTCCCCTCATCAAATAATGTCCCGTAATTAAAACAGATGGAATGGCAAACATTATAGATCTTGATCATTTAGCTTCTCTAGAAGTGTTGGAGTCATTCCAGCCATTAATAATAAGTTTTGAATGAGCTAAAAGGAGAATTGAGTTGAGTCTTATCGACATTATCAATATAATAAGAAAACTGAATAATTTGTAACAATTACAGACCTTTAAAGTGGGTGGGGTAATCAAATATATAACAAAAACTTATTTTAATAACTTTTAGCATATGTGCCAAATAGTGGCAGAGATATTGACATATTTGAATACTGCCAATATGTAATGGGGGCCTTTGAGTTTCATAAACTGTTAAACATGAATTTCGTTTTACCTGCTTCAGGCCTTCGCAGAATGGAACTGAAATTAATTGTATTTAATAGTGGTTAGAATTGTTCTACCTAGTTATTATATTACAGAATTTGATGTGCATTTAGATAGTTGAGTATAAAATTTTAGTACAAGCTTTGGATAAATAAATTTAAATGATTTTATAGCTTTGAAGGCAAAACTAGTCTATGTTTTTCAGTATAGTACAGTTAATGTTTCCATGGTAACGACCAGAAAGTGGTAGACCGGATGCATGATCTTTTATTGTTTGAAAGCTGAATACCATTTAGAATTTATCAATAACTGTATGTACCTCTTAGTAGGCAGGGAAAATGATTGTAGTGGTTCAAACGTTCCACAAAATAGGGTTTCCCACGCTTGGTTACCCCACCCACCTTTGGTAGTATGGAATGATTTGTACAAAGATCATATTTGATCTATTTATTATTTTAATCTACTTTTTTGAGCTATAATGTTTCAGCACATAAAGATCAGAATCAAAATTGGTGTGAAATTGGATATGTGAAAGTGCAAAAATGTCTTTTTACATTTTTTGGCCATTTTAGGCCAAACTCTTTCTTTTGGTTACCATGGCAACGAGCAATAAACTGAGAGAACATAGCTTACTAAAATTATAAATACAACTAACGTGGTCCTCTAGTAAATGTAATCAAAGGAAAACTCATATCAGCCTGAATGGTTTCAATTTAACATTTTTCCTTGGGCAAATCCAATATTTGTCATATATTTGGCCATAAAGTAAAATCTTTTTTGGCATTTCCATGGTAACACTAATATGGAGTTTTTAAAACAATTCTTTTTGTATTTGTATACTAGATAAAGGTTGTGTAAAATATGTTGTAAATTATTCATATTTTGTCCTGCTAGAAGGAGATAGTTTGCATCGATTATGCCCTTTTTGTTGAAAATGCCATTTTTTTGCGAAATCGCTGATTGTATGATGTTTTGGTTGCCATGGTAACATGAATTGAGATAATGCATTTGTCAATTTGAATTTGGTGTTGAAAATCAGGTGCTGGTTACATAATATGTGCTCAAATAATCAATTTGATCCTTTGTTAAGGGGAGATATTTTGCTTTGAATATGCTCTTCTTTGTAAAATAACTGACAATCAGATGGTTTGGTTGCCATGGTAACCTATATTTAAATAATTCATTATTTTCAATTTTTCGTTTTTGTTCAACAGATGTGGACTTGCCATAATGTGTTTACATTATCCATATTTCTGTTTGCAGAAACAAGATAATTTCATTAGAATTGCAGTATTTTGTAAAATTTCTGACGGTCAGATAGTTCCGTTGCCATGGAAACAAAAATTATAAACATATTGAGTTTTTTTTTTCATGGCATTTGTAAATCAGACATAGGTTATTTAGATACTATATATGTCGTTCATATACAGCTTTGCTGTATAAAAATTATTCAGATTTGAAAATGGTTAATTTTAGTGTTCTGAAAATTGGTTTCCATGGTGACACGTTTGTTGCTTGGGAACATAATACAAATGGCATGTTTCACTTTTCACTAAATTTCTGAACAAGACTAATGTGGGCCTATAAACAGACCTAGTATAATGTTATCAAAAGAACTTGTATCACAAAAGCCAGTCTGAAAAGTGTCAATTTCACATTTTCCTTGGGCAAATCTCATCTTTACTACATAGTAAACCCGTCTTTGGCAATTCCTGTTGACATGGTAACTATAATCAGGAATTTTAAAAACTATTATTTTGTGTTTGTATTACAGATGTATATTATGAAATATATGTTTAAACTATTCATATTATGTCGTGCTGGAAGGAGATAGTTTGCTTTGAATATGTCCTTTTCGTTGAATATACCATTTTTTGTGAAATCGCTGATGGTATGATGTTTTAGTTGCCATGGTAACATGAATTGGGATAATTCATTGGGATAATTCATTCGTAAATTTATGGATTTCTGTGACTAGTCACTTATCACCATCTGCATAATTCTTTTGATAAGCATAACAATTTTAATTTGCGCATGAGTAATAGCACAATTCAGTGAATAATGCTTTAAACACTTAAAGGAGTATAACTCAGACATCAAACGAGAAAAATGGATGGAGTTTCGACGAATAGTTTGCTGTATGTCTGGGAATCATTATTAAGCTTTTGTAAATACTTTTTGTCCAATACTTTCTCACAAAATATAGATGATTGTAGTGTAGCGTGTTCACTTTTGTTCAGTATATAATAGGACATTGTGTTTAGAGTAGGGAATTATATTATATTTTTCAATGCGTATATGTCTAAATATTAATATAAACATTCAATCAGATGGTTAATATAAATGCATATGTTTAGAAATAAGAAAATATTACTGTAACAGTAGGGAATAGATGACAAGACTTATCATCACAAAACTATTTTTCAAACAAAAATAAGATTCATTAAGCTGTATCTCGACTGATTTTGTATAGCTATAACACCAAGCAGCGCAAAGAGAAAAAAAGGAAATATAATGTTTATTTTTTTTTTTCAAATTTTCAAAACCAAATTTCGACGAAAATAAATTTATGACTCACAAACCAAAGATTGCAATTAGACAAAATACTGACTGACCTCATGGAATAATATATATACCCGATAAGAGTTGAAAAAAAAAACTTGTATAGCAATTTACATAGTCATTAGCTTCTTGTTTATCGTCAATTTTCATAGTAACTTTAATTGTTTATTGCGGAAATTTATTCACGATGTGTTTTCTTTATTAATTTGATTATAATCTTCCGATTGGCGGTCTCAATATTTTTTTATCCACCAGTTTCCATTTTTGTTTTAAATAATTTGACAGATGTCAAGGGAAGGAACTCATTTTATAGGTATAAAAAGCCGTTCGTGTTATATCAATGGAAAGTTTATTATTATCAACTCTCACCCCCCCCCCCCCCCCCCAGCACCAGCTTAAGCGTTATTCTTTCTACCAGATATATTCGTGAAGGACAAGACTATGAAATATTGCAATACTACATCGATGTGCGGCGAGAAGTTCTGCCAACTCCATGCGGCACAACGACAGCTGATGCGATCTCTAAATTAACTGAAAGATAATACGGATCCTGTTAAAAAAATACACACAAATGGCAATTTAACAACTCACCCCACCCCCATTTTCCCTCCCTATCCCCCTTAAAGGTGCGCATCGAGTTCGGATCAAGAGGGGGGTGGCAGGGGGTCCGGACCCCCCCCCCCCCCTCCTGGAAATTCACAAGTTATATGGGTTTCTATAGGGAATAGGCAATTGGACCCCCCCCCCCTGGAAAAAGTTGGACCACCCTGGAAAATGTTGGACCCCCTCCGGAACCTTGAAAAATGATACATTTCTTTGAAAATGACCATTTGACTTCTGTAAAATAAGCTGAGGACTAAAGAAAAAATTGTCAGAGCTTTTTTTGTCAGACTGACCTGGACCCCCCCCCCCCCACACACACACACACCCTGACGAAAATTCCTGGATCCGCGCATGCGTATACATACGGCTACTTTCCCGGATTACGGTATATGCTACAAGTATCCATGTTGTAACCCTTACTCCTAGAGAAATGGTTGGATCTTGCTCATGATTGTGGTACTCGTCCGGAGTCTGCAGGGCTTCTTATTACAGTAATGAAAACCTATAGGCATTGTTACTGCTATTCCGTGGTCCAAATATATAACTAAGACTAGAGTTTTCAGAACAAAACATGCGCTTTATATGACCCTGTTGACCTTGAAAAGTAGATCCAAGTCACCAAGATCTAATCATTTATAAAGGTCATCCCAATGATGTTTCTATGCAAGTTTGGTCAAAATCTGGCCATTGTATCAGAAGATAGAGTGCTCATAGAGTTATATGACACTGTTGATCTTGAAAATTTGGTCAAGGCCACGAAAAAACTAATCAAATCTAAATATGCTCCAAATTATTTACATGTACCTGTGCATCTTTTAGTCATAATCTGGCGATTGAATGCAGACAAGGCGTTTTTATTTAGTAATATGACCTTGGTGACCTTAAGAATTCGGTCAAGGTCTCCAAAACCTAATCAGTTTTTCGCCTGGCGGTACTAAAGATATATCTGAATAAGTTTACGTAATAAGTTTGGTAAAAATCCGTGCAAGAGCTCAGGCAAAAAGCTACGCCGACGCAAATGACAACTCTAACGCTGACAGAATATATTCCAAAACAATAAAGCCGCACAACCCTTCAGAGGGGAGGGGGTCGAAATGGGAGGGGGGCATAATTAAACAATTACAACTGGATTGTAGTCACTGGCGCAAATACCTGCTTTTTTAACTTTGACCTTGACCTAGGAGGAGATGTATTAACCGAAAAGATGTATTAACAAGAAAATATATTATTTGACCTTTGACCTTGACCACACAAAATATTGCCCAGTACCCTCTTTATCAGGTAGCCTATATAACTGCAAAGTTTGAAGTTGCTACGTCAAACTTTTAGAAGGAGATGAACTTACAAGAAGTATATTATTTGACATTTGACCTTGGGTTCAAGGTCGCACAAAATGTTGTTTAGTCCCCTCTACGGCATGTGACCTATACACCCGCAAAGTGTTGAGTTGCTACGTACTACGGTTAAGGAGATGAAATCAGAAGTAATACATTATTTGACCATTGACCTTGACCTTGGCTTGGGGTCAAGGTCACACAAAATGTTGCCCAGCACCTTCTTCATCATGTAACATATGCGCCAGCAACGTCTGAGGTTGCTACGTCCAATGGTTTAGGAAGGGATGCATTTACAAGTAAATACACTATTTGACCTTTGACCTTGACCTTGGGTACGGTCAAGGTCTCACGAAATGTTTTTCAGTATCCTCTACATTATGTTAACAATGTACCCGCAAAATTTGAAGTTGCTACGTTCAACGGTTGAGGAGGAGAAGCATTACAATAAGTAAACGTAACGGACTGGCGGATGCACAGACGGACGCGCAGACGGCGACAATCCGACTTTGGTACGAAATTACTATACTTTAAAACTTACTTATACTTTAAAAAGTGGGTATACTTATTGTTTATAAAAAAAAATTATCGTTCGACGTTCGATCGGCCTACACAGTGTGGAGCTGCTCCGGCCGTTCCTGCTGGCAAGATGAAATGTTCCAGCCGGATCCGGCTGACCTGCTAACTTCACGGACGTCAAAAGTAGATGTACTCATGATCATTCATCTCCAGCCGAAATATTACAATGGCTTAGACAATGGAAATATTATGATCTTTTCACCTTATATCACTGGTATCCGGTTGTAACAGCCCACACCTACGGAAAACCCAGACTGGCTCCAGTCCTTAAAACATTTTTTTTTATCAATGTGTCATTTCATATACATGTAGCTAGTCTAACTCTGATGGTTCTGTTTTAAGAAACATACCCACCAGAGTTAGACTAGCTCATGTAGCTACACGTATATGAAATGACACATTTTTTTATGAAAAAATGTTTTAAGGACTGGAGCCAGTATACGGAAAGCCCAGCGTGGATCAGCTTGTTTAACCTTGTTTCAATGGAAGTAGCAAGAAATCAGCGAAAAGATCTGTATCTGTAGTGCCAACAATATAGCACACGCGCAGTCGAATGCAGATATACTCGCCCATGAGCAACATACATATATTACTGTTTTTGTTTTGATTTGATTCTTTACGTCGCATCAACAATCTTTCAGTTATAAAGGGGCGGGTCTTCCTGGGTTGAACCAGTACTAAGCTACGATTAATGTTCTTGCTCAAGGAGACAACGAAGTGATGCCGGTGAGGCTCGAACCTGCTGCTCCTCGGTCTCGAGTCAAGCACTCTACCACTGAGCCACTGCGCTCCCATATATTACTGTATTACTATAAAGCTGTCCACAGGGCTAAATGTTATGAACCTTTCAATATTGGTCACAGACCTGTTAATGTAAAAAGGGCAGTGATTGGCTCAAAAGGAGGGTGGAAGCTCAGCACAATATTTTTAAGTTGTAAGGTGTTTCATGATTGGTCAATAATAAAACTAGGAAATATATTGTATTTATTAGACGGGTCTATCTTTGTTGTACTTTTTGGAACAACATTTCATTGCTTTTGTTGATTAAGTTTACCGGTGTGGCTTAGAAAAAAGGACCTTGTATTCTGGTATTTTTTTCAGTAGAATTTTCCTCACATGTAGGGTGCCCACCTTCAGGGGCCAAAAAGTGGCAAAACATGGCGGTCACCAGGGTATCTCATTCTTGTTTTTTGATTGAACTAGGTCCAATCTGTAACTCTATGGCAGCCTCATTGTGATTTAAGAGTTGTGAGGACCACAGCCTACTTAAAAGCTATAATGGAGGTCTATGGAAAAACAATTACAGGTCTGGGTCCTAAAGAAGACTATCAGGCCTGTTTAGTTGGATACCTTGGCTGCTATGTATGTGACCTGTAATATGTTTTTGATGCATTGTTTTAATTTCAGCAAGTCCAATAATGATTTCAGCTTTCAAAAAATCCATTTTTTTTTAAAACAAAAATCATTAAGACTGCAGAAAAAGAGCCTTATTAGTAGGTAGGGGTGATGGTTGGCTCAGTTGTGCACTACAAATTGGACTTGAAGTATGTGAGTTGCACTTCTGCTTTATGAGGCTATACTGTAAGCATACTTTCATTGATCGGAAACTCACTGGTTCCCAAATCAGAGCATTTGTGTTTTTTTATTGTTATGCTAGAGCATTTTTTGAAGTATGTGTTCTTGTGATTGTCAAAATATGGTAAAAAAGGCCCTTTCGCAAGTTTGCGTTAACCGCAGTAATGGTCACTTTATTGAGTTAAATGCAATTACGTTGAAAAGTGTTACATGTGTTAAACCCATATTTACATGCTCATTTATTGTCATGTGCCTTAGTTGAACTCAGAGATAGCACAAGAAACTGTCATATTACCCAATATGACATTGACCTTTGACAGATTGACCTTTAAAATTGAGCAACAGTGAAGAACAACTTGGAAACCTGTATGATATTGCACTCTCCACTTTGTTTAGTAGTCCATTTGGATCAGTTTGGGTTGATTTGCTGTCCAAATTGACCCTTGACCTTATTGATGACCTTGACCTTGATAAGAGGGGCCGTTTCAGATGGATATATGTATGCGTATTAGTCTGTTTTAAACTTTACTATTCAATCCGACAACTTAAATGTCACTTTGAAAAAATGTCATAATGAAACTGCAACAGTATACCAGTTCACAGGCATGATTTTACCAAAGTTACAGCCTGCCATTTGTAAAATAAGTATTTTGGGCTAGTATTTTTTAAACTTTGTCAATAATATGATGTTTTTCCTGACCATTTGACCCTTTTTACCTCAATTTAAGGCAAATAGGTCATTAATTGTAGAAATTGTACCTTTTTGACCAATTAAATTGCAAAGTGACCTTGACCTTTGACCTCTATGACCTTGATTATTCTCTTTCACTGACCTTGACCTTGCAGCATCCTGGCTGTAGTAGTTTTTTTCTCCAGCTAGGTCTTTGGAAAAAATGTGAACCGTCAAAATGCCATGTCGGTAAGCATAGCCCCTCTGCATGGAAACTAGTTTTGCTCTTCACCCCCTCTGGCTGTTACATAATATTAGCTTTTGTCACCTAGATTAGCAAAAATTGCATTATTTTGCACAAATGAACCTTTTTATGTGATTAGAAGTTGATTTAATGTGTAAAGAAAGGATTAGATGTCCCATAGCCAGGAGCAAGTAATTTTGGCCTTGTCAATGGGGGTGGGTGGGGTAACTCCACATTAGACTCATGCTGTTAAGACACATGCATCTTTTTGGCATAGGAAATTGTAAAGTGGTGTTATAAGCTTATATGAGTGAAATTTCTAACATTTCTGATGCATAATAAAAGAGATATAAGAAAATGAATATGTTCACTTTTCCTTTTCATTATTTTGCTGTACAATGAGTTTACCAGTAATATGTGTAGGGGGTAGGGTTGTTTAAAGGGTTCCCTAGAATAACTTTGGGGTAATTGATGCAAACAAACAACATAAATGTGCTTCAAAATGTTTATTGGTTTGAATTAAACTCTTTTCTTGGTCCTTTGTCTGAAATGGGTTATGGCTTTAGGTCACAGACCTGTAAATGTAAAAAGGGCAGTGATTGGCTCAAAAGGTGGGTGGAAGCTCAGCACAATATTTTTAAGTTGTAAGGTGTTTCATGATTGGTCAATTATAAAACTAGGAAATATATTGTATTTATTAGACGGGTCTATCTTTGTTGTATTCTTTGGAACAACATTTCATTGCTTTTGTTGATTAAGTTTACCGGTGTGGCTTAGAAAAAAGGACCTTGCATTCTGGTATTTTTTTCAGTAGAATTTTCCTCACATGTAGGGTGCCCACCTTCAGGGGCCAAAAAGTGGCAAAACATGGCGGTCACTAGGGTATCTCATTCTTGTTTTTTGATTGAACTAGGTCCAATCTGTAACTCTATGGCAGCCTCATTGTGATTGAAGAGTTGTGAGGACCACAGCCTACTTAAAAGCTATAATGGAGGTCTATGGAAATACAATTACAGGTCTGGGCCCTATTCGGTTGAAACCAGTTTGTAACTGATATGAGAAGTTCTGACACAATAATCACCATTTGAAAATTATGCACTTTTTTGTAAACACTATTTTGCATTTTCCGGCGGCCAACGGGCATACACTAGGTCATCCAGTATGATCTGTGGCTGGTTTGTGCCATTTTGTTATTTCGTTCAAAGGGGTATGTTCATTGCATTGCATCCAATGGAAATCTATAAGTGATCATTATCAAAGTTTGAGTAGTATAATTATAAACAACTGTTACACTGAATCGTCCCAGTATCGAGCTTTGTGTCCATTCTAGTTTTGCAATCATCTCGATGGGGAAGAGAAGGCTGGTTGCTTTGCTTTGTTTGTCTTCCTGGTGTCTCGTGATTGTTGTGTGGCTCTTCCTCACGATGATACGGGTTGGTCTGCAGTTTGTGATTGTGGTATTTCCTGATCATACTCACTATTTTTGGTCATCGCGAGACTCAGTGGCGAGAGTGTAGGCTACATATTATATCCAAAGCATTCTTATGTGCAGCCTACATATTGCATCCAGAGCACTAAGAGTTCACGTTGACCAAAACTCTATAATCCAGAACGTCTTTGCACTCTGGATGCAATATGTAGTCTACCCTCTCACGATGACCATAACTCTATAATCAAGGATGTCTTTGCACTCTGGATGCAATATGTAGCCTACCCTCTCACTATGACCAAAACTCTATAATACAGGACGTCTTTGCACTCTGGATGCAATATGTAGCCTAGCCTCTCACGTTGACCAAAACTCTGTAATCCAGAACGTCTTTGCACTCTGGATGCAATATGTAGTCTACCCTCTCACGATGACCATAACTCTATAATCAAGGATGTCTTTGCACTCTGGATGCAATATGTAGCCTACCCTCTCACTATGACCAAAACTCTATAATCCAGGACGTCTTTGCACTCTGGATGCAATATGTAGCCTAGCCTCTCACGTTGACCAAAACTCTGTAATCCAGGACGTCTTTGCGCTCTGGATGCAATATGTAGCCACTCTCTCACGATGATCAAACTCTATAATCCAGGACGTCTTTGCGCTCTGGATGCAATATGTAGCCTACCCTCTCACGATGACTGAACTCTATAATCCAGGACGTCTTTGCGCTCTGGATGCAATATGTAGCCTACCCATTCACGATGACCGAACTCTATAATCCAGGACGTCTTTGCACTCTGGATGCAATATGTAGCCTACCCTCTCACGATGACCATAGCACTATAATCCAGAACGTATTTGCGCTCTGACTGCAAAATGTAGCCTACGCTCTTATGTTGACCATAGCACTATAATCCAGAAGGGCTTTGCACTCTGGATGCAAAATGTAGCCTACCCTCTCACGATGACCATAGCACTATAATCCAGAACGTTTTTGCGCTCTGGCTGCAATATGTAGCCTACCCTCTCACGATGACCAAAACACAGGACGTCTTTGCGCTCTTATGCAATATGTAGCCTGTTATATATACCCTCTTGCGAAGACAAACTCTATAATCTAAGACGCCTGGCTTTATGTGCTGTGTGCTTTAAGGTGTGAGAAATAACCAAAACCTCACCAAGACCGTAGTAATTCAGTTTCACCTGCAGATGTATTAAGACTAACCATTGCACCTAGTGCACTGTTAAACTAGAAACAGTTATTGTTTATTGGATTGAACGACTCAATAGAATTTTAGGTGTGCTCTATATTCAGTATGTCAGTCCGTATGTGGTTAGTTAATGAACATTCCAACGACTCAGAAACTTCTTGGAAAGTTTTTGATAATTTCCCCAAAGAGATCGGTATTGATCATATCTAGACGTTGGACTTAAAACAATCTTTGTCTGAGGCGAAGCTAAGGCAAATATGTGAATACAAATACCCCACCCATATTTACTATGCTCATCTTTTTTTTGATGTTGCGGACTTTTTTTATAACGGGTGACAGTAAAATTAAAGTTCCGTACTTCACAGTATCGATTCACTGTGCGCCTGAAATGAGTGAAATCGACTGTATTTGTAGAATCGAGAGTTTTTGGCCTAAATTTGTGAGGGGGTGGTAAGTATTTTCGCATGTTTTCTTATAGATAGATTTGTCCTTCCGCCGTGGATCTCATTATATTTCTTTGATATATGCATACATGTCATAATATCGTGCAAAAACAACGACAGTGTATCGTGGGAGCGCGAGAAACGCATTCTTTTAGAGGGATAGTTGTCAAAAAAGCAAAAATCAACAGCTTTTTATCTTCCCGTTTCGAATTTAAACAATTTAGCTAAAAATGATTTTCACCAGAAGTTCGAGAGGCTTATGATCCTACAATACTAGAAATCTCAGACTGATCCGTTTTTTTTTTCAATTTTGAGATATTCAGCTATATATGACTGAACCCCCTAATAGCTGTGAACTAGAATCTGTATCGGTAGAATCAACTGCTATTTATTTAATGTACGAAGTAAAAACTACCGACTGCACGAAGTGAAAGCAAATGTTGGTCATAGATCTTCGAATTTAGAGCAGAAAGTAGGTTATTTATTTCACCCTGTGTATACCATTGACTTCTAATTGTGTACGTTGGCAGACAGTGAAGACCCAAATATAATGCGGCATTTCATCTGGGTCTTCACTGTTTATTAATACAAATACTATACTGACGGACTTTAAAAACGCAACACTTGGATAGCAGCTTTAATTTATGTCTCGAAAAAGAAGGCAGAATAATAATTTTGATTGTATGTTAAAGAGCATTCATTTGTCAGTAAAACGTGGTAAACTTGTCCAACTAAGATGAAATTAATGCGTTAAAATGTAAACTTTTTGAGATCGGGGTCAACTGTTTCATGTGACCAAATATTATGGATGAAAGATTCCCTAATTCTTTAAATCAAGAAACACTAGAAGCATCAAATTTGTATCATGGACTTTATTAGTCATCGAGGAATCCCTCTCATATTGATTGACAGGTCTGCGATACAGCTTATTTGCGTATATGACGTTTATCTGGGTGTACCCTTTCATTCAATAGCTTAAAATCTCCTCTGCTTAAGAAATGTTTAAATGGCTAAAATCATACGGCGCAAATAACGTCGTCCAGTTTAATTGTACAATTAAAACTAAAGTGTTTGCTGAAGAAGCCAACTCATGATGACATTATCGAATCAAAGGAAAGTTACAATCATCAGTCTTTTTGAAGATATAAGGGGTAGTTAGTGTTGCGTATTTAAAGTCCATCAGTATATGTTCAGAGAAAGAAATGCAACTAGTTTTGAATAAAAAACCCTGACAAGCAATATATATATATTGTACCACCCCAGGTTTATTGTATATAACCAGCAGGCAGAATTCAGTTAGTTCATACGTCAATACGTCAATCTGTATCGCTTTTTTCAGTCTGCATCTTTTGCCTGTGTGTAGGTTTGTAGGCTTACGTTTTAATATTTTCATCCTACTTTAAACAGGTGTATGGTAAGATGAAATGGCAGTGGAAAGTACATTTAATAAGACCCACTTTGGCAAAACCATAATAAGGCTTCTGCGCCCAGCGAGCAATCAGGTTACATCCATTAGTCAGATTTTTCTAATTATACAATTTATACATCTTCCCGTGTGCGGCTCACTTTCAGTTTTGAATTTGTTGCATAGAAGTTTACATTTACAGGCAATCATGTGCGGATCCAGAAGGGGGATATAGGGGTTCCGGACCCCCTCCCCTGGAAAATCACAAGTTACATGGGTTTCTATAGAAATAAGCACTTGGAACCCCCCCTCTGAAACCTTGGAAAATTATACTTTTCTTTGAAATAACCATCGGGCACCCTCTGTAAAACTGCAAAATAGGTTGAGGACTAAAAGAAATCAAAACGTCAGAGCTGTTTTCTGACAGTCAGGCCTGGACCCCCTGGCAAAGATTCATGGATTTACGCATGCAGTTACATGTAATTGACCATACTTTCTAATTGCATGGTGTTATGCTCCACTGAATAGGTAGTATGATATACAGGTAAGTTCACCTCGTGCTATAGTCTGCCAAAATTGACCTTAGACTGATTAATTTTCGCCAAAATCTTCGTGATATTCGTGCGTTTTCGTGGAGTACTCCGACCTTGGTCACGCTTTTACAGAGAATATGAAGATAATGTCAATTCGTTAAATGCAAATGGTCTGATAGTCTAGTGGTTAGTTCACTACATACAAATCAAGCATACCTGGATCGAAACTTGGAAGGAACCTTTTTTCTATAATTGTCAAACTGCTTTCTTTTTCAAGTTGATATTGTTCGCATATTTTACATCATCTTGTGATGAGCTTTACATCTTTCATTTCGCCGCTTTTGTAATCATTTTCCCCTAAGTTTCCCCCTTTTTCCTTGTCAGCTGATAACATTTGCAAATAGTTTGGACCCAGTTCAGTACCAACAGAACGTCGGTTCTGATCTGGATATACAGACCATTTGACACTCTGATAGTGTTCCTGTAAGATTTTTTGAAAAAGTTAATTTTGATTAAAAGCCAGCAGATGATAACAAAAGTCTCAAAACATATTCAGCGTGCAAAGAGTTAATCACATGTCTACATGCTTATTAAAATTATTCACGGTGCTGTATTTGTTACATAAACGCATGCAAAATTCAAATAAATGTATCCAGTTAGGCACAAAATCAAGAATAAAGGCAAAGAAACTAGCAAATCGAAAAGAAAAACTGAAAAAAAAACTTAAATGCTACTGGAATCGAACCCACATCTTTTGAGTGCTAAAACACTCGACTATCCACTAGGCTATCAGGCTATTGGGGAATTGTGATTTATTTCATTCAGATTAGTAATTGTACAACAATCTATAGCGCACTTTTTTACGAAGATTCACGAAGACTGAGTAAAATGTCATTGAATATTCATATGTCTCGGGTCAATTTTGACAAACAATACATGTATCGCTTTGTTATATGACTGGGTGGAAGTTTACCAAATAGGTTAGTGATTTTTTTGTTAAAATATCTTTATAATAACACACACATAAACGCACGTACATACGCGCACACACACCACACGCACGTGCACGTGCCACCCTTGCAAAAAATCAACTGACAAACCTATTAACAAACTAGAGAACAAAACATTATCTCTATTGTTTTTGGCTAGTCCGTCCGTTGTCGTGGTCACTCTTAACCCTTAAAGCGCCAAGAAAAAATGTATCTAAAATGTCGTCTACTGAAGTCGTCTGCTCCAAATAATTGCCTAGCATAACTGACGAATTAAGTATAGAAGCAAACAATGTGGATCCAGAACAGACTGTTCCTATCTGCTCCTATAGGAGCAGTCTGATCTGGGTCCACACTGTTTGCTATAGAGGCTTCTTTAACATTTCAGCAGACGAGAAAAGCAGACGATTGTGATTGATGCATTAAGGATTAACTTAGTCATTTTTAATCGGATTTTTTTCGAATTTCATATATGGACTGCTTTCATCAAACTCTCGTTCAAGTTTGAATACATTTTTTCTCTCTGTCGAACGATAAGCAAGAAGGCCGTAAAAATAGCTGCCGCCTATCAGTGTCCAGGACAGGTCACTCTAACTAACTAAAGTCATTTTAATCAGTTTTCTTCCAAATTCCATTTACGGATTGCTTCCATCAAACTCTCGTTTAATACATTTGATAATTTTACAAAGGCCTTTATCAAGAAAAACATGCACTTAAATATCAACTACATAGTATCTGTTCCACCATTTTGTAATGCTTGATATCACGTCGTCATGAACGTAACGCCACGACGTCGCACACTTTTCCGGTAAAAGTGGCAAACATACCTGTTTCATGCTCACCATTACCAGGCATGAAATCTATTATGCTAATACAAACAACTATTTGCATTCTCATACCTATTTGCATAGCAACACAACATTTGAAGCCCAGGAACAAATCGCCTGATCTTTTAAGCATATATAGTATTCATGCGCATTGAAACAAGTGTGAGCATGAAAAAAGCTAGAAATTGTGGTATGGACTTAGTTATAAATAGTATGGACCCAGATCAAGTCTGAAATTCTGTCAGACATAATCCAGTTTCAATCCGTTTATGAATAATTACAGCAGCTGGCAAAGAAAACATTGTTCCCTATGGTATATAAACGAATATTATCTCGTTCAATATGTTCTTAAAAAGGTTATTTTTTGGAAGCAAAGAATGCACCAAAGAACTGAAACTAGAGTGTGCAAATTTTCTGGTCCAGACTAGCTAGTTTCGGCCATTTAGGCCTCATCAGTGACCCTCTAATAGTTTCAAAGTGCCACAATGAAACCTATGATCCAAAAGGACAAGAAAATAAGAAAATAAAATGTTGAATATGTTTTTTATCTGTCGAACGATAAGCAACATGGCAGAAATATGGCCAACATATATATTTATATTCTTTCAAATGGGTACGTGCATTAAGGGGCTATTTTGGCCCCCTCTAGAGCATAACACTGAAAGTTGCTTTTCACCAATTTCATCTTAATGGTTTGTTAGAAAAATAGCCAAAGTGTTAAATTCTGGCATTTATTATACTTTTACCGGCTGCTATGGTAACCAAAATGGCCAACAAAGTAGGCTTGAAATAGAGAAATTGCCATTTTAGGCCAAATTTTAGGATTTGGAGACTGATTTTTTTAAGAAATAGATATCAGCACAAGCAAATACCAAAAAAAAATTAATATTGTGTGCCGTGATAATTCTCATCGTCTGTTAAAATATTTTTTGGTATTTGCTTGTGCTCTATCTTAATTCCTCTGTTACATGTCTCAAATTTGCTCCAAAATGGTCATTTTCCTATTATCAGCCTATTTTGGTGGCCATTTTTGTTACCATAGCAACCGTAAAAGTCGAATCAATACCAGACCTTTACACTTTGGCTATTGCTTTAATAATCTAATAAGAAGAAAGTTGTGAAGGCATGGGTCCGAGCCTCTTGGGTGCACAGGCATTCGATCAAAAGTCAGCTTTGATATATTTCTTATTTATTGTACCTCTATCTGCATTTGCTACCATGTTGCTGCATTTGCCATTCCCTTTGAATGCAGCATGGTCATGTTCTGAAAAACTTACATTTCAACCTTTTGACCCCCAAGGCAGGGGAGGGGGGGGGGGGTCTGCGGGGGAAATATTTGCTACCATGTGGCTGCATTCGTGATTCCATTTAATTTGATATGCAACATGACCATGTTTTGAAAAAAGTTAATTTTGACATTTGACCCCACCCCCAGGGTCTGTTTATGGTTGGAGGGGTCCGGCGGCAAAATATTTGCTACCACGTTTCTGCATTCGTGATTTCATTTGATATGCAATCTGACCATGTTCTTAAAAAGTTAAATTTTAACCTTTTGACCCCAGGGTCAGGGGATGGGGGTGAGCGAGGCTCTGCAGTCAAAATATTTGCTACCATGGTGATGCATTCATGATTCCCTTAAATTTGATATGCAAAATGATCATGTTCTAAAAAAGTTGAATTTTGACGTTTTGACCCCACCCCCTAAGTCCACCCAGGGGGTCGGGCACAGGTCTTCGTTCAAAAATTACGTTTGATATGTTTCTTATTTATTGTAACGCTGTCTGCATGCGAAATTTCTGTAAAAATATTGACATCTGACTGAGTTATTGCGAAATTTACATATTAGACCTTAGACCCCACTGGGGGGGGGGGGGGATAAGGGGATGGTACATTTTTAATCAAGGTTATGCTTAAGTACAGGCACTGGGTAATCATGGCTTATAGTGACAAGTTGTAAGATATATTAGTTTTGAAGAAATGTGAAGTTTATTCTACCAAAAATGTCAATATAGCCTTTGCATTAGCCTAAACCTAAGACAAAAAAGTGCCAAAACTCTGTCAAAAGTTTGCGAATTACCACCGAATTCGAACTTGACCATTATTTTATAATGCTTTATCAGTTAAAGATTTAAATGAAATTGTTGCATCCCTCTAAAAGTAATTGATTGAAAACCACAATTTAGCAAAAATCTAAATAAAAAAAAGGGAAATCAATCAGTCAAAATTTTGTAGATAACCGCCACTTTCGAACTTAATCTATATTCATGATGCTTTACTCTTCTGCAAAGTTTGATGAATGATTAAATTAATGAATCCCTTAAAAAGTTATGGATAGCAAACCAAAAGTGTGACAACGCGAACTTCAATGACGCCGCCGCCTTTGACGTCGACGGACACATGATGCCTATGTGTCAACCATGCGTCGCCAGCAACTCAAAGAGCGGGTACATTTATATGACGAAGGGGCAACAATGCAACGAATATATACACGAGGTCTTTGCCACTATAAAGAATTATCTATTGTTGTTATACCATGTTAGGGTTGTAAAGCCCTTCAGCATATCTCACATCATACTTAGGCCTCTGTCACAAGAGGACCTGACTCTGTCACATGTGAACAACCAAGGCACAGGCCAGTCTGGGCATCCGGCTAGTATGATGGGTGCCTTTGTTAATTGCTCCCTTTAAAGTATTACAGCTAAGCAGCTAAACTTGGTCAATTCAAAGCTTCAAGCTTCTATCAAGCAGGCTGATTTTAGCAAGATGTGGTCGGAAATCCTGAAGACGCAGCACATATTGAGCCCACTCATTATACTAACAGAACTGTTACTATTCAAGCTAATAGAAGGCACTTTCGTGCTACATGTACATAATTGTTAATATTTTGCCAGTTACTGACAGCCAACCTTTTTAAATCGACTGAAGAAGAAGAATGGCCAAACGTATTTTCATGGAGGGTGCACAGTGGCTTTGTGGTACAATGCTTGACTCGAGACGGAGGAGCTCCCGGGTCTATCATCATGGTTGTCACGGCATTATGTCTTTGAGCGCATTAATACTTGCTTACTACTGGTTCAACCCATGAAGAACCCGACATAACTGAAAACACTTTGACTGAGACGTTAAGAATCAAATCAAGCAAACAAACAGGTATTTCCATCCAAAAATTCTAAGAATGTGCAAAGCGTATATTTGTTTACAAACTGAAGTTTTTGACAAGCTTTTATTATATTGTTTTATGGCACAAAAGTTGTGGGTTTGATGCGCAAAGTTTACGTATATTTTAGTCCTACTTGCGCTTGAAATTGGCCCAGAATAGACGAAATTGTCTTCATTGTTCCCTTTCACTGGGCACAGTACCTCTTATGAGTATCGGTATTACTTCGTTCAGTGCGTCGATTCTACCGATACAGTTTCTAATTCACTGCTATTAGGGGGTTCAGTCATATATAGCTGAATATCTTAAAATCGAAAAAACGGATCAGTCTGAGATTTCTGGTATTGTAGGATCATAAGCCTCTCGAACTTCTGGTGAAAATCATTTCTAGCTTAATTCTTTAAATTCGAAACAGGGAGATAAAATGCTGTGGATTTTCGCCTTTTTGACAACTATCCCTCTAAAAGAATGCTTTTCTTGCGCTCCCACGATACACTGTCGTTGTTTTTGCACGATATTATGACATGTGTGCATATATCAAAGAAATATAATGAGATCCACGGCGGAAGGACAAATCTAACTATAAGAAAACATGCGAAAATACTTACCACCCCCCTCACAAATTTAGGCCAAAAACTCTCGCTTCTACCGATACAGTCGATTTCACTCATTTCAGGCGCACAGTGAATCGATACTGTGGTACTTCAGTGCACAGAATTTCAGGCGTTCTTTGTACTCATGATGTACGCCCCTCTGTGGTCAGTTATGAATAAAAAATAAAGAAGAAGAAGAAGAAGAAGAACAACAACAACAACAGCAGTAGCAGCAGCAGCAGCAGCAGCAGCAGCAGCAGCAGCAGCAGCAACAACAACAACAACAACAACAACAACAACAACAACAACAACAACAACAACAACAACAACAACAACAACAACAACAACAACAACAACAACAACAACAACAACAACAACAACAAATATACACAAACAACAACAACGCAAAAACGCAATAATTCAGAAACATCTTGAAATGAGAATTCTTTCCAGGAGATTAATAGTGATGATGATGATGATGATGATGATGATGATGATGATGATGATGATGATGATGATGATGATGATTTAACTGTATGAAATATACTCACGAAACTCCATTTATATTACGGAAATATCATTCAGATACAGATGTCCATCACTCTGTGACGTCGCTGTTTTAAACAGTATATTTCCAGATTTCTTTGTAAAAATGCTGTCACTAAGTGTTATTTTAAAAACTAACAAAGCTGAATAGCAATCGTCAATTGAATACCCCCCCATTTGGTGCTCAAGTAGAACGCGTTTAAAGTATAGTAAATTGTAAAATGCTAGATGTGTTCCATTGAATTTACTATACTTTAATACGTATAGATACATAATATTACAATAATGTGTGGTTCTGACTCGACTCTATAGCTAAACAGCTTGGTTTGGGTGTTACCTGGTTTCAAGTCTTCTTGGTTTACTCTTGTACGCACACACGATTATTGGGCCCAGACCTGTGATTGTTTTTCCATAGGCCTCCGTTATAGCTTTTAAGTAAGCTGTGGTCTTCACAACTCTTCAAGCACAATGAGGCTGCGATAGGATTACAGATTGGACCTAGTTCAACCAATAAACAAATATGAAATACCATGGTGACCACCATGTTATACCGCTTTTTGGTTCCTGAAGGTGGGCACCCTACATGAGAGGAAAATTTAATTGAAAAATACCAAAACACAAGGTCCTTTTTTCTAAGCCACACCAGTAAACTTAATCAACAAAAGCAGTGACATTCTGTTTCAAAAAGTGCAGCAAATATATACCCATCTAGTAAATATGAATAATTTCCAGTAATTTTATTATTGACCAATCAGAAAACACTTTTCAACATAAATATTGTGCTAGGCTGTCACCCACCTTCTGAGCCAATCAGTGCCCTTTTTACAGTTACAGGTCTGTGACCTATTATTGGTGTCTTTTTTCTGCCCTTATACCTTTTTGTAGACTCTAGTTCTGCGAGACATGGCACATGCGCAGATCCAGAAAGTTTTGTCACAGGGGATTCAACCCAGCTCTGAGTTTTTTTTAGTTGACAAATGGTAAGTTTACTGACTAAAAGCGGCTCACCATCGGCCCGCCATTAAAATGGCGATTCGAAGGCGCGCCAATAATTGCCCAAAGATGATGGCCGATGATGGCCCAACATTGAATGCTGGCTGGGTATTCTTGTGATTATCGAGGGGATCTGGACCAGTATTGCTAAGAAACCTATAGCTTTGTAATTTTTCAGGGAGAGGGGGTCCGGACCCTGCTCCCCCCTCTGGATCCACGCATGCGGCAAATGGTCTGGAAAGTCAACAAACTGAGATAATTGAACGATGAAACACTTCCACAAAACTAGTGGGATTTGATATAGGTTTCTCCATCTATATTATAAAGTCAAAACTTTATCTTGAAGCAAAGTAGTTTTTGTGTTGACCTACTATATATTAAAATTTGTGAATCAGCGCGAGAATAGGAGATGAACTCGGGATTCATACCATCCAGTGAAAGAATATCTCTCAGCTTTTCCCCATTGCTAGTTACCATGACTACTTTATTAAGATCGGGACAAGTTATATACACCACACCGCCCAGATCCTTGCAGACTCCCACGTGTCTGGTTTCATTTGCTTCTTTATATTTGAATGTAATACTACCCGTCATAGACAAACCCACCATTCCTATCCATTCATTCACAATATAAATGATCGTTTCATCTTTACTAAGAGTCATAGATTTAACGTTATGCAGAAACCCACCGGCATCCAGTTTTGGCTCGCTATATATACAACGGATCACTTTACCGTATGTGTCTATGATATATATGAAATAATAAAAGTCGTCTCGGGCATACACAATAAGATCTCCTTTATAATTTATCATCCTGTAACACTTAAAAATTGTCTTCCTCTTTCCGTCTAAAGTCAATTCGCACTTATTATTTATCTTCAGTTTCTGAAGGCAACACGCATCTGGCATATTGACATAAACCATGCGCGAAGTCAATGCAACTACTCCAAAAGGTGAATATGGTAATTTAACATCAGACAGTATTTCATAATCCTTGCCAAACAACTTAATTGTGTTGTTGCCACTATCACATATAAGCACGCGTCCATCCACTAATGGTTCTATTGCACTTATTTCTATACCACATTCATCTGTATCAGAACTTAAGTCCACCTGTCTTATATAAACAGCTTTTCGGTTATTGCTATCATTACTATCATATGGATTTACTCCTTGATCTTTACACTTGGCTTGATTCTGTTCAATATATATTTTATGTTGACCAGTACTGTCACTGCTCTGATGAAGTTTTCGACACGATGGAAAAAACAATTGCTCACTCTCCTCGCAGAATGCATTTGCCTCAACATGTGTATCGCTAGCAATACACAGATCACACAAGGATTCGATAATATTACTGAATTCGAACGATGAACATGAGTTTATCTCAACAGATGTTGGTACCGACTTTGAGTTTACCGACTCTGCCATAGATGCCCTTCACTCAACAAGTGTTGCCATAAATTTCGAGTTCAATTGCTGGTTTATAAGTCTTAACACCAACATGCACAGGTATTGTATTCAACAAATGTTGCTTTAATGTTCACATATACCTGCTACAAAGCCACAAATACTTTTTTCTACAAAAATTGTAACTTTTATTTTCAAAGAGCCACGTGCATTAAGGGGCTAATTTGGCCCCCTCTGGAGCCCCAAACTAAAAGTTGCTTGTGTGCCATGATAATTCTAATAATCTGTTAAACTATATTTTTGGTATTTGCTTGTGCTCTATGTTAATTTCTCTGTCAAATGTCTCAAATTTGTTCCAAAATGATCAGTTTCCTATTTTCAGCCTATTTTGGTGGCCATTTTTGTTACCGTAGCACTGGTAAATGGCAAATAAATACCAGACTTTTACACTTTGGCTATTGTTCTAACAAACTAATAAGGATTTGGTGAAAAGCCATTTATATTTTTTGGTCTCAGGGGAGGGGGGGGGGGGGCAAAATAGCCCCTTAATACACGTAGCTCTTTGTTTTCTACTCCATTTTAAGCCACCAAAGTGTTGACATACCTTTGCAAATTTATGTTACTCCTATTGGTCAAACCACAAACGTGTATTTCATTCAACAACTGTTAGTTTTACTTTCCAATATACCTGCTTCTTCATTTACCAAATCATATTTATCATACCATAAATGTTTGAGCGTAAATCTTTTCCACCAGTTTTAACAGATGTTTTGATAGATAAATAAGAAAATCAATTTTAATCACACACTCTTATCTCTGGCCTTGAATATGTATTTTATTCAAATTGTGTTGCTGAAACTTTCCAGTTTATCTTCCTCGCTTTATGTCAAACAGAAAACGTGTTTTTGTTTTGACAAATTTTGCTTCAAATTTTAGATTATCTTCTGCTGCTTTAAAGCTTTAGCTATCCAACAAGTCGTCTTCTCCATTTGTAAACCCATGATTATTTACTTATTATGTCCAATAAGGTTTGATATATAACTGCCCATCTTGTATTTTACTCTTTTTCTCAAATCATGAACGTAATAGGAAGTGAGTATGATCAGGAAATACCACAGTCACAAACTGCAGACAAACCCATAGCACCGCGTTGTATCTGTTATTGCATATACACAACCGCGATTGTAAATTTTATTCCACAAGTATTATAACGTTTTAGTCCCTTTGCAACTCCATTTGTGTATTTGATTCCACAAGCCTTGTGTTGCTACAACAGCCTAGTTTATCTGCATTTCCATTTGTAAAACCACAAAAATGTAAATGATTCAACAAGACTTGTGTTGTTATAACAGTCCAGTTTATCTGCAACTCCATTTGTAAAATCAGGAACACGCATTTGATTCCACATGCATTGTATTACTATAATAGTCAAGTTTATCTGCAAAGAAAAAATAAAGTGAAGAGATGAATTGCAGTATTAATATTAACACCATGGGCTCAGTGCAAAATCAACGTGAACCGCTTCGGGTGTGAGTTACTTATATTTACATTACCATTGCAGTCTAGAATATGATAGGTTGCTCTTTTCTGAGTATCAACGTGTCACCTTCTAACTGGTTCATGCTGTTAAAAGTAGTTTAGACAACAGGGAAAAAAATCAGAGCTGATCAAATCAGTTTATTGTTCTTTGTAAGAAGGAATTGAGAAAAAATAAGAAAAATATGTAAGAATCAACTGCATGAATATATGTTCTACTAAAATTATTCTTTGTGTGCAACAATTCCCTGATCTAGATTATACCATATCTACAATAAAACCGAAAAAATATCTAAAATTGCATCCAAAGTGTTTCCAAATGGTCAGTTTATACAATTTTGAAATTGCTGGGAGAAGGTTGAAACCTTAAGCTATCACCTAATATACTTACATTGTAGGAGCAGTAATTTTATCCACGACTAACTCCGGGGAAAAGGGGCACAAAGTAAGAAAGAGGGCAAAGATGCCTGAACAAATGTTCCACTGATTGCATCAGATAATCAAAGAACAAATGTTCCACTGATTGCATCAGATAATCAAACATTTTGTGATATGGAGTAGATTCATTCATCCTAACATGCGCTCACAAGGTAGCTACGGACTACAGGTTTCCTTATATAGACAGTGAGTACTCTAATCAGAGGCATAGCCTCATAGGCTGATCCGAGTCTTCGCAGGATTCACATACCATTATGCTCTGGCTCATCATTTCAGAATTGGGCCCAACGTGCTGCATGCTAAACGTTACTGACCATGAACTTTATCATGCTGATGAATGTTAAAATTCCAACGATTGTTGGCATTTGAACATTTATCAAATGATTAATACATCTGAGAGTTTGATTGCTTTGCTTAATTTGTCTTCCTGGTGTCTCGTGATGGTTGAGCGGCTCTTCCTCACGGTGCCACGGGGTTGTCTGCAGTTTGTGATTGTGGTATTTCCTGATCATACTCATTTACTATTTTGGAAATAGGAAGTATTTTTATTTTAGATTTATGAGTAGTGGAAACTTCATGCTCAGTGTTGAGTTGAGCATGAAAAAAAACTCGAGACCAGGGCCCAGAATTACAATGCCTCCTTAAAGTTATGGAAGACTTACGATAAGTATTGATTTTTCCGGATGCGAAAAATAACGTTTAAAATTGATTAAAATCAAAGTAGTTTCATTTTTTCCGGAAGATCACAATGATATCTTTGATCACAAGTACTACATCGATCCAGGCAATTTATTTAGTATTTAAAATGGCATGTTGAAATATCAATACTTATCTTAAGTCTTCCTTAACTCTAAGGAGGTATTGTAATTCCAGGCCCTGGTAATGTTCTACTTACCAGGTGTCTTTAAATGTTTCCAAATTAACTTTTTGTACTACACTGAAGTTTTGTTTTGTGAAATCAGTAATTATAATAACCATATAATGTAGAAGAACAATTAGACATTTTAATTGCTGTGTATTATGGAACGCCTTGCCTGGTTTATGGTGAATCCCAACATTGATTTAACACACCAGTTTCAAGAGAAATTGAAGTTTACCTACTACATTTTAAGGGGATGGGGGAGATATGTAGAAGGAAAAGTCAACCAAAGCCAGCCGTATGTTTCAGAGGCCTCAGCGCGCTTAACTGCACCTCAGATCCTGTTCATTAAAACATTGTCACTTACAACCTTTGCACCTTTATACTTACCAATGCTTACAAATCCTCTTCTGAGAGAAGGTCGGTTCGACCTGTTGGGTCAGCTCTAATTCTTTTTTCTTAGGTATTTTTTGGTCTTGTCCGGTTGGTATTATTGCCTCTCTATAACTGTAGTATATAGGCTGGTGCTTCCAATGCCCATCTAATCTCCATTCAAATGCAATAACTGTCTCTGCTTCACCAACACTAGATGGTAACTGATTCGAAGAATCCACTACTCTCATACAAAAAGAATATTTCCTAACATCTAACCTAGATATTTTTGAATAGTTTATATATATGCCATCATGTACAGGAGTCCCCTAGTAGTTTCATAATTTTTTTTAAAAACATCATATTACGTGAATACCAATTAAACTATATGTTTTATTGTTGAGCCCATGGGGTAGTCATAATAGCAGTCTTGTACTCTTTTTTTTCACAGTCCTTATTGTATTTCTTACTTAAATATATACTTATCTGCTTACTATTGTATTATTCTATTTCATTTGTCTTTAGTATACTCAATATACATAGCTATTTTTGTTATTTACTTCTGTATACTCATATTATTCTTTCTGTCTACTATTTATTAATTTTTATTTATTTATTTATTTATTTATTTATTTATTTATTTATTTATTTATTTATTTATTTATTTATTTATTCTGATATGTTTCCAATTTATGTTCCGAACTGCTTTGCTTTGTTAATTAGGTGTGTATAATACACATGCATTTGTATATATCTAGCCATGTTTATTAGCTATTGTGTATGTTTAAAAAGTAGGGGAAGGGTCGTTACTAATGTTGTGAGAACTTGTGACCCAACCCCGTTGCTGTATATATTTGGCAATAAAATATGTTTAAACTATAAAATTACTAACTTCGGGATCATACTTTTGGGATAGGATTTTGTAAGTTTCTATCACGTCGCCCATTTGTTCTCCTGTAAGGGAGTGTTTGAAGACCTATTATTCTGATTCGTTCTTCGTATTTTAGCTTTGACAGTCCTGGTACTGACTTTGTGGATCTACGTTGTATGTTTTCCAATAAATCAATGTGCCTTTTCAGGTATAGATTCTATACTTGATTGTCATATGACTCCTATAAAAGACCTCCTCTGATTGGCTGAAACTAGCTTACACTGGTTGTGACAGATCTTGATGTCAAACAGTGATGAGCTCAGGACAGGATAACATTGTTTGTCAGTGTTGACAGAGAGCTAAAAATAGATTGAACTAAATCTAGCCCAGGTGACATTACTTTTGTCACTCTTGATAGAGAGCTAAAAATAGTATTGCAATAATGACTGTGTATTTCACAGGTAAAATGTGATGAATTCAGGATTTGTTCATTTTAGGAGAACAGCATTTAATCCATTTATGCCGAATGGAATTTCCCACCGTTATCAATTGGAACAGTCCATTTCTGTTTTAAGGGATGTTAGGTATTTTCCATTTTCATTCAGGTTCAAATAGTAAATTATGCAAGCAAACAGTGGAGACCCTGGTCAGACGCCGCATTCTGTGGCGTCTGATCTGGGTCTGCACTATTTGCCTATGTCCAACAAAAAGGACGCTAGTCATATATGGGTTAAGAATGCAATTATTTTGCTTATCTCATAAGAATTGCAGAAATTTGGGAAGTATATTGTTGAAATATTCTTCCAAAAAGTGCACTAAGAACATCTGACTTGAGTAAATTTATAAATATGAAAATACTTTAAATAAAACTAGGAAAAGAGAGACAGTGTCATATAACAAAACAATTAGTGCATTCTTTTTCGGTTGACATCAGGACTAGTCAAATATGTTCTTAAAAGGGTATCCTTTGGAAGCAAAGACTGCATCAAAGAACTGAAACTAGAGTATGCATATTTCCTTGGCCAGACTAGCTAGATTATGCCATTTAGGCTTCATCAGTGACCCTCTAATAGTTTCAAACTTCCACAACGAAACCCATGGTCCCAAAGGACAAGAAAATAAAATCTACACTATAGTGAAGGGCAGGGAGACCTTCTACCGCCGCCACACTGTCCCAGTCACCAGCTGTAGTGAAGTTAAATATGTTCTTAAAAGGGTATCCTTTGGAAGCAAAGACTGCATCAAAGAACTGAAACTAGAGTGTGCATATTTCCTGGGCCAGACCAGCTAGTTTCTGCCATTAAGGCTTCATCAGTGACCCTCTAATAATTTCAAACTTCCTCAACGAAACCCATGGTCCCGAAGGACAAGAAAATAAAATCGACACTATAGTGAAGGGCAGGGAGACGTTCTACCGCCGCCACACAGTCCCAGTCACCAGCTGTAGTGATGTCAAATATGTTCTTAAAAGGGTATCCTTTGGAAACAAAGACTACTAAAATCTACACTATAGTGAAGGGCTTCGCCTCAGTGAACATCACTGTTCTCGGGTTGACAAATCATGATGTCAACCTCAAAAGAATGCATCAATTGTATATTGGCATACTCAACATGAGGTCTGACTAATGCTGTATATAAAATTTTGAAGGTTTTTATGTCTAGAAAATCAAAGTTCGTCTGATCTCCCATTATTGAGTTTGCTTTGTTCATTTTTCATTTATATGGTTTTCAAATGACAATAAACCGCTATATCCACCCCAATGTCTTTCTATGACTGCGTAAATTCCACACCTTTATCACTATCCTTGGGTTTATGTAAGAATGTTTGAAAGGGGTTAATTGCAATATGTTTAAAAGTGAGTATGACCAGGAAATACCACAATCACAAACAGACTCTTTTCCCCTACTAGATGATTGCAAAACTAGAACTGACACTAAATACTGCTCAACAAATTAAGGACAATACACAAAAATCCCATAAAACAATAAACCAACAACATAAGAACCACCGCTGTCCCCCTTTAACAGCAAACATAATGTTTATATTCTTTATTTATGTGTCATGCATGTAGCTTAGTTTTTATATGCAAAGTTTGATAGTCATAATTGCCTTCAATTTGATATGCAAGGGTAGAGCTAAAGAGGCTTGAGATATATGTGGAAGGACTTATTATTGTTTGCTTTTTGGTCTATCCTCTATTCTCTTTAATATGCAACATGACAATTTTTGAAAACATGTTAATAGCTGGGAACTAAACATGATAAGGGAAATGAATCATATTTTGCTTGCAAATTGTTCTAGTTTTTATTTCTCTTAATTTGATGTACAACATGACTACTTCATTTGGCTCCTGTACCCATTTCAGGGGTAAAGCGAGAGTATTTATAAGGACCTTCTTTTTGCTTGCATGTTGATATATTATTCATGTTCTTTAATCTAATATGTAACATGACTCCTCTTGATCTATAAGGCTGTTTTTTATTATCCCTTGCCCATTTTAAATATAAGGGCAAATTTTGTGTTTGCTTGTTAAATTGTCTCATTCCCTTTAATTTGATATGCAACTTGACAATGTTCTGAAAACAACATTAAGCGTCATGCCTGGGCAACACACGAGGGGTCAGGGATTTGTGCCAGTGTATGTTTTTGATTGAAAATTTTAAATTCTTACTTCCATTGGATATGCAAAATGGAAAGTAGATTGTTCGACCCTTGCTCCATAAGAGGGACCAGAGGCTTGTGTAAGAGCTTTCATTTTGATTTACTCTTTATCCCCTTCAATCCTTTACACAACATGACAACTTTCTAGAAGAGCCAAACTTTGGCCCCTGAACCCAATTCAAGGCTTGTATTTTGCTTGCCTTCAATCCCTTGTATTTTATATGCAGCATGAACACTTTATGAGGAAAATGAGCCCTGGTCCATGTCTCAAGTTATGGGATCAGAATGTGTGAAGAGAGAGCTGATTGCTTTATTCTAATCAACTTCCTGATGCCTTGTGACTGTTGATGTTCGCTGTTTCGTGGGTTTTTCTGCAGTGTTTGTTTGTGGTAGTTCCTGATCATACTCACATACTTTTTCGGTTGTCAGGTCATGGTTTTGTTTCCAAATTATTCTACATTATAATTCCCTTTTATTTGATATGATATATAACAACTTTCTGAAAAAGTTGTTTAAACCCGTATTCATTCCAATAGGCACGTAGTTGGAGAAAGGGTTTATTTAATTTGCTTTTGTGTTGATTTAAACTTCATTCCCTTCATTTCGATAAACAACTTGACAACTTTCTTTAAAATCGGGGTATTTGCACCCAAAAGTAAGTGAGCATGATTAGGAAATGCCACAATCACAGACTGCAGACCAACCTACACCATCGCGAGAAAGAGAGACAGAGCACAAATAATAGTCACATAAAATTAAAGCAATCACTAACGCAACCACTTCTAGAAAGGACACCAAGAAATCCACCATAAAATAAGGTCTCAACACAAACCCAATATGCCATTCCATTGGAGCAATAAATAACAACAAAATCACTGCCTAAGAACGGACAGAAGCCTAGGCCACCAGAGGCTTAAATGCATTTTACTGTAAAACACTTGATATTCGCGGCATCAAAATTTGGCAATTTTAAAAGACTGGAATAATTGGCGTAGTTTAATTTTGGCGGTATCTCAGTTTAATGCCCTTAATAGTTACTTTTATTCTCATAGGGCCTACTAATAAAGTATGTTACTATGGGGAGCATATTCTTTCCTATAATAGTAGCCACTTTTAAGTCGTGATTTTTACAACGTGGAAACAAACTCCAACGTTCAAAAGTTAATTTATCGATACATATACCAACATACTTAGGACGTATGTCAATTTATTTCTTATTGATTGCCAATTGTGTTACTGAATTCGAAAGTGTATTTTTGATACCGCCAAAGGTGCAAACAAAACAACACAACAACATTACATCATTCTTGCTGAAAAAAATTCTTATCTTTGCTTTATCTCCTTTTTATATCTTGATTTATATGTTCTAGGAGATGATGCATGGATAAGCTAGGGGTCTTTCATGCAAATCAAACATTTATGTGTCTTGTTCCACATCTGAACTAAGGGTGAGGTTGGCGCAGTGAAACCGGTTTAAGCCCTCCAGTAAAATATTTTTACTGACCGTTCGAAGGCGGTACTTCTTTTGTGGATCATTTGTGTCATTTATGCACGTTTCAGTTTTTGTTTTATGAAAGCAATCAAGTAGGCAAGCCCTCTTTTTAAAAAGGAAAAAACTATTCTTGCCGATATTTGTCTTATGTGCAACAATGGCTTTTCATAAAGTAATAACTCTTTTTGCATGCTTGGTATTTTTTCACGATGTTTTGTCGTCTGCTACTTTTTCAAATTAACTTTCCCCAAATAATCTTTCAGGAACACTGTCAGAGTGTCAAACAGTTTGGACCTAGATCAGGTCCTGATCTGGGTCGAAACTGTTTGCACAAGTTATCAGCCGACACTATAGTAAACTAGGCAAAATGTTAAACAATATTTAGACCCTTTTGAAAAATTTCATACAGAGAAAAATATCTATTGCATTCTGAGTAATTTAGTGATGCATTTTTGTCGTCTGCTATTATTTTGTTTTCGACAATAATATATTTCATGAATATCAACTGATCACGCAATTTGGAATTCAGAAAAGACCCAACATTTAGTCGGACATGACATGGGTTAAAAATGTTTTCAAAGACGATGAGCAGACGACAAGTCGTCACTATGCGGGTCAAAAGTAAATTATGAGTTATTAGCACCATTGTTGTCTAGCTCATAATAGTCAATAATTACTAAGATTGTGAATGTGAATCAGTCTTCGAGGATATGTACACGTAAGTTCGTTGTTTAACCGGCGACTTTTGTTGTCTGTTGATAACTTTTGCAAAAAGTTTGGACCCAGATAAGGACCGACAGAACGTCCGAAAATAGTTCGCATAGAGGCTTCCTAACTTATTCAATGTATCATCAAAGAAAACAATAAGATGAAATGAACGCACTGTGATCAAACAACGTAAACGGCTCATGGCTCATAGCTAAAGAAAATCATAAGAACTATAAAAAAGAAAAGAGAGAGAGAGAGAAAAGACTCAGGCATGAACCTACCGATTAAACGTTTGGACAGGGTCTTCATTGAGTCTGAGCATGACCAATCGCCGTGCAGTTAAATTGGAGAACTTGTACCACCCTTACAAACATTAGCACGAAATATCTCACAACGTGCAAGGTCTGCACTGGTGTAGGTGGTATAAAATAGTGATACCATGTTTGTCCACCTGTACGTAAGATAACCAACTCGCTAAAGCTCGTGGTTTATCTCCACGTACAGACAGACAGCCCATGGTATAACTATTACTTAGCTATAAACCATGATTAGGTCCATGATTAGGCATGTAGACTGTCGCAGAATATCCATATTATAGCTTACCCTTTTATAATATGAACCGTGAGATGAGATTTCCAACAATGTGGTATTTGCGACCAACAAATGCTCAGACCAGCCTGCGCATACGCACAGTCTGATCAGAGCCTTTGCTAGTCGCTTGAATATTCTACGACTGATAAGCTACTGACTGAACATAATTTTGAGCTTCTAAGCTTAGCAGGAGGCTTCACATGCTTGTCTGAGTCTACACTTGTCAAACTGCTACATTGTTGGAAAGTACATGTAACGGCTCATATATGAAATCAAAGCACTGAGAGTACTGATGGAAACGATGTCTTGTGATTTTAGTTCTTGTAGGCTAAGCAGAGTGCATTTTTGTAGATGATATTTTAGGAATATTTGAATTTGTATATTGTATATTTTTCTGACCAATGATGAAGGAAAAGTTTGATATGATTTCTATTTTTAGTTTTTAGTTTTAGCATAACAGAATTTTGAAGGGGCATGCGACAAAATATCAATCTTATCATTTCAAACATGGGCTGGTATGTCTTTAAACCCGATTTCACTTTTAAGCTCTGGTGGCCATTTTGTTATGTAGGATCAAAAATAGTAAGTGAGTATGATCAGGAAATACCACAATCACAAACCGCAGACAACCCCGTGGTACCGGGAGGAAGAGCTGCTCAACCATCACAAGACACCAGGAAGACAAATTAAGCAAAGCAACCAGCTCTCTCTCTCTCTCTTCCCCATCAAGATGATTATAATACTAAAATGGACATAAAGTAACGTACAACAAAACATAGAACAATTACAGACTCCCACAATGGGAGTAACAATAAACAAAAAGTCAACAACAACAGAACCACCGCCTTAGAACGGACAGCAGCCTAAGCCACCGGGGGGGCTTAAATGCATTTTACTTGTACCAAACCTTTTGCCCATATTTAGCAGAGGGCATTATGCCGAATACATCACTGAAATTATTTTAAGAGTTTGGATTACTGGTTAAGAAGTTTAGATTTCTTTTTAGATTTTCCATTCGGATCATTGTTGCCCTATTTTGAGGGTAATGTGATGAATTATTGCAAACAGGAAACAATGGTTAGGGAAAGGTGGTTTATAGCCATTTCCTTTTGCCTAGCTCTTGATAACATTTTGTTCAGTGGAGCAACCTGTTAACATTTTGCTAAAATAGACTTGCATTATAATTGCCTAAAAATTCCAACAAGGGCAATAACTTAAGTTTTAAGGGTCGATTTTGACGAAACTTATAGGATATCAGAGTACTTGATACTTATTGTGTACCAAATATGTATCGAATCTGACCAGTAGTTCTGAGATGTGGATGGACAAAAATGCGACGGACGGACAACGCCAAAACTATATCCCTCCAACTTTGTCAGGGATTATTAGATATCAGCATAGCTACATACCTAAAAAGCTTTTAATATGTTATGTGTTCTGATAATTTTTATCACCTGGTAAAATATCTTGTTTGAGTTTACGTTAATTTCTCTGTCAAATGTCTCAAATTTGTTCCAAAATGTTCGCTTTTCCATTTTTTAGCCCATTTTGATGTCCGTTTTTGGTAACCATAGCAAAGATAAACGTCGATTTAAAAGTTTTACTTTTAAACTTGGTATATTGTTCAAATAAACCAATAAGAACAAAATGGTGAAAAGAATTTTTAGCCCAAATGTGGGCCAAAATAGCACCCCCCCCCCCTGATGCATGTAGCTCTTTGGCAATATTAACTGTGTATATCTGGCATATAGTATAGATATAAAAAGAAGATTTATAGATGGTAAACTTAGGTTTCATTAAGAACATTGACAATAAAAAGTAAAAAAAAGCACTTAAAAATAAAAAAGAGCAAAAAAAAGAGCCATGACATGTGATTTCCAAAAATGTGGCATTTTGACAAGTGTAAACTTAAGCGTTGCATCGATGATCAATTATAATCACCAATTATAATCATGATCAATCAAAAACTTCGTTTGATTGTGTTTTTGGTAATAATCGATGATAATTGAAAAACATCACACTTGATCCAATTTTAAGCTCCTATTCTAAATATGCAAGTTTGCTACAAGGAGTAGCAGTTAAATGGAGAGTTAAATGGAGTTTGCTGTCAGGACAAGTTGTGGTATTGGCTACTAGCAAAAAAGGCTCTGATCAGACTTGACCCGAACCTTTGCCGGTCACAGGAAATCTCATGTCACCTAATTCCTTGAATTATACCCAAATCAGCATTTGTAATTTGTAATATTCTTACAACCACCAGGTTGAGTTTTGTTCATAATGGCAAAGAGTATGCTCAAATAGCAAAGGTACAAGCATTTGCAAGCAATTTGTTGACAAAATTTTTAAACAATATAATATCTGGTTTCAGCGACTATTTAGACTTCTTACAGATCAAACATAATATGGAGTTTGTCAAAAAGCAAATAAAGCATTTTCACATGCTTCTGCAAAATATACTGTTTGTTGTTTTTTTTGTTTGATTTGATTCTTTACGTCCCATCAACAATCTTTCAGTTATAAAGGGTTAGTAAGGGTTGAAATCAGTATTAAGCTAGGATAAATGTGTCTTGTGCAAGGACACAGTGCAGTGACGCTGTTGAGGCTCGAGTCTGGGCCCCTTCATCTCGAGTCAAGCACTCTACCACTGAGCCACTGCATATACATATCTTTAACAAACATGCACTTTGTTTGTAAAAAAAATTAACTCATTGTGCTACCAATGTTTATTTTAGGAAACAAGGCTGTGACTCTCGGTGGGTGAAATTATTCTGGACTTCAAAACTATATGCAATGACACAATGACAATACATGCGTTACCTCAGACCTACATACAATGACTAGTAACATGTATACAATATATACATAAACTCAACTATCGTATGGCAGTACTGTTATTCAGTAGATAACATCATGTTATACAAAGTAGATCTTGCACAAAAGATTATTGCATAGAGTTTAATATAAAGTTTGTGCAAATGTGAATAAAGCATTTTCACACATTTCCTTTACTTGGCATATGCAAAATATACTTATCTATAATGAACATACACTTTGCTGAGAAAAATTCTAATCCATGTGCTACCAATGGTTATCTTAGGACACAATGATGTGACGCTTGATGGGTGCAATTATCTACTTCAGAACTATATGCAAAGACACATTGACTATACATTATTTCAGACCTATATGAAATGACTAGAAACATTCATACAATCTATACATAAATTTAACTATCATATGGCATTACTGTTATTCAGTAGATAACATCATGTCATACATAGTGGCTCTTACAGAAGTGATCATTTCATGAGAAATTTAAAAAAAAGTTATTGCTTTACTTCAAAGAGTGTTTAAGAGTGTTTAGAGTCAAAGAGACTCTATGATGGTTCCGACTTTAAGACTTATCTATTGATGAGATGATAGGGGCCTGATACTTTGGCTGTTTGTCGGGCCCACTGGGGTTTACCTGTTGGATTTCTTTTGCTCCAGTATTCAGATTTATTTACTGTTGAGTCCTTATTTATGCTTTATCTCCTTGTTATATCTTGATTTATATGTTTTAGGAGATGATGCATTGATAAGTTAGGGGTCTTTCATGCAAACCAAATATCTATGTGTCTTGATCCACATCTGAATTAAGGGTGAGGTTGGCGCCGTTAAACCGGTTTAAGCCCTCCAGTAAAATATTTTACTGACCATTCCAAGGCGGTACTTCTTTTGTGGATCTTTTGTTTTTTGTTCTGTCTTGTGTTTGCTATGTCTTTGTGCGCATCTGTTTATATGTGTTCGCGGTCACCTGCTGGGAAAGGACTGACCTCTTGGCTCTCGTTTGTGGTGTCTTACTGCGAGTTTGTCACTCTTCCATTGGTATCCTGGGTCAGGTGTGGTACTTGATTGTATTGATTCCTGATCTTTGCACCCTTACTTACTTTTATTTCAATTGTGTTTCTTATCACCAAAGAGTTATTTAACTTCTGGCTATGACATTATTTTTTGACATGATTTGTTTGTTTGATTTGATTCTTTACGTCCCATCAACAATATTTCAGTTAAACAGGGACGGGTCTTCCTTGGTTGAACCAGCACTAAGCTAGGATAAATGCGTCTTGCTCAGGGACCACGACGCAGTAACGCCGGTGAATCTTGAACCCTCAGTCTCGAGTCAAGCACTCTACCACTGAGCCTCTGCGCTCCCTTTTTGACATGATATATTCCACTGAATAACAGTAACATCAAATGAAAAAATAATGTTATGGCCACAGGTTGCATAATTTTGATACAAAGAAGTTATGTTAATAACAAAGTAAATTTTCTTTGAAATAAACCAGCTTTGGAGGTGTTAATTTCGCAATAGTTCATATGATGAGAGAATCTTCCATTTGTGCCCATTTCAAATCATTTTTTAAACTAACCTAAGGCTGTCTAAACTGATTGACTTAAGCTTTAAGTATTTGGTCAACATTATTCAGTCTAGTCAGACTCCTCCCACAGAGGAACGCAAAGAAAAGAATATACTTCCTGGCCCCCATCCCTCAACAAAGTTTGACAAGTAAATTTAATCCTGCCAACAATAAAGGAACCATCTCTCAGAAACCTTCAGCAGAAAATAAAATGCCCCACTCTACCACCTTGTTATGAAATGATAACTTGTGTAAGACCCTCTATAAAATACATAGAACAAATCAGAACGAATGGAATAAGAGACCCTATTTCTGCTTGTTAAAGTACCATCAGCACATCAAAGAACAAACATAAGAGTCCCTGTCAAGGCTAGTCACCAAGTCATTTTCTATTTCATCCTTGCTGGGAATCTATCTTAATATATTATCCCAAGGAATCCTAGTTAGTTGGATTTTATAATACGGTAAATCTTGTATTAGTTCGTACACTAGAATAGTTCGTTAACTGTCATGTATTAGTTCGTACACTAGTCATTTTTATATGCAATTCTATTAGTTCGTACACAACGATTTTTTCCTTCATTGGTGCTTGTTTTTAATCAGCGTGGCTGTCAACGATATGTTCCTGTTACCTTTTGCGTGCTTACACCAAACAGACCTTTTCGTCTGTCAATCTAACGACTTCGGTCGCTAACGTAAATCCAGCATTGACGTCGCATGTTAATAACATTAAAATTTGTTTTCTGAAAATCGAGCGAATGCTAATTTACACGACCTATGTCGCCGATGCGTCGGAGATATATTCTGTACGGTCATTACAAAAAGTGTCCTTAGAATAATGGATAGTTACATTTTATTTCTGTGTCATATATCTTTTATAATCGGACACCCAAGCCGCGTGCGACCCGGAAAGCATTTTTATACTTGTGCAGCTCGGGCCCGACACGAAATCAACTTGATCGGTGCCTCATATAAACTGGTACCAGAATATTTCGTAAATAGCCTGCTGGTACTTATGACAAGGCCCAGGAGAGCATGTGCGTTTGCGCAATCTCATCAGGGTCCCGCTGCTCACTAACATAAAGTTTGAAGTGGATGAAGACTCAGCATGATCAGACCAAATCAAATTCTAGATATTTACGTACGTTTTGTTTTATATAGTTGAATATCAATTTCGGTTTTCTGAGCGTAAATAACTCAATAAATGTAGTAATAACGGCTTTTCCTAGGTTCAAACAAATGGAACATTTTAACAAATTGTTTAGCCGATCGTGGCGTGTCTTGCTGTCCTCATGAAACTACATACGGAAGGTCCTGAGAGTTCATGATTACCGAGATAGTGTACGCACAGACGCACAAACCGAGTATAATTTGATTGTATCATGATTCTAGGTCTTGATGAATGGTAATTCCATGAAATAAGCCAGTTCATGAGATTATGGTACCTATCGCATATGCGAGCAGCGAAGGCTCAGACGAGCCTGTGCATCTGCGGAAAATCGTCAGCGCCTTCAGGCTTAACTGCGAGCATAGAAGGAATGTAGACGAAGGTACGTTCATTAATTTAGGATAATAGCCCCACTAGGTGGCTGTGAATTTGAAAACAGGAAGAATTCGCTTTATTTTAACCACCACACATCTATTGATGTATGTATCCCGACTTTCAATATATCAGTTTTCATGAACAGTCAGACCGTGTGTCCTTTTTGGAAGGAAAAGTCTTCCAATATGGATGGATTTTCCTTCCATTTAGTTTTTTACAGAAAATTGGAAGGTCTTTATAACATCCATCTTAATGAAAACAGCAAAAGACCTTGAGATCATCCGCGGTGACATACATATCAGAATTTGCAAACATCCTTACCACACGTCTGTAGATGTTTTACCCCGACTTTGTTGTATGAGACCAACAAAGTCGCAGATCAGCCTGGGTACCGCACATTCTTATCAGCGCCTTTGTTATGAATACAAACATTAAACATTTTGTCGGGCCTGGTCTGGGTCAAACCTGTCTGCTAATAATATCAGCCGCAGACATGAAGATCAAATCCGCCGCTTTCATGCCACGTGCTGTTTTAAGAGTTGGGTAGCACGTGGTGCATTGGCACATAAAAGCGGACTTCGCACATAAAACATAATTGCTCAGCTGCATGCGCGGATCCAGAAAGGGGTCCAACTTTGACAACTTTTTTTTAATTGATGATGGGAGAGAGGATCCAAACACCACTATATGCGGGTCATCATTGGCCCGCCAGCGAAACACCATTTAAATGGCGTTTCGCTGGCGTGCCGCTGATGGCCCAACATCGAATGCTGGCTTGGTAGCTTTGTGATTTTAAAGGGAACCGGACCAGTATGCTAAGAAACCCTATTTTTCAGGGGTGGGGTCTGTCCCCCTCTGGATCCGCCCATGAGCTATCTGGCATGAAAAGACAATTTCTGTAAACTCATCACTTTCGCTCATTGCGATCGCGTACACGTTCGCAAACATGTAATATAAATTGTTTTGGATCTCGGAAATTTACTTTACAAATTCAAACTATCAATGCCCCACAATTTTATCAAATGGCGGGCGACAGCCAGAACTCCTTTTTTTAAATTTCCAGTGGGTGCATAAAAGGCCTCGATACACCGTCACATAACCGAAAAATCGCACCGGAAATTCACTTTTTTTCTTAACGACGTGAAGAGCATTAGACGCTAGTAGGCAAAGATGAGCCTGTGCATCCAACACTGTTGACTTTACGGTAGTATCTTGCGCGGATCCAGGAATTTTTGTCATGGGGGGGGGGGGGGGGGTAGGCGGCTCCAGGCTCAACTGACAGAGAAAAAACACTCTGATAACGTTTTCTTAGGCATCAGCCTTTTACAATTTTACAGAGGGGTCCAATAATTTATTTTAAGGAAAACTATAATTTTTTAAGGTTCCAGTGGGGATCATTTTTTTCAGGGGAGGGGGGTCCAAATTTTTCCAGGGGGTGCGGGGTCCAAATGCTAATTTCAATTGAAACCTATAGAATTAGTGATTTTCCAGGTGGTCCGGGCCCCCCATACCCCTCTGGATCCGCGCATGTGTATGATAGATCCACTTGCGATATCCAAATTTTCAAGTCAACAGTAAAGCCAATCCCGAAGGACAGGTTTTTTTCATGCAATTGTTCATTTTCCATTCCTGGAGCATCTAGTGACACCTCAAAACATGATGAGGTATATGATTCTGCAATATGTTAGTGGAAAACAAATGTTGTGAGACCTCGGACCCTGGTCCGAGTTGAGACACAGTGATTATCGCGACTTTTAGTCAACTATTGATGGTTTCAGTCTTTCATTATGTATATAAGACCTGGCCTTGATTTCTGGCATTAGTTTTAGAAAAACGGGCTGTCCAATGTTGTCAAATAACGTTCATGCTAGATACATTACCATAACATACCATGCATAAGCTGGGTGCTTAAGATCAAGCAACATACTCGCTGGAAGAATGTGTTTTAATGGTAAAAAAATACAGTTGAAACGTTAATAATCAGATCTTAGAACAAATCTACATGGATATGCTCGAGAAGCTCAAAATGGAAGCATGCAGTGTGCAAGAACACATACAATAATGTGGCTAAACAACCGCCAGCTTTTTTGAAAAGCTAATACTTGTGTAAATCTTCTCGATGATGATATTGTTGCGCGAAACGAAACGAAAGTTAAGGTGTATTTATTTTATTATTATTATTCGTTTCTGTCTATCGACAGTGTCTTTTCATGCAATTGACTTAATTTCAAACGCCACTGCTATCATTCTGTCCATAAAAACTTATATCTAGCGCACTATATTTTTAGAACTATTTTAGTGGCGGTCAGGTTCATAAAGGGCGGGAAAACATTAGCAATCCACAAGAAAACGTGTCTTCTTCACGTTTATGACAACAGGACAGGGTTGCGTTTATTGTCCGTCTCGTAATGTTTAAAAGCAAAGAAAAGTATAATGATAAAAAACGATTGCAAGATATTGTGCTTTTAACTGCAATATCTGGCTGCATCATAGATATTGCAAACGGTTCTTCGTCGTACAAGAGCAGGTTTTCTCATGCTAAGGCATTGTTTTTCTGACGCTCGTTTGAGGCATCCAATGGGGTTTACTGATTTGCGAATTTGTCCTAAATTTTTACCAATTAGCGTCTTTATAAAACTCATTTTTACCAGTAAGCACATTCAGCATTACAAAATATTTTTTTTTATCATTGATTTCTCTTAAATTAAACTGATTAAAGCGTAATTTTAACAAACGAAACACTGATTTTTAAGGTACCCCGTTGAGACCCTCTCCGTTTGATGTACAAATAAACTTATAATTCTTTTTCAATCATATGTAAGCTTTCAATAATCAAGTTTTCAAGCACAAAAACGTTTTTCTGACCATTGGGTTTACATTTCAGAGCTGAAAACCGCAACAAACTAATAAAATACCAATATTGTTTTTGTCTAGCAGCAGGACAAGGAATGTTTGCATTAAGGCCATTTGGTTCCCAGCGACTTACACAGGCTGTAACGGTCTAGGTAGCGGACTGGGTAGCAATGTTGAACGGGGGTTCGATGGTATGGGGATTTTGTGTGTATTTTGTGTATATGATACCATTGGAAACAGATGTTTTGAGAAAACATCGTTTCCAACAATCGACAAACTAAACTACTGTATATTGGCTCTGATATGGCTTTTTCAGAAGAGTGTATAAACAACTATACAGTCAGACATAAGTTAAGCATCGCCTCAATAGTTTCCTAGAAAACGAAGGAAGCTTTCCAGTCATGAATATTTTCTTGTTTTATTTATGAAAATAGATTTAAGTGGTGACAATTTACAGCAAATTTCGATTCGATTATCACAAAGGTAAACAACCAGGTACACTTACCACTAAAAATGTCCCTATTCTCAGACCCATTATAGTATTTTCAAACCACTTAGACATGTAAAGTGTTTTTGCTTATGAACTTTTCAAGATCAAATTGAAAAACTGAAAATAATATACTTGGGTAAATACTTCTATATATTGTAGTCAGATAATTGTGTGGTTCAAGACACTAGCTGCTAACGGACGGACGGACTCACACAGTGATTATAGAGAACACCTGCGCGTCGTGCAATAAGGAAATAATAAAATAGTGCTCTTCGCAAGAAAAAGAGGAAACTAAACTAATATGTAAATTCTCTATTATTTCACCACATTGCTCATTTATATGTCTTTTTTACGACAAAAGTATCTAAAGTACACGTTTCCTCAACGAGATGACATACAATAATCTCACGTCAAAGTCACGTTGTGACGACAATGTGATGGCATATGTCCTCTGTAATATGACTTATTAACTAGTATGGACCATAATCGAACTTGGAATCTTTCAGGAGACTTGCCAAAGCTTGATTGAATGGTTTGTAGAATTTATATAAGACATATCTAGTTTCTTCCCACATCGATGAGTTTTGATATCGTTTGTGTCTGTTGGAATTCTGTGGTGTAGAGAAGTTCACTTGTGCTTTAAAAGCAGCATGGTCTATTTCTGAGCTTTCTGAAATATTAAACAATACATAGAGGATCTTACATGAGTGCTCATGTTTTATTGAATTTATTAAACGAGTTGAGGAAAAGCGATAAAATGCGAGGCTTGCCGAGCATTTTATCTCTTTTCACAACTAGTTTAATAAATTCAATAATACAGGAGTACGAATGTTAGATTCTATTTATCATATGACTTTTAAATTATTTTGAAATCATATTTTTGGCGTGAAAACGTTAGGGTTCTGCCATATGCGTGACGCCAAAAGCGTCAATTCATAACGTTTCCCGAAAATCTGTAAACCACTAGTGGGTTATCGAGTTTAATGCATGGTGTTATTCAACTCCCAGACGCGACGGCATATGATACAAGCAAGTAGCCCAATGTGCAACGAGCACTCACCCAAGAGCCAGCATAATATTTGAAGACACCATATTTTACAATGTTCAAAGAACTTGACACCGTGATCAGACATAAATGTTCTGGTTATCTGCAAGTATCATGCGCAGACCAAGAGGGGGACAGGGGGTCCGGACCCCCTGAAAAATCATAAAAATACAGGGTTTCTTAGTAAAATTGGTCCGGAACCCCTGAAAAATCACAAAGCTACCAAGCCAGCTTTCAATGTTGGGCCATCATTGGCACGCCAGCGAAACGCCATTAGGGCCTATGATGGCTCGCTGATAGTGGTATTTGGATCCTCCTTCACATCATAAAATAAAAAAAACATAACAAATACAAAACAAAAAATAAAGCCCCCCCCCCCCAAAAAAAAAAAAAAAAACGTCAAAGTTCGACCCCCTCTGACAAAACTTTCTGGATCCGCCCATGTACATTGTATATAAAATGTTCAAAAAAACATATTATGTGAAAAGGTGGTACCAATCCCTCTTACATGTAAAGAATTGGTACCAATATCTCTTATATGTGAAAAAGTGGTACCAATTCCTCTTACATGTTAAGAATCGGTACAGATGCCTTTTACATGTGAAAAATTGGTACCAATTCCTCTTATAAGTGAAAAAATGGTACGAATTACTCTTACATGTTAAGATTCACTACACATTCCTCTTACTTGTGAAGTATTGCTACCAATTCCTCTTAAATGTGAACAATTGGTACCAATTCCGCACATGTGAAATTTGTATAGGAAACAATGCCTGCTAGTAGATGCATAGGCCTACCTAATGTGAGAAAATCGTAAACGTTGAGAGTAGCTTTCGCCCTGTTCGCCGAATAATCCTCTAGACGAAGAATCATAATCTGCTCTTCCGGAAACACCCGATACCACTCGAGAAGATGTATGAAATAAATGCCCACTTCAAGTCTACCCTATGAAAATTGAATGAAATATTAATTTTGAAACATATATTTCGCAGCTGGTAGATGGTGTCTCTTTTCTTATTGATTGGCCAGCTGACGAGAATTTGGTAAACATCGCATATACGAGCAGAGAAGGCCCAGACGAGCTTGAGCATCCGTCACGGATGCGCAAGTTGAGCGTCCCGGATGCACAAGCTCGCTAGAGCATTCGCTTTTCGCACACGAAAGGCAAGGGCATAGATGAAAGCATATGCTAAAAATCAGACCGTTCGCTCCACTAAAGTAAGCTGCGCCTGCATGTTTAAAGAGTGGCTACCCTCGACGTGGGAAAACCTGTTTTCGGCGATTTGCGATTAACAAAGGCGCAGACCAGCTTGCGCATCCGCGCAGTCTGATCAGCACCTTTATTTTCCCCTTTTTGGATAATATCATATGAGCCAGTGCATGGGATTTCCCACAATGTGGTATGTGTGACCAGAAAAGCTTCAGATCAGCCTGCGCATACGCGCAGTCTGATCAGAGCCTTTGCTTGTCGCTCGAATATCCTATGAGTGTTAAGCTACTGACTAAATAACATTTGAGGTTTCTAAGCCTAAAAAGAGACTGCAGAGGCTCGTCTGAGTCTACACTTGTCAAAATGCCACATTGTTGGAAATCACATGCCACGGCTCAATTATCATATTAAAACTTGCTACAAGCGAATTTCACTATTCTAGCTGGTCTCTTCGGCTGAGCAGACTAGTTTTGGTTTGACCTGATCGAAACCCCAAAGACAGGTTTTCTCGCGTCACGGCCCAGTCATGATACGTACCTCAAAACTCGTGAGGTGGTCCATCTCTTTTTCAAAGTATTTGAGTGAGGGAAGACCTACACATACTCTACAACTAAATTAAATTCAGGCCAACATTTCGCAAGTGATAAAATGTTAAACATTTCTATCTTATATTGGTAAATCTATCCTCCAGCTCAATAAAATACCAAGGTCAGTAGAAGTTTAGCTGCTGCCAAATTTGGTATAAGGTGAAACTTATTTCAATGTACATTATACAAGGGTCAGTCAAAATAACTGAGCCGTTAGTCAAGAAATGTGATTATTATCTTTCTTTATCTACTGGCTCGCTCCTTTGGAACATTACACCAGGGAGTGCGAATTTCTAAATTTTGAAGAAGAAGAAAAGCAACACCCCCCTAAAACAACAACAAAGAAAAACACAACAAAACAAACTCTTAGCTGTGTTTTGACTAAATGAGCAGTGGAGGAGAGATTCCTGATTGAGAATCACTGACCTACATTTACTTGACAGGTAAATACAGGTAATAGTAACTAGATACTCAATTGGGCATCATTTTACCTTTTTGTAGTACTCTCAGAAAACATAATGTACCACAATCGTACCAGATTTCTACCAAATTTTGGCGGTTTAAGATGAATAAATTTCAAACCTTTGTTTTTTGTGTCTTATGTTTCTCATGCTTTCGCGTCTGTTTGTTGCTGCCTTGTGGTCACATGCTGGGAAAGGGCTGACCTCTTGGCTCTTGTTGGTGATGATTATTGTTTTTGTTACTTTCCCATGTGGTATCCTGGGTCAGGTGTGGTACTTGATTGCATTGTTTCCTGATCTATGCCGTCTTTCTTATTTTGACCGTTCAGAATTTTTTTATAGTGTCTAGATAAAAGTTATAAAGGTTTAAAATCAAGCTTTTGCTCTAATATTCTGTGATTCCTGTACGGGAAGAGAACATAAATAGTGATGTCAAATTAGCAAACAGTGATTCCTGTTTGGGAACACATGAACAGCCAAAAAGAGTGGTTTTTTACTTATTTTGAGCAAATTTAGGCTGTTGTCCGTTCAATTGCGGTGGTTCTGTTGTTGATTTATTGTTTATTGTTGCTCCCATTGTTTTTGGGGATCTGGTCCTTATTTTGTTATGCAGTACTTCGTGTCCTTTCTTGTTTTGCAATCATCTCAGGGAAGAGAGAACTGGCTGCTGAAGTTTGTAAACCACATACCAAGTCAATTCATACAGGAGAAGAACCTTACATCTATGATATCATAATTGTTAGTTTTATTAAAATACAGTTCACAAAACTTACCCCAGTCGAACCCACTGATTAAAATGAACTATTTTGATCGCAGAAACTCCTGACAACAAATATAGTGCTTATTCAATGCTTCTCTATTCGTTCTGTTATGTAAAACTGATGCTGATTTTCATCAGTTAACAACATTCATACTTTAGCTAGCTGGGTCTCTTTGTGTCAGTATTCTAGGCATACAAAAAGTAAGTGAGTTTGATCAGGAAATACCACACTCACACACTACAGACAAACCCACGGCACCGTGAGGAAGAGCCACAGAACATTTATATTAATAATATATCTATAAGACAATTATAGCAAAGCAACCAGCTTTCTCTTCCTCTTCAAGATGACTGCAAAACTAGAATGGACACAAAGTAATGCATAACAAATCAAATACAAACACAGAACTCCCACAAACAATGGGAAGTACATTAATTAATAGACCACCAACAACAGAACAACCACCATAGAAAAGAAAACGGCCTAAGCCACCTGGGGGCTTAAATGTATTTAACTAGTGCTAAATCTTCGCCCTAGATTCTGTTGTTGGTAAAACACATTTTTAGCTCGCATGGAGGTTTTCTAACTATTGCAATGTATCAGCACTGAGAAACAATAAAATCAAATTAACATATTATGATGATACAAAGAAAAGGGCTCATGACTCACAGATAGTCAGAGCTAAAGAAAGCTTCTAGTTTAGCTATGGTGGGTCCAGTCAACCACAGGCATCAGACACCAACAAACAGATTAAAGCTTTACGTCAGGGCCATCATTAAGTCTGAGGCCTGACCCACTATTATGCAATTAAAGAGGAACCCATAGCTATCAACCGTGATTTGGTTCAAAACAGGAGTGCAGACTGTCACATGGTATCCATGTTTTACCAAACTACGTTTCTGGACCTCACTTGATCATGTAGAACCATTTTTCTATGATTTCCAGATCAGCCTTTGTTACACTTTATCCTGGTCATGGCACCAAAATGTGGCTTCTCTAGTTCAGTTGAGATGTACAGGAAATGGTTGGTTTTCATACGCTTAACGTTAATATTACTTGTTTCTTCAAGAATGTTATGTAGGACATGATGTAGTGATAGATAACGTTTTGGCCCTGTGGTGTTACAACATTAGGCATTCCTGACCGTCTGATCATTTGAAGTTGTCTCAACATTAAATGAGCATGTACACTGTCATTGATTGTATAAGTCTTTATTCACAAAGGATGAAATACTTTTCCATCATGACGACAATCATTACATCAAATATTACAGCAATAATCAATAGGCAGCTAAACAATAAAATTTTGTCTTATTATCCCTTCTCCCCCGTGCTGAAAAGTATTAATGTGTAAAGATGAAGGAATATGGAAAAGGATGACTGCAACCTGAAAGGTACAAACAATTAGATTAACGATACACATAATGATTAGTTATCTCTTCCCCCAGAGACAAGTTTTTAAGGGTAAGAAGAAAACTTAAAGCTTAATAAAACTGAATGGAACATTAATCTTAACAAAATTAAATCAAATTTATAGTCACTGAATCACTATGGTATAAGACCAACAAATTGTTTATAGTCTCACGGCCCCTGACATAATATTAATCAAAATGTTAATCAGTTTCTCTTCTCAAAGGTTTACGGGGCGTCAACAGCTCCTTAATCCCAGCCTCATTGTGGAGTTGAAGGCGAGCAAGAGCACGAGATATGCAGGTCACTGGTTCTGTTGGAGTTGGATTCTGCTGGTCCACTGGGCCAAAACTCAGGCGTTTGGGCTCCAAAACAGTCTGGTGGGTTAACTATGGCGTATCAGCTCTGATTGGCACCTTCAGTTGAGGCCCTGTAGGAAAAGTCCCAGAGGGTGCTGTGCCTTGGCCGACAGGTACGTGAGGAGTTCCTGGAGGCAGCATCCTGGTTGGTGTTTCTGCCTGTAGTCCCGGAGTATGAGTTCCTTTACGTGCGGTGTCCATACTGATAGGTTTTTGAGGATCCGCTGGTTGCCATAATAGATTTGTAGGCATAGACACCTGTGACAGATAAGCCTCGGATGGAGATGGGCAGTTGGTGACTGGATCTACTGATCGTTCTACAGTGGGCGTCACTGACAAGCTTGGTGTAGAAGGAGAATGGAAAGGAGTAAACTTTCGAAGATGTTGGCGGATTCTTTTAGTTACCCTGCCTGTTCCATCCATTCGAACAACATACTGGTGGTACTGCCGATCCTCCACCACAATCCCGGTGCGCTCCCATCATCTAGTGTAATTACCAACCAAGTTCTGTAGGTATACATGATCTTCCACGTGTAATGATGACAACTTTCATGTGTGCTCATTCCACCGTTCATGGTCCCTTGAGTGTCGTCAAGCAAAAGCCAACTCTGGATGAGACATCAACTTGGTCCATGTTTCATGAGGACGGTATCTACCCATTAGTATTGGGATTGCATCACAGAGCGGACGTCCAAACAATATCAATGCTGGGGATGCTTTGGTCTCTGGGTCTACAGAGTTTCGGTACATTAATAGGGCTCGCTGGAATTTATCTACATCCAGGGGCCCTGTCGCAGTAATATTGTCCATGAGCATGCGCTTAACAGTTTTTACAGCTTACTCTGCCCTGTAGTTGGCGTGTGGGTTTGCAACAGATCCTATGTCGATCCCCCCAGGCACTTAGAAAATTTTGGGTCTTTCCAGCTGTGAATTGTGGTCCCCCATCTGATATCATTTCCTCAGGAATGCCAAATGTTACAAATGTTTCCCATAGTCGTTTGATAAGGCCTTCTGCACCGGATTCTGACCTGTAAACCATAGGCCATATAGAGTACCTGTCTACAATGACTACATATTCTTTACTGTTGTAGGTGAAATAGTCACTGCTTATCATCTGAAACGGATAATCTGGCAGGGTAAGGTCTGAAGGGGGCTGCATAGGGTTTGACTTGGTCATCCTATAGCAGTGTGTGCACTGATCTCTTATCCTCACAATGTCAGTTGTAATATCCGGCCAGTACGCAGGGCCCATAGCCCGTGCAAGCATCACACTAACTCTTTGGTGAGCTGCATGGAGTGGATTGAGCACTGGCTGGCAAAGTGATGGGGAACAACTATTCTCTGGTCCATAAGAATCACGCCGTCTACAACACAAAGCGATGATAAGGGCGTAAGTCTGTTGGAAGCTCCCTGCAATCGTCAGGAAACCCAGCCTCCAGGTAGTTGATGAGGCTCACAAACATGGGGTTTGTAAATGTAGCCTCACGGATCTTGTCCCACGTGACTACTGATGAACTGCATATAATGCACAAGTTGCAGCTGAAACAGTGGAGATTTCATTAGCCATAGCAATGTCTTCTGCACGCTGGTATAAGCCTGGCAAGGCATCACGACAAGATATAGGTGTATCAGCTTGTGAGTCGGAATCCAATGTCTCACCAGGTAATGGTAGACGTTCCGGAAACCAGCAGGATGTCTCAAAGCTGCATTTGGTCCAAGGTTCTTCCTACCAGGTACATGAACTAGTGTAAATCTGTAACCTAGCGTCTTTTCCTTGAGGTTAAGGAGTCGTTGATTAGTTATGTCAGTGAGTGACCTGTCATTCAAGATCTGTAGAAGTGGCTTATGGTCTGTGGCTATGATGATCCTTACATCCAAGAACATAACAGCGTGTCTGATGAAGTGCATATACCACTGTCAAGGTCTCACCTTCAATGGGAGTATACCAGTTTTCAGCGGGATGAGTGAACCTGCTCCCAACTAGACACAGCTTCAAACCATTGTGACAGCAGGAAGGAGTCTTTTTGAGACACTGACAGTATTTCTGCATCAGGAAGAACCCCATTCCATCCACCGACCAATCTGTGGCAAGGCATGTGAGGCAAGTTGGATCAAACAGACGCACACCTTCTGTCATTTCGTTGATTTTGATCTCTTTGGACTCATGAAACAACCTATCCAGCTCATCTGTCCATTGAAACACAGTAGAAGGCTTCAGAAGGGCACAAAAGGGCTTCATCTGTCTTATCATGGCAAACGCATATGCCTCCTGGTTAATCAGCCCAAACCATGCTCTTGCACTAGTTATGTCAGTAGGCGTGGGAAAGTTTCTGATTGCATCCAGGAACTTAGCACTTGATCGTATGTTTGTGGGTGTAATGGTAAGTCCAGCAAAATCAACTGTATCTTGAGCAAACTGAAATTTCTTCGGTTTGAGAGTGATCCCGTTACGAGCACACAGGTCAAGCCATTCACACGCATGGAAGAATGGTGCTGCAATGGAGTTCACCCACATGCATATGTCACATGCATGTGTCATCCTCACACTTTACTTTGTTTTTGAAGTCTGAAACGATGGCATCAAAGCGCTGATTATATGCATCGCCACAAGCCATGAACCCCTGAGGAGCCCAGGGTGTAATAAATGTTATGGGTTTTGAATTTTCATGAAATTTGGCTTAGATCAACAGGATATACAAGGTTTGATCAGAAAGTTCTCGGTCCGATATGCTTCGGTGAGATTCAAGGAATAAAAATCTTTTTTAGTCAGTCTTGTTAGTCGGTCATCATATTGAAGGACATTGGGGATGTAAAAAGCATTAAAATATGTTTGGGTGCTTATGTAAAGCACTTTTAAGAGAGGAACGTGCGACACATTTGCAACATTGTAAAACTTAAATCAGATTTTGACCCTGAGATTTGGCGAGAACCTCGGACTAGGCGTGATTTATGAGGAATAAATTCTAAAATTGTGAAAAAATGACGTAGATAATACTTTTGATACAGCAGATTTTGAGTCAGTTATCCGGCTCTAAAACTATGGGTCATTTTACTGTTCACAAGGCTTCGGTACTTGTATTTTGAAAATATCGTTTCAATGCAAAAGTTTGCAGCCTACGCTAAACTTGAAATGTGACAGGCCATCTCATTAGTCGATAAAAACCCAATTATAGTCAACAATAATTTCATTAGTACATGGACGCTACTATGTACAGTCATAAAACATATTTGAATGTTTGTGACGATGCGCTTTTGTCACACCTTTTACATAATAAAACCAACTTACTGTAGTGCTCATCGTTGGGCTATAGACACAGCTACCAACTGAATACTGCTGGAAACATTCCCTATATGCACGGATTCTATCGACAACATCACGGTGGAAAGTCTCAGGTCCTAACTTGTGTCTGTTGTCAAAGTATATGTAGTCTGAGTAGAGTCTGAATAAGAACATTAGCGACAGCTCATGAGTATTAGGTCAACCTTTTCATTCTGATTGATTTTCCTCAACATATTGGGAGAACCCATTTTGTAATTTATCGGGCCACAGGTCTAAATTTGTAAATTACGATCTATTTACGATATGTCCCTGAAAAGTTTTCTCTCTGAGCAACAATTAAAGACACTGATAAAATGCTGCCTTATGCAGCATTTGATCTTGGTCTTCACTGGTTGTTAAAGTATCTATTTTACCAGTATCCAAAATGAAAAGGGTAAATCGTATAATCATAAAGCCTTTTTTAACTCTTTCCTTGCCATTGGCGACTCTTGTCGTCTGCTGACGACCTTTGCAAACAGTTTGAAGCTATGTGGTCTGCCGTCTTCAACGTGTCAACGCCTGTTCTGTGCACTAGAAGATCGGAGAAGTGAAGAGGGTAAGTATAGTAGAAATATATCTGCTAACCTACTAACAATACTGCTATGGGCCGATTTCGCTATGGGCTGAGATGACCAGGAACTGTTCGGGAATAGTGAGGATTGACTTTCATTGTACAAAATTTAGGTATATGCCCAGCATTTTGATAAAGGTTATGCCATAAGCCCCCTACACAGTATATATGATATAAACAGACGGACACGCCACAACCAGTGCGGGAAGAGTTATGGCTGATGAACAACAATGAGCTTACCTTGTAATTGGGTTCCGTAGAATTACTAGTATTTTGGCCTTCTTATTCAAGTGTTAAACATAATCAGCATTGGTAAACGTTGGCTCTAACGGATCAGTATTGCCTTCCAGAAGAGGCCAGTTGTAGTTGTCCCAAAGTGTAGATTTTCAAACCCTATCATGATTGGTATTATTTTAAAGAGCTATCTTTCCTCTATGTTATGGCACAGATAACATGAGTATGTTATAATGCAGACACGCAAAATATTATTGTGAATACATGTACTGTTCGTATACAGGAAAAGCAAAATTTCAATGGAAATTTATCTTAACGTTTTACCTTTTGAAAAGTGTGCAGTTCATTAACAATATTTCATGAAATTAGATAATTTTGTATCATTTGGTAAGCCACCATCTGGAACAGATATTATACAATTGAGGACCATGTTAGATGTTTCTAATAAATAATATCGGAACAGCAATACCAGAACCGTTTAGAAAGCAATGCAATGCGCTAATTCTTACGACTAAACATCGCATGTCACAATGCATATATTTTTGAAAATATGACGCACATTAGTTTAAAACTGCCCTGCGTTGGTACTTTTGTCCATCACACTTTATGCTCTTTGTATTGAAACCAAAAGAATTTTTGTAAACTATATTTTTGCACATATTTTTGAAAATATAACGCACATTAGTTTAAAACTGCCCTGCGTTGGTACTTTTGTCCATCACACTTTATGCTCTTTGTATTGAAACCAAAAAAAAATTGTAAACCAGAACAAAGATAACTCTTAAAATCTTCTGATGGGGTTAAATGAGTTTAGCATTTTCACTAAAAGACCTCGACCGGCCAAAATGATGCTCAGCAAAACCTCTTCACCATTTTGCGTACCAGTGGCTAGACGTTGTTAAAATAAATATTTATGCAAGTATTTCAAATATACCATGCGATTCAAGCGTTATGAGCTGACTGAAATGATGCTAAGCAAACCCTCGTACATCAAATGAGGCTATTAAACACACCAGTTGTTAAATAATGTTGACATGCATTTGTATGCAAAATTTGATCAAAATATACCATGTTATTCAAGACTTATGAGCTTTTTTACTAACTGACCACGAAAGGACGTACAGACTCACATATAATAGTGATTATAGTACAGATCCAAGGTCGTGCAATATTAAAGTTCAGACAAAAGGGTCGTGCAAGACTCACATAGTGATTATAGTACAGACCCAAGGGTCGTGCCGTATAATGCAGACTCAATGGTAGTGCAATTTTAATCTGATGAGTACAGGAAAAGGGTGTAAAGGTAAAGTATCATATGTAGTGGCGCATGGTCTAAAATGCTTTCTTGTAATCCAGCAGCCTGGGGCACTGTGGTTAGAATCTTTATAGTTTTTTTTCTTTTCGTTGTCATTTTCCCTGCCAATTTCAAAAAAATGTATAAGTAATCAAATATACCATGCGGTTCAAGAGTTATGAGCATTTTCAATACTGAACACAATCGGTTGAAATGATGCTCAACGAACCCTCTTCCATCAGAAAAGGTTGTTACACATGTCAGTGGTTAGATAATGTGACACGTATGTATAATTTGATCAAACTATAACATGTGGTTCAAGAGTTATATGCATTTTCACTAACTGACCACGGATGGACGGATGGACTCACATAGTGATTATAGGCAGACCCAATGGTCGTCACCCAGGTGAACCGCATGTCTGGATTTCGGAGGGTGTTGGCTATCGGAGGTAAACATTGAGATCATGGATGGATAGGGTCTGTGTTTATCCGTTTTTATTTCATATTGAAAGTTTCTTGGGGACGAGAGCAGCAAACATGTTGCTTCTATATTGAGTGATAAGGACTCGGAATCTGTTAAATACTTTTGATCCATGTCTGTAGGATTCAGGGCGACTTTTCAAACGGCAAATGTGAATTTTTCAATGAAAAAAGGCTAGTGGTTTGATCATGCTGCTGGACTTATATCAACCTTTGACACTAATTGCTTGTGCCGCTACCATTCTATATCATTCTCCTGCATGGCTTGTAAGTGTCATGTCCAAATCTGCTATTAAAACTTCAAATTTTGAAAATGCTTACGTTGCTATCGTTTTGATGGTTAGCAAAATGTTCAGAGGACTTACCTCCGAAAGGAACGCTATCCATAAACATGACACCATCGTCATAAAATTGCAAAAAAATAAGTGTTGTACACGTTTGTTTGAATTATATTGGACTGATACATTCCAAAGAGGGGTTAAACATTGCAGCGGTAGTTATGAATCAAGAAAAAATAAAATAATACATATGAATATTAACTGATGAATTCGAAATATTCGTTCAAATCACCGCATTTCCGAATTCAAATGCGATTTAAATTAAAACAGATTCAGTTCAAAAACATGCATTGCTTTCAGAATTCTTTTCATTCTATATACTTACGGCTTATATGTTGTTTTTATCCCTTAATGTGGTTCACTATGATATAAAACCATCTCAAAGCAGACCATGTGCAGCCCAAAACTCCTTTGTTTACCTCCGGTAGCCAACACCCTCCGAGATTTGGACATGCGGTTTACCTGGGTGGTCGTGCAATATTCAAATCAGACTGCATATTATGTGCCCATTATGTTTCATTGTAAAATTGCTGAGGCTTTGGGAGGAGATGTTGAGAATTCCAAGATCAACACTGCCAGCTATGATCTTAAATTTCGAAATAAGACGGTTCTTTTGAGCACTCAAAACGCACCTTAAAACAAATTGGTAAGACAATATTTACAATTCTACGCTGTAGTTATTTATGAATTCACCAAAGAGATAAGTACATTTTTCTTTGAACTGGCTCGTTTACCTACCAAGGACAGCTGTGGAAAGTAACTTATCCTGGGTCATCCCAAAATCTTTGTCGCGGAATGGCTTGTAAGTTAGAGGTCTTGCAATTTTGGCAGTATATGCATCGAAATTTGTTTTCAGTCGGAATCGTGTTATCCAATGAGGCTCTTTCACATCAGATCGGAAGTTCGGATGGAATTGTAATGACTCATATATATCCGTTGTGTCAGACTTGGGTGCCCCAATAAGGAAGAAAAACGGCAAACATCTCAGTTCGTGGTCTACGTTGTACCAGCATGGAGATTTAAAGCCAGGTAACAGATGGAATGGGCCCTAAACAGGAAACAAAACGGAGATATGAAACATACCATACAATAGAGAGGCGAGTATATAGTTAATACTACGAAACCTTCTTCATGTTTATTTGAAAAAAATGTGAATATCACCTTTTGCTGTTAAATAGCAATAAAACAAATATATTTTGCTTTCTCATAAGTAACGGACGTGTCCTTGGTATGGCCAGATAGACAAAATGGCGCAGAGGCCCAAAACACACGCCCACCGCACTTTAAATGATGTTAAGAGCTAAAACGGGCATATCTTTCACGAAAACGCGTAATTAAGTGTGCAATTTTTCTTTTAAGTTTAGAGGAACATTCAGTCTATTAATTCAAATGAAAAACAGCTTCTGTGCGCCTGTTTTTGTCTGACAACTGGGCATAATAGGTTATACCATAACAGTGCCCAAATGGGTATTCCGTGTATAATATCTGTTCTGGAAGAATTGTTAAAAGCAAATTCTCAAAATTCACAGCCGACCCAAGTTCTTAGACATTTTCAGAATATATCGCCGATAAAACGGACCACCAAATATTGCATTCATGTATTTTGCAAACAATTTAGTTTTGTCTTGGAAACTGTAAACCCTAAATTTGATGTTAGAGTTGTTTCTAAAAAGAAAATAGCATACTGACCTGGTTGTTTTCTAACAGGACACACTTTAGCTATTGATGTATAATTTATAATAAGTTCCAAGAGAAAAAAACATCATCTCTTTAAGAGAAATCATTCGAGAACGATTTGAACCATTTCGTTTCAGACAGCATCTTAAACGGTTAAAATTTGACCACTCTTCTTCAGAGACTGTTTAAAAACCAGCGAATAAAGTTAGGAGCAAATTACTTGGTGATTGCGTTTTCCTGTAGATCAGACTAATCTAAGTAAATGAATTATTTCAAAATATAGTGAGAAATACACATGCAATAACCCGAAATTAGGTTTTCTCAAATAACCAAGCAAGCATACCGTTTCGCTGGCGGGCCGTTAGTGGCCCGTTTTTGCATGCTTACCGAGAAGAGCTATATTTACCATTTTCATGAAATTTTCTAGAATTATATGTTTATCTGTCAACTTGGCTTCCACAAAGACTTTCAACTGGAGAGCCGCTTGTGAAGTTCCAAGCATCCTTTGCTTCTCCCTGCTTAAGGATATTGCGTAACTTCCGGTCACATTATCTGAGTGCAATTTAAGGAATTTCCGTAGAGAAACGTTGTCTGAAAGATCCCATTGTGCACGAACTTCTTGTAAATAGTCATCTGGATCAATAGTCTGTACCCTGATGCGTTTTGGTAGATTCTGTGCAGACAGCATTACCAGACTTTCAGGTCTGGAAACTCTTTTCATAGGTTTGAGATTTGCTTTCAGATTGAGATGGACATACGTGATTGTCATCACACCGAGTATACACGGCAAGATCAAAGGCTTCCTCAGGCATCTGCAATGATACTACTCACATTTGACATGGACATAGCCAGAACGCTGACATATTTTGTTTGTTTGATTTGATTCTTTACGTCCCATCAATAATCTTTCACTTAAACAGGGACGGGTCTTCCTGGGTTGAACCAGTAATAAGCTAGGATTAATGTGTCTAGCTCAAGGACCACAACGCAGTGACGCTGGTGAGGCTCGAACCCGCGACCCCTCGGTCTCGAGTCAAGCGTTCTACCACTGAGCCACTGCGCTCCCTACGCTGACATATAATAGCTACGCACTTGAAAGGAAAACTACTGAAACGAGCGATGGTTATAATCAATTGCGTCCCTTTCCATAATTGAGGTAAGAATTTGCCCCCAGAGGGAGTTCCATATGGTTGGTAAAACTGATTTCCACATCAGGCAATTAAATGGAATGTGTACAGTTAATACAATACAACCACTTCATTTTCACTCAGGTCATAACATGACATATGAGGAAACATACAAAAAATTTGCAAGGCGGTAGTCAGTTAGGATTAGCTGGAATGTGTACTCCATGTGTTTCCGTATATCATACAAAGTCCTCATGAAATGTAATTCTTCATTAGGGATTCTATGCGAGTGAGGCTCGTGTTTTGTACTTGAGTGCACATATACTCATAAATTGCGTACACTTACTAAAATCATTTGATGAAATCCTAATGTACACATCAACAACTTTGAATGCCATTCAAGGAAAAAACGCAAATAACTATACCCATGACAACAAAACGATGATACATGTCACTATTATATGTCCTTACTTTCATTGTACCATACTTTGTGAACTTTTGCTTATGCTTTTTATTAGTTTTCATATCAATTTACCTTGTAAAAATGTTATTATTGAAGTAATAGCCTTCCCTGGAGGATGAGTCAAGTTACATATTTTAATTTTCAACCTTTTCAACAATATTGTAAACGCTTGTTCCCTACTGACTGAAACTATGTGTATATCAACTGGCAGTCCATATTAAATGGATAATACGATAGAGGCGGAGTATTCACACATTATATTGTGAATAATATATTAGAAACTTTCCTCAGAATGTATGTTTCATATTTTTGTTGTTTGTATGTTTATGACTTGTACCCCAATTAGGGGTTTGGTCAATTAATAAAACTCTTAAGAAGATCCAGATTAAATGTCACAAAACACGAATTTCATCAGGGTGTTTACTGTTTGCTAAGTAAAATAAATCTTCAGAAAGTGAAGTACATAATCATTTTGAAATCTACCAGTGACCTCTTTAAATGTACAATGGATACTCCCACCCTTATATTTCATCTGTATGGGAAAAATTCATCAGAATCCACTGGATTATTCTTACCTTCGACGGCACCAAATCATTCTAGATTGGAAGATTTGCCAAGCACATAGGTCCTGTTCATGCATGGAAACTAATCGTAGATATGATGCTATCTGAAAGTAAACGAAGGAGATTTATCATACAGTTATTTCATGCTTGTTTGAAGTATTGTCAAAACTATTACCCCAAGGTGCCATCGACGACCTGATGCACTAGTGCCCTCGGCCTATGGCCTCGTGCAATAGTGCATTAAGTCGTCCAGGGTACCGAGGGGTAATAGCTTGACTATACTACAAACAGGCATGAAATAAGTGTTTTATCACCCAACCCACTTTGATGAAATACTTAGCAGCGTTCCTTGAATGGAGTTGCAAATGCTCTGATCAAACTGTGTGGATGCACAGGCTTATCTGAGTCTTCAATAGGTACACAAGTAACTAGAAGTCGAATTGTACGATTTGGCCAAATTTCAAGTTTATGCAAGTCTTCAAACTTGATCTCAAGTTGAAAAAGTAATGAAAAAACGTTTCCCTCCATTACAAATTTAATGGAAATGTATCCTCGCTCAGATCTCGTCCACATTTTAACTTCATCGAGAGGTATGCCTGTTCTATCAAAACGTAGGTGAGTATGACCAGAAAATGACACATTCACACCGTGTAGACCTAACCTACGGCGCCTTGAGGGAGAGACACAGAAATCTAACAACCACATGGCACCAAGAAGACAATAAAAGCAAAGCAACCAGCTCACTCTTCCACAGCGAGATACATATGTAATAGGTTAAGAGAGCACGCGTCTATGCATGTAAGGCAGGAATCAGAGTAACGTCATTTTCTACTGCCATATATTTTCCAAGGGAGAACTTTGTTCCTATTCTGTTATGTTTGGATGGTCTGACAGTGCGCAAAAACCAGATATGATTTGGACATAGTAACCCAACATAATCTGCATTTATAGATGCGAAACCACCCCTTATGTTAACTAAGAAATGACAATAGAATTGCATCGGATAGGCGACAATCGAAACGCCCTTAACAATCGACAGACTCGGATCCAAAATGGCTAGAAACAGTGTTTTCGATTGCCATTTGTCGCAAGTCGGGCGACAAATGGCAATCGAAAACTCTGTTTCTAACGATTTTTTATATACGTTCGTCGATGGTATTATTGTTTTCGATTGCCGCCTATCCGGTTGAGTATGTGATATGCAACAGTTCGCAGATATTAAATAAACTCGCTTTGATTAAAGTTACGGTAACATCTGAAGTCGATATCATTTTATGTCTCATTACTGTGAGCGTCTATAAAATAGCAGGTGTTCCAGATATACAGACGAGCAAAAGACACGCTACAATAGAATTGTTGCAGGCTATACATGTGGCTCACAAACACGAGCTAATCGTGCTTACCATGACCAGAATCTTGAGTAAAACATCGAGATTATTTGAATTTATCGATTTTTGTTTATCAGGCATGTTGGCTGATAAACATGGATATTTTAACTGCCGTCATTAATTTTATTATCGTTCTTTTGCCCGTCAGTATATATCTTAATCGTGGGCATGCAAAAAGAAGGGATACATAAGCAAATGCCCGACTAATTTTTACACTCATAATATTTTGATAATAAATCGACATCTTCCCTAACTTGAATACGCAAGTTGAACAACATGTATAAGTTATTGTATGGTTTGTGCGTATGTACGGGAGGATAATCCACGAGCTTAAGCGAATGATTTTCTCCCATACATACGCACAACAATACAATAACTGCCTTATTGCACCAGTATGCATATGCACTTTGCGCATTGTAAGATATTTGATGTAGAACATTGGAATATCACTCAAAGGTGCAATAAATTTTTTAGGGAAGTATCTATTTATTTACCGATGTGATAGGTCTAATGGACAGGATGAAACATGGCAAAATTGCATAAATGTAAAGATCTACCTTAATTATTTTAAATCATTTTTGTGTAACCTGCGAAGCAGCGATGATGGCAAACATATAGGGCTCCTTTCGGCGTCGGCGTCATACTAAAAATAACGGTATTATTAGAAACGATATCGAGGAAAATGTTTTATTTACTAGGGTAGTAAGAGTTATCCCTCGTTAGTTATTATCTGCAAATGAAGACAGAGCCAAACTTGATTTAAAAATAAATAAAGTTAAATTGATTTTAGAAAATAAAACAATTTACGAAAAAATGATATTTTTAAACTGCAAAAAATCTGAAATTTGTACTTCACAATTCCTTTTTTGCAAGGATAGAGTTATCTCCCCTTTTTTAAATACGACGCAACCAATTTTCTAATGTACAACCCAATCAAAATTAAAGTAGAGGCATTCAGTTTTCATTTGAGATCGGTTTCATCCTTTACGACGATGGGATAAGTTTTCTAAAAAAGTTAGCATTATATGAAATCCAGCAACGCAACTATATTTGTTATTGGGCTAATAGCTATAAGCACTTACAGTCTGTTCAAAGATAGATGAGAATCGTTGTAAACAAAAATATGAACTAATCCAGATATGGGTGTTTATACATGCAGTTATTATTATGCATCAACATAGATGACAGGCTTTTGTCATGATCTGAATGATAACCAAGACTATGGGGTTGGAGAAAAGTGATTTATGTTTTCGTAGGGGGTTGGGGGGTATTAATTCGACGAATGTGTCTTGTTTGACTTAGATAATGTCGCAATGTTGGTTTCCCATCAATATATTTTGTAGGGATGCATCATTTTCATTCAAAGTCAACAGATATCCAAATTTCAATCACAAGAAATTTCAGAAGCTTCAGAGATTTCTTCAAAATTTCTTCATAAGCAACGAAGACACCTGGTTTCATTTGCGGGAATTTGGCTTTTTCACCTAGGAGTTCTAAGGAAGTTGCATTGACCTAAAGTAGAGTATGCAGCCTTAACACTCAAAATTTCAGATTACTCAGATTGAGAAAGTTCAGAGGACAACGTCCCACTGGACCTGCAGGATATGACGAAACACGAGTCGTGTCGGCGAAATGCTTGATGAACTTGAATGACCATCAGGGATCAGTCCTCACAAGATTCATTGTGGAGCAGTTTCTATTGGGATTATATAGAGCTCAATATTGTAAATACTATACAGTGATGCCACGAAGAATTACCTTTTCTCCGAACTATTCCACACTGGAATAGTATGTCTCATTCTGTGGCCAATACCCAGACCACAGATGAGTTTAGGGCACTCCTCATTTAGTGAAAAGCACAGTTAAATGCGTTTTCTTTGTTTGTTTTTCTCTCTGACAATTTTAAAATTTGCATTCCCTGGCACACTGTTCCTAATAGAGCGAGTCAGAAGATACAGATGGATGGATGGATGGATGGATGGATGGATGGATGGATGGATGGATAGATATATAGATATATAGATGGATGGATGGATGGATAGATGGATAGATAGATATTCAGCAAGAAAAACTTATGGAATGCTATTTTTCGCAAACAAAACAGTTACTTACGTTCGGTGATGCCTAATTTTAATCTGAACGTCCCATCAACAATCTTTCAAGTATATAGGGACGGATCTTCCTGGGTTGAACCAGTGCTAAGCTAGGATAAATGTGTCTTGCTCAAGGACCACAACGCAGTGACGCCGATGAGGCTTGATCCCGCGGCCCTTCGGTCTCGAGTCAAGCACTCTACAACTGAGCCACTGCGCTCACGAGAGGTCCAGTTGATTTTCGAAGGGTCAGTACCATCATTTCGAAGGAACCCTATAGCAATTTGTGATTTTCAGGGGGTTCCGGACCCCCTGTCCCATCCCCTCTGGATCCGTCAATGCTTGGGTAACAATTATGCTTTGGGCGCTCGGTAAACATTTTGTATTCCAAAGAAAGCAAACACAAACGCACACACATTCACGGCATATATAAAGCTGATGCACGGGTTTAGAATTCATGGTTCAGTTAACAAGAGAGATACATAATAAGCGACACATCGAGAAAACGGTCCTTCTGATATGTCCAGATCGAACAACTTGAAATGAGGAAAGCCAGGCAGCGAAACTAGAAGTTAGAATATTACATTTTTACATGTTACGCAAGTGGGATAAAGTCAAAATCAACACAGCTTTGTGTTTTACTGTAACATATTTCGGAAAGGTTTTTCTTCTTCTGACAGTAAACAAATACCCTTCATAAACAGGAAATGATGGAAATGTTACGTTTACATTGAGGGCAATTTCGGGTATTGTCCTCGCGCACCATTCCTGCTGCGGGAAACGGGGAAAGTTGTCTGGGTCCCGTCTTTCGATCATTTCCAAATTCGTATCAATACAGTTTTCAGATACGCTTACGTCAGTTGGATATTTTCGCATTTTCTGGACAAAATAAAGTAATTAAAATGTGTCCGAAATATATATTGACCCATAATTATAAATGATCGTCACAGTACCAAATGATCTGGCGAAATCGAACAATATACAAAATTATCAAGTTTATACCGTGTATGCGACTACGAATATGGCCGTTACTCGGATTGAGAGTTAAATATATACGGTTAATTTTGGCGGCGCACGATCCGAACTCGTAGTCCAGTGGTTAGTGCGTCAGTCTCTTAAACCAGCGGACCAGGGTCGATTCCTGAATGGGCGCCTATTATACATTATTTTTTTCCTTCTTTCTTCAGCTTTATAGTAATGAATTACTTCCTATCAGTAATATAAATTAATATAAATGACATAAACTTTACACTCCATAACGTTTTATATTGAATCATCCTCAAAATATGCGGGGGTAGGGGTAAACTTTGCTCTACCGAAAGAAAATTAGTCTGGGGACCCCCATTTTTATCCTTTTTTCTAAAAGGTTATATAAAAGTCTATGAAATAAAAACAAAATGTTGAGATCGTTAATGCCAGATTATTTTTAATATACAATTTAATCTAAAAAAACGTAGTCCTATTTTTTTCTTGGGGGGGGGGGGGGATACCAAATATATCATTCAGTATCTTGTCACGGCTTGGAAAAATAAATTTTTACTTTTCCTAATAAGCTTGATGTCGTGAGCAATAACTAAAATTAAAATAAAGAAGCTGGATGGCGATTACAACTATTTCAACTTCATATTAAGGACATGTTTTTTAAAGAAAAAATTGTAAATGATGAAAACTTCCATGTGAGATTATGAAAAATCGAGCGTGGTGAAATATCCTTTTTAGTTCATAAATTGACAGTCCATACATAAAACAAGCTGTATGCAAAGAATTAAAAAGATTTTAATGTGGGAAGTATTACCCGAAATTGCCCTTAAAAGACACAACGATTATCACATGACGTTTCGTCTTCGAGTGATATATCGTCATTTATATTATACACAACAGTGTATGTACCCACTTCATTTCTTTATAATTGTAATTTGTGATATGACCTAATTATAGTTTTCTTCTTTGCAAATTGATTGGTTATGAGGCACAGGGAGGGCGGAGGGAACTATAAATTTTGATGGAGAATGATATCATTCTTAATGCCCTGATATGTTGTGAAAATAAATGACTTAGATTCTGTTGATATGCTTTGCCCTTTCAGTACTCATTTTTGTTCTGTCAGTGCAATACACGTGGGATAGAGATCGCAGTATTTGCTCAACTGTAAAATATTCATTAATGATTTACTAGCAGAAGATGATCTTATTGAAGTCAGCAAATGGTACTGTATGCAATGAACATCCGGGGTTATTTGTATTTCCGTCTTGCTACCTTTCTGTACGTTTCTGTGTCTCTGTATGCTCGACAACGTACAAAAAACAAGCAAACTACCACAGGCATGGAAATACGCACACAAACACGAAGGGACGGGCATCTGTAATTGACACATAGACAAATGCATTTATCTGTGCAACAAAACCTTTCACCTGGAGGCCCGTGACCTATACCATGAATAAGTCTGCGTTTTAATCGAACCATTTCTCTATGCCTGATGTAGGCACAACAGACATATTTTCCTGTCCTATACAGTAACCTTTAAAGTAAAAGCATGAAATTTAATGCTTCCATTTGTGTGTCGATTATAGATACCCGTCCATCTGACAGAACAAACAATTGGTACTGAAAGGGAACTTTCATACAAACAAATTAAATTTCAAATAAACTCAGTGCCGGATGCAGAGGATGTTCAGGGGTTTCTCTTGAGCCCCCTCCCTGCACCTAAAAAATGAAATAATTTAGTCTCACTGAGACCAAATTATTTCATTTTCATGGAAATCAGCAAAGCGAACCCTCACACTTCTATACACATGAGCCTGCTTTCCAGAACCCTGAAACTGTTATTGCAAAAACAGAAGCTCACTCGAAGGGCTACACTACTGTAGTTACATAAAATGTCTGTTTCAAACTGAGTGAGTATCATCACATGTGAAATATGAAACATGACATCGTCTCACCGTTGAAAAATAAACTTGTTTGGATGACCTCTACTTTCTTCATTGACTTCTATTGGTACATTTTAGAATCTCCAAGCGTCTGTAACTGTTTTAGTGAACAAAAACACAAAGTGTGGGCATTCATTTTCCTAATAAAGAACACTTTATTACAAAAGTTGTTGAACTTTGCTAAATTTACTTGTTTTTATCTCTAGTTCTTATGTTTCCATTATTGAAAACATACATATGTTATGTAACGACATCCTACATATAGGAAGGCATATATAATATGAAGCTTCAGTATTGCAAACAGATGCTACAAGGCGGGTAACGTACGTCAAAGTAAGTAAGGGTGCAAAGATCAGGAATCGATACATACACATTATTACTTTAGTAACTTGATCTGATGGGTCGGATCACATCGAGTAGCTGCGCCAGGAACATAGGATCACACGAGACGAGGTCGAGTGTGATCCGGTCGTTCCTGGCGCAGCCACGAGACGTAATCCGACCCATCAGATCAAGTTACTAAAATAATAATGTTTTATTATTTACCTACCTGACCCAGGATACCAATGGGAAATTCCTCTGATACCGAAGCTGCATTTTTAAACTTGCATTTGTCTTTTTCTAATGATTTTGTTCTACCAAAATTTATGATAAACGTGACGATTTTGACTTTGAAGTTGTCAATTTCCCATTTTTAGATGGTGATGTTCCTCGCTCTACATCCTATGGAGTCTATATCTCTCAACTCATTCGATTTGCTAGAGCATCTAGCTATATTACTGACTTCAACAATCGCAATAAATTGTTAACTCAGAAAGTTCTTAAACAAGGCTATCGGTATCATAAACTTCGCAAAACCTTTTCTAAATTTTATAGACGATACTATGATTTGATACTTGAATTCCAAATTTAACTTAAATCTCACTTGCGCCAGTTACTTCCAGAACACGAATTCTATGGTGACTTGGTGTATAAATTATATAAGATTGTTGGCTCTACTAATTTTTTAGCGCAGTTCGTTAAAATAATTTCCTATTATAAAAAGATTGGCTATAACATTAATGTACTGCAACAGACTGCATGCTTGGTGGTCAACCCAATCACAGTTGGCAACTTTGCTTTCCTCTTTAATTGCACGCCGGTGGGTCGGACTTCCGACTCTATGACGGTTCCGACTTAAATACTTATCTATTGATGAGATGGTAGGGGCTGGATGCTTTGGCTGTTTGTCTGGCCCACCGGGGTTTACCTGTTGGATTTCTTTTGCTCTGGTATTCAGTTTTTTTTTTACTGTTGAGTCCTTATCTTTGCTATATCTCCTTTTTATATTTTGATTTATATGTTCTAGGAGATGATGCATTGATAAGTTAGGGGTCTTTCATGCAAACCAAATATCTATGTGTCTTGATCCACATGTGAACATAGGGTGAGGTTGGTGCACTGTTAAACCGGTTTAAGCCCTTCAGTAAAATATTTTACTGACCGTTTCAAGGCGGTACTTCTTTTGTGGATTTTTGTGGATCTTTTATGTTTTTTCTGCCTTGTGTTTGCTATGCCTTTGTGCGCGTCTGTTTATATGTGCCTTGTGGTCACCTGCTGGGAAAGGGCTCATCTCTTCGCTCTCGTTTGTGGTGTCTAACTGTGAGTTTGTCACTTTCCCATTGGTATCCTGGGTCAGGAGGTGTGGTACTTGATTGCATCGATTCCTGATCTTTGCACCCTTACTTACTTTGTAATTGAAATTTGATCACCACAAGGTCACCAGTTTGACCCTAGGGTGAAAATTTACTTGCATTCTGTTCGTCTCATCATCCCCGTTAATTTGATAAGCCTCAAGATCATGTTCGAAATTTTTTTGCCCCCCTGCGCACCCTGCCGCCCAGGTCCCAACCTGGGGTATAACCCAGGCATCAGAATAAAAATCTCATTTGATATGTTTTTTGTCTTTAATTTGTAAGAACACACGCAAAGTTTGGTATAATTATCTTTGAAATTGAGTTTGTTATTGAAACTTAATGATATTTGACCTTCTGACTTCTCCCGAGGGCCAAAAGAGCGGGGACAAATTTATTTTTGCTGTTGTACGCACCATTTGTGTGAGTAACTCACACACTAAGTTTGGTTGGATTTCGCCCAACGGTTTAGGAGGAGATAGCATAACGGGCAGATGGACGGTCGGAAAGACGGACGGAGACGATAACAATATCCCCTTCGATTTGTAAAAAAACGTGGGGATAATAAAGTTTAAACAATTGTTACAATTGTTTAATTTTGCGTTGTATCAATGTCACACATGCTTCAAAAATGAAACAACACGCAAACGAAGAACGCCTAGATTAAGACCAATGAAAATCTCCACAAAATTTTATATACATTTAAGTCAGGATGATCAATTGTATATATTGAGAGGTTACAGGTTATAATTCCCCAAAAATAGATTTCTTTCTCTGAAGATCAATTTTGTCTTTCATCTTTTTCTTCACTGTTCGCTAATAAGTACCCGTTTAAGTGTTTCTAGTCTTCAAAGGGTTAAAAGGTATTACCATGTAATGGAGCGCAGTGGCTCAGTGGTAGAGTGCTTGACTCGAGACCGAGGGACCGCGGGTTCGAGCCTCACCGGCGTCACTGCGCTGTGGTCCTTGAGCAAGACACACTAATCATAGCTTAGTACTGGTTCAACCCAGAAAGACCCGTTTCTACATAACTGAAAGATTGTTGTAGGGACGTAAAGAATCAAATCAAACAAACAAACTTACCTTATGAGCTCCGGTTAATTAAACTCCAAATTATGTTAAAGTTACAAGCTCACATCACCTGCTCTGTCTTCCTCTTCTAAGTTCAATAATATTAATGGGTCTCGACGCAACAAAACCCGTCTTCGGTGTTTCCGACAAAGCTGGACTTAATCAATCTACTCAGCTACATAGACTAACTATAAAAAAGAAATTTTACCTGTAGCAAGCCTAGATATGATACTTTCCAGAACGCGAATAACCAAGGCGCTGACCAGCATGCGCAAATGCGCAGGCTGGTCTGCTCCTTTGTTATTCGCCAATTTCTCGCGTCGAGGCCCTAATAGTGTCATTAACTAATATATAATTGTTCTGCTACAGCTTGTAACGTACAGTAACGAGAAAGAAAACATATTACTAAAAAAATAATACGTGTTATTTTATCAGCGACTGTGTTGTTCGTTGTATTATAACATATTTTCTTGTAAAATATATAGCTAGTCTCTGTAGCTAAACAAACTCATTTAGTCTTAGCCTGTCGTAAACTCCGAATACCAGATTCCACATTCAATCATTGAGATATGTTTATCTACTTAAGGTGAATATTTACCTCTTTTTAAGAGTTTTTTTTCTGCTGATAATCATATGGCCATGTTTGTTAAAAAAAAAAAAAAACTCCAGTTAGTCCGGGCGCCTTGCATTTGGGCACTTCTTGATGTTAATGTATATCCAATAATTCGAAGGCTATGTTTTTTGCGTGGTGTTTGTTGTTGTTGTTGTTGCTGCTGTGTGTGTGGAGGTGGAGGAAGTTTTCCCGGATTGGTAACGTAGTTATATGTGTCCTTTTGTGTTTTAACAACAACAGAAACTAATATAAGGCAGATATTTTGCCTTTAAGATATATTTAAGCTCCCGTCTGGTTCAGGCGGATGTTTGTTCTAAGGCGGTAATTCTGATGTCGTCATTCAGTGTTTGTCGTGCTCTCAACGGATGTGGGGTTTTGTGTTGGCTCCTTGTTTTGTAAATGTGATTCTAAGTGTGCATTCTAGTTCCAAAATCATCGTTCTGAGGAAGACAGAGCTGATTGCCTTGCTTTACAACCATGCAACTACCAGGTTATCAAATAGGTAGCCCATGCAATCGAATTTAGAGATACAGTTGTCATGAAAATACAAATTTGTGGTAAAGTGACAGGTATTTTAATACTGATATGCAGTTTGAGATGTTTAAAAGAAGCAAAGACAATTGACATGATACTTGGTAAGAGTAAACTTCAAAACAGTTTTTCTTATTTTCAGTAACATGTTGTTGGCACATATTGAAATTGCCTCATAGAGGCGGCGCCACTATACAACATATGTCTTTTTAATAAATGAGTTTCTCACTGAACGTTTTTTTAAATCTTAACTACATTCATTGCTTTATTGAAAAGAGCATGTATTAATGAACACATTCATTCTCATGCAGTCTGTCGTGCACCTGGGTGACAATAATAGACAGCCTATTTTACGGTGTCGTGAGTTGGTCTGCTGTCTGTGATTGTATTGCCTGATCATACTCAATTGTTTTTATGGCATCCAGACCAGCTGCCTTTGAGGAATTTAAGCCAGCAAGAACTTCTGCAGAACCCTGACCGATATATCCATATCTGGCATTGTCAGCACATTTAAGTTGATAAGACTGGATACCAAAAAATAATAATATATTCTCCAATATTTACTATGCACTTTGCTTCTAGTTATTTCTACAGCCTATCTATATTCTTTTCTTTCTTGCTACGAACAGAACATTGTCGTGGTCTTGATTAATTATAATTTTGTGAAGATGTCTACTTTAATGTTCATAGAACTCTCGATGCCAACCGAGCTTGTTTTAGTCTACTTATTATTATTGTTATCATGGTACTTGGACACTTCTCACTTGGGTGGCTCCCAGGATTCTTCAATAGTTTACCAATGTCAGTCTACTAAACCTTTTAGATTCAAAACAATTCCAAAGTGTATGCTTCCAGTTATAATTCTCAATTTATTATACACCAGTAGTTTTCTTGCATGCGAGATTACAAGCCTAAATATAGAACTGCAAAGAAGCACCATGCATATAAAGAATGTAAATTTCCGTGCAGAAGCTTGAAGATGCCGTGTACTAATAAATGCCTTGTTTACCAAATAGATTCTTATGTCATACTCTCTCGTGTTTCACTATATTACCTGATTCATATTTTCTAATATTTCATCTCTCTGATAGGACTATCAGTCTAAGTTACAGCCAAGAAAGAGATTGTATCAGAGAAAATGCGTGTCCAGTAGCATTAGTTGACCTTGATCGCAGAACCTGAAGCCAGGCTAATTGAGTGCTAAAACGACCATCCATTCTCGTTGGGATGGTTCTATTATATGTCTTTATAGACACATAATAGATCTTGCACATGCTTTTGGTTAACATTAAGTTCTTAGCTGAAGAATTGACGCTTGCTGTATAACATTGTGATAACGTAGGTATAGTAGATGTATCATAATGCGGGCACAAGTCATGATAACAAAATAGTTAGCTACATACACCTGATAACATTGTATTACATTGGCCTTGATGACAAGATTTCATAGACTTCATAACAAGAATATTTCATAGGCTTGATAACAAGACGACTTCAATGACTTGATAGGATCACGATTTCATGACTTGATAACATAACGATTCCATAGACAAGAATAGCATCACGATTCCGTAGACTTGATAGCATCACAATTCCATAGACCTGATAACACGACGCTAGCGTAGACTTGATAACACGACGATTACGTAGATTTGATAACATGACGTCACTGTCATGGCTCCCGGATAATCAAAACTTGCAAGAGAGTAGCAAAGGCAACTAGCACTGATGATATCGTTATGATGTCTGCAGCATTCATATTGTCATTGGTAGTAGTGTCGATGGTAGATCTTGATACATCGGTGTGATCTGTGACGTTGACTGGGCTCTGTGTATTTGCTGCTGGCGTCGTCCCACAACCACCGTCATATGTAATTACCTTCGACGATTGTTTAATCCAAAATACACTTCTAGCTTGGACAATAGAACATCTGTAAATATTCAGAAATCGTGATTGTTAACCCTTTGTATTCTGATTGTTTAAAGGTGACAGGGCGGGCCATAAAGTCGTATCTGCGCAGAACTCGCTCTCTTTAACATTAACTATTTTCTTGCTAGCAGCGACATTTGTGGTCTGCTGATAACCTTTACAGACAGTTAAGACCTAGATCTGGACCGATAAGAAATTACCCAGCATGTAAAGAGTTAAGAATGGTTATTCACGTTAATAAGGCAGTCGCTCGCTAATGTCAAAAAGTGTCAGTCGATTCACATGAATTGACATGCCTTATATTTCCCATCCAGCCTGGTGAACGCCGACACGTCTGCTGCAGTAGTGACTGGCTTGAAAAGGTCTTTATAACCTGACATCGCGTCTTGGCAAACTTAAAGTATTAAAATTGACAACGTTATACGAACGCCGCTTGTATATGGCAAGTATTGGTGATTTGAAGCCAAAAATGCGATTTTGAAGAAATTGCAGGGTCATTACGATTATTAGAATCTGACAGTTGTACTCCTATATTACTGAATTTATTTAACCGATAAAATGATTTGCAAGTTTCGCATTTTGTCTCTTTTCAGTTTGTTTAATAAAGTCAATAATATATGAGAACTAATGAAAGATCCTCTATTTCTTGCACACCAGGGCCCGGAATTACAATGCCTCCTTAAAGTTAAGCAAGACTTAAGTATTAATATTTCAACATGCTATATTAAATGCTAAATAGATTGCCTGGGTCGATGTGGTATTTGTGGTCAAAGATATCATTGTGATCGTCAGAAAAATTAAAACTATTTTGATTTTAATCAGTTTTAAATGTTACTTTTCGCATCCTGAAAAATCAATACTTAACTTAAGACTTCCTTTACTCTAAGGGGGCATTGTAATTCCGGGCCCAGATAAGGATATCTAAGATTTTACCCTGGGATAGAAAATCTTATCTTACCCATGCTATCTTACCCAGGACGTCAAATAACGCCATCATGTAATATTGCATCTAAGCGTATTTAGGGACTTCTGGAAGCGCATTTTAAAATAAATAAATAAATAAAATCAGTTGTGAGCAAGAAAAAGAATCCATTATTCGTGTGAGGGTTGGATAGAAAAATCCGTCCCGAGCATCGCCGTTTGGCATCACGAGGCTTGCCGAGTGATGACAAACGGTGATCCCGAGGGACGGATTTTTCTATCCTACCCTCACACTCATGACGGATTCTTATAATCTTAACGTCACCGCATGAAAAGTGTGTTTTAAATGCACGGTTTCTCTTATCCCGCAAATATGGTTTCGTCCTGAAAATGTAAGCAATTAACAATTGCTGCATAAATCAAAGTTCAAGTGCACTTCAGACCAGATTTTGTCTTCTGTGCAAAGATTAAAGCCACTGTTGACATCTGAACTACATACATCAAAACATGTAAGAAATAGTAACGTTACAAGCCATACGGCCATAGTTTAAGCATTTTGGCCATGACCTTGGACTCAAATCCAAAACTTCCTTATCGGCTACACTCCTCAGCAAATACTGAGTCAAATTTGAATATCATCCAAAAATGCAAGTAGGAATACAGCCTGATATTATGTATATTTGGTCTTGACCTTTGACTCCAAGGTCATATTGGCAACCTCAAACATGCATTATCATCTATACACAATAGGCAATCATTGTACGAAATATGAACTATCAATGGAAAAAATGTAAGGCGAGTTCACACAATGAGCCAATAAACAATTGTTAAGTATATTTGACCTTGACCTTTGACTTCAAGGAGATATCAGCAATTCAAACACTTGATTTCATCTACACACTGTAAGCAGACATTGCGTATAAGGAGTTAGCAATAATAGACATAAGACCAGATGATAAAGTATATTCCATCTTGACCTTTGACACCAAGGACATATAAGCGATCTTAAACTTTCCGTCTATTTACACATCATAGGCTATCAGTTTGACAAATATGAAGACCTTCCATTCAATGTTATACGAGTTTGCGTTTTGGAGCCAAAAAAAAACGATTTTAAGTATATTTAACCTTAACCATGGACTCCAAAGTCATATTGATAAAAGCAATCATTGTGCTAAATATTTTCATTCTCCATCAATAAATGAAAGATGTGTTCGCGTTATGAGCCGTAAGACAGCTTTTAAGTAAATTTGACCTTAGGCATTGACCCGAAGATCATACTACTGATCTTAAAACTTCGTTATCATCTACACAGTTAAAACAACTATTGTGCTGAATATGAACACCTTCCATCAAATAATAGTAAGAGGAGTAAGACAGCTATTAAGTTTACATGACCTTGAGCTTTGAATCCAATCCAAGGTCATTCTGAAAATTCAAAGCCTTCGTTGTCATCTACGAACCACAAGCAACCATTGTGGTAATACGGGTACCCCCATCTAAGCATGAAAGAAATGTTCGCATTACGAGCCGTAAGGCAGATTCTAAGTACACATTTGACCTAGACCTTTGACTCCAAGCTCGTATCGATGGAAAAGGAACAACGCCACCTAATAGCCCTAAAATTTGGAAATATACTCGTCCTATTTATAAGACTTAAAATAGTAAGTGAGTATGATCAGGAAATTCCACATTCACAAACCGCAGACTACCCCATGGAACCGCTAGGAAGAGCCAATCAACCATCACGAGACACCAGAAAGACAAATTAAGCAAAGCAACCAGCTCTCTCTTCCCCATCAAGATGATTGCAATACTAGAATGGACATAAAGTAACGTACAACAAAACATAGAACATTACAGACTCCCACAATGGGAGTAACAATAAACAAAAAGTCAACAACAACAGAACCACCGCCTTAGAACTGACAGCAGCCTATGCCACCCGGGGGGCTTCAATGCATTTTACTGGTACCAAATCTCCGCCCGAGATTCTGCTGTTGTTGTAGTACAAAAAATGTTCAGCTCGCATGGAAGCCTTCTTACTAATGCAATGTATCATCATGGAGAAACACGCAATCAAATTAACACACCATGATGAAACAAAGAAACGGGTTCATGACTCACAGATAGTCAGAGCTAAAGAAAACCTTTAGTTGAGCCACGGCGGGTCCGGCTACAGATAAGCATCAGGCACCAACCCGCCGATTTAAGCTTTACGTCAGAGCCGCCATAGATTATGAGGTCTGACCCACCGTCGTGCAATTAAAGAGGAAACCATAGCTACAAATCGTGATCAGGTTCAAAACCAGGCATGCAGACTGTCGCATGACATCCAAGTTATATCCAACCTTTATATAACGCTTGATAATCTTTTTGAATTGATCACCAAAATTAGGTTTTACGACAATTCGTTTGAATTCATGAACTGAATCACCATAAAATATAGGTTCTGATATGCCTTGCTGCAGAAGAGTTTTTAACCCAATGTTGTATTTAACAATTAACTCTGAGTGTCTTTGGTAGAATTTAGAAAATGCTTTTCGAATTTTATGATATCTATAACCTTGTTTTAATAACTTAGCGGTTAAAAATAAGTTTCTGTTGTTGAAGTCATCAACATTAGAACACACTCTAGTAAAACAAATAAGCTGAGAAATATATATATATACCATAGGAAGGGGAGCGAGGAACATCTCCATCAAGAAATGGGAAGTTTACTATTTCAAAATTAAAACCTTCCCGTTTATCATAAATAGAAGAAACTATGCCATTTGTTATTGACAAGTTCAAGTCCAAAAACGGAGCCTCAGTATCAGAAGAATTCGCCTTATTTAGCTGAAGTTCAGTAGGATATATTTCACCTAACATTTGTTCAAAATAAGGATTATCAATATTAAGCAAGTCATCTAAATATCTAAATATATTAAGCTTAAATGAGCCAGGACATGAGATTTCCAACAACGTGGTTTGTGCTACCAGCAAAGCCTCAGATCAGCATGCGCATACGCGCAGTCTGACCAGAGCCTTTGCTAGTCGCCTGCATATTCTATGAATGTATAGCTACTGTCTGAACACCATTTGGAGTGTCTAAGCTTAAAAGGAGGCTACACAGGCTCGTCCGGGTCTACACTTGTAAAAGTACCACAATGTTGGAAATCACATGTCGCAAATCAATTTGGTATAATAGTACTTACACTATTGTAACAGGCCCATGATCCTCTGATGGTGTCCAAGTGAATTCTGCTGCTGGTTTATCTCCGCGCTCGGAATGTGTAAGTGCTCTTCCCTGGTTAAACAAACACGTTACATAGGTTTATATAAACACAATTTTTAGTGTACGTATTTTTTCTTTACTATCATTTATGACATGTATTTTGGTGCTCAAGATAACCATCTCATTGAAACGGCTCTTTTGAGTACCAACAACATATGCTTTGGTTGAGAAATAAGAAAAATATTTTTTTTTATGATGCACTCTAAACTAAAGGCCTAGATGTAACAGCCATTTGTATACCACCTTACATGTCGCCTGAATTCGTACGGATTATACTTATTACTGGGCCGCGATGCCATAAAACCTGATTGTATTGCGTGAGAGCAACAAATGAGCATACCAGCCTGTGCATCCGCGCTGTCTTACCAGTGCCTTTGTTATTCGATATCTGGTGAACTTAGTAGTCAAACTTGCAATTGCTCTGTGCAAAATTTCAAAATCCCAGTTAGTCAGTGTAGCTGGGCAGACCGGCTTGAGTCTTATCTGATAAAAAAAAAACTCCAAAGACAGGTTTTCTCGTGACAAGTGTAATTCAGCCAGTGCTTCACAAAATCAACATTTGGGCCTTCTTATGAGGTTTTGTGACGTATTGCATATGCAAGATTCGAAGGCTAAGATAAGCTTATGCATCCACACAGTCTCAACAGAGCCTCACAACTCACAGACACATGAAATGGAAATCCATGATGACTCTGACTAAAAAGGAGATATCAAGCTTTACTATATTAACCTGCGTAGGCATGTTTAAAGAGTGACCTAACGTATTTGCGATAAGAGGATCAAACCCAAGCTAAGCTTTTAGGTCCCCCAAGATAGCTGTGTAAGCATGTTTGAAGAGTGACCTAACGTATTTGCGATCAGAGGCTCAAACCCAAACTTGGCTTTTAGGTCCCCCAAGATAGCTGTGTAGGCATGTTTAAAGAGTGACCTAACGTATTTGCGATAAGAGGCTCAAACCCAAACTTGGCTTTTAGGTCCCCCAAGATAGCTGTATAGGCATGTTTAAAGAGTGACCTCACGTATTTGCGATAAGAGGCTAAAACCCAAACTTGGCTTTTAGGTCCCCCAAGATAGCTGTGTATGCATGTTTAATGAGTGACCTAACGTATTTGCGATTAGAGGCTCAACCCCAAACTAACCTTTCATGCCCCCCAAGTTAGCTGTGCAGGCATGTTTAATGAGTGACCTAACGTATTTGTGATAAGAGGCTCAAACCCTAACTAAGCTTTTAGGTTCCCCAAGTTAGCGGTGTAGGCATGTTTAATGAGTGACCTAACGTATTTGTGATAAGAGGCTCAAACCCTAACTAAGCTTTCATGCCCCCCAAGTTAGCTGTGTAGGCATGTTTAAAGAGTGACCTAACGTATTTGTGGTAAGAGGCTCAAACCCTAACTAAGCTTTCATGTCCCCCCCAAGTTAGCTGTGTAGGCATGTTTTAAGAGTGACCTTAAGCTTAAACGAAAGACATTACATTTGTCTTAAATATGACACCACAAGCTCGTATAAAATTTTAAATTTGATACTCGCAAGAATGACTGACTGTAAAAATTACATGTGCATTTTGCAAAACATCAACGACACATAATCAGTACAAATTCGAATTGAAATGAATACTGTTGGTACGTGTATTTTGGACTTGTACTACGTCATCAGAATGTCAAGACCCCGTGATATCAAGTCCGCTTTCAACCTCACCTAATCTCTACATGAATAAGCAGTACGTGGCTGGCCAATATTTTATAAATCAAATCAAATCAAATCAATTTTATTGGTATAAAGTCCAGTCACAGGACTGTCACCAGTCACATGTATACAGTTACACAAGAACAATCACAGACATAATACAAGTACAAATCTTGTCATCGATGAGACTATGAAATATGAAAAATATGGAAATTAATGTGTATGTTTAATAGATCAGACTATTAAAATTGGCAATTCTCAACATCGAGACCGTCCCAGGTTTCATGTAGAGCACTCAGGCACGCTTTAAATAAGCGTACCTGAGTGCTCCGCTGAACCTTTCTTTCACAAAATAAAACGGTGTCGTCATCAAAAAGTGTCAATATCTATCACAAAATGCATAAATAACCATCACAACATGCATTATAAGCATATGTTTTTAAGGGGCACTTACGGATTTAACCAATTTTTCTCTGGCTCTGAACATTATACAGATATTTGTTATGCATACACAAGAAATGTCATAATCTTTACATTTCATTATAAAAGCGAATTTCTCATCTACATTTTTACTGGAAAAAGAAGGTACAATTTCTTCTAAATCATCAAAAAAAGTATTTCTATAAGTTGAAAGTGAGTCACATTTCATAACAAAATGTTTCTCATCTTCAACAGCCATGCCACATAAAAAGCATTTTCTTTCACTAAGTATGGTCTTTCTATGCCTACCCTTTTCAATATGAAGATCATGGGAGCTTATTCTAAGCTTGGCAAACGTGGAAATTTCACTTTTTGATAACTCATTAACAAACAAATAGGTTTCCCTTTCATAGCATTTTTTAAATATCCTGTAACTTGTTTCCATTAGGCTGATTTTTACTATCATCATGGATTTAATCTTTCCAGAAATTAATGTAAGAGTTTTTCAGTTTATTTACTACAGAATGCAAAAATCTCTTTTTAGAAAAAGTGTTCTGATAATTCCAGAGATGGGAGAAGTTAATATTATGCAAAAATGTCTTAAATATTTTATAGCATTTCTTATAAAAGAATAAATTATGGCGTTTTTAATTGACGTCAGTATACATACCGTTCCACAGTTCTCTTTCATACTGACCAACCCCGACTGAGATAATACTCCAACGGTTGACGAATATGCAGATATGTCGGTTCTTGCCTGACACAAAAAACCTCTAAAACTGCCACTGTCGGCGGCGAGGCGGACTGAAAAGTAAAATGATACCATTCGATAATTGAGTTTACCCATTTGTCTATAGCTCATGAAAGTGCAAACCAGGTAAAATGCATTAAAGTCCAAATTTGCCAATATTATGAGCATTCTTCAGCAACGTAAATAATTGGGAACCTTGTACATTAGACATGTAATAAATGGGTCTCGTCGTGAAACTCTTTCTTCGGGGTCTGTAACCACACTAGGTACATCTGTCTGTGCAGCTACTTAGACTAGCGGGAATATTGAATTTGTGCTGTAAGCTGAATTAAATTCCCCACTCTTATCAATTGGAATGGTCCATTTCCATTTTAATGGCTGTTGGGGGGGGGGGGGTAATTTTCTTTTTCATTAAAACTTTAATAGGATAACAATAGCGTTACCTCGCTTACGTGTATACATATTGTACGTACTTGTTACACTCTCTCCGCATCTGTAAGTTTGAGAAGACGGGGTGATCGAATACGGTGACGCACCAGTTTGTCCTGGAACACCGTGTGCTGGAACCATGCTATCACAGGCACCTCCAGGGGCACCATTAGGGCTCGCAAAAACCCGACTGGCTATCACCGTCAACAAAACCAAGAGCAGTGACTGCATTGTCCAAACTTCAGCAACCTGGAATAGCAAAGTAAAATACTAGTATCTTAGAACAAGAGAGAGAGAGAGAGAGAGAGAGAGAGAGAGAGAGAGAGAGAGAGAGGGGGGGGGAAGGGAATATATACGAAGAGATATATAGTGAATCAACTGAGCTTATTGCTTTCTTGTTGGTCGTTTCATTCCCTTTATTTTGCTTCTACCGGAATAAACAAACTCCCTTCACAAAATGTTTGCTTGAATGTTATCATGCATTTCAATCCCTTAATTTGATATGCAGCATGTCGTCTTTCAGAAAAACAAAAACACAATCTGACCCCATCCCAGTGGTCGAGGAACCCACGACCTCGAATACACCGCCTAGCACTACACCAGACATCGACGCTACCAACTACCAAATGCGCCACTGAGACATCCACATGACCATGAACGAATGTTCAAGTAGCGCTGATATTGACGACGACCAATTAGTCAGAGAGCCAGCAATACTTTTAATCAAGTGGCTGAGGCCAAAAGGTTTGAAGGTGTGTTCTTATGTAGAAAAGTATGCTGAATTCAAAAATCAAACTCTTAAAAAAAAATCGGCTGGTACACAAAAATGCTATGCGCAACGAAATACCCCGGGGGTAGGCAATTTCTCAAATTAGCACTCAAATGGGGTACCCTATACAACATAATCTTATTTCACCTACCTTGCATCCCAAGGAAAATTTTGCATTGGTGCGTCATTGTTTCTTGGGACCCCATGAATGAGAAAACAATGTTTCTGAAAAATAAACACATTTGGGCAATGCAAAATTGCATGGTTACCATGGCAACCATTAATGCAATTCTTACGGGTAGGGGTATACATACAAATTCAATCATATCTTAGCTGATACTTATCATACACTACCAATCTTGGTACCAAATTAAAGGTTAGACATATGCCTTTTATCATATGACCTGAAATTTAAATTACCTAATTTGCATACTTATGAATATTCATGAAAACCGTCAAAAATAAGGGGAAAATTGTAACAAAAAAACACATCGTAAATAACTGATTTCAACCCCAGTCCATCATCAAACCACCATTGTTACATGTTTTTTATCATCAGTGATACAATTTGACAGATACTTTCATCTTATGGTCCTATATAAAAATTATCACATTTGCATATTCATGAATATTAATGAAAACTTAATAAATGATGGCAAAGCCATTGCATAAAATAGAACCCTAAGGGGTAATTAGACCTAGATCTACATTGAACTCCTAGGAATATTTCTTATTCATGTCAAATGGTTCAATGAGGTCACTTAAAGGCAAAACATTATGTTCCTCAATAATAAATTGATATGTTAATGTGAAATTGCATTGTTTCCATGGCAACCAATTATGTGATTTTAAAATACTGGGAGCGTACATACAAAAGAATATTCATATCTCAACAGCAACACATCATAGAACAGTAAATCTGGTATTAAATTAATATGCAGATATAGCACTTTTATGTGAAGTTTGGATATGCAAATTATTTATTTTGAATATTCATGAATGTTCATGAAAACATTACAAATGAATAAAAAAAATGCAGAAAAATCAAGGGGCAATACTTACCAAAAATTACTGGTATTTCACTTGATCATTGCCCTAGAGCACCAAACATGATATCACAGTAATGCTAAAATAAAGTGATTGTAACTAACAGGTAGATAGGAAAAGAATCTTATTTGTATAATCATGAATTTTGAATGAAAACATTAGGAAAGAATGAAAAATCGTCGGAAATTGAAGAATGGCATACTTACAATTTTGCTCATATCTCACTTAATAAATGCCCTAGAGTACAAAACTTATTACCAAAGTAATGCTAAGACATAGCACTCTTATCTTATGGACATATATGAAAACAAATTTATATGATTACTAATTAATCTTTACGAAATCATTATGATTAAGTGAAAAATTGCGGAAAAATCAAGCCCATATACTTACAAAGTTATTCATATCTAAGTTTATAATTGCCCTAGAGTACTAAACTTGATATCAGAGTAATACTATGACATAGCGCCTTTACCTAATGTGCAGATATGGAATGAATCTAATTTGTATATCCATGAATTTTGATTAAAACATTTGAAAAGAATGAAAAAATCACAGAAAAATCATGGGGGCATACTTACAAAAGTGCTCATATCTCAGTGGATATTAGTCTTAGGATTCTAAACTTGGTATAGAATCAAAGCCAAGATACAAGTTTTTATATGAGACCAATTGTGCTACTCTAAAGCAATCAGCAGGAAAGAAATTAGCAATTTTGTATGTACGTGCCTTTCACTTTGTCATAATTTTTCATTCCTTTCTAAAGTTTTCGTTATAATTTATGAATATTCAAATTAGATTTCTTTAATAACAACCCATAAGGTGAGAGTACTGTGTCTTAGCATTACTTTGATATTATATTCTGTACTCTGGGGCAATTATCAAGTGAGAAAGGTGTAGTTTTGTGTGTATTACCCCTTGATTTTACGCGATTTTTTCATTTATTTCAATTGTTTTCATTAAAATTCAGGAATAATCAAACTAGATTTCTTTTGTAACCACCTATAAGGTAAAAGAACTTTATCTAAGCATTAATTTGATATCAAGTTTGGTACAAAAGAGCAATTATCAAGTACGATATGAGTAATTTTGTAATTTTCACTCCTTGGTTTTTCAGCGATTTTTTATTTATTTCTAATGTTTTCATTAGAGTTCTTGAATATTCAAATTAGATTTCTTTTGTAACTACCCATAAGGTATTAGTACTATGTCTTAGCATTACTTTGATATCACGTTTGGTACTCTAGTGCAATTATCAAGTGAGATATGATTAATTTTGTAAGTACTACCCCTTGATTTTTCTGCGATTTTTCATTTATTTCTAATGTTTTCATCAGCATTCATGAATATTAAAAATGGGAATATTTGCATATCTGACAATCCTGTAAACGTGCTTTGTCTGCAGAATAACTTGATACTAGATTTAGTGTTCTAGGGGTTGCCATTAAAACCATGCCATTTCAAATAACCAAATGGGTGTATTATTGAAGATTATAGAGTTTTTTTTTTACTTTAGGTTGCCTCATTGAACCATTTGAAATCAATAAGCTATGCTCCCAGGAATTCAATGTAGGTCTAGTTACATTAATTTCATTAATTTTCATGAATATACATTAGATAATTTCCAAATAAGACCATAAGATGACAGTATTTGTCGAATTGTATCACCGATGATATAAAAACATGCAGCAATGGTGGTTTGATGATGGCCTGGGGCTGAAATCAGTTAATTATTGTGTTTTTTTTTATTTCCCCTTATTTTAAGGTTTTCATGAATATTCATGAATATGCAAATTAGGTAATTTAAATTTCAGGTCATATGATAAAAGGCATATGTCTAACCTTTAAATTGGTACCAAGATTAGTAGTCTACGATAAGTATCAGCTAAGATATGATTAAATTTGTATGTACACCCCTAGCTGTAAGAATTGCACAACATGGTTGCCATGGTAACCATGCATTTTCACATAGCCCAAATGAGTTTATGTTTATGAACATTTTTTCTCATTCAAAGGGCCCAAAAACAATTTGTCACCAATGTAAAATTGTCATGGTGGTGCAAGGTATGTCAAATTAGACTCTGTGGTATAGGGTACCCCATTTCAGTGCTAATTTGAGAAATTGCCTACCCGGGGGTATTCCATCGCCCATAGCACTTTTGTGTACCAGCCGACTTTTTAAGAGTTTGATTTTTGAATTCAGCATACTTTTCTACATAAGAACACACCTTTAAACCTTTTGGCCTCAACCATTTGATAAAAGTATTGCTGGCTCTCGGACTAAATGCAGTACACGTCATATATTGGTTCCTTTTCAATGCATGGCATCTATTTCGTTCGCAAGTGAAAGCCTGATGGATCCAAGGATACAAGTGGAATTAGATAAATATCAGAAGTGCGGAAATATTAGGCCCTATTTCACAAACATCATTGCTTTCGAGTTACACAGGATCAGAAACTGATGCAGATTCACACAGTAGATAAATACAGAGGGATATATAGTGTACGGCGTGTACTGCATTGGTCGTCGTCAATATCAGCGCTACTGAAACCCCATCCTTTAAATGGGATGTCTCAGTGGCGCAGTTGCTAGGCGGTGTTGTCGAGGTGGTGGATTCGAATTTCGCTAGAAGCAAAATATTTACAGCATCTATCGGCCCGAATCACAAGTCGCAGACCCACACTTAGCCACCAAATGTCACAAATCACAATCGCCCGAGATGGGAATCGAACCTGTGTCGAACACTCTACCACGTCGCTGTCAAAAGCAAGTGTGTTATTTTCCTAAACCTACTATATATGTGTACGCGCAGGCTGGTCAGTACCTTCGATGTTCACATGCAATTAATAGGTGTTCTTGAAACAAGGGAGTGTGATTTTACTGATAGATTTTAGCGTTTGTTGTAGACAACGATCGGTTGATGTCCACGCCACGCCCTTCGTTTGCATTGACATCAGGCAGAGGCGGATCCAGGATTTCTGGAAAGGAGTTCATTAATATAAAGGTGTGGGGGTTCGCTTAGCTGATGTTATCACTTTTTCTTAATTATCCCATGCAAATGAAATAATTTGGTCTCGCTGAGACCAAATTATTTCATTTTCATACGATATTGAAAAACGGGGGGGGGGGGGGGGGGGGCGGGGGGCTCGAGCGAACCCCCTGAACCCCCGATCCACCAGTGCCGATTCACAAACCAGTCACAGTAAATAATAGATAATCAAATGTACATACCATCAACACGCTATAGTATCCTCTCTTTTCCCCGAAGAACAAGTATATAGATACTTATTTGATCAGGTTATGAGTATTAAAATGACCACCTACAATATTCTCAGGGCATTGTGTAATCCTATTATTGATGACCATCTATAGATGATTTTATTGTCATAATTGAGCCGCGACATGAGATTTCCAACAATGTGGTATGTGCGACCAGCAAAGGCTCAGACCAGCCTGCGCATACGCGCAGTCTGATCAGAGCCTTTACTAGTCGCTTAAAAATTCTTTGACTGTTAAGCTACTTGTCCAACATCATTTGGAGTTTTTACGTCTAAAAGAAAGCTACACAGGCTCGTCTGAGTCTACACTTGTCAAAATGCCACACTGTTTGAAATCATGTGTCGCGGCTCATATATGTTTATCACCTGATTACACACAGCTGTGAAGTTGATATAGGTGTGATCGCAAGTCTCCCTTTTTCTCGCAAAACCTGGGAGGAATTGTGCACAGGTTTCATATTTTGTACAGTTCTCACGGCCAAAAAAACATTTATAAACAAGGTCATGTTGTATTGTGTTGTACTGCTATGCAATATATGACTCCCCTACCGGAATAAAGAAAACCTCCCTCACTTCACAAAATGTTTGCTTGAATGTTATCGTACATTTCTATCCCTTTGATTTAATATGAAACATGTCAACAAACAAACTGTTTGGCCGTTTGACCCCATCCCAGTGGTCGAGGCTGCGTTTAAGAACAGAATTATTGCTTGCTTGTTGTACGTTTCATTCTCTTTAATTCAAAAATATGCAACATGATTAATTTCAGGGAAAACAAAATGTTTCGACCTTCTGACCCCACCTTAGGGGTCGAGGGTGCATTTAAGGACAAAATCATTGCTTGCAGGCTATTGTATATGTAATACTGTTCCTTCGAGTTGTGTTCTTTTTTTTAAGTCAATAAAATAAAAACCTCAATTTTGACAATTTATTTTACAAATCCTAAACTGGAGCGATAATTTATTTAATTTAATAATAATTTTTAAAACCCGATGCTGAAACCCTTTGCCAAATTCACTCTCTAAGTCAAGCAGAAAACTGCCCAAGAGAAGCAAGATCTTCAGTTTTAAAGTTCTCGCCTTCCCAGCATGCAATATTGCTGATAAGTAATTTCAACCAATCCATTTGGTTCAGGTTGTGAAATCAGGCAAAAGGAATCATTCCATTGGTCCAAGTGATGTCTGTTCCTTCCGGTCACTCAGACAACGGAGGCATGAACATCTCCCAAAGATATTTCAACCATTGCCATGCCGAATAACCTCAACTTATTTAAAATTCTACCCAATTGTTGTTCTTTTAAAACCAAAAAACAGTATAAGCTTCGAATTGAAATATAAACAGTGCAGACCTGATCAGATGACCTCATTAGAAGCCAGCTGATCTGAATCCGCAGTGTCTAGAAATATTGTTCGGCCTTGCAAGGTTTATTAAGACCACCACCCCAGGTCATTATATTAATTAAATCTCCAGGTTTCCATATTAAGTGCTGGTATCAGGACATTATTGGTCAATAGATGAAATTAATCCATATATGTCCAAGTATCGTGATGGTTCTTCCTGATATACAAACTTTAATTAAAAGTGTCACTTAAATGTTTCATAACTGTTAAAATTGGTCCACATATACTTTCATAAGGTACCGTACTGCACCCAATGAAAGTGCTACATATATGTCATTCCCTTTAATTTGATATACAACATGATCAACTTAAAAAACAACTGTTTGGCCATTTAACCCACCCAGGAGCCGGGGAGCGTGTAAGGGCAATATGCTTTTTTCTTATATAGTGTCGTACATTTATGTTCCTTTAATTTGATATGCAACATGACCATATTCTGTAAAATTTGATTTTTCAATGGATCAGAGGTCAAGGGCAAGGTCGCAGTTACCCAAAGATAGAACGCAACACTCCACCATCTCAAGATGCATCCACAAACCAAACTTGGGACTCCTACCTTAAATAATATTGGAGATACGCTCAGGACATGATTATTCTAGAAACGAGGTCAGAGGTCAAGGTCAGTAACCTGAAAATGGTATGCGACAATTTGCCATTCCAAGATGCATCCACGCATTAATTTGGAATTCTTACCTCAAATAATATTGGAGATACATGTATGCACCGGGCACGATAACTCTAGAAATGCGGTCTTAGATCATACTCACAATGTACTAAAAATGGTACTCGAACGCTGCCATCCCAAAATGCATCAGCACACAAAAATTGGAGTTCATACCTCAAATAATGTAGGAGATATGCTCTGGACATGAATATTATAGAAAGGATATCAGAGGTCAAGGTCACTAAGGTCACAGTGACCCATAAATGGTACATGACACTCCGCCATCCCAAGGTGCATCAATAAACCAAATTTCGGATCCCTACCTCAATGTCTTATTTAGCTCATATCCTAGACATGTTATAAGATCTGCATTTTATATGGTTGTTTGGATGAGTTTAAACCTGCAAGTAGAGAGAGAGAGAGAGAGAGAGAGAGAGAGAGAGAGAGAGAGAGAGAGAGAGAGAGAGAGAGAGAGGGACTCCTGTTTAGTGTTTGAAGGCAAAAAGCATATTGTTATAGAATGACTGATTCCAGACGCAGACGTATCAAAATTTTAACAATTTTGAGACTGGGATCAACCAAACCTACCAGACTTTATCAAAAACTCATATAACTTTAGGAAAAGGGATTCGTTAAATTCATCTGATTGATTTTCGCATCCAATACCTACACATTGTTCGCTTTGGTGAAAAAAAGAATAGTATTATGTTGGTAACGTATAAGACAAGAATATAAAGAATGCTACTTTTATCATTGTGTTGCCCGGTTCTACAATTTTGTAAAGCAATGAAACAGGCGGCAGTTATTCTAAATTTCCATTTTAATACATTAGAAAAAGATACACTTCAGTAAATTAATTGGAGAAGATCCCCTGTAGTATAAGTATTGAAGAAACTGGATTAGACTTCAATAATAGGGAGCGCAGTGGCTCAGTGGTTGAGTGCTTGACTCGAGACCGAAGGGCCGCGAGTTCGAGCCTCACCGGCTTCACTGCGTTGTGGTCCTTGAGCAAGACACATTTATCCTAGCTTAGTACTGGTTCAAAGTAAGTAAGGGTGCAAAGATCAGGAATCGATACAATCAAGTACCACACCTGACCCAGGATACCAATGGGAAAGTGACAAACTCACAGTTGACACCGCAAACGAGAGCCATGGGGTCAGCCCTTTCCCAGCAGGTGACCACAAAGCACATATAGACAGACGCGCACAAAGACATAGCAAACAAGACAGAACAAAAACATAAAAGATCCACAAAAGATGTACCGCCTTGGAGCGGTCAGTAAAATATTTTACTGGAGGGCTTAAACAGGTTTAACCCGGGAAGACCCGTCCCTATATAACTGAACGATTGTTGATGGGACGTAAAGAATCAAATCAAACAAAAGACTTCAATAATCAGGATCTTGGCAAACAACTATCTAGAATAGGATTTGATTGGTCATATATGCCAGAATAGACTGAGAGTATTTGCCTGTTAGCTATAGAGCTTATCAGCATACATAAAAGAATCTGCTTTAATGTCTGTTTTTGGAGCAGGACACTATTGAATTTTTACATGAACAATAAGCATTCACGACAACTGCCATTCAGTCTTTCAAATCAACTAATATCCATAAAAAATGCACCAACTTGTTAAAGGATGCTTTATTTACGGTTAATTGATAGTGTATTTTATATGCCTATAAAGGAGTGATGCTATCTAGATTGCCAGCAATTCAACATTTTTATTTTATACTTTTAGGTATCATTTGATTATATTTCGGTGGAATTTGTTTGCAGTCGTTTTTACCGTAAAAGTAGGCACATTGTCATACAAAACCGTTACTCGTCCTTTCATTGAACCTCTTAGCCATAGTGGTAGATAGCGTCGAGTATCATCAAATTCAGAGTGTATAGACAGACCCTGTTTTTTTTTAGTAACATACAGCACGTTAAAAATCAGTAAGAGTACATATACTGAAGGACTTTAGAAACGCACTATTTTACATTTACTGTCTCTTCCACATGACTTATTTAAGGGTGTTTTCTTTATCATTTTATCCGCTTACACAATGGACTATGGTTGGCCATAATTTCAATTTACCCATGCTGTTCATTCTGACGTAACACCGACGTTAGTGTTTTTTCAACAATTGTCGTCGATAAATTCAAGTTGAAAACAAACACTTAGGGCTGGTAAGCAGATGCCTTAACCTATTGGAAAACACAAAAACTTTCGGAAATAATCGTGTATCGCAGCGTTTCTTTGCTAACGTCAGTCTTAATTTTTCAAACAACAAATTTTGAGGCGGATGACGTTCGCGGATTTCACGATACATTTTTGCTTCTACACAACGGGATTAGGAGTATCTGGTATCTTCCTGTTCCTTAGGATATATACGGCCAATTACTTTAACAGTAATGACGTCGTGTAGACGAAATGAACCTTGGTAGAGGCCTAAAACTTCATGATTTAATTTTGTCTTTCCTTTTGATTTCGAGAACAAACATCGCTTTGATTTTTTTTGTGCTTATTATGGAAGGTATTGATCAATACGTCATTGCAGCCAAAAGCCACAGCGTTTTGATTTTCTTATTGAATGCAAGCTAAATAAAAGGGAATTGTCAATTTATTTATTACATAATAAAAATATTAAAATTAGTCAATAAATTAGCATTTTAGCAGGTGAAACGTTTCAAACGTCCTTCAGTATATATGAACACAATATAACTCTTTGCAAGCTATTTTGCTACAGTCTGCGGATGCCATTGTCAAACAGTTTGAGCCTCCATGTTTCCCGACAACACGTCGGTCATGATCTCGATTCAGCTGGTTGTCAGTCTTCTGATATTCCTGAAATATGTTTTGATTTTTTTTTTTATGAACAGTCATCAGCAGATAACAAAACCGCGAAAAATTACCTAGCATACAAAGAGTTAGCACGTGGTATATCATTAATTTACTAGAGCGTGAAGGTATTATATTTGGAGACTGTTTAGAGAGAGCAGGAAGAACACAAGAAGGTATGTTGGAGAGCTTTCTGTACATTCGGGATCCAGAGGGGGGGGGGGGGCAGGGGGCCCGAAACCCTATCCCTCCCTGGAAAATCACAAGTTGTTATAATATGTCTTACTAGAAATACCAGTACTGTCCCCTTGGGTCTAATTGCTTCTTGAGGGATGTCACTACGACCCTCTGTGAAGTATGTTGATGACTAAAAAAGTTTTAAGGATATTCATGTGGCCAATATGGCGTGGTGACTAAAATCTGCGGGTGCTTTGACTTTTGAGCTGTAACAAGACCAGTGTGCTCTTTTGCTCTGAATTTCAGAAATAATCATGAGAGTTACATAATATAGTTTATATTTTTGTTGCTGAATGAAATAAAAACAAGAAATAGATAAGTCAAATATTACCTTGAAGTTAGCCAATTTTTGCCTACCCGCTCTCCAATTTATCTCCATCGTAAATAAAAGTTTTTTACACGAACATGTAGTGTGATATGTAATCCAGCAAAACGAATTCATAAAATTTCCAAAATTTATTTCACAAGGTTACTAATCCTGCTTATTTGATAGCACCTAACACTCATAAAATAGCCGGCTAGGCGTAATGTACATGTATATCAACACCTGTAAACAGGGCTACCAATAAACTTCTTTCATAGGAAAATACAAAGAATACCTTTGTTCACCAAATAATATTTGCTTCGAGATAATTATGAGCAGAAATTCCTATGATGAACAAGCACAAGCCGATTCGTATAGGTTACATTGGGTTCTGTCTTATTAGCGGAAGTCGTTATAATTCCATGGTCGCAAAAAGCTTGCATGACCTCTGCATGGGGACAAAGCTTTTTAGTTGCTGGATGACAATGAAGTAAAACAAAAATCATGGCCAGTAACGAGCAAACCACCAACATACAGCCAATCCCCATAGTACAACACACTGAAGAATGTATGAGTAATTACTGCCATACACTGAAAAACACTAGAGTAAAAATTGAGCTGATACTAGTAATCCATTAAGTTTAATTATTTTTTACTATGAATAGAACATAAAGATAAAAAAATGTATTTAAAAATGAGAGTGATGTTTAATAAAAAAAAAGGTGGCAGCTCAGCTGTCATCTCTTTTGATACCAGCCTGAGGTAATTTTTTTTATAGAATATGCACTCTAGATTGGGGTCAGGGGGCGAAGCCCTGGTTTAGAGCATTAACATGGCTTAAACTAGCTCCCAAGACACGCAATTATTTCATTGCCTTCTGAGTGTCATCTGCTGATAACCTTTGCAAACAGATTGGACCCAGATCAGGTCAGACAATAAGTTGGGCCTAATCTGGATCCAATCTGTTTGACACTCAAATGGTATTCCTAAAAGAATTATTTTGAAAAAGATGATTTTGAAAACAAAAACAACAACAACAGGAAAAGCAGCAGACGACAAAAGAGTATCATAACATTTCCAGGGGGGGGGGGGGCAAAGAGTTAAAACAATATTTCCAGTTTATTCTTCAGAAAATCAAAGTTAGTGGCGTAAGAAACTATACTGGTTGCGCCGAGTGGTACGCGCATGCATTTTTAGCGTACACGCAGGCACTCCCTTGCCAGCTCACACTACCCATTTACTGTATGTGTGCGCAGGCTGATTTTGGACTAAGAACAAGCAGATTAATAGAAGCACACAACGCATCGTGACAGTGGTTGAATAGTGGAAATAAATAATACAGAAACATGGTTACAAGCAGCTCACACAAATGAAAAAAGAGCTATAATAGCAGAACTTTTAATGCCGATGATGCAACCAGCAATGACCCAACGTGTCCAGCCTGATAGAGTCTCTGTCGACATTTGAAGTAAAATAAGACCTAAGACACAAAAATAAGGTCCTTGTTCTGTAATGCACTATACACTTTTGCAATCATCAGAGCTGCTTATCTCTAATCGTGCAATTGCTGTCGTGTGGCAGCTATTGTTTTGTGCCTCTGGTGAATTGGTCTGTGATTGTGGTATTTACTGGTCATCCTCACTTGCATTCTAATAAGACTGTGAGGATGTACAGGTAAGTAAGAATCAAATCAGGGAATGCAGACTCACATTGAGCAGGCCTCTAAATAATAATGCGATTCTTGCGCGGATCCAGGGATTATTGCCAGGGGGTCCAGGTCCACTTGCCAGAAAATAGCTCTGACAGCGTTTTTTTTTTTTTTTTAGTCCTCAGCTTATTTTACAGTTTTACAGAGGGTGTCCAATAGTTATTTCAAAGAAAACTATTATTTTTAAAGGTTTCAGAGGGGTTCCAACTTTTTCAAGGGGGGAGGGCAACTTTTTCCATGGGGGGGGGGGGGGTCTAATGGGTAATTTCTATAGAAACCCATATAACTTGTGATTTTCCAGGGGGGGGGCGGACCCCATATCCCCCCTCTGGATCCGCACATGCGATTTCACAACTTATTTTTCTTATTTCAAAAGGAAACATTAGCTGTGGCTTCCCAAAAGATCCCTCTCAAGAAGACGATTCATTTGAGCACCAAAACAAATGTTTGGACTTATAGATAAGAAAATATTCACAGTTCTACGCTGAAAAAATTGCCTCAAAACTGGATTTTAACCAGCACTATAAAAGTACTGTAAAACTCACAAGCTATATATGAGTCAGTACATGAGCTTATGGAACCTATCGCATTATCGAGCAATGAAAGCTCCGCCAAGCCTGTGCATCTCTACCAAATTGCTATGATATAGATAGTGACACGAGAATACGATGATACATGCACGAATCGAGACCCGCTTAGCCCTCACACGGTTTTTGTATTTCGCTATGAAGTAGAAAGATTAGTAGACGTGTGTGTGAGTAAACTTACCTGTATAACTGACATGTATATTATTGCCAAGGATTAGGTGCTATTGAATCAGCAAGAATAGTGACATTGTGAAATGAATTTTGGAAATTTTATATTCCCTGTTTGCTAGATCACATATTGCACTACATGTTCGTGCAAAAAGCTTAAATTTATGATGAAGACAAATGGGAGAGTGGATAGACAAAAATTGGCTAACTTCAAGGTAATATTTGACTTATTTATTTTTTGCTTTTATTTCATTCAGTAACAAAAATATAAACTATATTATGCAACTCTTATGATTATTTCTGAAATTCGGAGCAAAAGAGCACATTAGTCTTGTTACAGCTCGAAATTCAAAGCACCCACAGATTTTAGTCACCACGCCATATTGTCCACATGAATATCCTTAAGGACCCCTGACGGAATTTTCTGGATCCGCGCATGCCTGTACATTGCAAAACCGACAAGCAGGTACAACAAAAATAACAACTCAATTCTTTGCATGCTGGGTAATTTTTCATGCTTTTATTGTAGTCTGTTGACTTTTTAGCTCACCTGGGCCGAATGCTCCGGGGGATAGGACTCGAGCCGGCGTCTGTGCGTCTGTGTGTCCGTCCATACATTCACACTTTCAAATATGAATATCTCTTAGACCAGCAGTCCGATTGAAATCAAATTTCATCTGGATCATCATTAGGGTGTAAGAAATGATGCATACATTTTTGGGCCAGATCGGATTGGAACTCTGGTTTCCATGGCAACAGATTACTCCCAGAGAGTTATAATGGCAAAAATCTTGTGAGCACTCTAGCTCCTAATTTTTTTTTGATCTCCATCATTCTTGCAGTTAACGAGTACAACTGTAAAATATCGGACGGGCTCGAAATTCAGCAAGATCCAACTAGGGACTGTGGAGTTAGCTGCCCTTGAGCGTCTGGAAAAATCTCCATATACTTTTAATGGGAGAAATGCTGTTACTTGATTTTTGGAAGGATCTGCATCTTTCTTGCAGGTAACAAGGACGACCATAAAAGCTTGGATGAGTTTGAATTTCTGCCTCTACTGAGTCAGCTTCCCTTGAGTGTCTGTTACATCAATGTATAATGTTGTGAGCACTCTAGCGCTTTCATTTTTGATTGGTTCCTCCTTATTCTTTCAGTTAACAAGGACAGCTGTATAATCTTAGATGAGTTTGAAATATGGCAAGATCCGACCAAGGTCTGCGAAGTTAGCTGCCCTTGAACGTCTGGAAAATTCCCACAGACTGTTAATGTGAGAAATGATGTGAGCACTCTACTGATTCATTTTGGATGGATCTTCAGCAGTCTTGCAGGTAACAAGGAGAACTATAAAAACTTGGATGAGTTTGACTATCTGAGAGATTCCACCACAACCGATTGAGTTAGCTGCCCTTTAGTGTCTTAAAAATAGTAAGTGAGTATGATCAGGAAATACCACAATCACAAACTGCAGACAACCCCGTGGTACCGCGAGGAAGAGCCGCTCAACCATCACAAGACACCAGGAAGACAAATTAAGCAAAGCAATCATCTCTCTCTTCCCCATCAAGGTGATTGCAATACTAGAAATGGCATAAAGTAACGTACAACAAAACAAAGAACAATTACAGACTCCCACAATGGGAGTAACAATAAACAAAAAGTCAACAACAACAGAACCACCGCCTTAGAACGGACAGCAGCCTAAGCCACCGGGGGGCTTAAATGCATTTTACTGGTACCAAATCTTCGCCCTAGATTCTGCTGTTGTTGAAGTACAAGTAATGTTCAGCTCGCATGGAGGCCATCTAACTAATGCAATGTATCATCATGGAAAACACTCTAATCAAATTAACACTCCATGATGAAACAAAGAAAAGGGCTCATGACTCACAGATAGTCAGAGCTAAAGAAAACCTCAAGTTGAGCCACGGTGGGTCCAGCTACAGATAAGCATCAGGCACCAACCCACCGATTAAAGCTTTACGTCAGAGCCGTCATAGAGTCTGAGGCCTGACCTACCGTCGTGCAATTAAAGAGAAAACCATAGCTATAAGCCGTGATTGGGTTTAAAACTAGGCATGCAGACTGTCGCATGATATCCAAATTATGTCCAACCCTTATATAACGTTTTACTATCTTTTTGAATTGATCACTAAAATTAGGTTTTCCAACAATTCGTTTGAATTGATAGACTAAATCACCATAAAATATAGGTTCTGATATGCTTTGTTGCAGAAGAGTTTTTAACCCAATGTTGTATTTAACAATTAACTCTGAGTGTCTGTAGTAGAATTTAGAAAATGCTTTTCGAATTTTATGATATCTATAACCTTGTTTTAATAATTTAGCAGTTAAAAATAAGTTTCTGTTGTTGAAGTCATCAACATTAGAGCACACTCTAGCAAAACGAATAAGCTGAGAAATATATACACCATAGGAAGGAGAGCGAGGAACATCTCCATCAAGAAATGGGAAATTTACTATTTCAAAATTAAAATCTTCCCGTTTATCATAAATTTATGAAGAAACTATGCCATTTGTTATTGACAAGTTCAAGTCCAAAAACGGAGCTTCAGTATCAGAAGAATTCGCCTTATTTAACTGAAGTTCAGTGGGATATATCTGACCTACCATTTGTTCAAAATTAGGATTATCAATATTAAGTAAGTCATCTAAATATCTGGAGGTAGAGTTAAAAGCTTTAAAAATTGAAGTATAATGTTGTGACCACTCTAGCGCTTTCGACTTTGCTTGGATCCTCCTATTTCTTGTAGGTAATGAGGACCACTATAAAAACTTGAATAAGTTTAAATTTTGGCAAGATTCGACTTAGGACTGCGGAGTATCTGCTCTTGGGCGTCTGGAAATATCCCCATAAAATTACAATGATGTGACCACTCTAGTGCGTGACTTTCATTTTAGAATGGATCTTCTCATTCTTGCAGGTAACAAGGACAACCATTTAAAGGGTGGATGAGTCTGAATTTCGGCCCAACCCCACCGACGACTATGGAGTTAACTGCCCATTAGCATCTGTAAATCGATTTTCAAAGTTATGACCACTCTAGGGCCTACATTTTTGATTGGATCTTCTTCATTCTTGCAGGTATTGAGGACAGACATAAAGTTCGGATGAGTCCCGAATTTCGCCGTCCAGCTCTCACTTGAGAGTTAGCTGCCCTTGAGCGTCAGGAATAATCTTCAGACTTACAATGGGAGAAGTGTTGTTGACACACTAGCACCTTCATTTTAGTGATTTGATCTTCATTCTTGTAGGAAACAAGGACATGCATAAAAGCTTGGATGAGTTTGAATTTCGATATAATCCTACCACTGACTATGGAGTTAGCTGCCCTTGAGGGTTTGAAAATATAGTTTCCCCAGTTTTCTCGGCTATTTTAATTCAGATCTTTTTAATACTTGCAGAGCAAAACAGGCATACTATCTTGAGTATTTGAATATGGGCTTGGTCACTGTTTCAAGTTCAGAGCTAGCTGCCTTTGAGCATTGTAAAATATGGTGTCTCCAAACATTATGCTGGCTCTCACAGGTGATCGATCGTTGCCCATTCGGCTACTTTTTCGTATCTTTAAACAATCTTTCAGGATTACTACCAGAGTGTTTAACGGTTTGGATCCAGATCAGGACCTTTCTGTCGGTCCTGATCAGGTTTCAAACTGTTCGCTAGGGTTATTTGCGGACGACAAAAGTATGTCCAATTTGAACGGTCTGTGTTAAAAATATAAGTAGGATAGGTGGACCTTGACCTCTGAATGATCCAAGTCCTGGACGATTCTAATTCTAAGCCCAGTAAAGGGAAGTCATATCGCAGTATTCCATTATATATGTTTTGTGTGCTTGTTTGATTTTGTGCTTTTCCTCCGAGTCAAAATCAGTACGGTCATATACACCGGGCCGCATAGCGCAGTCGGTAACGTGTCTGGCTACAGATGCGTGTCTGACTGCAGATCCAGGGGTCGCGAGTTCGATCCCGGCCCGGTCCCATACTTTCGTGGAGATTGATCATGAAATAATTTCTACGGTCATTCTCCTCCCTTCCGCTGATTTATTCAAGATGGGTTGAAGATGGGTTGTTGTCAGTTACAAGCGAAAGTATGTGCACGAATTACTGATTAACCGCTTGTTCAAGCCCAGAAAAAAGTGTGGTTAGGTGAACTGACCGTCCCGCAATGACCATAGCTGTTGACTTGGGACGTAAAGCAACAAAACAAACAAAGTACGGTCATATCGGGATCTTTTCTGGAATTGAACCAGTTTCTCAAGAACAGTAATAGCCAGAGGACTTTGAAAACGCATCACCATAATTTTGCAATTTTCTCACAAACGGTTAATGCGATTGAAAGGAACTCAAAATTGGCATGAATCAGTATTTAATTTGACTACCATAACGCGACATTGCTGATGACGGCACATGGTAGCATACGGCATCCGGTGCTATTCTGCAGCTGAATCTTATGGGTTATTTTTTTATTTACACCGTAGCGTGTATGAAACCAATACCAGTAATGCAGTTTATTAACTTTTTCTAATCAACAGTAATTGATAGCGTCAATATTTTGAAAATAAACGTCAAATTAAAACACCAGTTTACATCGCATTTTGAGAAAATTCTCCATAAGTTACCTTTATGTGCACACACACACACTCACAATTATGACATTGACTACTTTCACTTGCAATCAAATGGCGATTACGATTTAAAGACATATGCGGCTATTTCCAATGCGCACCTTTCCCGCGTCTGGAAACGGGTAAAGTTGTCTGGGTCCTGTCTTTCGACCATTTACGGATTCGGATAAACACAGCTTTCCAATATTCCTATATCATATCGGTGTTCGGACATTTTCTTGGCAATTTAAAGTAATTAAAGTGTGTCCAAAATATCTATTGACATCTTATCAGAAGTGATCGCCTCAGCACTAAAGCCAGATAAATGTAGCTCAGGCGAAATCAAACGACGTAAACAATTACCCTGGTTACGAATACGATAGTGGCCAAGTCTCTACTATTTGTAGGGTTATTTAGAGCGGCGCACGACCTGACCGCGTGGCCTAGTGGTTAGCGTGCCTGGCTACCAAACCAGAGGACCAGGATCGATTCCCGGGTGCGCACATATTTTCAGTGTGATTTTCCTTTCTTTTTTAACATTTTAATGCTAAATTGCTTCATATACTAGTAAAATGGCATCATCAAAACGACCGAAATGGTCATTTCTGAACTTTTTATATTGAATAACGTATGAAACCTATGGGGGTGGGGTTAAATTTGGCCCTCTTGAAAGAGAATTAGTTCGGTGACCCCAGATTTTTATTCTTTTTTCTGAAAGGTATTATAATAGCCCATGAACTAAAAATAAATTTTTAAGATTGTCAACAGCAGATTTTTTAATATATTATTGTAACATATATGGTGTTTATCTGTTTACTTAGTTTCTGATTGACCCAGATATTGGAGACATTGATGGTAAATAAGTTGTTGTAAACAAAGTATTTATTTGGTTATAAGAATTTTCTAGAATGATAACTAATCATCCAGAACTTACCGGAAAAGACCAGAACTTACTAGAAATTTCTTTTCCATGCAAATAGAAACTTTGAGTAGGTTCTGGAATTCAGTAGAAGTTTGTGGAATTTTCCAGAATGAATTAATATAGCATATGATATAATAGTCTTTCTTGACCGTTCTAGAACTTTCTTAAAGGGTATATATAAGAGTAAATATTTCATAAGGGCATCTTTGAAATAATTTCACCATTTAAAAGTCAAAAACTTTTGTACTGGAATTCTATAGTGGAATACTGTGTTTAATTTATTCATTCTGGATTACTTTGGATTATTCAGTTTTGGATTCAGACTTAGTGAACATTTGGATTTAACTTCAAAATCTGGGGATCAGAAACTGCTGAAAGACTTGTGTTGATAAATATTCTGAGGGACAGTTTGGACATAAAAGGTATTGTAAATTAGACTTTCTTTGATTGTATTACTATTTTCCATTGCTTATTGTAAATGATAATTTTTGTTTTTAATAAATTTTGTTAAATTTTAAAAGTGCTTTTTGCTGACTTTCCAAATAGCAAATTTTGGTTTCCTGAATTTGTTTCTAGTTACGCCTGGCATGTAACAGAAATTGGGGGCTCGTCCGGGATTGAAATAACTTTTGCACCAAATTAATTTAAAGTTTAAAAGAAATTTTACTGTTTGCTGTTTAGCTAGTTGAAACCAGCAGAAAGCAAATATGTCATTCAAACTTAGTGATTTTACTGCGTCGCCTTCTCAGGAGCAGTTAGACTTGGCAAAAAAGTCTGATCTTTTGGATATTGCTGATCATTATGGCCTACTAAATGTCAAAAAGACTTTGTTAAAACATGAAATCAAGAATATTATCATTCAGTTCTTTGTGGACGAATAAATATTTGATTCCTCAGTCACATCTCAGATTCTGGTTACCCAGACTGATTTGCAGTTGAGGGAACTAGAAATTAAAAGGCAAGTTGAGATGGAAAAATTAAGGTTAGAACATGAGGATAGAATAAGGATGGAAACATTAGAATGAGAAGATAGGTTGTCAAGAGAAAAATTAGAACATGAGAAATTAAGGTTGGAAATGGAAGAACAGGGGAAGGAAAAACAAAGAGAAATGGAAAGAGAAAGATTAGAACATGAAAAATTAAAGCTTGAAGCTGAAGAACGCATTGAAATTGAAAAAGAAAAATTACAATTTGAGTTAAAAATGAAAGAACTTGAGTTAGAAGAAAATCTAAATCAAAACCTTTGCATTTAGACTCTGGCAAATCTTTTGATGTGACAAAACACATCCGTCTCGTTCCTCCATTTCAAGAAAAAGAAGTTGACAAATACTTTTTACATTTTGAGAAGGTGGCAGAAAACCTGAAATGGCCAAGAGAGCACTGGACCTTACTTTTGCAGAGCGTTGTAATAGGCAAAGCTCGAGAAATTTACACTCAGCTTTCACTAGAACAAAGCTCTGATTATGACAAAGTAAAATAACTTATTCTTAAGGCTTATGAGTTGGTCCCTGAAGCTTACAGGCAGAAATTTAGAGATTGTAGGAAAGAACCTAACCAGACTCATGTGGAATTTGCTAGAACAAAAGAACAATTATTTGATAGGTGGTGCTCTTCAAAGAAAGTAGGTTCTGATCATGAAAAACTAAGACAGCTCATGCTTGTTGAAGAATTCAAATGGTGCATAAATTCTGACGTCAGGGCTTTCTTAAATGAAAAAGAAGTTGAAAATTTGGATGTAGCAGCTAGACTAGCTGATGATTATTCTTTGACTCATAAAACTTCTTTTGTTAACAAGCCATTTCCTAGGAAACCATTCAACCCTCAATTAAAATTTACACCTCAATCAAGACCATTTTCCCCTCAGTCAAAACCATATTCCCCTCAGTCAGGTCCTAAATCCAACCCCAGTAATCCATCTGATAATTCCAGTCATTCATTTACTCCAAAACCTAGATTTTCTGGTGAAAACAAAGGTCAAAGTCCATTATCCCAGCCAATTTGCAATTATTGTAAACAATCTGGTCATATCATATCTGAATGCATAGCTTTGAAACGAAAAAGAGAAAAAGAAAGACAGGAGAGTCCTAAACCCACAGGTCTCACCTCTTTAAGGTTAAAACCACAGTCTTCTATTCAGGATGAGAATCCTATTTTGGCCAAAACATCTGAGACTGATGCCGTTATGGAGATTTATGAACCATTCTTATCAGATGGTTCCATGTCACTAAATAGTGACTTTGCCCAGTCTACCCCTATTAAAATCTTACGAGATACTGGTGCTTCTCAATCCCTTATCTTGGCAGATACCCTGCCTTTTTCTGAGAAGACTTTTTCTGGGACAAGTGTCCTTATCCAGGGTGTAGAGTGTGGATTTATTAATGTACCGCTCCATAACATTTATTTGTCCTCAGACTTAGTTACTGGTCTCGTGGCTGTAGGTATTAGACCTTCATTACCTTTTAAAGGTGTTCACTTGCTTTTGGGCAATAATTTGGCTGGAGATAAGGTTGTGGTAGACCCACTTTTGACCAGCACACCTTGTGTTGATCAACAGCCTGATCCTATTGAGCAGGAAATTCCTGACCTTTACCCTTCTTGTGCTGTAACTAGGGCAATGGCAAAGAAAGCCAATCAGAATTATGGGATGCAGGATATTAATTTAGCTGATACTTTGATAGGTCAGTCCTTTAATGATGAGATTTCAAATTCTCTTTCTCCCAGCCAGTCTGACATACAGACTGACTTTGACATTTCAAGGTCAAACATTGACCTTTCACCTTCAATTTCAAATGACCAGCAGTCAAGGTCACAGCTTAGTAAGGAACAACATAGTGATCCTGAGATATCACCTTTATTTGATAGAGCTTTAGATGAAAATGAAATGTCACAAGTCCCTGTTTGCTATTATGTAAAAAATGACATTTTGATGAGAAAATGGCGTCCTCCTGATGTCTCAGCAGATGATGAGTGGACTGTTAACCATCAGATTGTGGTCCCTAGGGCTTATCGTCCTGAAATTTTAAATTTGGCTCATGAAACTCCCATGTCAGGCCATTTAGGTGTAAATAAGACCTATCACAAAATTCTTAATCATTTCTTTTGGCCAGGATTAAAATCAGATGTTTCTCAGCACTGCAAATCCTGCCACACTTATCAAATGGTAGGAAAACCCAATCAGACCATTCCAAAAGCTTCTTTACAGCCCATTCCTGCCTTTGATGAACCTTTTAGCAGAATCATTATTGACTGTGTAGGTCCCCTACCCAAAACAAAGTCAGGTTGTCAATATCTTTTGACTATTATGTGTGCTTCAACACGCTTCCCTGAAGCCATTCCTCTCAGAAATATCACGACTAAGACAATTGTTAAGGCACTTGTGAAGTTTTTCACTTTTGTGGGACTTCCAAGGTCTGTACAATCTGATCAAGGTTCAAATTTTATGTCAGGAATTTTTCAGCAAGTCATGCATGAACTTGGCAACAAACAATACAAGTCATCGGCTTATCATCCTGAAAGTCAGGGTGCTTTAGAAAGATTTCATCAAACTTTGAAAAACATGATCAGATCTTACTGCTTTGACACTGAAAAAGATTGGGATGAAGGTATACATTTGCTTTTATTTGCTGCAAGAGAATCTGTACAAGAGTCTCTTGGGTTCGGTCCATTTGAACTGGTATTTGGGCATACTGTGCGCGGACCCTTGAAACTTCTGAAAGAAAAATTTCTCTCAGATGATGACAGTTCTTTGAACTTACTTCAGTATGTGTCCGATTTCAAAAAATAGACTATCAAAAGCCTGTGAAGCTGCTGGGTCCAATCTAAAATCAGCTCAAACCAAAATGAAACTACATTATGATGAAAATGCTCAGGATAGAAATTTTGAACCAGGAGACAAGGTACTTGCTCTTTTGCCCATTCCTGGTAAGCCATTGCAAGCAAGATATTATGGTCCTTATACTGTTGACAAAAAGTTAAGTGATGTTAATTACACTGTCAACACTCCTGGGAGGCGCAAACAAAAACAGTTATGTCATATCAACATGCTTAAAAAGTACATTGATAGGAATAGTTCTGTTATATCATCAGTAAATCTAATTAATACTGTCCCTCTTGAACAAAATCAAATGGACTCTGAAGATATGAACTTTGTGAAATCGGATCCCGCATCGTCCAAACTCAAGAACTCTGATATTTTAAAGGATCTTGACCAGAAATTGTCTCATCTTAGTTCAGACAAGAGACTTGAACTGAAGCAGTTAATTCTCGAATATGAGCACTTATTTCCAGACATTCCATCCAAAACTGACAAAATTTATTATGATGTTGAACTTATTGATGGTTCAAAACCTGTGAAACAACATCCATACAGAATGAACCCTGTAAAACAACAATTTCTCAGGGAAGAAGTTCAATATTTGCTGGATAATGACTTTATAGAACCTAGTCAAAGTGAATGGAGTTCTCCTTGTATTCTTGTACCAAAACCTGATGGGACATTTCGCATGTGTACGGACTACTGTAAAGTAAATTCTGTCACCAAAACAGACACTTTTCCCATCCCACGGATCGATGACTGCATCGATAACATTGGACAAGCCAAATATGTCACGAAATTTGACCTGCTTAAAGGATTTTGGCAAATACCTCTGACAGACAGAGCAAAGGAGATCTCAGCATTTGTTACTCCTGACGGATTGTATCAGTATAAAGTTATGCCATTTGGAATGAAGAACTCTCCAGCAACATTTCAACGCATGGTTAACAGCTTGATATTTAATCTGGCTGGCTGTAAAGCCTATATCGACGACGCTATTATCTTCAGCGAAGAATGGGAACGACACTTACAAACTATCAGAAATTTCTTTGACAGACTTAGTGAAGCTACACTAACGATTAACTTAGCAAAGAGTGAATTTTGCCATGCAAATTTGACATTTTTAGGTCATACGGTGGGACAAGGTCAGGTAAAACCTGTAGAAGCTAAAGTTGAGGCTATCTCAGATTTTCCCGTACCTTCTGGCAAAAGACAACTGATGCGCTTTCTCGGTATGGCTGGATATTACAGGAAATTCTGTAATAACTTCTCTGTCATAGCAGAGCCCTTGACAAACTAACTTGGCAAAAGGGTCAAGTTTATTTGGACTGATAATTGTCAGAAGTCTTTTGAAAAGCTTAAAGCCATACTTAAAAGTGCTCCAAATCTCTTAGCACCAAGCTTTGACAAAGAATTTAAGTTGGCTGTAGATGCCAGTGATGTTGGTGCGGGCAGTGTATTGTTACAGGAAGATGACAATGGTGTTGATCATCCTGTTTGTTACTATTCTAAAAAGTTTAACAAACATCAGAGAAATTACTCTACTGTAGAGAAAGAATGCTTATCTCTCATCCTTGCTCTTCAGCACTTCGAAGTTTACCTAGCCTCTTCAGTTGCACCTATTGTCATTTTCACTGATCACAATCCACTGACTTTCATTCATAAAATGAAAAACAAGAACCAGCGTTTACTCAGATGGGGTCTCATGTTGCAAGAGCACAATCTAGATATCAGTCATATTAAAGGAAAAGATAATATCATCCCAGAAGCACTCTCTAGGGCTTAGATGCCTCAGCATTTTTGATATTGAGTTTGTGCTATTGCTCCTTATTGATCTGATGTGATTTCACATTATTGTTTTTTTTATAATTGTTCATTATTGCAAAAGAAAGCTTTACTTCATAAAACTTTCTTTTCTTTGAGGAGGGGAAGTGTAACATATATGGTGTTTATCTGTTTACTTAGTTTCTGATTGACCCAGATATTGGAGACATTGATGGTAAATAAGTTGTTGTAAATAAAGTATTTATTTGGTTATAAGATTTTTCTAGAATAATGACTTATCATCCAGAACTTACCGGAAAAGACCAGAACTTACTAGAATTTTCTTTTCCATGCAAATAGAAACTTTGAGTAGGTTCTGGAATTCAGTAGAAGTTTGTGGAATTTTCCAGAATGAATAAATATAGCATATGATATAATAGTCTTTCTTGACCGTTCTAGAACTTTCTTAAAGGGTATATATAAGAGTAAATTTTTCATAAGGGCATCTTTGAAATAATTTCACCATTTAAAAGTCAAAAACTTTTGTACTGGAATTCTATAGTGGAATACTGTGTTTAATTTATTCATTCTGGATTACTTTGGATTATTCAGTTTTGGATTCAGACTTAGTGAACATTTGGATTTAACTTCAAAATCTGGGGATCAGAAACTGCTGAAAGACTTGTGTTGTTAAATATTCTGAGGGACAGTTTGGACATAAAAGGTATTGTAAATTAGACTTTCTTTGATTGTATAACTATTTTCCATTGCTTATTGTAAATGATAATTTTTGTTTTTAATAAATTTTGTTAAATTTTAAAAGTGCTTTTTGCTGACTCTCCAAATAGCAAATTTTGGTTTCCTGAATTTGTTTCTAGTTACGCCTGGCACGTAACAATTATGATGAAGAAAAATGATCATTTTACTTACATGAGTTTGGGTATTGTTTCAAATTATTAGAGTCAAAACCGTGGTATATGTCGCTGTTACAGAAACATCTGTGCACGTCCAATGAGACTACTCAGACTGTTTCTGAACTAGCGTGCATGACCCGTTTATTTCATAACCGTTGTGCACGTCCCAACGATACTGCACGAGAAGGAATCTGATCATTTGCTTACATTTCTCTGTTCAACCTACTACTCAAAACATAGGTGCATGTTTCAGTATTCGAGACCTCCGTGTATGTCCGAGGAGACCACGCGAGTCTGTTTCGAAGACTGTTGTGCATGTCCCAGTTTTAACATAAAACAACTACAGTGCATGTCCCTATGAGACTGCACGAGTATGTTTCTTAGAATAAAAATCATCTTTGGGTCGAAAGGAAACAGAATTAATGATTTACAAAATCAGAAAATAATTATTGTCAAACAAAATATGGCATGTTTGGTATCAAAATAATCGCAACTTTATACAGAATCTGAAACATAATAGTTTATTTTAGTTAGAAAATGTGTTACTTTTCAACGCTAGATTTTAATTTATTTTGTATTTTTAGACCAGGATGTGTCTCCTTAATTAGTGAGTCGAACCCACGCTTCTCGCAGGTGTTGACATCAATTAAGGTGATCATATTTTAACGTCTTACATTTGACGAACAAAAGTGCTGTTCACACATGAGTCAGTTGTGCAAACATGCTCACGGAAGTTCATTTCACAACGTCTGCCATCCGATTCCGTTTGGCGGCGGCGCTATTGTCCATCAAAAGGATTATTCTGCTCAATAATTAATCTTAATGTTTTAGGACCGCCTTATATCTCTGCCAAGGCGATTGGCTAATGCTGTATATGTTACAATATGGGCGTGTCTGTTTTTAGAATTAGAGAGATTTTGAATTAAGAGAGGTCAGTTAGGATTTACCAACTAAACGAGTAACACGTAATAAGGAAGTTGGGAATTACCAACTGAACGGTTAAGACATAATAGAGTTTGGATCTGCCAACTGAAAGTTTAAGACATTTATTCTGTTTTTTTGCAATAGTGTCAATGTGATGGCTCTGCTTTGCATATGTACACTATATTTGTGACATTTGCAGTATTGGTGTTTACCATGGCAACGGGTAATATGTCCAACTTATCCTATATGCTTAGGCGCCACTTGGTCCAAAGATAAGCCCAGCCAAACCCTTCTTCTTCTGTCTTTCTTTCACCCCATATAGCTATCTGTGTTACCCGAAGCCATGTAAACACACTAGTAATGTCAATTTCTGTTTCCATACACAAACCATTTCTTCAAAATCGGATAGCAGTGTTTTGCGAATGGAAATACAGTGCCAAATTTGAATTTATGTAGATTAACTTTCTACTAATGAAAAATAAAATACACCAGAAAGGGTCGCATTGGTGCTATGTGAAAACACGTACCGTCAGTAACTACGACGTCAATGAAGCTTGAAATACATACGTTACACATATTGGTAGACGTTAGTCTGTTGTGTCCTTAAGCGAATAGTACATTTGTTAAGAGTATTTTAGTAGATAAGAATATATATTTTTTTATAATTTGTTTTAGAACAATAATATTTTGTCTATAGCATATGATCACAGAAATATTGAAAAGGACTATAAAGAACGTAACAGTAAAACATCATTTTTTGTGTCGATGTTTGACTGCACATCTATACTAACGGGCAACACACATTCATGTTTTAAAGTATTCTATAAGCCATGAATTAACAAACATGGAATGGAAAGGTTCCATATCATTTTTTTTTGCACTGTCACGTACAAGTTACTAATTCACACTTGTTTTATTAGTTTGTACATGCTCGTCAATGGCGAATCTGTACAACCTTATAAAGCTCTTCTAAAGGAATCACGAGTAATCAAAGTACAATTTATATAATTTGTTGCCACAGATAATATTTCATAGCAACAAAGTTGATCTGATTAAATATGCTGGTAAATTGCGTCTGGCCAACGTACAATTATCATGCCTATTTTTTTACATCTTTAGGGTACGGAACGTAAACAAAAAAAAAATGCCCTAGGGGACGGATTTCAAATGAAAACATAAGAGTCCTAAAGGACGTGTATACAAAATAAGAGTCCTAAAGGACCTAGTTCATATGTAAACAAAATAAGAGTCCTAAAGGACGTAGTTCATATGTAAACAAAATAAGAGTCCTAAAGGACCTAGTTCTAATGTAAACAATAAGAGTCCTAAAGAACCTAGTTAATATGTAAACAATTAGAGTCCTAAAGGACGAAGTTCATATGTAAACAATAAGAGTCCTAAAGGACGAAGTTCATATAGAAACAAAATAAGAGTCCTAAAGGACGGAGCTCAAATATAAACAATGCATGTGTCCTAAAGGACATATGTAAATGGTATATGTAACAAGGGCACTGCTACATAAACATTCTGTTGTACTAAAAGTCCAGTTCATGCACATATAAAAAGGGCATTGTTACATAAACATTATGTTGTACTAAAAGTCCAGTTAACGCACATGTAACAGGGGCACTGCTACATAAACATTTTGGTGTACTAAAAGCCCACTTTATGTATATGTAACAAGGGCATCGTTACATAAACATTATGTTGTACTATGAAGTCCAGTTATGCACATGAAAACAAGGGTACTGTTACAAAAACATTATGTTGTACTAAAAGCCCAATTTTTGCACATGTAACAAGGGCATTGTTACATAAACATCTTGTTGTACTAAAAGCCCAATTCATGCACAGTCATGTAACAAGGGCATTGTTACATAAAAATTATGTTATACTAAAAGTCCAGTTAATGTTCATTATTATAAGGGCATCGTTACAAAAACTTTCTGTTGTACTAAAAACCCATAAAACATGTGTAAACACGTATCATATGACTTGTTTGTAGATAAGTATATTGACAACAAGTCATATCAAATAAGGGCACTGTTGCATGGATATGAATTTTCAAGCAACCAAAAGTCCAGATATGGTACCAGTTTGTAAATATTTGTATGTGTGAATTTGTGTTATACTATTGTATGTGTGAAATCGTGTGATACTATTGTATTGAATATTCTTTTATCTTCACATATTGTTATTCTTACTGTTACTAATCAACACATAATAAAATTCAACTTTGGGGCCAAGGCGATTGGCTAATGCTGTATATGTTACAATATGGGCGTGTCTGTTTTTAGAATTAGAGAGATTTTGAATTAAGAGAGGTCAGTTAGGATTTACCAACTAAACGAGTAACACGTAATAAGGAAGTTGGGAATTACCAACTGAACGGTTAAGACATAATAGAGTTTGGATCTGCCAACTGAAAGTTTAAGACATTTGTTCTGTTTTTTGTAATTTTACCAAGTTTGAAGTTTATGATTGAGAAACTAAGTTTAACGAACGCTTGGGATGTTCCAGCAAGTTTGATGATATTCATTTTGTATTATATAAATGATAGTTAGAAGAACATATATATTATATTTGGATTTAACAGAAACTGTATATTATCGGAACTTGTTATTATAGTATTTTGAACATTAAGTTTTGATAACGCAAAGTGAAGAAGAAAATTGGAACTTTATCATTGTCTCCAGTGTTGTCATTTTATTTATTACATTTTGAGCACGGATATACCGCTCACCATTTCCTCTCATGCTCACCACCATTGAACGCTTATTTCCCCAGCACACTAAAGAGACTTAAATTCTACATCATTAAAAATACATGATTTATTCTAAAAAAAACAAATTCCAAATTTCGACGAATCGCCAAAATATATCATGCAGTATTTTGTCTCTGCATGGGATAACAAATAAACTTGCACATTTTCTAAAAGGTTTGAGGTCATGGGCAGTAATTTAAGTTAAAAGAAAGAAGTTGGCTGAGGATTACAACTGTTTTAGCTCGATATTTAGGACTAGTGTTATTATTTTATATTTTTAGAAAATTGCTCAAATGTTGAAAACTTCAATATGAGATTCTGAAAGAATAAGTACGGTGACAAATCCTTTTTATTTCATAAATGGATAGCCCATGCATAAAACAAACTGTATGCAAAGTATTGAAAATATTTCAACATGGGAAGTATTTATTAGCATATGTCCTTAATGTAAAGGATGTCAGGAAATATTTTGTCACGTGATTGAGAACGTGTTTAAAACTTACGTTAACCTCACTTGCACAATGTAGAAGAAACGTGATGCACGGTAAAATTTAATCAGAATATGTCATTTGTAAATGACCTTTGCCCCTGCAAACGAAACCGAACGAAAATAAATAACACATTGAAAGACTCAAGATGTTGAATTTTTTATCGCTAGACTATAGTAATAAGAGTGGGTGGGATATTGCGACATCTTTATATATATAGCGGACTGTCAATACAGTTTGAATCGTTCAATGAAGAATGTGTAACCATCAAGAAGCATAGGACATATATCTGTTGAGTCAGGAAACAAAACTAAAGAGGGTTAGCTTGCTGCTGAATTGGTGTCCTTCGAAATCGCCTATCCCTGCTTTATAAAAGCTATTTTTCCAATACCTTTAATTCTTTTAACAACCATGAATTTTCTAGGGCACACTAAAAGCTTGTTAAACTTTGGTATGCAATGGAATTTATCTTTCTGTCACCCTAAGTGTTTGAGCAATAAATGATTTAGTCTTGGAGAGCCCTTTATTTATATTGTCCTCTAGATTTAGCTCAACACAGTCCGTCGTGCATCGTCAACGATTTCCTTTTTGAATAACAACTTCTATACCACTAGGCAAATTTTAACCACACTTCAAAGGAATGTTCCTTATGTGACCATCAACAACAACAGCTTAAGAAAATTTGATCTGTCAAAAACATGACCGCCAGGGGCGTGGCTTATCGCGATAACAAAAACTTAAAAATCTTCTCCTCTGAAACCAATGGTCTAAATTCAAAATAATTTGGTAGACATGATCACTGGATGACCTTCTACAAAAACGCCTGAAGCGATTTGATCCGTATGAAAACATGGCCGCCAGCGGACGTGGCCAGTTTCCCGTATGCCCTATGTTAGAAACTTAAAACATCTTCTCTGAAACCAGTAGTCAGAATTAAAAACGATTTGGCTGAAATGGTCACATGGTCTACAAAATTAGCTTAATGAATTTTATCCGTCAAAACCACGGCCGGGTAGGGAGTGGCCAATTTTCTTTATGTTCCTTTGTAAGAAAATTTATATAAGTCAGTGGTCAGAAGTAAAATGATTTGGCAGAAATGGTCCCTAGGTGACCCTCTAAAACAGCTAAAAGAAATTTGATCCGCCAAAAAAACCCATGACCGCACAGACTTATCGCGATAACAAAGATTTAAAAAATCTTTTTTTCATACCTTAAATTATATGGTCTTTCCAAACATTATGCTGGCTCCCCATTGGGCTACTTGTTATGTCTTCTTTCTGTACGTAGATCAAACTTTCAATTTTGTTATTCTTAAATTCGTATAGCAACATATGTAACAAGTTGTTACAGGCTAATGCCCCGGCTGACAGAGTGCAAACATGTCTTATTCGATGCACCTTGAATTGTTCTTTAAGATAGGATACGTCTGCAATATTCCAAAGGAGTTTAGGATTGAGCAGTTTCTTACTCAGTTTGCAGCCTAAATACTGTGTGATGATCCTACTGGTTTTGATGAGGTGGACAATTATTTTGCCATAGAAGCAAACACAATGATATACATTGTATTTGACTTAAATGAGAGTTTGACAAGAACATTTACTAAACTGTCTCGTTTAGACGTGCAACTATTAATTTCTATGTCCCTCTATCAATATAGTAATAAAATGCATAATAGGAAATATTGAAAAAAAATTGAAAAGGTCCATGGGCTTGATAATAAGCAATGTATACAATTCCTAATATTATGGCAACTTCAGCCGGGCCGCGTAGCACAGTCGGTAACATGTCTGGCAACAGATGCGAGTCTGGCTGCAGATCCAGGGGTCACGAGTTCGATCCCGACCTGGTCCCATACTTTCGTGGAGATTGATCATGAAATAATTTCTACGGCCATTCTCCTCCCTTCCGCTGAATCATCCAAGAAGGGTTGTTGTCAGTTACAAGCGAAAGTATGTGCACGAAGTACTGGTTAACTGCTTGTTCAAGCCTGCCCAGGAAAAAAGTGTGGTTATGTGAACTGACCGTCCCGCCATGACCATAGCTGTTGACTTTTGGACGTAAAGCAACAAAACAAGCAAATAAAATATTAAGACAACAGAGGCTAGCTAGAAGCTTATTGTGTTGGAAAACATGTGAAAAATATTTATTTTTTCTGAAATATCATCCCTTACATCAAGTCAATGGCCTTTTGAATTATTTTGCCATTTGACATATGTTACAGCATTTAACAGGTGCTCTGATTTTTTGTTAAACATGCATATCTATGATTCTTAATTAATGAGCAAGACAATCAAAAATATATAAGATATCTAGCAAGAGTAAATATTTTCAAATATCTTATCATAAATAAAACCAGAGTGTTTGACTCGAGACCGAGGGGCCGCGGGTTCGAGCCTCACCGGCGTCACTGCGTTGTGGTCCTTGAGCAAGACACATTTTTTCTAGCCTTGTACTGGTTCAACCCAGGAAGACCCGTCCCTGTTTAACTGAAAGATTGTTGATGCGACGTAAAGAATCAGATCAAACAAAAAATATGACACTATATTAAAGATAGAAACGCAAACTCTGTTTTTCTATAAGCCAAATCAGTATGTTAGCACAAGAAGATCAAAACATTTTGAAAAATGCACAGATCAGTTGTAAAGTAAATGATATTGGTCACAATTGTCAATTTTATTGGGTAAGTTAAATTAAGTAACACACATGACACCTTAGGAAGCCGTAATTTTGTTCCAAAAGCTTTGATTTGTAGCTAAGGCATCCAGTTTGCAGACAAAATGAATCATTTAAATAATTAGACAGCTTAATGTCTGATTTCTGTAGCTAAAAGATTATAGACTTTTTTTCTAAATTTGATATGGTAACATGTGTAACAGGCTGTTAAGGCTATCGCCCCTGGCGTACATAGTGCAAACATCTCTTATTCGACGCAGCTTGAATATTTTTTCAAGATAGGATATATCTGCAAAATTTCCTAGAGGGGAAATGGGGGCATAACATTCTTAGCCATTAGTTTATAGGGATTTATTTAACCCTATTGTCTGTCCTTATGCCCTATGTGGACTGTCTTTGTTGGACGCACGCATAATTATGTTGATTTTGACCTGCAGTGGCTCATATACTTGCTGTGGGAGGAACAAGAGCTCAAGTGCGATAGAATGTCTGTGATAACGTTCGTGTTGACGCATACAGCAAAGCTAAGGTCTACATTTCGGTCTGAGCCTTCATCCATATCCATACGTATTGTTTGCGAAAAGCGAAGGCTTTTACGAGTCTGTACATACACACACACACTTGCCCAAGCCCTCGCTCCTCACTGGTGCGATAGTTACAGAAATCTCGATCACTTGCCCATTGAACATTCATCTCAGTCCTTTTTATCCCCAGGGGTGGATCCAGAAGGGGGGGGTGTCCGGACTCCCCTCTTTGTAAAATCACAGGTGTCTATAAGTTTCCTTAATAAATCTGGTACGGATCCCCCTCACAAAGCAATTTGTACCGGAATTTTCTTCTCGAGGGAGGTCTGTACGCTGATGACTTAATAAAAACTTGCTATGTCCCCCTTTACAGAATTTTCTGGATCCGAGCATTATCTCCCACCCCTTGTTACTTTATTCAGCGAGAAGGCTAAGCCTCAGTGAAATGCTGTAACATCACCTTGCTATAATTCCAGATATTTGAATTACAACGGAAGATGTCACATAATTTAAAACTGGGATCCCTATTTGTTGGACGATTTGCCTACCATAGACAGTTTCTATGTCTCGTAGTGCTAATGATTGGTATCTGGGTCGTACTGCTGCTTTATTCTCCACTCCTTCAGTTCGAACCCTTGATATTTTCAAACACCAGCCACATCTCCACAAAGAGAATCGATGTCACGGAATATCTTAGAGAAGTCAATGACAGTGCATCCACTCATGAGCTTCGAGGGCAACTTTTGAAGTACTCAAATGATGGTTTGACAAAAAGCTATCGAATTTCATTTAATGAAGAGGAACAGAGAGCCTTAGAGAATTCTACTGCAGCGAGAGATTTGAAACACACTGCAGAATCTGTTCCCTATAACCTTTCGATGACGGACTGGGATTTGATGAAAAAGGTAGGAACCTCTTCACTTCCTTTTACATAATTTTGTACTTTGCGCGAGTAAACATGTTTCCGTTTGTGTGTCACCTGCGAAGTAAAGTCGACATATAGGGATCATGACTCAGTCGGGCGTCGTCGTCGTCGTCAGTGTCGGCGTCGGCGTCGTCCGGGTGTCACACTTTTAGTTTCCGAGCAATAACATTTGAAGGGATGCATCAATTTCATCCAAAGTTTACAAATGGGTATAGCATTATTAAATACAGGTCAAGTTCGAAAAAGGAGGTCACCCGCAAAATTTTGACTGAGTTATGACCATTTTTAGGTTAGATTTTGGCTAAATAGTGGTTCCCGATCAATAACGTTTGGAAGGGATGCAACAATTTCATTTAATTTTATATAGAAGGGTTAAGCATCATAAAATACAGGTCAAGTTCGAATTTGGAGGTCATTCACATACTTTTAACTGAGCTATGGCCCTTTTTTGACTAAGGTTTAGGCTTATGCAAAGTCTATAATGACTTTTTTGTGATGAAACATTTACTTTTCTCCAGGACTATAATATCTGACAACTTCTAACTATAGGCCATGATTACACAGTGCATGTTGGTAAGCATGCCAGAAATTTTGCATGCAGACAGAGATACAATAAATATGAAACTTTTCAATCGTGATTTTCGACCGAATGCCTGTGTTCGACCCCCTGGGCAGACTTAGGTGGTGGGGTCAAAACGTCAAAATTGATTTTTTTCAGAACATGGTCATATTGCATATCAAATTAAAGGGAAACACGGTAGCAAATATTTTTCCACAGAACCCCACCATACCCCACCACCCCTAGACACTGGGATGGGGTCAAAAGGACAAAAATCAACTTTTTCAGAACATGGGTATGTTGCATGTAAATTTAAGGAAATAACGAATGCAGCTACATGGTAGCAAATATTTTGCCCGCAGACCAAACCCCACCCACAAACCCCACCCTTGACCCTGGAGTGGGGACAAAAGGTCAAAATTCGACTTTTTAAGAACATGGTCATGTTGAATATCCAATTAAATGTAATCACGAATGCAGCAACATGGTAGCAAACATTTTGCTCGCAGACCTCCCAGACCCTGAGGGTCAAAAGGTCTAAATTCATTTTTTTCAGAACATGGTCTTGTTGCATATCAAATTAAAGGAAATCACAAATGCAGCAACATTGTAGCAAATATTTTGCCCTCAGACCACCCCCCACACACACTCCCCCCGACCCTGGGGGTCAAAATTCAACTTTTTCAGAACATGGTCATGTGGCATATCAAACTAAAGGGTATCGCGAATGCAGCAACATGGTAGCAAATATTTTGCCCGCAGACCACCCCGACCCCACCTTCTGACCCTGGGGATCAAAAGGTCAAAATTCAACATTTTCAAAAAATGGTCATGTTGCTGTCAACTATTTTGTCTGCAGACACATCCCCCACCACAGACTCTGTGGGCCAAGCGGTCATAATGCAACTTTTTTCAGAACATGGTCATTCTGGATATCAATTTAAAGGGAATCATAAATGCAGCAACATGGTAGCAGATCTCCATTAGCCCCCTCCCTAACCCTGGTAGTGGAGTCAAAGGGTCAAAATTCAACTTTTTCAGAACATGGTCATGTTGCATATAAAATCAAAGGGGATCACAAATGCAGCAACATGGTAGCAAATATTTTACCCGCAGACCCCACCTACACCACCCCCTGACCCTGGGGTCAGTTGGTCAAAATTCAACTTTTTCAGAACATGGTCATGTTGCATATTGATCAAGTTAAAGGAAATGGAGCATAGAGTACCATGCAAGCACACATTCTCTCCTTATATACACCCTCAACCTATGGGTTGGATTAAAAGGTAAAACAATTATTTGAATGTGGTCATGTTGCATATCAAATTAAAGGGAAGGAAGTATAAACACAAAAACAAGCACTTTGACCTTGCACTCATCCCTGACCTCCAGACCAGGTTGAAGTCAGATATTGAAATTGTACAATAATAATAATAATTGTACAGTAAAATTGTAAGTTTATTTTTTATTGAACTTACCACTGAAAACTAGTTGATATGCTTTTAACTTTGATCTGTATGATACCAAAGGTTTCTCTAAAATAACTCTTTGCTGGGGATATTTGGACAAAATTGCCTTGTTTGACACCTGTTTTGCCAGGCAACACATCCGATTCACGGAATTCTAGTTTAATATGTATCAGGTTAGGTTCAAACCAGCCTGCTCCGCTACAGGAAGTTTCACTTATGCAAGTTTAATTATCTTATTAAGAAATCGAGTATCAAAGACGCTAACCAGACTACGCGGACACGCAGGCTGATTTTGCATGCTTAAAAACAGATTTATCGCGCGTTGAGGCTCAACTTTGAACAAATCGGGTTTTCTCACGATGAACAGAATCAGGGTTTCTCACGTTGAATAGAAACAGGTTTTCTCACGTTGAACAGAATCAGGGTTTCTCACGTTAAAAAAAATCAGGTTTTCTCACGTTGAACATAATTAGGTTTTCTCGAGTTGAATAGAAACAGGTTTTCTCACGTTGAACATAATCAAGTTGGCTCACGTTGAATAGAAACAGGTTTTCTCACGTTGAACATAATAAAGTTTTCTCACGCTGAATAGAAACAGGTTTTCTCACGTTGAACATAATCAAGTTGGCTCACGTTGAATAGAAACAGGTTTTCTCACGTTGAACATAATAAAGTTTTCTCACGCTGAATAGAAACAGGTTTTCTCACGTTGAACATAATTAGGTTTTCTCACGTTGAATAGAAACAGGTTTTCTCACGTTGAATAGAAACAGGTTTCTCACGTTGAACATAATCAGGCTTTCTCACGTTGAACATAATCAGATTTTCTCAAGTTGAACAGAATCCGGTTTTCTAACGTTAAGACCCCTTTAAGAATAGTACTTAGTGAATTTGGAGGTTTTTATTTGTTTCTGTTTTCTCAGAATCTATTTTAATGTGCAATCAAAACTAGTCTTGTTTTCGATTATAAATCTTTTTATTTATAAACTAAAAATGATGACAGATACAAAGTCATTTCACCATTTTGATCTTTGCAGCATCCACATCTTCATAAAATACCGCACAATTTCCAAACAGTACCACTAGTTATGTCCCGATAAAGGGGTTTCGAATTTAATGGTTGTTGGGTATAACATCAAATGTTAAAAAGTATATTCTATAAGCAAACGGCGACGAACCGTTTGCCGGTGTCCCATACAAAAGTTACTAGGCTTAATGCTATGAAACTAACTTAATTTGATTGCTGTTCTTGCTTCACATAGTGTCATTTTTATCCCTTAATTTCGACAATTCCAATCGACAATTACGTATCATTTAATTCTTTTCATAAAAGAAAATTAAGAATAAAATAGCAAAATGGTCATTATATGCCACAATGCTATCCTCGCTCCGCCATTATGCATTTTTTATCATGCTCAAACTCAAGTGCAAGAAATTGTAACTGCTCATTCACGTTAAAACTAAACTGCTGAAACATTTCTTGCTTTCAATCTCTCAGCTGTTAAATTTATTATGCTAATATATGTTGAAATCTTTGGCACTTTGACATCCACTAGCATGATAAATTTCATGATCAATTGAGCTGAACATGAATAAAAGTCGCTGTATAACAACATTCAATTGGCTATCAGCATTTACTTTGGTGAGCAGGCGGGATATGACAGACACAAATACTTAACTATAAAATCTGCATTCTGTAGGAACCCTGAATTTCATTCCTGGTTTGACTCAGAATAAAGTTTCCTGGACTATCAGGGCACGAAGAATGAAAAATAATGGCTTTATTATCTTGCACTACAGTTATTCAGCTACAAAAGAGGAGTTATGCGCATTGGGTATTAAGTCGAAACAAACCATTCTCGCCATGTGATCTCCTAAAGCGACTGATCCAATGGTTCAACTGGCAACTTTATTTGAGCCAGCATATGATTTTGGATACTTTCGTGGAGATTGATCATGAAAAAATTTCTACGGTCATTCTCCTTCCTTCCGCTGATTATTTCAAGAAGGGTTGTTGTCAGTTACAAGCGAAAGTACGTGCACAAATTACTGGTTAACCGCTTGCTCAAGCCTGCCCAGGAAAAAGTGTGGTTAAGTGAACTGACCGTCCCGCAATGACCATAGCTGTTGACATGGGACGTAAAGCAACAAAAACAAAAACAAAATATGATTTTGGTATATATCGTATCGGCGAGCATTGACGGTTCAGATGAGCCGACACATATATGCAGTCTCCACAGAACCTTCACTGCTAGCAAACACAAAATAGGGACGTTGATGAAGGTTCAAGTCAAAATCGAGGGCGCTGGCTTTCCTAGAAATCTGCGAATGCATGATTTAATAATGGCTTAAAACTTTGTATACTGGAAACCCCTAAGTGAGGTTTTTTTTTTTTTGCAAACAGTGAAGACACAGATGGGATGCAGCATAATGGGTTCATCAGAGTCTGCCTTATTTGCTAAGATAAAAGCAAACATTTAGAGATAGAAAAACACCATAATTATGAAAATTCAAGCTCTGGCCCCTAAAGTAGCAAAATGTACAATCCCATACTTTATGCTAAATCAATGAGAATGCAAAGGTTGATGTTTGTGTGATACATGTAAGTACCACACTTTCATGAGCTGTTTCTCTAATATATATATATATATGTACTTTCCATTTTAGGGTCCCTTCCAGTTTCTTCCAGAGTTCAAAAGCCCTTGCTGGTTCAACGTCCAACGTGAGCTAAGATGCCTCCCCTATCTCTTTCTAATCGGTGTACCTAAAGCCGGAACAACAGATTTGTTTCTGATGCTGAACTTACATCCGGATTTTCGAAATTATGTTAAGGAGCCACAATGGTTTGCACGATATCGTTTTAGAAAGGTTAGAGGGATTGATTTTGATTCCTACAGTCGAAAGATAGCCGCTCCACTGAAGCACATACTAGACTTTGCCGAGAATTCTAGCTCTCACGTGGACTATACGGTCAGGTTACAAATGAAACGATGGGCGAAACGAATTATTCTAGGTAAGACCGTACATGTAAATATTATCATATATACCGATTGGGAGGCACTCCGCCGGCGCATCTGAGTGTTTGGAAAGAATGCAATAAATGCGACAACGGGATACGGCCAATTGCAATCTTGGGTTAAGAGGGTGGGAAATGTTACGTGCATATCTTCAAACTGATACATACAGCAGTTTTATGCATCACCCCTAAAGCAATACCTGTTTATACCAGGTAGCATATCAAAAGTGAAGTTTCGGCTCCACTGTTTTACATATTATTCAATCTCTAAGATATAGTTTTGCAATCAGCTTGCTGAGGAAGAGAGAGCTTGTTGCTTTACTTTAATTGCCTTCCTGATGTTTTGTGACTGTTTGTGTTCTGTGCCTCTTCCTCAAGGTGCCATTGGTTTGTATTTTAAATAACCTCAGAGAATGTTCCTCATATGCCCTCTGCCAAAACTGCACCACTGAATGAAATGTCCACCAGAGCTAAAATAGAAATCAAACTAAATTATTTTGCTGTGACGAGACAAAGAAAATGGCCCTTAACTCACAGACAGGTAGAGTTACAGATGTTTTGATACAAAAAAGTTAGTCGATCATTGAATGGAAACATCATTTACCTATATAAGCGTAAGCCTAGCGGGCTGTGGATTTGACATAGACAAACAGTGCAAATCTAGACCAGACGCACAAGAACTCGACGTCTGATCAGCGTCTTCTCTGTTTGCTTACATATTGTTATAATACAGTTTGAATAGCAATGAAAGAAGCCATTCACAACCGTGACATTGAAAATGGACTTGGTCCATTGACACTGGTTTACATAAACAAAACAATGAGAGTAAAATTGTAAATAATTTCGCATCCATTAGTTTTAACATAATGTTTTGGGTGCTCAAAAGAATCGTATCATTGAGACGGTTCTTTTGAATACACACAACATATGTTTTGGTTCGGCAATAAGAAAAATAGTATTTGTTGCGCACTCTTAACCAAAGGCCAGTTCAATGATAATAATTGAGCAGTCAATTTGGTTTAAACAGGCTGATGAAAGTTTAGTTCATTGTTTCAAATTGTGTATTTTACAGCAGATTTCAGTGTTTCTACGATGTGGGACAATTTCAACTGGCCGAATCTGGAAAGAAACACACTTCCACTTGAACCAACTCTTACAAATGCTGATTATATATACCATTTGAACAAGAGAACCAGAATAGTGGCCATGCTTAGGAACCCTATAACAAGGTGAAACTATTTATCATAGTTTTTCTTTCTAGAATGCATAGATATGTGAGAGAACATCACAGGTTTAGATAAACAAAAATGTTCAGCTTAAAATTTAAATATTTTCTTACCCATCAATTTTAACATATGTTTTGAGAATGAGACGGTTCTTTTGAACACCCACAACATATGTTTTGGTTGAGAAATAAGAAATGAATTTTTCGTTACGCACTCTTAACTAACTTCTTTGAACATGTTAACAGAAAGATTCTTGCGGGTAGCTAAAACGTGACAAACTTATTAAACTAAATGTAGTAGCAATTTTAAAAAGGCATAACAATTCAGCACTTTCATCCTTGTATATATCCTAGCTCCGAGTTTATGAAACATTGTTAATTCTCAGCTCATTTGAGCATGAAATTTCAATTGCACATAAAAACTGAAAACGCGAAAAATAAAGAATTGTCTTTAAACTCTCGCATGTTGTATATATCCTGCTAGTAAATGTTAAAAACCAACAATTGTTGGTTTTGTAACATTGATGAGTAGGATGAAATTCGTGCTCAGTTGAGTTGAGCATGAAAAATGTGTTATTACCTCGGGGTCTGTTGTGTTAAAACAAGTACAAATAATATGGGCCTTGTCGCGAGAAAACCTGTCTTCGGGGGGTTTGCGAACAACACAGGCGCAGACCAGCCTGCGCATACGCGCAGTTTGATCAGCACCTTTGATATAAGCTTTTTGGAAAGTTGCATCTGCAAACTTGCTACAGCTGAAATTTCAATTTTCTAAATAGTCTCTAGTGCTGAGCAGACCAGTTTGAAACCCGCTTTGACGGGAAATCCGAATACATGTTTTTTCGCGACGAGGCCCATATATATTACGATCAATGGTCACCAAATGACATGTGCTATATTCCATATACTAAGACAACAACGAAATTAAACAACTGTCGAAATACGCAATTTTTGTGGTCCGCGATTTCATTATTTGTCAGTTTTACGGAGAAAGAAAATTCGCAACATGACGTCAAGTCTTAATTTCCTTACTCTCATCTATTTGAATTCTTTGCCTGCTAGTGGCGAATTATGTCGTCTGCTAATAATATTTGCAAACAGATTGAACCCAGATCAGGACCAACGTTCTGTCTGGATCCAAGCTACTTGACACTCTAATGATATTGATGTAAGAAAAACAATGTTGAAAAGTATCTTGCAGGCGAAAAAAAGTTACCAAATGTACTAGAAGTGATCTGTTTCCAGTTTAAAGATGTAATAAATGCGTTTGCTTTTCTGCGAGAAGTGATTTTATTCACATTTTATCTTAAATGTAATGATTCTCCAGCACGGAGACCGGCACATTTACTTTAACAATGTAAACCATGTATACTGTGCGGTTCAAGACGTGCAATGAATAGGATTTTGCACAATGGCTCCCGGCTTTGTCATGCAAGCTGGAATAAGGCTCGATCGTTTTTACCAGTATTTGACATCGATTTAATTATTATTGACATTTGCGCCTACCTATATGCACACACACGGTGGGGGAACAACAGAGCAGTTTGGTTTAGGTTTGGTTTAAACATATTTTATTAGCAACAACAGTTGACATTTTCAAACATGTGTTAACACTATTAAAGTTACAAGGATTGGAATGGACGCAACATTCTTATGCAAGAAACCCACTCGGAGAAAACACTCATGGAAACATGAATGTGGTAATGACGCTTTTGGAGTGGCACTAGCAATAACAGTGAAGGTAATGTTATCTTGATAAACCTGACAGTTTCATATACTATACAAAAATAATCTGAATTCATTCCAGGTAGAATGCAAACTCTAGAAATAATTGTAAACGACAAAGAAATCAACTTAATAAATATCTATGGTCCAAATAATGATGATGTGAATTCCTTTGAACATTAAGAAAAACAGTTAAAAGAAAACGACGGATAACGTTTATAATAGGTTGTGATTTTTTTAACACGGTGTTGAATAAAAAATGATAAAAGAAAAGGCAGGATAGACACACACAAACGTTGCAGAACGGTAATAAATAACATTATAGACGCTTATAGTCTCACTGATATTTTGCAAGACATGTGCCAAGACTTGTGGTCAGCTGACCTCTTGGCTCTCGTTTGTCGTGTCCAACTGTGAGTTTGTCGCCATTGGTATCCTGGGTCAGGTGTGGTACTTGATTGTAAAGATTCCTGATCTTTGCACCCTTACTTACTTTAATGCAATATACATGGCATTTACACCACAAACTACCTATAATTTGTAGGCTAGACTACTTTTTAATTTCAGAAAGTTTGAGAAATTCTATCATAACATTGGATATAAGTCGGGCCACAGTATAGTTTCCTTAAATATTGATTTTATAAACCTAACCCGAGTACCTGGTTATTTTAAGCTTAATAATAGTATTTTATTAAATGAAGATTACCAGGAAATATTTGAATTAATAATAGCATAGCTGAAATAAATAAAGACACAAATCCAAAAACAAAATGGGAAGTTATAAAACGGAACTATAAACTGTCCAACATACAAGAAGAAAGAGACAAATAAACAGGAATCCCCGTTAACAAATGAAAATTACACAATTGCAAAAAGAGCTTGCTGGTTCATCTGACGCTAACAGAAAGAATTTATTGAAAGATAAGCTTGATGACAAAATCAACACATTTGAAAAAAATACTGAAACCAAGTTAAATGGGTCAATCATGCAATCAAAAGTAAACATAGTCGAATATGATGAAAAAAGCAAATATTTCGCTAGTTTAGGAAAAAACGACCTGAAACGAAATTGGTTTCCTCTTTGAATGGGTGGGCCAGGCCTTAGACTCTATGACGGCTCTGACATAAAGCTTTCATCGGTTGGTTGGTGCCTGATGCTTATATGTAGCTGAGCCCACCGTGGCTCATCTTGAGGGTTTCTTTAGCTCTGCCTATCTGTGAGTCGTGAGCCTTATTCTTCGTTTCAGTATATTAACATCATATTTTGTATGTGTTTTATTTGGTTTTAAATTTCTAATTAGTGACAATGTTGCCCTTGTTACAGATTATATTCAGAATATTATTACCTGTCGACCACTAGGACATCACCTGAAGATTTCCACCAAGACGTTGTCTACGGGGTAAGAGAGATGAACAAATGTTTCCAGGAGTATTCTATTCGCAGCTGCGTTCACAGCGCCACTTTAAAAGAAAAATTACATGTGAGTTAAACCTGATCAACTCTTTACATGTAACCGCTAAACTGAGCTTTTTCAACCAGCAAAAGCGACCAAATAAACATTTCGTATCATGCATATGTGTTTCTTGCATACCAGATCAGTTATTTCGCTGTTTTACTATTTGAGAGAAACCATATTTCTCCCACCTTTGTTCATGTAAGATAGGCTGTCAGCTCATGCAAGAAATTTCTAACTTACATGACCACTTGACAGCTTTCTTACATGGGCAGATTAAAATAATCAAGGGTATTCAAAGAACTAATATATTGCACCTAAGTAATTCAAGGGCACCAAGCATAGTTAAAGCTGCATAGTATGTAACTTTTGATCTTTTAATTTTAGAACTAATGTTTCTAATTTTCAAGAACACAGTAAAAATCTAAAATTCTGGTATACATTTTACCAATTTCGTAAACCTTAAAAAAATATCAGTATCAAAACAACAGCATTTATGTTAAAATTAACTGTATATAATTAATGGAGGGACGCAAATAATTACCAAGAAGAGAAAAACACACCTGTTTTCATAAGATAATTCACTTTTCCGTGCAGTTTTCAGCTATAGTGAACAGATTTATTGTGAAAATATAACTTAATTCTACTTTTACAAATGATGTAAAAAGAAAATAAAAAAAAAAAAACGAAAAATGTTCATAATTGCAGCAGACTTAGTCTCTTTAAGCGTCACTTACTGGCGCCATTGAAAGTAAATTACGTTACCAAATTTGCGTTACGCGACGTTAAATTTTTTTTAATTCAAAATTTGCACTCCCTGGTGTAATGGTGCCAGTATAACGAGATAGGTAGGTAAAGTGACGCTAACAGCACAGGGAGCTAGCAGGATTTATTTTGCATTTTACAACTTAACTAATGCTTAAATCGTATTTTCCAACCAATAACAAGGCCCATTTTTATATCCCATTAAAACACTCGTGGGCTCAGAAATAATGCAAATCCAATGTGTAAAAATGTGCTAATATCACGTTTTATGGACATTTTTATGTTCCTACTAAAAAGCTTCGAAAAATGGGAGAAAAACAATCCATCACGAGCCTGTCCATGTAGGATATATAAATCTTACCATCGGGTCAGATTTAATCAGGGACTCGGCAAACCTCGTCCCTGGTTAAAACTCCAGCCCCTCTGGTGAGATATCTCATTTCTACATGGACACTGATGGCGGATTGTTATAATCTCACATTCCCCATACCATAGAAAAAGAGCAGCCACACCACGAAGGACAGATTACGACATTGTTCAGTTAAATTTACGTCTCATCATGTTACGTCACGTCTCCTGGGGATCTTTTATTTGTGTGAGGATGGGATAGAAAATATGTGCCTTGCGATCACCGTTTGTCAAACTCGTTTGTCAAACTCGGAAAGCCTCTGGATGACAAATGGTGATCCTCGGGACGGATTCTTCTATTCCAATCCTCACACTTATGATAGATTCTTATATTCTATATAATTCTTTTGATTATATACGTGAGTGCAGTGACTCAGTAATAGATTGTTTGACTCGAAACCGAGAGGCCGCGGGTTCGAGCCTCACCGGCGTCACTTCCTCGTGGTCCTAGAGCAAGGAACATTTATCCTAGCTTAGTACTGGTCCAACACAGGAAGACCCGTCCCTGTTTAACTGAAAGATTGTTGATGGGATGTAAAGATTCAAGTCAAACAAAAAAAACATTGATGATACAAATATTAAATAAAAACCTATCAAAAACTCTGTTTAAGAACTGCTAGCTGTTTTATCATGTTTAAGCCGAATGTAATTTCCATATCTAATCACTTGGAGCAGTCCATTTCCGTTTAAAGGGCTGGTGACTGGCATATTTTCATTTTTATTCCATTTTTAATTAAGTATTCTGTAAGCAATCAGTAGAGATCCTGATCAGACGCCGCGTTTTGTGGCATCTGATTTGGGTCTGCACTGTTTTACATATGTCCTGTAAAAAGGACACTTGGCTTTAAATCCTTATGTTGGTTCAACAAAATATTTAGTGCTGTTTTGTTTTGCTCTAAGCGAAAAGATTTCTATCAACAAGGCAAGTTGTTGCCATCTAGACCATTTTGTTATATGACTGGAGAGAATCCTTTTTCCTGTTTGGCCCAATGAGTCTTTATAAATCTCTATGTCTACCTGGAAACTGTTTTAAACCGGCCCACAAGTTAATATTGCATGAAAACCAGCTTGAACTAGTTTCCAGAAGTTAATATTTTTTACACTTCTGCCATATTACCCCCAAGAGAGCTAAAAATAGCATGATGAGTGTGAAACTAGCATATGCTGCATCAAATTGAAATGATTTGCTGTTTTTACCTTCCAACAGGTAAATTAAAGACTTTCATGAATTTTTACAACAGTTTTGTTTTGTTTTGTTTGCTTATTTATCTTTGCTTGAATAAACAAACTGTAAAAACAGTTTTATGATAACATTTTATATTTCCCATTAAGAGAATTAATATACATTTGAAATGAAAAATACTACATTATAATATTTTAATAACAGTTGCTAAATATTGTGAGAAAGTCCTTAGATGTCTAAGACTGAAGGTTGCACATGTCTTTAACAACAAAAGTGAAAGTAGCAAAAAAATTCATTCTTAAATGAAATGTCATATAACTAAACAGTATTGACTTCAATTTGGGTAGACATATGAATTGATCTACCTAGCGGCTTCAGTGAAATATCACTTTTTCGGGTAGATAAATCCTTATGTCTACCTCATTGAAGTCAATAATTATATGATATTACAGTCTTGCCCTCTAACATTGCTTTGTCCCTAACATTGTGCATTAGCCCAAATAACTATGCCACATTTACTCAGATAAAATCATATTTGATATTTAATATCAGGTTGCTTTGGATAGAAAAAAAGCAAAACGGCATCACCGTTTGCTTTCAATGCTGAACAGGGGTGGATTTCCTCCAAAAGTGGCAATTTTAGTTAAAAACTTTCCCATAACACATGCTTTAAAAATATTTACTTTGAATCAAGTTAATAATGGAGTCAATTGTCCAGAACAACCTTGTGTTATTGAAATTGAAGATTTTGCAGACAGTGTGCAATATTAGGGGACTAATAGGTTATCTTAAATCATGTGGGAGTATATTTCAAATAACAGTTGTTATAGATTGTGTAATTTATCGATTTTGAACTCAGTATAATAGAGTATACAGATGACTGATGACTTTATTTGGCTGTTCACAATTTCAAAAAAGCCAAGTGAGTATCATTAGGAAATACCAAAATCACACACTGCAGACCCGCCCACGGCACTGTGAGGAAGGGCCACGGAATACTAATAGACACCAGACATCAGGAAGACTATAATTAAAGTAAAGCAACCAGCTCTCTCTTCCCCACCAAGATGACTGGAAAACTAGAAGGGCATAAAGTAATAAATAACAAACAAGGAGCAAACACAGAAGTTTGTTTCATTCTTATTATATCTTACGAAGGTTAAAAGGCTTTTAGTGCGTAATGCTATGGGCCTACACCTGAAACGTCTCAATGAGCACTCAAACATTCTCTTTGGTGGGAAGTAATTAATTATAATTTAACACTCTAAACGTTTGCTTATCTATACCTATGACAAAAGTCACTATCGCATTTTTCTCTTGTTTTCTAAAAATTGTTTTAGTTGTCTTATTTTCATTATTTAGTCAAATAATAGTCACCCGGTGGCTTAGGCTGCTGTCCATTCTAAGGAGGTGGTTTTGTTGTTGATCTATTGTTTAATGTACTCCTAATTGTTTGGGGGGGCGTCTGTGTCTGTATTTGTTTGTTATGCATTACTTTGTGTCCTTTCTAGGTATTTATTTCACAGGTGAGATATAGACTGAACTTCATTTGATCTGATTTTTGTTATTACTTGAACTGAAATTAATTGTGGCATGCAATATCTTGGACAAACTGCCCGATCCCTTAAGACTAGGTTTCGCGAGCACTTTCATAAAATGAAAAAGCTTAAAAAGTTTGACATGTTTCGTTATCGCCATTTCAAAAATCATAGTCATTCACCTTGTAAAATTTTAACTCAATCAGTTGAAAAAAATATAAATGATCCAAACGCATCATCTATATTAAAATATAAAGAGACGTGAAACTAAACTAAAATGGATTAGATTTATGCAATCACCTTTTCTTTTAGATTTTAATGATAATATATACCATGGAGGTAATATTTCTAAAATGCCCAATTTTGATGTTTTCTCTTTTGGAATTTAAAAAAACGTAAAAGTAGATATAAGGGTAAACGAAAAAATGGCAACATTAAACGCAAAATTTTGTTCTGAAAAAGCATAAATACTTCTCTAAAGGATCTTTCTCTACTTTAAATAATCATGGTTGGCATGGCTTAGTGTCATTTTTAAGCTCCTTGCCTATCTCAATTTTACGTAATTTAGAGTTAGAGACTAATCTAATATAATTTATGATAGCGCTAACAAATTATATAAAGCAGCACTTCTGACAAGGTGTTATGTTCAACATTTCCTTTGCCCTTATATCGATTCTGAGGTCAACCATAAACAACATTTTATCAAAGTTCCATCAACAAAGGTGTGGAGTTTATTGATTTTTATAGTATCTTTAAGGATAAATTAGTGATTTTCTCTAGTCAGAAACCACAATCATTTGCTATAAATATAACAAATCAATAAGTTCTACTATATTTCACTTTAAATACAAATGTAACTAAAAGGAATATAGATTCCAGACCCCCCACTTCTGAGATTGTCAAAATTCTTAATATTTATATCCCCCTGAAGGGCATGTGATTACAGATAATCTAAATGTCATTCCTTATGCTAGAGTTCGCAATATTATTTCTAAAGGTCCTCAATATAGATTTCCCTCTAATATTGATTTCCCTAAATGTCGTAGAGAGATCATAAAATGACTTCAGTGCTCGTTGGTGCAAACAAGAAAATGTTGAACTGATGCCTTGAAGGAATGAAAGCTCAACATTTTTAAAATTATTGATACTCCTATTTCATTTTACTCTCGTAATAAACCTCTTTTACACCCTGAACCAAAATTTTCATCTTAAACGAGGTATCCAGGGTTTTCATATGAACTTTGTTTTGATTCCAGCAGATAAAGCTGCAAACAATGTTGTAGTTGTTTGACCATTGTTTTATATCATTACTCTTCAACGTGAGCTTATTGACACAAATGCCTATAAACTGCAGGCTTTTTTGAGTAAGAGGGTGGTTGTCGATGGGCATGGTGTCATACAGCCCTACATTTTGGTGCCAAAGCTAAAGAAAATCAAGACAAATGTCCTGCGTTGTACTGGTTAGCTGAACACCATTAAAAACCTATAAGACAAGATTTATTGCTAATTCTAGCTCTTGTACGACGATAAAACTTTCTGAATTGTTAACCTCAAGACTTACAGCTGTTAAAAATATGTTATGGAGTACTGTGAAAAGGTATATGAAAGATCTGGTAAGAATCTGTTTTGATCTATTAAAATTCAGGTGAAGTTTTAAAGAAACTTAAAGCTAGAGATTTCAATGTGACCATTTTGTCTACATATGACTTTTCCACTCTTTACACTAATTTACCTCATAATTTGATTAAAGATAAACTTATTGATCTTATTCAAAGAACCTTCAATGGAGAAGGCTCTCCTTACCTAGTTTGAAACGACAGAAGAGTATCTTTCACTTTGGAAAAGCCTAAAAATATCATGCATGGTCTTGTCAAAATGTATGTGATGTGCTGACCTTTTTGGACACCATTTTTATTAGATTTGGCACCAAGTAGTATTGAAAAGCAGTTGGGATTTCTATGGGCACAAATTGTGCTCCCTCGGTTGCTGATTTTTTTCTTGTCTTGTTATGATAGGGACTTTATGATGTCTTTTTCTGATGATAGGCAGGCTGATATTCTTGACTCTTTTAACACTACATCCAGATATTTGGATGATATTTTAAACATTAAAAATGTTTATTTTGACAATATGGTAAGTCAACATACCATTCAGAGCTCCAACTTAATAGAGCTAGTACTTGTGATACCGAAGCCACGGTTTTAGACTTGCATTTGTCCATTTCTAATGATATGGCACACTTCGAATCGAACTATAGTTCCTACTATAGTAACTATAGTTTGATTCCAACATAGATAGTCGCTACTATAGTTCTACTAGAGATCAACGGTGGGTCAGAGAACCGTTACTCTGGTAGATTGTCTGGTTCCCTTATCTAGCCCTATCTAACAAGATGGGTTCAAGATCTGTCAGTAGCCTCAAAACTATTTGTTTTAGAAAATAAATACTCGCTGTGCTCTATTTGAGGTCCTACTTATTCGTAATTGTTAATTACAGTTGGCTGTGCAGTATATGAACATCATTTTTGTCTGCAATGATGAAATCAAAGGGGACATGCAAGGCTATTCACTTTGTTTACTTGGAAACCAACTAAAGTTCCAACTCTAGCCGTTCGTATGTAAACGTGCGTGCGCAACTATTACGTAAGAACTAAAGTAGGAACTTTAGTTCGATTCGAAGTGGGCCATTGTTTCTACCAAAATTTATGATTAACATGACGATTTTTACTTTGATATTGTCAATTCCCATTTTTAGATGGTGATAACCTCGCTCTACATTATATCGAGTCTAAATATCTCAACTCATTTGTTTTGCTAGAGCATCTATCCATGTTGCTGACTTCAACATGTGCAATAAATACTTAACTCAGAAACTTCTTAAAAAAGGCTATTGGTACCATAAACTTTGTAAAACCCTTTCTAAATGTTATCGACGATACAATGATTTAATATCTAAATTCCAAGCTGGACTTAAATCTCTCTTGCTCCAAAAACTTTCCGAATATGAGTTCTATGGTGACTTGGTGCATAAATTGAAGAAGTTTGTTGGCTCTAATTTTTCAGCGCAGTACATTCAAATAATTTCCAATTATAAAAAGATTGGCTATACCATTAATGTATTGCAACAGACTGCATGATTCGCGGTCAACCCAATCACAGTTGGCACTTTTGCTTTCCTCTTTAAGTGCACGGTGGGTCGGACTTCAGACTCTATGACGGTTCGGACTTAAATCTATTGATAAGATGGTAGGGGCCTGATGCTTTGGCTGTTGTCAGGCCCACTAGGGTTTACCTGTTAAATTTCTTTGCTCGGTATTCAGTTTTATGCACTGTTGTGTCCTTATCTTTGCTTTATCTCCTTCTTATATCTTGATTTATATGTTCTAGGAGATGATGCATTGATAAGTTAGGGGTCTTTCATGCAAACCATATATCTATTTGTCTTGATCCACATCTGAACTAAGGATGAGTTTGGCACCGTGAAACTGGTTTAAGCCCTCCAGAAATACATATTTACTGACCGTTCCAATGTGGTACTTCTTTTGTAGATCATTTGTGTTATTTATGTCTTGAGTTTTTATGCTTTTGCGTCTGTTCATTGCTGCCTTGTGGTCACTTGCTGGGAAAGGGCTACTTGATTGTATCGATTCCTGGTTTTTGCTGCATTTCTAACTTTACATTGGTATTTTTTCACAGGTGAGACTTTACATAGGTATTTATTTCATTTACCTACAAGATTGGCTAAAAGTGTTTCCATTGGAACACATCTTTATTCTCCGCTTAGAAGATTATGCAGATAGAAGGGAAGAATATGTTCTCAAGCTTTACAAGTTTCTTTCATTAAGTAAGTATATAAGAATCTATCATGAGTATAAGGGTGGGATAGAAATATCCGTCCTGAAGATTAGGGCCTGCCTTTTTGCATCTTTTCACAACCCATGATCCTGATGGACGGATTTTGCTTTCAGCCCAATACAAAAATAGTGGATTATTTTTCTTACTCACAATTCAACTCCACATGTTCATTTAAAATCAACTAGAAGTTTCTGAATAGGGTAAAAGTATGCCATCACGTTGGCATACAGGAAAACCTGAAGTAAAGTTTGCACATGATTACACCTGTTGATCACTTGAGGTGCACAAAGTAAGAAAGGCGGCAAAGATAAGGAATCAGTACAATCAAGTATCACACCTGACCCAGAATACCACATGGGAAAGTGACAAAAACAAAATTAAAAATCACTAACAAGAGCCAAGAGGTCAGCCCTTTTCCAGTAGGTGACCACAAGGCAGCAATGAGCAAACGCGAAAGCATGAAAAACACAAGACATAAATAACACAAATGATCCACAAAAGAAGTGCCGCCTTGGAACGGTCAGTAAAATATTTTCCTGGAGGGCTTAGGTCGGTTACACAGCGCCAACTTTTAAACACTACTAAAGAATTGTTTTAAATTAGGTACCTCAGGAGCACACCATGTGCACAGTTCTGATTCTACTATACAAATGACGTTACTTGACGACCTTGTGCATGAGATAACGAACAAACCAGTGATCAGAATTGATAACAATTTAAAACAAATTGTCACTAGATAATCCACTAAGAATGGTCACTAGATAATCCACTACAAATGGTCACTAGATAATCCTCTACAAAAAGAGCGTAAACGAATTTATTACGCCAAAAAGTTGTGGCTTATCACAATAAAAGAAACTTTAAATATCTTCTCCTCTAAAACCACTTTACAACTCAAAATATATTTTGGCAGAAATGATCATCACTGCGGCCTTCTACATAAATAGCTTAAGCAAAGTTGATCTGTCGAAAAACATGGCCGCCAGGGGGCGTGGCCAGTTTTCCTTAAGTACTGTACCTTATAAGAAACTTAAAGCATATCCTCTGAAACTAATGGTCAGAATTTTTAACAATTTGGCATAAATGATCTTTACGAAAACAGCTAAAGGAAATTAGATACATCAAAAACATGGCTACCAGAGGCATAGCTTTTCGTGGTCAGAATTTTTTTAAAAAATTTTCTCCTCTGAAACCACCCATCAGAATTTAAAACCATTGCCTGAAATGGTCAATGGATGACCTTCTACAAAAGATATGAACGAATTTGGTCCTTCGACACACTTGTCTGCCAGGGGGCGTCACCAATTTTCCTTATATACCTATATGAGAAACTTAATACTTCTCCTCTAAGATTAATGGTTGGAATCAAAAAACGTTTTGGCAGACACAGTCACTATGTGACCTTCTACAAAAATAATTAGAATGGATTTGATACATTAAAAACATAGCCGCTAGAATGCGTGACTTATCCTGACTATAGATTTTTTTTTAAATGTTGTAATCAGAATTCAAAATAATTTGGTAGAAAGGGTCACTCGATGAACTTCTACAAAATATCTAAAACAAATATGTTCCGTCAAAAAACATGGCCGCCACAGAGACATGTCCAGTTTACCTTTTTTACCTGTATAAGAAATATTTAACTCTTCTCCTTTGAAACCAAGTGACAAAATTAAAAATGATTTGGGCCTCGTCGCGAGGAAAATCTGTCTTCGGGGTTTTCTGTCAAAGCGACACTCAAACCAATCTGCTCAGCTTCAAAGACTAGCCAGAAAATTGAGTTTTTGCTCATTTCAAGTCTAGATATAATACTTTTGGATAAGCGAATAACAAAGGTTCTGATCAGTCTGCGCGGATGTGCAGGCTTGTCTGTGCATGTGTTGTTTGCAAACCCCAGAAGACAGGATTACTCGCGTCGAGGCCCATTTGGTAGAATTGTCACTAGGTGACCCTCTACAAAAATAGCTAAAATGAAAAAAGAGTCAATAAGCAATGCTTATTAGATACCCCTGCACAGTAAGGGTAAGTGAAAAACTAAGTGTTGGCAAGTGATAGTTAAAACCAGCAGACCTTAGTTTTGGTAACGAGGTCTCAGTAGAATCTGTGCAAATGATCTTAACGTTGGCAATCTAGAACATTTGGTAAGATTAGATACATAGATAATATTCACACCTGAAAATTCTATATACAAAATCTTGTATAGGAAAAATTGTCTATAAAAGTAAGTAAGGTTGCAAAGATCAGGAATCGATACAATCAAGTACCACACCTGACCCAGGATACCAATGGGAAAGTGACAAACTCACAAAAGACACCACAAACGAGAGCCAAGAGGTCAGCCCTTTCCCAGCAGGTGACCACGAAGCACATATAAACAGACGCGCACAAAACATAGCAAACACAAGACAGAACAAAAACATTAAAAGATCCACAAAAGAAGTACCGCCTTGGAACGGTCAGTAAAATATTTTACTGGAGGGCTTAAACCGGTTTAACGGCGCCAACCTCACCCTTAATTCAGATGTGGATCAAGACACATAGATATTTGGTTTGCATGAAGTCCTAATAGCTGTCATTTTGTAAATGATATTTTTTGCACCAAACTCCTTCATGTATATGTTTAATATGTCTGCATTGTGTAAGTGAAGTATTGGAGTAATTCGCCAAAGGCTGTAAAATGAGTTGATTGGCCAATGAAGGTATTATCTATTCATAAACTATTATTCAGGAAAAAATGTATAAGTTTTCATAGATGTCATTTTGTCATCAACTCCTTCAAGAATATGTTCAATACGACTACATTGTGTAGGTAAAATTTTTGATTAATTCAGCAAAAGATGTGTCAGGAATTGATTGGCCCATGAAGGCACTATCTATTCATATACAAAATAAGAAAGTAAGAAAAATGGCAAAGATCAGGAAACGATACATTCAAGTACCACATCTGACACAGGATACCATATAAGAAAGTTACAAAAATACAATAAACATCCCCAACAAGAGCCAAGAGGTCAGCCCTTTCCCAGCGGTTGACCACAAGACAGCAATGAAAAGACGCGAAAGTATGAGAAACACAAGACACAAAAAACACAAATGATCCACAAAAGAAGTACAGCCTTGGGACGGTCAGTAAAAATATTTTACTGGAGGGCTTAAACCAGTTTCACGGCGCCAACCTCGCCCTTAGTTCAGAAGTGTATCAAGACACGAAGATGTTTGGTTTGCATGAAAGGCCCCTATTCCAGAAAATTGTCTTAGTTCCCATAGCTCTCATTTTGTCAAAAAAATTTGAACTAAACCCCTTCATGCATATGTTTAATGTGTCAACAAAATGAAGGCAGTGTATCGAATTGCTCAAATAAAAGCTCTTGTAGATGTTGATCGGCCCATGAAGGCACTATATATATGCATATATATACAAAATAAGAAAGAGGGCAAAGATCAGAAAATCCATACAATCAAGCACCACACCTGACCCATGATACCAATGGGAAAGTGACAACATCACAATTAGACATCACAAACGAGAGCCAAGAGGTCAACCCTTTTCCAGCAGGTGACCACAAAGCATCAACAAGCAGACGTGCATGAAGGTATAACAAAACAAGACAGAAATGACATAAATTATCCACAAAAGAAGCACCGCCTTTGAACGGTCAGTAAAAATATTTTACTGGAGGGCTTAAACCGGTTTAATTGTGCACCAACCTCACCCTTAGTTCAGATGTGGATTAAGACACATAGATGTTTGTTTTGCATGAAAGGCTTATTAATGCATCATCTCCTTAATAGGGAAATATTGTCTAAGATATTGTCAAAAAAAATGAACCAAAATCTTTCATGAATATGTTCAATGTGTCTACACTACGAAGGCAAAGTATCAAATTGCTGCACCAAAAACTGTGGTAGAAGTTGGTTGGCCCATGAAGGCACTATCTATGCATATAATATTGAACTTTTTGCTCACTGTAAAGGCGGCACCTCATGATTGCATAATTAGTACTGTTCTACCTTAGACATGCGTAAAATCTGAAATAAGGTGTGATTTTATATCATCTTGCCCCATAAACCTCACATACTCCAAAACTATCTGCTTATTGGTTTACGTAAGCATAGAAACAGTGTGGACCCCAGATCAGAATGCTCGCAGTAGCAGTCTGATCAGGATCTACAATGTTAGTTATAGAAGCTTTTATAACCCAATCACGGTTGGCAACTTTTCTTTCTTCTTTAATTGCACGCTGGTGGGTCGGACTTCAGACTCTATGACGGTTCCGACTTAAAGACTTATCTATTGATGAGATGGTAGGGGCCTGATGCTTTGGCTGTTTTTCAGGCCCACTGGGGTCTACCTAGTGGATTTCTTTTTGCTCCGGTAGTTCATTTTATCTACTGTTGAGTCCTTATCTATGCTTTATCTCCTTTTCATATCTTGATTCATATGTTCTAGGAGATGATGCATTAATAAGTTAGGGTTCTTTCATGCAAACCAAACATCTATACGTCTTGATCCACATCTGAACTGAGGTTGGTGCACCGTTAAACCCGTTTAAGCCCTCCAGTAAAATATTTTACTGACCGTTCCAAGGCGGTGCTTTTTTTATCTTTTATGTTTTTTTCTGTCTTGTGTTGCTATGTATTTGTATATGTGCCTTGTGGTCACCTGCTTGGAAAGGGCTGATCTCTTGGCTCTCGTTTGTGGTGTCTAGCTGTGAGTTTGTTACTTTCCCTTTGGTATCCTGGGTCAGGTGTGGTACTTGATTGTATCGATTCTTGATCTTTGCACCCTTACGCACTTTAAACATTTCTGCGGACGACGCAATCAGACGACATGTTGTGATTGACGTTTTCAGGGTTAATAAATGTGAGTTCAGTTTTACGGCCATGATTTTCATTAAATGCGCGAGCGTTTGCGCGGATCAAACAACTTAGTAACTCTTAACCAAATTATAACTAAAACCTAATATCTCTTCCTAAGCAGAAGAAATAGCCGAACCACGCCCAAATATGAATATTAAAGCTGTCGCCTTTACAGTAAGCCAGAAGCCTTACAAAATCCATATTTGAGGAAAATTGCCTAAGCTGTCATTTTGTCAAACAAAATGAATCAAACTCCTTCATGTATATATTCAATGTGTCTACATTGTATAAGCAAAGTATCAAATTGCTCCCATAAAAAGCTTTGATAGGAGTTTATCAGCTAAGGTATGCACTATCATAGCATCAGTCCTATATAAAAAGCGATTTAGAATTACAAAGGGTACTAACTAAAATAGAATTGGTCCCTATCCCTTACTTTTTAGCTCACTTGAGTTGAAGGCTCCCAGCGAGCTTATAGGATGGGACTCAAGCCGGTGTCCGTCCATCCACACTTTCAAACATGAATATCTCTGAGTCCGGCTGGCCGATCAGAATCAAATTCCATCATTCCATTCATTTTTTATTTATTCTTCTTTATTCTTGCAGGTAGCAAGATTCGGCAAGATCCGACCAGGGACTGTTGAGTTAGCTGCCCTTGAGCGTCTTGATAAAATCCCCTTATAATTATAATGGGAGAAATGTTGTGATCACTCTAGTGCCTTCATTTTTGGATGGATCTTCTTCATTCATGCAGGTAACAAGGACAATCATAAAACCTTCGATGAATTAGAATTTGCGTCTTAAAAACTTAGAATAATGTTGTGACCACTCTAGCGCTTTTATTTTTGATTGGATCTTCTTCATTCTTGTAGATAACAAGGGCACCCATAAAGTCTCAGATAGATTCAAATTCGGCCAGACCAGACCTCGGACTGCAGAGTTAGCTTCCTTTGAGCGTCTGGAAAATTTCCCATAGCCTTATAATGGGAGAAATGTTGTGACCCCTCTAGTGCCTTCTTTTTTGGAAGGATCTTCTTCATTCTTGCAGGTAACAAGGACAGTCATAAAAGCTTGAATGTGTTTTATTTTTGGCCACACCCAACCAACTACAGAGTTAGCTGCCCTTGAGCATCTAAAATTTGCTGTAAAATGTTCTTACCACTCTAGCGCGTACATTTTCATTTTATCTTCTTCACTCTTGTAGGTAACCAGGACATACATTAAAGCATGAATGAGTTTGAATTTAGGTCAGATCCCATCACTGACTAAGGAGTTAGCTGCCCTTGAGCATATTAGAAATATAGTTTCACCAGGTTTCCTCTACAATTTTTATTCATATATTTTTAATACTTACCGATAACGAGAACTGGCATTATACATTGAGTGTTTGAACTTATTTCTTATCACTGTTTCATGTTCAGAGTTACCTGCCTTTGAACATTGTAAATTATGGCGTCTCCAAACATGATGCCGGCTCCCAGGTTAGGGATCGTTGCCCATTGGGCTACCTGTTTGCTAAAAGTATTTGTCTTGTATGAATGAACATGTATAATTGCAGCAATGACTCTTCATGATATTGAGGAAACAAAACGTTACGGACGGACGGACGCACGGACGCACAAACGGACAACGTGCAAACAATATACCCTTCACAAGCACAGTTTGCAGGGGCTATAATATAGTTGATCTGTCGAAAAACATCATCAGGGAGCGCAATGGCTCTGTGGTAGAAAGCTTACCTCGAGGCTGATAGGTGCGGGTTGAGCCTCACCGGCGTCACTGCATTGTGTCCTTGAGCAAGACACATTATTCTTGCTATAAATGGTTCAACCCAGGAAGGCCCATCCAGAAATAACTGAAACATTGTTGACTGGGACGTAAAAATCATATCAAACAACACCAAGGCGCTCGGTTTATCGCGTATCTCACAATTGTTTTCATAAATCGCACACCTTTATGAATTTGATGTGCTTCTCTCTAATAATTTTAACATTGTTAAAATTCTGCAACACATTGGACTTTTAAGGGATGTAATGCCCTCAACGAGCATTGTTTTAGTGGTTCTGCGTGGCCGAACTAAATGGCTATCAAGGCTAGTAATAAAAATCCTTAAAATGGTACCACTTTATAAACCGCTGGGGAAGAAAGAGTTGGTTGCTACACGAGTACTTTTGTTGTCTTCTTGATGTCATGTTGCTGTTGTTGTTCTTTGCCTCTTCCTCGCGGTGCAGTGGGTTGGCCTGTGGTGTATGATTGTGGCAATTCCTGGTCATATTCACTTGATTTTATAGAGTATAAATCGTGAACTAGAACACAGCTACCAAATGGAACTACATTTCCCCTGGTTTGTCTTAATCCTCTTCTACTTTCAGGAAATTTAACTGATAAGGGGTCAAAGGTCAAGTTTTTGGAAAGATCCAACAGTTCAACAGTCAGCAATAGAAACAGAAAACATAACTACAGGAGCCTGACGATGTTAGAAGAAACGCGGTATATCCTGTATACATTCTATAAACCCTTCAATCAAGCCCTAGCACAACTTCTAAACGACTCAAGGTTTGATTATGGACCACGATGACACTGTACAGGAGCATGCGCGGATCAAGAGGGGTGGGGAAGGGGGTCCAGACCCCCCCCCCACTGAAAAATCACAAAAATATAGGGTTTCTTAGCAATACTGATCCGGATCCCCTGAAAAATCACAAAACTACAAAACCAGCATTCAATGTTGGGCCATCATAGGCGTTTCGCTTGCGGGCCTATGATGGCCTGCTTTTCGTAGTATTTGGATCCTCTCATCAACTGTAAAAAAAAAACATTGTTAAAGTTTGACCCTCTCTGACAAAACTTTCTGGATCCGCGCATGCAAGATTCACACTGAACCAAGTGCTAGCACCTTCTTAATCATTACAAGTTTGAGAATGAAATGTGATATACGCGTATAAGACAAGCATTTCGCCAACAATTTCATCAAGCCCGATTTAGCCTTCCAAATGATTTGAAAATTGACCAGAGATACTAGACTAGCACTGTTTAAATTGTTGAAATGCCAAATCTAGCCTTTTCAATAAGGCGACCATGAGATACTGGACACGCCTTGTTTCATCTACTGAATCAGGCCATACCATGCTTTCAAAATGATTCCAAGTTTGTGAATTGACCTTGTGATACCAACCAAACATTACATTAACCATTGAATCAATCCATACCATGTCTTTTTAATGATCCCAAGTTTAAAAATGGATCACGTGATACCAAAGAAGATTACATAAACCATTGAGATCACATCCTATTATGATAGTAAAAGTAAGAAAGGAGACAAAATTCAGGAAACTATACAATCAAGTACCACACCAGACCCAAGAAACCACTAACAAAAATACAATAAACATCATCAACAAGAGCCAAGAGGTCAGCCCTTTCTCAGCAGGTGACCACAAAGCAGCAATGAACAGACGCAAAAGCTTGAGAATCACAAGACACAAAAATCACAAATGATCCACAAAAGAAGTACCACATTGGAACGGTCAGTAAAATATTTTACTGGGGGGGGGGGGGGGGGGGGGGCTTAAACCAGTTTCATGGCGCCAACTGTGATATCGAAAATGGAGCATAAAACACCAGGTATGCATTGCATATACCATTAAAAATACTACCAGAAATGCACACACTGCTCTGCTCATTCAAACAAAATAGCCGCCAGAGTTGAAAAATAGATTTTTCTCAAAAATCTTTAAAACGACATCTGGGTCCAATTTTATCAACGAGTTTACGACGGATTTTTGTCTTAAAAACATCGTACGAAGTTCGTACGTTAAAAATCGGGTTTCATCAAACTTTGCGAACTTCTTACTTTTTGTCATATATTTAAGACAAATATTTAGGTGTCGCAACTGACATCTTTGTCTTAAATATCACTAACTAACTACTAAGCTACAAAGGCTGCTACATTTCACACGATTATATAGAGGCTGACGAGCAAAAAACGACAAAGGTTTAAATACCTCGAAAGTACTACAATCAAGATCACCCTTTACATACTATATGGTTTACCAAAATGAGAAAATTAGACTCCTTTCCTTGGTGCTTTATGAGTTATTTATTTGTCCAAGTAACCTCTCCCACCCCTTCTACTACCACGCTGTATACTGTCACCTATTGCCACCGTCAGTAGCTGAATTTATGCACAACCATCACGTCTAAGGAAAGTATTTTTGTACTTTTTCACATGTCACCATTGTTTAAACATGCTTAAATACACATTCAAATGTACGGGTAAGTCATCGTCCATTTGCATGACTGCCAGGGACGACAATGATGAGGGGGCTTTCGTCAAACAACCATACGTTCTACATTCGGTACAGTTTCAAAACGTATGGTATGTCTTTGTATGAGCCTATGTATATGTGGGAACTGTTCACAAGAGCTTTCAGTAGAACTTTACATTCTCCATGAAGGGACATACATCCCGGTTAGTACAATCTCAGTTCGAACTGCATTACAAGTTGCATTCTAGATTTTTACGTTTTCGAAAATTTCGACTTGTTATCTTAAGCACCCGGGGTGTGGTGTTTAACTCATTTACACCTTGCCTCCATTTTGGGACGTTGGCAAACAGTGCAAATCCAGATAAGACTCCACATAACCAAGGTGGTGTCGGATCAGGTTCTCCGCTGTTGTTCGCTAGAAATTTGAATAAAAAGAAAAACACCGAAAACAAGACCCCAAAAGTGGTTATGAGCTCGTCCAAAAGATTAAGATGGAAAACTCCCTTCGACATGTATGGGTAAACATAAAGTGTGAAAACGAGTAATTTTCGGGACACAGTTTCATGAAACATTACGTACCATTTTTATTATGAAAACAATATGATCTATCTCTTTTATGTTCAAATGATAATTGTGTGTCCCTCTTAGGGATCTGTGATTGAGCATTACATCAATCAATGAACAGCCGAGACAACCGCCCATAATGCCCATGACTCAGGACAAAATTTCGAAAGCATACGAAATTTGTCGGAAGTATTTATCCGCTACTTAGGACTGGTTCTTGATGCTATCATTAATTCTGTGAATTGAATTTGTTAAATGGATGTTGTGGATATCAGATTATATAATAATAATGAATTTGAATTATTATTTTTCATCTAGACATGCTAGAAAAAACAAACCCTTCAGTTTCTAGTTCCTTTCAGTATATTTTGTGGTTTTAGATAGTCTTACTGATTTGTGCCTTGCTTATGATTTCGGGAAACCCGTCATCTAAGTGTAAAAGAGTTTGGCTACAGATCCGACCGACGGTTGACACAAGTATATGCACCAAGTTAAAGGGATTGATTTCTTAATGGGATATGCTGTCGCCTGCTCGTCTTCTCATGCGCGGATCAAGGAAATTTTGCGCGGAAAACTTCAAGTTTGCAAGGTTCTGGGAGGGGATCCATTACACTTGCTAATTTCTATGGAAGCCTATATTACTTATGGTTTTCAAGGGGATGAAGGTCCGGACCCCCTTCACTCGGATCCGCTCATGCTTCTTCTTTAAAACTTTCTTGACATATCTATGAATTTTTCACTCTGTGTTAAACCACTTTACACGGCTATATAAAGTCCGCACGTGACCAATCACATGATATTTGGAGACTGGAATTAGACAAATTTAAAAATACGACGTTTTTAATGAAACGCACATTTTTGTTCTTACGAACAATTTAAGATGTTTTGATGAAACTAACGCACGCACTTCTCAGAAAACAACGTACGCACAATTTAAGATATGTCGTACGAACTTTATTGATGAAATTGGCCCCTGAACCACTGCTCCAAGAATTAAGTTCATGTGAATCAAATTTCCCAAACACTCCGTGGAATAAAATAGCCACCAGAACTACAATAGAAATAGCTTTAAACGACATCTCTTCCTTAACCACAGGCACAAATACAGAATAATTTCACTGACTGTGCCTCATAATGGCCATTACAAACATTGCACAAACCGTACTTTTGGAATGACCGATTATATTTTCTCAGGGGACACGTGTTAAATAAATGAATTTTGTTAAAAGCATTGGAACCTTAGCATGCTGGGTAATTTTCCATGCTTTAGCACCCGTCTGCTGACCTTTTTTAAGCTTATCTTTTTACATCAAATAATCTTTCGTTTGGATCCAGATTAGGTCCGACGTACTGCCGATCCTGATCTACATGTCATACCAAATTGTTTGTAAAGATTATTATCAGACAAAAAAGTGGCCAGTTCATCCTAGCAAACATAATTACCCTGATAGTGATGTGTATCTGATATTTACCAATGTGTTCATTTTACAACTTTCGCTAACTTTGTATGTTTGGTAACTTCGCATGTTTTTTTTTTATTTTCATGTTGCCAGGGAGTTTAGATCCCTATCGATCTCAACACGATCTCAACACTTTGTCGGGCTTGTTGTACGTAATTTTATGTCCATTCTAGTTTTGCAATCATCTTGATGGGAAAGAGAGAGCTGGTTGCTTTGCTAATTTTGTCTTCCTGATGTCTCCTGATGGTTGTGTGGCTCTTCCTCGCGGTGCCGTGGGTTTACTGTGGTTTGTGATTGTGGTATTTCCTAATCATACTCACTTATTATTTTTGATCTTGGTCCACACTATTTTCCAAATGTATCCGTGGCAGGTGAATAAAGAACCCAAAACACAAATCACATACTTATAAGTACTTTATTTGTCCAAATCCCGATATTACGGGCATGTTCCACATGTCTTCCTGCACGTTTCAAAGGCAATCTTGAACCCCTCTACCGTTGTCATTGTACAAAGACCGTGCGCCGCCCACTCAGAGCAGGACGCATCTGAGTCCACGCATGTGTTTTGAGTTGTCTGACCTTGAGAGATATCAATTGTGGCAGCAATTGGATTCCAGACGGTTGAGACAGGTTGAGCTGATGCCACTGTAGTAGTAATGGGGGGGCACTATGGCACCCGCGATTTTTAAGCCTGAAAAGAACTTAGTTTTTTTCAGGATAAAATCGCGGGTGCCATAGATGCCGCCCCTGGTAGGCTTGAGTGACTAGCTGTGAATAACTTAGTTTATTTTAGGGCTATTTTGGTTGGATTTATGATTGTGATAGTTTCCTGGTCACATTCACTGGTTGGGCTGTGATTATGATAGTTTCCTGGGCTGTTGGGAAATAACTTTTTGAGGGGGGATAAAGGTCCTGCTGTGGTGATATATAAAATAACTTAGTTAAATTCAGCTTTGAAGATAACTTAGTCATTTTAGGGGGTATAGTATGTGGTGATATATGGTGTGTGTAATAGTCAAGGCTACTAAGTTCTATGCGTCTTAGAGTCTCTTGGTCAATCAAGACCTCAACTCCTAGAGGCATCACTCTGTAGCGTTAACTAGTGTATAGCTAGCCGTCTCAAGCTTACTACTACTGATTTTTTAATGAAAAGAACAACAAAGACTGGTGAACATTTCTATAACTTTATTGCCCCGCTAACTATAACTGATTACAATGACAGAGGATTAGGGCCGTCCCTCTGTTCATTGTTTACAATAATTTCCCTTAACATATTTACAACATATTATACTTAGGATACTTCTTTGAAAGGTGATGTGAATAATTATGACATTTACAAGTCTGTATTCTGTGTTTGAATAAAAAGTCAGGAGGAGCCATGCGTCTCATTCCTTTCTTGGATAGGATGACTCTGGCATAGTTATAGATGAACCACATCTCGATATCTCTGTCATTCTGGTATAAATCATCTCCAGTTCCATATAGTTCTTGATGAATGGCTGTGTTTAGATCTAGTCCTTTGTTGAGCTTGTGAATGATGTAGATACACCAAATTCCACATACTTTGCTCCATGGACTCTGTAAACATTCTTTGTTATGGATCCATCTTGTAGAGTTTCTTTCAATAAATGGTAGAACATATTGCTCATCTGGTGGTCTTCCATATGAATCGAAGTAGATAACTTGATCTCTTCTGAAGTAGATAGCCACCCAATGTTCTCCTGGATCTGTGGATATATCTGTATTTACAATGTAAGCCTTCATATCCAGTGGTTTCTTCTCTGGTAGTAAATCCTTGGCACATACTTCTCCTTTCACAGGTATATTGTTTATGACTTTGATTAGTTCAACAGTGTTCATTTTTATTCTGTTTCTGGGTTCTTCTCGTTTTCTTCAGTTTCCTTTTCTTTATAGGATTCTATGAGTTTCTTGGCCCAGTACGTCTTCCACTGTTCTGTTAAGTCACTTTGATTTTTCTTGAAGTACTGCCAGTTTTTATAGGCTTCTTGATTTTCTTCTGGCGTCAGGTGATTGATCCCTGTTGTAAAGTCCATAGGGTGTCGCAAACTGTCACCATACAGATAATTCCAGATTCTATCGTCAAAGTCTTTCATCACATCGTAGATGTTTAGGCCCTCTAAGGCTGGATCATGACATCCATAATCTTCAATCCATTCTCTTGGAGAAGTCCATAGACAGATATCGTGGTATTTCTGACTTGGGTGGTTCATTTTGCATCCATGACATTCATGCTTCGCACAGTCTCCAACTGCCATCTTTAGACAAGTCAATATGGCTTGTTTTAGAAGAGTCTTCATAAGACAATCAATATCCTCATTGTCTTCTACTTCTTTCTGTAAGGTACTCTTCTCATCTGATGGCTGGACTGTTGCACTGTATGCATCTGTTTGGTACATCAAGTCCTGTTCAATGAAGTATCCTGCATTCATCTTAAGTAATCTGTGGTAACTTCTCTAAGTCCGTTGATTTCTATCAGGTTGTCAAACTCTGCATACACAAGCACGTTGATCGTCTTGTCAAGTGATGTTGCAAACTGAAGCTCCAATCTGAGGTTCCCAGTTTTTATAGGGTGCAAATGAGACTGATTGGCTGCTTGATCTGGTGTCAAATCATATCCCCAAAAGCAGTAACCTCCTTTGTAATCTTCATAATCAATGTTGCAATTTTGGACCTGATTCTGACTTGCTAATGCTTGGTAAATAGATAGGTAAGACCTGAGATACTGATCATTTCCAAATCTAGGTTCAAATGGTTTTCCATAGACACTATGTCCATCACAAGTGACATCCATTTTACTTAGATTGAAATGTTGGAAAAAGAAAGGATTAGTTTCCAAAGTCCCATTAAATGCCTCATTTAATACTAAGCCAATAAAAACTCGTTTTGGAAGTTGACCAGTGAGAAGATGGTCTTCAATTTTAGATCTTGTGCCACTACTGATTGTAAAAGTTTTGACTTCAACTCTTCTGATTGGAAATTTAGCATTATGATGAGCAATAGTTTGATTCAGTTCATTGCTAATGGCTGGTAGAAGCTGTACATTTCGTACTCTGAAGATAGCGGTATCAATTTTGATTTTTGCAGGAGAATTATCACTCATCAAACAAAACTGAGGAGATGATCGATTGAGTCTAAGTTTGAATTCTAAGCCATTAGGTAAATATTTTTCCTGCATAGCAAGATCCAAATGTAATTTACCCTGAAGCTCCACTGATTTGCTTTTTGCTACGCGTTTGCCACGATCAGTGATAGATGCATTTGTTATATCTTCAAAAGCTCCTGCTTCATCCTCAGACCAAAATTCTGCTGCTTTCAGTTGATTATCTTTGACATCAGAACCATAAGAAAACAAATTTTCAAGGTATGCTCTATATGGATACGTGTCTGAATTATTCGTGATCAATTTATTGTTGATATACAAATCGATGCCACTGAACATACTGTGAAAAAAGTTATTAATTGGAAATACTTTTGCACCAGTTTCAAGATCTTCACCCGTTTGCTGTAAGATTCTGAATTTGATATACAGATAGGCTTGAGATAAATCAGTGTAAAACTCGGTGTGAGGTGGAATTAGAAATTCAATGGGTGCATGATGACTATCGAGAGAAGCGATGGGATGATAATCATTCCACTGAGTGCCTTGCATGGTAGTCATGGTGGGTGGAATGGATTCCATATCCAATTCCGTTTTAGTGCAATCGCAAGAACCTTGTTGAATCATTTTTTGTCAAATATATCTTTTTCAAATACCAGACGTTTAATTGGATTAAACTTTTTTGCTCTGCTTTTAAAACCCCTCTTAACAGTTCGGTGTCTAGATTGAGACTGAGGCTTTTTGCGTTTTTGAGTTGAATTTATAGCCAACTGATTTATAGTAGACTGACCAAAAGATTTCAAAGCTGTTTTTCCTCTTTGTTTTAAAACTTTTTTTACATTTTCACCACCCACAATGTCTTTTAGAGCTTGAACCCCTTGATCTTTAGCTACTTTTTTTCACGCTTTTTAAACTTGCTTTTGCGACAGGTTTTAAAATTGGAATCACTGTTCTCAATGCAGCTTTAAAAATGGATCCTAAACCATTGCCATATTGTCTTGAAACGCCTCTGTACACAGGAAAGTCTCCTTTCCCAGATTGAAGAGACATAATGCTTCTCGATTGTTTCAACATTATTCTTTCTGTCGAAAATGTAGTTTCACTAACGTTTTCCCAGAGATAAATGGCACATTTTCACCTGTATCACCTTTTATACTTATGTGCACCTGATCTATGAAAGATTTTGCCACTGGAACATAGTGTACATTGACAAATTCTTGATGTAAATGATTGTTTTCTCTTTTACTTTCAAATGGCAATACTCTCAAAATAGGTGCAGTAACATCACCAATAAATGTATAGCTTGCTAAATCAGAGTAAATGTAAAGTTGGTGAATTTTTGTATTCAAATCCACACCATATCTGAAAATGTATTTTTCATTTCCTAATGGTTTATCAAAATAATTTCTATCTACACCTAATATTTCTGCAATTGCCTTTGGAAAAATAATTTGGACTTTTGTAGGATCTTGAACATCAAGTTTGACTCGAGCACTGTTTTCACCATAAGTGATTGAAATGGTAGCGTTGCAATTTTTTAGTGTCAGTCCATATCGAAAATTGATACTTTTTTGAGTTTCTTCAACCAAACGGCGTGGAGAAGCATAATAACCATTTTGGATATAGATTTTTTGGTCTACATATGATACATACTTTGTACAGTTATCAATGTCTTCACACATTTTTCTATCAGTAAATCTTAAAATCACATAATTGTTTTCCTTAGTGATATTATTTACCTCAGTTGGAGTTATGACTTCTACCAAACCTACTTCCCAATTATCTTTTTCAATTTGTATGGAATGATCTAATTTCACTTTAAAGTCACATTGTGAATTTTTTGAAAATGTACTGAGTGAACTATCACTCAAGAGTGTCAAATAAAAGTTATTCATGGTTTGAGTTTGGGCGAATATGTTTCGTCAGCAGAAATTAGATTAGTTTGTTTTCTAAATTTTAAACCTGGGGATGGTAGTATGTAACCGATAGAACTACTGAGTAAAATTAGCCACAATTCTTTATCTGGACTTCTCAGACTGATTTGAACTAATGATGTGATAATGATCATGTAAACAACAATGATCTGAGCAAAAAAAGTGAACCGATTTTTAACAATTCGATCACGACCTTCTGCAGATTGTACTGAAGCAGTGTCACCACGTACAAATGATCCTCTGAGATCCATTTTCATGCTTTTATACAAGATCAGATTCTAAAATCCAACTGTCAAATTTTGAAGGATACCCTTTCCAGTGAACTTTAATTTCTTTCACCCACTTTTTTCCTATTTTACGTTTTCTGTGATCTAAAACAGAATCAATTTCGTAAATTTGCTCTTTCTGTACACGTTGTAACTCGTGGGAATAAAAGGTACCTTTGACCACTTCACCCTCAAGATCTTTTATTTTATAGGTGATAGGAGTTTGAGTTTTGACCACTGCTAAAATTTGAAATAATTCTTGTGTCCAGTTTGGTAAATAACCTTTATCAAATGTGCGTTTTGTTTTATTGATACGCACAAAATCACCCACTTTGAATTTTGGTTTGACTTTTTTAGAATTTGATTTGCCATACAAGTTTTCTGACACCTGTGGCTCATTTTTAAGAGTCACAGACACAGGTGCACATTTAATACTTCGATGATAAGCATGATTGTAACCATGTACTAATTTGGGAAGAATGTCTACATATCGCAAAGTGCGATGATGAGTAAAATATTTCCACATGCGAGTTTTCAAAGTTCTTTGAAAACGTTCGACAATACTGGCTTTGGTTTCAGAATTTTCAGTAGTGAAGAAATGAATCTTCTTAGTTTTCAAGAAATTTTGAAATTCTTTATTTTTGAATTCAGTTCCTTTATCTGTTTGCAAACTTTTTGGACTTCGTCCACTTTTTAACACAGATTTGAAAGCAATTACTAAAGTTTTTCCAGTTTTATCTTTAATAGGTACCACCCATGCATATTTTGAAAAGACATCTATGATGCAAAGTAAATATCTATGCTTGTCATTGGACTTTGATAATTTTGATAAGTCTGCCAAATCTGCTTGCCACTGAGTATCAATTCCAGCCACTACCGTTTTGCGCTGCAAAAACTTTTTATGAATAGGTTTATGTAAAGTATAAGTTTGTTGTTTTCTTAACCAGTCTCTAACATCTTGAAGTTTAACTTTTTTGGATGATTGTTTAGCAAGTTTGTACAAAGCTTGTTCACCTGCATACGCAGCAGGACTTTTAGGATTGTAATACAACTGTTCAAGCTTCATTGTAACTGACCCATGGAGAAGAAAATTCTTCTTTTATACGTTTTTTGGTGGCAGATAAAAGTGTCGGAGAGGAAAAATGGTCTTTGATATGTTTTCTGACACTCAAACTCTTTGCAGACCTGACAGAAACAGGAATACGACTTGCTGTTTTTCTGATGGTGCGTTTTTGTTTGGGAGTGATATAATCCGTTTCAGGAGTTTCTGGAGCATGATGCATCCAGTCCCACCTTTCCCTATTTCCAATGACATCTTGGGGAATATTCATGTCTCTTAAACCTTCTGCGAAAGCTTGCCAACCTGTAGGTTCACTGCCTTTACGATGTCTAATGACATCATTGACCAAATCAATAATATTGGACCCTGGAATAGATTTGCCATAAAGTTTAACTGTACCATCATCTTCCCAGGACACATTTGGGTTATTTTTTAGAAGTGAAACTAAAAGCTGAGCTTTACGTTTCATGGTGGAAGGCACACTTTCTATGACCAGTTGATTCATTTTGGAAGAACTAGGGTCAGATTGGGAAAAAAGAGATGTTTCTTTTAAAGCTTTTTGATGAGCCGTTTTAAATTTGTGCAAGGTCTGGCCATACAATTGAGATTTTTCAGCTTCGGACAAATCTTCATTGGCCATGACAGAAGATAAGTCTCTTTGAAGACTAGCTGTGGTAGATACATTAGGATCAGGAGGCAGTCTAGGTTTTTGAATTTGTTCCTCTTTCCAGCGCTTCATGTCTTCCCAAAGTTTAAATGGCACAATAGCCATTTTACGACCATCCATATTTTTTTATTTTTTGATAATTTCACCCAAGACAGAACCTATGATAGGAGCAATTAATGGTTTTAACAATAATCCTAACAAGGCTCCACCTTTCTGATTAATAATTTTCTTTTTTGTGTCAAGTGGAACTTGCTTAGAACTCAGTAAACGTATATGTTGCTTTCTAGCTCGTAACTGATTCTTTTGAGCATTTGTCAGACGTACATTGCCTTTTATAAATTTGATGCAACATTCCCCTACACAATCAATGACTTCTTTTGGAGATTCTTGAATCAATTTCTTACGACATTTATTGGATAAATGAGTCAATCCTTCTAAAAATGTACCATAAGTTTTAATCAGAGATTTTTTTCTCATTTTATTTTGCAATTTTCTACGACGTGTTGTTGTTACAGCCATGATTATGAGTGTGTATAAAAAATTTGATGTACAGTCCTTTTATAGTTTCTTAAAAATGAAGTCTTCGACGTTCAGAATGAGGTGGCGATGGATATTTGTTTGGATTAAACATGTGCATGGTAGCACCAAATCCATGTTTTTTTAACAAATCTTGTGCTCTCAAAGGAGTAAATCTTGCTAAATTTATGGACGATCGTCTTGCATTTGTGTTTGGAGAATCAAGACCTAAATTTTGCCATGAAGCAGGACTTTTACTTTTACGTTTTGTTACAAAACGATCATCAACCTTTCTTTTTTCTGTTTTCTAGGTTTTTTCACTGATTTTTTCTTAGGTTGTTTAGGTTTAGTTTTCTTGTTAAATTTTCTCATCAACTTATTTCCATCCCATCGAATCAGACTTCGAATGATCACACCACCAAAGAATCCACCACCTCCAGGTTTTAAAATGATACTGCGTTTGACTTCAGGGTCAACAATTGCACTTGCTAATTTTCGAACATCATCCTGATGTCTATCCATAAATTTTTGAGTTTGTTTAGGTAATTTCATCTTACCTTGAACAATTTTTCGAGCTGCCAAAGAAAACCATTTGATCATTTCAATTAAACCAGCATTTAAGAGTGATTTTCTTTTATGACTATCATGTTCTCTGCTTAAATTATACAGAGCACGTATCAGATTAGCTGATGTTCGTTGAGCCATTTTGACACAAATGATGGATTTAAACTCAAACACACCTTTTTATACTCCTGGAAAATAGACAACAGGTCCTTGTTGATCTGATTTTGTAAACCAGTTTTGAAAAATTTGTGTTCTGAATCTGAGATAATCAGGTGTATTTGGTTTCAAATCGACCAATAAGTATCTGTGAGGTATAGATGTGGCATCGTTAAACGCATGAATCATATGGGGAGCTTGAAGTTGATTGGCCAATACTTTAATTTGCATCTTATCTCTTGGACTTTGAAATAAAACTAAATAATGAGCATTCAAACTGATGGTGCGAGAAGATTTACTTTGTTGAAATAAATTTTGTGTGATGTACACCACACTTGCGTTTCTATGATGTCCTTTTCTTGTAAACCATAACTTATTTTTTTCTTCATCTTTATCTCCTAACATGTCATCGAAAATCACCAAGTGCGTTGCACTGGGATCGGTGACAATCTCATCTTCATCATCGGGAATACCTTGAATAAATTTGATATTTGACCCTTCACGTTCTTGTAAGATATTATAAGATTTTTGCCATTCCTTGTAACACCAAACAATACGTTGGGGTAAAATATCAAATAAATCTTCTTTAAACTCAATCATCTTTTTAACAAATTCAGTTTTACCCGATCCACTTGGACCAGAAATAAAAATATTAGAAGGGTGTTTAAAAAACAAACCTCCAATATCTTGATTTGAGTCCAACTGGTGTGTAGAAAGGGCCATGTCTAACTGTGAAAAAATAACAAAGACAACTTTATTTATACTCACATTTTAATAAACATGAACCAACAGTTTAATACATAATTAAAAAACAGTTTAATACATCAAAGAAACTGTACATGTTTATCAGACACAGTTCAATACATGTTTATCAGAAATAATACATGATCATCAGAACTACTCTATGCCAAATACCCATAAGGAACAGTATGTATATCCATCTCCAACAATGACACGCTTAGTATAAGTGAACCGATACGTCTTGGATTGCAATTCAGTGGTCACAGTCTTGTCTTTGTGTTTTCTGATCCTATGGTAGTTGACAGTTTCTCTGAAGTCTTTTGTATCTTCCTTCACCAAGTTTAGCATTCGATTAAAGTGAATGACTTGAAATGTATTGTAATCTAAAGTGAGTCCTTTCACTTTGCAAGTTGATTTCCTCTTTCCATCCTTGTCCACAAATTCATAGCCATAGTTCTTCGGTCCCATGCCTACAAATTTCACAATTCTAGCATTGGGCACTTCATCTGTCCATTCTCCAAGTCTGTTGTTGACAATAGTAGGATTCCATAAATGGGGTTTGTGATGATAAATGATAGAGTCTGTATCAAAGTAGAGTACACGTTCATTCAGCTTTTCCAAGGGTTCATACAACTTCAATCTGGCTTCAGCAGTGACAAATGCTGCAACAATCACATTACTGCAAGCATGTGGCTCCACACTGGGTTCTGTATCCTCCCAGTTGACCAGTAGAAGATTTTCTCTGCAAATGTCCACATTCTTGACAATCTTGTTTGGATTCGTCACCAGATCAAAGAACTTGGCAGGTTCTGAAAAATATTCTGTCTTGGTCATATTATCTCGCTGTGCCAATTTTCCCCAGAGACTGTTTAACATGATCTTGGCAATAGCTCTCATTCCTTTATTCTTCTCAACATTCTCCAATCTGATTCCTTCAGCTTCAAAGTAATCTTGCTTGAACTTGATCTTATCTTGCTCAGTCTTGCACCAATCAGGATAGCCACTTGATTCTTGCTTGATTCTCAGAAATGTATTGATATAGCCAGCAAAGATCCCTTCTTCTCCAGATTCTCTGTCATACTGAGTAGTCTCTGAGAAATGCCAGACTTCATACACATCCAATAACTTGTACCCTCTGTCCAATGCAGCAAACAATTCGATAGTGACCCAGGTCCCTGTAAAACTTCTATCTTCTTCTCGTAAATGAGTACATCTCATATGAGGATCTGTCTTTTCAGCACAACTTCTACACAATGGAAACATCAATTTCTGACTGCATTTCTGAGGAAGTACAGGATGGTACAAATTGGTGGGTGGTAACACTTTACACTTGATCAATCCACAGTACTGTCTGATGTTGTCTTTATCAATATTCTCTTGAGAATAGATGGTAGGATGTCCAAGTGGGAACAGTCCGTACTTGCAAATATAAGGGTAGAGTGAACACACATCGATGTACTTGATTTCTTCACTAGAGGATTCATCAATTTCCTGATAGAGTTTGGTCGAGTTAGTTCTTCCACCAAATAAAGCATCTCTTGGTCTCAAAGGGTCTAAGTTTGTAAATTCTGAGTCCACCAAAGATCTAAAGTCTGGATCTTCCTTGTATCTCTTGTCATAATCACATTCCCAAAGTTCCACCACCTGATATCCAGCTCGTCGTAATTCTTCACTCTTGCCAATAGTCAAAATATACAACTGATGCATGCTCAAACACTGATGATGCTGAACTCTGTTTCTGTCTGGAAAATGAGTAGGACATCCATGCCAATAACATCCATAGAATTCAAATACAGTTTGAGAGTCTTCATGGTAGCCATCCACATAATGTCCATTGATTCTTTGTTCACCACCATTCAATGCATGTTTGATCTCAATACCACGTGTCTTAGCTTCACTTTGAATCCATCTTACAGCTTTGATAAAGTAGTTCTTTTGATTAGGATAGCCTTCAGGTGGGATGATGGCAATACTGTTTTCAGGCATATGATTCTTTCTCCAAACTTTTGAACAAGCTTGAGCGATAGTGCAAGCTTCAGACAAAGGATCGTGTCCACTAATGTTGATCAATTCTCGTCTGAAACAAGCACATCCTCGTCTTAGAATATCAACATCACTACGACAGTATTCTTCCATCTCCTGTCTGAAGTCAAATATAGCACCACTCTCAATTTTCCCTTTATGCCAAGCTAAAAATACCTCACGATCCTTGACAGACATCTGACCAGGATTGTACATGTCCACAGGAAAGTAAGGTCCCACATACTTTTGGTTTGCCAGTGTATTTGCAAGATGAGGAAAGTAACCTTTCTTCATCTCTGTCAAGCCAAATGTATCTGGGAAATTAGCCAGTCTCATATGCAAAAACTGATAAGAATCAAGGAATGTGACACGTCCTACTTTCATTCTAAGTATAGTATTTCCATTCATGATCACTTCAGGTTTCACTGTACCATATTCTAAGATATAGTGTAAGATGAACTGACCATCATATCCTCCAAAATTATGTGCAATACATGTCACTCCTTTATTCTCATCTCCTAAAATCCAATTGCAAAATTGTGGTAAAGTGTCTTTGCCTTCAAAGATAAATTCTCTCAGACCTGTTTGTGTTGAACAAGTTTGACAAAATGTATCTATGGGCAAATCCATGCAATCATCACAAGCTTTATGAGCAACACAGAAATTCACCTGATGTGTACCAGTTTCTTGATTTGACTCGAAATCAAAGAAGATGAAACGAGATTTCTTAGGTTGAGAAACCTCTTCTTCTCCTTCATTTTCAGTCATCTCTGATTTACATTCATAACTTTGAATATAGCATTGATGATTGGGTCCAACAATCTCTTTACAATTCCTACATTTTCTCTGTCCTGGGCATACATGATTTTTCTTTGCACCCACAATCCTAAAATTACATTTACCACAATTGTACACAAGTTGACAAATAGATTTATGTTGCTTAGATTTCATTGCCTTATGCTTAGCAAAACAGTCCCTACTACGAAAAGTTCTTTTACAGTCCATACAACGTATCTTTTGTCCAGGAATACAAGGAATGTCACTATAACAATCTTCACATCCATCAGCACATCTATGGTCTCCTCTTTGTTTATACCCAACATCACAATACTCGCAGTAATAGCTAGCACCCAGAAATCCTGTCACCTTGGTAATCGCATCATAGTGATCTACTCCATTGTAGTAAATATGGATCACCTTCGTCTCAGGCTTCTTCTTGAACTGAAGTGGGAATATTAGTCCATCTTTAGGATACTGAGAATGGACTTTAATCAAGTACTTGGGAGCAAGTACAGATTGGATCTTCTTGTATTCCTCAATACCACAAGACTTGGTATGAGGAATCTTGGCTTGATCCAATAACTTCATGGCTTCTCTGGTCTGCATAGATTTGCTGGATTGTCTCATAAGATGCCAATTCTTCTTCCAAGTTTCTGATTCTTCTTTGTCCGCATTGCATTTCGCCACCACCACAGTTCTCGCCATACACATTACATCTTTGGTATTGTTGATCTGGATAATACTTCTTTTGTTGATACTCATATTTTCTGACTCAAAATAAAGTCCAGCATGTAATGGTTTACGTCCGCTGCCTACTGGAAGTCTCACCACTGTGACTTGAATAGTCATCTGTCCATCATTGATGCGAAAATTCTCATTGGACTGGAGCACTTTCATAATCTCTTCTAACACAGCTTCTCCAGTCATAGCTGAGACATCTCTCCATGTCACAAAGACACCCAGTTTTTTTATCCAGGATGAAGAATAGTCATCTGCATCTTATCATTGGATTCCATCTGGCATCTTTCTTTGATGTCTTCAACCAGCTGATCAAACAATCTTGATATGAACTGATATGGCGAAACATTGTCAGGGAAAGTCTTGATATTGAGTTGAAATTCTTTCCCTTGAGCTCGAAATAATCTCGATTTCTTCTCGTTGACTGCCTTGATAGTATAGTAAGAAGTCAAATCTTCATCATCTTCATCGTCTGAATACATAGTCCTAGCTCTTCTTTTCCTTGGTGGTGGTTTAATATCATCTTCATCATCTGAGCTCTCTGTGTCTGAATAATCTACCGATTTCGGTTGAGGCTCTTTATCATCAGAAGTGGGTGGGGTATTATCTCTCTGTCGTTTAACCATCTTGACTGTTCGAAGTTCTGTAGTGAAATGAGGCTGCAATGGAAATGCGAGCTCAATTTATACTGGAAAAACCCAGATTTTTCTGCAATCATCAGTTGAAATTTCACAGTTGAGACTCAGTACCTGATTTTTTTCACATTGTGTCAGGCGAGACTACATATTATTTTTACTAGGTCTAAAGTGCAGGCGAGACTACATATTTTTAGCTAGGTCTAAAGTGCAGGCAAGACTACAATTTTTGAAAATTTGCAAGAAGTATCAGGCACTGTATAAACAGCACCATTACTCCCCCCAGTACTATCCTAACCTCAGAATCCCTGGCGCTTGAAACTGTCTCAAATACAAGTCAAATTCCTGCATGTCTCTATGGACCAGAGAATTTGAGCCGGAGCCACTCCAACCCGAAGGCTGGCGCCCTTAAACAGCCGAAGCTGCTCTACCTTTTTAAATGCATATTCAACAGTTTCTGAAGCACAAAGCTTCTCTACGGGCCTCGGCGGATGTATAGAGTACCAGTGGTCAGTTATTTTTTGTTCAAACTATATCTCTACTGACTTAATAAGCAATTATTTGCGATTCATATATATAGTTATCCTATCACAGAATAAGTTTGAAATGGTGTCTCAAATTTGCATACACCATCTCATAATAGTTATCATGCCTTTAAAGTATGTAAAATCGATAACTTGAATATAAGAGCTATCTTATGGTAAAAATTTGAAGTCAATCGGATAACAAATACCCGAGATATTACAAATATCACATATTTTTTACCGTTAAAATTTTCTTATTCAAGGGAGATAATTTATTGGCATGAAAAAAGCAAGAATCGGATATCTAAAAAGTAAAATCATATTTTCCCAATAACTTGAGTTTGCCTGGACCGATTTTCAAAATTTTTGCACCCTATAAAAGCTTAGAACAATTTCTATCTTATCACATTAGAAATAATTCATCTGCAGATAACACATTAAGAGAGCAAATCAGTTATGGCATATCAACTACCCACAGAAATACAACATATGATATGGACTTATTCGATGTACAATTCAGCTAAAGGGTTAGGATTCAGGAAGCAAATTCAAGAAGGATGGTTTAAACTTAGGTTGAGACGCTTGTCAAATGCTTTATAGACTAAATCTCAGGACATCTATCACCAAGAACTAGGCCAACTACTTCTAAGCATGGACGAATTACTAAATCTTCCTGGCGAGATGCGCTTAAGATTTCATACGGAGATGCTCAAGATACATTACTCCAAATTTCACAGTATTGATAAAGCTCGTGTTTGGGTTGTAAGAATGAAGAATTTGACAGTGGATAAACTTTACTCTATTCGTACTCGTGACACAGATATCAAGTATTTTTTGAATGGAATTATCTATGACAGTAATAAGTTTTATGGATGTTTGTACTTAAAGGAAGAAACTCCTAAGCATCAGGTCCAATGGTTATTGTCTGCATGGAATACTCAAGATGTATCTTTATCTGTGGCATCTTTAACAGCTGCAGGGATTAACCACTTTATAACCAGTGAACTGATTAGGTATATAAACAGACCAGATTCAAATAACGTTGCCATTGGACATTATACTCCAAGACAGATAGAACCACAAATTATTTTGAAGTTTCCAAGTCGTGAATCTGATTATCTGCTGAATAACTGAATATGTATACGATCACCAAAAGTTTACCCATGTGCTTAGATCAGATTTTACATTTTGATGTCTACAAAATAACTTTAGACCACATCTTATCATTAGAACCATCCAGAGCCGAGTTTTTGAAAACGAGAGCAGGAATCAAGAACTGGTTAAACCGATTTGAGACATTTGATACATTCAGATTTTGGACTAAACGTAATGCTCGAGAGATGTTGAGAATCATTGATGACACTCCTGTCACCTATATGGATTGGTTAACTTATGTGGCAAACAGTGAAAGTGTGATTTCTCACATCGAAGCAGTATTGAAAGAAATTCAACAAGCCTCAGTAGAAGAAGATATGGATTATGAAGATCTCATTTCAAACATAGATAGCTTGATCACGATATAAAAAGAATGATCAAGTCATTTTGATCATCATATCTCAGTTCAACATCATGGAAGAAGCAAGAGAAAAGAAATATATGGAAATTCCACTTTCCAAGATATTGAGGTTCAGACCTTATAGAAGATTATTGTTCTGCATTTACATCTTATTTTCTCATGATGAGATCACTTTGGAAGAGATTCAACAGAAACTCAATAGTCCTAAAACTTTTGAAGATTTCAAGAGACTTTGGTGGATCAGTATCAGTTATTTGATGGAAAAAGAGACACTGATCACATTTGAGAATTGGAAAAGATGTGTCGCTGACAATCCTAGTGTGATCGAATTTCTCTACAATCATAGAAGAGACAAAACTATATCTGGACTATAAATAGGTGGACACCAGAGAGAGAGAATCATTTCACTTCTGACTTTCAAAGAGTAAAGATGGCAAACAGTAGAGATCCAAGGATGGCTAAAGTCTATGATAAGAAGAGCATCTACTATCATTGTGTATCATTGAAGAAACTTTTATCTTAAGAGGAACAAGCTTTGATGCAGCCATTAGAAGATAGTTTGAGACAACAAGACAAGTTGAGACCACCTTATGGAGAATGTCACCATTGTCATGATACGGGACATTGGATTGGAGATTGTCCAGAGGCTAAGAAATTAAGAGAACAACAGATGTCTACAGATAAGAAGAAGCCTGCATATGGACAATGTTTTATCTGTGGACTTGCAGATCATTGGGCTCCAAATTGTCCTAAGAGAGAAGAGGATTTTACATCTCAACAGTCTTCTATATCTACAGAGAAGCAACAGTCTTCAGTATCTACAGCGAAGCCTTCAAGGAAACGAAAGGCTCCTGAACCAGATATATCTGATATCAGTCCTAAGAGAAGACGCTTGGATACTCGTTCAAAGAAGACAGCTATCCGTACAAAGACAGGGAAGAAGCCATATTGTTTCATTTTTAAATCAGACTCTCACTCACCTCGATCCTGTACAGAGATGGTGGCGGAGAACTGGGATAAAGCGATTTCTCATGATGAACCAGACAGTGACTCTATAGTGCATATTCATTAAAGACTGGACTTAAAGGATTTATAGTGATGATCGGTTCTGTTTTTAAGATAGTGTAAGTTGTAAATAAAATTACGGTGTTGAAATTGTGTTTGTTTTTTATTTTGAGGTTATTCTTTAACGAAACTAATTGAGTAGCCCTGAAAAGGACTGTTTGTTTTTTTAAAGTCTCCTAAGTAACAAAATATTTCTTACTTAGAAGATTTTAAAATAGGTCGTACAATGGCTACAGCTGTAGGTTTTCTGGAACCAATCCCTCTACGAGCAAGAAATTGCTCTAATCCCAACTTATTTTGCTGTCTCTCCACCTCTTTCCAATCTTTTCGCTGCAAAGCAGCACACAACTTGGTCAAGCTGAATTTTTCAAAGAACTTCATTTTTTTTAAGAGAGACACAAAGTACGCTGTGTTATATAGTTGGATAAGTGGATTGACCTATATTCTACTCCTCTGCTAGAGAGAGCAACTTTAATCTGATTGGTCCATTTAAAGATCACGCCATAATCACCCCATTACTGTGAACATGGTTAGGAAATACTACAATCACACATATCTTAGGCATAGCCTTACATACAAAACTAAGTGCAACATGTTAAGTTATTCTTTCTTGAAGAAATGGGTGGCCCTGAAAAGGGCCGGTTTGGTGGTTATATTACCACAAAGGCAAAAATTTAGGAGCAGGGGCATCTACTGGGGCGGCCACCACAGGCAGGGCATTGCACAGCCCACTGCTCTACAGTTATAGTTCTTTTCACTGGGATGTAGAAGGGTGGATGGTCTGCCTCCGCATCCCAATCCTCAGAAGGTTGAGGTGTGGGGGAAGAATTATCCCCCCAATCTTCCTCCTCGTCACTGATAGTTTCCACCTTCACTTCCATTTTCGCATCATTAATCAAATTTTCTACCCTCCGACTCATCTCCAACATCTTTTGATGATTCTCAATCATTTGTAATAGAAATTCACCCGTAATCTTCACAGCATTCACTGTCTCCAGTAACCTCCTAGTAGCATCAACCATAGTCTTGCCCTGCTCCTCCAAATGCTCCAAACGCGAATCCAAATTGCAAGCCATTTTGTTGTTGTTGTGTAACACAAGAACAGAATGAAGAATTTGAGATTTGAAACGAGCTTTTATAGTTTTCAAAGGGATTGACCTACATTGAACTCCTACGCTAGAGAGAGCAACAATACACTGATTGGTCAGTTCATTTATTTTCACCCAATCAGAGTTGACTTGATTTCTTGAAACGCGGGAACTTTAAACTAGGTCAATCCGCTTGACAAGTATAAAAGGCTTGAACACACTACACTTTCACCATTCATAATCATGGAGCCATCACTGACAATAGATGATATGATCAACAATCCTGACCTTTTGCTATCAGCAGTGAATGAGACATTTGCTAGCGATACGACACAACAGTATTATACGCCGCAAACACCCTCAGCGTATATGCCTCAACCTGTTCAACAGATGCTGCAAAAACAACAGTCAAAGACTCAGGTCATTGAAGTCTTACTCTAAGAACTAAATGAGTTAAGATCTAGAGTGAAGAACTTAGAAGAATTGTCTCAGCAACGTGCACAGCAGCAACCTTTAGAGATGCCGTCCATCCAGATTCCCATTAGACTTGACATTACGACAAATGATCAAGACACCAGTCAAAACATAGGAGTTGGAAAAGCAACTAAGAAAATTAGAATTACTAAGAGGAAATGCTAAAAATCACCTAGACAATCAACAAACAGCCCTTTTCAGGGCTACCACTTCCCTAGAAAGAATACCACTAAACTTGCTAAATAATTACACTAGTTAACGCTAAAGAGTGATGCATCTTGGAGATGAGGTCTTGATTGACCAAGAGACTCTAAGACGCATAGAACTTAGTAGCCTTGACTATTACACACACCATATATCACCACATACTATACCCCCTAAAATGACTAAGTTATCCTCAAAGCTGAATTTAACTAAGTTATTTTATATATCACCACAGCAGGACCTTTATCCCCCCCTCAAAAAGTTATTTTCCAACAGCCCAGGAAACTATCATAATCACAGCCCAACCAGTGAATATGACCAGGAAACTATCACAATCATAAATCCAACCAAAATAGCCCTAAAATAAACTAAGTTATTCACAGCTAGTCACTCAAGCCTACCAGGGGCGGCATCTATGGCACCCGCGATTTTATCCTGAAAAAAAACCAAGTTCTTTTCAGCCTTAAAAATCGCGGGTGCCATAGTGCCCCCCATTACTACTCACTGTTGTTGTTTGCTGAGCTGGCGGCACTGATAATAAAAAAATAACCCTTTTAAAACCAATTGAATTTTCCATAATATTTGGAACAATAAAGACAGGTTTAATTGTAAATATCGAGGGGTGATTTATTATAATTTCTAACTAATATCAATACTTACTATTTTTAGACCAGTAAAATATTCCGTGACATTTGATATTGGTTAATCAAGACGGTCCATTGTATACGAGTTTTATTTTTATGTTTCACAGAACTGTAGGTTTGTTGAAAACAGCGAAAGTAAATACATACATTGTATAGATAATTGGAAAGATTGAGCATTTAGCTATACATGCATCCTAAAAATGTTTCAAAATGTATTACTTTAATGACTTCTACGTGGCAAAGAAACACCCATATACCATAGTCGAAATCAGACAATTGTGTACTTTGATTAGAAACGATTGCATGAAGACGGGTTAATATCTATACATGGATCCTTTTTGTTATTTATGTTTCGTGTCTGCCATGCTGTCTTGTCTGTTCATTGCAGCCTTGTCGTCACCTGGTGGGAAAGGGCTGGCCTCTTGGCCATGTGGTGTCCTGGGTCAGGTGTGGTACTTGATTGTATCGATTCCTGATATTTGCCTTCTTACTTTCTGCAAATTTTGCTGCTGATAGATGGTACTTAGTGCTACACTATTACGAGGGTCATTTAGAAAGTTCTAAACATGGCATCATAGCTCCACAATTGGTTGATAAAATGCTTTCAAATAATACATTTTCGGAAACTAGAATTCAACGGCTACATGATAGTTTAATTTTTGTCGAAAAAGGACTTGGCGTGCACGTGCAGCGCATGCTCAAAATGAGTAGGGTTTATATACTGGCGGAAATTTTAAGCAAAATATTTTGAAAAAACCGAAGGAAAATGGGGACCTTATTTGCGATCATGATTTGACAAATTAACGATTTGGTGCCAACTTATTTTTATTAAAATATACTATGCGATCACTGCTTGTACGACTACCACCTTTACATTCGGAAAATGTCGACTAATAGACAAACGGTAAACTTTCAAAAATAAGACTTTTTTCGACTTTTCTTTATACTTTTACTATAAATTGTGGTACTACAGGAGCACGAAAAAAGTCTATTGAGTATTAGTTTTGCTTTATTTATAGCCAAAAATGCATAAAAACCATTTCGTCACGCAAAATGTGTGACTTTATTTGTTCTGTATTCAAGAAAATTAGTTCTTATAACACTACCCCTACTTTTCAAGATGTGGAAGGAGTAACTCAGCCGCGCACAATTTTATCGATGACATAAAAACATCTTATGGTATTGCGTAAACCATCACAAAATTGATTGATTTCTACTCTCAAGGTATTTTTACCTTTTTGTTTGCACTGTTTTCAATTGAAATGAACCAGAACGTCAACTCATAGCTAAACTCATTCTGCCCATGGGAAGTTTTAAACATTTATCTTCACTTTGTTCTGGTTTACAAAATTTCTTTTGGTTTCAATACAAAGAGCATAAAGTGTGCTTGACAAAAATACCAACATACGACCTTTTTAAACTACTGTCGGTTATATATTTTCAAAATATGTGAATTGTGACATGCAATTTTTAGACCTAAAACTAGGCACATTGCTTTGCTTTCTAAACAGTTTTGGTATTGCTGTTCCGCTATTTATATATTAGGAACATCCAAATTGGTCATCAATTGTATAATTACTGTACCAGATTGTGGCCTACCAAATGGTACACAATTATCTAATTTCATGAACTATTCTTAATGTTCTGAACACTTTTCCAAAGATAAAAATATATATATTTCGAATGGAATTTTGCGTTTTCCAGTATACAAACAGTACATGTATTCACAATAATATTTTTCGTGTTTGCATCATAACATCCTCATGAAATTTGTGTGGAAAGAGGAAAGATAGTTCATTAAAATGATACCAACCATAGTAGGGTTTGTAAATTGGTTACTGAGATATAAGACCATGCTAAGAACTTTCCAAATGTCCCTCGTATATGGCCATTATAGGATATACGCACAAATTATTGGATGTCGAAGATTTATTTGGAAACTAAGCAAATTGTACAGTAGGCATATAAACTTTTATTGAAAAGGGTTTTACCAATCGAAGTTGAATACAGGCTTTTGAATGTAAACTTCGCAAAACATTTTCAAAATTTTATAGACGATACTATGATTTGATTTCTAAATTCCAAGTTGGACTTAAATCTCTCTTGCGCCAAGGACTTTCGGAACCTGATTTCTATGGTGACTTGGTGTATAAGTTGAAGAAGATTGTTGGCTCTAATAATTTTTCAGCGCAGTTCATTAAAATAATTTCCCATTATAAAAAGATTGGCTATAACATTAATGTATTGCAACAGACTGCATGCTTGGTAGTCAACCCAATCACGGTTGGCAACTTTGCTTTCCTCTTTAATTGCACGCCGGTGGGTCGGACTTCAGACTCTATGATGGTTCCGACTTAAAGACTTATCTATTGATGAGATGGTAGGGGCCTGATGCTTTGGCTGTTTGTCGGGCCCTCCGGGGTTTACCTGTTGGATTTCTTTTGCTCCGGTATTCAGTTTAATTTACTGTTGAGTCCTTATCCTTGCTTTATCTCCTTGTTATATCTTGATTTATATGTTTTAGGAGATGATGCATTGATAAGTTAGGGGTCTTTCATGCAAACCAAATATCTATGTGTCTTGATCCACATCTGAATTAAGGGTGAGGTTGGCGCCGTTAAACCGGTTTAAGCCCTCCAGTAAAATATTTTACTGACCGTTCCAAGGCGGTACTTCTTTTGTGGATCTTTTATGTTTTTGTTCTGTCTTGTGTTTGCTATGTTTTGTGCACGTCTGTTTATATGTGCTTTGTGGTCACCTGCTGGGAAAGGGCTGACCTCTTGGCTCTCGTTTGTGGTGTCTTCTGTGAGTTTGTCACTTTCCCATTGGTATCCTGGGTCAGGTGTGGTACTTGATTGTATCGATTCCTGATCTTTGCACCATTACTTACTTTTAATATATTATGTGTTAAGTATTATTATATTTATTCTTGTCATAAAGTAGATTGAAGTATAGATGGCCTCCATGCGAGCTGAACATTTCTTGTACTTCAACAACAGCAGAATCTAGGGCGAAGATTTGGTACCAGTAAAATGCATTTAAGCCCCCCGGTGGCTTAGGCTGCTGTCCGTTTTAAGGCAGGGGTTCTGTTATTGTTGACTATTTGTTTATTGTTTCTCCCATTGTGTTATATGTTTTGTTGTACGTTACTGTATGTCCATTCTAGTATTGCAATCATCTTGGTGGGGAAGAGAGAGCTGGTTGCTTTGCTTAATTTGTCTTCCTGGTGTCTCGTGGTGGTTGAGCGGCTCTTTCTCGCGGTGCCATGGGGTTGTCTGCGGTTTGTGATTGTGGTATTTCCTGATCATACTCATTTACTATTTTTTATGGTAACTTTCATCCAAAATCAAAATTAATACTTATGTTTTTATTAGAAATGAACTGCAAAAGAAATAGGCAAGGGTTTGCTAAAATCACTTACTTTGCACATATTTGATGTCACATAGCATTAATTTTATTTAGAAAATACATTTAAACTGTTGTTGATCTATTGTTTAATGCTCTTCGAGTTCTGTGTTTGTCTTTGTTTTGTTATGTATTACTTTGTGTTCATTCTAGATTTGCATTTATCTTGAAGAGGAAGAGAAAGCTGGTTGCTTTGCTATTATAGTCTTACAGATGCATTGTTACATTAAATGTTCTGTGGCTCTTCCTCACGGTGCCGTGGGTTGTTCTGCAGTGTGTGATTGTGGTATTTCGTGATCGTACTGCAAAATGAAAATTATACAGATCACATTTTTATTATTTTTCCATATTTATAGCATGACAGTACCGGAAGTTGCCAGGTACACGATTTAATCGATACATCAATATAAGTGTGATCATAGGCTATGCTAAATCAGAAGAAACTTTAAAATCTGTTCATAATCGTAATTTTAACAGGTATATGAACCAGCATGTGACCGTGATTATTTTGGTATATTGATGGGTGTTTTCAATTGCTATAGAAGAGCAAATATCAGGTATATATTTTTGTCATACTTGTCTATGATTAGCGTCTGAACGAATGATTTTGATGGTGCAAAAGAAAATTTGGCTTGGCAAACACTTATTTAACCATAGTGGATGAAACTTGACAGCGTCTAACTCCCTGTTGACTGCGCCCTTAAAATGGCACGAATTTTGAACAGTGTTTTACTTTGCTCTATTCAAAGCTCAACATCTTGACTGAACTAAAAGTTTATGATGTAAAATTATATCAATAGATAGACAGAAGCTAGACCTTACAAAAGATGTATACTAATGGTACCATAAATTCTATATATGTAGAGACACAACCCAATTCTACAACATAAAAATGTCCCTCGTATATTGAGGAGTGACAGGCTACTATTTCAGAATAATTTTACTGAGGAGACCTACCAGTGGCTCCTGGACTGTTAGCACTCCTCGTTAAATAAACGAAAAATAGTTTAATTAAAATAAATAGAGGATCTTACATGAGTGCTCATGTATTATTGAATTTATTAAATGAGTTGTGGAAAAGACATAAAATGCAAGGCTTGCCGAGTTTAATAGATTCAATAATACAAGAGCACGAATGTTAGATTCTATTTATTATATGACATAAAGATTACTTTGAAATCTTATTTCTGCCTTAAAAACGTTATAATTTTTGTCACTATGTACGCAACGTTGTGATGGACGTCATAACGTTTCCCAAAAATCTGTAAACCACATGTGGTTTATCGACTTTAATGCATGGCGTTATTTCACCCCAGAAGCTATGTCATAATTTTGTCCCTAAATGGTCGTTCTTGTCTTAACAAAACGTACAGACCCTGATGAAATGCCGCATTATGAGTCATTTCCTGTGGGTTTCACTGGATGCCAAAGTACTAGCTTACTAGTTTCCCGTACACAAAGGGAAGAGTAGTTCATGGGTAGAGTGTTCAACTTGCGCTGGAGGGGTTGGTGGTTCACCAAAAGCATTGTGTTTTGTTCACGAGCAAGAAACCTTTTCCTCTTCTTCGTTCGACCCAGGAAACGTACGACATGACTGAAAAATTGTTTACTGAGACGCAAAACATCAACCTAAACAAACAAAAACAAAACGGGTAAAGAAATGGTAAACTTTGCATGTACAGCTGCGTGTAAACAGTGGCGCCAGGCATCGAGGCCATTAAACAATGTTCGTGCCAAAGTCAACTAAGCATGAAATTTCAATTGCTAGTAAAGCAAAAATGCGGAAAAACAGACGAGCCATGCTTTCATTTTCTCACATAGTATATTTATTGTGCTCAGAAATGTTAAATGTCAACAGCATTTTACATTGTGACATTTATCAACATGATAAAGGACCTCTGACACTTTGATAGGGTATCTGCCTATTTTTCAGATGCTTCCCAAATTTTCCCCATGCATAAGATATCGCGGGTATTCTTTTAAATAGGACGCTTGATGTATTAGGAACAAATTAAGGTTATAATTAGACAAGCAGATCCCTACAACAAAACAGGAGACGCTACCAAAGGGGGTAGGGGTTGCAAAATTTGACTTCACCAAAACATTTAGAAATCAATTATTTTCACGTGTAAGGGTATTATATCATCAATCCTCGATTACAAATCACAGTAAAAGTATTTTAAAGTCCAAAATCATGAGCATTTTAATGATTATTTTTGTTCTTGTTTTTTCTTTTTGATTTGTTAAGAAATATTTTGAAGTGCAACTGTAGTCCATATTCAACCTTGATGACAATGTATTTACCTGGTGCAATATTATGCAGCAATGTACTATAACCATTCATCCATGCATAAAGTACACCTAGTCAATAGCCATGTAGTTTATGTGTATTGGATAGATACAGTATATGTGCAAAATAATCTACCAACTGAATTTAGTAAAAGGACAATTTTGATATTCTAAAGAAAATTATGCTAAAACGTTGTAATATTTCATGACTAACAGGATATGAAAAGGAAGCTTACTTGTACTTATTATTTCATTATACTAGAAAAAAGATTTTCAAGAGAGCACACCGAAAATCCAAATGCTAATGATCGGGCTCGCCCAGACGTCACAGTTTGGGCTGTGGGATATCATTCCCCCCGAGTCCCAGCTAGCTTTTCACATATAGTATGTAAAATATGAGAACACACTTATGTGCAAAAGGATTAGTTGGGACTCGGGGGGGAATGACGTTTTAAAAATATTTTTCTATTTCCTATATGCATAATACAAAAAGTGACCATTTTAGCCCCAAAATAAAGCCGTACATTTATGAAAATAGGAAATCAAATGCAAAATCATAAAATAGAGACCTACAATGAGCTTATATATGAAAATGGAAGCATTTGATCGACTTTCATTTTTATCAAAATAATAGGCAGCGATACACTGTGATTCCCAATACCACCGTCAGAGGTCCTTCCATGAGTATAAAAAATTATAACCTCGAGGGCAGATGCCTAGATTTTGGTCTTAAAAAGTGTCAGTTTTTTGTTGCTTCCATTGTGTGCAAGTTTTGTAGTTTTAGTCCTGGTTATTTTGTGTCTTTTGTTTGACAGCCATATTTCTCAGTGCAAAACAATTGCTTGTTGTTTAGTCTCTAGTGTTTGTACTTGAAAAATATTATGTCTTTTTAATCAACCTATGTCCTTGTATCGCTTCCTCTAAGTGCCAAAGCATGCAAGGATTGCTTTCTGGTCAGTGATCTTGTAAACTTGCTCACAAATATTATATGTGGAGCGCAGTGGCTTATTTGGTAGAGCGTTAGACTTGGGATCGTAGGGTTGAAGTTTCTATACTCACTGCCGGCAGAGTAACTGTGGTGCGTCCTTGAGCAAGACACTTTTTTCGCTGCTTCGTACTGGTTTTGAATGCAGGAAGACGGGAAATTGTCCCAATATGACTTAAACTTGTTGACTTGGACGTAAAATATCAAAACAAACAAAGAAACTAACAAAGATCTTATACCACATCTGAACTATGTTCTACAAGCATTAGTATAATGGTAATTGACACTTGTACGCGAAATAAATGAAATAGCATATGGGCCTCGACGCGACTAAACCTGTCTTTGGGATTTCAGACTAAGCGAGACTCAAACCTGTCTCCGCAACTACAGAGACTAATTAGAAAAATGAAATTCCGCTTGTAGCAAGTTTAAATATGCTACTTTCCAAGAAGCGAATAACAAAGGCGTTGATCAATCTACACCGTCCCGAAGACAGGTTTTCTCGCATCGAGGCACATTTGAAAGCAACAAAGACGTACACACAGTGGTCATAAGTAAGTAGCCAAATCAGCTTACAAGAATTTGACAAAAAATATGGTCTGAAACAATGGTCTTTTCTAGCCAATTAAGACAATTTCCCCAAGTGATAATTTCCCTTGATAAATATACAGTGTATATATTTACGTCATTACCAAATTTTATGATGTCATCATCTGTTGCTATGGAGATATTGTGTATCACAAACATTGGCTCCATTTCTTCAAAAAAGATAGCAGGTGTTGAAAAATTGCAGTAAAAATGCCAGATTGTAATATTCTTTATTGAAAAATTGCAGAAATATTTGAAATGTACTGAAAAATATTCTGTTAAGGCTCAAATAAGTATAGACACTGAAAATAAAATAATGCAGAGCAGAGAACTGGGCAGAAAATAATGCCATGAAAATGACTCGACTGCAGTATACTTTGGCTGTAAAAACAAACTAAATGAACAAATGCAGGAATATGGAGTATGTATGTTTTGTGAGATATCATAAAAGTGTTCAAATTGAAAATAATATATTGTGAATAAATGTTGATGGATATAAGCTATGGTTGGATCCAAAGAAAATCTGCTAATTTTCACTGTCATTCCTGATATTGGTGCCACAAGCAGCATAACCGATGCTTTTATATTTGTGTAATAATTATTTTCAGTTGAAAGTACCATTTGGGGTTACATTATTACAGAACATTTGTTTTTTTAAGAAGAACTATCCTATGATGTCGCATGAAAGTTTGGGTACCCCCTCGTAAAGCAAAATTTGACCAAGGGGTTAGGTATCGCTGGGTGCTGTCTTTTTAATCTGAAAGAACGAAACATTTAAAGACTAATTGCTTTAAACACTCGTATATAGACCCTAGAAAGACTGATACTTGTTGCTAAGTTACCATGTGGATTCATTCAATAATTTAGATTTTTGGGTCAGGGGTATAAATACCCCACCCACCCCTAATATGACGGTGAATAAAATAGGAAGATGTGAACACATCTTGTTCACAGCTCACGATTATAACATATTAGCACCATTGTCACCAAGAATATATAGAAAAATAAGCAATATCAATAGCCATGTAAAAACGGAAGAAGTTTAGAACCCACATATTATTTTCAAACAGTTTCAGAAATCAGGGGTGGTTGAAATGAATAACACCCACGAACTCTAGGTGATATTATTTCTATAATAATCAAGCATTCATAAGTTGAAAAATAGCAAATAGTGATATATTCAAAATTTCAGATAATTTGCATTTCTCGTTTTCAAATTATACAAATTTTAAATGTACTTAAATTTTTGCAAACGAAACAACGTTTGCCATTGTGGCTACTTACTTATGGCCACTGACTGTAGGTTAACCTGAGATCTATCAAAATATTATCAACGCTTTGTTATTCGCTGTCTTGAAATTGTAACACATTGAAATTGTAGAAGATGTGTTATCAAGAGTATATGGAATACAGTGAACCCTGTCTTAAGCGGCCACTAAAAAAATCCCCAAAAATTGGGGTTTCAGACCGATTATCGCCTAATGAATGTCAAAAGTATTGCAGAATGCTCCAATGGGAGCATTCTGCAATACTTTCGACCTTCAGCAGGCTACTTTCTGTCATTAAGATCTGTGTTTTGTCTATTTTTGAGTGGCCGCTTAAGACAGGTTTCATTGTACCTGTAGTGGGACCACAGAGGCCACAGTGTTTCCGACATTTATGTTTTAGATCCTGTGCTAGAACAGAACCCGCTGTACAGAGATTGTATTGATCATAGTCGTCGCAGCGAAAATGCTCATCTTCTATGTCTACACAGCTGCCTGGAAAATAAAATTGGTCGTTACAATGTTAGTTAACCGAAGTGTTAGCCCTTTCGATACATAGGCAGGTATAGAGGGAGGGGAAAGGCGGTCCGGACCCCCTTCCTGGAAAATCACAAGTGGCTATAGTTTCTCTTATAAATTCTGGTACGGTAACCCCTGAAGAAGCAAATTGGATCCATCGGGTCCTAGTGCTTCTCGAGGGAGGGCAGTAGGGCCCTCAGAGGCTCTGTGAAGTAGTGTGATGACTAAAAGAAAAACAAACAATGTTGTCAACCCCCCCCCCCCCTGACGGAATTGAATTTCTGGATTCGCGCATGTGATTATCAGGAGTACTTCGCCCTCATATCTATCATGGATCTGCTCATGCCGGTGACAAGATCTTTTTGTGATTTTCTAGGTGGGTTCCGGCCCATGTCCCTCTCTCCCTCTGGATCCACGCATGGCGTTTACTTATAATTTGATTAAAACGATACCAAGATGAATATACAGTGTCTCAACAGTCGAATTTTATCAACATTCGGACGAATTGAAAAAAAGTGTTTGTTATCGTGTCGAACTAGAGAAAAAGGCTTCTCCGGTTTTGAAAGTGAAATTTCATCACACTTAATGTCTAATGACCCATAATGCACATTAACATAAGAATTGACTAAACATTTTAGCAATATTTGATGGGGTAATTGATCATGTTATTAAATACTGTCACACTAAACTCACTAAACTATATATACGGTAAGGTTCGATATCGCATGGAATTTAGAATTTGCATTATGTACATATTAAAGACTTAGATGAAACTATACCAAGTATAGCATTAAGCCAGCAAAAGTCAAAAATATCTCCTACTAGTCTATACATTATACTGAATTGCAAATGCATTTGCTTATCTTGCTGTCAAAAAGATATGACAATCATTCGCCAAAACTCACAATAGTATTCAAGCATGAGGCAAATTCACTATATCATGAACTATAGATCACAGAACCGTCATATACTTTGAGGTCGACAACAGCGTTGCTTATAACTAGGGTTGTGAAAAAATCAAAGACCCACAATAATAAGACGTAGCCTACTACATTGCTGGGCTCTAGGAGGAAGAAAGAAACTCTCACAGAAAGAGTACCGTAACAAGCACTTAACGCGCAGCACAATGGGTCCTTTCGTCTATAAACAAAGTGATAAGAACGTTAGAAAGCAATGCAGTTTCTAATGCAGTATAAAACCCAGAAGTGTTTTGAAGAACAAGGCAATGCACGATTAAATAAATATAACATCAGAACCACCTCCTTTGAACAGGCGGCAAATAAAACAACAGGGCTGACTCAACTTTAAAGACTCATAAATGCATAGCGTCCTTTTCGTGGGACAGATGCAAAAACAGTGAAAATCAAGATCAGACGCGGGAGAACGCGGCGTCTTATCTTTGTCTCCACCCAAGAGCCCTTGAAACGGAAATTGACTGGGCAAATTGATGAGAGTGGAAAATTTCCATTCTGTACAAATGGATTAATGTCGACGAACCTTCTGCATTTAGATACAATTTCTCAAGTATATAATGCAGTAGTGAATAATACGAAAAGAACACCAAGGTTTAATATAGGTGACATCTTGGCATAGGACAATATACTGTGGCTTTAATCTTCATTTATAGGAGTCTTTATGGTACATATGAGGTAAAAATCAAATACAGGTCATATTGAACTATATATTCCGAGGTCAGTATAGAATCTAGGACATAAAATTGGCCATTAATTTTAACTTTAGTGGTTTGTCCTCTGCTATCCACCTCACTTTACGTGCTTTAAATCATACGGACCTGAGGACTGTGGTCGAATAAACTGTAAACCTTCTATATGGCGCTGAAAGGGCTTCCCCAATGATATCATCTATGTGCATTAAAAAACACCAAGAGAATCACTATTCCATATGAATAAACTTGGAAGACAAAAACACGCGTTGTCGCTACATGTTTGCAATGATTGGCTAACCTCCAGATATGGCGGCTTATAAGATGCCTGTGAACAGGGTTGCCTATGTAGTCATTTAAATCAGGTTTAGATGAACAAAAATTGTCAGCGTAAAATAGTAAATATTTTCTTACCCATAATTTTTAGCATATGTTTTGGTTGCTCAAAAGAACCGTCACATTGAGACGTTTCTTTTGAGTACCCACAACATATGTTTTGGTTGTGAAATAAGAAAACTATTTTTCTGTTACGGACCACTTTATGCTTGATATATGACACATGCACCAGCGAAAGTTTCAATCAGTCTACGGCATCCATAATCAGATCACAGTCTTCGCAGCGCATATCGATGTTCAATGGCTGAGTGTGTCTTCATGTCGACAGCGATGACTCAGATCAGACTAAGCAGGATAATCAGACTGACTGCCATGCCGGAGGGCACATGAAATTATAATGGTTGAGTCATGTACTGCTCCATGATTATCAAAAGCATGGTCGCTTTCAATACTGTCGAATATACCAGGCCCCGAGGTTATAAAAGTTTATCATGCTCATTTCAACTAAGCATGAAATATATCCTACTCATAACTATGTCAAAATTGCTGGCATTTTACCATTTATTAGCAGGATGAGTGCGACAACTGAGGCTTCTAACACAAGAACAATCTTTATCCAGGTTCAGAGTTTTAGTTCTTATGGGGAGTTGAAATTTCATGCTCAGTTGTGTTGAGCATTCAGAAAGTTTTATAACCTCGGGGCCAGACTTCGCCCGAGGTTACAACCTGTGGAGTTTGTGGTGGTAGGTGTTGAAGAGGTTGTAGCAGACTTGGCAGTTTGTTTGGGTGTTGTTGTTGTTCTGACTGTTGTTGTTGTTGTTGTTGTTGTGACTGTTGTTGGAAGATTGTAGGCTGAAAACGAACCTATAAATAAAATAGAATAGAATATCATCAGCGTAGTTTGTGACCTGTTAATGATCTAAGTATTTGTTTAGTTACAAAGATTAAGATTAACAAGAAATATGAGATGTACATGTAACAAATATAACAGCCACGACATGTGATTTCCAACAATGTGGCATTGTGACATGTGTAGACTCAGGCGAGCCTGTATATCCTCCTTTTCAGCGTAGAAATTCCAAATGATATCAGTCAGTAGCTTAACAGTCATAGAATATTCAAGCGACTAGCAAACGCTCTGATCAGACTGCATGAATGCGCAGGCTAATCTGAGGCTTTGTTGGTCGCACATACACATGTACCATATAGTTGGAAATCACATGTACTGATGCAGCTACTGTAAACCTGTAAATTTGGCGATAATTTTATTTTGGCGCTTTTTGCGATATAAATTTAGACAGCGGATACAGGAGACACTCTTATCAGACAGCGGTTACAGGAGACACTCTATCAGACAGCGAATGCAGAAGTCTCTCTATCACACAGCGGATGCAGGAGTCTCTCAATCAGACAGCGGATGCAGGAGACATTCTATCAGACAGCGGATGCAGAAATCTCTCTATCAGACAGCGGATGCAGGGGACACTCTATCAGACTGCGGATGCAGGAGTCTCTCTATCAGACAGCGGATGCAAAAGTCTCTCTATAAAACAGCAGATGCAGGATACACTCTATCAGACAGCGGATGCGGAAGTCTCTCTATCAGACAGCGGATGCAGGAGTCTCTAAATCAGATAGCAGATGCAGGAGACATTCTATCAGACAGCGGATGCAGATGTCTCTCTATCAGACAGCGGATGCAGGAGACACTATATCAGACAGCGGATGCAGGAGACACTCTATCAGCCAGCGGATGCAGGAGTCTCTCTATCAGACAGCGGATGCAGGAGACACTCTATCAGACAACGGATGCAGGAGTCTCTCTATCAGACAGCGGATGCAGAAGTCTCTTTATCAGACAGCGGATGCAGAAGTCTCTCTATCAGACAGCGGATGCAGGAGACACTCTATCAGCCAGCGGATGCAGGAGTCTCTCTATCAGCCAGCAGATGCAGGAGTCTCTCTATCAGACAGCGGATGCAGGAGACACTCTATCAGACAGCGGATGCAGAAGTCTCTCTATCAGACAGCGGATTCAGAAGACATTCTATCAGCCAGCGGATGCAGGAGTCTCTCCATCAGACAGCGGATGCAGGAGACACTCTATCAGACAGCGGATGCAGGAGTCCCTATATCAGACAGTGGATGCAGGAGACACTCTTTCAGACTGCAGATGCAGGAGACACTCTATCAGCCAGCGGATGCAGGAGTCTCTCTATCAGACAGCGGATGCAGGAGACACTCTATCGGTCAGCGGATGCAGGAGTCTCTCTATCAGACAGCGGATGCAGGAGATACTTTCAGACAGCGGATGCAGGAGTCTCTCTATCAGACAGCGGATGCAGGAGACACTCTATCAGACAGCGAATGCAGGAGACACTCTATCAGACAGCGGATGCAGGAGTCCCATTTTCAGACAACGGATGCAGGAGACACTCTATCAGACTAAGGATGCAGGAGACACTCTATCAGACAGCTGATGCAGAAATCTCTCTATCAGACAGCTGATGCCGGGGACACTCTATCAGATTGCGGATGCAGGAGTCTATCAGACAGCGGATGCAGACGTCTCTCTATAAAACAGCAGATGCAGGATACATTCTATCAGACAGCTGATGCGGAAGTCTCTCTATCAGACAGCGGATGCAAGAGTCTCTAAATCAGATAGCAGATGCAGGAGACATTCTATCAGCCAGCGGATGCAGATGTCTCTCTATCAGACAGCGGATGCAGGAGACACTCTTATTAGACAGCGGATGCAGGAGACTTTCTATCAGACAGCTGATGCAGAAGACTCTCTATCACATAGCGGATGCAGGAGTCTCTCAATCAGACAGCGGATGCATGAGACACTCTATCAGAGAGCGAATGCAGAAGTCTATTTTATCAGACAGAGGATGCAGGAGACACTCTATCAGCCAGCGGATGTAGGAGTCTCTCCATCAGACAGCGGATGCAGGAGACACTCTATCGGACAGCGGATGCAGGAGTCCCTCTATCAGACAGTGGATGCTGTCGACACTATCAGACTGCGGATGCAGGAGACACTCAAACAGATAGCGGATGCAGGAGTCCCTCTATCAGACAGCGGATGCAGGAGACACTATATCAGACTAAGGATTCAGGAGACACTCTATAAGCCAGCGGGCGCAGGAGTCTCTCTATCAGACAGCGGATGCAGGAGACACTCTATCAGACAGCGGATGCAGGAGACACTCTATCAGCCAGCGGATGCAGGAGTCTCTCTATCAGACAGCGGATGCAGGAGACATTCTATCAGACAGTTGATGCAGGAGTCTCTCTATCAGCCAGCGGATGCAAAAGTCTCTCTATCAGACAGCGGATGCAGGAGTCTATCTATCGGACAGCGGATGCAAGAGACACTCTATCAGCCAGCGGATGCAGGAGTCTCTCTATCAGCCAGCGGATGCAGGAGAAACTCTATCAGACAGCGGATGCAGGAGACACTCGTTCAGACTGCGGATGCAGGAGACACTCTATCAGCCAGCGGATGCAGGAGTCTCTCTATCAGACAGCGGATGCAGGAGACACTCTATCAGACAGCAGATGCAGAAGTCTCTCTATCAGACAGCGGATGCAGGAGACACTCTATTAGACAGAGGATGCAGACGTCGCTCTTTCAGACAGCGGATGCAGGAGACACTCTATCAGACAGCGGATGCAGAAGTCTCTCTATCAGACAGTGGATGCAGGAGTCTCTCAATCAGACAGCGGATGCAGGAGACACTCTATCAAACAGCAGATGCAGAAGTCTCTCTATCAGACAGCAGATGCAGGAGACACTCTATAATACAGCAGACGCAGAAGTGTCTCTATCAGACAGCGGATTCAGAAGACACTCTATCAGCCAGCGGATGCAGGAGTCTCTCCACCAGACAGCGGATGCAGGAGACACTCTATCAGAACTCGGATGCAGGAGTCCCTATATCAAACAGTGGATGCAGGAGACACTCTATCAGACTGCGGATGCAGGAGACACTCTATCAACCAGCGGATGCAGGAGTCTCTCTATCAGACAGCGGATGCAGGAGACACTCTATCAGCCAGCGGATGCAGGAGTCTCTCTATCAGACAGCGGATGCAGGAGACACTTTCAGACGGTGGATGCAGGAGTCTCTCTATCAGACAGCGGATGCAGGAGACACTCTATCTGACAGCGGATGCAGGAGACACTCTATCAGACAGCGGATGCAGAAGTCCCTCTTTCAGACAGCGGATGCAGGAGACACTCTATCAGACTAAGGATGCAGGAGACACTCTATCGGCCAGCGGATGCAGGTGTCTCTCTATCAGACAGCAGATGCAAGAGACACTCTATCAGCCAGCGGATGCAGGAGTCTGTCTATCAGACAGCGGATGCAGGAGACACTCCATCAGACAGCGTATGCAGGAGTCTCTCAATCAGACAGCTGATGCAGAAGTCTTACTATCAGAAAGCAGTTGCAGGAGTCTCTCTATCAGACAGCGGATGCAGAAGTCTCTCTTTCAGACAGCGGATGCAGGAGTCTCTCTATCAGACAGCAGACGCAGTAGACACTCTATCAGAGAGTGGATTCGGAAGTCTCTCTATCAGACAACGGATGCAGGAGACATTCTATCAGATAGCGGATGCAGAAGTCTCTCTATCAGACAGTGGATGTAGGAGACACTCCATCAGACAGCGGATGCAGAAGTCTCTCTATCAGACAGCGGATGCAGGAGTCTCGAATCAGATAGCGGATGCAGGAGACACTCTATCAGATGCAGCTGCTGTCTGATAGAGTGTCTTCTGCATCCGCTGTCTGATAGAGTGTCTCCTACATCCGCTGTCTGATAGAGAGACTCCTGCATCTGCTGTCTGATAGAGAGACTTCTGCATCCGCTGTCTGATAGAGTGTCGCCTACATCCGCTGTCTGATAGAGTGTCTACTGCATTTCCTGTATGATAGAGAGACTTCTTCATCCGCTGTCTGATGGAGTGTGTCCTAAATCCGCTGTCTGATAGAGAGACTTCTGCATCCGCTGTCTGATATAGAGACTCCTGCCTCCGCTGTCTGATAGAGATACTTCTGCATCCACTGTCTGATAGAGAGTTTCCTGCATCCGCTGTCTGATAGAGTGCTTCCTGCATCCGCTGTCTAAAAGAGAGACTTCTGCATTCGCTGCATGCTAGAGTGTACGATAGAGTGAATGCAGGGGACACTCTATCAGACAGCGAATGCAGGAGACACTCTACAAGACAGCAGATGCAGGAGACACTCTATCAGACAGCGGATGCAGAAGTCGGTCTATTAGACAGCGGATTTAGGAGACACTCCATCAGACAGCGGATGCATAAGTCTCTCTTTCAGACAGCGGATGCAAGAGACACTCTATCAGACAGCGGACGCAGAAGGATCTCTATCACACAGCTGATGCAGGAGTCTCTCAATCAGACAGCGGATGCAGGACACACTCTATCAGAGAGCAGATGCAGAAGTCTCTCTATCAGGCAGCGGATGCAGGAGACACTCTATCAGACAGTGGATGCAGAAGTCTCTCTAACAGACAGCAGATGCAGGAGACACTCTATCAGACAGCGGATGCAGAAGTCTCTCTATCAGACAGCGGATGCAGGAGACACTCTATCAACCAGCGGGTGCAGGAGTCTCTCTATCAGACAGTGGATGCAGGAGACACTCTATCACACAGCGGATGCAGGAGACACTCTATCAGCCAACGGATGCAGGAGTCTCTCCATCAGACAGCGGATGCAGGAGACAATCTATCAGACAGCGGATGCAGGAGTCCCTCTATCAGACAGCGGATGCAGGAGACACTCTATCAGACTAAGGATGCAGGAGACACTCTATCAGCCAGCGGATGCAGGAGTCTCTCTATAAGACAATGAATGCAAAGAAACACTCTATCAGCCAGCGGATGCAGGAGTCCCACTATCAGACAGCGGATGCAGGAGACACTCTATCAGACAGCAGATGCAGAAGTATATCTATCAGACAGCGGATGCAGGAGTGTCTCAATCAGACAGCGAATGCAGGAGACACATTATCAGACAGCGGATGCAGGAGTGTCTCCATCCTACAGCGGATGCAGGAGACACTCAATTAAACAGCGGATGCAGGAGTCCTTCTTTCAGACAGCGGATGCAGGAGACACTCTATCAGACTAAGGATGCAGGAGACACTCTATCAGCCAGCGGATGCAGGTGTCTCTCTATCAGACAGCCAATGCAAGAGATACTCTATCAGCCAGCGGATGCAGGAGTCTGTTTATCAAACAGCGGATGCAGGAGACACTCTATCAGACAGCGGATGCAGGAGTCTCTCTATCAGACAGCTGATGCAGAAGTTTTACTATCAGAAAGCAGTTACAGGAGTCTCTCTATCAGACAGCGGATGCAGAAATCTCTCTTTCAGACAGCAGATGCAGGAGTCTCTCTATCAGACAGCAGACGCAGGAGATACTCTATCAGACAGTGGATTCAGAAGTCTCTCTATCAGACAACGGATGCAGGAGACTTTTTATCAGACAGCGGATGCAGAAGTCTCTCTATCAGACAGTGGATGTAGGAGACACTCTATCAGACAGCGGATGCAGAAGTCTCTATCAGACAGCGGATGCAGGAGTCTCCAATCAGATAGCGGATGCAGGAGACACTCTATCAGATGCAGCCGCTGTCTGATAGAGTGTCTTCTACATCCTCTGTCTGATAGAGTGTCTCCTACATCCGCTGTCTGATAGAGAGACTCCTGCATCCGCTGTCTGATAGAGACACTTTTGCATCCGCTGTCTAATAGAGTGTTGCCTACATCCTCTGTCTGATAGAGTGTCTCCTACATCCGCTGTCTGATAGAGAGACTCCTGCATCCGCTGTATGATAGAGAGACTTCTGCATCCGCTGTCTGATGGAGTATGTCCTAAATCCGCTGTCTGATAGAGAGACTTCTGCATCCGCTGTCTGATAGAGAGACTCCTGCCTCCGCTGTCTGATAGAGATACTTTTGCATCCACTGTCTGATAGAGAGATTCCTGCATCCGCTGTCTGATAGAGTGTTTCCTGCATCCGCTGTCTGAAAGAGAGACTTCTGCATTCGCTGCATGATAGAGTGTACGATAGAGTGGATGCAGGGGACACTCTATCAGACAGCGAATGCTGGAGACACTCTATAAGACAGCAGATGCAGGAGACACTCTATCAGACAGCGGATGCAGAAGTCGCTCTATTAGACAGCGGATTTAGGAGACACTCCATCAGACAGCGGATATATAAGTCTCTCTTTCAGACAGCGGATGCAAGAGACACTCTATCAGACAGCGGATGCAGAAGTCTCTCTATCACAAAGCGGACGCAGGAGACACTCTATCAGACAGCGGATGCAGAAGTCTCTCTATCAGACAGCGGATGCAGGAGACACTCTATCAACCAGCGGGTGCAGGAGTCTCTCTATCAGACAGCGGATGCAGGAGACACTCTATCAGACAGCGGAGGCAGGAGACACTCAAACAGACAGCGGATGCAGGAGTCCCTCTATCAGACAGCAGATGCAGGAGACACTCTATCAGACAGCGGATGCAGAAGACACTCTATCAGCCAGCGGATACAGGAGTCTCTCTATCAGACAGCGGATGCAGGAGACACTCTATCAGACAGCGGATGCAGAAGTCTCTCTTTCTGACAGCGGATGTAGGAGACACTCTATCAGACAGCGGACGCAGATGTTTCTCTATCAGACACTGAAGCAGGAGACACTCTATCAGACAGCTGACACAGGAGAAACTCTATCAGACAGCGGATGCAGGAGACACTCTATCAGACTGCGGATGCAGGAGACACTCTATCAGCCAGCAGATGCAGGAGTCTCTCTATCAGACAGTGGATGCAAGAGACACTTTATCAGCCAGGGGATGCAGGTGTCTCTCTAACAGACAGCGGATGCAGGAGTCTCTCAATCAGACAGCGGATGCAGGAGAAACTCTATCAGACAGCGGATGCAGAAGTCTCTCTATCAGACAGCGGATGCAGGAGACACTCTATCAGACAGCGGATGCAGAAATCTCTCTATCAGACAGCGAAGGCAGGAGACACTCTATCAGACAGCGGATGCAGTAGTCTCTCTATCAGACAGTGGATGCAGGAGTCTCTCTATCAGACAGCGGATGCAGGAGTCTTTTAATCAGACAGCGGATACAGGAGACACTCTTATCAGCCAGCGGATGCAGGAGTCTCTCTCTCAGAAAGTGGATGCAGGAGACACTCTATCAGACAGCGGATGCAGGAGTCTCTATTTCAGACAACGGGTGCAGGAGACACTCTATCAGACAGCGGATGTAGGAATTTCTCTATCAGACAGTGGATGCAGGAGACAATCTATCAGACAGCGGATGCAGGAGTCTCTATTTCAGACAACGGGTGCAGGAGACACTCTATCAGACAGCGGATGCAGGAGTTTCTCTATCAGACAGTGAATGCAGGAAACACATTTTCAGACAGCGGATGCAGGAGTCTCTCTATCAGACAGCGGATGCAGAAGTCTCTCTATCAAACAGCGGATGCAGGAGTCTCTCTATCAGACAGCGGATGCAGGAGACACTCTATCAGACAGCGGATGCCGAAGTCTTTCTATCAGACAGCGGATGCAGGAGACACTCTATCAGACAGCGGATGCTGAAGTCTCTCTATTAGACAGCGGATGCAGGAAAAAACTCTATCAGACAGCGGATGCAGAAGTCTCTCTATCAGACAGCGGATGCAGGAGACACTCTTTTTGGACAGCTGAGCAGGAGACACTCTATCAGAGAGCGGATTCAGGAGACACTCTATCAGACAGCGGAGGCAGGAGACACTCTGTCAGACAGCGGAGGCAGGAGACACTCAATCAGACAGCGGATGCAGGAGTCCCTCTATCAGACAGCAGATGCAGGAGACACTCTATCAGACAGCCGATGCAGAAGACACTCTATCAGCCAGCGAATACAGGAGTCTCTCTATCAGACAGCGGATGCAGGAGACACTCTATCAGACAGCGGATGCAGAAGTCTCTCTATCAGACAGCGGATGCAGGAGTGTCTCAATCAGACAGCAGATGCAGGAGACACTCTATCAGACAGCGGATGCAGAAGTCTCTCTTTTTGACAGCGGATGTAGGAGACACTCTATCAGACAGCGGACGCAGAAGTTTCTCTATCAGACACTGATGCAGGAAACACTCTATCAGACAGCGGACACAGGAGAAACTCTATCAGACAGCGGATGCAGGAGACACTCTATCAGACTGCGGATGCAGGAGACACTCTATCAGCCAGCGGATGCAGGAGTCTCTCTATCACACAGTGGATGCAAGAGATACTTTATCAGCCAGCGGATGCAGGTGTCTCTCTAAAAGACAGCGGATGCAGGAGTCTCTCAATCAGACAGCGGATGCAGGAGAAACTCTATCAGACAGCGGATGCAGAAGTGTCTCTATCAGACAGCGGATGCAGGAGACACTCTATCAGACAGTGGATGCAGAAATCTCTCTATCAGACAGCAGAGGCAGGAGACACTCTATCAGACAGCGGATGCAGTAGTCTCTCTATCAGACAGTGGATGCAGGAGTCTCTCTATCAGACAGCGGATGCAGGAGTCTTTTAATCAGACAGCGGATACAGGAGACACTTTTATCAGCCAGCGGATGCAGGAGTCTCTCTATCAGACAGTGGATGCAGGAGACACTCTATCAGACAGCGGATGCAGGAGTCTCTATTTCAGACAACGGGTGCAGGAGACACTTACTCAGACAGCGGATGCAGGAGTTTCTCTATCAGACAGTGAATGCAGGAAACACTTTTTCAGACAGCGGATGCAGGAGTCTCTCTATCAGACAGCGGATGCAGAAGTCTCTCTATCAGACAGCGGATGCAGGAGTCTCTCTATCAGACAGCGGATGCAGGAGACACTCTATCAGACAGCGGATGCCGAAGTCTTTCTATCAGACAGCCGATGCAGGAGACACTCTATCAGACAGCGGATGCTGAAGTCTCTCTATTAGACAGCGGATGCAGGAGAAACTCTATCAGACAGCGGATGCAGAAGTCTCTCTATCAGACAGCGGATGCAGGAGACACTCTTTTTGGACAGCTGAGCAGGAGACACTCTTTCAGAGAGCGGATGCAGAAGTCTCTCTATCAGTCAGTGGATGTAGGAATCTCTCAATCAGACAGCGGATGCAGGAGACACTCTATCAGACAGCGGATGCAGAAGTCTCTCTGTCAGACAGCGGATGCAGGAGACATTTTATCAGACAGCGGATGCAGAAGTCTCTCTATCAGACAGCGGATGCAGGAGTCTCTCAATCAGACAGCGGATGCAGGAGACACTCTATCAGACAGCGGATGCAGAAGTCTCTCTATCAGACATCGGATGCAGGAGACACTCTATCAGCCAGCAGATGCAGGAAAACCTCTGTCAACAAACGGATGCAGAAGTCTCTCTATCTAACAGCGGATGCAGGAGACACTCTAGCAGACAGCAAATGCAGAAGTCTCTCGGTCAGACAGCGGATGCAGGAGTCCCTCTATCAGACAGCGGATGCAGGAGACACTATATCAGACAGCAGATGCAGAAGTATCTCTATCAGTCAGCGGATGCAGAAGACACTATATCAGAAAGCAGATGCAGAAGTCTCTCTATCAGACAGCGGAAGCAGAGGTCTCCCTTTCAGACAGCGAATGCAGGAGTCTCTCTGTCAGACAGCAGACGCAGGAGACACTTTATCAGACAGCGGACGCAGAAGTTTCTCTATCAAACAACGGATGCAGGAGACATTCTATCAGACAGCGGATGCAAAAGTCTCATTATCAGACAGTGGATGTAGGAGACACTCTATCAGACAGCAGATAAAGAAGTCTCTCTATCAGAGAGCGGATACAGGAGACACTCTATCAGACAGCGGATGCAGGAGTCTCTCTATCAGACAGCGGATGCAGACGTCTCTCTATAAAACAGCAGATGCAGGATACATTCTATCAGACAGCTGATGCGGAAGTCTCTCTATCAGACAGCGGATGCAAGAGTCTCTAAATCAGATAGCAGATGCAGGAGACATTCTATCAGCCAGCGGATGCAGATGTCTCTCTATCAGACAGCGGATGCAGGAGACACTCTTATTAGACAGCGGATGCAGGAGACTTTCTATCAGACAGCTGATGCAGAAGACTCTCTATCACATAGCGGATGCAGGAGTCTCTCAATCAGACAGCGGATGCATGAGACACTCTATCAGAGAGCGAATGCAGAAGTCTATTTTATCAGACAGAGGATGCAGGAGACACTCTATCAGCCAGCGGATGTAGGAGTCTCTCCATCAGACAGCGGATGCAGGAGACACTCTATCGGACAGCGGATGCAGGAGTCCCTCTATCAGACAGTGGATGCTGTCGACACTATCAGACTGCGGATGCAGGAGACACTCAAACAGATAGCGGATGCAGGAGTCCCTCTATCAGACAGCGGATGCAGGAGACACTATATCAGATTAAGGATTCAGGAGACACTCTATAAGCCAGCGGGCGCAGGAGTCTCTCTATCAGACAGCGGATGCAGGAGACACTCTATCAGACAGCGGATGCAGGAGACACTCTATCAGCCAGCGGATGCAGGAGTCTCTCTATCAGACAGCGGATGCAGGAGACATTCTATCAGACAGTTGATGCAGGAGTCTCTCTATCAGCCAGCGGATGCAAAAGTCTCTCTATCAGACAGCGGATGCAGGAGTCTATCTATCGGACAGCTGATGCAAGAGACACTCTATCAGCCAGCGGATGCAGGAGTCTCTCTATCAGCCAGCGGATGCAGGAGAAACTCTATCAGACAGCGGATGCAGGAGACACTCGTTCAGACTGCGGATGCAGGAGACACTCTATCAGCCAGCGGATGCAGGAGTCTCTCTATCAGACAGCGGATGCAGGAGACACTCTATCAGACAGCAGATGCAGAAGTCTCTCTATCAGACAGCGGATGCAGGAGACACTCTATTAGACAGAGGATGCAGACGTCGCTCTTTCAGACAGCGGATGCAGGAGACACTCTATCAGACAGCGGATGCAGAAGTCTCTCTATCAGACAGTGGATGCAGGAGTCTCTCAATCAGACAGCGGATGCAGGAGACACTCTATCAAACAGCAGATGCAGAAGTCTCTCTATCAGACAGCAGATGCAGGAGACACTCTATAATACAGCAGACGCAGAAGTGTCTCTATCAGACAGCGGATTCAGAAGACACTCTATCAGCCAGCGGATGCAGGAGTCTCTCCACCAGACAGCGGATGCAGGAGACACTCTATCAGAACTCGGATGCAGGAGTCCCTATATCAAACAGTGGATGCAGGAGACACTCTATCAGACTGCGGATGCAGGAGACACTCTATCAACCAGCGGATGCAGGAGTCTCTCTATCAGACAGCGGATGCAGGAGACACTCTATCAGCCAGCGGATGCAGGAGTCTCTCTATCAGACAGCGGATGCAGGAGACACTTTCAGACAGTGGATGCAGGAGTCTCTCTATCAGACAGCGGATGCAGGAGACACTCTATCTGACAGCGGATGCAGGAGACACTCTATCAGACAGCGGATGCAGAAGTCCCTCTTTCAGACAGCGGATGCAGGAGACACTCTATCAGACTAAGGATGCAGGAGACACTCTATCGGCCAGCGGATGCAGGTGTCTCTCTATCAGACAGCAGATGCAAGAGACACTCTATCAGCCAGCGGATGCAGGAGTCTGTCTATCAGACAGCGGATGCAGGAGACACTCCATCAGACAGCGTATGCAGGAGTCTCTCAATCAGACAGCTGATGCAGAAGTCTTACTATCAGAAAGCAGTTGCAGGAGTCTCTCTATCAGACAGCGGATGCAGAAGTCTCTCTTTCAGACAGCGGATGCAGGAGTCTCTCTATCAGACAGCAGACGCAGTAGACACTCTATCAGAGAGTGGATTCGGAAGTCTCTCTATCAGACAACGGATGCAGGAGACATTCTATCAGATAGCGGATGCAGAAGTCTCTCTATCAGACAGTGGATGTAGGAGACACTCCATCAGACAGCGGATGCAGAAGTCTCTCTATCAGACAGCGGATGCAGGAGTCTCGAATCAGATAGCGGATGCAGGAGACACTCTATCAGATGCAGCTGCTGTCTGATAGAGTGTCTTCTGCATCCGCTGTCTGATAGAGTGTCTCCTACATCCGCTGTCTGATAGAGAGACTCCTGCATCTGCTGTCTGATAGAGAGACTTCTGCATCCGCTGTCTGATAGAGTGTCGCCTACATCCGCTGTCTGATAGAGTGTCTACTGCATTTCCTGTATGATAGAGAGACTTCTTCATCCGCTGTCTGATGGAGTGTGTCCTAAATCTGCTGTCTGATAGAGAGACTTCTGCATCCGCTGTCTGATATAGAGACTCCTGCCTCCGCTGTCTGATAGAGATACTTCTGCATCCACTGTCTGATAGAGAGTTTCCTGCATCCGCTGTCTGATAGAGTGCTTCCTGCATCCGCTGTCTAAAAGAGAGACTTCTGCATTCGCTGCATGCTAGAGTGTACGAAAGAGTGAATGCAGGGGACACTCTATCAGACAGCGAATGCAGGAGACACTCTACAAGACAGCAGATGCAGGAGACACTCTATCAGACAGCGGATGCAGAAGTCGGTCTATTAGACAGCGGATTTAGGAGACACTCCATCAGACAGCGGATGCATAAGTCTCTCTTTCAGACAGCGGATGCAAGAGACACTCTATCAGACAGCGGACGCAGAAGGATCTCTATCACACAGCTGATGCAGGAGTCTCTCAATCAGACAGCGGATGCAGGACACACTCTATCAGAGAGCAGATGCAGAAGTCTCTCTATCAGGCAGCGGATGCAGGAGACACTCTATCAGACAGTGGATGCAGAAGTCTCTCTAACAGACAGCAGATGCAGGAGACACTCTATCAGACAGCGGATGCAGAAGTCTCTCTATCAGACAGCGGATGCAGGAGACACTCTATCAACCAGCGGGTGCAGGAGTCTCTCTATCAGACAGTGGATGCAGGAGACACTCTATCAGACAGCGGATGCAGGAGACACTCTATCAGCCAACGGATGCAGGAGTCTCTCCATCAGACAGCGGATGCAGGAGACAATCTATCAGACAGCGGATGCAGGAGTCCCTCTATCAGACAGCGGATGCAGGAGACACTCTATCAGACTAAGGATGCAGGAGACACTCTATCAGCCAGCGGATGCAGGAGTCTCTCTATAAGACAATGAATGCAAAGAAACACTCTATCAGCCAGCGGATGCAGGAGTCTCACTATCAGACAGCGGATGCAGGAGACACTCTATCAGACAGCAGATGCAGAAGTATATCTATCAGACAGCGGATGCAGGAGTGTCTCAATCAGACAGCGAATGCAGGAGACACATTATCAGACAGCGGATGCAGGAGTGTCTCCATCCTACAGCGGATGCAGGAGACACTCAATTAGACAGCGGATGCAGGAGTCCTTCTTTCAGACAGCGGATGCAGGAGACACTCTATCAGACTAAGGATGCAGGAGACACTCTATCAGCCAGCGGATGCAGGTGTCTCTCTATCAGACAGCCAATGCAAGAGATACTCTATCAGCCAGCGGATGCAGGAGTCTGTTTATCAAACAGCGGATGCAGGAGACACTCTATCAGACAGCGGATGCAGGAGTCTCTCTATCAGACAGCTGATGCAGAAGTTTTACTATCAGAAAGCAGTTACAGGAGTCTCTCTATCAGACAGCGGATGCAGAAATCTCTCTTTCAGACAGCAGATGCAGGAGTCTCTCTATCAGACAGCAGACGCAGGAGATACTCTATCAGACAGTGGATTCAGAAGTCTCTCTATCAGACAACGGATGCAGGAGACTTTTTATCAGACAGCGGATGCAGAAGTCTCTCTATCAGACAGTGGATGTAGGAGACACTCTATCAGACAGCGGATGCAGAAGTCTCTATCAGACAGCGGATGCAGGAGTCTCCAATCAGATAGCGGATGCAGGAGACACTCTATCAGATGCAGCCGCTGTCTGATAGAGTGTCTTCTACATCCTCTGTCTGATAGAGTGTCTCCTACATCCGCTGTCTGATAGAGAGACTCCTGCATCCGCTGTCTGATAGAGACACTTTTGCATCCGCTGTCTAATAGAGTGTTGCCTACATCCTCTGTCTGATAGAGTGTCTCCTACATCCGCTGTCTGATAGAGAGACTCCTGCATCCGCTGTATGATAGAGAGACTTCTGCATCCGCTGTCTGATGGAGTATGTCCTAAATCCGCTGTCTGATAGAGAGACTTCTGCATCCGCTGTCTGATAGAGAGTCTCCTGCCTCCGCTGTCTGATAGAGATACTTTTGCATCCACTGTCTGATAGAGAGATTCCTGCATCCGCTGTCTGATAGAGTGTTTCCTGCATCCGCTGTCTGAAAGAGAGACTTCTGCATTCGCTGCATGATAGAGTGTACGATAGAGTGGATGCAGGGGACACTCTATCAGACAGCGAATGCTGGAGACACTCTATAAGACAGCAGATGCAGGAGACACTCTATCAGACAGCGGATGCATAAGTCGCTCTATTAGACAGCGGATTTAGGAGACACTCCATCAGACAGCGGATATATAAGTCTCTCTTTCAGACAGCGGATGCAAGAGACACTCTATCAGACAGCGGATGCAGAAGTCTCTCTATCACAAAGCGGACGCAGGAGACACTCTATCAGACAGCGGATGCAGAAGTCTCTCTATCAGACAGCGGATGCAGGAGACACTCTATCAACCAGCGGGTGCAGGAGTCTCTCTATCAGACAGCGGATGCAGGAGACACTCTATCAGACAGCGGAGGCAGGAGACACTCAAACAGACAGCGGATGCAGGAGTCCCTCTATCAGACAGCAGATGCAGGAGACACTCTATCAGACAGCGGATGCAGAAGACACTCTATCAGCCAGCGGATACAGGAGTCTCTCTATCAGACAGCGGATGCAGGAGACACTCTATCAGACAGCGGATGCAGAAGTCTCTCTTTCTGACAGCGGATGTAGGAGACACTCTATCAGACAGCGGACGCAGATGTTTCTCTATCAGACACTGAAGCAGGAGACACTCTATCAGACAGCTGACACAGGAGAAACTCTATCAGACAGCGGATGCAGGAGACACTCTATCAGACTGCGGATGCAGGAGACACTCTATCAGCCAGCAGATGCAGGAGTCTCTCTATCAGACAGTGGATGCAAGAGACACTTTATCAGCCAGGGGATGCAGGTGTCTCTCTAACAGACAGCTGATGCAGGAGTCTCTCAATCAGACAGCGGATGCAGGAGAAACTCTATCAGACAGCGGATGCAGAAGTCTCTCTATCAGACAGCGGATGCAGGACACACTCTATCAGACAGCGGATGCAGAAATCTCTCTATCAGACAGCGAAGGCAGGAGACACTCTATCAGACAGCGGATGCAGTAGTTTCTCTATCAGACAGTGGATGCAGGAGTCTCTCTATCAGACAGCGGATGCAGGAGTCTTTTAATCAGACAGCGGATACAGGAGACACTCTTATCAGCCAGCGGATGCAGGAGTCTCTCTCTCAGAAAGTGGATGCAGGAGACACTCTATCAGACAGCGGATGCAGGAGTCTCTATTTCAGACAACGGGTGCAGGAGACACTCTATCAGACAGCGGATGTAGGAATTTCTCTATCAGACAGTGGATGCAGGAGACAATCTATCAGACAGCGGATGCAGGAGTCTCTATTTCAGACAACGGGTGCAGGAGACACTCTATCAGACAGCGGATGCAGGAGTTTCTCTATCAGACAGTGAATGCAGGAAACACATTTTCAGACAGCGGATGCAGGAGTCTCTCTATCAGACAGCGGATGCAGAAGTCTCTCTATCAAACAGCGGATGCAGGAGTCTCTCTATCAGACAGCGGATGCAGGAGACACTCTATCAGACAGCGGATGCCGAAGTCTTTCTATCAGACAGCGGATGCAGGAGACACTCTATCAGACAGCGGATGCTGAAGTCTCTCTATTAGACAGCGGATGCAGGAAAAAACTCTATCAGACAGCGGATGCAGAAGTCTCTCTATCAGACAGCGGATGCAGGAGACACTCTTTTTGGACAGCTGAGCAGGAGACACTCTATCAGAGAGCGGATTCAGGAGACACTCTATCAGACAGCGGAGGCAGGAGACACTCTGTCAGACAGCGGAGGCAGGAGACACTCAATCAGACAGCGGATGCAGGAGTCCCTCTATCAGACAGCAGATGCAGGAGACACTCTATCAGACAGCCGATGCAGAAGACACTCTATCAGCCAGCGGATACAGGAGTCTCTCTATCAGACAGCGGATGCAGGAGACACTCTATCAGACAGCGGATGCAGAAGTCTCTCTATCAGACAGCGGATGCAGGAGTGTCTCAATCAGACAGCAGATGCAGGAGACACTCTATCAGACAGCGGATGCAGAAGTCTCTCTTTTTGACAGCGGATGTAGGAGACACTCTATCAGACAGCGGACGCAGAAGTTTCTCTATCAGACACTGATGCAGGAAACACTCTATCAGACAGCGGACACAGGAGAAACTCTATCAGACAGCGGATGCAGGAGACACTCTATCAGACTGCGGATGCAGGAGACACTCTATCAGCCAGCGGATGCAGGAGTCTCTCTATCACACAGTGGATGCAAGAGATACTTTATCAGCCAGCGGATGCAGGTGTCTCTCTAAAAGACAGCGGATGCAGGAGTCTCTCAATCAGACAGCGGATGCAGGAGAAACTCTATCAGACAGCGGATGCAGAAGTGTCTCTATCAGACAGCGGATGCAGGAGACACTCTATCAGACAGTGGATGCAGAAATCTCTCTATCAGACAGCAGATGCAGGAGACACTCTATCAGACAGCGGATGCAGTAGTCTCTCTATCAGACAGTGGATGCAGGAGTCTCTCTATCAGACAGCGGATGCAGGAGTCTTTTAATCAGACAGCGGATACAGGAGACACTTTTATCAGCCAGCGGATGCAGGAGTCTCTCTATCAGACAGTGGATGCAGGAGACACTCTATCAGACAGCGGATGCAGGAGTCTCTATTTCAGACAACGGGTGCAGGAGACACTTACTCAGACAGCGGATGCAGGAGTTTCTCTATCAGACAGTGAATGCAGGAAACACTTTTTCAGACAGCGGATGCAGGAGTCTCTCTATCAGACAGCGGATGCAGAAGTCTCTCTATCAGACAGCGGATGCAGGAGTCTCTCTATCAGACAGCGGATGCAGGAGACACTCTATCAGACAGCGGATGCCGAAGTCTTTCTATCAGACAGCCGATGCAGGAGACACTCTATCAGACAGCGGATGCTGAAGTCTCTCTATTAGACAGCGGATGCAGGAGAAACTCTATCAGACAGCGGATGCAGAAGTCTCTCTATCAGACAGCGGATGCAGGAGACACTCTTTTTGGACAGCTGAGCAGGAGACACTCTTTCAGAGAGCGGATGCAGAAGTCTCTCTATCAGTCAGTGGATGTAGGAATCTCTCAATCAGACAGCGGATGCAGGAGACACTCTATCAGACAGCGGATGCAGAAGTCTCTCTGTCAGACAGCGGATGCAGGAGACATTTTATCAGACAGCGGATGCAGAAGTCTCTCTATCAGACAGCGGATGCAGGAGTCTCTCAATCAGACAGCGGATGCAGGAGACACTCTATCAGACAGCGGATGCAGAAGTCTCTCTATCAGACATCGGATGCAGGAGACACTCTATCAGCCAGCAGATGCAGGAAAACCTCTGTCAACAAACGGATGCAGAAGTCTCTCTATCTAACAGCGGATGCAGGAGACACTCTAGCAGACAGCAAATGCAGAAGTCTCTCGGTCAGACAGCGGATGCAGGAGTCCCTCTATCAGACAGCGGATGCAGGAGACACTATATCAGACAGCAGATGCAGAAGTATCTCTATCAGTTAGCGGATGCAGAAGACACTATATCAGAAAGCAGATGCAGAAGTCTCTCTATCAGACAGCGGAAGCAGAGGTCTCCCTTTCAGACAGCGAATGCAGGAGTCTCTCTGTCAGACAGCAGACGCAGGAGACACTTTATCAGACAGCGGACGCAGAAGTTTCTCTATCAAACAACGGATGCAGGAGACATTCTATCAGACAGCGGATGCAAAAGTCTCATTATCAGACAGTGGATGTAGGAGACACTCTATCAGACAGCAGATGAAGAAGTCTCTCTATCAGAGAGCGGATACAGGAGACACTCTATCAGACAGCGGATGCAGGAGTCTCTCTATCAGACAGCGGATGCAGAAGACTTTCTATAAAACAGCAGATGCAGGATACACTCTATCACACAGCGGATGCGGAAACTCTCTCTATCAGACAGCGGATGCAGGAGTCTCTAAATCAGATAGCAGATGCAGGAGACACTCTTATTAGACAGCGGATGCAGGAGACACTCTATCAGACAGCGGATGCAGAAGACTCTCTATCACATAGCGGATGCAGGAGTCTCTCAATCAGACAGCGGATGCATGAGCCACTCTATCAGAGAGCGGATGCAGAAGTCTATTTGTCAGACAGAGGATGCAGGAGACACTCCATCAGAGAGCGGATGCAGGAGTCTCTCCATCAGACAGCTGATGCAGGAGACATTCTATCAGACAGCGGATGCAGGAGTCCCTCTATCAGACAGTGGATCCAGGAGACACTCTATCAGACTGCGGATGAAGGAGACATTCAATCAGACAGCGGATGCAGGAGTCCCTCTATCAGACAGCAGATGCAGGAGACACTCTATCAGACTGAGGAATCAGTAGACACTCTATAAGCCAGCGGGTGCAGGAGTCTCTCTATCAGACAGCGGATGCAGGAGACACTCTATCAGAGAGCGGATGCAGAAGTCTCTCTATCAGATAGTGGATTTAGGAATCTCTCAATCAGACAGCGGATGCAGGAGACACTTTATCAGACAGCGTATGCAGAATTCTCTCTATCAGACAGCGGATGCAGGAGACACTCTATCAGACACCGGAAGCAGGAGACACTCTATCAGCCAGCGGATGCAGGAGTCTCTCTATCAGACAGCGGATGCAGGAGTCTCTCTATCAGACAGCGTATGCAGAAGTCTCTCTTTCAGACAGCGTATGCAGGAGTCTCTCAATCAGACAGCGGATGCAGGAGACATTCTTATGAGACAGCGGATGCAGGAGACACCCTATCAGACAGCGGATACAGAAGTCTCTATATTAGACAGCGGATGCAGGAGACACTCTATCAGACAGCCGATGCAGAAGTCTCTCTATCAGACAGCTGATGCAGGAGACACTCTATCAGACTAGGGATGCAGGAGACACTCTATCAGCCAGCAGATGCAGGAGTCTCTCTATCAGACAGCGGATGCAGGAGACACTCTATCAGACAGCGGATGCAGGAGTCATTCTATCAGACAGCGGATACAGGAGACACTCTATCAGACATTGGATGCAGAAGTCTCTCTATCAGACAGCGGATGCAGGAGTCTCTCAATCAGACAGCGGATGCAGGAGACACACTATCAGACAGCGGATGCAGAAGTCTCTCTATCAGACAGCGGATGCAGGAGACACTCTATCAGTCAGCGGATGCAGAAGTCTCTCTATCAGACAGCGGATGCAGCAGACACTCTATCTTACAGCGGATGCAGAAGTCCCTCGTTCAGACAGCGGATGTAGGAATCTCTCAATCAGACAGCGGATGCAGGAGACACTTTATCAGACAGCGGATGCAGAAGTCTCTCTATCAGACAGCGGATGTAGGAGACACTCTATCAGACAGCGGATGCAGAAGTCTCTCTATCAGACAGCGAATGTAGGAGACACTCTTTCAGACAGCGGATGCAGAAGTCTCCCTATCAGACACCTGAGGCAGGAGACACTCTATCAGACAGCGGATGCAGGAGTCTCTCAATCAGACAGCGGATGCAGGAGACACTCTATCAGACAGCGTATGCAGAAGTCTCTCTATCAGACAGCGGATGCAGGAGACTTTCTATCAGACTGGGATGCAAGGAGTCTCTCTATCAAACAGCGGATGCAGGAGACACTCTATCAGCCATCGTATGCAGGAGTCTCTCTATCAGACAGCGGATGCAGGAGACACTCTATCAGACAGCAGATGCAGAAGTCTCTCTATCAGACAGCGATTGCAGGAGTCTCTCAATAAGACAGTGGATGCAGGAAAAACTCTATCAGACAGCGGATGCAGAAGTCTCTCTATCAGACAGCGGATGCAGGAGACACTCTATCAGATGCAGCCGCTGTCTGATAGAGTGTCTTCTGCGTCCGCTGTCTGATAGAGAGACTTCTGCATCCGCTGTTTGATAGAGAGACTTCTGCATCCGCTGTCTGATAGAGTGTCTCCCGCATCCGCTGTCTGATAGAGAGACTCCTGCATCCGCTGTCTGTTAGAGAGACTTCTGCATCCGCTGTCTGATAGAGAGACTCCTGCCTCCGCTGTCTGATAGAGATACTTCTGCCAGAAGTGTCTCTATTAGACAGTGGATGCAGGAGACACCCTATCAGGCAGCGGATACAGAATTCTCTCTATCAGACAGTGGATGCAGAAAAACATTCTTATGAGACGACGGATGCAGGAGAAACTCTATCAGACAGCGGATGCAGAAGTCTCTCTATCAGACAGCGGATGCAGGAGTTTCTCAATCAGACAGCGGATGCAGGTGACACCCTATCAGACAGCGGATGCAGAAGTCTCTCTATCAGACAGCGGATGCAGAAGACACTCTATCAGACAGCGGATGCAGGAGTCATTCTATCAGACAGCGGATACAGGAGACACTCTAACAGACATCGGATGCAAAAGTCTCTCTATCAGACAGCGGTTGCAGAAGACACTCTATCAGACAGCGGATGCAGAAGTCTCTCAATCAGACACCAATGCAGGAGACACTCTATCAAACAGCGGATGCAGGAGAAACTCTATCAGACAGCGGATGCAGGAGACTTTCTATCGGACTGCGGATGCAGGAGACACTCTATCAGCCAACGGATGCAGGAGTCTCTCTATAAGACAGCGGATGCAGGAGACACTCTATCAGACAGCAGATGCAGAAGTCTCTCTATCAGACAGCGGATGCAGGAGACACTCTATCAGCCAGCGTATGCAGGAGTCTCTCTATCAGACAGCGGGTGCAGGAGACACTCTATCAGACAGCAGATGCAGAAGTCTCTCTATTAGACAGTGGATGCAGGTGTCTCTCAATCAGACAGCGGATGCAGGAGAAACTCTATCAGACAGCGGATGCAGAAGTCTTTCTATCAGACAGCGGATGCATTAGACACTCTATTAGATGCAGCCACTGTCTGATAGAGTGTCTTCTGCATCAGCTGTCTGATAGAGAGACTTCAGCATCCGCTGTTTGATAGACTTCTGCATCCGCTGTCTGATAGAGTGTCTCCCGCATCCGCTGTCTGATAGGGAGACTCCTGCATCCGCTGTCTGATAGAGAGACTTCTGCATCCGCTGTCTGATAGAGAGACTCCTGCCTCCGCTGTCTGATAGAGATACTTCTGCATCCACTGTCTGATAGAGAGACTCCTGCATCCGCTGTCTGATAGAGTATTTCCTGCATCCGCTGACTGATAGAGAGACTTCTGCATTCGCTGTCTGATTGAGTGTCTGATAGAGTGGGTGCAGGAGACACTCTATCGGACAGCGGATGCAGGAGACACTCTATAAGATAGCAGATGCAGGAGACACTCTATCACACAGTGGATGCAGAAGTCTCTCTATCAGACAGCAGATGCAGGAGACACTCTATCAGAAAACGGATGCAGAAATCTCTCTATCAGACAGCGGATGCAGGAGACACCTTATCAGCCAGTGGATGCAGGAGTCTCCTTCAGACAGCGGACGCAGGAGACACTCTATCAGACAGCGATTGCAGGAGTCTCTCAATAAGACAGTGGATGCAGGAAAAACTCTATCAGACAGCGGATGCAGAAGTCTCTCTATCAGACAGCGGATGCAGGAGACACTCTATCAGATGCAGCCGCTGTCTGATAGAGTGTCTTCTGCGTCCGCTGTCTGATAGAGAGACTTCTGCATCCGCTGTTTGATAGAGAGACTTCTGCATCCGCTGTCTGATAGAGTGTCTCCCGCATCCGCTGTCTGATAGAGAGACTCCTGCATCCGCTGTCTGATAGAGAGACATCTGCATCCGCTGTCTGATAGAGAGACTCCTGCCTCCGCTGTCTGATAGAGATACTTCTGCCAGAAGTGTCTCTATTAGACAGCGGATGCAGGAGACACCCTATCAGGCAGCGGATACAGAATTCTCTCTAGCAGACAGTGGATGCAGAAGAACATTCTTATGAGACGACGGATGCAGGAGAAACTCTATCAGACAGCGGATGCAGGAGTCTCTCTATCAGACAGCTGAGGCAGGAGTTTCTCAATCAGACAGCGGATGCAGGAGACACCCTATCAGACAGCGGATGCAGAAGTCTCTCTATCAGACAGCGGATGCAGGAGACACTCTATCAGACAGCGGATGCAGGAGTCATTCTATCAGACAGCGGATACAGGAGACACTCTATCAGACATCGGATGCAAAAGTCTCTCTATCAGACAGCGGATGCAGGAGTCTCTCAATCAGACAGCGGATGCAGAAGACACTCTATCGGACAACGGATGCAGAAGTCTCTCTATCAGACACCAATGCAGGAGACACTCTATCAAACAGCAGATGCAGGAGAAACTCTATCAGACAGCGGATGCAGGAGACTTTCTATCATACTGCAGATGCAGGAGACACTCTATCAGCCAACGGATGCAGGAGTCTCTCTATAAGACAACGGATGCAGGAGACACTCTATCAGCCAGCGTATGCAGGAGTCTCTCTATCAGACAGATGATGCAGGAGACACTCTATCAGACAGCAGATGCAGAAGTCTCTCTATCAGACAGCGGATGCAGGAGACACTCTATCAGCCAGCGTATGCAGGAGTCTCTCTATCAGACAGCGGATGCAGGAGACACTCTATCAGACAGCAGATGCAGAAGTCTCTCTATTAGACAGTGGATGCAGGAGTCTTTCAATCAGACAGCGGATGCAGGAGAAACTCTATCAGACAGCGGATGCAGAAGTCTTTCTATCAGACAGCGGATGCAGGAGACACTCTATCAGATGCAGCCACTGTCTGATAGAGTGTCTTCTGCATCAGCTGTCTGATAGAGAGACTTCTGCACCCGCTGTTTGATAGAGAGACTTCTGCATCCGCTGTCTGATAGAGTGTCTCCTGCATCCGCTGTCTGATAGAGAGACTCCTGCATCCGCTGTCTGATAGAGAGACTTCTGCATCCGCTGTCTGATAGAGAGACTCCTGCCTCCGCTGTCTGATAGAGATACTTCTGCATCCACTGTCTGATAGAGAGACTCCTGCATCCGCTGTCTGATAGAGTATTTCCTGCATCCGCTGACTGATAGAGAGACTTCTGCATTCGCTGTCTGATTGATTGTCTGATAGAGTGGATGCAGGAGACACTCTATCAGACAGCGGATGCAGGAGACACTCTATAAGATAGCAGATGCAGGAGACACTCTATCACAGAGTGGATGCAGAAGTCTCTCTATCAGACAGCAGATGTAGGAGACACTCTATCAGAAAATGGATGCAGAAATCTCTCTATCAGACAGCGGATGCAGGAGACACCTTATCAGCCAGTGGATGCAGGAGTCTCCTTCAGACAGCGGACGCAGGAGACACTATCAGACTGCGGAAGCAGGAGACACTCTATCAGCCAGCGGATGCAGAAGTCTCTCTATCAGACAGCGGATGCAGGAAACACTCTATCAGCCAGCGGATGCAGGAGTCTCTCTATCAGACAGCGGATGCAGGACACACTATATCAGACAGCGGATGCAGGAGACACTCAATCATCCAGCGGATGCAGGAGTCTCTCTATCAGACAGCGGATGCAGGAGACACTCTATCAGACAACGGATAAGGAGACACTCTATAAGCCAGCGGATGCAGGAGTCTCTCCATCAGACAGCGGATGCAGCAGACACTCAATCATACAGCGGATGCAGGAGTCCCTCTGTCAGACAGCGGATGCAGGAAACACTCTATCAGACTAAGGATGCAGGAGACACTCTATCAGACTAAGGATGCACGAGACACTCTATCATCCAGCGGATGCAGGAGTCTCTCTATCAGACAGCGGACGCAGGAGACACTCTATCAGACAGCGGATGCAGACCTCTCTCTATCAGATAGCGGATGCAGGAGACACTCTATCAGACAGCGGATGCAGAGATCTCTCTATCAGACAGCGGATGCAGGAGACACTCTATCAGACAGCGGATGCAGAAGGCTCTCTATCAGACAGCGGATGCAGCAGACACTCTATCAGACAGCGGATGCAGAAGTCCCTCAGTCAGACAGCGGATGTAGGAATCTCTCAATCAGACAGTGGATGCAGGAGACACTTTATCAGACAGCGTATGCAGAATTCCATTTATCAGACAGCGGATGCAGGAGACACTCTATCAGACACCGGATGCAGGAGACACTCTATCAGCCAGCGGATGCAGGAGTCTCTCTATCAGACAGCGGATGCAGGAGTATCTCTATCAGACAGCGGATGCAGAAGTCTTTCTATCAGACAGCGGATGCAGTAGACACTCTATTAGATGCAGCCACTGTCTGATAGAGTGTCTTCTGCATCAGCTGTCTGATAGAGAGACTTCTGCATCCGCTGTTTGATAGAGAGACTTCTGCATCCGCTTTCTGATAGAGTGTCTCCCGCATCCGCTGTCTGATAGAGAGACTTCTGCATCCGCTATCTGATAGAGAGACTCCTGCCTCCGCTGTCTGATTGAGATACTTCTGCATCCACTGTTTGATAGAGAGACTCCTGCATCCGCTGTCTGATAGAGTATTTCCTGCATCCGCTGACTGATAGAGAGACTTCTGCATTCGCTGTCTGATTGAGTGTCTGATAGAGTGGATGCAGGAGACACTCTATCAGACAGCGGATGCAGGAGACACTCTATAAGATGCAGCCACTGTCTGATAGAGTGTCTTCTGCATCAGCTGTCTGATAGAGAGACTTCTGCATCCGCTGTTTGATAGAGAGACTTCTGCATCCGCTGTCTGATAGAGTGTCTCCTGCATCCGCTGTCTGATAGAGAGACTCCTGCATCCGCTGTCTGATAGAGAGACTTCTGCATCCGCTGTCTGATAGAGAGACTCCTGCATCCGCTGTCTGATAGAGTGTCTCCTGCATCCGCTGTCTGATATAGTGTGTGTTCTGCATCCGCTGTCTGATAGAGAGACTCCTGGATCCGCTGGCTGATAGAGTGTCTCCTGCATCCGCTGTCTGATAGAGAGACTTCTGCATCCGCTGGCTGATAGAGTGTCTCCTGCATTCGCAGTCTGATAGAGTGTCTCCTGCATCCACTGTCTGATAGAGGGACTCCTGCATCCGCTGTCAGATAGAGTGTCTCCTGCATCCGCTGTCTGAAGGAGAGACTCCTGCATCCACTGGCTGATAAAGTTTCTGCTGCATTCGCTGTCTGATAGAGAGACTTCTGCATCCGCTGTCTGATAGAGTGTCTCCTGCATCCGCTGTCTGATAGAGAGACTCCTGCATCCGCTGTCTGATAGAGAGACTTCTGCATCCGCTGTCTGATAGAGAGACTCCTGCCTCCGCTGTATGATAGAGATAATTCTGCATCCACTGTCTGATAGAGAGACTCCTGCATCCGCTGTCTGATAGAGTATTTCCTGCATCCGCTGACTGATAGAGAGACTACTGCATTCGCTGTCTGATTGAGTGTCTGATAGAGTGGATGCAGGAGACACTCTATCAGACAGCGGATGCTGGAGACACTCTATAAGATAGCAGATGCAGGAGACACTCTATCACTCAGTGGATGCAGAAGTCTCTCTATCAGACAGCGGATGCAGGAGTCTCTCCTTCAGACAGCGGACGCAGGAGACACTCTATCAGACAGCGGATGCAGGAGTCCCCCTATCAGACAGTGGATGCAGGAGACACTCTATCAGACTGCGGATGCAGGAAACACTCTATCAGCCAGCGGATGCAGAAGTCTCTCTATCAGACAGCGGATGCAGGAGACACTCTATCAGCCAGCGGATCCAGGAGTCTCTCTATCAGACAGCGGATGCAGGACACACTATATCAGACAGCGGATGCAGGAGACACTCTATCAGACAGCGGACGCAGGAGACACTCTATCAGACAGCGGATGCAGAAGTCTCTCTATCAGACAGCGGATGCAGGAGACACTCTATCAGACAGCGGATGCAGAGATCTCTCTATCAGACAGCGGATGCAGGAGACACTCTATCAGACAGCGGATGCAGCAGACACTCTATCAGACAGCGGATGCAGAAGTCCCTCAGTCAGACAGCGGATGTAGGAATCTCTCAATCAGACAGCGGATGCAGGAGACACTTTATCAGACAGCGGATGCAGAATTCTCTCTATCAGACAGCGGATGTAGGAGACACTCTTTCAGACAGCGGATGCAGAAGTCTCCCTATCAGCCAACTGAGGCAGGAGACACTCTATCAGACAGCGGATGCAGCAGACACTCTATCAGACAGCGGATGCAGAAGTCCCTCAGTCAGACAGCGGATGTAGGAATCTCTCAATCAGACAGCGGATGCAGGAGACACTTTATCAGACAGCGGATGCAGAATTCTCTCTATCAGACAGCGGATGTAGGAGACACTCTATCAGCCAGCGGATGCAGGAGTCTCTCTATCAGACAGCGGATGCAGGAGTCTCTCTATCAGACAGCCGATGCAGAAGTCTCTCTTTCAGACAGCGGATGCAGGAGTCTCTCAATCAGACAGCGGATGCAGGAGACATTCTTATGAGACAGCGGATGCAGGAGACACCCTATCAGACAGCGGATGCAGAAGTCTCTCTATTAGACAGCAGATACAGGAGACACTCTATCAGACAGCGATTGCAGGAGACACTCTATCAGCCAGCGGATGCAGGAGACACTCTATCAGCCAGCGGATGCAGGAGTCTCTCTATCAAACAGCGGATGCAGGAGTCTCTCTATCAGACAGCGGATGCAGAAGTCTCTCTTTCAGACAGCGGATGCAGGAGTCTCTCAATCAGACAGCGGATGCAGGAGACATTCTTATGAGACAGCGGATGCAGGAGACACCCTATCAGACAGCGGATGCAGAAGTCTCTCTATTAGACAGCAGATACAGGAGACACTCTATCAGACAGCCGATGCAGAAGTCTCTCTATCAGACAGCGGACGCAGGAGACACTCTATCAGACTAGGGATGCAGGAGACATTCTATCAGCCAGCAGATGCAGGAGTCTCTCTATCAGACAGCGGATGCAGGAGACACTCTATCAGAAAGCGGAAGCAGGAGTCATTATATCAGACAGCGGATACAGGAGACACTCTATCAGACATCGGATGCAAAAGTCTATCTATCAGACAGCGGATGCAGCAGACACTCTATCAGACAGCGGATGCAGAAGTCCCTCAGTCAGACAGCGGATGTAGGAATCTCTCAATCAGACAGTGGATGCAGGAGACACTTTATCAGACACTCTTTCAGCCAGTGGATGCAGGAGTCTCTCCTTCAGACAGCGGATGCAGGAGTCTCTCTATCAGACAGCTGAGGCAGGAGACACTCTTTCAGACAGCGGATGCAGAAGTCTCACTATCAGACAGCTGAGGCAGGAGACACTCTATCAGACAGCGGATGCAGGAGACACTCTATCAGCCAGCGGATGCAGGAGTCTCTATCAGACAGCGGATGCAGGAGACACTCTATCAGACAGCGGATGAAGGAGACACTCTATCAGCCAGCGGATGCAGGAGTCTCTCCATCAGACAGCGGATGCAGGAGACACTCAATCATACAGCGGATGCAGGAGTCCCTCCAGACAGCGGATGCAGGAGACACTCTATCAGACTAAGGATGCAGGAGACACTCAATCAGACTAAGGATGCAGGAGACACTCTATCATCCAGCGGATGCAGGAGTCTCTCTATCAGACAGCGGATGCAGAAGTATCTCTATCAGACAGCGGATGCAGGGGACACTCTATCAGACAGCGGATGCAGAGATCTCTCTATCAGACACCGGATGCAGGAGACACTCTATCAGCCAGCGGATGCAGGAGTCTCTCTATCAGACAGAGGATGCAGGAGACACTCTATCAGACAGCGGATACAGGAGTCTCTCTATCAGACAGCGGATGCAGAAGTCTCTCTATCAGACAGCGGATGCAGGAGACACTCTATCAGACAGCGGATGCAGGAGTCTCTCTATCAGACAGCGGATGCAGGAGTCTCTCTATCAGACAGCTGAGGCAGGAGACACTCTTTCAGACAGCGGATGCAGAGGTCTCCCTATCAGACAGCTGAGGCAGGAGACACTCTATCAGACAGCGGATGCAGGAAACACTCTATCAGACAGCGGATGCAGGAGTCTCTCTATCAGACAGCAGATGCAGGAGACACTCTATCAGACAGCGGATGCAGGAGTCTCTCTATCATACAGCGGATGCAGAAGTCTCTCTTTCAGACAGCGGATGCAGGAGTCTCTCAATAAGACAGCGGATGCAGGAGACATTCTTATGAGACAGCGGATGCAGGAGAAACTCTATCAGACAGCGGATGCAAAGTCTCTCTATCAGAGAGCGGATGCAGGAGACACTCTATCAGACAGCCGATGCAGAAGTCTCTCTATCAGACAGCGGATGCAGGAGACACTCTATCAGACAGCGGATGCAGAAGTCTCTCTATCAGACAGCGGATGCAGCAGACACTCTATCAGACAGCGGATGCAGAAGTCCCTCGGTCAGACAGCGGATGTAGGAATCTCTCAATCAGACAGCGGATGCAGGAGACACTCTATCAGCCAGCAGATGCAGGAGTCTCTCTATCAGACAGCGGAAGCAGGAGTCTTTCTATCAGACAGCGGATACAGGAGACATCCTATCAGACATCGGATGTGCAAAAGTCTCTCTATCAGACAGCGGATGCAGGAGTCTCTCAATCAGACAGCGGATGCAGGAGACACTCTATCAGACAGAGGATGCAGAAGTCTCTCTATCAGACACCGATGCAGGAGTCACTCTATCAAACAGCGTATGCAGGAGAAACTCTATCAGACAGCGGATGCAGGAGACACTCTATCAGACAGCGGATGCAGAAGTCTATCTATCAGACAGCGGATGCAGCAGACACTCTATCAGACAGCGGATGCAGAAGTCCCTCAGTCAGACAGCGGATGTAGGAAACTCTCAATCAGACAGTGGATGCAGGAGACACTTTATCAGACACTCTTTCAGCCAGTGGATGCAGGAGTCTCTCCTTCAGACAGCGGATGCAGGAGTCTCTCTATCAGACAGCTGAGGCAGGAGACACTCTTTCAGACAGCGGATGCAGAAGTCTCCCTATCAGACAGTTGAGGCAGGAGACACTCTATCAGACAGCGGATGCAGGAGACTCTCTATCAGCCAGCGGATGCAGGAGTCTCTCTATCAGACAGCGGATGCAGGAGTCTCTCTATCAGACAGCGGATGCAGAAGTCTCTCTTTCAGACAGCGGATGCAGGAGTCTCTCAATCAGACAGCGGATGCAGAAGACATTCTTATGAGACAGCGGATGCAGGAGAAACTCTATCAGACAGCGGATGCAGAAGTCTCTCTATCAGACAGCGGATGCAGGAGACACCCTATCAGACAGCCGATGCAGAAGTCTCTCTATCAGACAGCTGATGCAGGAGACACTCTATCAGACAGCGGATGCAGAAGTCTCTCTATCAGACAGCGAATGCAGCAGAAACTTTATCAGCCAGTGGATGCAGGAGTCTCTCCTTCAGACAGCGGATGCAGGAGACACTCTATCTGACAGCGGATGCAGGAGTCCCTCTATCAGACAGTGGATGCAGGAGACACTCTATCAGACTGCGAATGCAGGAGACACTCTATCAGCCAGCGGATGCAGAAGTCTCTCTATCAGACAGCGGATGCAGGAGACACTCTATCAGCCAGCGGATCCAGGAGTCTCTCTATCAGACAGCGGATGCAGAACACACACTATATCAGACAGCGGATGCAGGAGACACTCTATCAGACAGCAGATGCAGGAGTCTCTCTATCAGACAGCGGATGCAGGAGACACTCTATCAGACAGCGGATGAAGGAGACACTCTATCAGCCAGCGGATGCAGGAGTCTCTCCATCAGACAGCGGATGCAGGAGACACTCAATCATACAGCGGATGCAGGAGTCCCTCCAGACAGCGGATGCAGGAGACACTCTATCAGACTAAGGATGCAGGAGACACTCTATCAGACTAAGGATGCAGGAGACACTCTATCATCCAGCGGATGCAGGAGTCTCTCTATCAGACAGCGGATGCAGAAGTATCTCTATCAGACAGCGGATGCAGGAGACATTCTATCAGACAGCGGATGCAGAGATCTCTCTATCAGACACCGGATGCAGGAGACACTCTATCAGCCAGCGGATGCAGGAGTCTCTCTATCAGACAGAGGATGCAGGAGACACTCTATCAGACAGCGGATGCAGGAGTCTCTCTATCAGATAGCGGATGCAGAAGTTTCTCTATCAGACAGCGGATGCAGGAGACACTCTATCAGACAGCGGATGCAGGAGTCTCTCTATCAGACAGCGGATGCAGGAGTCTCTCTATCAGACAGCTGAGGCAGGAGACACTCTTTCAGACAGCGGATGCAGAGGTCTCCCTATCAGACAGCTGAGGCAGGAGACAATCTATCAGACAGCGGATGCAGGAGACACTCTATCAGACAGCGGATGCAGGAGTCTCTCTATCATACAGCGGATGCAGAAGTCTCTCTTTCAGACAGCGGATGCAGGAGTCTTTAATAAGACAGCGGATGCAGGAGACATTCTTATGAGACAGCGAATGCAGGAGAAACTCTATCAGACAGCTGATGCAGAAGTCTCTCTATCAGACAGCGGATGCAGGAGACACTCTATCAGACAGCCGATGCAGAAGTCTCTCTATGAGACAGCGGATGCAGGAGACACTCTATCAGACAGCGGATGCAGAAGTCTCTCTATCAGACAGCGGATGCAGCAGACACTCTATCAGACAGCGGATGCAGAAGTCCCTCGGTCAGACAGCGGATGTAGGAATCTCTCAATCAGACAGCGAATGCAGGAGACACTCTATCAGACAGCAGATGCAGGAGTCTCTCTATCAGACAGCGGAAGCAGGAGTCTTTCTATCAGACAGCGGATACAGGAGACATCCTATCAGACATCGGATGCAAAAGTCTCTCTATCAGACAGCCGATGCAGGAGTCTCTCAATCAGACAGCGGATGCAGGAGACACTCTATCAGACAGCGGATGCAGAAGTCTCTCTATCAGACACCGATGCAGGAGACACTCTATCAAACAGCGTATGCAGGAGAAACTCTATCAGACAGCGGATGCAGGAGACTTTCTATCAGACTGCGGATGCAGGAGACACTCTATCGGCCAACGGATGCAGGCGTCTCTCTATCAGACAGCGGATGCAGGAGACACTCTATCAGCCAGCGTATGCAGGAGTCTCTCCTTCAGACAGCGGATGCAGGAGACACTCTATCATCCAGTGGATGCAGGAGTCTCTCTATCAGACAGCGGATGCAGGAGACACTCTATCAGACAGCGGATGAAGGAGACACTCTATCAGCCAGCGGATGCAGGAGTCTCTCCATCAGACAGCGGATGCAGGAGACATTCAAACATACAGCGGATGCAGGAATCCCTCCAGACAGCGGATGCAGGAGACACTCTATCAGACTAAGGATGCAGGAGACACTCTATCAGACTAAGGCTGCAGGAGACACTCTATCATCCAGCGGATGCAGGAGTCTCTCTATCAGAAAGCGGATGCAGAAGTCTCTCTATCAGACAGCGGATGCAGGAGACACTCTATCAGACAGCGGATGCAGAGATCTCTCTATCAGACACTGGATGCAGGAGACACTCTATCAGCCAGCGGATGCAGGAGTCTCTCTATCAGACAGAGGATGCAGGAGACACTCTATCAGACAGCGGATGCAGGAGTCTCTCTATCAGACAGCGGATGCAGAAGTCTCTCTATCAGACAGCGGATGCAGGAGACACTCTATCAGACAGCGGATGCAGGAGTCTCTCTATCAGACAGCTGAGGCAAGAGACACTCTTTCAGACAGCGGATACAGAAGTCTCCCTATCAGACAGCTGAGGCAGGAGACACTCTATCAGACAGCGGATGCAGGAGACACTCTATCAGCCAGCGGATGCAGGAGTCTCTCTATCAGACAGCGGATGCAGGAGTCACTCTATCAGACAGCCGATGCAGGAGTCTCTCTATCAGACAGCGGATGCAGAAGTCTCTCTTTCAGACAGCGGATGCAGGAGTCTCTCAATCAGACAGCGGATACAGGAGACATTCTTATGAGACAGCGGATGCAGGAGAAACTCTATCAGACAGCGGATGCAGAAGTCTCTCTATCAGACAGCGGATGCAGGAGACACCCAATCAGACAGCCGATGCAGAAGTCTCTCTATCAGACAGCGGATGCAGGAGACACTCTATCAGACAGCGGATGCAGAAGTCTCTCTATCAGACAGCGGATGCAGCAGACACTCTATCAGACAGCGGATGCAGAAGTCCCTTGGTCAGACAGCGGATGTAGTAATCTCTCAATCAGACAGCGGATGCAGGAGACACTTTATCAGATAGCGGATGCAGAAGTCTCTCTATCAGACAGCGGATGTAGGAGACACTCTATCAGACAGCGGATGCAGGAGACACTCTATCGACAGCGGATGTAGGAACCACTCTTTCAGACAGCGGATGCAGAAGTCTCCCTATCAGACAGCTGAGGCAGGAGACACTCTATCAGACAGCGGATGCAGGAGTCTCTCAATCAGACAGCGGATGCAGGAGACACTCTATCAGACAGCGGATGCAGAAGTCTCTCTATCAGACACCGATGCAGGAGACACTCTATCATCCAGCGGATGCAGGAGTCTCTCTATCAGACAGCGGATGCAGAAGTATCTCTATCAGACAGCGGATGCAGGAGACATTCTATCAGACAGCGGATGCAGAGATCTCTCTATCAGACACCGGATGCAGGAGACACTCTATCAGCCAGCGGATGCAGGAGTCTCTCAATCAGACAGCGGATGCAGGAGACACTCTATCAGACAGCGGATGCAGAAGTCTCTCTATCAGACACCGATGCAGGAGACACTCTATCAGACAGCGGATGCAGGAGTCTCTCAATCAGACAGCGGATGCAGGAGACACTCTATCAGACAGCGGATGCAGAAGTCTCTCTATCAGACACCGATGCAGGAGACACTCTATCAGACAGCGGATGCAGGAGACTTTCTATCAGACTGGGATGCAAGAGACACTCTATCAGCCAACGGATGCAGGAGTCTCTCTATCAAACAGCGGATGCAGGAGACACTCTATCAGCCATCATATGCAGGAGTCTCTCTATCAGACAGCGGATGCAGGAGACACTCTATCAGACAGCATATGCAGAAGTCTCTCTATCAGACAGCGATTGCAGGAGTCTCTCAATCAGACAGCGAATGCAGGACACTTTCTATCAGACAGCGGATGCAAAAGTCTCTCTATCAGACAGCGGATGCAGGAGACACTCTATCAGATGCAGCCGCTGTCTGATAGAGTGTCTTTTGCATCCGCTGTCTGATAGAGAGACTTCTGCATCCGCTGTTTGATAGAGAGACATCTGCTTCCGTTGTCTTTTAGAGTGTCTCCCGCATCCGCTGTCTGATAGAGAGACTTCTGCATCCGCTGTCTGATAGAGAGACTCCTGCCTCCGCTGTCTGATAGAGATACTTCTGCATCCTCTGTCTGATAAAGAGACTCCTGCATACGCTGTCTGATAGAGTATTTCCTGCATCTGCTGCCTGATAGAGAGACTTCTGCATTCGCTGTCTGATTGAGTGTCTGATAGAGTGGATGCAGGAGACACTCTATCAGACAGCGGATGCAGGAGACACTCTATCAGCCAGCGGATGCAGGAGTCTCTCTATCAGACAGCGGATGCAGGAGTTTCTCTATCAGACAGCGGATGCAGAAGTCTTTCTTTCAGACAGCGGATGCAGGAGTCTCTCAATCAGACAGCGGATGCAGGAGACATTCTTATGAGACAGCGGATGCAGGAGACATCCTATCAGACAGCGGATGCAGAAGTCCATCTATTAGACAGCGGATGCAGGAGACACTCTATCAGACAGCCAATGCAGAAGTCTCTCTATCAGACAGCGGATGCAGGAGTCACTCTATCAGACTAGGGATGCAGGAGACACTCTATCAGCCAGCAGATGCAGGAGTCTCTCTATCAGACAGCGGAAGCAGGAGTCATTCTATCAGACAGCGGATACAGGAGACACTCTATCAGACTAAGGATGCAGGAGACACTCTATCAGACTAAGGATGCAGGAGACACTCTATCAGCCAGAGTATGCAGGAGTCTCTCCTTCAGACAGCGGATACAGGAGACACTCTATCTGACAGCGGATGCAGGAGTCCCTCTATCAGACAGTGGATGCAGGAGACACTCTATCAGACTGCGGATGCAGGAGACACTCTATCAGCCAGCGGATGCAGAAGTCTCTCTATAAGACAGCAGATGCAAGAGACACTCTATCAGAAAACGGATGCAGAAGTCTCTCTATCAGACAGCGGATGCAGGAGACACTCTATCAGCCAGTGGATGCAGGAGTCTCTCCTTCAGACAGCGGATGCAGGAGTCCCTCTATCAGACAGTGGATACAGGAGACACTCTATCAGACTGCGGATGCAGGAGACATTCTATCAGCCAGCGGATGCAGAAGTCTCTCTATCAGACAGCGGATGCAGGAGACTTTCTATCAGCCAGCGTATCCAGGAGTCTCTCTATCAGACAGCGGATGCAGGACACACTATATCAGACAGCGGATGCAGGAGACACTCTATCATCCGGCGGATGCAGGAGTCTCTCTATCAGACAGCGGTTGCAGGAGACACTCTATCAGACAGCGGATGAAGGAGACACTCTATCAGCCAGCCGATGCAGGAGTCTCTCCATCAGACAGCGGATGCAGGAGACACTCAATCATACAGCGGATGCAGGAGACCCTCTATCAGACAGCGGATGCAGGAGACACTCTATCAGACTAAGGATGCAGGAGACACTCTATCAGACTAAGGATGCAGGAGACACTCTATCATCCAGCGGATGCAGGAGGCTCTCTATCAGACAGCGGACGCAGGAGACACTCTATGAGACAGCGGATGCAGAAGTCTCTCTATCAGACAGCGGATGCAGGAGACACTCTATCAGACAGCGGATGCAGAGATCTCTCTATCAGACACCGGATGCAGGAGACACTCTATCAGCCAGCGGATGCAGGAGTCTCTCTATCAGACAGAGGATGCAGGAGACACTCTATCAGACAGCGGATGCAGGAGTCTCTCTATCAGACAGCGGATGCAGAAGTCTCTCTATCAGACAGCGGATGCAGGAGACAGTCTATCAGACAGCGGATGCAGGAGTCTCTCTATCAGACAGCGGATGCAGGAGTCTCTCTATCAGACAGCTGAGGCAGGAGACACTCTTTCAGACAGCGGATGCAGAAGTCTCCCTATCAGACAGCTGAGGCAGGAGACACTCTATCAGACAGCGGATGCAGGAGACACTCTTTCAGCCAGCGGATGCAGGAGTCTCTCTATCAGACAGCGGATGCAGGAGACACTCTATGTGACAGCGGATGCAGGAGTCTCTCTATCAGACAGCGGATGCAGGAGTCTCTCAATCAGACAGCGGATGCAGGAGACACCCTATCAGACAGCGGATGCAGAAGTTTCTCTATCAGACAGCGGATGCAGGAGACACTCTATCAGACAGCGGATGCAGAAGTCCCTCGGTCAGACAGCGGATGTAGGAATTTCTCAATCAGACAGCGGATGCAGGAGACACTTTATCAGACAGCGGATGCAGAAGTCTCTCTATCAGACAGCGGATGCAGAAGTCTCTCTATAAGACAGCGGATGTAGGAGACACTCTTTCAGACAGCGGATGCAGAAGTCTCCCTATCAGACAGCTGAGGCAGGAGACACTCTATCAGACAGCGGATGCAGGAGTCTCTCAATCAGACAGCGGATGAAGGAGACACTCTATCAGACAGCGGATGCAGAAGTCTCTCTATCAGACACCGATGCAGAAGTCTCTCTATCAGACAGCGATTGCAGGAGTCTCTCAATCAGACAGCGGATGCAGGAGACTTTCTATCAGACAGCGGATGCAGAAGTCTCTCTATCAGACAGCGGATGCAGGAGACACTCTATCAGATGCAGCCGCTGTCTGATAGAGTGTCTTCTGCATCCGCTGTCTGATAGAGAGACTTCTGCATCCGCTGTTTGATAGAGAGACATCTGCATCCGCTGTCTGATAGAGTGTCTCCCGCATCCGCTGTCTGATAGAGAGACTCCTGTATCCGCTGTCTGATAGAGAGACTTCTGCATCCGCTGTCTGATAGAAAGACTCCTGCCTCCGCTGTCTAAAAGAGATACTTCTGCATCCTCTTTCTGATAAAGAGACTCCTGCATCCGCTGTCTGATAGAGTATTTCTTGCATCCGCTGCCTGATAGAGAGACTTCTGCATTCGCTGTCTGATTGAGTGTCTGATAGAGTGGATGCAGGAGACACTCTATCAGACAGCGGATGCAGGAGACACTCTATAAGATAGCAGATGCAGGAGACACTCTATCACACAGTGGATGCAGATGTCTCTCTATCAGACAGCAGATGCAGGAGACACTATATCAAAAAACGAATGCAGAAGTCTCTCTATCAGACAGCGGATGCAGGAGACACTCTATCAGCCAGTGGATGCAGGAGTCTCTCCTTCAGACAGCGGACGCAGGAGACACTCTATCAGACAGCGGATGCAGGAGTCCCTCTATCAGACAGTGGATGCAGGAGACACTCTATCAGACTGCGGATGCAGGATACACTCTATCAGCCAGCGGATGCAGAAGTCTCTCTATCAGACAGCGGATGCAGGAGACACTCTATCATCCAGCGGATGCAGGAGTCTCTCTATCAGACATCGGATGCAGGAGACACTCTATCAGACAGCGGATGAAGGAGACACTCTATAAGCCAGCGGATGCAGGAGTCTCTCCATCAGACAGCGGATGCAGGAGACACTCAATCATGCAGCGGATGCAGGAGTCCCTCTGTCAGACAGCGGATGCAGGTGACACTCTATCAGACTAAGGATGCAGGAGACACTCTATCAGACTAAGGATGCAGGAGACACTCTATCAAACAGCGGATGCAGGAGTCTTTCTATCAGACAGCGGACGCAAGAGACACTCTATCAGACAGCGGATGCAGAAGTCTCTCTATCAGACAGCGGATGCAAGAGACACTCTATCAGACAGCGGATGCAGAGATCTCTCTATCAGACAGCGGATGCAGGAGACACTCTATCAGACAGCGGATGCAGAAGTCTCTCTATCAGACAGCGGATGCAGCAGACACTCTATCAGACAGCGGATGCAGAAGTCCCTCAGTCAGACAGCGGGTGTAGGAATCTCTCAATCAGACAGCGGATGCAGGAGACACTTTATCAGACAGCGGATGCAGAATGAATTCTCTCTATCAGACAGCGGATGAAGGAGACACTCTTTCAGACAGCGGAAGCAGGAGACACACTATCAGCCATTTGAGGCAGGAGACACTCTATCAGACACCGGATGCAGGAGACACTCTATCAGCCAGCGGATGCAGGAGTCTCTCCATCAGACAGTGGATGCAGGAGTCTCTCTATCAGACAGCGGATGCAGAAGTCTCTCTTTCAGACAGCGGATGCAGGAGTCTCTCAATCAGACAGCGGATGCAGGAGACATTCTTATGAGACAGCGGATGCAGGAGACACCCTATCAGACAGCGGATGCAGAAGTCTCTCTATTAGACAGCGGATGCAGGAGACACTCTATCAGACAGCCGATGCAGAAGTCTCTCTATCAGACAGCGGATGCAGGAGACACTCTATCAGACATCGGATGCAAAAGTCTCTCTATCAGACAGCGGATGCAGGAGTCTCTCAATCAGACAGCGGATGCAGAAGACACTCTATCAGACACTAATGCAGGAGACTCTCTATCAAACAGCGGATGCAGGAGAAACTCTATCAGACACCGGATGCGGGAGACTTTCTATCAGACTGCGGATGCAGGAGACACTCTATCAGCCAACGGATGCAGGAGTCTCTCTATCAGACAGCGGATGCAGGAGACACTCTATCAGCCAGCGTATGCAGGAGTCTCTCTATCAGACAGCGGATACAGGAGACACTCTATCAGAGAGCGGATGCAGAAGTCTTTCTATCAGACAGCGGATGCAGGAGACACTCTATCAGATGCAGCCACTGTCTAATAGAGTGTCTTCTGCATCAGCTGTCTGATAGAGAGACTTCTGCATCCGCTGTCTGATAGAGTGTCCCCCGCATCCGCTGTCTGATAGAGAGACTCCTGCCTCAGCTGTCTGATAGAGGAGGAGACACTCTATCAGATGCAGCCACTGTCTAATAGAGTGTCTTCTGCATCAGCTGTCTGATAGAGTGTCTTCTGCATCCGCTGTCTGATAAAGTATTTCCTGCATTCGATGTCTGATTGAGTGTCTGATAGAGTGGATGCAGGAGGCACTCTATCAGACAGCGGATGCAGGAGACACTCTATAAGATAGCAGATGCAGGAGACATTCTATCACACAGTGGATGCAGAAGTCTCTCTATCAGACAGCAGATGCAGGAGACACTCTAACAGAAAACGGATGCAGAAATCTCTCTATCAGACAGCGGATGCAGGAGACACTCGATCAGCCAGTGGATGCAGGAGTCTCTCCTTCAGACAGCGGACGCAGGAGACACTCTATCAGACAGCGGATGCAGGTGTCCCTCTATCAGACAGTGGATGCAGGAGACACTATATCAGACTGCGGATGCAGGAGACACTCTATCAGCCAGCGGATGCAGAAGTCTCTCTATCAGACAGCGGATGCAGGATACACTCTATCAGCCAGCGGATCCAGGAGTCTCTCTATCAGACAGCGGATGCAGGACACACTGTATCAGACAGCGGATGCAGGAGACACTCTATCATCCAGCGGATGCAGGAGTCTCTCTATCAGACAGCTGATGCAGGAGACACTCTATCAGACAGCGGATAAGGAGACACTCTATAAGCCAGCGGATGCAGGAGTCTCTCCATCAGACAGCGGATGCAGGAGACACTCAATCATACAGCGGATGCAGGAGTCCCTCTGTCAGACAGCGGATGCAGGAAACACTCTATCAGACTAAGGATGCAGGAGACACTCTATCAGACTAAGGATGCAGGAGACACTCTATCATCCAGCGGAGGCAGAAGTCCCTCGGTCAGACAGCGGACGCAGAAGACACTCTATCAGACAGCGGATGCAGAAGTCTCTCTATCAGACAGCGGATGCAGGAGACACTCTATCAGACAGCGGATGCAGAGATCTCTCTATCAGACAGCGGATGCAGGAGACACTCTATCAGACAGCGGATGCAGAAGTCTCTCTATCAGACAGTGGATGCAGCAGACACTCTATCAGACAGCGGATGCAGAAGACCCTCAGTCAGACAGCGGATGTAGGAATCTCTCAATCAGACAGCGGATGCAGGAGACACTTTATCAGACAGAGGATGCAGAATTCTCTCTATCAGACAGCGGATGTAGGAGACACTCTTTCAGACAGCGGACGCAGACGTCTTCCTATCAGCCAACTGAGGCAGGAGACACTCTATCAGACACCGGATGCAGGAGACACTCTATCAGCCAGCGGATGCAGGAGTCTCTCTATCAGACAGCGGATGCAGGAGTCTCTCTATCAGACAGCGGATGCAGAAGTCTCTCTTTCAGACAGCCGATGCAGGAGTCTCTCAATCAGACAGCGGATGCAGATGACATTCTTATGAGACAGCGGATGCAGGAGACACCCTATCAGACAGCGGATGCAGAAGTCTCTCTATTAGACAACGGATGCAGGAGACACTCTATAAGACAGCCGATGCAGAAGTCTCTCTATCAGACAGCTGATGCAGGAGACACTCTATCAGACTAGGGATGCAGGAGACACTCTATCAGCCAGCAGATGCAGGAGTCTCTCTATCAGACAGCGGATGCAGGAGACACTCTATCAGACAGCGGATGCAGGAGTCATTCTATCAGACAGCGGATACAGGAGACACTCTATCAGACATCGGATGCAAAAGTCTCTCTATCAGACAGCGGATGCAGGAGTCTCTCAATCAGACAGCGGATGCAGGAGACACTCTATCAGACAGCGGATGCAGAAGTCTCTCTATCAGACACCGATGCAGAAGACACTCTATCAAACAGCGTATGCAGGAGAAACTCTATCAGACAGCGGATGCAGGAGACTTTCTATCAGACTGCGGATGCAGGAGACACTCTATCGGCCAACGGATGCAGGCGTCTCTCTATCAGGCAGCGGATGCAGGAGACACTCTATCAGCCAGCGTATGCATTAGTCTCTCTATCAGACAGCGGATGCAGGAGACACTCTATCAGACAGCAGATGCAGAAGTCTCTCTATTAGACAGTGGATGCAGGAGTCTCTCAATCAGACAGCGGATGCAGGAGAAACTCAATCAGACAGCGGATGCAGAAGTCTTTCTATCAGACAGGGGATGCAGGAGACACTTTATCAGATGCAGCCACTGTCTGATAGAGTGTCTTCTGCATTAGCTGTCTGATAGAGAGACTTCTGCATCCGCTGTTTGATAGACTTCTGCATCCGCTGTCTGATAGAGTGTCTCCCGCATCCGCTGTCTGATAGAGAGACTTCTGCATCCACTGTCTGATAGAGAGACTCCTGCCTCCGCTGTCTGATAGAGATACTTCTGCATCCACTGTTTGATAGAGAGACTCCTGCATCCGCTGTCTGATAGAGTATTTCCTGCATCCGCTGACTGATAGAGAGACTTCTGCATTCGCTGTCTGATTGAGTGTCTGATAGAGTGGATGCAGGAGACACTCTATCAGACAGCGGATGCAGGAGACACTCTAGAAGACAGCAGATGCAGGAAACACTCTATCAGACAGTGGATGCAGAAGTCTCTCTATAAGACAGCAGATGCAGGATACACTCTATCAGAAAACGGATGCAGAAGTCACTCTATCAGACAGCGGATGCAGGATACACTCTATCAGCCAGTGGATGCAGGAGTCTCTCCTTCAGACAGCGGATGCAGGAGACACTCTATCTGACAGCGGATGCAGGAGTCCCTCTATCAGACAGTGGATGCAGGAGACACTCTATCAGGCTGCGGATGCAGGAGACACTCTATCAGCCAGCAGATGCAGAAGTCTCTCTATCAGACAGCGGATGCAGGAGACACTCTATCAGCCAGCGGATCCAGGAGTCTCTCTATCAGACAGCGGATGCAGGACACACAATATCAGACAGCGGATGCAGGAGACACTCTATCATCCAGCGGATGCAGGAGTCTCTCTATCAGACAGCGGATGCAGGAGACACTCTATTAGACAGCGGATGAAGGAGACACTCTATCAGCCAGCGGATGCAGGAGTCTCTCCATCAGACAGCGGATGCAGGAGACACTCAATCATACAGCAGATGCAGGAGTCCCTCTATTAGACAGCGGATGCAAGAGACACTCTATCAGACTAAGGATGCAGGAGACACTCTATCAGACTAAGGATGCAGGAGACACTCTATCAGACAGCGGATGCAGAAGTCTCTCTATCAGACAGCGGATGCAAGAGACACTCTATCAGACAGCGGATGCAGGGATCTCTCTATCAGACAGCGGATGCAGGAGACACTCTATCAGACAGCGGATGCAGAAGTCTCTCTATCAGACAGCGGATGCAGCAGACACTCTATCAGACAGCGGATGCAGAAGTCCCTCAGTCAGACAGCGGATGTAGGAATCTCTCAATCAGACAGCGGATGCAAGAGACACTTTATCAGACAGCGGATGCAGAATTCTCGCTATCAGACAGCGGATGTAGGAGACACTCTTTCAGACAGCGGATGCAGAAGTCTCCCTATAAGCCAACTGAGGCAGGAGACACTCTGTCAGACACCGGATGCTGGAGACACTCTATCAGCCAGCCGATGCAGGAGTCTCTCTATCAGACAGAGGATGCAGGAGACTCTATCAGACAGCGGATGCAGGAGTCTCTCTATCAGACAGTGGATGCAGGAGTCTCTCTATCAGACAGCGGATGCAGGAGACACTCTATCAGACAGCGGATGCAGGAGTCTCTCTATCAGACAGCGGATGCAGGAGTCTCTCTATCAGACAGCTTAGGCAGGAGACACTCTTTCAGACATCGGATGCAGAAGTCTCTCTATCAGACAGCTGAGGCAGGAGACACTCTATCAGACAGCGGATGCAGGAGACACTCTATCAGCCAGCGGATGCAGGAGTCTCTCTATCAGACAGCGGATGCAGGAGACACTCTATCAGACAGCGGATGCAGGAGTCTCTCTATCAGACAGCGGATGCAGAAGGCTCTCTTTCAGACAGCGGATGCAGGAGTCTCTCAATCAGACAGCGGATGCAGGAGACATTCTTATGAGACAGCGGATGCAGGAGAAACTCTATCAGACAGCGGATGCAGAAGTCTCTCTATCAGACAGCGGATGCAGGAGTCTCTCAATCAGACAGCGGATGCAGGAGACACCCTATTAGACAGTGGATGCAGAAGTCTCTCTATCAGACAGCGGAAGCAGGAGACACTCTGTCAGACAGCGGATGCAGAAGTCTCTCTATCAGACAGCGGATGCAACAGACACTCTATCAGACAGCGGATGCAGAAGTCCCTTGGTCAGACAGCAGATGTAGGAATCTCTCAATCAGAAAGCGGATGCAGGAGACAATTTATCAGACAGCGGATGCAGAAGTCTCTCTATCAGACAGCGGATGTAGGAGACACTCTATCAGACAGCGGATGCAGAAGTCTCTCTATCAGACAGCGGATGTAGGAATCACTCTTTCAGACAGCGGATGCAGAAGTCTCCCTATAAGCCAACTGAGGCAGGAGACACTCTATCAGACACCAGATGCAGGAGACACTCTTTCAGCCAGCGGATGCAGGAGTCTCTCTATCAGACAGAGGATGCAGGAGACTCTATCAGACAGCGGATGCAGGAGTCTCTCTATCAGACAGCGGATGCAGGAGTCTCTCTATCAGACAGCGGATGCAGGAGACACTCTATCAGACAGCGGATGCAGGAGTCTCTCTATCAGACAGCGGATGCAGAAGTCTCTCTATCAGACAGCTTAGGCAGGAGACACTCTTTCAGACAGCGGATGCAGAAGTCTCCCTATCAGACAGCGGATGCAGGAGACACGCTATCAGCCAGCGGATGCAGAAGTCTCTCTATCAGACAGCGGATGCAGCAGACACTCTATCAGACAGTGGATGCAGAAGTCCCTCGGTCAGACAGCAGATGTAGGAATCTCTCAATCAGAAAGCGGATGCAGGAGACACTTTATCAGACAGCGGATGCAGAAGTCTCTCTATCAGACAGCGGATGTAGGAGACACTCTATCAGACAGCGGATGCAGAAGTCTCTCTATCAGACAGCGGATGTAGGAGACACTCTTTCAGACAGCGGATGCAGAAGTCTCCCTATCAGACAGCTGAGGCAGGAGACACTCTATCAGACAGCGGATGCAGGAGTCTCTCAATCAGACAGCGGATGCAGGAGACACTCTATCAGACAGCGGATGCAGAAGTCTCTCTATCAGACACCGATGCAGAAGACACTCTATCAGACAGCGGATGCAGGAGACTTTCTATCAGACTGGGATGCAAGAGACACTCTATCAGCCAACGGATGCAGGAGTCTCTCTATCAAACAGCGGAAGCAGGAGACACTCTATCAGCCATCGTATGCAGGAGTCTCTCTATCAGACAGCGGATGCAGGAAACACTCTATCAGACAGCAGATGCAGAAGTCTTTCTATAAGACAGCGATTGCAGGAGTCTCTCAATCAGATAGCGGATGCAGGAAAAACTCTATCAGACAGCGGATGCAGAAGTCTCTCTATCAGACAGCGGATGCAGGAGACACTCTATCAGATGCAGCCGCTGTCTGATAGAGTGTCTTCTGCATCCGCTGTCTGATAGAGAGAATTCTGCATCCGCTGTTTGATAGAGAGACTTCTGCATCCGCTGTCTGATGGAGTGTGTCCCGCATCCCCTGTCTGATAGAGAGACTCCTGCATCCGCTGTCTGATAGAGAGACTTCTGCATCCGCTGTCTGATAGAGAGACTCCTGCGTCCGCTGTCTGATAGAGATACTTCTGCATCCACTGTCTGATAGAGAGACTCCTGCATCCGCTGTCTGATAGAGTATTTCCTGCATCCGCTGACTGATAAAGAGACTTCTGCATTCGCTGTCTGATTGAGTGTCTGATAGAGTGGATGCAGGAGACACTCTATCAGACAGCGGATGCAGGAGACACTCTATCAGACAGCGGATGCAGGAGTCTCTCTATCAGACAGCGGATGCAGGAGACAATCTATCAGCCAGCGGATCCAGGAGTCTCTCTATCAGACAGCGGATGCAGGACACACTATATCAGACAGCGGATGCAGGATACACTCTATCATCCAGCGGATGCAGGAGTCTCTCTATCAGACAGCGGATGAAGGAGACACTCTATCAGCCAGCGGATGCAGGAGTCCCTCCATCAGACAGCAGATGCAGGAGACACTCAATCATACAGCGGATGCAAAAGTATCTCTATCAGACAGCGGATGCAGGAGACACTCTATCAGACAGCGGATGCAGGAGTCTCTCTATCAGACAGCGGATGCAGAAGTCTCTCTTTCAGACAGCGGATGCAAGAGTCTCTCAATGAGACAGCGGATGCAGGAGACAATCTATCAGACAGCGGATGCAGAAGTCTCTCTATCAGACAGCGAATGCAGGAGACACTCTATCAGACAGCGGATGCAGAAGTGTCTCTATTAAACAGCGGATGCAGGAGACACCCTATCAGGCAGCGGATGCAGAATTCTCTCTATCAGACAGTGGATGCAGGAGACATTCTTATGAGACAACGGATGCAGGAGAAACTCTATCAGCCAGCGGATGCAGAAGTCTCTCTATCAGACAGCGGATGCAGGAGTCTCTCAATCAGACAGCGGATGCAGGAGACACCCTATCAGACAGCGGATGCAGAAGCCTTTCTATCAGACAGCGGATGCAGGAGACACTCTATCAGACAGCGGATGCAGAAGTCTCTCTATTAGACAGTGGATAAAGGAGACACTCTATCAGACAGACGATGCAGAAGTCTCTCTATCGCACAGCGGATGCAGGAGACACTCTATCAGACTAGGGTTGCAGGAGACACTCTATCAGCCAGCAGATGCAGGAGTCTCTCTATCAGACAGCGGATGCAGGATACACTCTATCAGACAGCGGATACAGGAGACACTCTATCAGACATCGGATGCAAAAGTCTCTCTATCAGACAGCGGATAAAGGAGACACTCTATCAGACAGCCGATGCAGAAGTCTCTCTATCGCACAGCGGATGCAGGAGACACTCTATCAGACTAGGGTTGCAGGAGACACTCTATCAGCCAGCGGATGCAGGAGTCTCTCTATCAGACAGCGGATGCAGGAGACACTCTATCAGACAGCGGATGCAGGAGACACTCTATCAGACAGCGGATGTAGGAGACACTCTATCTGACAGCCGATGCAGAAGTCTCTCTATCAGACAGCGGAAGCTGGAGACACTCTATCAGACTAGGGATGCAGGAGACACTCTATTAGTCAGCAGATGCAGGAGTCTCTCTATCAGACAGGGGATGCAGGAGACACTCTATCAGACATCGGATGCAAAAGTCTTTCTATCAGACAGCGGATGCAGGAGTCTCTCAATCAGACAGCGGATGCAGGAGACACTCTATCAGACAACGGATGCAGAAGTCTGTCTATCAGACAGCGGATGCAGGAGTCTCTCAAACAGACGGCGGATGCAGGAGACACCCTATCAGACAGCGGATGCAGAAGTCTCTCTATCAGACAGCGGATGCAGGAGACACTCTATCAGACAGCGGATGCAGAAGTAACTCTATTAGACAGCGGATGCAGGAGACACTCTATCAGACAGTCGATGCAGAAGTCTCTCTATCAGACAGCGGATGCAGGAGACACTCTATCAGACTAGGGATGCAGGAGACACTCTATCAGACAGCAGATGCAGGAGTCTCTCAATCAGACAGCGGATGCAGGAGACACTCTATCAGACAGCGGATGCAGGAGTCATTCTATCAGACAGCGGAAGCTGGAGACACTCTATCAGACTAGGGATGCAGGAGACACTCTATTAGTCAGCAGATGCAGGAGTCATTCTATCAGACAGTGGATACAGGAGACACTCTATCAGACATCGGATGCAAAAGTCTTTCTATCAGACAGCGGATGCAGGAGTCTCTCAATCAGACAGCGGATGCAGGAGACACTCTATCAGACAACGGATGCAGAAGTCTGTCTATCAGACAGCGGATGCAGGAGTCTCTCAAACAGACGGCGGATGCAGGAGACACCCTATCAGACAGCGGATGCAGAAGTCTCTCTATCAGACAGCGGATGCAGGAGACACTCTATCAGACAGCGGATGCAGAAGTAACTCTATTAGACAGCGGATGCAGGAGACACTCTATCAGACAGCCGATGCAGAAGTCTCTCTATCAGACAGCGGATGCAGGAGACACTCTATCAGACTAGGGATGCAGGAGACACTCTATCAGACAGCAGATGCAGGAGTCTCTCAATCAGGCAGCGGATGCAGGAGACACTCTATCAGACAGCGGATGCAGGAGTCATTCTATCAGACAGCGGATACAGGAGACACTCTATCAGACATCGGATGCAAAAGTCTCTCTATCAGACAGCGGATGCAGGAATCTGGCAATCAAACAGCGGATGCAGGAGACACTCTATCAGACAGCGAATGCAGAAGTCTCCCTATCAGACACCGATGCAGGAGACACTCTATAAAGCAGCGGATGCAGGAGAAACTCTATCAGACAGCGGATGCAGGAGACTTTCTATCAGACTGCGGATGCAGGAGTCTCTCTATCAGACAGCGGATGCAGGACACACTATATCAGACAGCGGATGTAGGATACACTCTATCATCCAGCGGATGCAGGAGTCTCTCTATCAGACAGCGGATGAAGGAGACACTCTATCAGCCAGCGGATGCAGGAGTCCCTCCATCAGACAGCGGATGCAGGAGACACTCAATCATACAGCGGATGCAAAAGTCTCTCTATCAGACAGCGGATGCAGGAGACACTCTATCAGACAGCGGATGCAGGAGTCTCTCTATCAGACAGCGGATGCAGAAGTCTCTCTTTCAGACAGCGGATGCAAGAGTCTCTCAATGAGACAGCGAAAGCAGGAGACAATCTATCAGACAGCGGATGCAGAAGTCTCTCTATCAGACAGCGAATGCAGGAGACACTCTATCAGACAGCGGATGCAGAAGTGTCTCTATTAAACAGCGGATGCAGGAGACACCCTATCAGGCAGCGGATGCAGAATTCTCTCTATCAGACAGTGGATGCAGGAGACATTCTTATGAGACAACGGATGCAGGAGAAACTCTATCAGACAGCGGATGCAGAAGTCTCTCTATCAGACAGCGGATGCAGGAGTCTCTCAATCAGACAGCGGATGCAGGAGACACCCTATCAGACAGCGGATGCAGAAGCCTCTCTATCAGACAGCGGATGCAGGAGACACTCTATCAGACAGCGGATGCAGAAGTCTCTCTATTAGACAGCGGATAAAGGAGACACTCTATCAGACAGACGATGCAGAAGTCTCTCTATCGCACAGCGGATGCAGGAGACACTCTATCAGACTAGGGTTGCAGGAGACACTCTATCAGCCAGCAGATGCAGGAGTCTCTCTATCAGACAGCGGATGCAGGATAAACTCTATCAGACAGCGGATACAGGAGACACTCTATCAGACATCGGATGCAAAAGTCTCTCTATCAGACAGCCGATAAAGGAGACACTCTATCAGACAGCCGATGCAGAAGTCTCTCTATCGCACAGCGGATGCAGGAGACACTCTATCAGACTAGGGTTGCAGGAGACACTCTATCAGCCAGCGGATGCAGGAGTCTCTCTATCAGACAGCGGATGCAGGAGACACTCTATCAGACAGCGGATGCAGGAGACACTCTATCAGACAGCGGATGTAGGAGACACTCTATCTGACAGCCGATGCAGAAGTCTCTCTATCAGACAGCGGAAGCTGGAGACGCTCTATCAGACTAGGGATGCAGGAGACACTCTATCAGTCAGCAGATGCAGGAGTCTCTCTATCAGACAGGGGATGCAGGAGACACTCTATCAGACAGCGGATGCAGGAGTCATTCTATCAGACAGTGGATACAGGAGACACTCTATCAGACATCGGATGCAAAAGTCTTTCTATCAGACAGTGGATGCAGGAGTCTCTCAATCAGACAGCGGATGCAGGAGACACTCTATCAGACAACGGATGCAGAAGTCTGTCTATCAGACAGCGGATGCAGGAGTCTCTCAAACAGACGGCGGATGCAGGAGACACCCTATCAGACAGCGGATGCAGAAGTCTCTCTATCAGACAGCGGATGCAGGAGACACTCTATCAGACAGTGGATGCAGAAGTAACTCTATTAGACAGCGGATGCAGGAGACACTCTATCAGACAGCCGATGCAGAAGTCTCTCTATCAGACAGCGGATGCAGGAGACACTCTATCAGACTAGGGATGCAGGAGACACTCTATCAGACAGCAGATGCAGGAGTCTCTCAATCAGACAGCGGATGCAGGAGACACTCTATCAGACAGCGGATGCAGGAGTCATTCTATCAGACAGCGGATACAGGAGACACTCTATCAGACATCGGATGCAAAAGTCTCTCTATCAGACAGCGGATGCAGGAATCTGGCAATCAGACAGCGGATGCAGGAGACACTCTATCAGACAGCGGATGCAGAAGTCTCCCTATCAGACACCGATGCAGGAGACACTCTATAAAACAGCGGATGCAGGAGAAACTCTATCAGACAGCGGATGCAGGAGACTTTCTATCAGACTGCGGATGCAGGAGTCTCTCTATCAGACAGCGGATGCAGGAGACACTCTATCAGACAGCAGATGCAGAAGTCTCTCTATTAGACAGCGGATGCAGGAGTCTCTCAATCAGACAGCGGATGCAGGAGAAACTCTATCAGACAGCGGATGCAGAAGTCTTTCTATCAGACAGCGGATGCAGGAGACACTCTATCAGATGCAGCCACTGTCTGATAGAGTGTCTTCTGCATCAGCTGTCTGATAGAGAGACTTCTGCATCCGCTGTTTGATAGAGAGACTTCTGCATCCGCTGTCTGATAGAGTGTGACCCGCATCCGCTGTCTGATAGAGAGACTCCTGCATCCGCTGTCTGATAGAGAGACTTCTGCATCCGCTGTCTGATAGAGAGACTCCTGCCTCCGCTGTCTGATAGAGAAACTTCTGCATCCACTGTCTGATAGAGAGACTCCTGCATCCGCTTTCTGATAGAGTATTTCCTGCATCCGCTGACTGATAGAGAGACTTCTGCATTCGCTGTCTGATTGAGTGTGTGATAGAGTGGATGCAGGAGACACTCTATCAGACAGCGAATGCAGGAGACACTCTATAAGACAGCAGATGCAGGAGACACTCTATCACACAGTGGATGCAGAGGTCTCTCTAGCAGACAGCAGATGCAGGAGACACTCTATCAGAAAACGGATGCAGAAGTCTCTCTATCAGACAGTGGGTGCAGGAGACACTCTATCAGACTGCGGATGCAGGAGACACTATATCAGCCAGCGGATGCAGGAGTCTCTCTATCAGACAGCGGATGCAGGAGACACTCTATCAGCCAGCGGATCCAGGAGTCTCTTTATTAGACAGCGGATGCAGGACACACTATATCAGACAGCGGATGCAGGAGACACTCTATCATTCAGCGGATGCAGGAGTCTCTCTATCAGACAGCGGATGCAGGGGACACTCTATCAGACAGCGGATGAAGGAGACACTCTATCAGCCAGCGGATGCAGGAGTCTTTCCATCAGACAGCAGATGCAGGAGACACTCAATCATACAGTGGATGCAGGAGTCCCTCTATCAGACAGCGGATGCAGGAGACACTCTTTCAGACTAAGGATGCAGGAGACACTCTATCAGACTAAGGATGCAGGAGACACTCTATCAGCCAGCAGATGCAGGGGTCTCTCTATCAGACAGCGGATGCAGGAGACACTCTTTCAGACAGCGGATGCAGAAGTCTCTCTATCAGACAGCGGATGCAGGAGACACTCTATCAGACAGCGGATGCAGAAGTCTCTCTATCAGACAGTGGGTGCAGCAGACACTCTATCAGACAGCGGATGCAGAAGACCCTCGGTCAGACAGCGGATGTAGGAATCTCTCAATCAGACAGCGGATGCAGGAGACACTTTATCAGACAGCGGATGCAGAAGTCTCTCTATCAGACAGCTGAGGCAGGAGACACTCTATCAGACACCGGATGCAGGAGGCACTCTATCAGCCAGCGGATGCAAGAGTCTCTCTATCAGACAGAGGATGCAGGAGACACGTTATCAGACAGCGGATGCAGGAGTCTCTCTATCAGACAGCGGATGCAAAAGTCTCTCTTTCAGACAGCGGATGCAGGAGTCTCTCAATCAGACAGCAGATGCAGGAGACAATCTATCAGACAGCGGATGCAGAAGTCTCTCTATTAGACAGCGAATGCAGGAGACATTCTATCAGACAGCGGATGCAGAAGTCTCTCTATCAGACAGCGGATGCAGAAGTCTCTCTATCAGACAGCTGATGCAGGAGTCTCTGAATCAGACAGCGGATGCAGGAGACACTCTATCAGACAGCGGATGCAGAAGTCTCTCTATCAGACAGCGGATGCAGGAGACACTCTATCAGACAGCGGATGCAGAAGTCTCTCTATCAGACAGCGGATGCAGGAGACACTTTATCAGACAGCGGATGCAGGAGACCCTCTATCACACAGCGGACGCAGGAGACACTCTATCAGACTAAGGATGCAGGAGACACTCTATCAGCCAGCATATGCAGGAGTCTCTCTATCAGACAGCGGATGCAGAAGTATCTCTATAAGACAGCGGAGGCAGGAGTCTCTCTATCAGACAGCGGATGCAGAAGTCTCTCTATCAGACAGCGGAGGCAGGAGTCTCCCTATCAGACAGCGGATGCAGAAGTCTCTCTTTCAGACAGCGGATGCAGGAGTCTCTCAATCAGACAGCGGATGCAGGAGACATTCTTATGAGACAGCGGATGCAGGAGAAACTCTATCAGACAGCGGATACAGAAGTCTCTCTATCAGACAGCGGATGCAGGAGTCTCTCAATCAGACAGCGGATGCAGGAGACACCCTATCAGACAGCGGATGCAGAAGTCTCTCTATCAGACAGCGGATGTAGGAGACACTCTTTCAAACAGCGGATGCAGAAGTCTCCCTATCAGACAGCTGAGGCAGGAGACACTCTATCAGACAGCGGATGCAGGAGTCTCTCAATCAGACAGCGGATGCAGGAGACACTCTATCAGACAGCGGATGCAGAAGTCCTCTATCAGACACCGATGCAGGAGACACTCTATCAGACAGCGGATGCAGGAGACTTTCTATCAGACTGGGATGCAAGAGACACTCTATCAGCCAACGGATGCAGGAGTCTCTCTATCAGACAGCGGATGCAGGAGACACTCTATCAGCCAGCAGATGCAGAAGTCTCTCTATCAGACAGCGATTGCAGGAGTCTCAATCAGACAGCGGATGCAGGAAAAACTCTATCAGACAGCGAATGCAGAAGTCTCTCTATCAGACAGCGGATGCAGGAGACACTCTATCAGATGCAGCCGCTGTCTGAGAGAGTGCCTTCTGCATCCGCTGTCTGATAGAGAGACTTCTGCATCCGCTGTTTGATAGAGAGACTTCTGCATCCGCTGTCTGATAGAGTGTCTCCCGCATCCGCTGTCTGATAGAGAGACTCCTGCATCCGCTGTCGGATAGAGAGACTTCTGCATCCGCTGTCTGATAGAGAGACTCCTGCCTCCGCTGTCTGATTGAGTATATCCTGCATCCGCTATCTGATAGAGAGACTTCTGCATTCGCTGTCTGATTGAGTGTCTGATAGAGTGGATGCAGGAGACACTCTATCAGACAGCGAATGCAGGAGACACTCTATAAGACAGCAGATGCAGGAGACACTCTATCACACAGTGGATGCAGGAGACACTCTATAAGACAGCAGATGCAGGAGACACTCTATCACACAGTGGATGCAGAGGTCTCTCTATCAGACAGCAGATGCAGGAGACACTCTATCAGAAAAAGGATGCAGAAGTCTCTCTTTCAGACAGCGGATGAAGGAGACAATCTATCAGCCAGTGGATGCAGGAGTCTCTCCGACAGACAGCAGATGAAGGAGACACTCTATCAGACAGCGGATGCAGGAGTCCCTCTATCAGACAGTGGATGCAGGAGACACTCTATCAGACAGCGGAAGCAGGAGACACTCTATCAGCCAGCGGATGCAGGAGTCTCTCTATCAGACAGCGGATGCAGGACACACTATATCAGACAGCGGATGCAGGAGTCTCTCTATCAGACAGCGGATGAAAGAGACACTCTATCAGCCAGCGGATGCAGGAGTCTCTTCATCAGACCCCCGATGCAGGAGACACTCAGTCATACAGCGGATGCAGGAGTCTCTCTATCAGACAGCGGATGCAGGAGACACTCTATCAGACAGCAGATGCAGGAGTTTCTCTATCAGACAGCGGATGCAGAAGTCTCACTTTCAGACAGCGGATGCAGGAGTCTCTCAATGAGACAGCGGATGCAGGAGACACTCTATCAGACAGCGGATGCAGAAGTCTCTCTATCAGACAGCGGATGCAGCAGACACTCTATCAGACAGCGGATGCAGAAGTCCCTCAGTCAGACAGCGGATGTAGGAATCTCTCAATCAGACAGCGGATGCAAGAGACACTTTATCAGACAGCGGATGCAGAATTCTCTCTATCAGACAGCGGATGTAGGAGACACTCTTTCAGACAGCGGATGCAGAAGTCTCCCTATAAGCCAACTGAGGCAGGAGACACTCTGTCAGACACCGGATGCTGGAGACACTCTATCAGCCAGCCGATGCAGGAGTCTCTCTATCAGACAGAGGATGCAGGAGACTCTATCAGACAGCGGATGCAGGAATCTCTCTATCAGACAGTGGATGCAGGAGTCTCTCTATCAGACAGCGGATGCAGGAGACACTCTATCAGACAGCGGATGCAGGAGTCTCTCTATCAGACAGCGGATGCAGGAGTCTCTCTATCAGACAGCTTAGGCAGGAGACACTCTTTCAGACATCGGATGCAGAAGTCTCTCTATCAGACAGCTGAGGCAGGAGACACTCTATCAGACAGCGGATGCAGGAGACACTCTATCAGCCAGCGGATGCAGGAGTCTCTCTATCAGACAGCGGATGCAGGAGACACTCTATCAGACAGGGGATGCAGGAGTCTCTCTATCAGACAGCGGATGCAGAAGGCTCTCTTTCAGACAGCGGATGCAGGAGTCTCTCAATCAGACAGCGGATGCAGGAGACATTCTTATGAGACAGCGGATGCAGGAGAAACTCTATCAGACAGCGGATGCAGGAGAAACTCTATCAGACAGCGGATGCAGAAGTCTCTCTATCAGACAGCGGATGCAGGAGTCTCTCAATCTGACAGCGGATGCAGGAGACACCCTATTAGACAGTGGATGCAGAAGTCTCTCTATCAGACAGCGGAAGCAGGAGACACTCTATCAGACAGCGGATGCAGAAGTCCCTTGGTCAGACAGCAGATGTAGGAATCTCTCAATCAGAAAGCGGATGCAGGAGACACTTTATCAGACAGCGGATGCAGAAGTCTCTCTATCAGACAGCGGATGTAGGAGACACTCTATCAGACAGCGGATGCAGAAGTCTCTCTATCAGACAGCGGATGTAGGAATCACTTTCAGACAGCGGATGCACAAGTCTCCCTATAAGCCAACTGAGGCAGGAGACACTCTATCAGACACCAGATGCAGGAGACACTCTATCAGCCAGCGGATGCAGGAGTCTCTCTATCAGACAGAGGTTGCAGGAGACTCTATCAGACAGCAGATGCAGGAGTCTCTCTATCAGACAGCGGATGCAGGAGTCTCTCTATCAGACAGCGGATGCAGGAGACACTCTATCAGACAGCGGATGCAGGAGTCTCTCTATCAGACAGCGGATGCAGGAGTCTCTATATCAGACAGCTTAGGCAGGAGACACTCTTTCAGACAGCGGATGCAGAAGTCTCCCTATCAGACAGCTGAGGCAGGAGACATTCTATCAGACAGCGGATGCAGGAGACACGCTATCAGCCAGCGGATGCAGGAGTCTCTCTATCAGACAGCGGATGCAGAAGTCTCTCTACCAGACAGCGGATGCAGGAGTCTCTCAATCAGACAGCGGATGCAGGAGACATTCTTATGAGACAGCGGATGCAGGAGAAACTCTATAAAACAGCGGATGCAGAAGTCTCTCTATCAGACAGCGGATGCAGGAGTCTCTCAATCAGACAGCGGATGCAGGAGACACCCTATCAGACAGCGGATGCAGAAGTCTCTCTATCAGACAGCAGAAGCAGGAGACACTCTGTCAGACAGCGGATGCAGAAGTCTCTCTATCAGACAGCAGATGCAGCAGACACTCTATCAGACAGCGGATGCAGAAGTCCCTCGGTCAGACAGCAGATGTAGGAATCTCTCAATCAGAAAGCGGATGCAGGAGACACTTTATCAGACAGCGGATGCAGAAGTCTCTCTATCAGACAGCGGATGTAGGAGACACTCTATCAGACAGCGGATGCAGAAGTCTCTCTATCAGACAGCGGATGTAGGAGACACTCTTTCAGACAGCGGATGCAGAAGTCTCCCTATCAGACAGCTGAGGCAGGAGACACTCTATCAGACAGCGGATGCAGGAGTCTCTCAATCAGACAGCGGATACAGGAGACACTCTATCAGACAGCGGATGCAGAAGTCTCTCTATCAGACACCGATGCAGAAGACACTCTATCAGACAGCGGATGCAGGAGACTTTCTATCAGACTTGGATGCAAGAGACACTCTATCAGCCAACGGATGCAGGAGTCTCTCTATCAAACAGCGGATGCAGGGGACACTCTATCAGCCATCGTATGCAGGAGTCTCTCTATCAGACAGCGGATGCAGGAAACACTCTATCAGACAGCAGATGCAGAAATCTCTCTATCAGACAGCGATTGCAGGAGTCTCTCAATCAGACAGCGGATGCAGGAAAAACTCTATCAGACAGCGGATGCAGAAGTCTCTCTATCAGACAGCGGATGCAGGAGACACTCTATCAGATGCAGCCGCTGTCTGATAGAGTGTCTTCTGCATCCGCTGTCTGATAGAGAGACTTCTGCATCCGCTGTTTGATAGAGAGACTTCTGCATCCGCTGTCTGATGGAGTGTGTCCCGCATCCCCTGTCTGATAGAGAGACTCCTGCATCCGCTGTCTGATAGAAAGACTTCTGCATCCGCTGTCTGATAGAGAGACTCCTGCGTCCACTGTCTGATAGAGATACTTCTGCATCCACTGTCTGATAGAGAGACTCCTGCATCCGCTGTCTGATAGAGTATTTCCTGCATCCGCTGACTGATAGAGAGACTTCTGCATTCGCTGTCTGATTGAGTGTCTGATAGAGTGGATGCAGGAGACACTCTATCAGACAGCGGATGCAGGAGACACTCTATCAGACAGCGGATGCAGGAGTCTCTCTATCAGACAGCGGATGCAAGAGACAATCTATCAGCCAGCGGATCCAGGAGTCTCTCTATCAGACAGCGGATGCAGGGCACACTATATCAGACAGCGGATGCAGGATACACTCTATCATCCAGCGGATGCAGGAGTCTCTCTATCAGACAGCGGATGAAGGAGACACTCTATCAGCCAGCGGATGCAGGAGTCCCTCCATCAGACAGCGGATGCAGGAGACACTCAATCATACAGCGGATGCAAAAGTCTCTCTATCAGACAGCGGATGCAGGAGACACTCTATCAGACAGCGGATGCAGGAGTCTCTCTATCAGACAGCGGATGCAGAAGTCTCTCTTTCAGACAGCAGATGCAAGAGTCTCTCAATGAGACAGCGGATGCAGGGGACAATCTATCAAACAGCGGATGCAGAAGTCTCTCTATCAGACAGCGAATGCAGGAGACACTCTATCAGACAGCGGATGCAGAAGTGTCTCTATTAAACAGCGGATGCCGGAGACACCCTATCAGGCAGCGGATGCAGAATTCTCTCTATCAGACAGTGGATGCAGGAGACATTCTTATGAGACAACGGATGCAGGAGAAACTCTATCAGACAGCCGATGCAGAAGTCTCTCTATCAGACAGCGGATGCAGGAGTCTCTCAATCAGACAGCGGATGCAGGAGACACCCTATCAGACAGCGGATGCAGAAGCCTCTCTATCAGACAGCGGATGCAGGAGACACTCTATCAGACAGCGGATGCAGAAGTCTCTCTATTAGACAGCGGATAAAGGAGACACTCTATCAGACAGCCGATGCAGAAGTCTCTCTATCGCACAGCGGATGCAGGAGACACTCTATCAGATTAGGGTTGCAGGAGACACTCTATCAGCCAGCAGATGCAGGAGTCTCTCTATCAGACAGCGGATGCAGGATACACTCTATCAGACAGCGGATACAGGAGACACTCTATCAGACATCGGATGAAAAAGTCTCTCTATCAGACAGCGGATAAAGGAGATTCTCTATCAGACAGCAGATGCAGAAGTCTCTCTATCGCACAGCGGATGCAGGAGACACTCTATCAGACTAGGGTTGCAGGAGACACTCTATCAGCCAGCGGATGCAGGAGTCTCTCTATCAGACAGCGGATGCAGGAGACACTCTATCAGACAGCGGATGCAGGAGACACTCTATCAGACAGCGGATGTAGGAGACACTCTATCTGACAGCCGATGCAGAAGTCTCTCTATCAGACAGCGGATGCAGGAGACACTCTATCAGACTAGGGATGCAGGAGACACTCTATCAGTCAGCAGATGCAGGAGTCTCTCTATCAGACAGGGGATGCAGGAGACACTCTATCAGACAGCGGATGCAGGAGTCATTCTATCAGACAGTGGATACAGGAAACACTCTATCAGACATCGAATGCAAAAGTCTTTCTATCAGACAGCGGATGCAGGAGTCTCTCAATCAGACAGCGGATGCAGGAGACACTCTATCAGACAACGGATGCAGAAGTCTGTCTATCAGACAGCGGATACAGGAGTCTCTCAAACAGACGGCGGATGCAGGAGACACCCTATCAGACAGCGGATGCAGAAGTCTCTCTATCAGACAGCGGATGCAGGAGACACTCTATCAGACAGCCGATGCAGAAGTAACTCTATTAGACAGCGGATGCAGGAGACACTCTATCAGACAGCCGATTCAGAAGTCTCTCTATCAGACAGCGGATGCAGGAGACACTCTATCAGACTAGGGATGCAGGAGACACTCTATCAGACAGCAGATGCAGGAGTCTCTCAATCAGACAGCGGATGCAGGAGACACTCTATCAGACAGCGGATGCAGGAGTCATTCTATCAGACAGCGGATACAGGAGACACTCTATCAGACATCGGATGCAAAAGTCTCTCTATCAGACAGCGGATGCAGGAATCTGGCAATCAGACAGCGGATGCAGGAGACACTCTATCAGACAGCGGATGCAGAAGTCTCCCTATCAGACACCGATGCAGGAGACACTCTATAAAACAGCGGATGCAGGAGAAACTCTATCAGACAGCGGATGCAGGAGACTTTCTATCAGACTGCGGATGCAGGAGTCTCTCTATCAGACAGCGGATGCAGGAGACACTCTATCAGACAGCAGATGCAAGAGTCTCTCTATTAGACAGCGGATGCAGGAGTCTCTCAATCAGACAGCGGATGCAGGAGAAACTCTATCAGACAGCGGATGCAGAAGTCTTTCTATCAGACAGCGGATGCAGGAGACACTCTATCAGATGCAGCCACTGTCTGATAGAGTGTCTTCTGCATCAGCTGTCTGATAGAGAGACTTCTGCATCCGCTGTTTGATAGAGAGACTTCTGCATCCGCTGTCTGATAGAGTGTGACCCGCATCCGCTGTCTGATAGAGAGACTCCTGCATCCGCTGTCTGATAGAGAGACTTCTGCATCCGCTGTCTGATAGAGAGACTCCTGCCTCCGCTGTCTGATTGAGAAACTTCTGCATCCACTGTCTGATAGAGAGACTCCTGCATCCGCTGTCTGATAGAGTATTTCCTGCATCCGCTGACTGATAGAGAGACTTCTGCATTCGCTGTCTGATTGAGTGTCTGATAGAGTGGATGCAGGAGACACTCTATCAGACAGCGAATGCAGGAGACACTCTATAAGACAGCAGATGCAGGAGACACTCTATCACACAGTGGATGCAGAGGTCTCTCTAGCAGACAGCAGATGCAGGAGACACTCTATCAGAAAACGGATGCAAAAGTCTCTCTATCAGACAGTGGGTGCAGGAGACACTCTATCAGACTGCGGATGCAGGAGACACTATATCAGCCAGCGGATGCAGGAGTCTCTCTATCAGACAGCGGATGCAGGAGACACTCTATCAGCCAGCGGATCCAGGAGTCTCTTTATTAGTCAGCGGATGCAGGACACACTATATCAGACAGCGGATGCAGGAGACACTCTATCATCCAGCGGATGCAGGAGTCTCTCTATCAGACAGCGGATGCAGGGGACACTCTATCAGACAGCGGATGAAGGAGACACTCTATCAGCCAGCGGATGCAGGAGTCTTTCCATCAGACAGCAGATGCAGGAGACACTCAATCATACAGTGGATGCAGGAGTCCCTCTATCAGACAGCGGATGCAGCAGACACTCTATCAGACAGCGGATGCAGAAGTCCCTCGGTCAGACAGCGGATGTAGGAATCTCTCAATCAGACAGCGGATGCAGGAGACACTTTATCAGACAGCGGATGCAGAAGTCTCTCTATCAGACAGCTGAGGCAGAAGACACTCTATCAGACACCGGATGCAGGAGACACTCTATCAGCCAGCGGATGCAAGAGTCTCTCTATCAGACAGAGGATGCAGGAGACACGTTATCAGACAGCGGATGCAGGAGTCTCTCTATCAGACAGCGGATGCAAAAGTCTCTCTTTCAGACAGCGGATGCAGGAGTCTCTCAATCAGACAGCAGATGCAGGAGAAAATCTATCAGACAGCGGATGCAGAAGTCTCTCTATTAGACAGCGAATGCAGGAGACATTCTATCAGACAGCGGATGCAGAAGTCTCTCTATCAGACAGCGGATGCAGAAGTCTCTCTATCAGACAGCTGATGCAGGAGTCTCTGAATCAGATAGCGGATGCAGGAGACACTCTATCAGACAGCGGACGCAGAAGTCTCTCTATCAGACAGCGGATGCAGGAGACACTCTATCAGACAGCGGATGCAGAAGTCTCTCGATCAGACAGCAGATGCAGGAGACACTTTATCAGACAGCGGATGCAGGAGACCCTCTATCACACAGCGGACGCAGGAGACACTCTATCAGACTAAGGATGCAGGAGACACTCTATCAGCCAGCAGATGCAGGAGTCTCTCTATCAGACAGCGGATGCAGAAGTATCTCTATAAGACAGCGGAGGCAGGAGTCTCTCTATCAGACAGCGGATGCAGAAGTCTCTCTATCAGACAGCGGAGGCAGGAGTCTCTCTATCAGACAGCGGATGCAGAAGTCTCTCTTCCAGACAGCGGATGCAGGAGTCTCTCAATCAGACAGCGGATGCAGGAGACATTCTTATGAGACAGCGGATGCAGGAGAAACTCTATCAGACAGCGGATACAGAAGTCTCTCTATCAGACAGCGGATGCAGGAGTCTCTCAATCAGACAGCGGATGCAGGAGACACCCTATCAGACAGCGGATGCAGAAGTCTTTCTATCAGACAGCGGATGTAGGAGACACTCTTTCAAACAGCGGATGCAGAAGTCTCCCTATCAGACAGCTGAGGCAGGAGACACTCTATCAGACAGCGGATGCAGGAGTCTGTCAATCAGACAGCGGATGCAGGTGACACTCTATCAGACAGCGGATGCAGAAGTCTCTCTATCAGACACCGATGCAGGAGACACTCTATCAGACAGCCGATGCAGGAGACTTTCTATCAGACTGGGATGCAAGAGACACTCTATCAGCCAACGGATGCAGGAGTCTCTCTATCAGACAGCGGATGCAGGAGACACTCTATCAGCCAGCAGATGCAGAAGTCTCTCTATCAGACAGCGATTGCAGGAGTCTCTCAATCAGACAGCGGATGCAGGAAAAACTCTATCAGACAGCAAATGCAGAAGTCTCTCTATCAGACAACGGATGCAGGAGACACTCTATCAGATGCAGCCGCTGTCTGAGAGAGTGCCTTCTGCATCCGCTGTCTGATAGAGAGACTTCTGCATCCGCTGTTTGATAGAGAGACTTCTGCATCCGCTGTCTGATAGAGTGTCTCCCGCATCCGCTGTCTGATAGCGAGACTCCTGCATCCGCTGTCGGATAGAGAGACTTCTGCATCGGCTGTCTGATAGAGAGACTCCTGCCTCCGCTGTCTGATTGAGTATATCCTGCATCCGCTATCTGATAGAGAGACTTCTGCATTCGCTGTCTGATTGAGTGTCTGATAGAGTGGATGCAGGAGACACTCTATCAGACAGCGAATGCAGGAGACACTCTATAAGACAGCAGATGCAGGAGACACTCTATCAAACAGTGGATGCAGAAGTCTCTCTATCAGACAGCAGATGCAGGAGACACTCTATCAGAAAAAGGATGCAGAAGTCTCTCTTTCAGACAGCGGATGAAGGAGACACTCTATCAGCCAGTGGATGCAGGAGTCTCTCCGACAGACAGCAGATGCAGGAGACACTCTATCAGACAGTGGATGCAGGAGTCCCTCTATCAGACAGTGGATGCAGGAGACACTCTATCAGACAGCGGAAGCAGGAGACACTCTATCAGACAGCGGATGCAGGACACACTATATCAGACAGCGGATGCAGGAGTCTCTCTATCAGACAGCGGATGAAAGAGACACTCTATCAGCCAGCGGATGCAGGAGTCTCTTCATCAGACCCCGGATGCAGGAGACACTCAGTCATACAGCGGATGCAGGAGTCTCTCTATCAGACAGCGGATGCAGGAGACACTCTATCAGACAGCAGATGCAGGAGTCTCTCTATCAGAAAGCGGATGCAGAAGTCTCACATTCAGACAGCGGATGCAGGAGTCTCTCAATGAGACAGCGGATGCAGGAGACAATCTATCAGACAGCGGATGCAGAAGTCTCTCTATTAGACAGCGGATGCAGAAGAAACTCTATCAGACAGCCGATGCAGAAGTCTCTCTATTAGACAGCGGATGCAGGAGACACTCTATCAGACAGCCGATGCAGAAGTCTCTCTATCAGACAGCGGATGCAGGAGACACTCTATCAGACTAGGGATGCAGGAGACACTCTATCAGACTAGGGATGCAGGAGTCATTCTATCAGACAGCGGATACAGGAGACACTCTATCAGACATCGGATGCAGGAGTCTCTCTATCAGACAGCGGATGCAGGAATCTGGCAATCAGACAGCGGATGCAGGAGACACTCTATCAGACAGCGGATGCAGAAGTCTCTCTATCAGACACCGATGCAGGAGACACTCTATCAAACAGCGGATGCAGGAGAAACTCTATCAGACAGCGGATGCAGGAGACTTTCTATCAGACTGCGGATGCAGGAGACACTCTATCAGCCAACGGATGCAGGAGTCTCTCTATCAGACAGCGGATGCAGGAGACACTCTATCAGCCAGCGTATGCAGGAGTCTCTCTATCAGAGAGCGGATGCTGGAGACACTCTATCAGACAGCAATTGCAGAAGTCGCTCTATTAGACAGCAGATGCAGGAGTCTCTCAATCAGACAGCGGATGCAGGAGAAACTCTATCAGACAGCGGATGCAGAAGTCTTTCTATCAGACAGCGGATGCAGGAGACACTCTATCAGATGCAGCCACTGTCTGATAGAGTGTCTTCTGCATCAGCTGTCTGATAGAGAGACTTCTGCATCCGCTGTTTGATAGAGAGACTTCTGCATCCGCTGTCTGATAGAGTGTGACCCGCATCCGCTGTCTGATAGAGAGACTCCTGCATCCGCTGTCTGATAGAGAGACTTCTGCATCCGCTGTCTGATAGAGAGACTCCTGCCTCCGCTGTCTGATAGAGAAACTTCTGCATCCACTGTCTGATAGAGAGACTCCTGCATCCGCTTTCTGATAGAGTATTTCCTGCATCCGCTGACTGATAGAGAGACTTCTGCATTCGCTGTCTGATTGAGTGTGTGATAGAGTGGATGCAGGAGACACTCTATCAGACAGCGAATGCAGGAGACACTTTATAAGACAGCAGATGCAGGAGACACTCTATCACACAGTGGATGCAGAGGTCTCTCTAGCAGACAGCAGATGCAGGAGACACTCTATCAGAAAACGGATGCAGAAGTCTCTCTATCAGACAGTGGGTGCAGGAGACACTCTATCAGACTGCGGATGCAGGAGACACTATATCAGCCAGCGGATGCAGGAGTCTCTCTATCAGACAGCGGATGCAGGAGACACTCTATCAGCCAGCGGATCCAGGAGTCTCTTTATTAGACAGCGGATGCAGGACACACTATATCAGACAGCGGATGCAGGAGACACTCTATCATTCAGCGGATGCAGGAGTCTCTCTATCAGACAGCGGATGCAGGGGACACTCTATCAGACAGCGGATGAAGGAGACACTCTATCAGCCAGCGGATGCAGGAGTCTTTCCATCAGACAGCAGATGCAGGAGACACTCAATCATACAGTGGATGCAGGAGTCCCTCTATCAGACAGCGGATGCAGGAGACACTCTTTCAGACTAAGGATGCAGGAGACACTCTATCAGACTAAGGATGCAGGAGACACTCTATCAGCCAGCGGATGCAGGGGTCTCTCTATCAGACAGCGGATGCAGGAGACACTCTTTCAGACAGCGGATGCAGAAGTCTCTCTATCAGACAGCGGATGCAGGAGACACTCTATCAGACAGCGGATGCAGAAGTCTCTCTATCAGACAGTGGGTGCAGCAGACACTCTATCAGACAGCGGATGCAGAAGACCCTCGGTCAGACAGCGGATGTAGGAATCTCTCAATCAGACAGCGGATGCAGGAGACACTTTATCAGACAGCGGATGCAGAAGTCTCTCTATCAGACAGCTGAGGCAGGAGACACTCTATCAGACACCGGATGCAGGAGACACTCTATCAGCCAGCGGATGCAAGAGTCTCTCTATCAGACAGAGGATGCAGGAGACACGTTATCAGACAGCGGATGCAGGAGTCTCTCTATCAGACAGCGGATGCAAAAGTCTCTCTTTCAGACAGCGGATGCAGGAGTCTCTCAATCAGACAGCAGATGCAGGAGACAATCTATCAGACAGCGGATGCAGAAGTCTCTCTATTAGACAGCGAATGCAGGAGACATTCTATCAGACAGCGGATGCAGAAGTCTCTCTATCAGACAGCGGATGCAGAAGTCTCTCTATCAGACAGCTGATGCAGGAGTCTCTGAATCAGACAGCGGATGCAGGAGACACTCTATCAGACAGCGGATGCAGAAGTCTCTCTATCAGACAGCGGATGCAGGAGACACTCTATCAGACAGCGGATGCAGAAGTCTCTCTATCAGACAGCGGATGCAGGAGACACTTTATCAGACAGCGGATGCAGGAGACCCTCTATCACACAGCGGACGCAGGAGACACTCTATCAGACTAAGGATGCAGGAGACACTCTATCAGCCAGCATATGCAGGAGTCTCTCTATCAGACAGCGGATGCAGAAGTATCTCTATAAGACAGCGGAGGCAGGAGTCTCTCTATCAGACAGCGGATGCAGAAGTCTCTCTATCAGACAGCGGAGGCAGGAGTCTCCCTATCAGACAGCGGATGCAGAAGTCTCTCTTTCAGACAGCGGATGCAGGAGTCTCTCAATCAGACAGCGGATGCAGGAGACATTCTTATGAGACAGCGGATGCAGGAGAAACTCTATCAGACAGCGGATACAGAAGTCTCTCTATCAGACAGCGGATGCAGGAGTCTCTCAATCAGACAGCGGATGCAGGAGACACCCTATCAGACAGCGGATGCAGAAGTCTCTCTATCAGACAGCGGATGTAGGAGACACTCTTTCAAACAGCGGATGCAGAAGTCTCCCTATCAGACAGCTGAGGCAGGAGACACTCTATCAGACAGCGGATGCAGGAGTCTCTCAATCAGACAGCGGATGCAGGAGACACTCTATCAGACAGCGGATGCAGAAGTCCTCTATCAGACACCGATGCAGGAGACACTCTATCAGACAGCGGATGCAGGAGACTTTCTATCAGACTGGGATGCAAGAGACACTCTATCAGCCAACGGATGCAGGAGTCTCTCTATCAGACAGCGGATGCAGGAGACACTCTATCAGCCAGCAGATGCAGAAGTCTCTCTATCAGACAGCGATTGCAGGAGTCTCTCAATCAGACAGCGGATGCAGGAAAAACTCTATCAGACAGCGAATGCAGAAGTCTCTCTATCAGACAGCGGATGCAGGAGACACTCTATCAGATGCAGCCGCTGTCTGAGAGAGTGCCTTCTGCATCCGCTGTCTGATAGAGAGACTTCTGCATCCGCTGTTTGATAGAGAGACTTCTGCATCCGCTGTCTGATAGAGTGTCTCCCGCATCCGCTGTCTGATAGAGAGACTCCTGCATCCGCTGTCGGATAGAGAGACTTCTGCATCCGCTGTCTGATAGAGAGACTCCTGCCTCCGCTGTCTGATTGAGTATATCCTGCATCCGCTATCTGATAGAGAGACTTCTGCATTCGCTGTCTGATTGAGTGTCTGATAGAGTGGATGCAGGAGACACTCTATCAGACAGCGAATGCAGGAGACACTCTATAAGACAGCAGATGCAGGAGACACTCTATCACACAGTGGATGCAGGAGACACTCTATAAGACAGCAGATGCAGGAGACACTCTATCACACAGTGGATGCAGAAGTCTCTCTATCAGACAGCAGATGCAGGAGACACTCTATCAGAAAAAGGATGCAGAAGTCTCTCTTTCAGACAGCGGATGAAGGAGACACTCTATCAGCCAGTGGATGCAGGAGTCTCTCCGACAGACAGCAGATGAAGGAGACACTCTATCAGACAGCGGATGCAGGAGTCCCTCTATCAGACAGTGGATGCAGGAGACACTCTATCAGACAGCGGAAGCAGGAGACACTCTATCAGCCAGCGGATGCAGGAGTCTCTCTATCAGACAGCGGATGCAGGACACACTATATCAGACAGCGGATGCAGGAGTCTCTCTATCAGACAGCGGATGAAAGAGACACTCTATCAGCCAGCGGATGCAGGAGTCTCTTCATCAGACCCCCGATGCAGGAGACACTCAGTCATACAGCGGATGCAGAAGTCTCTCTATCAGACAGCGGATGCAGGAGACACTCTATCAGACTAGGGATGCAGGAGACACTCTATCAGACTAGGGATGCAGGAGTCATTCTATCAGACAGCGGATACAGGAGACACTCTATCAGACATCGGATGCAGGAGTCTCTCTATCAGACAGCGGATGCAGGAATCTGGCAATCAGACAGCGGATGCAGGAGACACTCTATCAGACAGCGGATGCAGAAGTCTCTCTATCAGACACCGATGCAGGAGACACTCTATCAAACAGCGGATGCAGGAGAAACTCTATCAGACAGCGGATGCAGGAGACTTTCTATCAGACTGCGGATGCAGGAGACACTCTATCAGCCAACGGATGCAGGAGTCTCTCTATCAGACAGCGGATGCAGGAGACACTCTATCAGCCAGCGTATGCAGGAGTCTCTCTATCAGAGAGCGGATGCTGGAGACACTCTATCAGACAGCAATTGCAGAAGTCGCTCTATTAGACAGCAGATGCAGGAGTCTCTCAATCAGACAGCGGATGCAGGAGAAACTCTATCAGACAGCGGATGCAGAAGTCTTTCTATCAGACAGCGGATGCAGGAGACACTCTATCAGATGCAGCCACTGTCTGATAGAGTGTCTTCTGCATCAGCTGTCTGATAGAGAGACTTCTGCATCCGCTGTTTGATAGAGAGACTTCTGCATCCGCTGTCTGATAGAGTGTCTCCTGCATCCGCTGTCTGATAGAGAGACTCCTGCATCCGCTGTCTGATAGAGAGACTTCTGCATCCGCTGTCTGATTGAGAGACTCCTGCCTCCGCTGTCTGATAGAGATACTTCTGCATCCACTGTCTGATAGAGAGACTCCTGCATCCGCTGTCTGATAGAGTGTCTCCTGCATCCGCTGAATGATAGAGAGACTTCTGCATTCGCTGTCTGATTGAGTGTCTGATAGGGTGGATGCAGGAGACACTCCATCAGACAGCGGATGCAGGAGACACTCTATAAGACAGCAGATGCATGAGAAACTCTATCAGACAGCGGATGCAGAAGTCTTTCTATCAGAGAGCGGATGCAGGAGACACTCTTTCAGATGCAGCCACTGTCTGATAGAGTGTCTTCTGCATCAGCTGTCTGATAGAGAGACTTCTGCATCCGCTGTTTGATAGAGAGACTTCTGCATCCGCTGTCTGATAGAGCGTCTCCCGCATCCCCTGTCTGATAGAGAGACTCCTGCATCCGCTGTCTGATAGAGAGACTTCTGCATCCGCTGTCTGATAGAGAGACTCCTGCCTCCACTGTCTGATAGAGATACTTCTGCATCCGCTATCTGATAGAGAGACTCCTGCATCCGCTGTCTGATAGAGTATTTCCTGCATCCGCTGACTGATAGAGAGGCTTCTGCATTCGCTGTCTGATTGAGTGTCTGATAGAGTGGATGCAGGAGACACTCTATCAGACAGCGGATGCAGGAGACACTCTATCATCCAGCGGATGCAGGAGTCTCTCTATCAGACAGCGGATGCAGGAGACACTCTATCAGCCAGCGGATCCAGGAGTCTCTCTCTCAGACAGCGGATGCAGGACACACTATATCAGACAGCGGATGCAGGAGACACTCTATCATCCAGCGGATGCAGGAGTCTCTCTATCAGACAGCGGATGAAGGAGACACTCTATCAGCCAACGGATGCAGGAGCCTCTCCATCAGACAGCGGATGCAGGAGACACTCAATCATACAGCGGATGCAGGAGTCTCTCTATCAGACAGCGGATGCAGTAGACACTCTATCAGGCAGCGGATGCAGGAGTCTCTCTATCAGACAGCGGATGCAGAAGTCTCTCTTCAGACAGCGGATACAAGAGTCTCTCAATGAGACAGCGGATGCAGGAGACAATCTATCAGACAGCCGATGCAGAAGTCTCTCTATCAGACAGCGAATGCAGGAGACACTCTATCAGACAGCGGATGCAGAAGTGTCTCTATTAAACAGCGGATGCAGAATTCTCTCTATCAGACAGTGGATGCAGGAGACATTCTTATGAGACAACGGATGCAGGAGAAACTCTATCAGACAGCGGATGCAGAAGTCTCTCTATCAGACAGCGGATGCAGGAGTCTCTCAATCAGACAGCGGATGCAGGAGACACCCTATCAGACAGCGGATGCAGAAGCCTCTCTATCAGACAGCGGATGCAGGAGACACTCTATCAGACATCGGATGCAGAAGTCTCTCTATTAGACAGCGGATGCAGGAGACACTCTATCAGACAGCCGATGCAGAAGTCTCTCTATCAGACAGCGGATGCAGGAGACACTCTATCAGACTAGGGATGCAGGAGACACTCTATCAGCCAGCAGATGCAGGAGTCTCTCTATCAGACAGCGGATGCAGGATACACTCTATCAGACAGCGGATGCAGGAGTCATTCTATCAGACAGCGGATACAGGAGACACTCTATCAGACATCGGATGCAAAAGTCTCTCTATCAGACAGCGGATGCAGGAGTCTCTCAATCAGACAGCGGATGCAGGAGACACTCTATCAGACAGCGGATGCAGGAGACACTCTATCAGACAGCGGATGTAGGAGACACTCTATCTGACAGCCGATGCAGAAGTCTCTCTATCAGACAGCGGATGCAGGAGACACTCTATCAGCCAGCAGATGCAGGAGACTCTCTATCAGACAGCGGATGCAGGAGACACTCTATCAGACAGCGGATGCAGGAGTCATTCTATCAGACAGCGGATACAGGAGACACTCTATCAGACATCGGATGCAAAAGTCTTTCTATCAGACAGCGGATGCAGGAGTCTCTCAATCAGACAGCGGTTGCAGGAGACACTCTATCAGACAGCGGATGCAGAAGTCTGTCTATCAGACAGCGGATGCAGGAGTCTCTCAATCAGACGGCGGATGCAGGAAACACCCTATCAGACAGCGGATGCAGAAGTCTCTCTATCAGACAGCGGATGCAGGAGACACTCTATCAGACAGCGGATGCAGAAGTCTCTCTATTAGACAGCGGATGCAGGAGACACTCTATCAGACTTGGGATGCAGGAGACACTCTATCAGCCAGCAGATGCAGGAGTCTCTCTATCAGACAGCAGATGCAGGAAACACTCTATCAGACAGCGGATGCAGGAGTTATTCTATCAGACAGCGGATACAGGAGGCACTCTATCAGACATCGGATGCAAAAGTCTCTCTATCAGACAGCGGATGCAGGAGTCTGGCAATCAGACAGCGGATGCAGGAGACACTCTATCAGACAGCGGATGCAGAAGTCTCTCTATCAGACACCGATGCAGGAGACACTCTATCAAACAACGGATGCAGGAGAAACTCTATCAGACAGCAGATGCAGGAGACTTTCTATCAGAATGCGGATGCAGGAGACACTCTATCAGACAGCGGATGCAGGAGTCTCTCTATCAGACAGCGGATGCAGGAGACACTCTATCAGCCAGCATATGCAGGAGTCTCTCTATCCGACAGCGGATGCAGGAGACACTCTATCAGACAGCCGATGCAGAAGTCTCTCTATTAGACAGCGGATGCAGGAGTCTCTCAATCAGACAGCGGATGCAGGAGAAACTCTATCAGACAGCGTATGCAGAAGTCTTTCTATCAGACAGTGGATGCAGGAGACACTCTATCAGATGCAGCCACTGTCTGATAGAGTGTCTTCTGCATCAGCTGTCTGATAGAGAGACTTCTGCATCCGCTGTTTGATAGAGAGACTTCTGCATTCGCTGTCTGATAGAATGTCTCCCGCATCCCCTGTCTGATAGAGAGACTCCTGCATCCCCTGTCTGATAGAGAGACTTCTGCATCCGCTGTCTGATAGAGAGACTCCTGCTTCCGCTGTCTGATAGAGATACTTCTGCATCCACTGTCTGATAGAGAGACTCCTGCATCCGCTGTCTGATAGAGTATTTCCTGCATCCGCTGACTGGTAGAGAGACTTCTGCATTCGCTGTCTAATTGAGTGTCTGATAGAGTGGATGCAGGAAATACTGCAGGAGTCTCTCCATCAGACAGCGGATGCAGGAGACACTCAATCATACAGCGGATGCAGGAATCTCTCTATCAGACAGCGGATGCAGGAGACACTCTATCAGACAGCGGATGCAGGAGTCTCTCTATCAGACAGCGGATGCAGAAGTCTCTTTTTCAGACAGCGGATGCAAGAGTCTCTCAATGAGACAGCGGATGCAGGAGACAATCTATCAGACAGCGGATGCAGAAGTCTCTCTATCAGACAGCGAATGCAGGAGACACTCTATCAGACAGCGGATGCGCAAGTGTCTCTATTAAACAGCGGATGCAGGAGACACCCTATCAGGCAGCGGATGCAGAATTCTCTCTATCAGACAGTGGATGCAGGAAACATTCTTATGAGACAACGGATGCAGGAGAAACTCTATCAGACAGCGGATGCAGAAGTCTCTCTATCAGACAGCGGATGCACGAGTCTCTCAATCAGACAGCGGATGCAGGAGACACCCTATCAGACAGCGGATGCAGAAGCCTCTCTATCAGACAGCGGATGCAGGAGACACTCTATCAGACAGCGGATGCAAAAGTCTCTCTATTAGACAGCGGATGCAGGAGACACTCTATCAGACAGCCGATGCAGAAGTCTCTCTATCAGACAGTGGATGCAGGAGACAATCTATCAGAATAGGGATGCAGGAGACACTCTATCAGCCAGCAGATGCAGGAGTCTCTCTATCAGACAGCGGATGCAGGATACACTCTATCAGACAGCGGATGCAGGAGTCATTCTATCAGACAGCGGATACAGGAGACACTCTATCAGACATCGGATGCAAAAGTCTCTCTATCAGACAGCGGATGCAGGAGTCTCTCAATCAGACAGCGGATGCAGGAGACACTCTATCAGACAGCGGATGCAGGAGACACTCTATCAAACAGCGGATGTAGGAGACACTCTATCTGACAGCCGATGCAGAAGTCTCTCTATCAGACAGCGGATGCAGGAGACACTCTATCAGACTAGGGATGCAGGAGACACTCTATCAGCCAGCAGATGCAGGAGTCTCTCTATCAGACAGCGGATGCAGGAGACACTCTATCAGACAGCGGATGCAGGAATCGTTCTATCAAACAGCGGATACAGGAGACACGCTATCAGACATCGGATGCAAAAGTCTTTCTATCAGACAGCGTACGCAGGAGTGTCTCAATCAGACAGCGGATGCAGGAGACACTCTATCAGACAGCGGATGCAGAAGTCTGTCTATCAGACAGCGGATGCAGGAGTCTCTCAATCAGACGGCGGATGCAGATAACACCCTATCAGACAGCGGATGCAGAATTCTCTCTATCAGACAGCGGATGCAGGAGACACTCTATCAGACAGCGGATGCAGAAGTCTCTCTATTAGACAGCGGATGCAGGAGACACTCTATCAGACAGCCGATGCAGAAGTCTCTCTATCAGACAGCGGATGCAGGAGACACTCTATCAGACTAGGGATGAAGGAGACACTCTATCAGACAGCATATGCAGGAGTCTCTCTATCAGACAGCGGATGCAGGAGACACTCTATCAGACAGCGGATGCAGGAGTCATTCTATCAGACAGCGGATACAGGAGACACTCTATCAGACATCGGATGCAAAAGTCTCTCTATCAGACAGTGGATGCAAGAATCTGGCAATCAGACAGCGGATGCAGGAGACACTCTATCAGACAGCGGATGCAGAAGTCTCCCTATCAGACACCGGTGCAGGAGACACTCTATCAAACAGCGGATGCAGGAGAAACTCTATCAGACAGCAGATGCAGGAGACTTTCTACCAGACTGCGGATGCAGGAGACACTCTATCAGCCAACGGATGCAGGAGTCTCTCTATCAGACAGCAGATGCAGGAGACACTCTATCAGCCAGCGTATGCAGGAGTCTCTCTAATAGACAGCGGATGCAGGAGACACTCTATCAGACAGCAGATGCAGAAGTCTCTCTATTAGACAGCGGATGCAAAAGTCTCTCTATCAGACAGCGGATGCAAGAATCTGGCAATCAGACAGCGGATGCAGGAGACACTCTATCAGACAGCGGATGCAGAAGTCTCCCTATCAGACACAGATGCAGGAGACACTCTATCAAACAGCGGATGCAGGAGAAACTCTATCAGACAGCAGATGCAGGAGACACTCTATCAGATGCAGCCACTGTCTGATAGAGTGTCTTCTGCATCAGCTGTCTGATAGAGAGACTTCTGCATCCGCTGTTTGATAGAGAGACTTCTGCATCCGCTGTCTGATAGAATGTCTCCCGCATCCCCTGTCTGATAGAGAGACTCCTGCATCCCCTGTCTGATAAAGAGACTTCTGCATCCGCTGTCTGATAGAGAGACTCCTGCCTCCGCTGTCTGATAGAGATACTTCTGCATCCACTGTCTGATAGAGAGACTCCTGCATCCGCTGTCTGATAGAGTATTTCCTGCATCCGCTGACTGATAGAGAGACTTCTGCATTCGCTGTCTAATTGAGTGTCTGATAGAGTGTATGCAGGAAATACTGCAGGAGTCTCTCCATCAGACAGCGGATGCAGGAGACACTCAATCATACAGCGGATGCAGGAATCTCTCTATCAGACAGCGGATGCAGGAGACACTCTATCAGACAGCGGATGCAGGAGTCTCTCTATCAGACAGCGGATGCAGAAGTCTCTCTTTCAGACAGCGGATGCAAGAGTCTCTCAATGAGACAGCGGATGCAGGAGACAATCTATCAGACAGCGGATGCAGAAGTCTCTCTATCAGACAGCGAATGCAGGAGACACTCTATCAGACAGCGGATGCGCAAGTGTCTCTATTAAACAGCGGATGCAGGAGACACCCTATCAGGCAGCGGATGCAGAATTCTCTCTATCAGACAGTGGATGCAGGAAACATTCTTATGAGACAACGGATGCAGGAGAAACTCTATCAGACAGCGGATGCAGAAGTCTCTCTATCAGACAGCGGATGCACGAGTCTCTCAATCAGACAGCGGATGCAGGAGACACCCGATCAGACAGCGGATGCAGAAGCCTCTCTATCAGACAGCGGATGCAGGAGACACTCTATCAGACAGCGGATGCAAAAGTCTCTCTATTAGACAGCGGATGCAGGAGACACTCTATCAGACAGCCGATGCAGAAGTCTCTCTATCAGACAGCGGATGCAGGAGACAATCTATCAGACTAGGGATGCAGGAGACACTCTATCAGCCAGCAGATGCAGGAGTCTCTCTATCAGACAGCGGATGCAGGATACACTCTATCAGACAGCGGATGCAGGAGTCATTCTATCAGACAGCGGATACGGGAGACACTCTATCAGACATCGGATGCAAAAGTCTCTCTATCAGACAGCGGATGCAGGAGTCTCTCAATCAGACAGCGGATGCAGGAGACACTCTATCAGACAGCGGATGCAGGAGACACCGTATCAAACAGCGGATGTAGGAGACACTCTATCTGACAGCGGATGCAGAAGTCTCTCTATCAGACAGCGGATGCAGGAGACACTCTATCAGACTAGGGATGCAGGAGACACTCTATCAGCCAGCAGATGCAGGAGTCTCTCTATCAGACAGCGGATGCAGGAGACACTCTATCAGACAGCGGATGCAGGAATCGTTCTATCAAACAGCGGATACAGGAGACACGCTATCAGACATCGTATGCAAAAGTCTTTCTATCAGACAGCGGACGCAGGAGTGTCTCAATCAGACAGCGGATGCAGGAGACACTCTATCAGACAGCGGATGCAGAAGTCTGTCTATCAGACAGCGGATGCAGGAGTCTCTCAATCAGACGGCGGATGCAGATAACACCCTATCAGACAGCGGATGCAGAATTCTCTCTATCAGACAGCGGATGCAGGAGACACTCTATCAGACAGCGGATGCAGAAGTCTCTCTATTAGACAGCGGATGCAGGAGACACTCTATCAGACAGCCGATGCAGAAGTCTCTCTATCAGACAGCGGATGCAGGAGACACTCTATCAGACTAGGGATGAAGGAGACACTCTATCAGACAGCAGATGCAGGAGTCTCTCTATCAGACAGCGGATGCAGGAGACACTCTATCAGACAGCGGATGCAGGAGTCATTCTATCAGACAGCGGATACAGGAGACACTCAATGAGACATCGGATGCAAAAGTCTCTCTATCAGACAGTGGATGCAAGAATCTGGCAATCAGACAGCGGATGCAGGAGACACTCTATCAGACAGCGGATGCAGAAGTCTCCCTATCAGACACCGATGCAGGAGACATTCTATCAAACAGCGGATGCAGGAGAAACTCTATCAGACAGCAGATGCAGGAGACTTTCTACCAGACTGCGGATGCAGGAGACACTCTATCAGCCAACGGATGCAGGAGTCTCTCTATCAGACAGCGGATGCAGGAGACACTCTATCAGCCAGCGTATGCAGGAGTCTCTCTAATAGACAGCGGATGCAGGAGACACTCTATCAGACAGCAGATGCAGAAGTCTCTCTATTAGACAGCGGATGCAAAAGTCTCTCTATCAGACAGCGGATGCAAGAATCTGGCAATCAGACAGCGGATGCAGGAGACACTCTATCAGACAGCGGATGCAGAAGTCTCCCTATCAGACACCGATGCAGGAGACACTCTATCAAACAGCGGATGCAGGAGAAACTCTATCAGACAGCAGATGCAGGAGACTTTCTATCAGACTGCGGATGCAGGAGACACTCTATCAGCCAACGGATGCAGGAGTCTCTCTATCAGACAGCGGATGCAGGAGACACTCTATCAGCCAGCGTATGCAGGAGTCTCTCTATCAGACAGCGGATGCAGGAGACACTCTATCAGACAGCAGATGCAGAAGTCTCTCTATTAGACAGCGGATGCAGGAGTCTCTCAATCAGACAGCGGATGCAGGAGAAACTCTATCAGACAGCGGATGCAGAAGTCTTTCTATCAGACAGCGGATGCAGGAGACACTCTATCAGATGCAGCCACTGTCTCATAGAGTGTCTTCTGCATCACCTGTCTGATTGAGAGACTTCTGCATCCGCTGTTTGATAGAGAGACTTCTGCATCCGCTGTCTGATAGAGTGTGACCCGCATCCGCTGTCTGATAGAGAGACTCCTGCATCCGCTGTCTGATAGAGAGACTTCTGCATCCGCTGTCTGATAGAGAGACTCCTGCCTCCGCTGTCTGATAGAGATACTTCTGCATCCACTGTCTGATAGAGAGACTCCTGCATCCGCTGTCTGATAGAGTGACTTCTGCATCCGCTGTCTGATAGAGAGACTCCTGCATCCGCTGTCTGATAGAGAGACTTCTGCATCCGCTGTCTGATAGAGAGACTCCTGCCTCCGCTGTCTGATAGAGATACTTCTGCATCCACTGTCTGATAGAGAGACTTCTGCATTCGCTGTCTGATTGAGTGTCTGATAGAGTGGATGCAGGAGACACTCTATCAGACAGCGGATGCAGGAGACACTCTATAAGACAGCAGATGCAGGAGACACTCTATCACACAGTGGATGCAGAGGTCTCTCTATCAGACAGCAGATGCAGGAGACACTCTATCAGAAAACGGATGCAGAAGTCTCTCTATCAGACAGCGGATGCAGGAGACACTCTATCAGCCAGTGGATGCAGGAGTCTCTCCTTCAGACAGCGGATGCAGGAGACACTCTATCAGACAGCGGATGCAGGAGTCCCTTTATCAGACAGTGGATGCAGGAGACACTCTATCAGACTGCGGATGCAGGAGACACTCTATCAGCCAACGGATGCAGAAGTCTCTCTATCAGACAGCGGATGCAGGAGACACTCTATCAGCCAGCGGATCCAGGAGTCTCTCTATTAGACAGCGGATGCGGGACACACTATATCACACAGCGGATGCAGGAGACACTCTATCATCCAGCGGAGGCAGGAGTCTCTCTATCAGACAGCGGATGCAGGAGACACTCTATCAGACAGCGGATGAAGGAGACACTCTATCAGCCAGCGGATGCAGGAGTCTTTCCATCAGACAGCGGATGCAGGAGACACTCAATCATACAGGGGATGCAGGAGTCCCTCTATCAGACAGCGGATGCAGGACACACTCTATCAGACTAAGGATGCAGGAGACACTCTATCAGACTAAGGATGCAGGAGACACTCTATCAGCCAGCGGATGCAGGGGTCTCTCTATCAGACAGCGGATGCAGGAGACACTCTTTCAGACAGCGGATGCAGAAGTCTCTCTATCAGACAGCGGATGCAGGAGACACTCTATCAGACAGCGGATGCAGAAGTCTCTCTATCAGACAGCGGATGCAGAAGTCTCTCTATCAGACAGCAGAGGCAGGAGTCTCTCTATCATACAGCGGATGCAGGAGTCTCTGTATCAGACAGCGGATGCAGAAGTCTCTCTTTCAGACAGCAGATGCAGGAGTCTCTCAATCAGACAGCGGATGCAGGAGACATTCTTACGAGACAGCGGATGCAGGAGAAACTCTATCAGACAGCGAATGCAGAAGTCTCTCAATCAGACAGCGGATGCAGGAGACACCCCATCAGACAGCGGATGCAGATGACTCTCTATCAGACAGCGGATGCAGAAGTCTCCCTATCAGACAGCTGAGGCAGGAGACACTCTATCAGACAGCGGATGCAGGAGTCTCTCAATCAGACAGCGGATGCAGGAGACACACTATCAGACAGCAGATGCAGAAGTCTCTCTATCAGACACCGATGCAGGGGACACTCTATCAGACAGCGGATGCAGGAGACTTTCTATCAGACTGGGATGCAAGAGACACTATCAGCCAACGGATGCATGAGTCTCTCTATCAGACAGCGGATGCAGGAGACACTCTATCAGCCAGCGTATGCAGGAGTCTCTCTATCAGAGAGCGGATGCAGGAGACACTCTATCAGACAGCAGATGCAGAAGTCTCTCTCTCAGACAGCGATTGCAGGAGTCTCTCAATCAGACAGCGGATGCAGGAAAAACTCAACAGACAACGGATGCAGAAGTCTCTCTATCAGACAGCGGATGCAGGAGACACTCTATCAGACGCTGTCTGATAGAGTGTCTTCTGCATCCGCTGTCTGATAGAGAGACTTCTGCATCCGCTGTTTGATAGAGAGACTTCTGCATCCGCTGTCTGATAGAGTGTCTCCCGCATCCGCTGTCTGATAGAGAGACTCCTGCATCCGCTGTCGTATAGAGAGACTTCTGCATCCGCTGTCTGATAGAGAGACTCCTACCTCCGCTGTCTGATAGAGATACTTCTGCATCCGCTGTCTGATAAAGAGACTCCTGCATCCGCTGTCTGATAGAGTATTTCCTGCATCCGCTGTCTGATAGAGAGACTTCTGCATTCACTGTCTGATTGAGTGTGTGATAGAGTGGATGCAGGAGAAACTCTATCAGACAGCGGATGCAGAAGTCTCTCAATCAGACAGCGGATGCAGGAGACACCCCATCAGACAGCGGATGCAGATGACTCTCTATCAGACAGCGGAAGTAGGAGACACTCTTTCAGACAGCGGATGCAGAAGTCTCCCTATCAGACAGCTGAGGCAGGAGACACTCTATCAGACAGCGGATGCAGGAGTCTCTCAATCAGACAGCGGATGCAGGAGACACACTATCAGACAGCGGATGCAGAAGTCTCTCTATCAGACACCGATGCAGGAGACACTCTATCAGACAGCGGATGCAGGAGACTTTCTATCAGACTGGGATGCAAGAGACACTATCAGCCAACGGATGCAGGAGTCTCTCTATCAGACAGCCGATGCAGGAGACACTCTATCTGCCAGCGTATGCAGGAGTCTCTCTATCAGAGAGCGGATGCAGGAGACACTCTATCAGACAGCAGATGCAGAAGTCTCTCTATCAGACAGCGACTGCAGGAGTCTCTCAATCAGACAGTGGATGCAGGAAAAACTCAACAGACAGCGGATGCAGAAGTCTCTCTATCAGACAGCGGATGCAGGAGACACTCTATCAGACAGCGGATGCAGGAGTCATTCTATCAGACAGCGGATACAGGAGACACTCTATCAGACATCGGATGCAAAAGTCTCTCTATCAGACAGCGGATGCAGGAATCTGGCAATCAGACAGCGGATGCAGGAGACACTCTATCAGACAGCGGATGCAGAAGTCTCCCTATCAGACACCGATGCAGGAGACACTCTATAAAACAGCGGATGCAGGAGAAACTCTATCAGACAGCGGATGCAGGAGACTTTCTATCAGACTGCGGATGCAGGAGTCTCTCTATCAGACAGCGGATGCAGGAGACACTCTATCAGACAGCAGATGCAGAAGTCTCTCTATTAGACAGCGGATGCAGGAGCCTCTCAATCAGACAGCGGATGCAGGAGAAACTCTATCAGACACTGGATGCAGAAGTCTTTCTATCAGACAGCGGATGCAGGAGACACTCTATCAGATGCAGCCACTGCCTAATAGAGTGTCTTCTGCATCAGCTGTCTGATAGAGAGACTTCTGCATCCGCTGTTTGATAGAGAGACTTCTGCATCCGCTGTCTGATAGAGTGTGACCCGCATACGCTGTCTGATAGAGAGACTCCTGCATCCGCTGTCTGATAGAGAGACTTCTGCATCCGCTGTCTGATAGAGAGACTCCTGCCTCCGCTGTCTGAAAGAGTGTCTCCTGCATCCGCTGTCGGATAGAGAGACTTCTGCATCCGCTGTCTGATAGAGAGACTCCTGCCTCCGCTGTCTGATAGAGATACTTCTGCATCCGCTGTCTGATAAAGAGACTCCTGCATCCGCTGTCTGATAGAGTATTTCCTGCATCCGCTGTCTGATAGAGAGACTTCTGCATTCACTGTCTGATTGAGTGTCTGATAGAGTGGATGCAGGAGACACTCTATTAGACAGCGAATGCAAGAGACACTCTATAAGACAGCAGATGCAGGAGACACTCTATCACACAGTGGATGCAGAAGTCTCTCTATCAGACAGCAGATGCAGGAGACACTCTATCAGAAAAAGGATGCAGAAGTCTCTCTTTCAGACAGCGGATGAAGGAGACACTCTATCAGCCATTGGATGCAGGAGTCTCTCCGACAGACAGCAGATGCAGGAGACACTCTATCAGACAGCGGATGCAGGAGTCCCTCTATCAGACAGTGGATGCAGGAGACACTCTATCAGACAGCGGATGCAGGAGACACTCTATCAGCAAGCGGATGCAGCAGTCTCTCTATCAGACAGCGGATGCAGGACACACTATATCAGACAGCGGATGCAGGAGTCTCTCTATCAGACAGCGGATGAAAGAGACACTCTATCAGCCAGCGGATGCAGGAGTCTCTCCATCAGACCGCGGATGCAGGAGACACTCAGTCATACAGCGGATGCAGGAGTCTCTCTATCAGACAGCGGATGCAGCAGACACTCTATCAGACAGCGGATGCAGGAGTCTCTCTATCAGACAGCGGATGCAGAAGTCTCTCTTTCAGACAGCGGATGCAGGAGTCTCTCAATGAGATAGCGGATGCAGGAGACAATCTATCAGACAGCGAATGCAGAAGTCTCTCTTTTAGACAGCGGATGCAGAAGAAACTCTATCAGACAGCGGATGCAGAAGTCTCTCTATTAGAATGCGGATGCAGGAGACACTCTATCAGACAGCCGATGCAGAAGTCTCCCTATCAGACAGCTGAGGCAGGAGACACTCTATCAGACTAGGGATGCAGGAGTCATTCTATCAGACAGCGGATACAGGGGACACTCTATCAGACATCGGATGCAAAAGTCTCTCTATCAGACAGCGGATGCAGGAATCTGGCAATCAGACAGCGGATGCAGGAGACACTCTATCAGACAGCGGATGCAGAAGTCTCTCTATCAGACACCGATGCAGGAGACACTCTATCAAACAGCGGATGCAGGAGAAACTCTATCAGACAGCGGATGCAGGAGTCTCTCTATCAGAGAGCGGATGCAGGAGACACTCTATCAGACAGCAGATGCAGAAGTCTCTCTATCAGACAGCGACTGCAGGAGTCTCTCAATCAGACAGCGGATGCAGGAAAAACTCAACAGACAGCGGATGCAGAAGTCTCTCTATCAGACAGCGGATGCAGGAGACACTCTATCAGACAGCGTATGCAGGAGTCATTCTATCAGACAGCGGATACAGGAGACACTCTATCAGACATCGGATGCAAAAGTCTCTCTATCAGACAGCGGATGCAGGAATCTGGCAATCAGACAGCGGATGCAGGAGACACTCTATCAGACAGCGGATGCAGAAGTCTCCCTATCAGACACCGATGCAGGATACACTCTATAAAACAGCGGATGCAGGAGAAACTCTATCAGACAGCGGATGCAGGAGACTTTCTATCAGACTGCGGATGCAGGAGTCTCTCTATCAAACAGTGGATGCAGGAGACACTCTATCAGACAGCAGATGCAGAAGTCTCTCTATTAGACAGCGGATGCAGGAGTCTCTCAATCAGACAGCGGATGCAGGAGAAACTCTATCAGACAGCGGATGCAGAAGTCTTTCTATCAGACAGCGGATGCAGGAGACACTCTATCAGATGCAGCCACTGTCTGAAAAGAGTGTCTTCTGCATCAGCTGTCTGATAGAGAGACTTCTGCATCCGCTGTTTGAAAGAGAGACTTCTGCATCCGCTGTCTGATAGAGTGTGACCCTCATCCGCTGTCTGATAGAGAGACTCCTGCATCCGCTGTCTGATAGAGAAACTTCTGCATCCGCTGTCTGATAGAGAGACTCCTGCCTCCGCTGTCTGAAAGAGTGTCTCCTGCATCCGCTGTCGGATAGAGAGACTTCTGCATCCGCTGTCTGATAGAGAGACTCCTGCCTCCGCTGTCTGATAGAGATACTTCTGCATCCGCTGTCTGATAAAGAGACTCCTGCATCCGCTGTCTGATAGAGTATTTCCTGCATCCGCTGTCTGATAGAGAGACTTCTGCATTCACTGTCTGATTGAGTGTCTGATAGAGTGGATGCAGGAGACACTCTATCAGACAGCGAATGCAAGAGACACTCTATAAGACAGCAGATGCAGGAGACACTCTATCACACAGTGGATGCAGAAGTCTCTCTATCAGACAGCAGATGCAGGAGACACTCTATCAGAAAAAGGATGCAGAAGTCTCTCTTTCAGACAGCGGATGAAGGAGACACTCTATCAGCCATTGGATGCAGGAGTCTCTCCGACAGACAGCAGATGCAGGAGACACTCTATCAGACAGCGGATGCAGGAGTCCCTCTATCAGACAGTGGATGCAGGAGACACTCTATCAGACAGCGGATGCAGGAGACACTCTATCAGCAAGCGGATGCAGCAGTCTCTCTATCAGACAGCGGATGCAGGACACACTATATCAGACAGCGGATGCAGGAGTCTCTCTATCAGACAGCGGATGAAAGAGACACTCTATCAGCCAGCGGATGCAGGAGTCTCTCCATCAGACCGCGGATGCAGGAGACACTCAGTCATACAGCGGATGCAGGAGTCTCTCTATCAGACAGCGGATGCAGGAGACACTCTATCAGACAGCGGATGCAGGAGTCTCTCTATCAGACAGCGGATGCAGAAGTCTCTCTTTCAGACAGCGGATGCAGGAGTCTCTCAATGAGACAGCGGATGCAGGAGACAATCTATCAGACAGCGAATGCAGAAGTCTCTCTATTAGACAGCGGATGCAGAAGAAACTCTATCAGACAGCGGATGCAGAAGTCTCTCTATTAGAATGCGGATGCAGGAGACACTCTATCAGACAGCCGATGCAGAAGTCTCCCTATCAGACAGCTGAGGCAGGAGACACTCTATCAGACTAGGGATGCAGGAGTCATTCTATCAGACAGCGGATACAGGGGACACTCTATCAGACATCGGATGCAAAAGTCTCTCTATCAGACAGCGGATGCAGGAATCTGGCAATCAGACAGCGGATGCAGGAGACACTCTATCAGACAGCGGATGCAGAAGTCTCTCTATCAGACACCGATGCAGGAGACACTCTATCAAACAGCGGATGCAGGAGAAACTCTATCAGACAGCGGATGCAGGAGTCTCTCTATCAGAGAGCGGATGCAGGAGACACTCTATCAGACAGCAGATGCAGAAGTCTCTCTATCAGACAGCGACTGCAGGAGTCTCTCAATCAGACAGCGGATGCAGGAAAAACTCAACAGACAGCGGATGCAGAAGTCTCTCTATTAGACAGCGGATGCAGGAGACACTCTATCAGACAGCGTATGCAGGAGTCATTCTATCAGACAGCGGATACAGGAGACACTCTATCAGACATCGGATGCAAAAGTCTCTCTATCAGACAGCGGATGCAGGAATCTGGCAATCAGACAGCGGATGCAGGAGACACTCTATCAGACAGCGGATGCAGAAGTCTCCCTATCAGACACCGATGCAGGAGACACTCTATAAAACTGCGGATGCAGGAGAAACTCTATCAGACAGCGGATGCAGGAGACTTTCTATCAGACTGCGGATGCAGGAGTCTCTCTATCAGACAGTGGATGCAGGAGACACTCTATCAGACAGCAGATGCAGAAGTCTCTCTATTAGACAGCGGATGCAGGAGTCTCTCAATCAGACAGCAGATGCAGGAGAAACTCTATCAGACAGCGGATGCAGAAGTCTTTCTATCAGACAGCGGATGCAGGAGACACTCTATCAGATGCAGCCACTGTCTGAAAAGAGTGTCTTCTGCATCAGCTGTCTGATAGAGAGACTTCTGCATCCGCTGTTTGAAAGAGAGACTTCTGCATCCGCTGTCTGATAGAGTGTGACCCTCATCCGCTGTCTGATAGAGAGACTCCTGCATCCGCTGTCTGATAGAGAAACTTCTGCATCCGCTGTCTGATAGAGAGACTCCTGCCTCCGCTGTCTGAAAGAGTGTCTCCTGCATCCGCTGTCGGATAGAGAGACTTCTGCATCCGCTGTCTGATAGAGAGACTCCTGCCTCCGCTGTCTGATAGAGATACTTCTGCATCCGCTGTCTGATAAAGAGACTCCTGCATCCGCTGTCTGATAGAGTATTTCCTGCATCCGCTGTCTGATAGAGAGACTTCTGCATTCACTGTCTGATTGAGTGTCTGATAGAGTGGATGCAGGAGACACTCTATCAGACAGCGAATGCAAGAGACACTCTATAAGACAGCAGATGCAGGAGACACTCTATCACACAGTGGATGCAGAAGTCTCTCTATCAGACAGCAGATGCAGGAGACACTCTATCAGAAAAAGGATGCAGAAGTCTCTCTTTCAGACAGCGGATGAAGGAGACACTCTATCAGCCATTGGATGCAGGAGTCTCTCCGACAGACAGCAGATGCAGGAGACACTCTATCAGACAGCGGATGCAGGAGTCCCTCTATCAGACAGTGGATGCAGGAGACACTCTATCAGACAGCGGATGCAGGAGACACTCTATCAGCAAGCGGGTGCAGCAGTCTCTCTATCAGACAGCGGATGCAGGACACACTATATCAGACAGCGGATGCAGGAGTCTCTCTATCAGACAGCGGATGAAAGAGACACTCTATCAGCCAGCGGATGCAGGAGTCTCTCCATCAGACCGCGGATGCAGGAGACACTCAGTCATACAGCGGATGCAGGAGTCTCTCTATCAGACAGCGGATGCAGGAGACACTCTATCAGACAGCGGATGCAGGAGTCTCTCTATCAGACAGCGGATGCAGAAGTCTCTCTTTCAGACAGCGGATGCAGGAGTCTCTCAATGAGACAGCGGATGCAGGAGACAATCTATCAGACAGCGAATGCAGAAGTCTCTCTATTAGACAGCGGATGCAGAAGTCTCTCTATTAGACAGCGGATGCAGGAGACACTCTATCAGACAGCCGATGCAGAAGTCTCTCTATCAGACAGCGGATGCAGGAGACACTCTATCAGACTAGGGATGCATGAGTCATTCTATCAGACAGCGGATACAGGAGACACTCTATCAGACATCAGATGCAAAAGTCTCTCTATCAGACAGCGGATGCAGGAGACACTCTATCAGACAGCGGATGCAGAAGTCTCTCTATCAGACACCGATGCAGGAGACACTCTATCAAACAGCGGATGCAGGAGACACTCTATCAGCCAACAGATGCAGGAGTCTCTCTATCAGACAGCGGATGCAGAAGACACTCTATCATCCAGCGTATGCAGGAGTCTCTCTATCAGACAGCGGATGTAGGAGACACTCTATCAGACAGCAGATGCAGAAGTCGCTCTATTAGACAGCGGATGCAGGAGTCTCTCAATCAGACAGCGGATGCAGGAGAAACTCTATCAGACAGCGGATGCAGAAGTCTTTCTATCAGACAGCGGATGCAGAAGTCTTTCTATCAGACAGCGGATGCAGGAGACACTCTATCAGATGCAGCCACTGTCTGATAGAGTGTCTTCTGCATCAGCTGTCTGATAGAGAGATTTCTGCATCCGCTGTTTGATAGAGAGACTTCTGCATCCGCTGTCTGATAGAGTGTCTCCTGCAGCCGCTGTCTGATAGAGAGACTCCTGCATCCGCTGTCTGATAGAGAGACTTCTGCATCCGCTGTCAGATAGAGAGACTCCTGCCTCCGCTGTCTGATAGAGATACTTCTGCATCCACTGTCTGATAGAGAGACTCCTGTACCGCTGTCTGATAGAGTGTCTCCTGCATCCGCTGAATGATAGAGAGACTTCTGCATTCGCTGTCTGATTGAGTGTCTGATAGAGTGGATGCAGGAGACACTCTATCAGACAGCGGATGCAGGAGACACTCTATAAGACAGCAGATGCAGGAGACACTCTATCACACAGTGGATGCAGAAGTATCTCTATCAGACAGCAGATGCAGGAGACACTCTATCAGAAAAACGGATGCAGAAGTATCTCTATCAGACAGCGGATGCAGGAGACACTCTATCAGCCAGTGGATGCAGCAGTCTCTCCTTCAGACAGCGGATGCAGGAGACACTCTATCAGACAGCGGGTGCAGGAGTCCCTCTATCAGACAGTGGATACAGGAGACACTCTATCAGACTGCGGATGCAGGAGACACTCTATCATCCAGCGGATGCAAAAGTCTCTCTATCAGACAGCGGGTGCAGGAGACACTCTATTAGCCAGCGGAACCAGGAGTCTCTCTATCAGACAGCGGATGCAGGACACACTATATCAGACAGCGGATGCAGGAGACACTCTATCATCCAGCGGATGCAGGAGTCTCTCTATCAGACAGCGGATGCAGGAGACACTCTATCAGACAGCGGATGAAGGAGACACTCTATCAGCCAGCGGATGCAGGAGTCTTTCCATCAGACAGCGGATGCAGGAGACACTAAATCATACAGCGGATGCAGGAGTCCCTCTATCAGACAGCGGATGCAGGAGACACTCTATCAGACTAAGGATGCAGGAGACACTCTATCAGCCAGCGGATGCAGGAGTCTCTCTATCAGACAGCGGATGCAGGAGACACTCTATCAGACAGCGGATGCAGAAGTCTTTCTATCAGACAGCGGGTGCAGCAGACACTCTATCAGACAGCGGATGCAGAAGTCCCTCGGTTAGACAGGGGATGTAGGAATCTCTCAATCAGACAGCGGATGCAGGAGACACTTTATCAGACAGCGGATGCAGAAGTCTCTCTATCAGACAGCGGATGTAGGAGACACCCTTTCAGACAGCGGATGCAGAAGTCTCCCTATCAGACAGCTGAGGCAGGATACACTCTATCAGACACCGAATGCAGGAGACACTCTATCAGCTAGCGGATGCAGGAGTCTCTCTATCAGACAGAGGATGCTGGAGACACGGTATCAGACAGCGGATGCAAAAGTCTCTCTTTCAGACAGCGAATGCAGGAGTCTCTCAATCAGACAGCAGATGCAGGAGACAATCTATCAGACAGCCGATGCAGAAGTCTCTCTATTAGACAGCGGATGCAGGAGACACTCTATCAGACAGCGGATGCAGGAGACACTCTTTCAGACAGCGGATGCAGACGTCTCTCTATCAGACAGCGGATGCAGGAGACACTCTATCAGACAGCGGATGCAGAAGTCTCTCTATCAGACAGCGGGTGCAGCAGACACTCTATCAGACAGCGGATGCAGAAGTCCCTCGGTCAGACAGGGGATGTAGGAATCTCTCAATCAGACAGCGGATGCAGGAGACACTTTATCAGACAGCGGATGCAGAAGTCTCTCTATCAGACAGCGGATGTAGGAGACACTCTTTCAGACAGCGGATGCAGAAGTCTCCCTATCAGACAGCTGAGGCAGGAGACACTCTATCAGACACCGAATGCAGGAGACACTCTATCAGCTAGCGAATGCAGGAGTCTCTCTATCAGACAGAGGATGCAGGAGACACGGTATCAGACAGCGGATGCAAAAGTCTCTCTTTCAGACAACGAATGCAGGAGTCTCTCAATCAGACAGCAGATGCAGGAGACAATCTATCAGACAGCCGATGCAGAAGTCTCTCTATTAGACAGCGAATGCAGGAGACATTCTATCAGACAGCGGATGCAGAAGTCTCTCTATCAGACAGCTGATGCAGGAGTCTCTGAATCAGACAGCGGATGCAGGAGACACTCTATCAGACAGCGGATGCAGAAGTCTCTCTATCAGACAGCGGATGCAGGAGACACTCTATTAGACAGCGGATGCAGAAGTCTCTCTATCAGAAAGCGGATGCAGGAGACACTTTATCAGACGGCGGATGCAGGAGACCCTCTATCAGACAGCGGACGCAGGAGACACTCTATCAGACTTAGGATGCAGGAGACACTCTATCAGCCAGCAGATGCAGGAGTCTCTCTATCAGACAGCGGATGCAGGAGACAATCTATCAGACAACAGACGCAGGAGTCATTCTATCAGACAGCAGATACAGGAAACACTCTATCAGACATGGGATGCAAAAGTCTCTCTATCAGACAGCGGATGCAGGAGTCTCTCAATCAGACAGCGGATGCAGGAGACACTCTATCAGACAGCGGATGCAGAAGTCTCTCTATCAGACACCGTTGCAGGAGACACTCTATCAGACAGCGGATGCAGGAGACTTTCTATCAGACTGGGATGCAAGAGACACTCTATCAGCCAACGGATGCAGGAGTATCTCTATCAGACAGCGGATGCAGGAGACACTCTATCAGCCAGCGTATGCAGGAGTCTCTCTATCAGACAGCGGATGCAGGAGACACTTTATCAGACAGCAGATGCAGAAGTCTCTCTATCAGACAGCGATTGCAGGAGTCTCTCAATCAGACAGAGGATGCAGGAAAAACTCTATCAGACAGCGGATGCAGAAGTCTCTCTATCAGACAGCGGATGCAGGAGACACTCTATCAGATGCAGCCGCTGTCTGATAGAGTGTCTTCTGCATCCGCTCTCTGATAGAGAGACTTCTGCATCCGCTGTTTGATAGAGAGACTTCTGCATCCGCTGTCTGATAGAGTGTCTCCCGCATCCGCTGTCTGATAGAGAGACTCCTGCATCTGCTGTCTGATACAGAGACTTCTGCATCCGCTGTCTGATAAAGAGACTCCTGCCTCCGCTGTCTGATAGAGATACTTCTGTATCCTCTGTCTGATTAATATACTCCTGCATCCGCTGTCTGATAGAGTATTTCCTGCGTCCGCTGTCTGATAGAGAGACTTTTGCATTCGCTGTCTGATTGAGTGTCTGATAGAGTGGATGCAAGAGACACTCTATCAGACAGCGGATGCAGGAGACACTCTATAAGACAGCAGATGCAGGAGACACTCTATCACACAGTGGATGCAGAAGTCTCTCTATCAGACAGCAGATGCAGGAGACACTCTATCAGAAAACGGATGCAGAAGTCTCTCTATCAGACAGCGGATGCAGGAGACACTTTATCAGCCAGCGGATGCAGAAGTCTCTCCGTCAGACAGTGGATGAAGAAGTCTCTCCGTCAGACACCGATGCAGGAGACACTCTATCAGACAGCGGATGCAGGAGACTTTCTATCAGACTGGGATGCAAGAGACACTCTATCAGCCAACGGATGCAGGAGTATCTCTATCAGACAGTGGATGAAGGAGACACTCTATCAGACAGCGGATGCAGGAGTCCCTCTATCAGACAGTGGATGCAGTAGACACTCTATCAGACAGCGGATGCAGGAGACACTCTATCAGCCAGCGGATGCAGGAGTCTCTCTATCAGACAGCGGATGCAGGAGACACTCTATCAGCCAGCGGATCCAGGAGTCTCTCTATCAGACAGCGGATGCAGGACACAATATATCAGACAGCGGATGCAGGAGAAACTCTATCATCCAGCGGATGCAGGAGTCTCTCTATCAGACAGCGGTTGAAGGAGGCACTATATCAGCCAGCGGATGCAGGAGTCTCTCCATCAGACAGCGGATGCAGGAGACACTCAATCATATAGCGGATGCAGGAGTCTCTCTATCAGACAGCGGATGCAGGAGACACTCTATAAGACAGCGGATGCAGGAGTCTCTCTATCAGACAGCGGATGCAGAAGTCTATCTTTCAGACAACGGATGCAGGAGTCTCTCAATGAGACAGTGGATGCTGGAGACAATCTATCAGACAGCGGATGCAGAAGTCTCTCTATCAGACAGCGAATAAAGTAGACACTCTATCAGACAGCGGATGCAAAAGTGTCTCTATTAAACAGCGGATGCAGGAGACACCCTATCAGGCAGCGGATGCAGAATTCTCTCTATCAGACAGTGGATGCAGGAGACATTCTTATGAGACAACGGATGAAGGAGAAACTCTATCAGACAGCGGATGCAGAAAGCTCTCTATCAGACAGCGGATGCAGGAGTCTCTCAATCAGACAGCGGATGCAGGAGACTACCTATCAGACAGCGGATGCAGAAGTCTCTCTATCAGACAGCGGATGCAGGAGACACTCTATCAGACAGCGGATGCAGAAGTCTCTCTTTTAGACAGCGGATGCAGGAGACACTCTATCAGACAGCCGATGCAGATGTCTCTCTATCAGAAGGCGGATGCACGAGAGAACTCTATCAGACTAGGGATGCAGGAGACACTCTATCAGCCAGCAGATGCAGGAGTCTCTCTATCAGACAGCGGATGCAGGAGACACTCTATCAGACAGCGGATGCAGGAGTCATTCTATCAGACAGCGGATACAGGAGACACTCTATCAGACATTGGATGCAAAAGTCTCTCTATCAGACAGCGGATGCAGGAGTCTCTCAATCAGACAGCAGATGCAGGAGACACTCTATCAGACAGCGGATGCAGAAGTCTCTCTATCAGACACCGATGCAGGAGACACTCTTTCAAACAGCGGATGCAGGAGAAACTCTATCAGACAGCGGATGCAGGAGACTTTCTTTCAGACTGCGGATGCAGGAGACACTCTATCAGCCAACGGATGCAGGAGTCTCTCTATCAGACAGCCGATGCAGGAGACACTCTATCAGCCAGCGTATGCAGGAGTCTCTCTATCAGACAGCGGATGCAGGAGACACTCTATCAGACAGCAGATGCAGAAGTCTCTTTATTAGACAGTGGATGCAGGAGTCTCTCAATCAGACAGCGGAAGCAGGAGAAACTCTTTCAGACAGCGGATGAAGAAGTCTTTCTATCAGACAGCGGATGCAGGAGACACTCTATCAGATGCAGCCACTGTCTGATAGAGTGTCTTCTGCATCAGCTGTCTGATAGAGAGACTGCTGCATCCGCTGTTTGATAGAGAGACTTCTGCATCCGCTGTCTGATAGAGTGTCTCCCGCAGCCGCTGTCTGATAGAGAGACTCCTGCATCCGCTGTCTGATAGAGAGACTTCTGCATCCGCTGTCTGATAGAGAGACTCCTGCCTCCGCTGTCTGATAGAGATACTTCTGCATCCACTGTCTGATAGAGAGACTCCTGCATCCGCTGTCTGATAGAGTATTTCCTGCATCCGCTGACTGATAGAGAGACTTCTGCATTCGCTGTCTGATTGAGTGTCTGATAGAGTGGATGCAGGAGACACTCTTAACTGACAGCGGATGCAGGAGACACTCTATAAGACAGCAGATGCAGGAGACACTCTATCACACAGTGGATGCAGAAGTCTCTCTATCAGACAGCAGATGCAGGAGACACTCTATCAGAAAACGGATGCAGAAGTCTCTCTATCAGACAGCGGATGCAGGAGACACTCTATCAGCCAGTGGATGCAGGAGTCTCTCCGTCAGACAGTGGATGAAGAAGTCTCTCCGTCAGACAGTGGATGAAGGAGACACTCTATCAGACAGCTGATGCAGGAGTCCCTCTATCAGACAGTGGATGCAGGAGACACTCTATCAGACAGCGGATGCAGGAGACACTCTATCAGCCAGCGGATGCAGGAGTCTCTCTATCAGACAGCGGATGCAGGAGACACTCTATCAGCCAGCGGATCCAGGAGTCTCTCTATCAGACAGCGGATGCAGGACACAATATATCAGACAGCGGATGCAGGAGAAACTCTATCATCCAGCGGATGCAGGAGTCTCTCTATCAGACAGCGGTTGAAGGAGACACTCTATCTGCCAGCGGATGCAGGAGTCTCTCCATCAGACAGCGGATGCAGGAGACACTCAATCATACAGCGGATGCAGGAGTCTCTCTATCAGACAGCGGATGCAGGAGACACTCTATAAGACAGCGGATGCAGGAGTCTCTCTATCAGACAGCGGATGCAGAAGTCTATCTTTCAGACAACGGATGCAGGAGTCTCTCAATGAGACAGCGGATGCTGGAGACAATCTATCAGACAGCGGATGCAGAAGTCTCTCTATCAGACAGCGAATAAAGTAGACACTCTATCAGACAGCGGATGCAGAAGTGTCTCTATTAAACAGCGGATGCAGGAGACACCCAATCAGGCAGCGGATGCAGAATTCTCTCTATCAGACAGTGGATGCAGGAGACATTCTTATGAGACAACGGATGCAGGAGAAACTCTATCAGACAGCGGATGCAGAAAGCTCTCTATCAGACAGCGGATGCAGGAGTCTCTCAATCAGACAGCGGATGCAGGAGACTACCTATCAGACAGCGGATGCAGAAGTCTCTCTATCAGACAGCGGATGCAGGAGACACTCTATCAGACAGCGGATGCAGAAGTCTCTCTTTTAGACAGCGGATGCAGGAGACATTCTATCAGAGAGCCGGTGCAGATGTCTCTCTATCAGAAGGCAGATGCACGAGAGAACTCTATCAGACTAGGGATGCAGGAGACACTCTATCAGCCAGCAGATGCAGGAGTCTCTCTATCAGACAGCGGATGCAGGAGACACTCTATCAGACAGCGGATGCAGGAGTCATTCTATCAGACAGCGGATACAGAAGACACTCTATCAGACATCGGACGCAAAAGTCTCTCTATCAGACAGCGGATGCAGGAGTCTCTCAATCAGACAGCAGATGCAGGAGACACTCTATCAGACAGCGGATGCAGAAGTCTCTGTATCAGACACCGATGCAGGAGACACTCTTTCAAACAGCGGATGCAGGAGAAACTCTATCAGACAGCGGATGCAGGAGACACTCAATCATACAGCGGATGCAGGAGTCTCTCTATCAGACAGCGGATGCAGGAGACACTCTATAAGACAGCGGATGCAGGAGTCTCTCTATCAGACAGCGGATGCAGAAGTCTATCTTTCAGACAACGGATGCAGGAGTCTCTCAATGAGACAGCGGATGCTGGAGACAATCTATCAGACAGCGGATGCAGAAGTCTCTCTATCAGACAGCGAATAAAGTAGACACTCTATCAGACAGCGGATGCAGAAGTGTCTCTATTAAACAGCGGATGCAGGAGACACCCTATCAGGCAGCGGATGCAGAATTCTCTCTATCAGACAGTGGATGCAGGAGACATTCTTATGAGACAACGGATGCAGGAGAAACTCTATCAGACAGCGGATGCAGAAAGCTCTCTATCAGACAGCGGATGCAGCAGTCTCTCAATCAGACAGCGGATGCAGGAGACTACCTATCAGACAGCGGATGCAGAAGTCTCTCTATCAGACAGCGGATGCAGGAGACACTCTATCAGACAGCGGATGCAGAAGTCTCTCTTTTAGACAGCGGATGCAGGAGACACTCTATCAGACAGCCGGTGCAGATGTCTCTCTATCAGAAAGCAGATGCACGAGAGAACTCTATCAGACTAGGGATGCAGGAGACACTCTATCAGCCAGCAGATGCAGGAGTCTCTCTATCAGACAGCGGATGCAGGAGACACTCTATCAGACAGCGGATGCAGGAGTCATTCTATCAGACAGCGGATACAGAAGACACTCTATCAGACATCGGATGCAAAAGTCTCTCTATCAGACAGCGGATGCAGGAGTCTCTCAATCAGACAGCAGATGCAGGAGACACTCTATCAGACAGCGGATGCAGAAGTCTCTCTATCAGACACCGATGCAGGAGACACTCTTTCAAACAGCGGATGCAGGAGAAACTCTATCAGACAGCGGATGCAGGAGACTTTCTTTCAGACTGCGGATGCAGGAGACACTCTATCAGCCAACGGATGCAGGAGTCTCTCTATCAGACAGCGGATGCAGGAGACACTCTATTAGCCAGCGTATGCAGGAGTCTCTCTATTAGACAGCGGATGCAGGAGACACTCTATCAGACAGCAGATGCAGAAGTCTCTCTATTAGACAGTGGATGCAGGAGTCTCTCAATCAGACAGCGGGAGCAGGAGAAACTCTTTCAGACAGCGGATGCAGGAGACTTTCTTTCAGACTGCGGATGCAGGAGACACTCTATCAGCCAACGGATGCAGGAGTCTCTCTATCAGACAGCGGATGCAGGAGACACTCTATCAGCCAGCGTATGCAGGAGTCTCTCTATCAGACAGCGGATGCAGGAGACACTCTATCAGACAGCAGATGCAGAAGTCTCTCTATTAGACAGTGGATGCAGGAGTCTCTCAATCAGACAGCGGATGCAGGAGAAACTCTATCAGACAGCGGATGCAGGAGACTTTCTTTCAGACTGCGGATGCAGGAGACACTCTATCAGCCAACGGATGCAGGATTCTCTCTATCAGACAGCGGATGCAGGAGACACTCTATCAGCCAGCGTATGCAGGAGTCTCTCTATCAGACAGCGGATGCAGGAGACACTCTATCAGACAGCAGATGCAGAAGTCTCTCTATTAGACAGTGGATGCAGGAGTCTCTCAATCAGACAGCGGAAGCAGGAGAAACTCTTTCAGACAGCGGATGCAAAAGTCTTTCTATCAGCGGATGCAGGAGACACTCTATCAGACAGCGGATGCAGAAGTCTCTCTTTTAGACAGCGGATGCAGGAGACACTCTATCAGACAGCCGATGCAGATGTCTCTCTATCAGAAGGCGGATGCACGAGAGAACTCTATCAGACTAGGGATGCAGGAGACACTCTATCAGCCAGTAGATGCAGGAGTCTCTCTATCAGACAGCGGATGCAGGAGACACTCTATCAGACAGCGGATGCAGGAGTCATTCTATCAGACAGCGGATACAGGAGACACTCTATCAGACATCGGATGCAAAAGTCTCTCTATCAGACAGCGGATGCAGGAGTCTCTCAATCAGACAGCAGATGCAGGAGACACTCTATCAGACAGCGGATGCAGAAGTCTCTCTATCAGACACCGATGCAGGAGACACTCTTTCAAACAGCGGATGCAGGAGAAACTCTATCAGACAGCGGATGCAGGAGACTTTCTTTCAGACTGCGGATGCAGGAGACACTCTATCAGCCAACGGATGCAGGAGTCTCTCTATCAGACAGCGGATGCAGGAGAAACTCTATCAGCAAGCGGATGCAGGAGACACTCTATCAGACAGCAGATGCAGAAGTCTCTCTATTAGACAGTGGATGCAGGAGTCTCTCAATCAGACAGCGGAAGCAGGAGAAACTCTTTCAGACAGCGGATGCAGAAGTCTTTCTATCAGACAGCGGATGCAGGAGACACTATATCAGATGCAGCCACTGTCTGATAGAGTGTCTTCTGCATCAGCTGTCTGATAGAGAGACTGCTGCATCCGCTGTTTGATAGAGAGACTTCTGCATCCGCTGTCTGATAGAGTGTCTCCCGCAGCCGCTGTCTTATAGAGAGACTCCTGCATCCGCTGTCTGATAGAGAGACTTCTGCATCCGCTGTCTGATAGAGAGACTCTTGCCTCCGCTGTCTGATAGAGATACTTCTGCATCCACTGTCTGATAGAGAGACTCCTGCATCCGCTGTCTGATAGAGTATTTCCTGCATCCGCTGACTGATAGAGAGACTTCTGCATTCGCTGTCTGATTGAGTGTCTGATAGAGTGGATGCAGGAGACACTCTTAACTGACAGCGGATGCAGGAGACACTCTATAAGACAGCAGATGCAGGAGACACTCTATCACACAGTGGATGCAGAAGTCTCTCTATCGGACAGCAGATGCAGGAGACACTCTATCAGAAAACGGATGCAGAAGTCTCTCTATCAGACAGCGGATGCAGGAGACACTCTATCAGCCAGTGGATGCAGGAGTCTCTCCTTCAGACAGCGGATGCAGGAGACACTCTATCAGACAGCGGATGCAGGAGTCCCTCTATCAGACAGTGGATGCAGGAGACACTCTATCAGACTGCGGATGCAGGAGACACTCTATCAGACAGCGGATGAAGGAGACACTCTATCAGCCAGCGGATGCAGGAGTCTCTCCATCAGACAGCGGATGCAGGAGACACTCAATCATACAGAGGATGCAGGAGTCCCTCTATTAGACAGCAGATGCAGGAGACACTCTATCAGACTAAGGATGCAGGAGACACTCTATCAGACTAAGGATGCAGAGACACTCTATCATCCAGTGGATGCAGGAATCTCTCTATCAGACAGCGGACGCAGGAGACACTCTATCAGACAGCGGATGCAGAAGTCTCTCTATCAGAGAGCGGATGCAGGAGACACTCTATCAGACAGCGGATGCAGAGATCTCTCAATCAGACAGCGGATGCAAGAGACACTCTATCAGACAGCGGATGCAGAAGTCTCTCTATCAGACAGCGGATGCAGCAGACACTCTATCAGACAGCGGATGCAGAAGTCCCTCAGTCAGACAGCGGATGTAGGAATTTCTCAATCAGACAGCGGATGCAGAAGACACTTTATCAGACAGCGGATGCAGAATTCGCTCTATCAGACAGCGGATGTAGGAGACACTCTTTCAGACAGCGGATGCAGAAGTCTCCCTATCAGCCAACTGAGGCAGGGACACTCTATCAGACACCGGATGCAGGAGACACTCTATCAGCAAGCGGATGTAGGAGTCTCTCTATCAGACAGAAGATGCAGGAGACACTCTATCAGACAGCGGATGCAGGAGTCTCTCTATCAGACAGTAGATACAGGAGTCTCTCTATCAGACAGCGGGTGCAGGAGACACTTTATCAGACAGCGGATGCAGGAGTCTCTCTATCAGACAGTTGAGGCAGGAGACACTCTTTCAGACAGCGGATGCAGAAGTCTCCCTATCAGACAGCTGAGGGAGGAGACACTCTATCAGACAGCGGATGCAGGAGACACTCTATCAGACAGCGGATGCAGGAGACACTCAATATTTGCCATTGCAGGAGTCTCTCTATCAGACAGCGGATGCAGAAGTCTCTCTTTCAGACAGCGGATGAAGGAGTCTCTCTATCAGACAGCGGATGCAGGAGACACTCTATCAGACAGCGGATGCAGAAGTCTCTCTATCAGACTGCGGATGCATGAGACACTCTATCAGACAGCGAATGTAGAAGTATCTCTATCAGACAGCGGATGCAGGAGACACTCTATCAGATAGCGGATGCAGAAGTCTCTCTATCAGACAGCGGATGCAGGAGACACTCTATCAGACAGTGGATGCAGGAGACACTCTGTCAGCCAGCGGATGCAGGAGTCTCTCTATCAGACAGCAGATGCAGGAGAAACTCTATCAGACAGCGGATGCAGGAGACACTCTATCAGACAGCGGATGCAGGAGACACTCTATCAGAAAGAGGATGCAGAAGTCTCTCTATCAGACAGCGGATGCAGGAGACACTCTATCAGACAACGGACGCAGAAGTCTCTCTATCAGACAGATGATGCAGGAGACACTCTATCAGACAGCGGATGCAGAGGTCTCTCTATCAGACAGCGGATGCAGGAGTCTCTCTATCAGACCAATGGATGCAGGAGACACTCTATCAGCCAGCGGATGCAGGAGTCTCTCTATCAGAGAGTGGATGAAGGAGACACTCTATCAGACAGCGGATGCAGGAAACACTCTTATCACACAGCGGATGCAGGAGACACTCTATCAGACAGCAGATGCAGAAGTCTCTCTATCACATAGCGGATGCAGGAGTCTCTCAATCAGAAAACGGATGCAAGAGACACTCTATCAGATGCAGCCGCTGTCTGATAGAGTGTCTTCTGCATCCGCTAGGTGATAGAGAGACTTCTGTATCCGCTGTTTGATAGAGAGACTTCTGCAACCGCTGTATGATAGAGAGACTTCTGCATCCGCTGTCTGATAGAGTGTCTCCTGCATCCGCTGTCTTATAGAGTGTCTCCTGCATCCGCAGTCTGATAGAGTGTCTCCTGCATCCACTTTATCAGACACTCTATCAGACAACGGATGCAGAAGTCTCTCTATCAGACAGCGGATGCAGGAGACACTCTATCAGCCAGCGGATGCATGAGTCTCTCCATCAGACAGCGGATGCAGGAGACACTTATTCAGACAGTGGATGCAGAAGTCCCTCTTTCAGACAGCGCATGCAGGAGACACTCTATCAGACTGCGGATGCAGGAGACTCTCTATCAGACTTGCGGATGCAGGAGACACTCTATCAGCCAGCGGATGCAGGAGTCTCTCTATCATACAGCAGATGCAGGAGACACTCTATCAGACAGCGGATGCAGAAGTCTCTCCATCAGACAGCGGATGCTGGAGTCTCTCAATCAGACAACTGATGCAGGAGTCTCTCTATCAGACAGCGGATGCAGGAGTCTCTATATCAGACAGCGGATGCAGAAGACACTCTATCAGACAGCGGATGCAGGAGACACTCTATCAGCCAGCGGATGCAGGAGTCTCTCTATTAGACAGCGGATGCAAAAGAACTATTGGGTGCAAGTTTCTCGCTTTTGAATATCTTATTTACCCTGAAGTATACAGAGCTGACTTGTATACTCTATCTAGAGCATGAAAGCATCCATTGAGGGTCAGGGACTTGGCTCTAAATGGGGTATTTTATGCAAAAATCAGACCGGATATGCAGGTATCTAACTACAAGACATGGGATGCAGGAGACACTCTATCAGACGGCGGATGCAGGAGACACTCTATCAGACAGCATATGCAGAAGTCTCTCTATCAGTCAGCGGATGCAGGAGTCTCAATCAGACAGCGGATGAAAGAGACACTCTATCAGACAGCGGATGCAGGAGACACCCTATCAGACAGCGGATGCAGGAGTCTCTCTATCAGACAGCTGATGCAGAAGTCTCTCTATCAGACAGCGGATGCAGGATACACTCTATAAGCTAGCGGATGCAGGAGTCTCTCCATCAGACAGCGGATGCAGGAGACACTCTATCAGACAGTGGATGCAGGAGACACTCTATCAGACAGCGGATGCAGGAGTCTCTCCATCGGACAGCGGATGCAGGAGACACTCTTTCAGCCAGCGGATGCAGGAGTCTTTCTATCAGACAGCGGATGCAGGAGACACTCTATCAGACAGCATATGCAGAAGACTGTCTATCAGACAGCGAATGCAGGAGTCTCTCAATCAGACAGCGGATGCAGGAGACACTTTATCAGACAGCGGATGCAGAAGTATCTCTATCAGACAGCGGATGCAGGAGACACTCTATCAGACAGTGGATGCAGAAGTCTCTCTATCAGACAGCGGAGGCAGGAGACTCTCTATCAGACAGCGGATGCAGAAGTCTCTCTGTCAGACAGCGGATGCATGAGACACTATATCAGACAGCGGATGCAGATGTCTCTCTATCAGACAGCGGATGCAGGAGACACTCAATATTTGCCGATGCAGTAGTCTCTCTATCAGACAGCGGATGCAGAAGTCTCTCTTTCAGACAGCGGATGAAGGAGTCTCTCTATCAGACAGCGGATGCAGGAGACACTCTATCAGACAGCGGAAGCAGAAGTCTCTCTATCAGACAGCGGATGCATGAGACACTCTATCAGACAGCGGATGCAGATGTCTCTCTATCAGACAGCGGATGCAGGAGACACTTAATATTTGCCGATGCAGGAGTCTCTCAATCAGACAGCGGATGCAGGAGAAACTCTATCAGACAGCGGATGCAGAAGTCTTTCTATCAGACAGCAGATGCAGGAGACACCCTATCAGATGCAGCCACTGTCTGATAGAGTGTCTTCTGCATCAGCTGTCTGATAGAGAGACTGCTGCATCCGCTGTTTGATAGAGAGACTTCTGCATCTGCTGTCTGATAGAGTGTCTCCCGCATCCGCTGTCTGATAGAGAGACTCCTGCATCCGCTGTCTGATAGAGAGTTCTGCATCCGCTGTCTGATAGAGAGACTCCTGCCTCCGCTGTCTGATAGAGATACTTCTGCATCCACTGTCTGATAGAGAGACTCCTGCATCCGCTGTCTGATAGAGTATTTCCTGCATCCGCTGACTGATAGAGAGACTTCTGCATTCGCTGTCTGATTTAGTGTCTGATAGAGTGGATGCAGGAGACACTCTATCAGACAGCGGATGCAGGAGACACTCTATAAGACAGCAGATGCAGGAGACACTCTGTCACACAGTGGATGCAGAAGTCTCTCTATCAGACAGCAGATGCAGGAGACACTCTATCAGCCAGTGGATGCAGGAGTCTCTCCTTCAGACAGCGGATGCAGGAGACACTCTATCAAACAGCGGATGCAGGAGTCCATCTATCAGACAGTGGATGCAGGAGACACTTTATCAGACTGCGGATGCAGGAGACACTCTATTAGCCAGCGGATGCAGAAGTCTCTCTATCAGACAGCGGATGCAGGAGACACTCTATCAGCCAGCGGATCCAGGAGTCTCTCTATCAGACAGCGGATGCAGGACACACTATATCAGACAGCGGATGCAGGAGACACTCTATCATCCAGCGGAAGCAGGAGTCTCTCTATCAGACAGCGGATGCAGGAGACACTCCATCAGACAGCGGATGAAGGAGACACTCTATCAGCCAGCGGATGCAGGAGTCTTTCCATCAGACAGCGGATGCAGGAGACACTCAATCATACAGCGGATGCAGGAGTCCCTCTATCAGACAGCGGATGCAGGAGACACTCTATCAGACTAAGGATGCAGGAGACACTCTATCAGCCAGCGGATGCAGGGGTCTCTCTATCAGACAGCGGATGCAGGAGACACTCTTTCAGACAGCGGATGTAGAAGTCTCTCTATCAGACAGCGGATGCAGGAGACAATCTATCAGACAGCGGATGCAGAAGTCTCTCTATCAGACAGCGGGTGCAGCAGACACTCTATCAGACAGCGGATTCAGAAGTCCCTCGGTCAGACAGCGGATGTAGGAATCTCTCAATCAGATAGCGGATGCAGGAGACACTTTATCAGACAGCGGATGCAGAAGTCTCTCTATCAGACGGCTGAGGCAGGAGACACTCTATCAGACGCCGGATGCAGGAGACACTCTATCAGCCAGCGGATGCAGGAGTCTCTCTATCAGACAAAGGATGCAGGAGACACGTTATCAGACAGCGGATGCAAAGTCTCTCTTTCAGACAGCGGATGCAGGAGTCTCTCAATCAGACAGCAGATGCAGGAGACAATCTATCAGACAGCGGATGCAGAAGTCTCTCTATTAGACAGCGAATGCAGGAGACACTCTATCAGACTAAGGATGCAGGAGACACTCTATCAGCCAGCGGATGCAGAGGTCTCTCTATCAGACAGCGGATGCAGGAGACACTCTTTCAGACAGCGGATGTAGAAGTCTCTCTATCAGACAGCGGATGCAGGAGACACTCTATCAGACAGCGGATGCAGAAGTCTCTCTATCAGACAGCGGGTGCAGCAGACACTCTATCAGACAGCGGATGCAGAAGTCCCTCGGTCAGACAGCGGATGTAGGAATCTCTCAATCAGACAGCGGATGCAGGAGACACTTTATCAGACAGCGGATGCAGAAGTCTCTCTATCAGACAGCTGAGGCAGGAGACACTCTATCAGACACCGGATGCAGGAGACACTCTATCAGCCAGCGGATGCAGGAGTCTCTCTATCAGACAGAGGATGCAGGAGACACGTTATCAGACAGCGGATGCAAAAGTTTCTCTTTCAGACAGCGGATGCAGGAGTCTCTCAATCAGACAGCAGATGCAGGAGACAATCTATCAGACAGCGGATGCAGAAGTCTCTCTATTAGACAGCGAATGCAGGAGACATTCTATCAGACAGCGGATGCAGAAGTCTCTCTATCAGACAGTGGATGCAGGAAACACTCTTATCAGACAGCGGATACAGGAGACACTCTATCAGACAGCGGATGCAGAAGTCTCTTTATCAGACAGCTGATGCAGGAGTCTTCGAATCAGACAGCGGATGCAGGTGACACTCTATCAGACAGCGGATGCAGAAGTCTCTCTATCAGATAGCGGATGCAGGAGACACTCTATCAGACAGCGGATGCAGAAGTCTCTCTATCAGACAGCGGATACAGGAGACACTTTATCAGACAGCGGATGCAGGAGACCCTCTATCACACAGCGGACGCAGGAGACATTCTATCAGACTTAGGATGCAGGAGACACTCTATCAGCCAGCAGATGCAGGAGTCTCTCTATCAGACAGCGGATGCAGAAGTATCTCTATCAGACAGCGGAGGCAGGAGTCTCTCTATCAGACAGCGGATGCAGAAGTCTCTCTATCAGACAGCGGGTGCAGGAGTCTCTCTATCAGACAGCGGATGCAGTAGTCTCTGTATCAGACAGCGGATGCAGAAGTCTCTCTTTCAGACAGCATATGCAGGAGTCTCTCAATCAGACAGCGGATGCAGGAGACATTCTTATGAGACTGCGGATGCAGGAGAAACTCTATCAGACAGCGGATGCAGAAGTCTCTCTATCAGACAGCGGATGCAGGATTCTCTCTATCAGACAGCTGATGCAGGAGACACTCTATAAGACAGCAGATGCAGGAGACACTCTATCACACAGTGGATGCAGAAGTATCTCTATCAGACAGCAGATGCAGGAGTCTCTCTATCAGAAAACGGATGCAGAATTCTCTCTATCAGACAGCGGATGCAGGAGACACTCTATCAGCCAGTGGATGCAGGAGTCTCTCCTTCAGACAGCGGATGCAGGAGACACTCTATCAGACAGCGGATGAAGGAGTCCCTCTATCAGACAGTGGATGCAGGAGACACTCTATCAGACTGCGGATGCAGGAGACACTCTATCAACCAGCGGATGCAAAAGCCTCTCTATCAGACAGCGGATGCAGGAGACACTCTATTAGCCAGTGGATCCAGGAGTCCCTCTATCAGACAGCGGATGCAGGACACACTATATCAGACAGCCGATGCAGGAGACACTCTATCATCAGGCGGATGCAGGAGTCTCTCTATCAGACAGCGGATGCAGGAGACACTCTATCAGACAGCGGATGAAGGAGACACTCTATCAGCCAGCGGATGCAGGAGTCTTTCCATCAGACAGCGGATGCAGGAGACACTCAATCGTACAGCGGATGCAGGAGTCCCTCTATCAGACAGCGGATGCAGGAGACACTCTATCAGACTAAGGATGCAGGAGACACTCTAACAGACTAAGGATGCAGGAGACACATTATCAGCCAGCGGATGCAGGAGTCTCTCTATCCGACAGCGGATGCAGGAGACACTCTTTCAGACAGCGGATGCAGAAGTCTCTCTATGAGACAGCGGATGCAGGAGACACTCTATGAGACAGCGGATGCAGAATTCTCTCTATCAGACAGCGGGTGCAGCAGACACTCTATCAGACAGCGGATGCAGAAGTCCCTCGGTCAGACAGCGGATGTAGGAATCTCTCAATCAGACAGCGGATGCAGGAGACACTTTATCAGACAGCGGATGCAGAAGTCTCTCTATCAGACAGCGGATGTAGGAGACACTCTTTCAGACAGCGGATGCAGAAGTCTCTCAATCAGACAGCAGATGCAGGAGACAATCTATCAGACAGCGGATGCAGAAGTCTCTCTATTAGACAGCGAATGCAAAAGACATTCTATCAGACAGCGGATGCAGAAGTCTCTCTATCAGACAGTGGATGCAGGAGACACTCTTATCAGACAGCGGATACAGGAGACACTCTATCAGACAGCGGATGCAGAAGTCTCTCTATCAGACAGCTGATGCAGGAGTCTCTGAATTAGACAGCGGATGCAGAAGTCTCTCTATCAGAAAGCGGATGCAGGAGACACTCTATCAGCCAGTGGATGCAGGAGTCTCTCTATCAGACAGCGGATGCAGGAGACACCCTATCAGCCAGCGGATCCAGGAGTCTCTCTATCAGACAGCGGATGCAGGACACACTATATCAGACAGCGGATGCAGGAGAAACTCTATCATCCAGCGGATGCAGGAGTCTCTCTATCAGACAGCGGATGAAGGAGACACTCTATCAGCCAGCGGATGCAGGAGTCTCTCCATCAGACAGCGGATGCAGGAGACACTCAATCATACAGCAGATGCAGGAGTCTCTCTATCAGCCAGCGGATGCAGGAGACACTCTATAAGACAGCGGATGCAGGAGTCTCTCTATCAGACAGCGGATGCAGAAGTCTGTCTTTCAGACAGCGGATGCAGGAGTCTCTCAATGAGACAGCGTATGCAGGAGACAATCTATCAGACAGCGGATGCAGAAGTCTCTCTATCAGACAGCGAATGCAGGAGACACTCTATCAGACAGCGGATGCAGAAGTGTCTCTATTAAACAGCGGATGCAGGAGAAACTCTATCAGACAGCGGATGCAGAAGTCTCTCTATCAGACAGCGGATGCAGGATTCTCTCAATCAGACAGCGGATGCAGGAGACACCCTATCAGACAGCGGATGCAGAAGTCTCTCTATCAGACAGCGGATGTAGGAGACACTCTTTCAGATAGCGGATGCAGAAGTCTCCCTATCAGACAGCTGAGGCAGGAGACACTCTATCAGACAGCGGATGCAGGAGTCTCTCAATCAGACAGCGGATGCAGGAGACACTCTATCAGACAGCGGATGCAGAAGTCTCTCTATCAGACACCGATGCAGGAGACACTCTACCAGACAGCGGATGCAGGAGACTTTCTATCAGACTGGGATGCAAGAGACACTCTATCAGCCAACGGATGCAGGTGTCTCTCTATCAGACAGCGGATGCAGGAGACACTCAATCAGCCAGCGTATGCAGGAGTCTCTCTATCAGACAGCGGATGCAGGAGACACTCTATCAGACAGCAGATGCAGATGTCTCTCTATCAGACAGCGATTGCAGAAGTCTCTCAATCAGACAGCGGATGCAGGAAAAACTCTATCAGACAGCGGATGCAGAAGTCTTTCTATCAGACAGCGGATGCAGGAGACACTCTATCAGATGCAGCCGCTGTCTGATAGAGTGTCTTCTGCATCGGCTGTCTGATAGAGAGACTTCTGCATCCGCTGTTTGATAGAGAGACTTCTGCATCCACTGTCTGATAGAGTGTCTCCCGCATCCGCTGTCTGATAGAGAGACTTCTGCATCCGCTGTCTGATAGAGAGACTCCTGCCTCCGCTGTCTGATAGAGATACTTCTGCATCCGCTGTCTGATAAAGAGACTCCTGCATCCGCTGTCTGATAGAGTATTTCCTGCATCCGCTGTCTGATAGAGAGACTTCTGCATTCGCTGTCTGATTGAGTGTCTGATAGAGTGGATGCAGGAGACACTCTATCAGACAGCGGATGCAGGAGACACTCTATAAGACAGCAGATGCAGGAGACACTCTATCACAGAGTGGATGCAGAAGTCTCTCTATCAGACAGCAGATGCAGGAGACACTCTATCAGAAAAAGGATGCAGAAGTCTCTCTTTCAGACAGCCGATGAAGGAGACACTCTATCAGCCAGTGGATGCAGGAGTCTCTCCGACAGACAGCAGATGCAGGAGACACTCTATCAGACAGCGGATGCAGGAGTCCCTCTATCAGACAGTGGATGCAGGAGACACTCTATCAGACAGCGGATGCAGGAAACACTCTATCAGCCAGCGGATGCAGGAGTCTCTCTATCAGACAGCGGATGCAGGACACACTATATCAGACAGCGGATGCAGGAGACTCTCTGTCAGACAGCGGATGAAAGAGACACTCTATCAGCCAGCGGATGCAGGAGTCTCTCCATCAGACCGCGGATGCAGGAGACACTCTATCAGACAGCGGATGCAGGAGTCTCTCTATCAGACAGCTGATGCAGAAGTTTCTCTTTCAAACAGCGGATGCAGGAGTCTCTCAATGAGACAGCGGATGCAGGAGACAATCTATCAGACAGCGGATGCAGAAGTCTCTCTATTAGACAGCGGATGCAGAAGACACTCTATCAGACAGCGGATGCAGAAGTCTCTCTATTAGACAGCGGATGCAGGAGACACTCTATCAGACAGCCGATGCAGAAGTCTCTCTATCAGACAGCGGATGCAGGAGAGACTCTATCAGACTAGGGATGCAGGAGACACTCTATCAGACTAGGGATGCAGGAGTCATTCTATCAGACAGCGGATACAGGAGACACTCTATCAGACATCGGATGCAAATGTCTCTCTATCAGACAGCAGATGCAGGAATCTGGCAATCAGACAGCGGATGCAGGAGACACTCTATCAGACAGCGGATGCAGAAGTCTCTCTATCAGACACCGATGCAGGAGACACTCTATCAAACAACGGATGCAGGAGAAACTCTATCACACAACGGATGCAGGAGACTTTCTATCAGACTGCAGATGCAGGAGACACTCTATCAGCCAACGGATGCAGAAGTCTCTCTATCAGACAGCGGATGCAGGAGACACTCTATCAGCCAGCGTATGCAGGAGTCTCTCTATCAGACAGCGGATGCAGGAGACACTCTATCAGACAGCAGATGCAGAAGTCGCTCTATTAGACAGCGGATGCAGGAGTCTCTCAATCAGACAGCGGATGCAGGAGAAACTCTATCAGACAGCGGATGCAGAAGTCTTTCTATCAGACAGCGGATGGAGGAGACACTCTATCAGATGCAGCCACTGTCTGATAGAGTGTCTTCTGCATCAGCTGTCTGATAGAGAGACTTCTGCATCCGCTGTTTGAAAGAGAGACTTCTGCATCCGCTGTCTGATAGAGTGTCTCCTGCATCCGCTGTCTAATAGAGAGACTCCTGCATCCGCTGTCTGATAGAGAGACTTCTGCATCTGCTGTCTAATAGAGAGACTCCTGCCTCCGCTGTCTGATAGAGATACTTCTGCATCCACTGTCTGATAGAGAGACTCCTGCATCCGCTGTCTGATAGAGTGTCTCCTGCATCCGCTGACTGATAGAGAGACTTCTGCATTCGCTGTCTGATTAAGTGTCTGATAGAGTGGATGCAGGAGACACTATATCAGACAGCGGATGCAGGAGACACTCTATAAGACAGCAGATGCAGGAGACACTCTATCACACAGTGGATGCAGAAGTATCTCTATCAGACAGCAGATGCAGGAGTCTCTCTATCAGAAAACGGATGCAGAAGTCTCTCTATCAGACAGCGGATGCAGGAGACACTCTATCAGCCAGTGGATGCAGGAGTCTCTCCTTCAGACAGCGGATGCAGGAGACACTCTATCAGACGGCGGATGAAGGAGTCCCTCTATCAGACAGTGGATGCAGGAGACACTCTATCAGACTGCGGATGCAGGAGACACTCTATCAACCAGCGGATGCAAAAGCCTCTCTATCAGACAGCGGATGCAGGAGACACTCTATTAGCCAGCGGATCCAGGAGTCCCTCTATCAGACAGCGGATGCAGGACACACTATATCAGACAGCGGATGCAGGAGACACTCTATCATCCAGCGGATGCAGGAGTCTCTCTATCAGACAGCGGATGCAGGAGACACTCTATCAGACAGCGGATGAAGGAGACACTCTATCAGCCAGCGGATGCAGGAGTCTTTCCATCAGACAGCGGATGCAGGAGACACTCAATCGTACAGCGGATGCAGGAGTCCCTCTATCAGACAGCGGATGCAGGAGACACTCTATCAGACTAAGGATGCAGGAGACACTCTATCAGACTAAGGATGCAGGAGACACATTATCAGCCAGCGGATGCAGGAGTCTCTCTATCCGACAGCGGATGCAGGAGACACTCTTTCAGACAGCGGATGCAGAAGTCTCTCTATCAGACAGCGGATGCAGGAGACACTCTATGAGACAGCAGATGCAGAATTCTCTCTATCAGACAGCGGGTGCAGCAGACACTCTATCAGACAGCGGATGCAGAAGTCCCTCGGTCAGACAGCGGATGTAGGAATCTCTCAATCAGACAGCGGATGCAGGAGACACTTTATCAGACAGCGGATGCAGAAGTCTCTCTATCAGACAGCGGATGTAGGAGACACTCTTTCAGACAGCGGATGCAGAAGTCTCTCAATCAGACAGCAGATGCAGGAGACAATCTATCAGACAGCGGATGCAGAAGTCTCTCTATTAGACAGCGAATGCAAAAGACATTCTATCAGACAGCGGATGCAGAAGTCTCTCTATCAGACAGTGGATGCAGGAGACACTCTTATCAGACAGCGGATACAGGAGACACTCTATCAGACAGCGGATGCAGAAGTCTCTCTATCAGACAGCTGATGCAGGAGTCTCTGAATTAGACAGCGGATGCAGAAGTCTCTCTATCAGAAAGCGGATGCAGGAGACACTTTATCAGACGGCGGATGCAGGAGACCCTCTATCAGACAGCGGACGCAGGAGACACTCTATCAGACTTAGGATGCAGGAGACACTCCATCAGCCAGCAGATGCAGGAGTCTCTCTATCAGACAGCGGATGCAGGAGACAATCTATCAGACAACAGACGCAGGAGTCATTCTATCAGACAGCGGATACAGGAAACACTCTATCAGACATCGGATGCAAAAGTCTCTCTATCAGACAGCGAATGCAGGAGTCTCTCAATCAGACAGCGGAAGCAGGAGACACTCTATCAGATAGCGGATGCAGAAGTCTCTCTATCAGACACCGATGCAGGAGACACTCTATCAGACAGCGGATGCAGGAGACTTTCTATCAGACTTGGATGCAAGAGACACTCTATCAGCCAGCGTATGCAGAAGTCTCTCTATCAGACAGCAGATGCAGGAGACACTCTATCAGAAAACGGATGCAGAAGTCTCTCGTTCAGACAGCGATTGCAGGAGTCTCTCAATCAGACAGAGGATGCAGGAAAAACTCTATCAGACAGCGGATGCAGAAGTCTCTCTATCAGACAGCGGATGCAGGAGACACTCTATCAGATGCAGCCGCTGTCTGATAGAGTATCTTCTGCATCCGCTCTCTGATAGAGAGACTTCTGCATCCGCTGTTTGATAGAGAGACTTCTGCATCCGCTGTCTGATAGAGTGTCTCCCGCATCCGCTGTCTGATAGAGAGACTCAAGCATCCGCTGTCTGATACTTCTGCATCCGCTGTCTGATAGAGAGACTCCTGCCTCCGCTGTCTGATAGAGATACTTCTGCATCCTCTGTCTGTTAAAGAGACTCCTGCATCCGCTGTCTGATAGAGTATTTCCTGCATCCGCTGTCTGATAGAGAGACTCCTGCATTCGCTGTCTGATTGGGTGTCTGATAGAAAGGATGCAAGAGACACTCTTTCAGACAGCGGATGCAGGAGACACTCTATAAGACAGCAGATGCAGTAGACACTCTATCACACAGTGGATGCAGAAGTCTCTCTATCAGACAGCAGATGCAGGAGACACTCTATCAGAAAACGGATGCAGAAGTCTCTCTATCAGACAGCGGATGCATAAGACACTCTATCAGCCAGTGGATGCAGAAGTCCCTCCGTCAGACAGTGGGTGAAGGAGACACTCTATCAGACACCGGATGCAGGAGTCGCTCTATCAGACAGCGGATGCAGGAGACACTCTATCAGACAGCGGATGCAGGAGACACTCTATCAGCCAGCGGATGCAGGAGTCTCTTTATCAGACAGCGGATGCAGGAGACACCCTATCAGCCAGCGGATCCAGGAGTCTCTCTATCAGACAGCGGATGCAGGACACACTATATCAGACAGCGGATGCAGGAGAAACTCTATCATCCAGCGGATGCAGGAGTCTCTCTATCAGACAGCGGATGAAGGAGACACTCTATCAGCCAGCGGATGCAGGAGTCTCTCCATCAGACAGCGGATGCAGGAGACACTCAATCATACAGCAGATGCAGGAGTCTCTCTATCAGCCAGCGGATGCAGGAGACACTCTATAAGACAGCGGATGCAGGAGTCTCTCTATCAGACAGCGGATGCAGAAGTCTGTCTTTCAGACAGCGGATGCAGGAGTCTCTCAATGAGACAGCGTATGCAGGAGACAATCTATCAGACAGCGGATGCAGAAGTCTCTCTATCAGACAGCGAATGCAGGAGACACTCTATCAGACAGCAGATGCAGAAGTGTCTCTATTAAACAGCGGATGCAGGAGACACCCTATCAGGCAGCGGATGCAGAATTCTCTCTATCAGACAGTGGATGCAGGAGACATTCTTATGAGACAACGGATGCAGGAGAAACTCTATCAGACAGCGGATGCAGAAAGCTCTCTATCAGACAGCGGATGCAGGAGTCTCTCAATCAGACAGCGGATGCAGGAGACTACCTATCAGACAGCGGATGCAGAAGTCTCTCTATCAGACAGCGGATGCAGGAGACACTCTATCAGACAGCGGATGCAGAAGTCTCTCTTTTAGAAAGCGGATGCAGGAGACACTCTATCAGACAGCCGATGCAGAAGTCTCTCTATCAGAAGGCGGATGCAGGAGAGAACTCTATCATACTAGGGATGCAGGAGACACTCTATCAGCCAGCAGATGCAGGAGTCTCTCTATCAGACAGCGGATGCAGGAGACACTCTATCAGACAGCGGATGCAGGAGTCATTCTATCAGACAGCGGATACAGGAGACACTCTATCAGACATCGGATGCAAAAGTCTCTCTATCAGACAGCGGATGCATGAGTCTCTCAATCAGACAGCTGATGCAGGAGACACTCTATCAGACAGCGGATGCAGAAGTCTCTCTGTCAGACACCGATGCAGGAGACACTCTATCAGACAGCGGATGCAGGAGAAACTCTATCAGACAGCGGATGCAGGAGACTTTCTATCAGACTGCGGATGCAGGAGACACTCTATCAGACATTGGATGCAAAAGTCTCTCTATCAGACAGCGGATGCAGGAGTCTCTCAATCAGACAGCAGATGCAGGAGACACTCTATCAGACAGCGGATGCAGAAGTCTCTCTATCAGACACCGATGCAGGAGACACTCTTTCAAACAGCGGATGCAGGAGAAACTCTATCAGACAGCGGATGCAGGAGACTATCTTTCAGACTGCGGATGCAGGAGACACTCTATCAGCCAACGGATGCAGGAGTCTCTCTATCAGACAGCGGATGCAGGAGACACTCTATCAGCCAGCGTATGCAGGAGTCTCTCTATCAGACAGCGGATGCAGGAGACACTCTATCAGACAGCAGATGCAGAAGTCTCTCTATTAGACATTGGATGCAGGAGTCTCTCAATCAGACAGCGGAAGCAGGAGAAACTCTATCAGACAGCGGATGCAGAAGTCTTTCTATCAGACAGCGGATGCAGGAGACACTCTATCAGATGCAGCCACTGTCTGATAGAGTGTCTTCTGCATCAGCTGTCTGATAGAGAGACTGCTGCATCCGCTGTTTGATAGAGAGACTTCTGCGTCCGCTGTCTGATAGAGTGTCTCCCGCATCCGCTGTCTGATAGAGAGACTCCTGCATCCGCTGTCTGATAGAGAGACTTCTGCATCCGCTGTCTGATAGAGAGACTCCTGCCTCCGCTGTCTGATAGAGATACTTCTGCATCCACTGTCTGATAGAGAGACTCCTGCATCCGCTGTCTGATAGAGTATTTCCTGCATCCGCTGACTGATAGAGAGACTTCTGCATTCGCTGTCTGATTGAGTGTCTGATAGAGTGGATGCAGGAGACACTCTATCAGACAGCGGATGCAGGAGACACTCTATAAGACAGCAGATGCAGGAGACACTCTATCACACAGTGTATGCAGAAGTCTCTCTATCAGACAGCAGATGCAGAAGACACTCTATCAGAAAACGGATGCAGAAGTCTGTCTATCAGACAGCGGATGCAGGAGACACTCTATCAGCCAGTGGATGCAGGGGTCTCTCCTTCAGACAGCGGATGCAGGAGACACTCTATCAGACAGCGGATGCAGGAGTCCCTCTATCAGACAGTGGATGCAGGAGACACTCTATCAGACTGCGGATGCAGGAGACACTCCATCAGCCAGCGGATGCAGAAGTCTTTCTATCAGACATCGGATGCAGGAGACACTCTATCAGCCAGCAGATCCAGGAGTCTCTCTATCAGACAGCGGATGCAGGACACATTATATCAGATAGCGGATGCAGGAGACACTCTTTCATTCAGCGGATGCAAGAGTCTCTCTATCAGACAGCTGATGCAGAAGTCTCTCTTTCAGACAGCGGATGCAGGAGTCTCTCAATGAGACAGCGGATGCAGGAGTCTCTCTATCAGACAGCTGATGCAGAAGTCTCTCTTTCAGACAGCGGATGCAGGAGTCTCTCAATGAGACAGCGGATGCAGGAGACAATCTATCAGACAGCGGATGCAGAAGTCTCTCTATTAGACAGCGGATGCAGAAGACACTCTATCAGACAGCGGATGCAGAAGTCTCTCTATTAGACAGCGGATGCAGGAGACACTCTATCAGACAGCCGATGCAGAAGTCTCTCTATCAGACAGCGGATGCAGGAGAGACTCTATCAGACTAGGGATGCAGGAGACACTCTATCAGACTAGGGATGCAGGAGTCATTCTATCAGACAGCGGATACAGGAGACACTCTATCAGACATCGGATGCAAAAGTCTCTCCATCAGACAGCGGATGCAGGAATCTGGCAATCAGACAGCGGATGCAGGAGACACTCTATCAGACAGCGGATGCAGAAGTCTCTCTATCAGACACCGATGCAGGAGACACTCTATCAAACAACGGATGCAGGAGAAACTCTTTCACACAGCGGATGCAGGAGACTTTCTATCAGACTGCAGATGCAGGAGACACTCTATCAGCCAACGGATGCAGGAGTCTCTCTATCAGACAGCGGATGCAGGAGACACTCTATCAGCCAGCGTATGCAGGAGTCTCTCTATCAGACAGCGGATGCAGGAGACACTCTATCAGACAGCAGATGCAGAAGTCGCTCTATTAGACAGCGGATGCAGGAGTCTCTCAATCAGACAGCGGATGCAGGAGAAACTCTATCAGACAGCGGATGCAGAAGTCTTTCTATCAGACAGCGGATGCAGGAGACACTCTATCAGATGCAGCCACTGTCTGATAGAGTGTCTTCTGCATCAGCTGTCTGATAGAGAGACTTCTGCATCCGCTGTTTGAAAGAGAGACTTCTGCATCCGCTGTCTGATAGAGTGTCTCCTGCATCCGCTGTCTGATAGAGAGACCTTTGCATCCGCTGTCTGATAGAGAGACTTCTGCATCTGCTGTCTAATAGAGAGACTCCTGCCTCCGCTGTCTGATAGAGATAATTCTGCATCCACTGTCTGATAGAGAGACTCCTGCATCCGCTGTCTGATAGAGTGTCTCCTGCATCCGCTGACTGATAGAGAGACTTCTGCATTCGCTGTCTGATTAAGTGTCTTATAGAGTGGATGCAGGAGACACTCTATCAGACAGCGGATGCAGGAGACACTCTATAAGACAGCAGATGCAGGAGACACTCTATCACACAGTGGATGCAGAAGTATCTCTATCAGACAGCAGATGCAGGAGTCTCTCCATCAGAAAACGGATGCAGAAGTCTCTCTATCAGACAGCGGATGCAGGAGACACTCTATCAGCCAGTGGATGCAGGAGTCTCTCCTTCAGACAGCGGATGCAGGAGACACTCTATCAGACAGCGGATGAAGGAGTCCCTCTATCAGACAGTGGATGCAGGAGACACTCTATCAGACTGCGGATGCAGGAGACACTCTATCAACCAGCGGATGCAAAAGTCTCTCTATCAGACAGCGGATGCAGGAGACACTCTATTAGCCAGCGGATCCAGGAGTCTCTCTATCAGACAGCGGATGCAGGACACACTATATCAGACAGCGGATGCAGGAGACACTCTATCATCCAGCGGATGCAGGAGTCTCTTTATCAGACAGCGGATGCAGGAGAAACTCTATCAGACAGCGGATGAAGGAGACACTCTATCAGCCAGCGGATGCAGGAGTCTTTCCATCAGACAGCGGATGCAGGAGACACTCAATCATACAGCGGATGCAGGAGTCCCTCTATCAGACAGCGGATGCAGGAGACACTCTATCAGACTAAGGATGCAGGAGACACTCTATCAGACTAAGGATGCAGGAGACACTCTATCAGCCAGCGGATGCAGGAGTCTCTCTATCAGACAGCGGATGCAGGAGACACTCTTTCAGACAGCGGATGCAGAAGTCTCTCTATCAGACAGCGGATGCAGGAGACACTCTATGAGACAGCGGATGCAGAATTCTCTCTATCAGACAGCGGGTGCAGCAGACACTCTATCAGACAGCGGATGCAGAAGTCCCTCGGTCAGACAGCGGATGTAGGAATCTCTCAATCAGACAGCGGATGCAGGAGACACTTTATCAGACAGCGGATGCAGAAGTCTCTCTATCAGACAGCAGATGTAGGAGACACTCTTTCAGACAGCGGATGCAGAAGTCTCTCAATCAGACAGCAGATGCAGGAGACAATCTATCAGACAGCGGATGCAGAAGTCTCTCTATTAGACAGCGAATGCAAAAGACATTCTATCAGATAGCGGATGCAGAAGTCTCTCTATCAGACAGTGGATGCAGGAGACACTCTTATCAGACAGCGGATACAGGAGACACTCTATCAGACAGCGGATGCAGAAGTCTCTCTATCAGACAGCTGATGCAGGAGTCTCTGAATTAGACAGCGGATGCAGAAGTCTCTCTATCAGAAAGCGGATGCAGGAGACACTTTATCAGACGGCGGATGCAGGAGACCCTCTATCAGACAGCGGACGCAGGAGACACTCTATCAGACTTAGGATGCAGTAGACACTCCATCAGCCAGTAGATGCAGGAGTCTCTCTATCAGACAGCGGATGCAGGAGACAATCTATCAGACAACAGACGCAGGAGTCATTCTATCAGACAGCGGATACAGGAAACACTCTATCAGACATCGGATGCAAAAGTCTCTCTATCAGACAGCGAATGCAGGAGTCTCTCAATCAGACAGCGGATGCAGGAGACACTCTATCAGACAGCGGATGCAGAAGTCTCTCTATCAGACACCGACGCAGGAGACTCTCTATCAGACAGCGGATGCAGGAGACTTTCTATCAGACTGGGATGCAAGAGACACTCTATCAGCCAACGGATGCAGGAGTATCTCTATCAGACAGCGGATGCAGGAGACACTCTATCAGCCAGCGTATGCAGGAGTCTCTCTATCAGACAGCGGATGCAGGAGACACTCTATCAGACAGCAGATGCAGAAGTCTCTCTATCAGACAGCGATTGCAGGAGTCTCTCAATCAGACAGAGGATGCAGGAAAAACTCTATCAGACAGCGGATGCAGAAGTCTCTCTATCAGACAGCGGATGCAAGAGACACTCAATCAGATGCAGCCGCTGTCTGATAGAGTGTCTTCTGCATCCGCTCTCTCATAGAGAGACTTCTGCATCCGCTGTTTGATAGAGAGACTTCTGTATCCGCTGTCTGATAGAGTGTCTCCCGCATCCGCTGTCTGATACAGAGACTTCTGCATCCGCTGTCTGATATAGAGACTCCTGCCTCCGCTGTCTGATAGAGATACTTCTGCATCCTCTGTCTGTTAAAGAGACTCCGGCATCCGCTGTCTGATAGAGTATTTCCTGCATCCGCTGTCTGATAGAGAGACTTCTGCATTCGCTGTCTGATTGAGTGTCTGATAGAGTGGATGCAGGAGACACCCTATCAGACAGCTGATCCAGGAGTCTCTCTATCAGACAGCGGATGCAGGAGACACTCTATCAGACAGCGGATGCAGGAGAAACTCTATCATCCAGCGGATGCAGGAGTCTCTCTATCAGACAGCGGATGAAGGAGACACTCTATCAGCCAGCGGATGCAGGAGTCTCTCCATCAGACAGCGGATGCAGGAGACACTCAATCATACAGCAGATGCAGGAGTCTCTCTATCAGACAGCGGATGCAGGAGACACTCTATAAGACAGCGGATGCAGGAGTCTCTCTATCAGACAGCGGATGCAGAAGTCTGTCTTTCAGACAACGGATGCAGGAGTCTCTCAATGAGACAGCGGATGCAGGAGACAATCTTTCAGACAGCGATGCAGAAGTCTCTCTATCAGACAGCGAATGCAGGAGACACTCTATCAGACAGCGGATGCAGAAGTGTCTCTATTAAACAGCGGATGCAGGAGACACCCTATCAGGCAGCGGATGCAGAATTCTCTCTATCAGACAGTGGATGCAGGAGACATTCTTATGAGACAACGGATGCAGGAGAAACTCTATCAGACAGCGGATGCAGAAAGCTCTCTATCAGAGAGCGGATGCAGGTGTCTCTCAATCAGACAGTGGATGCAGGAGACTACCTATCAGACAGCGGATGCAGAAGTCTCGCTATCAGACAGCGGATGCAGGAGACACTCTATCAGACAGCGGATGCAGAAGTCTCTCTTTTAGAAAGCGGATGCAGGAGACACTCTATCAGACAGCCTATGCAGAAGTCTCTCTATCAGAAGGCGGATGCAGGAGAGAACTCTATCAGACTAGGGATGCAGGAGACACTCTATCAGCCAGCAGATGCAGGAGTCTCTCTATCAGACAGCGGATGCAGGAGACACTCTATCAGACAGCGGATGCAGGAGTCATTCTATCAGACAGCGGATACAGGAGACACTCTATCAGACATCGGATGCAAAAGTCTCTCTATCAGACAGCGGATGCAGGAGTCTCTCAATCAGACAGCTGATGCAGGAGACACTCTATCAGACAGCGGATGCAGAAGTCTCTCTGTCAGACACCGATGCAGGAGACACTCTATCAGACAGCGGATGCAGGAGAAACTCTATCAGACAGCGGATGCAGGAGACTTTCTATCAGACTGCGGATGCAGGAGACACTCTATCAGCCAACGGATGCAGGAGTCTCTCTATCAGACAGCGGATGCAGGAGACACTCTATCAGCCAGCGTATGCAGGAGTCTCTCTATCAGACAGCGGATGCAGGAGACACTCTATCAGACAGCAGATGCAGAAGTCTCTCTATTAGACATTGGATGCAGGAGTCTCTCAATCAGACAGCGGAAGCAGGAGAAACTCTATCAGACAGCGGATGCAGAAGTCTTTCTATAAGACAGCGGATGCAGGAGACACTCTATCAGATGCAGCCACTGTCTGATAGAGTGTCTTCTGCATCAGCTGTCTGATAGAGAGACTGCTGCATCCGCTGTTTGATAGAGAGACTTCTGCATCCGCTGTCTGATAGAGTGTCTCCCGCATCCGCTGTCTGATAGAGAGACTCCTGCATACGCTGGCTGATAGAGTGTCTCCTGCATCCGCTGACTGATAGAGAGACTTCTGCATTCGCTGTCTGATTGAGTGTCTGATAGAGTGGATGCAGGAGACACTCTATCAGACAGCGGATGCAGGAGACACTCTATAAGACAGCAGATGCAGGAGACACTCTATCACACAGTGGATGCAGAAGTCTCTCTATTAGACAGCAGATGCAGGAGACACTCTATCAGAAAACGGATGCAGAAGTCTCTCTATCAGACAGCGAATGCAGGAGACACTCTATCAGCCAGTGGATGCAGGAGTCTCTCCTTCAGACAGCGGATGCAGGAGACACTCTATCAGACAGCGGATGCAGGAGTCCCTCTATCAGACAGTGGATGCAGGAGACACTCTATCAGACTGCGGATGCAGGAGACACTCTATCAGCAAGCGGATGCAGAAGTCTTTCTATCAGACAGCGGATGCAGGAGACACTCTATCAGCCAGCGGATCCAGGAGTCTCTCTATCAGACAGCGGATGCAGGACACACTATATCAGACAGCGGATGCAGGAGACACTCTTTCATCCAGCGGATGCAAGAGTCTCTCTATCAGACAGCGGATGCAGGAGACACTCTATCAGAAAAAGGATGAAGGAGACACTCTATCAGCCAGCGGATGCAGGAGTCTCTCAATCAGACAGCGGATGCAGGAGACACTCTATCAGACAGCGGATGCAGGAGACACTCTATCAGACTAAGGATGCAGGAGACACTCTATCATCCAGCGGATGCAGGAGTCTCTCTATCAGACAGCGGACGCAGGAGACACTCTATCAGACAGCGGATGCAGGAGTCTCTCTATCAGACAGCGGATGCAGGAGACACTCTATCAGACTAAGGATGCAGGAGACACTCTATCAGACTAAGGATGCAGGAGACACTCTATCATCCAGCGGATGCAGGAGTCTCTCTATCAGACAGCGGACGCAGGAGACACTCTATCAGACAGCGGATGCAGAAGTCTCTCTATATGACAGCGGATGCAGGAGACAGTCTATCAGAGAGCGGATGCAGAGATCTCTCTATCAGACAGCGGATGCAGGAGACACTTTATCAGACAGCGGATGCAGAATTCTCTCTATCAGACAGCGGATGTAGGAGACACTTTTTCAGACAGCTGATGCAGTAGTCTCCCTATCAGCCAACTGAGGCAGGAGACACTCTATCAGACAACGGATGCAGGAGACACTCTATCAGCCAGCGGATGCAGGAGTCTCTCCATCAGACAGCGGATGCAGGAGACACTCAATCATACGGCAGATGCAGGAGTCTCTCTATCAGACAGCGGATGCAGGAGACACTCTATAAAACAGCGGATGCAGGAGTCTCTCTATCAAACAGCGGATGCAGAAGTCTGTCTTTCAGACAGCGGATGCAGGAGTCTCTCAATGAGACAGCAGATGCAGGAGACAATCTATCAGACAGCGGATGCAGAAGTCTCTCTATCAGACAGCGAATGCAGGAGACACTCTATCAGACAGCGGATGCAGAAGTGTCTCTATTAAACAGCGGATGCAGGAGACACCCTATCAGGCAGCGGATGCAGAATTCTCTCTATCAGACAGCGGATGCAGGAGACATTCTTATGAGACAACGGATGCAGGAGAAACTCTATCAGACAGCGGATGCAGAAAGCTCTCTATCAGACAGCGGATGCAGGAGTCTCTCAATCAGACAGTGGACGCAGAAGTCTCTCTTTTAGAAAGCGGATGCAGGAGACACTCTATCAGACAGCCGATGCAGAAGTCTCTTTATCAGAAGGCGGATGCAGGAGAGAACTCTATCAGACTAGGGATGCAGGAGACACTCTATCAGCCAGCAGATGCAGGAGTCTCTCTATCAGACAGCGGATGCAAGAGACACTCTATCAGACAGCGGATGCAGGAGACATTCTATTAGACAGCGGATACAGGAGACACTCTATCAGACATCGGATGCAAAAGTCTCTCTATCAGACAGCGGATGCAGGAGTCTCTCAATCAGACAGCTGATGCAGGAGACACTCTATCAGACAGCAGATGCAGAAGTCTCTCTGTCAGACACCGATGCAGGAGACACTCTATCAGACAGCGGATGCAGGAGAAACTCGCAGGAGACTTTCTATCAGACTGCGGATGCAGGAGACACTCTATCAGCCAACGGATGCAGGAGTCTCTCTATCAGACAGCGGATGCAGGAGACACTCTATCAGCCAGCGTATGCAGGAGTTTCTCTATCAGACAGCGGATGCAGGAGACACTCTATCAGACAGCAGATGCAGAAGTCTCTCTATTAGACATTGGATGCAGGAGTCTCTCAATCAGACAGCGGAAGCAGGAGAAACTCTATCAGATAGCGGATGCAGAAGTCTTTCTATCAGACAGCGGATGCAGGAGACACTCTATCAGATGCAGCCACTGTCTGATAGAGTGTCTTCTGCATCAGCTGTCTGATAGAGAGACTGCTGCATCCGCTGTTTGATAGAGAGACTTCTGCATCCGATGTCTGATAGAGTGTCTCCCGCATCCGCTGTCTGATAGAGAGACTCCTGCATCCGCTGTCTGATAGAGAGACTTCTGCATCCGCTGTCTGATAGAGAGACTCCTGCCTCCGCTGTCTGATAGAGATACTTCTGCATCCACTGTCTGATAGAGAGACTCCTGCATCCGCTGTCTGATAGAGTATTTCCTGCATCCGCTGACTGATAGAGAGACTTCTGCATTCGCTGTCTGATTGAGTGTCTGATAGAGTTGATGCAGGAGACACTCTATCAGACAGCGGATGCAGGAGACACTCTATAAGACAGCAGATGCAGGAGACACTCTATCACACGGTGGATGCAGAAGTCTCTCTATCATACAGCAGATGCAGGAGACACTCTATCAGAAAACGGATGCAGAAGTCTCTCTATCAGACAGCTGATGCTGGAGACACTCTATCAGCCAGTGGATGCAGGAGTCTCTCCTTCAGACAGCGGATGCAGGAGACACTCTATCAGACAGCGGATGCAGGAGTCCCTCTATCAGACAGAGGATGCAGGAGACACTCTATCAGACTGCGGATGCAGGAGACACTCTATCAGCCAGCGGATGCAGAAGTCTCTCTATCAGACAGCGGATGCAGGAGACACTCTATCAGCCAGCGGATCCAGGAGTCTCTCTATCAGACAGCGGATGCAGGACACACTATATCAGACAGCGGATGCAGGAGACACTCTTTCATCCAGCGGATGCAAGAGTCTCTCTATCAGACAGCGGATGCAGGAGACACTCTATCAGACAGCGGATGAAGGAGACACTCTATCAGCCAGCGGATGCAGGAGTCTCTCCATCAGACAGCGGATGCAGGAGACACTCTATCAGACTAAGGATGCAGGAGACACTCTATCAGACTAAGGATGCAGGAGACAGTCTATCATCCAGCGGATGCAGGAGTCTCTCTATCAGACAGCGGACGCAGGAGACACTCTATCAGACAGCAGATGCAGAAGTCTCTCTATCAGACAGCGGATGCAGGAGACACTCTATCAGACTAAGGTTGCAGGAGACACTCTATCAGACTAAGGATGCAGGAGACACTCTATCATCCAGCGGATGCAGGAGTCTCTCTATCAGACAGCGGACACAGGAGACACTCTATCAGACAGCGGATGCAGAAGTCTCTCTATCAGACAGCGGATGCAGGAGACACTCTATCAGACAGCGGATGCAGAGATCTCTCTATCAGACAGCGGATGCAGGAGACACTCTATCAGACAGCGGATGCAGAAGTCTCTCTATCAGACAGCGGATGCAGCAGACACTCTATCAGACAGCGGATGCAGAAGTCCCTCAGTCAGACAGCGGATGTAGATATCTCTCAATCAGACAGCGGATGCAGAAGACACTTTATCAGACAGCGGATGCAGAATTCTCTCTATCAGACAGCGGATGTAGGAGACACTCTTTCAGACAGCATATGCAGTAGTCTCCCTATCAGCCAACTGAGGCAGGAGACACTCTATCAGACACCGGATGCAGGAGACACTCTATCAGCCAGCGGATGCAGGATTCTCTCTATCAGATAGAAGATGCAGGAGACACTCTATCAGACAGCGGATGCAGGAGTCTCTCTATCAGACAGTAGATGCAGGAGTCTCTCTATCAGACAGCGGATGCAGGAGACACTTTATCAGAGGCGGATGCAGGAGTCTCTCTATCAGACAGCGGATGCAGGAGTCTCTCTATCAGACATTTGAGGCAGGAGACACTCTTTCAGACAGCGGATGCAGAAGTCTCCCTTTCAGACAGCTGAGGCAGGAGACACTCTATCAGACAGCGGATGCAGGAGACACTCTATCAGACAGCGGATGCAGGAGACACTCAATATTTGCCGATGCAGGAGTCTCTCTATCAGACAGCGGATGCAGAAGTCTCTCTTTCAGACAGCGGATGAAGGAGTCTTTCTATCAGACAGCGGATGCAGGAGACACTCTATCGGACAGCGGATGCAGAAGTATCTCTATCAGACAGCGGATGCAGGAGACACTCTATCAGATAGCGGATGCAGAAGTCTCTCTATCAGACAGCGGAGGCAGGAGACACTCTATCAGACAGTGGATGCAGGAGACACTCTATCAGCCAGCGGATGCAGGAGTCTCTCTATCAGACAGCGGATGCAGGAGTCTCTCTATCAGACAGCGGATGCAGAAGACACTCTATCAGACAGCGGATGCAGGAGACACTCTATCAGCCAGCGGATGCAGGAGTCTCTCTATTAGACAGCGGATGCAAAAGAACTATTGGGTGCAAGTTTCTCGCTTTTGAATATCTTATATACCCTGAAGTATACAGAGCTGACTTGTATACTCTATCTAGAGCATAAAAGCATCCATTGAGGGTCAGGGACTTGGCTCTAAATGGGGCTGCTTAAAGACATTTTATGCAAAAATCAGACCGGATATGCAGGTATCTAACTACAAGACATGGGATGCAGGAGACACTCTATCAAACAGCGATTTCAGGACAGCAGACAGCGGATGCAGTTGACAATATATCAGACAGCGGATGCAGAAGTCTCTCTATCAGACAGCGGATGCAGGAGACACTCTATAAGACAGCATATGCAGAAGTCTCTCTATCAGTCAGCGGATGCAGGAGTCTCTCAATCAGACAGCGGATGAAGGAGACACTCTATCAGACAGCGGATGCAGGAGACACCCTATCAGACAGCGGATGCAGGAGACACTCTATCAGACTAAGGTTGCAGGAGACACTCTATCAGACTAAGGATGCAGGAGACACTCCATCATCCAGCGGATGCAGGAGTCTCTCTATCAGACAGCGGACACAGGAGACACTCTATCAGACAGCGGATGCAGAAGTCTCTCTATCAGACAGCGGATGCAGGAGACACTCTATCAGACAGCGGATGCAGAGATATCTCTATCAGACAGCGGATGCAGGAGACACTCTATCAGACAGCGGATGCAGAAGTCTCTCTATCAGACAGCGGATGCAGCAGACACTCTATCAGACAGCGGATGCAGAAGTCCCTCAGTCAGACATCGGATGTAGATATCTCTCAATCAGACAGCGGATGCAGAAGACACTTTATCAGACAGCGGATGCAGAATTCTCTCTATCAGACAGCGGATGTAGGAGACACTCTTTCAGACAGCATATGCAGTAGTCTCCCTATCAGCCAACTGAGGCAGGAGACACTCTATCAGACACCGGATGCAGGAGACACTCTATCAGCCAGCGGATGCAGGATTCTCTCTATCAGATAGAAGATGCAGGAGACACTCTATCAGACAGCGGATGCAGGAGTCTCTCTATCAGACAGTAGATGCAGGAGTCTCTCTATCAGACAGCGGATGCAGGAGACACTCTATAAGACAGCATATGCAGAAGTCTCTCTATCAGTCAGCGGATGCAGGAGTCTCTCAATCAGACAGCGGATGAAGGAGACACTCTATCAGACAGCGGATGCAGGAGACACCCTATCAGACAGCGGATGCAGAAGTCTCTCTATCAGACAGCGGATGCAGGAGACACTCTATAAGCTAGCGGATGAAGGAGACACTCTATCAGACAGCGGATGCAGGAGACACCCTATCAGACAGCGGATGCAGAAGTCTCTCTATCAGACAGCGGATGCAGGAGACACTCTATAAGCTAGCGGATGAAGGAGTCTCTCGATCAGACAGCGGATGCAGGAGACACTCTATCAGACAGCGGATGCAGGAGACACTCTATCAGACAGCGGATGCAAGAGTCTCTCCATCAGACAGCGGATGCAGGAGACACTCTTTCAGCCAGCGGATGCAGGAGTCTCTCTATCAGACAGCGGATGCAGGAGACACTCTATCAGACAGCATATGCAGAAGTCTGTCTATCAGACAGCGAATGCAGGAGTCTCTCAATCAGACAGCGGATGCAGGAGACACTTTATCAGACAGCGGATGCAGAAGTATCTCTATCAGACAGCGGATGCAGGAGACACTCTATCAGACAGCGGATGCAGAAGTCTCTCTATCAGACAGCGGAGGCAGGAGACCCTCTATCAGACAGCGGATGCAGAAGTCTCTCTATCAGACAGCGGATGCATGAGACACTCTATCAGACAGCGGATGCAGATGTCTCTCTATCAGACAGCGGATGCAGGAGACACTCAATATTTGCCGATGCAGGAGTCTCTCTATCAGACAGCGGATGCAGAAGTCTCTCTTTCAGACAGAGGATGAAGGAGTCTCTCTATCAGACAGCGGATGCAGGAGACACTCTATCAGACAGCGGATGCAGAAGTCTCTCTATCAGACAGCGGATGCATGAGACACTCTATCAGACAGCGAATGCAGAAGTATCTCTATCAGACAGCGGATGCAGGAGACACTCTATCAGATAGCGGATGCAGAAGTCTCTCTATCAGACAGCGGAGGCAGAAAACACTCTATCAGACAGTGGATGCAGGAGACACTCTATCATCCAGCGGATGCAGGAGTCTCTCTATCAGACAGCGGATGCAGGAGAAACTCTATCAGACAGCGGATGCAGGAGACACTCTATCAGACAGCGGATGCAGGAGACACTCTATCAGAAAGAGGATGCAGAAGTCTCTCTATCAGACAGCGGATGCAGGAGACACTCTATCCGACAACGGACGCAGAAGTCTCTCTATCAGACAGATGATGCAGGAGACACTCTATCAGACAGCGGATGCAGAGGTCTCTCTATCAGACAGCGGATGCAGTAGTCTCTCTATCAGACCAGCGGATGCAGGAGACACTCTATCAGCCAGCGGATGCAGGAGTCTCTCTATCAGAGAGTGGATGTAGGAGACACTCTATCAGACAGCGGATGCAGAAAACTCTCTATCAGACAGCGGATGCAGGAAACACTCTTATCACACAGCGGATGCAGGAGACACTCTATCAGACAGCGGATGCAGAAGTCTCTCTATCACAGAGCGGATGCAGGAGTCTCTCAATCAGAAAACGGATGCAAGAGACACTCTATCAGATGCAGCCGCTGTCTGATAGAGTGTCTTCTGCATCCGCTAGGTGATAGAGAGACTTCTGTATCCGCTGTTTGATAGAGAGACTTCTGCAACCGCTGTCTGATAGAGAGACTTCTGCATCCGATGTCTGATAGAGATACTTCTGTATCCGCTGTCTGATAGAGTGTCTCCTGCATCTGCTGTCTTATAGAGTGTCTCCTGCATCCGCTGTCTGATAGAGTGTCTCCTGCATCCACTCTATCAGACACTCTATCAGACAACGGATGCAGAAGTCTCTCTATCAGACAGCGGATGCAGGAGACACTCTATCAGCCAGCGGATGGAGGAGTCTCTCCATCAGACAGCGAATGCAGGAGACACTCTATCAGACAGCGGATGCAGAAGTCCCTCTTTCAGACAGCGCATGCAGGAGACACTCTATCAGACTGCGGATGCAGGAGACTCTCTATCAGACCAGCGGATGCAGGAGACACTCTATCAGCCAGCGGATGCAGGAGTCTCTCTATCATACAGCGGATGCAGGAGACACTCTATCAGACAGCGGATGCAGAAGTCTCTGAATCAGACAACGGATGCAGGAGACACTTTATCAGACAGCGGAAGCAGGAGACACTCTATCCGACAACGGACGCAGAAGTCTCTCTATCAGACAGATGATGCAGGAGACACTATCAGACAGCGGATGCAGAGGTCTCTCTATCAGACAGCGGATGCAGGAGTCTCTCTATCAGACCAGCGGATGCAGGAGACACTCTATTAGCCAGCGGATGCAGGAGTCTCTTTATCAGAGAGCGGATGTAGGACACACTCTATCAGACAGCGGGTGCAGAAAACTCTCTATCAGACAGCGGATGCAGGAAACACTCTTATCACACAGCGGATGCAGGAGACACTCTATCAGACAGCGGATGCAGAAGTCTCTCTATCACAGAGCGGATGCAGGAGTCTCTCAATCAAAAAACGGATGCAAGAGACAATCTATCAGATGCAGCCGCTGTCTGATAGAGTGTCTTCTGCATCCGCTTGGTGATAGAGAGACTTCTGTATCCGCTGTTTGATAGAGAGACTTCTGCAACCGCTGTCTGATAGAGAGACTTCTGCATCCGCTGTCTGATAGAGTGTCTCCTGCATCCGCTGTCTTATAGAGTGTCTCCTGCATCCGCAGTCTGATAGAGTGTCTCCTGCATCCACTCTATCAGACACTCTATCAGACAACGGATGCAGGAGACACTCTATCAGCCAGCGAATGCAGGAGACTCTCTTTCAGACAGCACATGCAGGAGAAACTCTATCAGACTGCGGATGCAGGAGACTCTCTTTCAGACCAGCGGATGCAGGAGACACTCTATCAGTCAGCGGATGCAGGAGTCTCTCTATCATACAGCAGATGCAGGAGACACTCTATCAGACAGCGGATGCAGAAGACTCTCCATCAGACAGCGGATGCAGGAGTCTCTCAATCAGACAACGGATGCAGGAGTCTCTCTATCAGACAGCGGATGCAGGAGTCTCTCTATCAGACAGCGGATACAGAAGACACTCTATCAGACAGCGGATGCAGGAGACAATATATCAGACAGCGGATGCAGAAGTCTCTCTATCGATAGCGGATGCAGGAGACACTATATCAGACAGCGGATGCAGAAGTCTCTCAATCAGATAGCAGACGCAGGAGACACTCTATCAGACAGCGGATGCAAAAGACTCTGTATCAGACAACGGATGCAGGAGACATTCTATCAGACAGGGGATGCAGAAGTCTCTCTACTAGACTGTGGATGTAGGAAACACTCTATCAGACAGCTTATGCAGAAACCTCTCGTAAAGACAGCGGATGCAGGAAACACTTTTGTCACACAGCGGATGCAGGAGACACTCTATCAGACAGCGGATGCAGAAGTCTCTCTATCACACAGCGGATGCAGGAGTCTCTAAATAAGAAAACAGATGCAGGAGACACTCTATTGGATGCAGCCGCTGTCTGATAGAGTGTCTACTGCATCCGCTGTCTGATAGAGAGACTTCTGCATCCGCTGTGTATTAGAGTGTCGCCTGCATCAGCTGACTGATAGAGAGACTCCTGCATGCGCTGTCTTATAGAGAGACTTCTGCATCCGCTGTCTGATAGAGAGACTCCTGCCTCCGCTGTCTGATAGAGATTCTTCTGTACCCGCTGTCTGAAAGAGTGTCTCCTGCATCCGCTGTCTTATAGAGTTTCTCCTGCATCCGCTGTCTGATAGAGTGTCTCCTGCATCCACTCTATCAGACACTCTATCAGACAGCGGATGCAGAAGTCTCTCTATCAGACAGTGGATGCAGGAGACACTCTATCAGCCAGCGGATGCAGGTGTCTCTCCATCAGACAGCGGATGCAGGAGACACTCTATCAGACAGCGGATGCAGGAGTCCCTCTATCAGACAGCTGATGCAGGAGACACTCTATCAGACTGCGGATGCAGGAGACACTCTATCAGCCAGCGGATGCAGGAGTCTCTCAATCAGACCAGCCGATGCAGGAGACACTCTATCAGCCAGCGGATGCAGGAGTCTCTTTATCAGACAGTGGATGTAGGAGACACTCTATCAGACAGCGGATGCAGAAACCTCTCTATCAGACAGCGGATGCAGGAAACACTCTTATCACACAGTGGATGCAGGACACACTCTATCAGACAGCGGATGCAGGAGTCTCTCAATCAGATAACGTATGCAGGAGACACTCTATCAGATGCAGCCGCTGTCTGATAGAGTGTCTTCTGCATCCGCTAGGTCATAGTGAGACTTCTGCATCCGCTGTTTGAAAGTGAGACTCCTGCATCCGCTGTCTGATAGAGAGACTTCTGCATCCGCTGTCTGATAGAGAGACTCCTGCCTCCGCTGTCTGATAGAGATACTTCTGTATCCGCTGTCTGATAGAGTTTCTCCTGCATCCGCTGTCTTATAAAGTGTCTCCTGCATCCGTTGTCTGATAGAGAGACTTCTGCATCCACTGTCTTATAGAGTGTCTCCTGCATTAACACTATCAGACACTCTATCAGACAACATATGCAGAAGTCTCTCTATCAGACAGCGGATGCAGGAGTAACTCAATCAGCCAGTGGATGCAGGAGTCTCTCCATCAGACAGCGGATGCAGGAGACACTCTATCAGACAGCGGATACAGGAGTCCCTCTATCAGACAGCGGATGCAGGAGACACTATATCACACTGCGGATGCAGGAGACACTCTATCAGCCAGCGGATGCAGGAGTCTCTCTATCAGCCCAGCGGATGCAGGAGACACTCTGTCAGCCAGCGGAATCAGGAATCTCTCTATCATACAGCGGATGCAGGAGACACTCTATCAGATAGCGGACGCAGAAGTCTCTCTATCACACAGCGGATGTAGGAGACACTCAATCAGACAGCGGATGCAGAAGTCTCTCTATCAGACAGCGGATGCAGGAGACATTATATCAGACAGCGGATGCAGGAGACATTCTATCAGACAGCGGATGCAAGAGACACTCTATCAGACTGCGGATGCAGGAGACAATCTATCAGCCAGCGGATGCAGGAGACACTCTATCAGACAGCGGATGCAGGAGACACTCTATCAGCCAGCGGATGCAGGAGACACTCTATCAGCCAGCGTATGCAGGAGTCTCTCTATCAGACAGCAGATGCAGGAGACACTCTATCAGACAGCATATGCAGAAGTCTCTCTATCAGTCAGCGGATGCAGGAGTCTCTCAATCAGACAGCGGATGAAGGAGACACTCTATCAGACAGCGGATGCAGGAGACACCCTATTAGACAGCGGATGCAGGAGACACTCTATCAAACAGCGGATGCTGAAGTCTCTCTATCAGAAAACGGACGCAGGAGACACTCTATCAGACAGCAGATGCAGAAGTCTCTCTATCAGACAGCGGATGCAGGAGACACTCTATCAGACAGCGGATGCAGAAGTCTCTCTATCAATTAGCGGATGCAGGAGAAACTCGATCAGACTGCGGATGCAGGAGTCTCTCTATCAGACAGAGGATGCAGAAGTCTCTCTTTCAGAGAGCGGATAAAGGAGTCTCTCTATCAGACAGCGGATGCAGGAGTCTCTTTATCAGACAGTGGATGTAAGAGACACTGTATCAGACAGCGGATGCAGAAACCTCTCTATCAGACAGCCGATGCAGGAAACACTCTTATCACACAGCGGATGCAGGCCACACTCTATCAGAAAGCGGATGCAGAAGTCTCTCTATCACACAGTGGGTGCAGGAGTCTCTCAATCAGATAACGGATGCAGGAGACACTCTATCAGATGCAGCCGCTGTCTGATAGAGTGTCTTCTGCATCCGCTAGGTGATAGAGAGACTTCTGCATCCGCTGTCTGACAGAGAGACTCCTGCATCCGCTGTATGATAGAGAGACTTCTGCATCCGCTGTCTGATAGAGATACTTCTGTATCCGCTGTCTGATAGAGTGTCTCCTGCATCTGCTGTCTTATAGAGTGTCTCCTGCATCCGTTATCTGATAGAGAGACTTCTGCATCCACTGTCTGATAGAGTGTCTCCTGCATTCACTCTATCAGACGCTCTATCAGACAACATATGCAGAAGTCTCTCTATCAGACAGCGGATGCAGGAGTAACTCAATCAGCCAGTGGATGCAGGAGTCTCTCCATCAGACAGCGGATGCAGGAGACACTCTATCAGACAGCGGATACAGGAGTCCCTCTATCAGACAGCGGATGCAGGAGACACTATATCACACTGCGGATGCAGGAGACACTCTATCAGCCAGCGGATGCAGGAGTCTCTCTATCAGCCCAGCGGATGCAGGAGACACTCTATCAGACAGCGGATACAGGAGTCCCTCTATCAGACAGCGGATGCAGGAGACACTATATCACACTGCGGATGCAGGAGACACTCTATCAGCCAGCGGATGCAGGAGTCTCTCTATCAGCCCAGCGGATGCAGGAGACACTCTATCAGACAGCGGATGCAGAAGTCTCTCTATCACACAGCGGATGTAGGAGACACTCCATCAGACAGCGGATGCAGAAGTCTCTCTATGACAGCGGATGCAGGAGACATTCTATCAGACAGCGGATGCAGGAGACATTCTATCAGACAGCGGATGCAGGAGACACTCTATCAGACTGCGGATGCAGGAGACTATCAGCCAGCGGATGCAGGAGACTCTCTATCAGACAGCGGATGCAGGAGACACTCTATCAGCCAACGGATGCAGGAGTCTCTCTATCAGAGAGCGGATGCAGGAGACACTCTATCAGCCAGCGGATGCAGGAGACACTCTATCAGTCAGCGGATGCAGGAGTCTCTCTATCAGACAGCATATGCAGGAGACACTCTATCAGACAGCATATGCAGAAGTCTCTCTATCAGTCAGCGGATGCAGGAGTCTCTCAATCAGACAGCGGATGAAGGAGACACTCTATCAGACAGCGGATGCAGGAGACACCCTATCAGACAGCGGATGCAGAAGTCTCTCTATTAGACAGCGGATGCAGGAGACACTCTATCAAACAGCGGATGCTAAAGTCTCTCTATCAGAAAGTGGAGGCAGAAGACACTCTATCAGACAGCAGATGTAGAAGTCTCTCTATCAGACAGCGGATGCGGGAGACACTCTATCAGACAGCGGATGCAGAAGTCTTTCTATCAGACAGCGGATGCAGGAGACACTCGATCAGACTGTGGATGCAGGAGTCTCTCTATCAGACAGAGTATGCAGAAGTCTCTCTTTCAGAGAGCGGATGAAGGAATCTCTCTATCAGACAGCGGATGCAGCAGTCTCTTTATCAGACAGTGGATGTAGGAGACACTCTATCAGACAGCGGATGCAGAAACATCTCTATCAGACAGCGGATGCAGGAAACACTCTTATCACACAGCGGATGCAGGACACACTCTATCAGAAAGCGGATGCAGAAGTCTCTCTATCACAAAGTGGATGCAGGAGTCTCTCAATCAGATAACGGATGCAGGAAACACTCTATCAGATACAGCCGCTGTCTGATAGAGTGTCTTCTGCATCCGCTAGGTGATAGAGAGACTTCTGCATCCGCTGTCTGACAGAGAGACTCCTGCATCCGCTGTCTGATAGAGAGACTTCTGCATCCGCTGTCTGATAGAGAAACTCCTGCCTCCGCTGTCTGATAGAGATACTTCTGTATCCGCTGTCTGATAGAGTGTCTCCTGCATCCGCTGTCTTATAGAGTGTCTCCTGCATCCGTTGTCTGATAGAGAGACTTCTGCATCCACTGTCTGATAGAGTGTCTCCTGCATTCACTCTATCAGACACTCTATCAGACAACAGATGCAGAAGTCTCTCTATCAGACAGCGGATGCAGGAGTTACTCAATCAGCCAGCGGATGCAGGAGTCTCTCCATCAGACAGCGGATGCAGGAGACACTCTATCAGACAGCGGATACAGGAGTACCTCTATCAGACAGCGGATACAGGAGACACTATATCACACTGCGGATGCAGGAGACACTCTATCAGCCAGCGGATGCAGGAGTCTCTCTATCAGCCCAGCGGATGCAGGAGACACTCTATCAGCCAGCGGAATTAGGAATCTCTTTATCATACAGCGGATGCAGGAGACACTCTATCAGACAGCGGATGCAGAAGTCTCTCTATCACACAGCGGATGTAGGAGACACTCCATCAGACAGCGGATGCAGAAGTCTCTCTATCAGACAGCGGATGCAGGAGACATTCTATCAGACAGCGGATGCAGGAGACATTTTATCAGACAGCGGATGCACGAGACACTCTATCAGACTGCGGATGCAGGAGACAATCTATCAGCCAGCGGATGCAGCAGACACTCTATCAGACAGCGGATGCAGGAGACACTCTATCAGCCAACGGATGCAGGAGTCTCTCTATCAGAGAGCGGATGCAGGAGACACTCTATCAGCCAGCGGATGCAGGAGTCTCTCAATCATACAGCGGATGAAGGAGACACTCTATCAGACAGCGGATGCAGGAGACACCCTATCAGACAGCGGATGCAGAAGTCTCTCTATTAGCTAGCGGATGCAGGAGACACTCTATCAAACAGCGGATGCTGAAGTCTCTCTATCAGAAAGCGGAGGCAGGAGAAACTCTATCAGACAGCAGATGCAGAAGTCTCTCTATCAGACACCGGATGCAGGAGACACTCTATCAGACAGCGGATGCAGAAGTCTCTCTATCAGACAGCGGATGCAGGAGACACTCTATCAGACTGCGGATGCAGGAGTCTCTCTATCAGACAGAGGATGCAGAAGTCTCTCTTTCAGAGAGCGGATGAAGGAGTCTCTCTATCAGACAGCGGATGCAGGAGACACTCTATCAGACAGCCAATGCAGAAGTCTCTCTATCAGCCCAGCGGATGCATTAGACACTCTATCAGCCAGCGGAATCAGGAATCTCTCTATCATACAGCGGATGCAGGAGACACTCTATCAGACAGCGGATGCAGAAGTCTCTCTATCACACAGCGGATATAGGAGACACTCCATCAGACAGCGGATGCAGAAGTCTCTCTATGACAGCGGATGCTAGAGACATTCTATCAGACAGCGGATGCAGGAGACATTCTATCAGACAGCGGATGCAGGAGACACTCTATCAGACTGCGGATGCAGGAGACAATCTATCAGCTAGCTGATGCAGGAGACACTCTATCAGACAGCGGATGCAGGAGACACTCTATCAGCCAACGGATGCAGGAGTCTCTCTATCAGAGAGCGGATGCAGGAGACACTCTATCAGCCAGCGGATGCAGGAGACACTCTATCAGCCAGCGGATGCGGGAGTCTTTCTATCAGACAGCAGATGCAGGAGACACTCTATCAGGCAGCATATGCAGAAGTCTCTCTATCAGTCAGCGGATGCAGGAGTCTCTCAATCAGACAGCGGATGAAGGAGACACTCTATCAGACAGCGGATGCAGGAGACACCCTATCAGACAGCGGATGCAGGAGTCTCTCTATTAGACAGCGGATGCAGGAGACACTCTATCAAACAGCGGATGCTAAAGTCTCTCTATCAGAAAGCGGAGGCAGAAGACACTCTATCAGACAGCAGATGCAGAAGTCTCTCTATCAGACTGCGGATGCAGGAGACACTCTATCAGACAGCGGATGCAGAAGTCTTTCTATCAGACAGCGGATGCAGGAGACACTCGATCAGACTGCGGACGCAGGAGTCTCTCTATCAGACAGAGGATGCAGAAGTCTCTCTTTCAGAGAGCGGATGAAGTAGTCTCTCTATCAGACAGCGGATGCAGGAGTCTCTTTATCAGACAGTGGATGTAGGAGACACTCTATCAGACAGCGGATGCAGAAACCTCTCTATCAGACAGCGGATGCAGGAAACACTCTTATCACACAGCGGATGCAGGACACACTCTATCAGAAAGCGGATGCAGAAGTCTCTCTATCACAAAGTGGATGCAGGAGTCTCTCAATCAGATAACGGATGCAGGAGACACTCTATCAGATGCAGCCGCTGTCTGATAGAGTGTCTTCTGCATCCGCTAGGTGATAGAGAGACTTCTGCATCCGCTGTCTGACAGAGAGACTCCTGCATCCGCTGTCTGATAGAGAGACTTCTGCATCCGCTGTCTGATAGAGAGACTCCTGCCTCCGCTGTCTGATAGAGATACTTCTGTATCCGCTGTCTGATAGAGTGTCTCCTGCATCCGCTGTCTTATAGAGTGTCTCCTGCATCCGTTATCTGATAGAGAGACTTCTGCATCCACTGTCTGATAGAGTGTCTCCTGCATTCACTCTATCAGACACTCTATCAGACAACAGATGCAGAAGTCTCTCTATCAGACAGCGGATGCAGGAGTTACTCAATCAGCCAGCGGATGAAGGAGTCTCTCTATCAGACAGCGGATGCAGGAGACACTCTATCAGACAGCCGATGCAGAAGTCTCTCTATCAGCCCATCGGATGCATGAGACACTGTATCAGCCAGCGGAATCAGGAATCTCTCTATCATACAGCGGATGCAGGAGACATTCTATCAGACAGCGGATGCAGAAGTCTCTCTATCACACAGCGGATGCAGGAGACACTCTATCAGCCAGTGGATGCAGGAGTCTCTCCTTCAGACAGCGGATGCAGGAGACACTCTATCAGACAGCGGATGCAGGAGTCCCTCTATCAGACAGTGGATGCAGGAGACACTCTATCAGACTGCGGATGCAGGAGACACTCTATCAGCCAGCGGATGCAGAAGTCTTTCTATCAGACAGCGGATGCAGGAGACACTCTATCAGCCAGCGGATCCAGGAGTCTCTCTATCAGACAGCGGATGCAGGACACACCCTATCAGACAGCGGATGCAGAAGTCTCTCTATTAGCTAGCGGATGCAGGAGACACTCTATCAAACAGCGGATGCTGAAGTCTCTCTATCAGAAAGCGGAGGCAGGAGAAACTCTATCAGACAGCAGATGCAGAAGTCATTCTATCAGACAGCGGATGCAGGAGACACTCTTTCATCCAGCGGATGCAAGAGTCTCTCTATCAGACAGCGGATGCAGTAGACACTCTATCAGACAGCGGATGAAGGAGACACTCTATCAGCCAGCGGATGCAGGAGTCTCTCCATCAGACAGCGGATGCAGGAGACACTCTATCAGACAGCGGATGCAGGAGACACTCTATCAGACTAAGGATGCAGGAGACACTCTATCATCCAGCGGATGCAGGAGTCTCTCTATCAGACAGCAGACGCAGGAGACACACTATCAGACAGCGGATGCAGGAGTCTCTCTATCAGACAGCGGATGCAGGAGACACTCTATCAGACTAAGGATGCAGGAGACACTCTATCAGACTAAGGATGCAGGAGACACTCTATCATCCAGCGGATGCAGGAGTCTCTCTATCAGACAGCGAACGCAGGAGACACTCTATCAGACAGCGGATGCAGAAGTCTCTCTATCAGACAGCGGATGCAGGAGACATTCTATCAGACAGCGGATGCAGGAGACACTCTATCAGACTGCGGATGCAGGAGACAATCTATCAGCCAGCGGATGCAGGAGACACTCTATCAGACAGCGGATGCAGGAGACACTCTATCAGCCAACGGATGCAGGAGTCTCTCTATCAGAGAGCGGATGCAGGAGACACTCTATCAGCCAGCGGATGCAGGAGACACTCTATCAGCCAGCGAATGCAGGAGTCTCTCTATCAGACAGCAGATGCAGGAGACACTCTATCAGACAGCATATGCAGAAGTCTCTATATCAGTCAGCGGATGCAGGAGTCTCTCAATCAGACAGCGGATGAAGGAGACACTCTATCAGACAGCGGATGCAGGAGACACCCTATCAGACAGCGGATGCAGGAGTCTCTCTATTAGAAAGCGGATGCAGGAGACACTCTATCAAACAGCGGATGCTAAAGTCTCTCTATCAGAAAGCGGAGGCAGAAGACACTCTATCAGACAGCAGATGTAGAAGTCTCTCTATCAGACAGCGGATGCAGGAGACACTCTATCAGACAGCGGATGCAGAAGTCTTTCTATCAGACAGCGGATGCAGGAGACACTCGATCAGACTGCGGATGCAGGAGACACTCTATCAGATGCAGCCGCTGTCTGATAGAGTGTCTTCTGCATCCGCTAGGTGATAGAGAGACTTCTGCATCCGCTATCTGACAGAGAGACTCCTGCATCCGCTGTCTAATAGAGAGACTTCTGCATCCGCTGTCTGATAGAGAGACTCCTGCCTCCGCTGTCTGATAGAGATACTTCTGTATCCGCTGTCTGATAGAGTGTCTCCTGCATCCGCTGTCTTATAGAGTGTCACCTGCATCCGTTGTCTGATAGAGAGACTTCTGCATCCACTGTCTGATAGAGTGTCTCCTGCATTCACTCTATCAGACACTCTATCAGACAACAGATGCAGAAGTCTCTCTATCAGACAGCGGATGCAGGAGTTACTCAATTAGCCAGCGGATGCAGGAGTCTCTCCATCAGACAGCGGATGCAGGAGACACTCTATCAGACAGCGGATACAGGAGTACCTCTATCAGACAGCGGATACAGGAGACACTATATCACACTGCGGATGCAGGAGACACTCTATCAGCCAGCGGATGCAGGAGTCTCTCTATCAGCCCAGCGGATGCAGGAGACACTCTATCAGCCAGCGGAATCAGGAATCTCTTTATCATACAGCGGATGCAGGAGACACTCTATCAGACAACGGATGCAGAAGTCTCTCTATCACACAGCGGATGTAGGAGACACTCCATCAGACAGCGGATGCAGAAGTCTCTCTATCAGACAGCGGATGCAGGAGACATTCTATCAGACAGCGGATGCAGGAGACATTCTATCAGACAGCGGATGAAGGAGACACTCTATCAGACTGCGGATGCAGGAGACAATCTATCAGCCAGCGGATGCAGCAGACACTCTATCAGACAGCGGATGCAGGAGACACTCTATCAGCCAACGGATGCAGGAGTCTCTCTATCAGAGAGCGGATGCAGGAGACACTCTATCAGCCAACGGATGCAGGAGTCTCTCAATCATACAGCGGATGAAGGAGACACTCTATCAGACAGCGGATGCAGGAGACACCCTATGAGACAGCGGATGCAGAAGTCTCTCTATTAGCTAGCGGATGCAGGAGACACTCTATCAAACAGCGGATGCTGAAGTCTCTCTATCAGAAAGCGGAGACAGGAGACACTCTATCAGACAGCAGATGCAGAGGTCTCTCTATCAGACAGCGGATGCAGGAGACACTCTATCAGACAGCAGATGAAGAAGTCTCTCTATCAGACAGCGGATGCAGGAGACACTCTATCAGACTGCGGATGCAGGAGTCTCTCTATCAGACAGAGGATGCAGAAGTCTCTCTTTCAGAGAGCGGATGAAGAAGTCTCTCTATCAGACAGCGGATGCAGGAGACACTCTATCAGACAGCCGATGCAGAAGTCTCTCTATCAGACAGCGGATGCATGAGACACTCTATCAGACAGCGGATGCAGAAGTATCTCAATCAGACAGCGGATGCAGGAGGCACTCTATCAGACAGCTGATGCAGGAGACACTCTATAAGAAAGAGAATGCAGAAGTCTCTCTATCAGACAGCGGATGCAGTAGACACTCTATCCGACAGCGGACGCAGAAGTCTCTCTATCAGACAGCGGATGCAGGGGACACTCTATCAGACAGTGGATGCAGAAGTCTCTCTATCAGACAGCGGATGAAGGAGTCCTCTATCAGACAGCGGGTGCAGGAGACACTCTATCAGACAGCGTATTCAAAAGTCTCTCTTTCAAACAGCCGATGCATGAGGCACTCTATCAGACAGCGGATGCAGGATTCTCTCTATCAGACAGAGGATGCAGGAGACACTCTATCAGACAGCGGATGCAGGAGTCTCTCTATCAGACAGCAGATTCAGGAGACACTATATCAGACAGCGGATGCAGAAGTCTCTCTTTCAGACAGCGGATGCAGGAGACACTATATCAGAAAGCGGATGCAGAAGTCTCTCTTTAGACAGCGGATGCAGGAGACACTCTATCAGACAGCGGATGCAGGAGTCTCTCTATCAGACAGCTGATACAGAAGTCTTACTATCAGAAATCAGACGCAGGAGACACTCTTTCAGCCAGCGGATGCAGGAGACACTCTATCAGCCAGCGGATGCAGGAGACACTCTATCAGACAGCGGATGCAGAAGTCTCTCTATCAGACAACGGATGCAGGAGACATTCTATCAGACAGCGGATGCAGAAGTCTCTCTATCAGACTGTGGATGTAGGAGACACTCTATCAGACAGTTTATGCAGAAACCTCTCTATCACACGGCGGATGCAGGAGACACTATATCACACTGCGGATGCAGGAGACACTATATCAGCCAGCGGATGCAGGAGTCTCTCTATCAGCCCAGCGGAAGCAGGAGACACTCTATCAGCCAGCGGAATCAGGAATCTCTCTATCATACAGCGGATGCAGGAGACACTCTATCAGACAGCGGATGCAGAAGTCTCTCTATCACACAGCGGATGTAGGAGACACTCCATCAGACAGCGGATGCAGAAGTCTCTCTATGACAGCGGATGCAGGAGACATTCTATCAGACAGCGGATGCAGGAGACATTCTATCAGACAGCGGATGCAGGAGACACTCTATCAGACTGCGGATGCAGGAAACAATCTATCAGCCAGCGGATGCAGGAGACACGCTATCAGACAGCGGATGCAGGAGACATTCTATCAGCCAACGGATGCAGGAGTCTCTCTATCAGAGAGCGGATGCAGGAGACACTCTATCAGCCAGCGGATGCAGGAGACACTCTATCAGCCAGCGGATGCAGGAGTCTCTCTATCAGACAGCAGATGCAGGAGACACTCTATCAGACAGCATATGCAGAAGTCTCTCTATCAGTCAGCGGATGCAGGAGTCTCTCAATCAGACAGCGGATGAAGGAGACACTCTGTCAGACAGCGGATGCAGGAGACACCCTATCAGACAGCGGATGCAGGAGTCTCTCTATTAGACAGCGTATGCAGGAGACACTCTATCAAACAGCGGATGCTGAAGTCTCTCTATCAGAAAGCGGAGGCAGAAGACACTCTATCAGACAGCAGATGCAGAAGTCTCTCTATCAGACAGCGGATGCAGGAGACACTCTATCAGACAGCGGATGCAGAAGTCTCTCTATCAGACAGCGGATGCAGGAGACACTCGATCAGACTGCGGATGCAGGAGTCTCTCTATCAGACAGAGGATGCAGAAGTCTCTCTTTCAGAGAGCGGATGAAGGAGTCTCTCTATCAGACAGCAGATGCAGGAGTCTCTTTATCAGACAGTGGATGTAGGAGACACTCTATCAGACAGCGGATGCAGAAACCTCTCTATCAGACAGCGGATGCAGGAAACACTCTTATCACACAGCGGATGCAGGACACACTCTATCAGAAAGTGGATGCAGAAGTCTCCCTATCACAAAGTGGATGCAGGAGTCTCTCAATCAGATAACGGATGCAGGAGACACTCTATCAGATGCAGCCGCTGTCTGATAGAGTGTCTTCTGCATCCGCCAGGTGATAGAGAGACTTCTGCATCCGCTGTCTGATAGAGAGACTCCTGCATCCGCTGTCTGATAGAGAGACTTCTGCAACCGCTGTCTGATAGAGAGACTCCTGCCTCCGCTGTCTGATAGAGATACTTCTGTATCCGCTGTCTGATAGAGTGTCTCCTGCATCCGCTGTCTTATAGAGTGTCTCCTGCATCCGTTGTCTGATAGAGAGACTTCTGCATCCACTGTCTGATAGAGTGTCTCCTGCATTCACTCTATCAGACACTCTATCAGACAACAGATGCAGAAGTCTCTCTATCAGACAGCGGATGCAGGAGTTACTCAATCAGCCAGCGGATGCAGGAGTCTCTCCATCAGACAGCGGATGCAGGAGACACTCTATCAGACAGCGGATACAGGAGTACCTCTACCAGACAGCGGATACAGGAGACATTATATCACACTGCGGATGCAGAAGACACTCTATCAGCCAGCGGATGCAGGAGTCTCTCTATCAGCCCAGCGGATGCAGGAGACACTCTATCAGCCTGCGGAATCAGGAATCTCTTTATCATACAGCGGATGCAGGAGACACTCTACCAGACAGCGGACGCAGAAGTCTCTCTATCACACAGCGGATGTAGGAGACACTCCATCAGACAGCGGATGCAGAAGTCTCTCTATCAGACAGCGGATGCAGGAGACAATCTATCAGACAGCGGATGCAGGAGACATTCTATCAGACAGCGGATGCAGGAGACACTCTATCAGACTGCGGATGCAGGAGACAATCTATCAGCCAGCGGATGCAGCAGACACTCTATCAGACAGCGGATGCAGGAGACACTCTATCAGCCAACGGATGCAGGAGTCTCTCTATCAGAGAGCGGATGCAGGAGACACTCTATCAGACAGCGGATGCAGGAGTCTCTCAATCAGACAGCGGATGAAGGAGACACTCTATCAGACAGCGGATGCAGGAGACACCCTATCAGACAGCGGATGTAGAAGTCTCTCTATTAGCTAGCGGATGCTGGAGACACTCTATCAAACAGCGGATGCTGAAGTCTCTCTATCAGAAAGCGGAGGCAGGAGACACTCTATCAGACAGCAGATGCAGAAGTCTCTCTATCAGACAGCGGATGCAGGAGACACTCTATCAGACAGCAGATGCAGAAGTCTATCAGACAGCGGATGCAGGAGACACTCTATCAGACTGCGGATGCAGGAGTCTCTCTATCAGACAGAGGATGCAGAAGTCTCTCTTTCAGAGAGCGGATGAAGGAGTCTCTCTATCAGACAGCGGATGCAGGAGACACTCTATCAGACAGCCGATGCAGAAGTCTATCAGACAGCGGATGCATGAGACACTCTATCAGACAGCGGATGCAGAAGTATCTCAATCAGACAGCGGATGCAGGAGGCACTCTATCAGATAGCTGATGCAGGAGACACTCTATAAGAAAGAGGATGCAGAAGTCTCTCTATCAGACAGCGGATGCAGTAGACACTCTATCCGACAGCGGACGCAGAAGTCTCTCTATCAGACAGCGGATGCAGGGGACACTCTATCAGACAGCGGATGCAGAAGTCTCTCTATCAGACAGCGGATGAAGGAGTCCTCTATCAGACAGCGGGTGCAGGAGACACTCTATCAGACAGCGTATTCAAAAGTCTCTCTTTCAAACAGCCGATGCATGAGACACTCTATCAGACAGCGGATGCAGGATTCTCTCTATCAGACAGAGGATGCAGGAGACACTCTATCAGACAGCGGATGCAAGAGTCTTTCTATCAGACAGCGGATTCAGGAGACACTATATCAGACAGCGGATGCAGAAGTCTCTCTTTCAGACAGCGGATGCAGGAGACACTATATCAGAAAGCGGATGCAGAAGTCTCTCTTCAGACAGCGGATGCAGGAGACACTCTATCAGACAGCGGATGCAGGAGTCTCTCTATCAGACAGCTGATACAGAAGTCTTACTATCAGAAATCAGACGCAGGAGACACTCTATCAGCCAGCTGATGCAGGAGACACTCTATCAGCCAGCGGATGCAGGAGACACTCTATCAGACAGCGGATGCAGAAGTCTCTCTATCAGACAACGGATGCAGGAGACATTCTATCAGACAGCGGATGCAGAAGTCTCTCTATCAGACTGTGGATGTAGGAGAAACTCTATCAGACAGTTTATGCAGAAACCTCTCTATCACACAGCGGATGCAGGAAACACTTTTATCACACAACGGATGCAGGAGACACTCTATCAGACAGCGGATGCAGAAGTTTCTCTATCAGACAGCGGATGCAGGAGACATTATATCAGACAGCGGATGCAGGAGACATTCTATCAGACAGCGGATGCAAGAGACACTCTATCAGACTGCGGATGCAGGAGACAATCTGTCAGCCAGCGGATGCAGGAGACACTCTATCAGAGAGCGGATGCAGGAGACACTCTATCAGCCAGCGGATGCAGGAGACACTCTATCAGCCAGCGGATGCAGGAGTCTCTCTATCAGACAGCAGATGCAGGAGACACTCTATCAGCCAGCGGATGCAGGAGACACTCTATCAGCCAGCGGATGCAGGAGTCTCTCTATCAGACAGCAGATGCAGGAGACACTCTATCAGACAGCATCTGCAGAAGTCTCTCTATCAGTCAGCGGATGCAGGAGTCTCTCAATCAGACAGCGGATGAAGGAGACACTCTATCAGACAGCGGATGCAGGAGACACCCTATCAGACAGCGGATGCAGGAGTCTCTCTATTAGACAGCGGATGCAGGAGACACTCTATCAAACAGCGGATGCTGAAGTCTCTCTATCAGAAAGCGGAGGCAGAAGACACTCTATCAGACAGCAGATGCAGAAGTCTATCTATCAGACAGCGGATGCAGGAGACACTCTATCAGAGAGCGGATGCAGAAGTCTCTCTATCAGACAGAGGATGCAGAAGTCTCTCTTTCAGAGAGCGGATAAAGGAGTCTCTCTATCAGACAGCGGATGCAGGAGTCTCTTTATCAGACAGTGGATGTAAGAGACACTCTATCAGACAGCGGATGCAGAAACCTCTCTATCAGACAGCGGATGCAGGAAACACTATTATAACACAGCGGATGCAGGACACACTCTATCAGAAAGCGGATGCAGAAGTCTCTCTATCACACAGTGGGTGCAGGAGTCTCTCAATCAGATAACGGATGCAGGAGACACTCTATCAGATGCAGCCGCTGTCTGATAGAGTGTCTTCTGCATCCACTAGGTGATAGAGAGACTTCTGCATCCGCTGTCTGACAGAGAGACTCCTGCATCCGCTGTATGATAGAGAGACTTCTGCATCCGCTCTCTGATAGAGAGACTCCTGCCTCCGCTGTCTGATACAGATACTTCTGTATCCGCTGTCTGATAGAGTGTCTCCTGCATCTGCTGTCTTATAGAGTGTCTCCTGCATCCGTTATCTGATAGAGAGACTTCTGCATCCACTGTCTGATAGAGTGTCTCCTGCATTAACTCTATCAGACACTCTATCAGACAACAGATGCAGAAGTCTCTCTATCAGACAGCGGATGCAGATGTTACTCAATCAGCCAGCGGATGCAGGAGTCTCTCCATCAGACAGCGGATGCAGGAGACACTCTATCAGACAGCGGATACAGGAGTACCTCTATCAGACAGCGGATACAGGAGACACTATATCACACTGCGGATGCAGGAGACACTCTATCAGCCAGCGGATGCAGGAGTCTCTCTATCAGCCCAGCGGATGCAGGAGACACTCTATCAGCCAGCGGAATCAGGAATCTCTTTATCATACAGCGGATGCAGGAGACACTCTATCAGACAGCGGATGCAGAAGTCTCTCTATCACACAGCGGATGTAGGAGACACTCCATCAGACAGCGGATGCAGAAGTCTCTCTATCAGACAGCGGATGCAGGAGACATTCTATCAGACAGCGGATGCAGGAGACATTCTATCAGACAGCGGATGCAGGAGACACTCTATCAGACTGCGGATGCAGGAGACAATCTATCAGCCAGCGGATGCAGGAGTCTCTCTATCAGAGAGCGGATGCAGAAGACACTCTATCAGCCAGCGGATGCAGGACACACTCTATCAGCCAGCGGATGCAGGAGTCTCTCTATCAGACAGCAGATGCAGGAGACACTCTATCAGACAGCATATGCAGAAGTCTCATTATCAGTCAGCGGATGCAGGAGTCTCTCAATCAGACAGCGGATGAAGGAGACACTCTATCAGACAGCGGATGCAGGAGACACCCTATCAGACAGCGGATGCAGGAGTCTCTCTATTAGACAGCGGATGCAGGAGACACTCTATCAAACAGCGGATGCTGAAGTCTCTCTATCAGAAAGCGGAGGCAGAAGACACTTCATCAGACAGCAGATGCAGAAGTCTCTCTATCAGACAGCGGATGCAGGAGATACTCTATCAGAGAGCGGATGCAGAAGTCTTTCTATCAGACAGAGGATGCAGAAGTCTCTCTTTCAGAGAGCGGATAAAGGAGTCTCTCTATCAGACAGCGGATGCAGGAGTCTCTTTATCAGACAGTGGATGTAAGAGACACTCTATCAGACAGCGGATGCAGAAACCTCACTATCAGACAGCGGATGCAGGAAACACTCTTATCACACAGCGGATGCAGGACACACTCTATCAGAAAGCGGATGCAGAAGTCTCTCTATCACACAGTGGGTGCAGGAGTCTCTCAATCAGATAACGGATGCAGGGGACACTCTATCAGATGCAGCCGCTGTCTGATAGAGTGTCTTCTGCATCCACTAGGTGATAGAGAGACTTCTGCATCCGCTGTCTGACAGAGAGACTCCTGCATCCGCTGTATGATAGAGAGACTTCTGCATCAGCTGTCTGATAGAGAGACTCCTGCCTACGCTGTCTGATAGAGATACTTCTGTATCCGCTGTCTGATAGAGTGTCTCCTGCATCTGCTGTCTTATAGAGTGTCTCCTGCATCCGTTATCTGATAGAGAGACTTCTGCATCCACTGTCTGATAGAGTGTCTCCTGCATTCACTCTATCAGACACTCTATCAGACAACAGATGCAGATGTCTCTCTATCAGACAGCGGATGCAGATGTTACTCAATCAGCCAGCGGATGCAGGAGTCTCTCCATCAGACAGCGGATGCAGGAGACACTCTATCAGACAGCGGATACAGGAGTACCTCTATCAGACAGCGGATACAGTAGACACTATATCACACTGCGGACGCAGGAGACACTCTATCAGCCAGCGGATGCAGGAGTCTCTCTATCAGCCCAGCGGATGCAGGAGACACTCTATCAGCCAGCGGAATCAGGAATCTCTTTATCATACAGCGGATGCAGGAGACACTCTATCAGACAGCGGATGCAGAAGTCTCTCTATCACACAGCGGATGTAGGAGACACTCCATCAGACAGCTGATGCAGAAGTCTCTCTATCAGACAGCGGATGCAGGAGACATTCTATCAGACAGCGGATGCAGGGGACATTCTATCAGACAGCGGATGCAGGAGACACTCTATCAGACTGCGGATGCAGGAGACAATCTATCAGCCAGCGGATGCAGCAGACACTCTATCAGACAGCGGATGCAGGAGACACTCTATCAGCCAACGGATGCAGGAGTCTCTCTATCAGAGAGCGGATGCAGGAGACACTCTATCAGCCAGCGGATGCAGGAGTCTCTCAATCATACAGCGGATGAAGGAGACACTCTATCAGACAGTGGATGCAGGAGACACCCTATCAGACAGCGGATGCAGAAGTTTTTCTATTAGCTAGCGGATGCAGGAGACACTCTATCAAACAGCGGATGCTGAAGTCTCTCTATCAGAAAGCAGAGGCAGGAGACACTCTATCAGACAGCAGATGCAGAAGTCTCTCTATCAGACAGCGGATGCAGGAGACACTCTATCAGACAGCGGATGCAGAAGTCTCTCTATCAGACAGCGGATGCAGGAGACACTCTATCAGACTGCGGATGCAGGAGTCTCTCTATCAGACAGAGGATGCAGAAGTCTCTCTTTCAGAGAGCGGATGAAGGAGTCTCTCTATCAGACAGCGGATGCAGGAGACACACTATCAGACAGCCGATGCAGAAGTCTCTCTATCAGCCCAGCGGATGCATGAGACACTCTATCAGCCAGCGAAATCAGGAATCTCTCTATCATACAGCGGATGCAGGGGACACTCTATCAGACAGCGGATGCAGAAGTCTCTCTATGACAGCGGATGCAGGAGACATTCTATCAGACAGCGGATGCAGGAGACATTCTATCAGACAGCGGATGCAGGAGACACTCTATCAGACTGCGGATGCAGGAGACAATCTATCAGCCAGCGGATGCAGGAGACACCCTATCAGACAGCGGATGCAGGAGACACTCTATCAGCCAACGGATGCAGGAGTCTCTCTATCAGAGAGCGGATGCAGGAGACACTCTATCAGCCAGCGGATGCAGGAGACACTCTATCAGCCAGCGGATGCAGGAGTCTTTCTATCAGACAGCAGATGCAGGAGACACTCTATCAGGCAGCATATGCAGAAGTCTCTCTATCAGTCAGCGGATGCAGGAGTCTCTCAATCAGACAGCGGATGAAGGAGACACTCTATCAGACAGCGGATGCAGGAGACACCCTATCAGACAGCGGATGCAGGAGTCTCTCTATTAGACAGCGGATGCAGGAGACACTCTATCAAACAGCGGATGCTGAAGTCTCTCTATCAGAAAGCGGAGGCAGAAGACACTCTATCAGACAGCAGATGCAGAAGTCTCTCTATCAGACAGCTGATGCAGGAGACACTCTTTCATACAGCGGATGCAGAAGTCTTTCTATCAGACAGCGGATGCAGGAGACACTCGATCAGACTGCGGATGCAGGAGTCTCTCTATCAGACAGAGGATGCAGAAGTCTCTCTTTCAGAGAGCGGATGAAGGAGTCTCTCTATCAGACAGCGGATGCAGGAGTCTCTTTATCAGACAGTGTATGTAGGAGACACTCTATCAGACAGCGGATGCAGAAACCTCTCTATCAGACAGCAGATGCAGGAAACACTCTTATCACACAGCGGATGCAGGACACACTCTATCAGAAAGCGGATGCAGAAGTCTCTCTATCACAAAGTGGATGCAGGAGTCTCTCAATCAGATAACGGATGCAGGAGACACTCTATCAGATGCAGCCGCTGTCTGACAGAGTGTCTTCTGCATCCGCTAGGTGTTAGAGAGACTTCTGCATCCGCTGTCTGACAGAGAGACTCCTGCATCCGCTGTCTGATAGAGAGACTTCTGCATCCGCTGTCTGATAGAGAGACTCCTGCCTCCGCTGTCTGATAGAGGTACTTCTGTATCCGCTGTCTGATAGAGTGTCTCCTGCATCCGCTGTCTTAAAGAGTGTCTCCTGCATCCGTTGTCTGATAGAGAGACTTCTGCATCCACTGTCTGATAGAGTGTCTCCTGCATTCACTCTATCAGACACTCTATCAGACAACAGATGCAGAAGTCTCTCTATCAGACAGCGGATGCAGGAGTTACTCAATCAGCCAGCGGATGCAGGAGTCTCTCCATCAGACAGCGGATGCAGGAGACACTCTATCAGACAGCGGATGCTGAAGTCTCTCTATCAGAAAGCGGAGGCAGGAGACACTCTATCAGGCAGCAGATGCAGAAGTCTCTCTATCAGACAGCGGATGCAGGAGACACTCTATCAGACAGCGGATGCAGAAGTCTCTCTATCAGACAGCGGATGCAGGAGACACTCTATCAGACTGCGGATGCAGGAGTCTCTCTATCAGACAGAGGATGCAGAAGTCTCTCTTTCAGAGAGCGGATGAAGGAGTCTCTCTATCAGACAGCGGATGCAGGAGACACTCTATCAGACAGCCGATGCGAAGTCTCTCCATCAGCCCAGCGGATGCATGAGACACTGTATCAGCCAGCGGAATCAGGATTCCCTCTATCATACAGCGGATGCACGAGACACTCTATCAGACAGCGGATGCAGAAGTCTCTTTATCACACAGCGGATGCAGGAGACACTCCATCAGACAGCGGATGCAGAAGTCTCTCTATGACAGCGGATGCAGGAGACATTCTATCAGACAGCGGATGCAGGAGACATTCTATCAGACAGCGGATGCAGGAGGCACTCTATCAGACTGAGGATGCAGGAGACAATCTATCAGCCAGCGGATGCAGCAGACACTCTATCAGACAGCGGATGCAGGAGACACTCTATCAGCCAACGGATGCAGGAGTCTCTCTATCAGAGAGCGGATGCAGGAGACACTCTATCAGCCAGCGGATGCAGGAGTCTCTCAATCAGACAGCGGATGAAGGAGACACTCTATCAGACAGCGGATGCAGGAGACACCCTATCAGACAGCGGATGCAGAAGTCTCTCTATTAGCTAGCGGATGCTGGAGACACTCTATCAAACAGCGGATGCTGAAGTCTCTCTATCAGAAAGCGGAGGCAGGAGACACTCTATCAGACAGCAGATGCAGAAGTCTCTCTATCAGACAGCGGATGCAGGAGACACTCTATCAGACAGCAGATGCAGAAGTCTCTCTATCAGACAGCGGATGCAGGAGACACTCTATCAGACTGCGGATGCAGGAGTCTCTCTATCAGACAGAGGATGCAGAAGTCTCTCTTTCAGAGAGCGGATGAAGGAGTCTCTCTATCAGACAGCGGATGCAGGAGACACTCTATCAGACAGCCGATGCAGAAGTCTATCAGACAGCGGATGCATGAGACACTCTATCAGACTGCGGATGCAGGAGACAATCTATCAGCCAGCGGATGCAGGACACACTCTATCAGACAGCGGTTGCAGGAGACACTCTATCAGGCAACGGATGCAGGAGACACTCTATCAGCCAGCGGATGCAGGAGTCTCTCTATCAGACAGCAGATGCAGGAGACACTATATCAGACAGCATATGCAGAAGTCTCTCTATCAGTCAGCGGATGCAGGAGTCTCTCAATTAGACAGCGGATGAAGGAGACACTCTATCAGACAGCGGATGCAGGAGACACCCTATCAGACAGCGGATGCAGGAGTCTCTCTATTAGACAGCGGATGCAGGAGACACTCTATCAAACAGCGGATGCTGAAGTCTCTCTATCAGAAAGCGGAGGCAGAAGACACTCTATCAGACAGCAGATGCAGAAGTCTCTCTATCAGACAGCGGATGCAGGAGACACTCTATCAGAGAGCGGATGCAGAAGTCTCTCTATCAGACAGAGGATGCAGAAGTCTCTCTTTCAGAGAGCTGATAAAGGAGTCTCTCTATCAGACAGCGGATGCAGGAGTCTCTTTATCAGACAGTGGATGTAAGAGACACTCTATCAGACAGCGGATGCAGAAACCTCTCTATCAGACAGCGGATGCAGGAAACACTCTTATCACACAGCGGATGCAGGACACACTCTATCAGAAAGCGGATGCAGAAGTCTCTCTATCACACAGTGGGTGCAGGAGTCTCTCAATCAGATAACGGATGCAGGAGACACTCTATCAGATGCAGCCGCTGTCTGATAGAGTGTCTTCTGCATCCACTAGGTGATAGAGAGACTTCTGCATCCGCTGTCTGACAGAGAGACTCCTGCATCCGCTGTATGATAGAGAGACTTCTGCATCCGCTCTCTGATAGAGAGACTCCTGCCTCCGCTGTCTGATACAGATACTTCTGTATCCGCTGTCTGATAGAGTGTCTCCTGCATCTGCTGTCTTATAGAGCGTCTCCTGCATCCGTTATCTGATAGAGAGACTTCTGCATCCACTGTCTGATAGAGTGTCTCCTGCATTCACTCTACAGGAGTACCTCTATCAGACAGCGGATACAGTAGACACTATATCACACTGCGGATGCAGGAGACACTCTATCAGCCAGCGGATGCAGGAGTCTCTCTATCAGCCCAGCGGATGCAGGAGACACTCTATCAGCCAGCGGAATCAGGAATCTCTTTATCATACAGCGGATGCAGGAGACACTCTATCAGACAGCGGATGCAGAAGTCTCTCTATCACACAGCGGATGTAGGAGACACTCCATCAGACAGCTGATGCAGAAGTCTCTCTATCAGACAGCGGATGCAGGAGACATTCTATCAGACAGCGGATGCAGGAGACATTCTATCAGGCAGCGGATGCAGGAGACACTCTATCAGACTGCTGATGCAGGAGACAATCTATCAGCCAGCGGATGCAGCAGACACTCTATCAGACAGCGGATGCAGGAGACACTCTATCAGCCAACGGATGCAGGAGTCTCTCTATCAGAGAGCGGATGCAGGAGACACTCTATCAGCCAGCGGATGCAGGAGTCTCTCAATCATACAGCGGATGAAGGAGACACTCTATCAGACAGCGGATGCAGGAGACACCCTATCAGACAGCGGATGCAGAAGTTTTTCTATTAGCTAGCGGATGCAGGAGACACTCTATCAAACAGCGGATGCTGAAGTCTCTCTATCAGAAAGCGGAGGCAGGAGACACTCTATCAGACAGCAGATGCAGAAGTCTCTCTATCAGACAGCGGATGCAGAAGACACTCTATCAGACAGCGGATGCAGAAGTCTCTCTATCAGACAGCGGATGCAGGAGACACTCTATCAGACTGCGGATGCAGGAGTCTCTCTATCAGACAGAGGATGCAGAAGTCTCTCTTTCAGAGAGCGGATGAAGGAGTCTCTCTATCAGACAGCGGATGCAGGAGACACTCTATCAGACAGCCGATGCAGAAGTCTCTCTATCAGCCCAGCGGATGCATGAGACACTCTATCAGCCAGCGGAATCAGGAATCTCTCTATCATACAGCGGATGCAGGGGACACTCTATCAGACAGCGGATGCAGAAGTCTCTCTATGACAGCGGATGCAGGAGACATTCTATCAGACAGCGGATGCAGGAGACATTCTATCAGACAGCGGATGCAGGAGACACTCTATCAGACTGCGGATGCAGGAGACAATCTATCAGCCAGCGGATGCAGGAGACACCCTATCAGACAGCGGATGCAGGAGACACTCTATCAGCCAACGGATGCAGGAGTCTCTCTATCAGAGAGCGGATGCAGGAGACACTCTATCAGCCAGCGGATGCAGGAGACACTCTATCAGCCAGCGGATGCAGGAGTCTTTCTATCAGACAGCAGATGCAGGAGACACTCTATCAGGCAGCATATGCAGAAGTCTCTCTATCAGTCAGCGGATGCAGGAGTCTCTCAATCAGACAGCGGATGAAGGAGACACTCTATCAGACAGCGGATGCAGGAGACACCCTATCAGACAGCGGATGCAGGAGTCTCTCTATTAGACAGCGGATGCAGGAGACACTCTATCAAACAGCGGATGCTGAAGTCTCTCTATCAGAAAGCGGAGGCAGAAGACACTCTATCAGACAGCAGATGCAGAAGTCTCTCTATCAGACAGCTGATGCAGGAGACACTCTTTCAGACAGCGGATGCAGAAGTCTTTCTATCAGACAGCGGATGCAGGAGACACTCGATCAGACTGCGGATGCAGGAGTCTCTCTATCAGACAGAGGATGCAGAAGTCTCTCTTTCAGAGAGCGGATGAAGGAGTCTCTCTATCAGACAGCGGATGCAGGAGTCTCTTTATCAGACAGTGTATGTAGGAGACACTCTATCAGACAGCGGATGCAGAAACCTCTCTATCAGACAGCGGATGCAGGAAACACTCTTATCACACAGCGGATGCAGGACACACTCTATCAGAAAGCGGATGCAGAAGTCTCTCTATCACAAAGTGGATGCAGGAGTCTCTCAATCAGATAACGGATGCAGGAGACACTCTATCAGATGCAGCCGCTGTCTGACAGAGTGTCTTCTGCATCCGCTAGGTGTTAGAGAGACTTCTGCATCCGCTGTCTGACAGAGAGACTCCTGCATCCGCTGTCTGATAGAGAGACTTCTGCATCCGCTGTCTGATAGAGAGACTCCTGCCTCCGCTGTCTGATAGAGGTACTTCTGTATCCGCTGTCTGATAGAGTGTCTCCTGCATCCGCTGTCTTAAAGAGTGTCTCCTGCATCCGTTGTCTGATAGAGAGACTTCTGCATCCACTGTCTGATAGAGTGTCTCCTGCATTCACTCTATCAGACACTCTATCAGACAACAGATGCAGAAGTCTCTCTATCAGACAGCGGATGCAGGAGTTACTCAATCAGCCAGCGGATGCAGGAGTCTCTCCATCAGACAGCGGATGCAGGAGACACTCTATCAGACAGCGGATGCTGAAGTCTCTCTATCAGAAAGCGGAGGCAGGAGACACTCTATCAGGCAGCAGATGCAGAAGTCTCTCTATCAGACAGCGGATGCAGGAGACACTCTATCAGACAGCGGATGCAGAAGTCTCTCTATCAGACAGCGGATGCAGGAGACACTCTATCAGACTGCGGATGCAGGAGTCTCTCTATCAGACAGAGGATGCAGAAGTCTCTCTTTCAGAGAGCGGATGAAGGAGTCTCTCTATCAGACAGCGGATGCAGGAGACACTCTATCAGACAGCCGATGCGAAGTCTCTCCATCAGCCCAGCAGATGCATGAGACACTGTATCAGCCAGCGGAATCAGGAATCACTCTATCATACAGCGGATGCAGGAGACACTCTATCAGACAGCGGATGCAGGAGTTACTCAATCAGACAGCGGATGCAGAAGTCTCTTTATCACACAGCGGATGCAGGAGACACTCCATCAGACAGCGGATGCAGAAGTCTCTCTATGACAGCGGATGCAGGAGACATTCTATCAGACAGCGGATGCAGGAGACATTCTATCAGACAGCGGATGCAGGAGGCACTCTATCAGACTGAGGATGCAGGAGACAATCTATCAGCCAGCGGATGCAGCAGACACTCTATCAGACAGCGGATGCAGGAGACACTCTATCAGCCAACGGATGCAGGAGTCTCTCTATCAGAGAGCGGATGCAGGAGACACTCTATCAGCCAGCGGATGCAGGAGTCTCTCAATCAGACAGCGGATGAAGGAGACACTCTATCAGACAGCGGATGCAGGAGACACCCTATCAGACAGCGGATGCAGAAGTCTCTCTATTAGCTAGCGGATGCTGGAGACACTCTATCAAACAGCGGATGCTGAAGTCTCTCTATCAGAAAGCGGAGGCAGGAGACACTCTATCAGACAGCAGATGCAGAAGTCTCTCTATCAGACAGCGGATGCAGGAGACACTCTATCAGACAGCAGATGCAGAAGTCTCTCTATCAGACAGCGGATGCAGGAGACACTCTATCAGACTGCGGATGCAGGAGTCTCTCTATCAGACAGAGGATGCAGAAGTCTCTCTTTCAGAGAGCGGATGAAGGAGTCTCTCTATCAGACAGAGGATGCAGAAGTCTCTCTTTCAGAGAGCGGATGAAGGAGTCTCTCTATCAGACAGCGGATGCAGGAGACACTCTATCAGACAGCCGATGCAGAAGTCTATCAGACAGCGGATGCATGAGACACTCTATCAGACAGCGGATGCAGGAGGCACTCTATCAGATAGCTGATGCAGGAGACACTCTATAAGAAAGAGGATGCAGAAGTCTCTCTATCAGACAGCGGATGCAGTAGACACTCTATCCGACAGCGGACGCAGAAGTCTCTCTATCAGACAGCGGGTGCAGGAGACACTCTATCAGACAGCGTATTCAAAAGTCTCTCTTTCAAACAGCCGATGCATGAGACACTCTATCAGACAGCGGATGCAGGATTCTCTCTATCAGACAGAGGATGCAGGAGACACTCTATCAGACAGCGGATGCAAGAGTCTCTCTATCAGACAGCGGATTCAGGAGACACTATATCAGACAGCGGATGCAGAAGTCTCTCTTTCAGACAGCGGATGCAGGAGACACTATATCAGAAAGCGGATGCAGAAGTCTCTCTTCAGACAGCGGATGCAGGAGACACTCTATCAGACAGCGGATGCAGGAGTCTCTCTATCAGACAGCTGATACAGAAGTCTTACTATCAGAAATCAGACGCAGGAGACACTCTATCAGCCAGCGGATGCAGGAGACACTCTATCAGCCAGCGGATGCAGGAGACACTCTATCAGACAGCGGATGCAGAAGTCTCTCTATCAGACAACGGATGCAGGAGACATTCTATCAGACAGCGGATGCAGAAGTCTCTCTATCAGACTGTGGATGTAGGAGACACTCTATCAGACAGTTTATGCAGAAACCTCTCTATCACACAGCGGATGCAGGAAACACTTTTATCACACAACGGATGCAGGAGACACTCTATCAGACAGCGGATGCAGAAGTTTCTCTATCAGACAGCGGATGCAGGAGACATTATATCAGACAGCGGATGCAGGAGACATTCTATCAGACAGCGGATGCAAGAGACACTCTATCAGACTGCGGATGCAGGAGACAATCTATCAGCCAGCGGATGCAGGACACACTCTATCAGACAGCGGTTGCAGGAGACACTCTATCAGCCAACGGATGCAGGAGACACTCTATCAGCCAGCGGATGCAGGAGTCTCTCTATCAGACAGCAGATGCAGGAGACACTATATCAGACAGCATATGCAGAAGTCTCTCTATCAGTCAGCGGATGCAGGAGTCTCTCAATCAGACAGCGGATGAAGGAGACACTCTATCAGACAGCGGATGCAGGAGACACCCTATCAGACAGCGGATGCAGGAGTCTCTCTATTAGACAGCGGATGCAGGAGACACTCTATCAAACAGCGGATGCTGAAGTCTCTCTATCAGAAAGCGGAGGCAGAAGACACTCTATCAGACAGCAGATGCAGAAGTCTCTCTATCAGACAGCGGATGCAGGAGACACTCTATCAGAGAGCGGATGCAGAAGTCTCTCTATCAGACAGAGGATGCAGAAGTCTCTCTTTCAGAGAGCTGATAAAGGAGTCTCTCTATCAGACAGCGGATGCAGGAGTCTCTTTATCAGACAGTGGATGTAAGAGACACTCTATCAGACAGCGGATGCAGAAACCTCTCTATCAGACAGCGGATGCAGGAAACACTCTTATCACACAGCGGATGCAGGACACACTCTATCAGAAAGCGGATGCAGAAGTCTCTCTATCACACAGTGGGTGCAGGAGTCTCTCAATCAGATAACGGATGCAGGAGACACTCTATCAGATGCAGCCGCTGTCTGATAGAGTGTCTTCTGCATCCACTAGGTGATAGAGAGACTTCTGCATCCGCTGTCTGACAGAGAGACTCCTGCATCCGCTGTATGATAGAGAGACTTCTGCATCCGCTCTCTGATAGAGAGACTCCTGCCTCCGCTGTCTGATACAGATACTTCTGTATCCGCTGTCTGATAGAGTGTCTCCTGCATCTGCTGTCTTATAGAGTGTCTCCTGCATCCGTTATCTGATAGAGAGACTTCTGCATCCACTGTCTGATAGAGTGTCTCCTGCATTCACTCTATCAGACACTCTATCAGACAACAGATGCAGAAGTCTCTCTATCAGACAGCGGATGCAGATGTTACTCAATCAGCCAGCGGATGCAGGAGTCTCTCCATCAGACAGCGGATGCAGGAGAAACTCTATCAGACAGCGGATACAGGAGTACCTCTATCAGACAGCGGATACAGGAGACACTATATCACACTCCGGATGCAGGAGACACTCTATCAGCAAGCGGATGCAGGAGTCTCTCTATCAGCCCAGCGGATGCAGGACACACTCTATCAGCCAGCGGAATCAGGAATCTCTTTATCATACAGCGGATGCAGGAGACACTCTATCAGACAGCGGATGCAGAAGTCTCTCTATCACACAGCGGATGTAGGAGACACTCCATCAGACAGCGGATGCAGAAGTCTCTCTATCAGACAGCGGATGCAGGAGACATTCTATCAGACAGCGGATGCAGGAGACATTCTATCAGACAGCGGATGCAGGAGACACTCTATCAGACTGCGGATGCAGGAGACAATCTATCAGCCAGCGGATGCAGGAGTCTCTCTATCAGAGAGCGGATGCAGGAGACACTCTATCAGCCAGCAGATGCTGGAGACACTCTATCAGCCAGCGGATGCAGGAGTCTCTCTATCAGACAGCAGATGCAGGAGACACTCTATCAGACAGCATATGCAGAAGTCTCTCTATCAGTCAGCGGATGCAGGAGTCTCTCAATCAGACAGCGGATGAAGGAGACACTCTATCAGACAGCGGATGCAGGAGACACCCTATCAGACAGCGGATGCAGGAGTCTCTCTATTAGACAGCGGATGCAGGAGACACTCTATCAAACAGCGGATGCTGAAGTCTCTCTATCAGAAAGCGGAGGCAGAAGACACTCCATCAGACAGCAGATGCAGAAGTCTATCAGACAGCGGATGCAGGAGACACTCTATCAGAGAGCGGATGCAGAAGTCTCTCTATCAGACAGAGGATGCAGAAGTCTCTCTTTCAGAGAGCGGATAAAGGAGTCTCTCTATCAGACAGCGGATGCAGGAGTCTCTTTATCAGACAGTGGATGTAAGAGACACTCTATCAGACAGCGGATGCAGAAACCTCTCTATCAGACAGCGGATGCAGGAAACACTCTTATCACACAGCGGATGCAGGACACACTCTATCAGAAAGCTGATGCAGAAGTCTCTCTATCACACAGTGGGTGCAGGAGTCTCTCAATCAGATAACGGATGCAGGAGACACTCTATAAGATGCAGCCGCTGTCTGATAGAGTGTCTTCTGCATCCACTAGGTGATAGAGAGACTTCTGCATCCGCTGTCTGACAGAGAGACTCCTGCATCCGCTGTATGATAGAGAGACTTCTGCATCCGCTGTCTGATAGAGAGACTCCTGCCTCCGCTGTCTGATAGAGATACTTCTGTATCCGCTGTCTGATAGAGTGTCTCCTGCATCTGCTGTCTTATAGAGTGTCTCCTGCATCCGTTATCTGATAGAGAGACTTCTGCATCCACTGTCTGATAGAGTGTCTCCTGCATTCACTCTATCAGACACTCTATCAGACAACAGATGCAGAAGTCTCTCTATCAGACAGCGGATGCAGATGTTACTCAATCAGCCAGCGGATGCAGGAGTCTCTCCATCAGACAGCGGATGCAGGAGACACTCTATCAGACAGCGGATACAGGAGTACCTCTATCAGACAGCGAATACAGTAGACACTCTATCACACTGCGGATGCAGGAGACACTCTATCAGCCAGCGGATGCAGGAGTCTCTCTATCAGCCCAGCGGATGCAGGAGACACTCTATCAGCCAGCGGAATCAGGAATCTCTTTATCATACAGCGGATGCAGGAGACACTCTATCAGACAGCCGATGCAGAAGTCTCTCCATCAGCCCAGCGGATGCATGAGACACTGTATCAGCCAGCGGAATCAGGAATCTCTCTATCATACAGCGGATGCAGGAGACACTCTATCAGACAGCGGATGCAGAAGTCTCTCTATGACAGCGGATGCAGGAGACATTCTATCAGACAGCGGATGCAGGAGACATTCTATCAGACAGCGGATGCAGGAGGCACTCTATCAGACTGCGGATGCAGGAGACAATCTATCAGCCAGCGGATGCAGGAGACACTCTATCAGACAGCGGATGCAGGAGACACTCTATCAGCCAACGGATGCAGGAGTCTCTCTATCAGAGAGCGGATGCAGGAGACACTCTATCAGCCAGCGGATGCAGGAGACACTCTATCAGCCAGCGGATGCAGGAGTCTCTCTATCAGACAGCAGATGCAGGAGACACTCTATCAGACAGCATATGCAGACGTCTCTCTATCAGTCAGCGGATGCAGGAGTCTCTCAATCAGACAGCGGATGAAGGAGACACTCTATCAGACAGCGGATGCAGGAGACACCCTATCAGACAGCGGATGCAGGAGTCTCTCTATTAGACAGCGGATGCAGGAGACACTCTATCAAACAGCGGATGCTGAAGTCTCTCTTTCAGAAAGCGGAGGCAGAAAACACTCTATCAGACAGCAGATGCAGAAGTCTCTCTATCAGACAGCGGATGCAGGAGACACTCTATCAGAAAGCGGATGCAGAAGTCTCTCTATAACAAAGTGGATGCAGGAGTCTCTCAATCAGATAATGGATGCAGGAGACACTCTATCAGATGCAGCCGCTGTCTGATAGAGTGTCTTCTGCATCCGCTAGGTGATAGAGAGACTTCTGCATCCGCTGTCTGACAGAGAGACTCCTGCATCCGCTGTCTGATAGAGAGACTTCTGCATCCGCTGTCTGATAGAGAGACTCCTGCCTCCGCTGTCTGATAGAGATACTTCTGTATCCGCTGTCTGATAGAGTGTCTCCTGCATTCGCTGTCTTATAGAGTGTCTCCTGCATCCGTTATCTGATAGAGAGACTTCTGCATCCACTGTCTGATAGAGTGTCTCCTGCATTCACTCTATCAGACACTCTATCAGACAACAGATGCAGAGGTCTCTCTATCAGACAGCGGATGCAGGAGTTACTCAATCAGCCAGCGGATGCAGGAGTCTCTCCATCAGACAGCGGATGCAGGAGACACTCTATCAGACAGCGGATACAGGAGTACCTCTATCAGACAGCGGATACAGGAGACACTACATCACACTGCGGATGCAGGAGACACTCTATCAGCCAGCGGATGCAGGAGTCTCTCTATCAGCCCAGCTGATGCAGGAGACACTCTATCAGCCAGCGGAATCAGGAATCTCTTTATCATACAGCGGATGCAGGAGACACTCTATCAGACAGCGGATGCAGAAGTCTCTCTATCACAAAGCGGATGTAGGAGACACTCCATCAGACAGCGGATGCAGAAGTCTCTCTATCAGACAGCGGATGCAGGAGACATTCTATCAGACAGCGGATGCAGGAGACATTCTATCAGACAGCGGATGCAGGAGACACTCTATCAGACTGCGGATGCAGGAGACAATCTATCAGCCAGCGGATGCAGCAGACACTCTATCAGACAGCGGATGCAGGAGACACTCTATCAGCCAACGGATCCAGGAGACCTCTATCAGAGAGCGGATGCAGGAGACACTCTATCAGCCAGCGGATGCAGGAGTCTCTCAATCATACAGCGGATGAAGGAGACACTCTATCAGACAGCGGATGCAGGAGACACCCTATCAGACAGCGGATGCAGAAGTTTTTCTATTAGCTAGCGGATGCAGGAGACACTCTATCAAACAGCGGATGCTGAAGTCTCTCTATCAGAAAGCGGAGGCAGGAGACACTCTATCAGACAGCAGATGCAGAAGTCTCTCTATCAGACAGCGGATGCAGGAGACACTCTATCAGACAGCGAATGCAGAAGTCTCTCTATCAGACAGCGGATGCAGGAGACACTCTATCAGACTGCGGATGCAGGAGTCTCTCTATCAGACAGAGGATGCAGAAGTCTCTCTTTCAGAGAGCGGATGAAGGAGTCTCTCTATCAGACAGCGGATGCAGGAGACACTCTATCAGACAGCCGATGCAGAAGTCTCTCTATCAGCCCAGCGGATGCATGAGACACTCTATCAGCCAGCGGAATCAGGAATCTCTCTATCATACAGCGGATGCAGGGGACACTCTATCAGACAGCGGATGCAGAAGTCTCTATCACACAGCGGATGTAGGAGACACTCCATCAGACAGCGGATGCAGAAGTCTCTCTATGACAGCGGATGCAGGAGACATTCTATCAGACAGCGGATGCAGGAGGCTTTCTATCAGACAGCGGATGCAGGAGACACTCTATCAGACTGCGGATGCAGGAGACAATCTATCAGCCAGCGGATGCAGGAGACACTCTATCAGACAGCGGATGCAGGAGACACTCTATCAGCCAACGGATGCAGGAGTCTCTCTATCAGAGAGCGGATGCAGGAGACACTCTATCAGCCAGCGGATGCAGGAGACACTCTATCAGCCAGCGGATGCAGGAGTCTTTCTATCAGACAGCAGATGCAGGAGACACTCTATCAGGCAGCATATGCAGAAGTCTCTCTATCAGTCAGCGGATGCAGGAGTCTCTCAATCAGACAGCGGATGAAGGAGACACTCTATCAGACAGCGGATGCAGGAGACACCCTATCAGACAGCGGATGCAGGAGTCTCTCTATTAGACAGCGGATGCAGGAGACACTCTATCAAACAGCGGATGCTGAAGTCTCTCTATCAGAAAGCGGAGGCAGAAGACACTCTATCAGACAGCATATGCAGAAGTCTCTCTATCAGACAGCGGATGCAGGAGACACTCTTTCAGACAGCGGATGCAGAAGTCTTTCTATCAGACAGCGGATGCAGGAGACACTCGATCAGACTGCGGATGCAGGAGTCTCTCTATCAGACAGAGGATGCAGAAGTCTCTCTTTCAGAGAGCGGATGAAGGAGTCTCTCATTCAGACAGCGGATGCAGGAGTCTCTTTATCAGACAGTGGATGTAGGAGACACTCTATCAGACAGCGGATGCAGAAACCTCTCTATCAGACAGCGGATGCAGGAAACACTCTTATCACACAGCGGATGCAGGACACACTCTATCAGAAAGCGGATGCAGAAGTCTCTCTATCACAAAGTGGATGCAGGAATCTCTCAATCAGATAACGGATGCAGGATACACTCTATCAGATGCAGCCGCTGTCTGACAGAGTGTCTTCTGCATCCGCTAGGTGATAGAGAGACTTCTGCATCCGCTGTCTGACAGAGAGACTCCTGCATCCGCTGTCTGATAGAGAGACTTCTGCATCCGCTGTCTGATAGAGAGACTCCTGCCTCCGCTGTCTGATAGAGGTACTTCTGTATCCGCTGTCTGATAGAGTGTCTCCTGCATCCGCTGTCTTATAGAGTGTCTCCTGCATCCGTTGTCTGATAGAGAGACTTCTGCATCCACTGTCTGATAGAGTGTCTCCTGCATTCACTCTATCAGACACTCTATCAGACAACAGATGCAGAAGTCTCTCTATCAGACAGCGGATGCAGGAGTTACTCAATCAGCCAGCGGATGCAGGAGTCTCTCCATCAGACAGCGGATGCAGGAGACACTCTATCAGACAGCGGATGCTGAAGTCTCTCTATCAGAAAGCGGAGGCAGGAGACACTCTATCAGGCAGCAGATGCAGAAGTCTCTCTATCAGACAGCGGATGCAGGAGACACTCTATCAGACAGCGGATGCAGAAGTCTCTCTATCAGACAGCGGATGCAGGAGACACTCTATCAGACTGCGGATGCAGGAGTCTCTCTATCAGACAGAGGATGCAGAAGTCTCTCTTTCAGAGAGCGGATGAAGGAGTCTCTCTATCAGACAGCGGATGCAGGAGACACTCTATCAGACAGCCGATGCAGAAGTCTCTCCATCAGCCCAGCGGATGCATGAGACACTGTATCAGCCAGCGGAATCAGGAATCTCTCTATCATACAGCGGATGCAGGAGACACTCTATCAGACAGCGGATGCAGAAGTCTCTTTATCACACAGCGGATGTAGGAGACACTCCATCAGACAGCGGATGCAGAAGTCTCTCTATGACAGCGGATGCAGGAGACATTCTATCAGACAGCGGATGCAGGAGACATTCTATCAGACAGCGGATGCGGGAGGCACTCTATCAGACTGCGGATGCAGGAGACAATCTATCAGCCAGCGGATGCAGGAGACACTCTATCAGACAGCGGATGCAGGAGACACTCTATCAGCCAACGGATGCAGGAGTCTCTCTATCAGAGAGCGGATGCAGGAGACACTCTATCAGCCAGCGGATGCAGGAGACACTCTATCAGCCAGCGGATGCAGGAGTCTCTCTATCAGACAGCAGATGCAGGAGATACTCTATAAGACAGCATATGCAGAAGTCTCTCTATCAGTCAGCGGATGCAGGAGTCTCTCAATCAGACAGCGGATGAAGGAGACACTCTATCAGACAGCGGATGCAGGAGACACCCTATCAGACAGCGGATGCAGGAGTCTCTCTATTAGACAGCGGATGCAGGAGACACTCTATCAAACAGCGGATGCTGAAGTCTCTCTATCAGAAAGCGGAGGCAGAAGACACTCTATCAGACAGCAGATGCAGAAGTCTCTCTATCAGACAGCGGATGCAGGAGACACTCTATTAGACAGCGGATGCAGAAGTCTCTCTATAACAAAGTGGATGCAGGAGTCTCTCAATCAGATAACGGATGCAGGAGACACTCTATCAGATGCAGCCGCTGTCTGATAGAGTGTCTTCTGCATCCGCTAGGTGATAGAGAGACTTCTGCATCCACTGTCTGACAGAGAGACTTCTGCATCCGCTGTCTGATAGAAAGACTCCTGCCTCCGCTGTCTGATAGAGATACTTCTGTATCCGCTGTCTGATAGAGTGTCTCCTGCATTCGCTGTCTTATAGAGTGTCTCCTGCATCCGTTATCTGATAGAGAGACTTCTGCATCCACTGTCTGATAGAGTGTCTCCTGCATTCACTCTATCAGACACTCTATCAGACAACAGATGCAGAGGTCTCTCTATCAGACAGCGGATGCAGGAGTTACTCAATCAGCCAGCGGATGCAGGAGTCTCTCCATCAGACAGCGGATGCAGGAGACACTCTATCAGACAGCGGATACAGGAGTACCTCTATCAGACAGCGGATACAGGAGACACTATATCACACTGCGGATGCAGGAGACACTCTATCAGCCAGCGGATGCAGGAGTCTCTCTATCAGCCCAGCGGATGCAGGAGACTATCTATCAGCCAGCGGAATCAGGAATCTCTTTATCATACAGCGGATGCAGGAGACACTCTATCAGACAGCGGATGCAGAAGTCTCTCTATCACACAGCGGATGTAGGAGACACTCCATCAGACAGCGGATGCAGAAGTCTCTCTATCAGACAGCGGATGCAGGAGACATTCTATCAGACAGCGGATGCAGGAGACATTCTATCAGACAGCGGATGCAGGGGAACTCTATCAGACTGCGGATGCAGGAGACAATCTATCAGCCAGCGGATGCAGCAGACACTCTATCAGACAGCGGATGCAGGAGACACTCTTTCAGCCAACGGATGCAGGAGTCTCTCTATCAGAGAGCGGATGCAGGAGACACTCTATCAGCCAGCGGATGCAGGAGTCTCTCAATCATACAGCGGATGAAGGAGACACCCTATCAGACAGCGGATGCAGAAGTCTCTCTATTAGCTAGCGGATGCAGAAGACACTCTATCAAACAGCGGATGCTGAAGTCTCTCTATCAGAAAGCGGAGGCAGGAGACACTCTATCAGACAGCAGATGCAGAAGTCTCTCTATCAGACAGTGGATGCAGGAGACACTCTATCAGACAGCGGATGCAGAAGTCTCTCTATCAGACAGCGGATGCAGGAGACACTCTATCAGACTGCGGATGCAGGAGTCTCCCTATCAGACAGAGGATGCAGAAGTCTCTCTTTCAGAGAGCGGATGAAGGAGTCTCTCTATCAGACAGCGGATGCAGCAGACACTCTATCAGACAGCGGATGCAGGAGACACTCTATCAGCCAACGGATGCAGGAGTCTCTCTATCAGAAAGCGGATGCAGGAGACACTCTATCAGCCAGCGGATGCAGGAGTCTCTCAATCAGACAGCGGATGAAGGAGACACTCTATCAGACAGCGGATGCAGGAGACACCCTATCAGACAGCGGATGCAGGAGTCTCTCTATTAGCTAGCGGATGCAGGAGACACTCTATCAAACAGCGGATGCTGAAGTCTCTCTATCAGAAAGCGGAGGCAGGAGACACTCTATCAGACAGCAGATGCAGAAGTCTCTCTATCAGACAGCGGATGCAGGAGACACTCTATCAGACAGCGGATGCAGAAGTCTCTCTATCAGACAGCGGATGCAGGAGACACTCTATCAGACTGCGGATGCAGGAGTCTCTCTATCAGACAGAGGATGCAGAAGTCTCTCTTTCAGAGAGCAGATGAAGGAGTCTCTCTATCAGACAGCGGATGCAGGAGACACTCTATCAGACAGCCGATGCAGAAGTCTCTCTATCAGACAGCGGATGCATGAGACACTCTATCAGACAGCGGATGCAGAAGTATCTCAATCAGACAGCGGATGCAGGAGGCACTCTATCAGACAGCTGATGCAGGAGACATTCTATCAGACAGCGGATGCAAGAGACACTCTATCAGACAGCGTATTCAAAAGTCTCTCTTTCAAACAGCCGATGCATGAGACACTCTATCAGACAGCGGATGCAGGATTCTCTCTATCAGACAGAGGATGCAGGAGACACTCTATCAGACAGCGGATGCAGGAGTCTCTCTATCAGACAGCGGATTCAGGAGACACTATATCAGACAGCGGATGCAGAAGTCTCTCTTTCAGACAGCGGATGCAGGAGACACTATATCAGAAAGCGGATGCAGAAGTCTCTCTTCAGACAGCGGATGCAGGAGACACTCTATCAGACAGCGGATGCAGGAGTCTCTCTATCAGACAGCTGATACAGAAGTCTTACTATCAGAAATCAGACGCAGGAGACACTCTATCAGCCAGCGGATGCAGGAGACACCATATCAGCCAGCGGATGCAGGAGACACTCTATCAGACAGCGGATGCAGAAGTCTCTCTATCAGACAACGGATGCAGGAGACATTCTATCAGACAGCGGATGCAGAAGTCTCTCTATCAGACTGTGGATGTAGGAGACACTCTATCAGACAGTTTATGCAGAAACCTCTCTATCACACAGCGGATGCAGGAAACACTTTTATCACACAACGGATGCAGGAGACACTCTATCAGACAGCGGATGCAGAAGTTTCTCTATCAGACAGCGGATGCAGGAGACATTCTATCAGACAGCGGATGCAGGAGACATTCTATCAGACAGCGGATGCAAGAGACACTCTATCAGACTGCGGATGCAGGAGACAATCTATCAGCCAGCGGATGCAGGAGACACTCTATCAGACAGCGGTTGCAGGAGACACTCTATCAGCCAACGGATGCAGGAGTCTCTCTATCAGAGAGCGGATGCAGGAGACACTCTATCAGCCAGCGGATGCAGGAGACACTCTATCAGCCAGCGGATGCAGAAGTCTCTCTATCAGACAGCAGACGCAGGAGACACTCTATCAGACAGCATATGCAGAAGTCTCTCTATCAGTCAGCGGATGCAGGAATCTTTCAATCAGACAGCGGATGAAGGAGACACTCTATCAGCAGCGGATGCAGGAGACACCCTATCAGACAGCGGATGCAGGAGTCTCTCTATTAGACAGCGGATGCAGGAGACACTCTATCAAACAGCTGATGCTGAAGTCTCTCTATCAGAAAGCGGAGGCAGAAGACACTCTATCAGACAGCAGATGCAGAAGTCTCTCTATCAGACAGCGGATGCAGGAGACACTCTATCAGAGAGCGGATGCAGAAGTCTCTCTATCAGACAGAGGATGCAGAAGTCTCTCTTTCAGAGAGCGGATAAAGGAGTCTCTCTATCAGACAGCGGATGCAGGAGTCTCTTTATCAGACAGTGGATGTAAGAGACACTCTATCAGACAGCGGATGCAGAAACCTCTCTATCAGACAGCGGATGCAGGAAACACTCTTATCACACAGCGGATGCAGGACACACTCTATCAGAAAGCGGATGCAGAAGTCTCTCTATCACACAGTGGGTGCAGGAGTCTCTCAATCAGATAACGGATGCAGGAGACACTCTATCAGATGCAGCCGCTGTCTGATAGAGTGTCTTCTGCATCCGCTAGGTGATAGAGAGACTTCTGCATTCGCTGTCTGACAGAGAGAATCCTGCATCCGCTGTATGATAGAGAGACTTCTGCATCCGCTGTCTGATAGAGAAACTCCTGCCTCCGCTGTCTGATAGAGATACTTCTGTATCTGCTGTCTGATAGAGTGTCTCCTGCATCTGCAGTCTTATAGAGTGTCTCCTGTATCCATTATCTGATAGATAGACTTCTGCATCCACTGTCTGATAGAGTGTCTCCTGCATTCACTCTATCAGACGCTCTATCAGACAACATATGCAGAAGTCTCTCTATCAGACAGCGGATGCAGGAGTAACTCAATCAGCCAGCGGATGCAGGAGTCTTTCCATCAGACAGTAGATGCAGGAGACACTCTATCAGACAGCGGATACAGGAGTCCCTCTATCAGACAGCGGATGCAGGAGTCACTATATCACACTGCGGATGCAGGAGACACTCTATCAGCCAGCGGATGCAGGAATCTCTCTATCAGCCCAGCGGATGCAGGAGACACTCTATCAGCCAGCGGATGCAGATTTCTCTCTATCACACAGCGGATGTAGGAGACACTCCATCAGACAGCGGATGCAGAAGTCTCTCTATGACAGTTGATGCAGGAGACATTCTATCAGACAGCGGATGCAGGAGACATTCTATCAGACAGCGGATGCAGGAGACACTCTATCAGACTGCGGATGCAGGAGAAAATCTATCAGCCAGCGGATGCAGGAGACACTCTATCAGACAGCGGATGCAGGAGACACTCTATCAGCCAACGGATGCAGGAGTCTCTCTATCAGAGAGCGGATGCAGGAGACACTCTATCAGCCAGCGGATGCAGGAGACACTCTATCAGCCAGCGGATGCAGGAGTCTCTCTATCAGACAGCAGATGCAGGAGACACTCTATCAGACAGCATATGCAGAAGTCTCTCTATCAGTCAGCGGATGCAGGAGTCTTTCAATCAGACAGCGGATGAAGAAAACACTCTATCAGACAGCGGATGCAGGAGACACCCTATCAGACAGCGGATGCAGGAGTCTCTCTATTAGACAGCGGATACAGGAGACACTCTATCAAACAGCGGATGCTGAAGTCTCTCTATCAGAAAGCGGAGGCAGAAGACACTCTATCAGACAGCAGATGCAGAAGTCTCTCTATCAGACAGCGGATGCAGGAGACACTCTATCAGACAGCGGATGCAGAAGTCTCTCTATCAGACAGCGGATGCAGGAGACACTCGATCAGACTGCGGATGCAGGAGTCTCTCTATCAGACAGAGGATGCAGAAGTCTCTCTTTCAGAGAGCGGATGAAGGAGTCTCTCTATCAGACAGCGGATGCAGGAGTCTCTTTATCAGACAGTGGAAAGTGGATATAGGAGACACTCTATCAGACAGCGGATGCAGAAACCTCTCTATCAGACAGCGGATGCAGGAAACACTCTTATCACACAGCGGATGCAGGACACACTCTATCAGAAAGCGGATGCAGAAGTCTCTCTATCACAAAGTGGATGCAGGAGTCTCTCAATCAGATAACGGATGCAGGAGACACTCTATCAGATGCAGCCGCTGTCTGATAGAGTGTCTTCTGCATCCGCTAGGTGATAGAGAGACTTCTGCATCCGCTGTCTGACAGAAAGACTCCTGCATCCGCTGTCTGATAGAGAGACTTCTGCATCCGCTGTCTGATAGAGAGACTCCTGCCTCCGCTGTCTGATAGAGATACTTCTGTATCCGCTGTCTGATAGAGTGTCTCCTGCATCCGCTGTCTTATAGAGTGTCTAGCGACCGTTGTCTGATAGAGAGACTTCTGCATCCACTGTCTGATAGAGTGTCTCCTGCATTCACTGTATCAGACACTCTATCAGACAACAGATGCAGAAGTCTCTCTATCAGACAGCGGATGCAGGAGTTACTCAATCAGCCAGCGGACGCAGGAGTCTCTCCATCAGACAGCGGATGCAGGAGACACTCTATCAGACAGCGGATACAGGAGTACCTCTATCAGACAGCGGATACAGGAGACACTATATCACACTGCGGATGCAGGAGACACTCTATCAGCCAGCGGATGCAGGAGTCTCTCTGTCAGCCCAGCGGATGCAGGAGACACTCTATCAGCCAGCGGAATCAGGAATCTCTTTATCATACAGCGGATGCAGGAGACACTCTATCAGACAGCGGATGCAGAAGTCTCTCTATCACACAGCGGATGTAGGAGACACTCCATCAGACAGCGGATGCAGAAGTCTCTCTATCAGACAGCGGATGCAGGAGACATTCTATCAGACAGCGGATGCAGGAGACATTCTATCAGATAGCGGATGCAGGAGACACTCTATCAGACTGCGGATGCAGGAGACAATCTATCAGCCAGCGGATGCAGCAGACACTCTATCAGACAGCGGATGCAGGAGACACTCTATCAGCCAACGGATGCAAGAGTCTCTCTATCAGAGAGCGGATGCAGGAGACACTCTATCAGCCAGCGGATGCAGGAGTCTCTCAATCAGACAGCGGATGAAGGAGACACTCTATCAGACAGCGGATGCAGGAGACACCCTATCAGACAGCGGATGCAGAAGTCTCTCTATTAGCTAGCGGATTCAGGAGACACTCTATCAAACAGCGGATGCTGAAGTCTCTCTATCAGAAAGCGGAGGCAGGAGACACTCTATCAGACAGCAGATGCAGAAGTCTCTCTATCAGACAGTGGATGCAGGAGACACTCTATCAGACAGCGTATGCAGAAGTCTCTCTATCAAACAGCGGATGCAGGAGACACTCGATCAGACTGCGGATGCAGGAGTCTCTCTATCAGACAGAGGATGCAGAAGTCTCTCTTTCAGAGAGCGGATAAAGGAGTCTCTCTATCAGACAGCGCATGCAGGAGTCTCTTTATCAGACAGTGGATGTAAGAGACACTCTATCAGACAGCGGATGCAGAAACCTCTCTATCAGACAGCGGATGCAGGAAACACTCTTATCACACAGCGGATGCAGGACACACTCTATCAGAAAGCGGATGCAGAAGTCTCTCTATCACACAGTGGTTGCAGGAGTCTCTCAAACAGATAACGGATGCAGGAGACACTCTATCAGATGCAGCCGCTGTCTGATAGAGTGTCTTCTGCATCCGCTAGGTGATAGAGAGACTTCTGCATCCGCTGTCTGACAGAGAGACTCCTGCATCCGCTGTATGATAGAGAGACTTCTGCATCCGCTGTCTGATAGAGAGACTCCTGCCTCCGCTGTCTGATAGAGATACTTCTGTATCCGCTGTCTGATAGAATGTCTCCTGCATCTGCTGTCTTATAGAGTGTCTCCTGCATCCGTTATCTGATAGAGAGACTTCTGCATCCACTGTCTGATAGAGTGTCTCCTGCATTCACTCTATCAGACGCTCTATCAATCAACATATGCAGAAGTCTCTCTATCAGACAGCGGATGCAGGAGTAACTCAATCAGCCAGCGGATGCAGGAGTCTCTCCATCAGACAGCGGATGCAGGAGACACTCTATCAGACAGCGGATACAGGAGTCCCTCTATCAGACAGTGGATGCAGGAGACACTATATCACACTGCGGATGCAGGAGACACTCTATCAGCCAGCGGATGCAGGAGTCTCTCTATCAGCCCAGCGGATGCAGGAGACACTCTATCAGCCAGCGGAATCAGGAATCTCTCTATCATACAGCGGATGCGGGAGACACTCTATCAGGCAGCGGATGCAGAAGTCTCTCTATCACACAGCGGATGTAGGAGACACTCCATCAGACAGCGGATGCAGAAGTCTCTCTATGACAGCGGATGCAGGAGACATTCTATCAGACAGCGGATACAGGAGACAATCTATCAGCCAGCGGATGCAGGAGACACTCTATCAGACAGCGGATGCAGGAGACACTCTATCAGCCAACGGATGCAGGAGTCTCTCTATCAGAGAGCGGATGCAGGAGACACTCTATCAGCCAGCGGATGCAGGAGTCTTTCTATCAGACAGCAGATGCAGGAGACACTCTATCAGACAGCATATGCAGAAGTCTCTCTATTAGTCAGCGGATGCAGGAGTCTCTCAATCAGACAGCGGATGAAGGAGACACTCTATCAGACAGCGGATGCAGGAGACACCCTATCAGACAGCGGATGCAGCAGTCTCTCTATTAGACAGCGGATGCAGGAGACACTCTATCAAACAGCGGATGCTGAAGTCTCTCTATCAGAAAGCGGAGGCAGAAGACACTCTATCAGACAGCAGATGCAGAAGTCTCTCTATCAGACAGCGGATGCAGGAGACACTCTATCATACAGCGGATGCAGAAGTTTCTCTATCAGACAGCGGATGCAGGAGACACTCGATCAGACTGCGGATGCAGGAGTCTCTCTATCAGACAGAGGATGCAGAAGTCTCTCTTTCAGAGAGCGGATGAAGGGGTCTCTCTATCAGACAGCGGATGCAGGAGTCTCTTTATCAGACAGTGGATGTAGGAGACACTCTATCAGACAGCGGATGCAGAAACCTCTCTATCAGACAGCGGATGCAGGAACACTCTTATCACACAGCGGATGCAGGACACACTCTATCAGACAGCGGATGCAGGAGACACTCTATCAGACTGCGGATGCAGGAGACAATCTATCAGCCAGCGGATGCAGGAGACACTCTATCAGACAGCGGATGCAGGAGTCTCTCTATCATAGAGCGGATGCAGGAGACACTCTATCAGCCAGCGGATGCAGGAGACACTCTATCAGCCAGCGGATGCAAGAGTCTCTCTATCAGACAGCAGATGCAGGAGACACTCTATCAGACAGCATATGCAGAAGTCTCTCTATCAGTCAGCGGATGCAGGAGTCTCTCAATCAGACAGCGGATGAAGGAGACACTCTATCAGACAGCGGATGCAGGAGACACCCTATCAGACAGCAGATGCAGGAGTCTCTCTATTAGACAGCGGATGCAGGAGACACTCTATCAAACAGCGGGTGCTGAAGTCTCTCTATCAGAAAGCGGAGGCAGAAGACACTCTATCAGACAGCAGATGCAGAAGTCTCTCTATCAGACAGCTGATGCAGGAGACACTCGATCAGGCTGCGGATGCAGGAGTCTCTCTATCAGACAGAGGATGCAGAAGTCTCTCTTTCAGAGAGCGGATGAAGGAGTCTCTCTATCAGACAGCGGATGCAGGAGTCTCTTTATCAGACAGTGGATGTAGGAGACACTCTATCAGACAGCGGATGCAGAAACCTCTCTATCAGACAGCGGATGCAGGAACACTCTTATCACACAGCGGATGCAGGACACACTCTATCAGAAAGCGGATGCAGAAGTCTCTCTATCACAAAGTGGATGCAGGAGTCTCTCAATCAGATAACGGATGCAGGAGACACTCTAACAGATGCAGCCGCTGTCTGATAGAGTGTCTTCTGCATCCGCTAGGTGATAGAGAGACTCCTCATCCGCTGTCTGACAGAGAGACTCCTGCATCCGCTGTCTGATAGAGAGACTTCTGCATCCGCTGTCTGATAGAGAGACTCCTGCCTCCGCTGTCTGATAGAGATACTTCTGTATCCGCTGTCTGATAGAGTGTCTCCTGCATCCGCTGTCTTATAGAGTGTCTCCTGCATCCGTTGTCTGATAGAGAGACTTCTGCATCCACTGTCTGATAGAGTGTCTCCTGCATTCACTCTATCAGACACTCTATCAGACAACAGATGCAGAAGTCTCTCTATCAGACAGCGGATGCAGGAGTTACTCAATCAGCCAGCGGATGCAGGAGTCTCTCCATCAGACAGCGGATGCAGGAGACACTCTATCAGACAGCGGATACAGGAGTCCCTCTATCAGACAGCGGATACAGGAGACAATATATCATACTGGGGATGCAGGAGACACTCTATCAGCCAGCGGATGCAGGAGTTACTCAATCAGCCAGCGGATGCAGGAGTCTCTCCATCAGACAGCGGATGCAGGAGACACTCTATCAGACAGCGGATACAGGAGTCCCTCTATCAGACAGCGGATACAGGAAACACTATATCACACTGCGGATGCAGGAGACACTCTATCAGCCAGCGGATGCAGGAGTCTCTCTATCAGCCCATCGGATGCAGGAGACACTCTATCAGACAGCGGATGCAGAGGTCTCTCTATCACACAGCGGATGTAGGAGACACTCCATCAGACAGCGGATGCAGAAGTCTCTCTATCAGACAGCGGATGCAGGAGACATTCTATCAGACAGCGGATGCAGGAGACATTCTATCAGAGAGCGGATGCAGGAGACACTCTATCAGACTGCGGATGCAGGAGACAATCTATCAGCCAGCGGATGCAGCAGACACTCTATCAGACAGCGGATGCAGGAGACACTCTATCAGCCAACGGATGCAGTCGTCTCTCTATCAGAGAGCGGATGCAGGAGACACTCTATCAGCCAGCGGATGCAGGAGTCTCTCAATCAGACAGCGGATGAAGGAGACACTCTATCAGACAGCGGATGCAGGAGACACCCTATCAGACAGCGGATGCAGAAGTCTCTCTATTAGCTAGCGGATGCAGAAGACACTCTATCAAACAGCGGATGCTGAAGTCTCTCTATCAGAAAGCGGAGGCAGGAGACACTTTATCAGACAACAGATGCAGAAGTCTCTATATCAGACAGCGGATGCAGGAGACACTCTATCAGACAGCGGATGCAGAAGTCTCTCTATCAGACAGCGGATGCAGGAGACACTCTATCAGACTGCGGATGCAGGAGTCTCTCTATCAGACAGAGGATGCAGAAGTCTCTCTTTCAGAGAGCGGATGAAGGAGTCTCTCTATCAGACAGCGGATTCAGGAGACACTCTATCAGACAGCCGATGCAGAAGTCTCTCTATCAGACAGCGGATGCATGAGACACTCTATCAGACAGCGGATGCAGAAGTATCTCAATCAGACAGCGGATGCAGGAGGCACTCTATGAGACAGCTGATGCAGGAGACACTCTATAAGAAAGAGGATGCAGAAGTCTCTCTATCAGACAGCGGATGCAGTAGACACTCTATCCGACAGCGGACGCAGAAGTCTCTCTATCAGACAGCGGATGCAGGGGACACTCTATCAGACAGCGGATGCAGAAGTCTCTCTATCAGACAGCGGATGAAGGAGTCCTCTATCAGACAGCGGGTACAGGAGACACTCTATCAGACAGCGGATTCAAAAGTCTCTCTTTCAAACAGCCGATGCATGAGACAATCTATCAGACAGCGGATGCAGGATTCTCTCTATCAGACAAAGGATGCAGGAGACACTCTATCAGACAGCGGATGCAGGAGTCTCTCTATCAGACAGCGGATTCAGGAGACACTATATCAGACAGCGGATGCAGAAGTCTCTCTTTCAGACAGCGGATACAGGAGACACTCTATCAGACAGCGGATGCAGAAGTCTCTCTATAAGACAGCAGATGCAGGAGACGCTCTTTTAAACAGCAGATGCAGGAGTCTTTCTATCAGACAATGGATGCAGGAGACACTCTATTAGACAGCGGATGCAGGAGACACTCTATCAATGATGAGACAAGGAGAGTAGAGAGAAGAATTCTGCAGACCTGTTGCTAAGAGTAATCAGAAACAAGAACAGTCGGGAGAAAAATTACACTGATATATAGTTTAGAGTATGAGGAGACAAGAGGGGTAGATTTGAAAAGATTCTGACCTGTTGCTAAGAGAAGAACTGACAATAAGAGTAGAGAGATGAATTATGCAGGCCTGTTGCTAAGAGTAAGATAAGACAAGGAGAGTAGAGAGATGAATGATGCTTACCTGTTGCTAAAAGTAAGATAAGACAGAAAGTACAGAGAAGAACGACGCAGATTTGTTGCTAATAGAAAGATGAGAAAAGAAAAGTACAGAGAAGAACGAGGCAGACCTTTTGCTAAGAGTAAGACAAGACAAGAAGGACAGAAAGAATTATGGCAGAGACCTATTGGTAAGAGTAAGACGATATCAGATGAGTAGAGAGGAGATTGATGCAAACCAATCACAAAGAGTAAGATGAGATGAGAAGAGTAGAGAAAAAATATTTAGACAACAGTGAAGAGTAAGAAAAGACAAGAATAGCAGAGATAAGAATGACACAGACCTGTTGCTAAGAGTAAGATGAGACAGAAAGAGTATAGAGATGAATGATGCTGACCTGTTTCTGAGCGTAAGATGAGACAAGAAGAGTACAAAAATATTGACCTAGACTTGTTGATCAGAGTTAGAAGAGACCATGAGAGTATTTAGATAAATGATACTGACCTGTTGCTGAGAGTGGGAGGAGACAATAATAGTAGAGTGCAAACATGTCACTAAGAGTAAGTTGAGACAAGAAGTGTAGAGAGAAGTATTATGCATATCTGTGGCTATTTTAGCTATTCTGAGTGTCAAGAGGGCATAAACTTTGGAAGATGTTGTTTGAAGAAGTCCATGAAGGCTGAAAAAGTACACGTGGCCATCTTTGGTATCTAAATGGAATATAAGACACATTTCTAAGTCTTTTTTTGGCCTGTTTCATCCAATCAAGTTTCTGCTCATGAGGACAGGTGTTTGTTTAGAGGAAGAAGACGTTTGTAGAATTTCAAGATAGCTATTCAGTTGATGGCCATCTTCCATATCTGAATGGAATGATTTAAGCAATTCTGGGTCTCCATTTTGGCTTGGAGACTCCATCGATTTTATGCTCAAGAGAAAATATGTCTTGGAAGATGTTGTTTGAATGCTTCCAAGATGGCTGTTTAGTGCATGGTCATCTTTGATATCTAAATGGAAGGCTTTAAGCTATTCTGAATCTCAAGAGGGCAAAAAGCTTTGAAGATGTTGTTTGAAGAATTCCATGAAGGTCGTTAAGTGCATAACGTTTGTTAGTATCAGAGTGTTATGATATAAGCAATTGGCTTATTTGGCTGAGGCCTACCATCAAGTTTTTGCCCAAGAGGACATGTGGTTTGAAAGATGTTGTTTGAAGAATTTCAAGATGGCTGTTTAGTGCATGGACATATTGTATATATAAATAGGATGATTTTAGCTATTCTGAGTCTCCATGTTGCCTGATGCATTCCATCAAGTTTCTGTTTGAGACAATATATGGGTTGGAAGATGCTGTTTGAAGAATATCAAAATAATGTTAATTTCTGATATCTGAATGGAATTGTTTAGTTTTTTCTCAGTCTCCATGTTGCATTACGAATCCCTATACATTTCTGTGCAAGACAATATATGTTTGGAAGAAGTTGTTTGAAAAATTCAAAGAAGGCTGTTTAGTGCATGACCATCTTTTGAATCTGAATAGAATGAAATAAGCATTTCTGATCCTCTTTTTTGCCGGACGCATCCAATCAAGTATTTCTGCTCATGAAGACATATAATTTGGAGAAAGATGTTCTTGGAAGAATTTCAAAATGACTATTCAGTGGATGGCTATCTTTGATATCTGAGTGGAATGATTTAAGCAATTCTGGGCCTCCGCTTTGCCTTGAAGACTCCCATCAATTTAATGCTCAAGAGAAAAAAAGGGTTGGAATATGTTGTTTGAAGAATTCCAATATGGCTGTTTATGATTTTATTTGTTCTTAGTCTTCATGTTGTATGATGCCTCCCATCAAGTTTCTGCTCAAGAGAATATGTGGGTTGGAAGAGGTTGTTTGAAAAATTCCAAGAAGGCTGCTTAGTGCATGCCAATCGCTTGTATCTTAGAGGAAAGAAAGAAGCATTTTTGAGTCCCTTTTTGGTCTGACGCATCCAATGAATTTTCTTCTCATGAGGACATATGGTTTGGAGGAAGATGCTGTTTAGTTTTTTGTCCACCTGATATTTGAATAAAATGGGTTTATTTATACTGAGCCTCCATGTTGCCTGGTTTCTGCTCAAGAGAACATATGGTTTTCAAGAAGAAATTGTTTAAAGAATTCCAAGATGGCTGTTTTATGCATGGCCATCTTTGATATTTGAATGGATTGATTTGAGCAATAATTCAGTGTCTCCTTTTTGCGTTAGTCTACGCTCAAATCGACATCTGTTTTGGAAAAAAAGATATTGTTTGAAGAACTGAAGACAGCTGCCATTGTGGCACAACACAATGAACCCGTCGGCTGTAGGTATATAATCCCCAGTCAAATGCCCTACAAACTTAGCCACTGTCTTCTATAAATATGCAGATGGTTTCTTGAGTTTAGAACAGTTCAGAACAATAACCTTACCACACTCAGTCTTTCAAACATATACATGATCGAACCTTTCTATACTTATTGGTATTGTACCACACGACAGCACACTAAAACATTATTTTGTGGAGAAATAATATTTCAGTATCTGTACTATAGACAAACCCAATAAATATAAAAAGTGAACTGTCATGTACTCAGTCAACAACTGAATTGCTTCAGGCTTAAGTCCTGTAGTTGTTACCTCTGGATTTGAAAGTCATCTACCAGGCTTGTAACCTCAGGCTATGCTTTATTGATGATACAAGCAACCTTGCCACTGAGGCATTACACAGCCCACCTATTACATTGACCATGTAAGCCAGGGCAAAAACAAGTGGGTATGACCAGGATTTGGCACAAACTCAGCCAACTGATAGCACTGTGAGGAACCTATATAATCAACACACTATGTTGTTAAAGAATTTCAAAATGAATAACTAGTGCATGGCCCTTCTTTGATATCTGAAACAAACTGTTCAAGCCATTCTGAATTTATTTTGCCTGGCCTCTCTCATCAAGTTTCTCCTCAAGAGGACATATAGTTTGGAGGAAGATGTTCTTTGAAGAATTCTAAAATGACTATTTAGTGGATGGCTATCTTTGATATCTGAGTGGAATGATTTAAGCAATTCTAGGTCTCCGCTTTGCCTTGAAGACTCCCATCAATTTAATGCTCAAGAGAAAATAAGGATTAGAATATATTGTTTGAAGAATTCCAAGATGGCTGTTTATGATTTTATTTGTTCTTAGTCTCCATGTTGTATGATGTCTCCCATCAAGTTTCTGCTCAAGAGAATATGTGGGTTGGAAGAGGTTGTTTGAAAAATTCCAAGAAGGCTGTTTAGTGCATGCCAATCGTTTGTATCTGAGAGGAATGCAAGAAGCATTTTTGATTCCCTTTTTGGTCTGACGCATCCAATCAATTTTCTTCTCATGAGGACATATGGTTTGAAGGAAGATATTGTTTAGTTTTTGGTCCACCTGATATTTGAATAGAATGGGTTTATTTATACTGAGCCTCCATGTTGCCTGGTTTCTGCTCAAGAGAACATATGGTTTTCAAGAAGAAATTGTTTAAAGAATTCCAAAATGGCTGTTTTATGCATGGCCATCTTTGATATTTAAATGAATTGATTTGAGCAATGATTCAGTGTCTCCTTTTTGCGTTAGTCTACGCTCAAATCGACATTTGTTTTGGAAAAAAAAGATATTGTTTAAAGAACTGAAGACAGCTGCCATTGTAGCACAAGACAATGAACCTGCCGGCTGTAAGTCCTCAATCCCCAGTCTAATGCCCTACAAACTTAGCCACTGTCTTCTATAAATATGCAGATGGTTTCTTGAGTTTTGAACAGTTCAGAACAATAAGCTTACAACACTCAGTCTTTCAAACATATACATGACCGAACCTTTCTATACTTATTGGTATTGTACCACACGACAGCACACTAAAACATTATTTTGTGGAGAAATAATATTTCAGTATCTGTAATATGGACAAACCCAATATATATAAAAAGTGAACTGTCATGTACTCAGTCAACAACTGAATTGCTTCAGGCTTAAGTTAACACTGTAAAGAACCTATACAATCAACACGCTATGTTGTTGAATAATTTCAAGATGAATAACTAGTGCATGACCTTCTTTGATATCTGAAACAAACTGTTCAAGCAATTCTGAAGTTATTTTGCCTGGCGTCTCTCATCAAGTTTCTCCTCAAGAGGACTTATAAAGGTTTGGAAGATGTTCTTTGAAGAATTTTATGATAGCTGTTTAATGCTGAGCCCTCTTTGACATCTTAATGGAATGATTTTGGCATTCTGTGTAACCTAGCTGCCTGCTGCCTGCCATCAAGTTTCTGCTCGAGAGGATATACTGTTTGGAAGATGATGCAGTTTGAAGAATTCCAAGATGGCTGTTAAGTGCTAGGCAATCTTTGCTATGAAATTGGGATGCTTTCAGCAATTTCTGAGTCTCCCTGATGCCGGAAGCCTTTCATCAAGTTTCTGTTCAAGAGGATGTATGGTTTGGAAGACTATGTTGATTGAAGAATTCCAAGATTGCTATTGATGCATGGCCATCTTTTATATGTAAATGGGGTGATTTTAGCTATTCTGAGCTTCTCTAAGGCCTGACGCATCCCACCAAGGTTTTTGTCAATAGAATATATGTGTTGGAAGAGATGTTGTTTAAAGGACAACAAGATGCCTGTTAAGTTCTCGACAATCTTTGATTTCTGAATGGAATTTTTTTTATATCTTCTGAGTCTCCATATTGCATGATGCCCCCATCAAGTTTCTTCTAAAGAGAATATATAGGTTGGATGAAGTTGTTTGAAAAATTCATGAAGGCTGTTTATTGCCATGACCATCTTGGATATCTGAGAGGAATAAAAGAAGCATATCTAAGTCTCTTTTTGGCCTGATCTATCTAATCAAGTTTCTGCTCTTGAGGACATATGGTTTGGAGGAAGAGGTTGATTGACGCATTTCTAGATGGCTATTAAGTGGATGCGATATTCCCATCAATTTTATGCTAAAATGAAAATATGGGTGGAAGATGTTGTTTGAAGAATTCAAAGATGGCTGCTTAGTGCATGTTCATCTTTGATATCCAAATTGAAGGATTTAGGCTATTCTGAGTGTCAAGAGGGCATAAACTTTGGAAGATGTTGTTTGATTAAGCCCATGAAGGCTGAAAAAGTGCGTGGCCATCTTTGGTATCTAAATGGAATGAAAGAAACATTTCTAAGTCTCTTTTTGGCCTGAATCATCCAATCAAGGTTCTGCTCATGAAGACAGATGTTTGTTTGGAGGAAGAAGTCGTTTGTAGAATTTCAAGATAGCTATTCAGTTGATGGCCATCTTCCATATCTAAATAGAATGATGTAAGCAATTCTGGGTCTCCATTTCGCCTTGAAGACTCCATCGATTTTATGCTCAAGAAAAAATTTGGGTTGGAAGATGTTGTTTGAATGCTTCCAAGATGGCTGTTTAGTCCATGGTCATCTTTGATATCTAAATGGAAGGATTTTAGCTATTCTGAATCTCAAGAGGGCAAAAAGCCTTGAAGATGTTGTTTGAAGAAGTCCATGAAGGTCGTTAAGTGCATAACCATTGTTAGTATCAGAGTGTTATGATATAAGCAATTGGCTTTTTGGCTGAGGCCTACCATGAAGTTTTTGCCCAAGAGGACATGTGGTTTGGAAGATGTTGTTTGATGAATTTCAAGATGGCTGTTTAGTGCATGGACATATTGGATATATAAATAGGATGATTTTAGCTATTCTGAGTCTCCATGTTGTCTGATGCATTCCATCAAGTTTCTGTTTGAGACAATATATGGTTTGGAAGATGTTGTTTGAAGAATATCAAAATGTTGTAAATTTCTGATATCTGAATGGAATGGTTTGATTTTTTTCTCAGTCTCCATGTTGCATTACGAATCCCTATACATTTCTGTGCAAGACAATATATGGTTGGGAGAAGTTGTTTGAAAAATTCAAAGAAGGTTGTTTAGTGCATGACCATCTTTTGAATCTGAGTAGAATGAAATAAGCATTTCTGATTCTCTTTTTTGCCGGATGCATCCAATCAAGTATTTCTGCTCATAAAGACATATAGTTTGGAGGAAGATGTTCTTTGAAGAATTTCAAAATGACTATTTAGTGGATGGCTATCTTTGATATCTGAGTGGAATGATTTAAGCAATTCTGGGCCTCCGCTTTGCCTTGAAGTTTCCGATCAATTTAATGCTCAAGAGAAAATAAGGGTTGGAATATGTTGTTTGAAGAATTCCAAGATGGCTGTTTATGATTTTATTTGTTCTTAGTCTCCATGTTGTATGATGCCTCCCATCAAGTTTCTGCTCAAGAGAATATGTGGGTTCGATGAGGTTGTTTGAAAAATTCCAAGAAGGCTGTTTAGTGCTTGCCAATCGCTTGTATCTTAGAGGAAAGAAAGAAGCTTTTTTGAGTCCCTTTTTGGTCTGACGCATCCAATCAATTTTCTTCTCATGAGGACATATATCTTGAAGGAAGATATTGTTTAGTTCTTGGTCAACCTGATATTTGAATAAAATGAGTTTATTTATTTGGAGCCTCCATGTTGTCTGGTTTCTGCTCAAGAGAACATAAGGTTTTCAAGAAGAAATTGTTTAAAGAATTCCAAGATGGCTGTTTTATGCATGGCCATCTTTGTTATTTGAATGGATTGATTTGAGCAATAATTCAGTGTCTCTTTTTGCGTTAGTCTACGCTCAAATCGACATTTGTTTTGGAAAAAAAGATATTGTTTAAAGAACAGAAGACAGCTGCCATTGTGGCACAACACAATGAACCTGCCGGCTGTAAGTCCACAATCCCCAGTCTAATGCCCTACAAACTTAGCCACTGTCTTCTATAAATATGCAGATGGTTTCTTGAGTTTTGAACAGTTCAGAACAATAACCTTACCACACTCAGTCTTTCAAACATATACATGACTGGACCTTTCTATACTTATTGGTATTGTACCACACGACAGCACACTAAAACATTATTTTGTGGAGAAATAATATTTCAGTATCTGTAATATAGACAAACCCAATAAATATAAAAAGTGAACTGTCATGTACTCAGTCAACAACTGAATTGCTTCAGGCTTAAGTTCTGTAGCTGTTGCCTCTGGATTTGAAAGTCATCTACCAGGCTTGTAACCTCAGGCTATGCTTTATTGATGATACAAGCAACCTTGCCACTGAGGCATTACAAAGCCCACGTATTATATTGGCCATGTAAGCCAGGGCAAAAAAAACAAGTGGGTATGACCAGGAATTGGCACAAACTCAGCCAACTGATGGCACTGTAAAGAACCTATATAATCAACACGCTATGTTGTTGAAGAATTTCAAAATGAATAACTAGTGCATGCCCTTCTTTGATATCTGGAACAAACTGTTCAAGCCATTCTGAATTTATTTTGCCTGGCGTCTCTCATCAAGTTTCTCCTCAAGAGGACAAAAAGTTTGGAAGAAGATGTTCTTTGAAGAATTTCAAAATGACTATTCAGTGGATGGCTATATTTGAAATCTGAGTGGAATGATTTAAGCAATTCTGGGTCTCCGCTTTGCCTTGTAGACTCCCATCAAATGAATGATCAAGAGAAAATAAGGGTTGGAATATGTTGTTTGAAGAATTCCAAGATGGCTGTTTATAATTTTATTTGTTCTTAGTCTCCATGTTGTATGATGCCTCCCATCAAGTTTCTGCTCAAGAGAATATGTAAGTTGGAAGAGGTTGTTTGAAAATTCCAAGAAGGCTGTTTAGTGCATGCCAATCGTTTGTATCTGAAAGGAATGAAAGAAGCATTTTGAGTCCCTTTTTGGTCTGACGCACCCAATCAACTTTCCTCTCATGACGACATATGGTTTGGAGGAAGATGCTGTTTGAAGAATATCAAGATTGCTGTTTAGTTCTTGGTCAACCTGATATTTGAATAAAATGAGTTTATTTATTCTGAGCCCCCATGTTGCCGGGTTTCTGCTCAAGAATAAATATTGTTTTCAAGAAGAAATTGTTTAAAAAATTCCAAGATGGCTGTTTTATGCATGACCATCTTTGATATTTGAATGGATTAATTTGAGCAATAATTCAGTGTCTCCTTTTTTAGTTAGTCTGCCTGGCGTCTCTCATCAAGTTTCTCCTCAAGAGGACTTATAAAGGTTTGGAAGATGTTCTTTGAAGAATTTTAGGATGGCTGTTTAATGCTGAGTCCTCTTTGACATCTTAATGGATTGATTTTGGCTTTTCTGTGTAACCTAGCCATCAAGTTTCTGCTTAAGAGGATATATGGTTTGTAAGATGATGATGTTTGAAGAATTCCAAGATGGCTGTTAAGTGCATGGCAATCTTTGATATGAAATTGGAATAGTTTCAGCAATTTCTGAGTCTCCATGTTGTCCTTAGCCTTTCATCAAGTTTCTGTTCGAGAGGATGCATGGTTTAGAAGACTATGTTGATTGAAGAATTCCAAGATTACTGTTTAGTGCATGGCCATCTTTTATGTGTGAATGGGGTGATTTTAGTTATTCTGAGTCTCCCTAAGGTCTGACGCATCCTACCAAGTTTTTGCTCAATAGAATCTGTTGGTTGGAAGAGATTTGTTTAAAGAACAAAAAGATGTCTGTTAACTTCTTGACCATCTTTTCTGAGTCTCCAGGTTGCATGATGCATCCCATCAAGTTTCTGCTCAAGAGAATATATGGGTTGGAAGAAGTTGTTTAAAATATTCAAAGAAGGCTGTTTAGTGCATGACCATCTTTGATATCTGAGTGGAATAAAAGAAGAATTTCTAAGTCTCTCTCTGGCCTGACCTATCTAATCAAGTTTCTGCTTATGAGGAGATATGGTTCGGAAGAAGATGTTGTTTGAAGCATTTCAAGATGGCTATTTAGTGGATGGCCATCTATGATAACTGAATGGAATGATTAAAGCAATTCTTGGTCTCCATTTGCCTTGAAGACTCCCATCAATTTTATGCTTAAAAGAAAAGATGTGTTGGAAGATGTTGTTGAAAGAATTCAAAGATGGCTGTTTAGTGCATGGCCATCTTTGATATCTAAATTGAAGGATTTAGGCTATTCTGAGTCTCAAGAGGGCATAACATTTGGAAGATGTTGTTTAAAGCATTTGATGAGGGCCGTAAAATGCATGGTCATCTTTGGCATCTAAGTGGAATGAAAGAAACATTTCTAAGTCTCTTTTTGGCCTGATTCATCCAGTCAAGTTTCTGTTCATGAGGACATGTGGTTTGTAGGAAGAAGTCGTTTGTAGAATTTTAAGTTGGCTATTTAGTTGATGGCTATCTTTGATATCAGAATGGAATGATTTAAGAAATTCTGGGTCTCCATTTCGCCTTGAAGACTCCCATCGATTTTATACTCAAGAGGAAATATTGGTTGGAAGATGTTGTTTGAAGACATCCAAGATGGCTGTTTAATGCATGGTCATCTTTGATATGTAAATGGAAGGATTTTAGCTATTCCGGGTCTCAAGAGGACATAAAGCTTTGACGATGTTGTTTGAAGAATTCTATGAAGGTCGTTAAGTGCATAACCATTGTTGGTATCAGAGTGAATTGATATAAGTAAATGGCTTATTTGGCTGAGGCCTACGATCAAGTTTTTGCCCAAGAGGACATATGGTTTGGAAGATGTTGTTTGAAGAATTCTAAAAAGGCTGACTAGTGCATGGACATATTGGATATATAAATAGGATGATTTTAGCTATTCTGAGTCTCCATGTTGCCTGATGCATTCCATCAAGTTTCTGCTTGAGACAATATATGGGTTGGAAGATGCTGATTGAAGAATATCAAAATGTCGTTTAGTTCTGATATCTGAATGGAATTGTTTGATTTATCTTGAGTCTCCATGTTTTATTATGAATCCCTATAAATTTCTACACAAGACAATATATGGTTGGACGAAGTTGTTTGAAAAATTCAAAGAAGGCTGTTTAGTGCATGACCATCTTTTGAATCTGAGTAGAATGAAAGAAGCAATTCTGAGTCTCTTTTTTGCCTGGCACATCCAATCAAGTTTCTGCTCATGAGGATATATGGTTTGGAGGAAGATGTTATTTGAAGAGTTTCAAGATGACTTTCTAATGGTTGGTCATCTTTGACATCTAAGTGGAATGATTAAAGCAATTCTGGGTCTCCATTTTGCCTTGAAGACTCCCATCAATTTTATGCTCAAGAAAAATTATGGGTTGGAAGATGTTGTTTGAAGAATTCCAAGATGGCTGTTAATGATTTAATTTATTTTAAGCCCCCATGCTGCATGATGCCGCCTATAAAGTTTCAGCTCAAAAGAATATGTGGGTTGGAAGAAGTTGTTTGAAAAATTCCAAGAAGGCTGTTTAGTGCATGGCCATCTTATGTATCAGGGTAGAAGGAAAGAAAGATTTCTGAGTCTCTTTTTTACCTGACACATCCAAACAAATTTCTGCTCATGAAGACATATGGTTTGGAGGGAAATGCTGCTTGAATAATATCAAAATGTTGCTGTTTAGTTCTTGGTCATCCTGATATTTGAATAAATGAGTTTATTTATTCAGAGCCTCCATATTGCATGGTTTCTGCTCAAGAGGACGCATGGTTTGGAAGAAGAAATCGTTTGAAGATTTCCATGATGGCAATTCAGGGTCTTTGTTTTACCCCAGTGTCTGCTCAAATGGATATATGGCTTGGAAAAAATATATTATTTGAAGTACTGAAGATAGCTGCCATGGTGGCACAACACAATGATTCTGCTGGCTGTGAGTCTACCATCCCTAGTTTAATGCCCTTCAAACATGGCCACCGCGCTCTAAAAATATGCAGATGGTTTCTTGTGTTTTAAACAGTTCAGAACAGTAACCTTACCATACTCAGTCTTTCAAACATAAACATGACCGGACCTTTCTATACTAATTGGTATTATACCACACGACAGCACACTAAAACATTATTTTGTGGAGAAATAATATTTCAGTATCCCTAATATGGACAGACCCAATATTTTTAAAATGAACTGTCATGTACTCAGTCAACAACTGAATTGCTTCAGGCTTAAGTTCTGTAACTGTTGCCTCTGGATTTAAAACTTATCTTCCTGGGTTGTAACCTCAAGCTATACTGTATTAATGATACAAGCAACCTTGCCACTGAGGCATTACACAGCCCACCTTTTTATATTGACCATGTGAGTGGGAAAAAACAAGTTGGTATGACCAGGAATTGGCACAAACTCAGACAACTGATGGCACTGTAAGGAATCAATATAATCAACACACTATGTTGTGGAAGAATTTCAAGATGAATAACGAGCGCATGCTCTTCTTTGATATCTGAAAAAAACTGTTTCAGCCATTCTGAATTTATTTTGCCTGGCTTCTCTTATCAAGTTTCTCCCCAAGAGGACATATGGTTTGGCAGACGTTCTTTGAAGAATTTCATGAGGGCTGTGTAATGCTGAGCCGTCTTTGATATCATAATGGAATGATTTTGGCGTTCTGTGTAACGTACATTCTTGCTGCCCCCATCAAGAGGATATATGGTTTGGAAAATGATGATGTTTGAATAATTCCAAGATGATTGTTAAGTTCTAGGCAATCTTTGATATGCAATTGGAATTATTTTAGCAATTTCTGAGTCTTCATGTTGCCGGAAGCCTTCAATCAAGTTTCTGTTCAAGAGGACGTTTAGCTTGGAAGGAGATGTTGGTTGAAGAATTCCAAGATGACTGTTTAGTGCATGACCATCTGCTAAGTGTGGATGGGATGATTGTAGCTATTCTGAGTCTCTCTGTTGCCTTATGCATCCCACCATGTTTATGCTCAATAGAATATATGGGATGGAAGAGATGTTGTTTAAAGAACAAACAATGCCTGTTAAGTTCTTGACCATCGTTGATTTCTGAATGGATGATTTTATTGCATGATGCCTCCCATTAAGTTTCTGCTCAAGAGAAAATATGTGTTGGGAGAAGTTTTTTGAAAAATTCCAAGAAGGCTGTTTCCTGCATGATCATCTTTGGTATATGAGTGGAATGAAAGAAGAATTTCAAAGTCTTTTTTACCTGACCTATCCAATGAAGTTTTTGCCCATGAGGACATATGGTTTGGAGGAAGATGTTGTTTTACGAATATCAAGATGTCTATTTAGTGGATAGCCATCTTTGATATCTAAATGGAATGATCGAAGCAATTCTGGATCTTCATTTTGCCTTGAAGACTCCCATCATTTTATGCTCAAGAGAAAATATGGGTTGGAAGATTTTGTTTGAAGAATTCCAAGAAGGCTGTTTAGTGCATGGCCATCTTTGATATATTAATGGAAGGATTTAGCTATTCTGACTCTTAAGAGTGCATAAAGTTTGGAAGATGTTGTTTGAAGAATTCAATGAAAGCTGTAAAGTGCATGGGCATCTTTGGTATCTGAGTGGAATGAGAGAAGCATTTTTGAGTCTCTTTCCAGCGTGACCCATCCAATCAACTTTCTGCTCATGAACACATATGGTTTGGAGGAAGATGTTGTTAATAAAATTTAAAGATGGCTATTCAGTGGATGGCCAACTTTGATATCTCCATGGAAAAATTTAAGCAGTTTTCCTTTCCTTTTTGCCTTGAAGACTCCCATCAATTTTATGATCAAGAGAAAATATGGGTTGGAAAAGGATGTTAAGTGCATGACTATTGTTGGTATAAGACTTTAACGATTTAAGCATTTGGCTTATTTGGCTGATGCCTATCATCAAATTTTTGCCCAAGAGGACATATGGTTTGGAAGATGTTGTTTGAAGAATTCCAAGATGGCTGCTTAGTCCACAGTCATCTTTGATATCTAAATGGAAGAATTTTAGCTATTCTGAGTCTCAGAGGGCATACAGCTTTGAAGATGTTGTTTGAAGGATTCCACGAAGGCTGTTCAGTGCATGGCCATCGATGGTATCAAAGTTTAATTGATTGATTCACAGAATTATCTGTGACAATGTTTTGTCATATATTTGATTGGATTCGTCTGAAAATATATGCTGTATTCACTGTTAGTCTGAAAGTATAATTTGTTGAATAATGAAACTCAGTGCAAGTGATCGATTGAGATGCGCAACACAACGAAAGGTTTCATGAAAAATAAAGCAAAAGGTTGATGCTAGTCTTACATATGGTGTCTGCACCACTAGGCTTATACAGAAGGACTGAGTGTGACCTGGGCAAGTAACTGTAGTGTGAACAAATTTTTTGCTTTAAAAGAAAACTGAATTTAAAAGAAAATCAGCTTCAACTGAAAATGGAAATAAAATTGACAACCGCTTTGAAACAAAAAGACAAAATTAATTCTTGTTAGAAATAAAATACAGCTATAGGATAGAAATTTGAAAGAAATTTGAAGACTAAAGAATTTTAGTTCTGTTGAATTTATAGATATATATATAAAACAACTTATGACTATGTTTGGAAGTAAAAGGAAGATAAAAAAAAGTATGACCAGCTTGTAAAAAATCAAGATATAGTAAATTCCAGCTTGAAGAAAATCTTTATTAAAAATTAACTCTTTTTTCAGGAAAAACAACTGATGTGTTGCTCTGGAAGAAAATTAAAGACTCATGTGCTTCAGTGTTGAATTTAAAGACATTTGAACACTGACGTTGATATAAATTCAAATACATCTGAACTCTGGCTTTGAAAGAAATTTGAAGACACCTGAACTCTGGCGCTGAAATAAATATCAAGGCCTAAACTAGGACATTCAAAAAAATTTAAATACATCTGAACTCTGGCATTGAAAGAAATTTAAAGACATCTTATGTCTGCGATAGAAAAATATTTAAAGAAAGCAGAATCTGGGGCTGAAAGAAATTTAAAGGGATCTGAACTCTGAGGTTGAAAGACATTTAAAAACAGATTAAATGGATTTTAAGACCGGTGGAAGTAATTTGAATACATCTGAACTTTTGCATTGAACAAGATCTAAAGACATCTTTACTCTGACGTTGAACATTTCAAAGACATCTAAGCTCTCTCGTTGAAAGGCTTTAAAGACATTTGATATCTGGCTTTGAAAGAAATTTAAATACATCTGAGCTCTGGCAGAATAAGAAATTTACAGACATCTGAAATCTGGCATTGAAATAAACTTAAAGATATCTAGACCCCAGCGTTGAAAGAAAATGGCGTTGAAAGATATTTAAAGACCTGAACTCTGGCGTTGAAAGCAATTTGAATAAATCTGCATCTGTCATTGAAAGAAATTTAAAGCTATATGAACTCTGGCGTTAAAAGAAATGTAAAGACATTTAAACATTTGGCGTTTAAAGAAATGTAAAGACCTGGAGTCTGGCGTTGAAGGTAATTAAAGACATCTTAACTCTGGCGTTGAGAGATATTTAGATATCTGAACTCTGGCATTGAAATAAATTTTAAGACCTGAACTCAGGCGTTGAAAAATAAGTTATTGAACTATGGTTGTGAAAGAAACTTGAAGACATCTGAACTCTGGCATTGAAAGACAATTGTAAAGACATATGAACTCTAAAGTTGAAAGAAAAGTAAAGTCATCTGAACTCTTGCGTTGAAAGAAAGTCATAGTTATTTGTACTTTGGCAGCAAAACGAATTTTAAGACCTGAACTGGAACAAGTTTGAATTCACCTGGACGCTGGCATTGAAAATGTGTTGAAAGTAATATAAAGACATCCCCATTCTTGCGTTAAAAGGCAATTAAACACATTTGAAACCTTGTATTGAAAGAAGTTTAAAGACATCTGAAATCTGACTTTGGAAGAAAATTTAAAGCTATCTAATCTCTTGCATTTAAATGCATTTCAAGGCCTGAATTCTGCAGTTAAAAGAAATCTAAAGACATCTGAGCTCTGGCGTTGAAATAACTTTTAAGACATCTGAGCTCTGGCGTTGAAATAACTTTAAAGATATCTGAACTCTGGCGCTAAAAAACATGTGAATATATTTTGAACTCTGGCGCTGAAAGATACTTAAAATTATCTTAACTCTGGCACTGAAAGACATATAAAGATATCTGACCTCTGGTGTTCAAAGGCATTTAAACACATCTGAACTCTGGTAATGAAAGAAATAAAGGTATCTGAGCTCTGGGGCTAACAGATATTTATAATTATTTGAACTCTGGCACTTAAAGGCATGTAAATATATCTTAACCCTTGCTTTAAAAAAATTAAAGACATCTGAACTCTGACCTTAAAAGACATATCTGAACTCTGACGTATAAAGAAATTTAAAGACATCTAAACCTCGCATTGAAAAACATTTAAAGGCCTGGCCTCTGATGTGAAAGAAATTTTAAAACACTTGAATTCTGACGTTGAAATAAATATTAAGACCTGAGCTCAGGCCTCGAAAGAAATCAAAAGTTATCTAACTCTGGTGTTGAAAAAAAATCTGGCATTAAAATACATTTATCGACATCTGAACACTGACGTTGAAAGAAATGTAAAGACATCTGAACACTGACGTTGAAAGAAATGTAAAGACATCTGAACACTGACGTTGAAAGAAATGTGAAGACATCTGAACACTGGCGTTGAAAGAAATGTAAAGACATCTGAACACTGGCGTTGAAAGAAATGTAAAGACATATGAACACTGGCGTTGAAAGAAATGTAAAGACATATGAATTCTGGCGTTGAAAGAAATGTAAAGACATCTGAACACTGACGTTGAAAGAAATGTAAAGACATCTGAACACTGGCGTTGAAAGAAATGTAAAGACATATGAACACTGACGTTGAAAGAAATGTAAAGACATATGAATTCGGGCGTTGAAAGAAATGTAAAGACATCTGAACACTGACGTTGAAAGAAATGTAAAGACATATGAATTTTGGCGTTGAAAGAAATGTAAAGACATCTGAACACTGACGTTGAAAGAAATGTAAAGACATCTGAACACTGGCATTGAAAGAAATGTAAAGACATCTGAACACTGACGTTGAAAGAAATGTAAAGACATATGAATTCTGGCGTTGAAAGAAATGTAAAGACATCTGAACACTGACGTTGAAAGAAATGTAAAGACATCTAAACACTGGCGTTGAAAGAAATGTAAAGACATCTGAACACTAGCGTTGAAAGAAATGTAAAGACATCTGAACACTGACGTTGAAAGAAATGTAAAGACATATGAATTCTGGCGTTGAAAGAAATGTAAAGACATCTGACTACTGACGTTGAAAGAAATGTAAAGACATATGAATTCTGGCGTTGAAAGAAATGTAAAGACATCTGAACAAATGTAAAGACATCTGAACACTGACGTTGAGAGAAATGTAAAGACATATGAATTCTGGCGTTGAAATGTAAAGACATCTGAACACTGACGTTGAAAGAAATGTAAAGACATCTAAACACTGGCGTTGAAAGAAATGTAAAGACATCTGAACACTGACGTTGAAAGAAATGTAAAGACATCTGAACACTGGCGTTGAAAGAAATGTAAAGACATCTGAACACTGGCGTTGAAAGAAATGTAAAGACATCTGAACACTGACGTTGAAAGAAATGTAAAGACATATGAACACTGGCGTTGAAAGAAATGTAAAGACATCTGAACACTGACGTTGAAAGAAATGTAAAGACATCTAAACCTCGCATTGAAAAACATTTAAAGGCCTGGCCTTTGATGTGAAAGAAATTCTAAAACACTTGAATTCTGACGTTGAAATAAATATTAAGACCTGAGTTCAGGCCTTGAAAGAAATCTAAAGTTATCTAACTCTGGTGTTGAAAAAAAATCTAGCATTAAAATACATTTATCGACATCTGAACACTGACGTTGAAAGAAATGTAAAGACATCTGAACACTGACGTTGAAAGAAATGTAAAGACATCTGAACAATGACGTTGAAAGAAATGTAAAGACATCTGAACACTGGCGTTGAAAGAAATGTAAAGACATCTGAACACTGGCGTTGAAAGAAATGTAAAGACATCTGAACACTGACGTTGAAAGAAATGTAAAGACATCTGAACACTGACGTTGAAAGAAATGTGAAGACATCTGAACACTGGCGTTGAAAGAAATGTAAAGACATCTGAACACTGGCGTTGAAAGAAATGTAAAGACATATGAACACTGGCGTTGAAAGAAATGTAAAGACATATGAATTCTGGCGTTGAAAGAAATGTAAAGACATCTGAACACTGACGTTGAAAGAAATGTAAAGACATCTGAACACTGGCGTTGAAAGAAATGTAAAGACATATGAACACTGACGTTGAAAGAAATGTAAAGACATATGAATTCGGGCGTTGAAAGAAATGTAAAGACATCTGAACACTGACGTTGAAAGAAATGTAAAGACATATGAATTCTGGCGTTGAAAGAAATGTAAAGACATCTGAACACTGACGTTGAAAGAAATGTAAAGACATCTGAACACTGGCGTTGAAAGAAATGTAAAGACATCTGAACACTGACGTTGAAAGAAATGTAAAGACATATGAATTCTGGCGTTGAAAGAAATGTAAAGACATCTGAACACTGACGTTGAAAGAAATGTAAAGACATCTGAACACTGGCGTTGAAAGAAATGTAAAGACATCTGAACACTGGCGTTGAAAGAAATGTAAAGACATCTGAACACTGACGTTGAAAGAAATGTAAAGACATATGAATTCTGGCGTTGAAAGAAATGTAAAGACATCTGAACACTGACGTTGACAGCAATGTAAAGACATATGAATTCTGGCGTTGAAAGACATGTAAAGACATCTGAACACTGGCGTTGAAAGATATGTAAAGACATCTGAACAAATGTAAAGACATCTGAACACTGACGTTGAGAGAAATGTAAAGGCATATGAATTCTGGCGTTGAAAGAAATGTAAAGACATCTGAACACTGACGTTGAAAGAAATGTAAAGACATCTAAACACTGACGTTGAAAGAAATGTAAAGACATCTGAACACTGGCGTTGAAAGAAATGTAAAGACATCTGAACACTGGCGTTGAAAGAAATGTAAAGACATCTGAACACTGACGTTGAAAGAAATGTAAAGACATATGAACACTGGCGTTGAAAGAAATGTAAAGACATCTGAACACTGACGTTGAAAGAAATGTAAAGACATCTAAACCTCGCATTGAAAAACATTTAAAGGCCTGGCCTTTGATGTGAAAGAAATTCTAAAACACTTGAATTCTGACGTTGAAATAAATATTAAGACCTGAGTTCAGGCCTTGAAAGAAATCTAAAGTTATCTAACTCTGGTGTTGAAAAAAAAACTAGCATTAAAATACATTTATCGACATCTGAACACTGACGTTGAAAGAAATGTAAAGACATCTGAACACTGACGTTGAAAGAAATGTAAAGACATCTGAACAATGACGTTGAAAGAAATGTAAAGACATCTGAACACTGGCGTTGAAAGAAATGTAAAGACATCTGAACACTGGCGTTGAAAGAAATGTAAAGACATCTGAACACTGACGTTGAAAGAAATGTAAAGACATCTGAACACTGACGTTGAAAGAAATGTGAAGACATCTGAACACTGGCGTTGAAAGAAATGTAAAGACATCTGAACACTGGCGTTGAAAGAAATGTAAAGACATATGAACACTGGCATTGAAAGAAATGTAAAGACATATGAATTCTGGCGTTGAAAGAAATGTAAAGACATCTGAACACTGACGTTGAAAGAAATGTAAAGACATCTGAACACTGGCGTTGAAAGAAATGTAAAGACATATGAACACTGACGTTGAAAGAAATGTAAAGACATATGAATTCGGGCGTTGAAAGAAATGTAAATTTATCTGAACACTGACGTTGAAAGAAATGTAAAGACATATGAATTCTGGCGTTGAAAGAAATGTAAAGACATCTGAACACTGACGTTGAAAGAAATGTAAAGACATCTGAACACTGGCGTTGAAAGAAATGTAAAGACATCTGAACACTGGCGTTGAAAGAAATGTAAAGACATATGAATTCTGGCGTTGAAAGAAATGTAAAGACATCTGAACACTGACGTTGAAAGAAATGTAAAGACATCTGAACACTGGCGTTGTAAGAAATGTAAAGACATCTGAACACTGGCGTTGAAAGAAATGTAAAGGCATCTGAACACTGACGTTGAAAGAAATGTAAAGACATATGAATTCTGGCGTTGAAAGAAATGTAAAGACATCTGAACACTGACGTTGACAGAAATGTAAAGACATATGAATTCTGGCGTTGAAAGAAATGTAAAGACATCTGAACACTGACGTTGAAAGAAATGTAAAGACATATGAATTCTGGCGTTGAAAGAAATGTAAAGACATCTGAACAAATGTAAAGACATCTGAACACTGACGTTGAGAGAAATGTAAAGGCATATGAATTCTGGCGTTGAAAGAAATGTAAAGACATCTGAACACTGACCTTGAAAGAAATGTAAAGACATCTAAACACTGGCGTTGAAAGAAATGTAAAGACATCTGAACACTGACGTTGAAAGAAATGTAAAGACATCTGAACACTGGCGTTGAAAGAAATGTAAAGACATCTGAACACTGGCGTTGAAAGAAATGTAAAGACATCTGAACACTGACGTTGAAAGAAATGTAAAGACATATGAACACTGGCGTTGAAAGAAATGTAAAGACATCTGAACACTGACGTTGAAAGAAATGTAAAGACATCTAAACCTCGCATTGAAAAACATTTAAAGGCCTGGCCTTTGATGTGAAAGAAATTCTAAAACACTTGAATTCTGACGTTGAAATAAATATTAAGACCTGAGATCAGGCCTTGAAAGAAATCTACAGTTATCTAAATCTGGTGTTGAAAAAAAATCTAGCATTAAAATACATTTATCGACATCTGAACACTGACGTTGAAAGAAATGTAAAGACATCTGAACACTGACGTTGAAAGAAATGTAAAGACATCTGAACACTGACGTTGAAAGAAATGTAAAGACATCTGAACACTAACGTTGAAAGAAATGTAAAGACATCTGAACACTGGCGTTGAAAGAAATGTAAAGACATCTGAACACTGACGTTGAAAGAAATGTAAAGACATATGAATTATGGCGTTGAAAGAAATGTAAAGACATCTGAACACTGACGTTGAAAGAAATGTAAAGACATCTGAACACTGGCGTTGAAAGAAATGTAAAGACATCTGAACACTGGCGTTGAAAGAAATGTAAAGACATCTGAACACTGACGTTGAAAGAAATGTGAATACATATGAATTCTTGCGTTGAAAGAAATGTAAAGACATCTGAACACTGACGTTGAAAGAAATGTAAAGACATCTGAACACTGGCTATGAAAGAAATGTAAAGACATCTGAACACTGACGTTGAAAGAAATGTAAAGACATCTGAACACTGACGTTGAAAGAAATGTAAAGACATCTGAACACTGACGTTGAAAGAAATGTAAAGACATCTGAACACTGGCGTTGAAAGAAATGTAAAGACATATGAATTCTGGCGTTGAAAGAAATGTAAAGACATATGAACACTGGCGTTGAAAGAAATGTAAAGACATCTGAACACTGGCGTTGAAAGAAATGTAAAGACATCTGAACACTGACGTTGAAAGAAATGTAAAGACATCTGAACACTGGCGTTGAAAGAAATGTAAAGACATATGAATTCTGGCGATGAAAGAAATGTAAAGACATCCGAACACTGACGTTGAAGAAATGTAAAGACATCTGAACACGGGCGTTGAAAGAAATGTAAAGACATCTGAACACTGGCGTTGAAAGAAATGTAAAGACATATGAACACTGACGTTGAAAGAAATGTAAATACATCTGAACACTGACGTTGAAAGAAATGTAAAGACATCTGAACACTGACGCTGAAAGAAATGTAAAGACATCTGAACACTGACGTTGAAGGAAATGTAAAGACATCTGAACACTGACGCTGAAAGAAATGTAAAGACATCTGAACACTGACGTTGAAGGAAATGTAAAGACATATGAACACTGACGTTGAAAGAAATGTAAAGACATCTGAACACAGACGTTGAAAGTAATGTAAAGACATATGAATTCTGGCGTTGAAAGAAATGTAAAGACATCTGAACACTGACGTTGAAAGAAATGTAAAGACATCTGAACACATACATTGAAAGAAATGTAAAGACATATGAATTCTGGCGTTGAAAGAAATGTAAAGACATCTGAACACCGACGTTGAAAGAAATGTAAAGACATCTGAACACTGACGTTGAAAGAAATGTAAAGACATCTGAACACTGGCGTTGAAAGAAATGTAAAGACATATGAATTCTGGCGTTGAAAGAACTGTAAAGACATATGAACACTGGCGTTGAAAGAAATGTAAAGACATCTGAACACTGGCGTTGAAAGAAATGTAAAGACATCTGAACACTGACGTTGAAAGAAATGTAAAGACATCTGAACACTGGCGTTGAAAGAAATGTAAAGACAAATGAATTCTGGCGTTGAAAGAAATGTAAAGACATCCGAACACTGACGTTGAAAAAATGTAAAGACATCTGAACACGGGCGTTGAAAGAAATGTAAAGACATCTGAACACTGGCGTTGAAAGAAATGTAAAGACATATGAACACTGACGTTGAAAGAAATGTAAAGACATCTGAACACTGACGTTGAAAGAAATGTAAAGACATCTGAACACTGACGCTGAAAGAAATGTAAAGACATCTGAACACTGACGTTGAAGGAAATGTAAAGACATCTGAACACTGACGTTGAAGGAAATGTAAAGACATCTGAACACAGACGTTGAAAGAAATGTAAAGACATATGAACACTGACGTTGAAGGAAATGTAAAGACATCTGAACACAGACGTTGAAAGAAATGTAAAGACATATGAATTCTGGCGTTGAAAGAAATGTAAAGACATCTGAACACTGACGTTGAAAGAAATGTAAAGACATCTGAACACAGACATTGAAAGAAATGTAAAGACATATGAATTCTGGCGTTGAAAGAAATGTAAAGACATCTGAACACTGACGTTGAAAGAAATGTAAAGACATATGAATTCTGACGTTGAAAGAAATGTAAAGACATCTGAACACAGACGTTGAAAGAAATGTAAAGACATCTGAACACTGGCGTTGAAAGAAATGTAAAGACATCTGAACACTGACGTTGAAGGAAATGTAAAGACATATGAATTCTGACGTTGAAAGAAATGTAAAGACATCTGAACACAGACGTTGAAAGAAATGTAAAGACATCTGAACACTGGCGTTGAAAGAAATGTAAAGACATATGAATTCTGGCGTTGAAAGAAATGTAAACACATCTGAACACTGACGTTGAAGGAAATGTCAAGACTTCTGAACACAGACGTTGAAAGAAATGTAAAGACATATGAATTCTGGCGTTGAAAGAAATGTAAAAGCATGGGAACTCTGATGGTAAAAGCAGTTTTAAGACACTTGAACTCTGGCATTTAAAAAAGTTTAAATGCATCTAAACTCTGATGTTGAAAGTAAATTGAAAACATAACTAAACTCCAGCTCTGAAGGAAGATTTATGACATCTGAAAAGAGTATTATGCAAAAAGCTTAAAGAAATTTGAGTTCCATCTCAAGATGAAAATAGAAGATAACGAGTCCCCATCTTTTGATGAAAATGGAAGAAAAAATGAATTCCAGTTTGATAGAAAATCCACGACACATTGAGCTCTAGTTTGAAAAAAGACGGAAGACAAATGAACTCCTGTTTGGAACAAAACTGTACGTTAAGTTAGTTCAAACTTTGAGGATGACAGAGATGGTTGCTTTACATTTGTAATGCTCTAAATATCATGTCGCTGTTATCATTATTTGCCTCTTCCTCATAGTGTCATGGGTTGATTGTAGTATATGATTGATTATTTTCTATAATTTCTTTGTTAAATTCAATGGTAGAAAATGTTTGGAAGTCACAACATGACTGTGCTAGATCCAATTATGCGTTTTATTGAGATTTGTTACAAATGAATTGCACTGTACCTTGAAGCTAAGTTTAATTCCAGCTGAATATAAAAAATCTAAACTATATACTTTACGAACTTACCTCATAATCTACCTCTACTAAGAGGATTCAAGCGCATCACTAACCTTCACAAGAGCCCTAATCTATTATACTTTACAGCCGCGTCTTTTGTTCTGCACTAGAATGCATCATCTACCTTTGAGGCCAACTATAGTTTCAACCGAATATAAAAGTACCAAATGATTTACATTACAAACAAACCCAATAATCTACCCTGGAGACCTACGAGGATTCCAACACATCATAAAACTTAACAAGAACCCATATATCAGCTGAATAATTGTTTTCCCAACTGCATTTTACTTTTTCAACTTGCCTAACACAGGTCTTCATCATCTTACAGCTAGGCTACTAGATCAGAAAACGCAACATTGGGCATCGCGGCTTTAGTATTCAACTCTGTATTCCCAACACATGTCCAGACCCTCTGTCCCCCCTCTGGATCCGCCCATGCAACCGTTGTGCTAAGGACATATGGATTTACAAATAAGTATTGGTACCAAATAATATTGTCAAACATTAATTCCACCGAAACATTCCGCTGAAGAGTTTCTTTTTTTTCAAATTATTAACAGCAGGTCTCTAAATAAAATGGGCCGCAACGCGAGAAAACCTGTCTTCGGGGGTTTGCGAACAACACAGGCGCAGACCAGCCTGCGCATCCGCGCAGTCTGATCAGCGCCTATGTCATTCGCTTTTTATAAAGTATCATATGTAATCTTGCTACAGGTGAATTTTTTTTCTAGCTAGTCTCTGCAGCTGAGGAGACAGGTTTGAAACTCGCCTAGTCGGAAACCCCAAAGACAGGTTTTCTCGCGACGAGGCCCAAATAGTCTTGAGTTGACCCTTGGTTTATTAACTGCTGCAGGTGTTCTTCATATCGTGGTAGGCAGCAGGTGGCTAGGGTTTCCAACACCAAACTCCAGGCTTCTCTGCTGAGCCAATCGCTGCCACTAAGCCTGCTTGACATCATGTCAGTGCTTACACATTGAGACCATGTTTTCTTGACCTCTTTCATCCTGACCATACTCATGACTGGGTTGATTTATGAGGGTCGACAATGCCATCTCAAACACTGATATTTTTTTTAAACTCAACCGAAACATGTTGTGGATCAGGCTTAAATAGACTGTTGATTGCATCCTGGGTAGTTTCTTAACCCATTTACGCCTATCGTCCTTTTTGTGGGGCATAGGCAAACACTGCAGACCCAGATCAGACTACACAGAATGTGGCCTCTTATCAAGGGTCTTCACTATTTACTTTCAGAATGTTCTATCATGATTTGGGAAAAAATGAAAAAATACCACCCAACATGCCTAAAATTGGAAATGGGCTCGTCCTATTGATAAGGGTAGGAAATTTCATTCGGCTTGAATTGCCTTTTGTCGTCTACTAATCTCGTTTTTTTGAAAAGTCTTTCATGAATATCATCAGCTGGGAATTACTCAGTTTGCTAGTGATATGCAGGAGTAATCTTAGCTAATTGGAAGCTTGGAAATTTTAGTGTCTTTGTTGTCGTCTACTGACTTTTATCCCAAAATGATTTTTTTTTAAAATCAGGAACACTTTAAAAATGTTTAACAGTTTTGTTTTAGATCTTAGTCCAAACTTTGTGCAAAGGTGGTCAGCAGACAACTAAGGTCACTTCTAAAAAAAGGTCGCAGCTAGCAAAGAGAGTTAATTACATGGATATAATCCAAAAAAATAATAAAATTGATTTCAGTTAGGCCTTAGAAATTATATATCAAATTCATCAGTTACTGTTTAAAGCTGCATAGTCTGTAACTTTTGATATTTTAATTTTAGAACTAATGTTTCTATTTTTCAAGAACACAGTAAAAAAACTAAAATTCAGGTATACATTGTATCAATTTCGTAAATCTTAACAAATAATCAGTATCAAAAAAAACAACATTTGTGTTAAAACTAACTGTCTATAATTATTGGAGGGACGCAAATAATTACCAACAAGAGAAAAACACACGTGTTTTTATTGTTAATTCACTTTTCCGTGCAGTTTACAGCTATAGTGAACAAATTTATTGTGGAAAAATAACTTAATTCTACATTTACAAATGATTTAAAAAGAAAATAAAAAACTTCGAAAAATGTTCATAGTTGCAGACTTAGTCTCTTTAAGCAGTCAATACATGGTTGGGGCGGGGGTCACAAAATCAGTTGTACAATCATCTGCTAGAAACAAACATATGAATGAGTGGGGTTGCATCATTGGGGAGTATTCTGATCAGTGCTCTCCCGGTAGTTTCGGCTACTATCCGTTCTAAAGCGGTGGTTCTGTTGTTTTTGATTCATTGTTTTTGTATGCCTGTCCCATTGTTTATGTTTTTTGTGTGATTTTAGTCCTTGTTTTGTAATGCAGTACTTTACGCCTTGTTTAACTCTGCAAGCATCTCGCTGAGAGAGAGCTGGTTGCTCTGCTTTAAATGTGGTGTTTCGGCCATGTTGCCAGCATATTATTCTCTAGCTCTTTCCATGCGCGGATCCAGAGTGGACACAGGGGGTTTGGTACCCCCTGAAAAATCACAAAGCTATAGGGCATCATAGCAATACTGGTCTGGATCCCCTGATGATTACAAAGCTACCAAGCCAACATTCAATGCTAGGCCATCATCGGCCCGCTAGCGAAACGCCATTTAAATTAAATGGCATTTTGCTGGCGGGTCAATAATGGCCCGCTTTTGGTGTTCTGAATCCACTCTCCCCTCATCAACTTAAAAAAACGTTGTTAATGTTGGACCCCTTCTGACAAACTTTCTGGATACGTGCTTGCTTCCCCATGGTACCATGGGTAAGTCTGCAGTGTGTGATTCTGGTATTTCCTGAGCATACTTAACAACTTTTTCACAGTCTGGAACATTTGGTTCAGCTACAATTATCATGCCATCGGGCGTGCTATGGCACATAAAAATTGTTCAACAAAAAGAAGTAAACTGTTTGAATGTAAATCCTACCTTCTTCTGCTCCTAGAACTCGTTCTGTGTTTAAACCAGATCAGGACCAAAAGAACGTCTACGAGCTCAAGGGTGGTCTGAAAAACAGAATATAGATACTGAAACATTGATCATGCCATTGATTTTTAATTGCTAATCTGCTGAAAACCGATGCAAACACTTTAGACCCAGACGGTCCTGATCTGGATCCAAACGGTTTGACATTCGGATAGTGTTCCTAAATTATTTTTGCAAGTTACTTTTGAAAAAAATAACAGCAGATGACAACAAAAGTATGGAGTCTAACAGTTCTAGCTTGATCTTAAAAACAGAAAATAGATACTTTATCATATGACGTCGCGTCTGGGAGCGATTTTAACGCTATGCAATAAAGTCGATAAACCTATAGTAGTTTACAGATTTTCGGGGTACATTATGACGTCCATTATAACGTTGCGTAACAGATGGCAAAATCTTGATGTTTTCACGCCAAAAATGCGATTTTTAATTAATTTTAATGTCATGTGATAAATAAAATCTAACATTCGTCCTCCTGTCTTATTGAGTTTATTTAACTCGTTGCGAAAAAGTAATAAAATGCTTGACATGCCTCGCATATTATCACTTTTCCCCAACTCGTTTAATAAATCCAATAAAACATGAGCACTCATGTAAGATCCTCTATGTAACAGGTATCATGAATTGGGTAAACAGGAACTCTTTCATTGCTAGCGTCGATTTTTGTCATCTGCTGATAACAGGACTCAGATCAGGACAGACAGAAGGCCGGTGCTAATCTGGATCAAAACCGTTTGACATTAAATAACACTACCTGCTATAGGCTCACTTTTGTCGTCTGCCGCTGATTCTCAATGCACATGCGCGGATCCAGAAAATTTTGTCAGAGGGGGTCCAACTTTGACAACGTTTTTTTTTTTTATATATTTTTTACTTTTATTTTTTTATTTTTAAGTTTGATTAGGGGAGGAAGGATCAAAACCATTTTACATTTGAATGGTGTTCCCGATTTTTGTTTTCAAAAGTTAATAAAGTTACTTATAGTTAAAACAAATGAGGAGATGAGAACAAAAGTATGGAATACTTCGGTATTTATCATTTCAGCAGACGCTTAAATAACACACTCTTACCATAATAGCGGCGACTATTGCCATCTGCTGATACATTTTGAAATCAGTTTGGATCCATGAGATGGTTCTTTTGCGCACCAAAACATATGTTTAAATTGATAGCGAAGACTATTTCTAATTGTTTGCTGAAAATTTATGTTGATCTAAATGTGTGAATAACTAAACAGGAATGACACGTGACCAAACTTTGGAGCTAAAAGTATCATAAACAATTGCCAGGGATCAATTAGAGTCTTAAAGCTGCATAGTCTGTAACTTTTGATCTTTTAATTTTAGAACTAATGTTTCTATTTTTCAAGAACACAGTAAAAGAACTAAAATTCAGGTATTTATTTTACCAATTTCGTAAATCTTAGAAAATTATCAGTATCAAAACAACAGCATTTATGTTAAAATTACCTGTCTATAATTATTGGAGGGACGCAAATAATTACCAACAAGAGAAAAACACACCTGTTTTATAAGATAATTCACTTTTCCGTGCAGTTTTCAGCTATAGTGAACAGATTTATTGTGAAAACATAACTTAATTCTACTTTTACAAATGATTTAAAAAGAAAATAAAAATTTCGAAAAATGTTCATAGTTGCAGACTTAGTCTCTTTAATCATAAAATAAGCAAACACTTTTACATTTGTATGAGCATTTTTAAGTATGTGACCTTGACCTAAAAGCCTCACATGGGGATGGTGCTACTGAAGTCATATTTATGCAGTCATGCCATCTAAAAATTGAAGCAGCGTTTTAAAAGGAAATCGTTGTCACCCCACCACCTCAATCCTAAATTTTGACGGCACGCATGCCTTCGAGTTCCGCACCTTCCCGACCAACTCATCTACTGTCCTGCCAGCCAAGATTGACAGTGATGTAGTGCTCTGTTTACGGGATAGGATTAATACACAGGTGATCTATCGATTCGCGTTAGCTCAAGCGGAGTGTACACGTTAGTGTTTAACTTAGCAGTTCTTGCATAGATGTCTATCCTATAGCTGTTTACACCCATTGTCAAATGAACGAAAATCCATGTTCAAATCAGGAGATTCACGTGCTGTTTGAACATGGGTCTAAACATGAAAATACTTAAAACGAGCCCTGCATTATTTGCCTGACTTTACATAAGGAAGGCGTTGCGAAACAGACTGATCATTTCACCAATGTTTTTGTTCGCGAAAACGCCGCGTACTGTTATGATGTTGTGACGACGTTATGTCGTTCGAAAGTACACCGCCGAAGCCATTTTGTTAAGAGAAATCCAGTGTAAGAAAATGGACAATTTAATGTTTCAGCAACGTTTTCAGTGCGAATTTGGTTGGAATAAGGTAAACTATGCAAGAATAACGATCACACATGTTTGTTTCATTGCATTAACACTTGCCGGGTCCCTCGGAAGATGCTTGAACACTCGGCCTATCGGCCGGGTGTTCAAACAGCATCCTCGGGACCCGGCAAATGTTAATGCATGAAAAAACATGTGTAATCCATATATTGTAAACAAAGTATAACGTCACCGTCACTCTTGGTTGGACTGACAGTAGGTCACCATCATCCATGCCCCTAGATAAGAGTTCAAAATTAAAATTTCTCAACCGAAACATTATGCCGTGGGTACTGAAAAGAACCGTCTCAAAGGCTTATGTTAAGATTAATGGATAAGGAATTCTTTCGCAATTTTATGCTTAAAAACTTGTTTACCCTTTGGCTACTGTATTATTTTTCATGTGTTTTGTTGTCTGCTGATTTCTTTTTCAAATTCATCTGTTTTGAAAAAATATTTCCGGAATGTCAAATGTCATGCAAATTGGACCGATTTTGCCTGACAGAATGGCGGGCCTGATCTGGATCCAAACTGATCACAAATATTATCACCAGACGACAGTTAATCGTCCTACCCTCTTATCATCACCAGGCCCCAAGGTTATAAAGCTATTTCATGCTCAACTCAGCTGAGCACGAAATTGATCCTGCTAATGAATGTTAAAATTACGGCATTTTAACATTCATGAGCATGATAAATACAACATTTGGGGAACTTAAAAGCAAGAAACGACGTTATTTGTCGGTATTTTAGTTTGTATGAGCCGTTGAAATTTCATGCTAAGTTGAGTTGAGCATGAAAAAAGTTTAACCTCGAGGCCTGGTACGGTAAATGCTCTAAAACTTCGAACTCGATTCTCTTACTGTTCTTGGCTTGAATTCACAAAATGCGTGTTAGAATAGAAAACATGGATCAGACCGCTTCTTCAGGTTTGCGGAAATTATTGAGTCCTATATCCTATATTGTCACCATTTCACAGTCATCACGCGGCTACTATCCGTCTTCCGGGGTCAATCATAATATACATGTGTCGCATGCCAGAGCAATTAACGGATCAGAAAACATAAACTCAAGTGTTCTTGATTTAGTCTATTCTTAGGTACGAGTCCGTGCATGAACAGCACGTGAATTACCTGATTTCACAATACGTTTGTGCTCAGTGAAACATGACTGTTTTTAAAGCATGGTTTACGGGCATATTGCAATATTTACATTTTTGAAGCAATCCTTTGCCGAATCGTTAGATTTTCACAACCGTTCGTAGCCTCATTAATTACACAAATTTGATTGACAGCTGCCAAGGTCACTTGCCCGTGCAATACGCTTCGAACATCGAACTTAATTCGCCAGAAGTGTTACTGGTGCTGTGTGATTGACAGTGAGCCACACCCGAGTCGCACGTGCAAAGCAAGACTATTGTTTGCTCTATTGGCGGGGCGTGTTCAAGCTGGTTGTTCCGCTTTTCCATTTAACACTCCGACTAGCCCGTTATACGATTTTATTTTAAATAATAATCTCTTTTAATTCCTAAATTTGAAAATAATTATTATGTTTTAGATATTTATAATAAAATGTAAATATAAACAATAAATTCAATTTTTGGAATTAAATGTTCATGGAATCATGAATACTTCGGGTCTCTTGTAAAAATAACGTGAAGCCCTTCATTTCTTAAGTAATATATACTAGCCAAAAGTTCTAACAGGCCACCTGCATTTTATTAATTTTCTTCAAAACTTAAAATGACATGACTACTCTTTTTGCATCTCGAAATTGACAGACGTGTCATGTACCCTTGGCAGTGAAAATATTGACAAAATGTTCAACAGTACATGCAGGATGCTAACTTGAATAGTGGTACCCCCATTTTCAAAATTCACATTTTGGCACAATTTGTGAGTCATGACTTTTTGAAATAACCCCATTTCACACGCAAAACGTTTTCATTTCAAAAGCCAAACACATATTGAACACTAAAGTGCTGAAATGAACACTCCATCTGCATGAAACTCGTTGCTATTGACTAAAATGTCACAAATTACTCCACCATCTAATGCAAATTCTTGTGAATTTTGAAATTGAGGGTATTCGGCAAAGCCTCCCGGTTACAACTTAAAGAGTTATGCTTAGCCGTTTTCTGTTATCGATGACTGATAGGCTGGCCTATTTGGGAATGCAAATGAAATTGATATAGTCCTTATAGCTTCTCCGAAAATCGGTAAAAACACACGTGGCCGGTTAGAACTTTTGACTAGTATATAATTAAACGACCATACTGCAAAGAGGTTTTCGTTTGTCATATATTTGATGCCTTCTTTGGCCAACGCAAAAAGTGAATGATTATTGTTAGGAAATACTGCAGACAATCCACGGTACCATGAGAAAGAGGCACAGAACACTTACAGAAACAAGACACTAAGAAAACAATTTAAGTAGAGCAACCAGCTCTCTTTCCCCTAGCAAGATGTTTGCAAAACAAGAAATGACGCCCCTTCCCAAAACCAAAGATGCCCTGTACACATGTTAGAATCTTGGGTCCAGACGGGGAAAGCATCAAAAGCAATCTGAAAGAAAAGAAAGTTCAACTTCCAAATGCCCTGAATGCGCCAATCGCAACAAAAGTCGTCTGCTTTTCTCGTCTGCTGAAATGTTTAAGAAGCCTCTATGGCAAACAGTGTGGACCCAGATCAGACTTCCCCTATAGGAGCAGTCTGTTCTGGGTCCACGCTGTTTGCTTCTATACTTAATTCGTCAGTAATGTTAGGCAATTACTTGCAGCAGACGACTTCAGCAGACGACATTTTCAGATACATTTTTTTCTTTGCGCTTTAAGGGTTAAACATGTATGTGGTAGGAGGATGCGCTCTCTGCTGCAGTTTTCACAGAGATGGCCCTGTCATGAAATTTGCTTCACTTTGGGGTGGGGTGGGGCCTTTAATTCGGGGAGAAACATAAGAGTGTCCTTAAGTTAACATCTGGACCAGGCCCGACATTTTGTCTGGTATGTCGTGAGGCCAAATTGTTTGCGAATGATTTCAGCAGATGAAAAGTCTGCTTGCTATAGATAATGACTTGTTTGAATCGATTTCTGATCTTTGCCTTCTTCCTTACTTTGTCAATATATATTGTGGAAAAAAGATATTCGCACGCTGGGTAATTTTTCAAGTTTTTGTCGTCGCCTGCTGATTTCTTTTCAAAATCAACATTTTCCAAAGAAATTCTTTCATTAACACCATCGGAATGTCGAACGGTGTGGATCCAGATCAGGACCGACGTTCACTAGTCGGTCCTGATCTTGGTCCAAACTCTTTGTCAAAGTTATCAGCAGACTACAAAAGTTGCCACTAGTAATGTAGTCAAAACAGAAGAAAAACTTTAATCACTAAATTTTGAGATATGGAACAATAATCATACGGGTTGTTGTTGTTTTCAATAAAGAACCAATGGCGGTATGAATAAGGTTAGGATAGTTACTACGCCGTTTTTTTCGTTGTTGATTTTTTAATGTATCTTGTAACAGACAGACAGGCAAGCAGGCAGGCAGGCAAACGGAGACAGACAGAGTCACACGTATAGATTGACGTCGACCCTGATCTGGATCCATGCCGTTTGTTCCTTAACCATTTTTTTGCAAAGTCAGCAGGCAGCAACAAAAGAATTAAAAAATACCCAGAGTTAAAATGATTCTTACCATTGTTGTACACGTAAATTCATCAGCATCTCCCTGGGACGGGGGCACTATCAACACCGGGACGTCAGCATGCTGCTTATACTGTTCAACATTGACGTCAGATTCACCTCCTTCTTGAAACCAGCATCCCTAAGAACGTGAAATTTATCAACACTGGGGCCCCAACATCTGCTTATACCTTCCGTCACAAACACAAGTTCAGCACCTTCCCGAACAACACATCTAGTAAACCATCATCCATGCCCTGTATAAAAGAGTTGAAAAGTAAAAACTAATATTATCAATTAAAGCTGCATAATCTGTAATTTTGAAAAATTTTCGAAAATTTTTCTTTTCTTTTTAAATCATTCGTAAATATTGAATTCAGTTATGTTTTCACAATAAATATGTTCAGTACAGCTGAAAACTGCATGGAAAAGTGAATTATCTTATAAAAACAGGTGCTTTTTCTCTTGTAAGTAATTATTTGCGTCCCTCCAATAATTCTAGACAGTTGATTTTTAACATAAATGCTCTTGTTTTGATTGTGATAATTTGTTACGATTTACGATAATGGTAAAATCTTTACGTGAATTTGAGTATTTTTACTGTATTCTTGAAAAATAGAAACTTTACTTCAAAAATTAAAAGATCAAAAGTTACAGACTATGCAGCTTTAATGCTGTGTTGCAACACGTTTTGAAATAATGTAACAATAATTTCATTTTGATTTTTTATATCATTTTGCGTTGTCAATGTCAATGCAAAATGAAACTACCTGGAGATTTTATTTTCATTTTGCGTCAATTTCATGCAATCAGTTCAATTTGAAATAGTCATTTTATTTTGCGCTTATAGTAGGCATACGTAGATGCCATGAGGTCTGTTCGAAATATACTTAGGGACTTTAGAAACGCACCATTTTACATTCACTGTCTCTTCCACATGATTGATTTGAGGACGTTTTCTTTATCATTTTTATCCATTTGCAAAACGGACCATGATTTGCCATGATTTCGATTTGCTCGTGCTGTTCATTCTGACGTTATATCGAATTAAGTGTTTTTCAACAATTGTCACCTGACAAATGTGAATTTGATTCGATTTGAAAAAAAAACACTTTAATGTGGTAGCCAGATGTCTTAACAAATGGAAAAACACAAAAGCTTTCGGAAATAATCGTTTTATTACACTCCCACTCGCAGCGTTTCTTTGCTAATGTCAGTGTTAAATTTTCAAAAATCAAAATCAGGCGGGTGACGTCCGTGCATGTCGCGACACTTTTGTCTTTTATATTACTGATTGAGGAGTATCTGTTGGCAATAAAAATATTTTGATTATTCCTGATCCTTAGGATATAAACGGCCAATTACGTCAAAAATCAATGACGTCATGTAGACGTAATGAACGATGCCAGAGGCCTAAAACTTCATGATTTGATTTTGTGTTTCCTTTTGCTTTCAAGAACAAACATCGGTTTGAAAACTTTTTTTGTTCATAATGGAAGGTATTGGTACTCAGTGATTTTTTGAATTTGAGTTTTCTCAGAATTATCGCGATGTCACAGCAATCATAAGCCACAGCGTTTCGATTTTCTACTTGAATGAAGGCTATATGACGGAACTTGTCAATTTTATTTACACATAATGAAAATATTCAATTTTTGACATAAATTAGCACTTAAGCAGGTGGTGCGTTTTTAAAGTCCTTCAGTATACTAAACATTTTGTTTTATGCTATGATAGATGACATAATAGACTCTTTTCACATTGTTAGTGCGCATGCGCAAAACGGTCTTGTTCCGCGTTATCTCCGCGAGAAAACACGTTAAGGGGCAACCTTTATACGGCTGCCTAACATTATACAATGGAATATGGAAAACAATTAAAAGAAAATTAAATTCGCAAACAAAGATTGGACAAATAGTAACATTAAATGATAATTGTAACAAAAAAAAAGTGAATAATTCCAATATTCTGAATATTTGAGATCAGAAAAGTTGATATCTGAGCATCCAAGACTGCATTTTTTCCAAATGAGCGAGTGCATTAAGAACTGTGTTAGTCATACATTAAAAACATACACTGTATCAATAATTTCCTTCCATACTATATGTATGCGAGCAGTGAAGAGTCTGGTAAGTCTTGTGTTTATTCAATGTCTACATGGTCTATGATTACATTCCACAAACTTGGCGTCTAAACTGGGTCTTTCTCGTTAAAATAAGTGGTAAGATACATTTCAAAGCCATCCCGCGAGAAAGCTGTCTTGCTGGTTTCTGACTGAGTAAGACTCAAACCAGTCTGTTCAGCTACATAGACTAGCTAAAATGAAATTTTGCATTAAGCAAGTTTAGATATTATACTTTCCAACAAGCGAACAATAAAGGCGCTGATCAGACTGCGTGGATACGAAGACATGCCTGCGCCTTTGTTGTTCCCATGCACCGAAGTCAGACTTTCTCGCGTCGAGGCCCATTTTAATATCTCCTACTGTGCCTCCGGTCCTTTAATCCTTTGCCTAGGGCCCTTTAAATGCAATAAAAGCACACGTGCCTGGCACAGGCATGAATGATTTATGACGTGATGTGTCGTTTTCTTTAATTGGTACTTATTATCACTTATACGTAAAAGCCGCCACATAGTCTTAACCAGTAGACTAGTGTTTTAAAAAGATAGATCTGTCCATAATTTGTGTGTACGAGCAGCGATGATTCTCGCGAGCCTGCGCATAAGCTGACATTGCATAGAAATGATGTAATTTAACGAATCTATGAATTGAGGTATTTACTGTTCGATTTCGACATTTATCACATATGCTTAGTCATTATGTGCAACTATCTAGCGGCATACACGCACGTTTATTTGGTAGCATGCAGTAACATGGTGTGCTACTGCATGCTTATCTAGTGGGGCTGGAAGCCTTAGATCTATTTTTCGTCTGTGCACCGCCTTTCTTTATGTGCGCTCAGACACAACATATGATCCGATGCGTGAGCAAGCAGCGAATGCCCTGGTGAGACTGTGTATTTGCCCAGGCTCGTCTGAGTTGTCGAAGTTCGCATAACAGACTCGCTTGTCTTATTAGTTGGCATGTGTTTCAAAAAGTTTTTGCGATTTCGTGCCTGAAGTAGAAGCGATTTCGTGCCTGAAGAAGCCGATTTTAGCTCGATCTCAAAGTATATTTTACACTAATTAAAGTGAAAAAAATACTGAAGACTTATAAAATGTATATGAAAACATTAATTTATCTGATTCCTAGAATAAGATGTCTCATTCTAGCGGTGAAAGGCCAAAACAATCAGCTTATAAAGCATCATTATGTGTTTTGCCAATGTAACTAATAAGCAATCTGCCCCTTCATTTTCAAAAACGGCTTTATCGATTTTTCAATTGAAGAGCGATTGCTAAGGGAGATAACAATGTGAAAGGGGTCTATTATTCAATTGTTTTGATTTTGATGAACATGGTTGAATTAAGAAATTTCGGAAAATTTTTTCAAAATCAATACTGGCGTTCGATTTCGCTTAGTAATCAATTCTGTAGGCTAGTATTTTCGTGATTACAACGAAACAAATTAAGAAATAAGGAAAAAAGCTGATTAGGGCCAGATTACGAGAAACCCTGTATGAGTAAATGTATACATGTATACATATATGTAGTCGAACCAAAGGTTGAGATCAGTATGCGCATCTTCTCCGTAATTGCCATTGGGACTATTTGCACTCGGGCCTTAAGGTCCTCAGGTAAATATGGAGATATCAGGTCCATATACCTGGTAAAGCAGTGGTGGCCATGTATTAACCTCTAATTTTTTCTTTTAAACGTTCATAGGCCTTAATGAGAGCATTAGAACAAACATTTCAATAAAGGGCTATATTTTTGCAAAGCCAAGAAAAGAAGAAAAAATGCAGCTTATTTCAATTTTCAAGCCAATTATATGAAATTCCAAGATTCTATCTCTAATTTTACTTGAACGAGTGAATAAGGCTAGCTTCTTGCAACATTATTTCATTTTGCGTTTATATGCACAATATCGACTAAAAATGAACTAATCCCGTTATAACACCTTTACTTCATTTTGCGTTGACGTTGACAGCTAAAAATTAAAGAAAAAATCAATATAGAAATAAATTATTACAATATTTCAAAACGTGTTGTAACAATGCTATGTGTACTCAAAAGAAAAGTCTCAAAAGCGCGTGTCAAAATAAATAGAAAGGAAGTATTTGAAATTTTTAGCTAAAAATAATAACCCTTTGGCAACGGGGTTATTTTTTATGCTTTTTTGTCGACTGCTTTTTTTTTTCAAAATTAACTTTTGTGAAAACTTCTTTCAGGAATACCATATTCATTCAACCTCTCGGCCCGCCAGCAAAATGCCAATGGAATGGGGTTTTGCTGGCGGGTCGACGGTAGCTTGCCCTTACGTACTTTCTGGATATTTTAAAACCATTTACCCCTATTTACGTACATTCCATCTGCTCTCTCTTCTGATTATGTAATTTAGTAACATAAATGGACAAGTATTTCAAAATACTTTGAACCCAGGCCAAAATGCTCCATTAGGAGTCTGATCAGGGTTCATAGTGTTCTTCAATGGTGTAATTATTCTTGGATGCATTTATATGCCACAGCAGGTGTAGGAAGACTGGACATATTGATAAGGTGAAGTGTTTAAATCAGCTTAAACTATTTTAAGAAACCATCAGAGTGACCAGTTTGGGCTCAAAACAGGCCCGACATTTTGTTTAATCAGGTCCGTGTCCTAATTGTTTGCATATGTTATCGGCAGATGAGGTCTCTTTTCTATAAACAGGGCCTTTGTCAATACATATTTCTGTATAACTCTTGAAGCACGTCTATTGATGTACATCTGCATCTAAGTTATAACTAAAGCAGTGTTTTCAGAGGAAAACTATGCCCCCCACAATCGCAATATAGTTGGCAAGCATGCTTACTGCTCTTTATTGTGTCACAATGATCCATCAATTATTACAAGGAAGAGCGTGCACAAACTCAATTTGGTCAAACTTTGAAATTACAAAGTGCTGTGGTTACGGTGAATATAAGGTAAAGGTCATTAAAATCGAATTAACGTTTTTTCTGGCTCCAAACAATGTATCTATGCAAGTTCGTTGCAGAAAACCCCACTGGTTAAGAAGACAGAACTAAGATAGGCTAAATTTACAATTTTTTAAGGCTGGTTGACCTTGAAATGAGGTTACCTTGAAAAATAGGTCAACTCCACATTTAGCCTAAACTTACAGGGGTTACCCCCTTAGTTGATTTATGTAGTTTTAAACAACTTCTTATGTGACTAATTTTTGCTCAATATCAACTGAACAAAAATTTAAAAAGGCCCTAAAATATTATTATGTCGACAACCGATTATCTCAGATATGACATACTCGACTTAGAACAGATTGTAGTGCTCTCAATTATCATTTGTTTTCCAAAAATATGGTCGATAGTCCTCATTGTGCCTGTGGTGCAGTAGAAACTACAAAACATTACTTTTTTGAATGCCAAAGGTATAATGAAATCAGGACAATAATGCTGAATGAATTAGGAAATTACTGTGTACCAGATTTAAATACTGTACTATTTGGTATACCTACATCTGATTTCAATACTAACCATAGAATAATGATTACAGTACAAAAATACATATTGGACAGTAAACGGTTTGAGCGTTGAGGATGGTCTCTCTCTCTCTCTCTCTCTCTCTCTCTCTCTCTCTCTCTCTCTCTCTCTCTCTCTCTCTCAGTATTATGTATATTTATACAAAAGAAATGCTAATTGGTTTGATTGTAACTCATATTTTTGAGCTTCACCGGACATACTCATAATTGTGCACCCTCTTCTTTAAAGGGAAACAGATTTGTATAAGTCGTTTGACTTTTTTCTGAATCCCATCATGATTGTATTGTAAACTGTATAATTGTTTATTACTATGTAAATGATAATATGAATAAATATGTTTAAACCAAGAGGTTTCAGCCACTTAAGTGTCAAAATACCAGTTATTAGCCACATAAGTGGTCATTTGTAAACACTGACGGACTATGGTAAGGACGGACACAAAAAAGACAGACAGAGAGGCAGGTAGACAGACAGATAGAAAGACAGACAGATAGATAGAAATACAGACAGACAGACAGGCAGAAAAACAATTCAGAAGCAATACACTCCCTCAACTTTTATAAAGTTGGAAATTCTTGTAAGCTTTCTAAACTTACCAAACTACCAAATTAGCTAGGGTTACTTTCCTCGGAGAGTGATACACGTTATCCTCCTTGTAGATAAATATGGTCTAGCAATCATCTTAGATTAGATTAGTGGCGTCTTGACATCGAAAGCATCACCAGTGTAGCTGCAAACTAGAACCAACACTCCTGCAAAGCAATTTGTTTCATTTACCAGAAGATATATTAACTCTTTGTATTTGGGAAACCCTTAACCCACTTATGCCTTTTGGAATGTCCCACAGTTATCATTTTGACCAGTTCAATCGTTTCAAGGATTGTTGGATGGTATATTCCATGTTTTATAACATTTTTATAGAACATTCTGTAAGCAAACAGTAGAGAACCTGATCAGACGCAACGTTATGCGGCGTCTGATCTGGTTCTGCACTGTTTGCCAATGTCCCATAAAAAGGACGCTAGGCGTATATGGGTTAAACAAGTGCTTATGCAAACAGTGAAGACCCAGATGAAAGGCATTATAATGCTGCATTTCATCAGGGTCTACACTGTTTGGAAAGGTAAACAAACCCTCAGCGAAAAATACAGTAGATTTAGAAAATAGCCTGACACCCCTAGATATGTACAATGGCCTTTTCCAAGTTTATTATATCAAACCAGAAAGAAGATTCAATTAGCAAACGAAGGGTTAAGGTTTACGCCATATTCAACCCATCTACCGTTTTCCCGATGATTACTACATCTCATTATTGGCCAATATTGCAAAACACTATGGACACAGACCAGAATGTTACATTTCGAAGCTGATAAGGGTTCCTAGTGTTTCTTAAGTGATACAATTATTTTTGAGTGCATTTGAATATATGCCACAGCAGATGTTAAAGAAGACAACTTTTCTGGACAAAAAATGAATAAATAAAAAAGATAATCATAAAAATATAATAATATGATAATAAGGTTTAAGTATTTAAATCTTCTTTGCAAATATTCTAGGAACCATCAGAGTGACCAACAGTACGGGCCCTAAACGGTGCCGACATTTTGTTTTCAGTAGTCTGGGTCCAGATATCAGCAAATGAGAGGTCTTATATAGGCAGGGGATTGGCAATACATGTTCTGTATAGCTCTTTGCATGATGGGAATCAGTTTTGCTTTTGTTGTATTCTCCTGACTTTTTACAAAATCAACGTTATCAATAGCTTATTTCAGGAACACTGTCGTTCCTGGTCTGGATCCAAACTATTTGCAAAGGTAACCAGCAGGCGATAAAAATTTCCGCCATGGTCTATACGAAATAAACACAATAATCACTGAATTATGATAGCCTCTATCTTTAACTTTGGCAATAACCATTTTTATTTATTTGTTTTAGTTTGTTCTTTCTCTGCTTAAACGGTATGTAGGACGGACGGACGGACGGATACAGACAGACAGGCAAGTCAGAAGCAATATACTCCCTCAACTTTTAAGTGAGCGAGCGAGAAAGAACACCAGTGTAAAATTTCTAAACTTACCAGCTACCAAATTGTCTAGAGTTGATTACACATTTCACAGAAGATGGTTAACACTTATCTTAGACGAATGGCGTCTTGACATTGGTGGCATCCTCACTGGAGCTACAAACTCGAACCCACATTCCTGCAAATCAAAGAACACTTTTTAAACATCAGCAGTCATATTGGAGTCTCTATATAACACTGAGCAGTATCTTGTCTTACTGTCGTGTCACCCAAAAGTTGTTAATACAAATAATTGAGCCGCGGCATGTGATTTCCAACAATATGACATTTTGACAAGTGTAGACTCAGACGAGCCTCTGCAGCCTCCGTTTAAGCTTAGAAACTCAAAATGGTGTTCAGCCAGTGGCCTAACATTCATAGAATACTCAAGCGACTAACAAAGGCTCTTATTAGACTGCGCGTATGCGCAGGCTGATCTGAGGCTTTGCTGGTCGCACATACCACATTGTTGGAAATCTCATGCACTGGCTCATTATTATCTATCTATTATGTCGATTATAAGTCCTTGATAACTAAGTAAACTAAACATGAAGCCACTGTCACTCTTGGCTGGCAGGACATTAGGATTCGTTTTATGATTTTAGAATTCATTGTGTGAAATTAGCTAGCGCCCCACCACAGGACACAGAGCTCTTATTATGTGCTTACTGGGTATTGACTTTTTACCCGCTATTCACGAACATTTCCATCTGCCAGCTTATGCTTAGGGTAAAGTCGGGTATATTCGGACAGACAGCTAAATTCGGACAGCGACCTTGTTTTTTTTTATATTTCAAATATTGGAATAAAAAATAAACTATCTAAGCAAACAGTGACAATCCTGAAGAGATGGCTCATAAGGAGCCGTCTCATCTAGATTTACACTGTTTGCTAGAGTGTGTCCGAATTTACCTGATGTCCGAATTTACCCGACTTTTGAAGCGTTTAAATCAACTTAAACTATTTCTTCAAGAAAACCCTTAGTGTGACCAACAGTTTACGTCCAGAACAGGATCGATATTTTGTTTGCTCTGATCCGGGTCCATATAGTTTACGTTTATAAGTCTGTTTTCTATAGGCAGGGGCTTTGTCAATACAAATTTAATTTTCTGTAGAGCTCTTTGCATGATGGGAATCATTTTTTGTGCTGAATTTTTTTACAAAATAAACGTTTTCAAAAATTTATTTCAGGAACACCATCGATCCTGATCTGGGTCCAAACTGTTTGTATAGGATACCAACAGACGACAAAAGTTGCCGCTAGCAACTGTCTAAAGCCCCGTTCTCACTGTCCCGGTTTAAGGTGCCGGTTCGCCCCGGTTTGATGGTCCGGGATGAACCGTGATGAACCGTGTCACAACCGTGGCGGCACCGTGGACAACCTTGGAGATCCGGGACGAACCATGTTAAACCGGCTCATGTCCCCGGTTGTTTTAAAATGTTTAAAACAACCGGGACTCACCGGGAGTAACTGGGAAGGCTGTCAAATACCGTGATAGACCGGGAAGACGCAGGGAGCTACCGTGTCTCCACGGGGACGGCGTCGGGGCGATACCGGCGTAATCCGGAAACATCCGTGTCTCCACCGTGATAAACCGTGCGGTTCCACTGCCTATGTATATGTAATAAAATGCAAAATAAATAGAGGATATTTACTTTTTTGAGGTGAATACCAAATATATTTCATCGAGTGCTGTGAAAAAAATCAGTATTTTTCACGAGTGCGTAGCACGAGTGAAAATGCTGATATCTTCACCGCACGAGATGAAATATATTTTGTATTTGCCGTAAAAAGTAAATTTTCTTTTTATTTTGTACTCAACGGAAATACAGAAATCAGAACCTTACTTTTTACTTGGTCGTTTCTCGTTCGATTTGACTTTTGCAGTTTGTTTATTGGGTATAACATTGGGTGTAAACGTAGTTTGCACCTAGAAAATGGCTTAGAATCATATCTTATCGAATGGAACGCAAGAAATCAGCATTTTAAGAAAGTCTATTGAGTGTGCCTTACGGGAGGCGTCACGTGCAAACTGGCGCTACGCCATGTCAAACCGTTACGTCGTTATGTTTGATGTTGACGTCACAACATGCGTAGCGTTATTTTTGACAAATATACTTCACTTAAAACCTTATGTTAAAAAATCCCAGTCACAAAATTGCCAAGAAAGCCTTGTTTTGCTACAGTTCTATTCTATTCTACAGTGAAAATATAAATCGTATCAATCACTAGTGAAAAAATACGATATTTTTTTCACTGTAGAAAAATACCAATTTTACTCACATTTGATATGCATTGAATTCACTACTTGTGATAAAATAAAAATGAAAAGTCACTCCTGCTGCACCTAAAACGAAAGTGGATTCATCCAAATGATAAGAATGGGAAAGTCCATTCGTCAGAAGTTGGTTAAATTGTCAGCAGTATAAATGTGCTCATTTACAAAGCTTATGAATAAATGCACTTATAGTTACTGAAGAGCAAAGCATATATGAGCCACGACATGAGATCTCCAACAAGTTGCCATTAGCAAAGCCTCAGATCAGCCTGCGCCTAGGCGCAGTCTGATCAGAGCCTTTGCTAGTCGCTTGATTATTCTATGACTGTTAAGCTACTGACCGAACAACTTTAAAGCTTAATTGGGGACTGCACAGTCTTGTCTGAGTCAAAATATCACATTGTTGGAAATCACATGCCCCGCTCAAAGTGTTTATATATTTATATGAAAAAAGCAAGACAATCTGGGCCTAGAATTACAATGTATCCTTAAAGTTAAGGAGTACTTAAGTTAAGTATTGAATTTCCAGGATGCGAAAAATAACGCTTCCAAACTGATTAAAACCAAAATAGTTTCCTTTTTTCTGTAGATCACAATGATATCTTTGACCATGAGTACTGCATCGGTCTTGGCAATTTATTAAGCATTTAATGAACATGTTGAAGTATCAAGACTTAAATTAAGTCTTCCTTAACTTTAAGGAGGCATTGTGATTCTGGGCCCAGATCAACAACATTTAAACCTCGTCGTAAGAAAACAGGTCTGCTTCTGCTTATTTGTCATGTAAATGAGCTGCGAGGTTACTAGGCAATTTTGCTTTCGCTACACAGATCATGATTCCTCTAGTAACTCGTATATGGCTGTGCAGTCCAATTTGTGTCATAACTGTTATGCGAAAGAGACAGAAGAAAACTGATGTTACTCCACGTTTTTTATCCTGGTTTTATAGTGTATAGTAGCACCGGGACGCAACCGTGGCCCTACCGGCATGTAACCGTGGCGCAACCGGCAGTTACCGGGACATCACCGTAAACAACCTGGGTAACACCGGGGTATACCGGCACGAACCGTGGCTCTACCGTGCTGCACCGTAAGTGCTCCGTGGTGAAGCGGGGATCAATCGGCGTCTTGCTTTCTCGAGAACCGGGGCTATACCGGGGTAACATCGGCAAGGTGAGAACGCAATTTATTTTTTTATGAAATGTGTCCCGGTACATCACGGTAAACCGGCTGTCCTGCATCGGGATGAACCGTGGCTACACCGGCACAGTGAGAATGGGGCTTAAACGAAAGAAACACTTTAATCATTGGACTTTCTAAAACTATAGCAATAACAACCTGCATGTTTCGTTTTTTATTTATTTATATATTTGTTTAGTTTGTTTTTGTTGTTGTTGTTTTTCAGCTAACACGGTTTGTAAAATGGACAGACAAACAGAGAGACGGGCAGACAGACAGACAGACAGACGGGCGACGGACGGACAAACAGGCCGATGGAAGGACAAATGTACGGACAGACAGTCAAATAGACATACAGACAGACAGACAGACAGACAGACAGACAGAAGAAAACTATTTTAAGCTTTCTAAACTTACCAAACTAACAAATTAGCTAGAGTTTCTCCCCTTGGAGGGTGATACACGTTGTCCACCGGTTAAGCAAATATCTTAGATGAGCGGCGTCTTCACATTGGTGGCACCACCTGCGTAGCTGCACACTAGAACCAACTCTCCTGCAAAGCAAAGTTTTTATCACCACCAAGCCAGCATCCGATATTGGGCCACTATCTACCCGCTAGCGAAACGCCAACCAGATGGCGTTTCGCTGTCGGGCCGATAGTGACCAGATTTTACGTGTTTACTGAACAGTAGTTATGTAATAGTTATACTATGGGTTGTCCGCCTGTATGTGGAGATAATCCACGAGCTTTAGCGAGTGGATTATCGTACGTACAGGTGGACAACCCATGGTTTAACTATTTTTTACCACATACATCAGTGTAGACCTTGCAAATCACGAGATATTTCTTGCTAAAGTTGGTAAGGGTGGTATACATTAAGGCCTATGCCATATTCAACCGAGTGACCAGAAAGAAACAGCAAGAACGATAGAAAGGCCTGTGAGTTACACCACTTGAGAAACTAAACTTTGGACAAATCAAATAAACCTATCTTGTTTAAATTGATGAACCGCGATCTCTAAGTAATGACCTTTGTGTCAAATATTGATACAGAACGCAAAATATGAGCCAGTCAGGCTGGAACATCTGTGTTTGCAAATAGTTTATAGTAAATATAAATACATGCCTGAAACCCATTTTTCTAGAACTGTTTATTATATTGAAAATAAAGTCATGCTTCAAAGCGTTTTGCTGATATATATTCAGGGTTTAATGCAAGCTTCCGAAGAAATAAGGTAGTTCTTGATTGCCTTTCACGCCCTTTTTAGTGTACTGCCTCTATCCGCCATTTATGGCCTCTCACGTAAGTTCCAAGTGTCTTCTCAAATATAACCGACCTCTTTATTTCCTTTTCAGCCTTGTAGCATCTACCAGGTCTTGGACAGTGTGCCAACGGGCTGGGCAGCTGAACTGTTCAAATTTGACAACGAGCAAGCAAATATGCTTACGGATGAATAAACGTAAAGACAAACCCTAGCCATTAACTTTTGACATAAATGTTGGGGTATAAAATGTACAAACAGTACCTGAGTAATTCTTGTGCCTTCACTTTCTGTCCTGTCTCATGAATTCTTAAACGGAAATGAAAAACCTATTCACTCACAGAACTCACGAATCATGCACAATGTAGTTTACGAATACAATTGAATATATTTACTGTAAACCCTCAGGTCATAAAACAATTGTATAGCGAGAGCAGGTGAGTAACCCTTGTCTTGCTGAACATGGAAAATAATTGAGCCATGACGTGTGATTTCCAACAATGTGGCATTTTGACATGTGTAGACTCAGATGAGCATGTGCAGCCTCCTTTTAAACTTAGAAACTCCAAATGATGTTCAGGCAGTAGCTTAACAATCATAGAATGTTCAAACGACTAGCAAAGGCTATAATCACACTGGTCAATGTAAACGCACCGGTGGTTGCTACAACGAGCTGGTGGTTGCATTTTACAGCACCGGTGGTGGCGTAAAAGGTAAAAAAAATCTATACCTGTTGACTTTATTATTTATTTATAAACTTGCATTTATTTTATTTGTGATGACACCTGGCGCACAGACCACCGGTAACATTGCAGTTTATGGCTCTGCCAAGCACTTGGTGATTTTATTCATGGTTTAGACTGCAAATCCAACAAAGTTCTGGAGTTTTGCCGTGACAGGTGTTTTTTCTAGTGTAAGTGCCTAAATGGAGTGAAATCTGCACGTCTAAGCGCAGCTGTTGTCATATTCCCATGAAATAACATCCAAAAAACGATTACTACTTTGTTTTTGTTTTCTTGGTAAACTAGCAAATGTTTTATTGAGGAATTTTCATTACAACGCACTGGTAGCATTTTTTGACGCATTGATACAACGCACTGATGGTTGCACAGAATTCCTGTGATTGCTGGTGCAGCCTCACCACAGCATTCACTGTTCTTATAAACGGTACATAAATCGTTATTTGAGCCAGCACATGATATTTCAGTACCAGGACGAAGACTCAGGTGAGCCTATGCAAATGTACAGACTCGCCAGAGCCTTCTCTGCATAGAAAAAATAGAGAGTAGTAATCGTTTTTGGATGTTATTTCATGGGACTATGATAACATAGCTGCAGCTGTGCTTAGACATGCAGAATTTCCTGAAGTTAGGCAGTCACAATAGAAAAGCACCTGCCACTGTCAAACTCCACAACTGTGTCGGATTTATCGGTCAAACCATGAATTAAAACGCCAATTGCATGACAGAGCAATAAACAGCAATGTTTCTGACGGTTTGTGCGCATTGGGTCATCAAAAGTATAATAAAAGCAAGCTTATAAAGAAATCATACAGTCAATAGGCATAGATTTTGTGGTTTTTGTACACTGATGAAGGCTCAAGCGTGACTCTGCAAATGTGTAGCCTCACCAGAGATGCTCAAGAGCTAGCCCTGTTCGCACTTTGGGAGTGTTTCCGCCTATTTTTCAAATTGGCCCCAAAACTTTTAATTTAATGAGATTGTTTGTCCGTTATGATACATTACAATAGTTAATAAGCCTCCATGCGAGCTTAAAACTTTTGTGCTTCAACAACAGCAGATTCCAGGGCGAAGATTTGGTACCAGTAAAATTCAATTTTAGCACCCCAGAGGTATAGGCTGCTGTCTGTTCTAAGGCGATGATTCTGTTGTTGTTGATTCGTTGTTGATTGTTACTCCCATTACATGATTCTGTAATTGTTCTATATTTTGTTACTTTATGTCCATTCTTGTTTTACAATCATCTTGATGGGGAAGAGAGAGATAGCTGGCTGCTTTGCTTAGTTTTTTTCTTCCTGGTGTCTCGTAATTGTTGTGTGGCTATTCCTCTCAGTGCAATTGGTTAGTCTGCAGTTTATGATTGTGATACTCACTATTTTTGGGTGTCATTCATGCGAACAGCGATGGCTTTGGCCACATTTGCTTGGTCTAGTCTGAGCCTTTGTCACATTTTAAAATTCTCATGTGGTGACTCAAATGGCGATTGAATGCCATTTTGTGCGAGCAGCGAAGGATCTGGCGAGTCTGCACATTTGCACAGTCTTACCTTAGCCTTCGTCACTGTACAAAATCTCTTGTGCTGCCTTAAATGACGATTTGTGAGCTATTCACGCCAGCAGCGAATACTCTGGTGAGTCTGCACATTTGCGCAGGCAGTCACTGGACAATGTAAAAAATATCAAGATCTCTTGTGCTGGCAGCAAAGGCTCTTGGGAGTATGCACAGGCTCGTCTGAGCCTTCTATACAGTATCGAAATATCATATGCTTGTTGAAATGGCGATTTTTGCAACGTTTATGTGAACAGCGAATGATGTGGTGAGTCTGCACCAGCAACCACAGGAATTCTGTGCAACCATCAGTGCGTTGTATCAATGCGTCAAAAAATGCTCCCAGTGCGTTGTAATAAAAATTCCTCAATAAAACATTTGCTAGTTTACCAAGAAAAAAAACCAAAGTAGTAATCGTTTTTTTGGATGTTATTTCATTGGAATATGACAACAGCTGCGCTTAGACATGCAGATTTCACTCAATTTAGGCAGTTACACTAGAAAAAAGCACCTGTCACGGCAAAACGCCAGAACTTTGTTGGATTTGCAGTCCAAACCATGAATTATATCACCAATTGCTTGACAGAGCCATAAACTGCAATGTTACCGGTGGTCTGTGCGCCAGGTGTCATCACAAATAAAATAAATGCAAGTTTATAAATAAATAATAAAGTCAACAGGTATAGATTTTTTTTACCTTTTACGCCACCACCGGTGCTAAAAAATGCAACCACCAGCTCGTTGTAGCAACCACCGGTGCGTTTACATTGACCAGTGTGATAATCTGACTGCGCGCATGCGCAGGCTGATTTGAGTCTTTGCTGGTCGCACATATCACATTGTTGGAAATATCATGCCATGGCTCATATATCCAAAGGCAGATCCAGAGGGGGTTCAAGGGGTTGAATGGAATCCCCTCTCTACCCCCACCCACCCCGTTTTGAAATATCCTATCAAAATGGAATAACTTGGCATCGGCGAGACCAAATGATTTCATTTTCACGGGATAATTTAAGACAATGAGATCAAATCAGCAATGCGACCTCTCGCAAATACACACGCATCCCCCACCCACCCCGACACCGCACACGTAGCCATGTTGCATATCAAATTAATGGGAATGGAAAATAGAACACCATACAAGTATATTTTATGTCCTTACACACACCCTCGACCTCCAGGATGGGGGTCAAAAGGTCAAAATAAATTTACTGAAAGTAGTCAAGTTGCATATCAAATTAATGGGAATGGAACATAGAACACCATGCAAGCACACACTCTGTATACACCCTAGAACTCAGGGTGGAGTCAAAGGTCAAAACATCTTTTTCTGAAAGAAGTCATTTTGCATTTCAAATTAATGAGAATGGAGCATATAGCACCATGCAAGCAAATATTCTGTCCTTACACACACCCTCGACCCCTTGCGTGGGGTCATTAAGCCATTAAATTCTTTTTACTGAAAGTAGTCATGTTGCATATCAAACTAAAGGGACTGGAACGTAAAGAACCATACAAGGCCATATAATGTCCCTTATACATACACCCTGGACCTCTGGATGGGATCAAAGGTCAAAACATCTTTTTTTCTGAAAGTATTATGTTGCATATCAAACTAATGGAAGTGGAGCAGAGAGCACCATGCAAGCATATATATTATGTCCTTACAAACACCCTCGACCCCTGGGGTGGGATCAAAAGGTAATTATTTTTAAATTGAAAGTAGTCAGTTGCATATTAAAATTAAATGGAATGTAACCTAGAGCACCATGCAAGTACATATTCTTTCCTTCATACACCATCGACTCCTGGGATGGGGTCAAAAGTCATAACATTTTTTCTGAAAGTAGTCATGTTGCATATCAAATAAAATGGAATGGAACATAAAACACTATGCAAGTACAAAGTCTTCCTTACACACAGCATCGATCCCTTAGTTGAGTCAAAGAGCGAACCATTTTTTTCTGAAAATAGTCATGGTGAATATGAAATAAATGGGAATGGAGCATAGAGCACCATGCACACACATTTTCTGTCTTTACACACACACTCGACCCCTTTGGTGGGGTCAAAAGGTCAAACCATTTTTTCACTGAAAGTAGTCATATTGCATATCAAGTTAAAGGGAATGGAACATAGGGCGCCAAGCAAGTGTATATGTGTATATGCTTTCTTTACACACGCCATCGTCCCCTAGGATAAGATCAAAGGTTAAAACAATATTTTCAATGAAAGTAGTCATGCTGCATATCAAATTAAAGGTAATGGAACATAGAGCAACATGGAAGCACATATTTTGTCCTTACACACACCCTCAATCCAGTAGTCATGTTGCATTTCAAACTAGAACACATTGGATGGCGCACCATCGCAAACCCCTATGCGCTCGAAGGAATCTAATGGTATTTGACCTTTTGACCCTATCCCAAGGTTACCAGTTTGATCCTAGGGTAAAATTTTGTCAGTGTATTCTGGCCTCCTGTTCATCACTTTAATTTGATATGCCATATGACCATGTTCAGAGAATTAAACTTTTGACCCCATCACCCTCAAGTCCCACCTTAGGGGCATGACCCAGGCTACCTGATAGAAATCCCGTCTAATATGTTTTATATCTTTCTTTTTTGAGAAGACACGCAAAGCTAGGTTAAAAAAAATAGAATTGACTTTGTAGTTGAAAGGGGGGTCTCATATGCGCCTGCGCATGGATTTTCATCTAGTTTTACATGGCGAATACCTTTGACAAATCTACTATGAAAATGCATTTATTTATTTCAATAGAGACTTTTAGGTCCCAGGAGAGCACCCTGACTTACTCTAACATTTCGATAACACTTGTCTAATATTTTGCCATTTTTTAACCATCGTCTTTACCGAATCTCAGCCAGTTTGAACTAGAATAGTAGAAGGACTCTATATGGATTGCTTTGATACTATTTTGACCTATGCAAACATGCAAACATTTTTATGCGAAACTTTAAATTCAAAATTCTCAAAAAAATATCAGTGAAATTCATGAGAACATCAGATTCTGTCTACAATTTCCATATGTTCTTATGCTTGTCAACCTATGATACTGCCTTTAAAATTTGTCGCGCGTGTCGTCCGTATACTGACAAAGTTTCGAGATTTTTTTAAACGAGTAACAGTGAGGGAAAACACATGATATACATGTAGGTCATTTTTGACATTAATAATAATTTAATGTTTGAGGCTTGTGTTTGTCCTGGAACCATGTAATTTCTTATTTTTTTTTATTATTGGAAACATTATGAACATCGATACTAGAATGCTATACATGTACAAAAGCATGTATAATTTGACAATGAAGCAAATCTGAGACTTGTGTACCATTAACAATCAGTTTGAGTAACATGCAAACCACCCAAAACTTTAAAACTTCTCAAAAGCAAGTTGAAACACATCAATTTATTTATTCAGTGCTATGATCTCTTACCCAATGTTTTGTTATGAGAAAATGTATTTTGATTTGTGATTGCATAGCATTGTTTTAATTGACATTTCATTGTCTTAATAATGCTAGACAAGGTGATACATTTGATCCCTGACTTAATTTCTTTTGTCCCTTTGTAAGTATATGTACAACCTCACTTATGTAAATGGCATTCATTTTACCAGCAATATGATGTGTCTCTAAACTTTTTAATTATTCTTATTTTTTAACATTGTTCAGTACGATGTTGGGTTTATTTGCATGGTGTTGGCCTGAAAATGTCAATGAGTTTGGAAATGGGGCCGGAATGTAGCTTTCAATTTTAATACCAGGTACCTGTTGAGACTCCTTATGTCAATCATCAATTGCTGCACATGCATTAGATATCTCGTGGCTTTTTATCACTGTTTTGAATTCATTTCGTCAATTATTTGAATACCAAGATTCACATGCGAACTTGTTGACTGAAAGCACTGTGACTTTAAATTCCCTGTGCTATTATACTCCTTTTGGGGTAGAGTTGTCTATAGGTTAATCTGCTCACCTTGAATTCTCCTTGTATTGTGTCTATTTGTAGCTTTGGTTGATTTCCAATTCTTTTTCGAGGGCAAAACTTTGGTTCTCATTACTCTAGTTCCTGATCATTGTTACTTCTTTTCAAACAGCCAGGCCCTTTTTTGCAATTTTTCTAGTTTATATATTTAATAAGTTCTGTTTTTGTAGTTTTAGACTTAGAATCTTTTTGAGCTTCCATGATGTATTTTCAAAACTGGTCAAGTAAGCAGTGAATCAGTTATCCTATGAGCGATCTAATTGTATTACGTTAAACTTTAAGACATTTTTGGCATTAATTTGTCTATCCCATTTGATATTATGACATTGTGAATGATGTTGAATATAATTGTAAGTACCTACGATTGTATCAGTTCGGTACATGTATTTTTCTAACATTGCAACACATTCATGGTAAAGATATAATCAAGCAAAAGATCCCATAACTTCCTAAAATAAGTGAATAATGTAGTTTGACATTCTATTAAAGTGCATATCATATTTTAAAACCATATTATGAAGATTAATGAAATTAACTACTTCATAAGGAGTTCGACAGGGTAAAATGCTCTCTATGTGATCAATATTGGAAATAGTATGTCAATTTTGAAAACATTAAAGAATCTGTCTTGTTTATACAAGTTGATATGCAAGAAATAGGCTTAATATTATGACATTGTGCAGACTGTGAAATAAGATTGTATATAGGTGTCATATTTATTATATATTTATTTTTTATCATGTTGGTGATAAAAAAATAATCAAACAAAGGAGTCCCTAACACAAATGATTTGATTGAACTATGGAGAATGACTTTCTATTAGAATGAATCAGGATTTGAAACCATATTATAAAGAATACAAAAGTTTACTGTTTTATGAGGAGCTAGATAGGGTGGAATTCTCTCTATGTGATCAGTATTGGACTATTCATTTTACAATAAAACAAACAAGAAAACTTGCTTTTAAACTAATTAACTAATCAAATACTTATTTATTACCTACAAGCAGTACTTATTTTATACATTTCTCAGAATTTGGATTTGTAACATTCAAAGTTCCAAGACAACATGTTACAGGTCTTCGATTTTCTTGAAAATTTAAGCATATTATTTCATATGTATAGCCTAATTCAAGATTGATTTCATAGGTTGACAAGAACCGAAACATGTCTAAATTTAAAAACAAAATTGTTGAAAAAATAATATACAGCTGATATTTGGGGACTGTTCCAAGCAATTCACAATTTTCTGAATTTAACATTACAGAAATTAATTTTGTTTTATGCATATATAATCAGTGATAAGCATAGATAGTTTTAAAAACAAAGCTAACCCAATACATGTATATGATACCATGAGAGTTATGGTTGGCTTAAACTGAAGGTACCCCTATTATGAGATACCCGATTACATAACATTTCATGTTTTACAATCATGCGAAAAGGTAATTGAGAATTTGTAAATTTCATATAAGGTGATAACCCCCCCCCCTTCACACACACACATTTAATGATATTTGACCTTTTGGCCACTCCCCAAGGCCTAAGGGGGTGGGGACCCAAAAAAGTGTGCCGCTGCACATGCCGTTCATGTGAGTAACTCACACACCAAATTTAGTTGAATTTCAGGAGGAAAGAAAATGTTTGACCCCCCCCCCCCCCCTTAGTACTCCCAAGTCCCACACCTGGGACATGACCCAAGTGACGGAATGAAAATCCGGTCTGATATGTTTTATATCTTTTAATTTGTGAGAAGACACACAAAGTTTGGTTGAAAAATCTTTGATATTGACTTTGTACTTGAAATTAACTAATATTTAACCTTTTGACCCCTCCCGCGGACCACAGGGGGCGTGGCCAAAAAATGTGCCACTGTACGCCCCATTCATTTTAGCAACTCTCACACAAAATTTGGTTGGATTTCGTCAAATGGTTTTGGAGAGGAAAGTGTGACTGACGGACAGATAGACGGATAAAAACACTCCCCTGGGCTCCAGGAGCGGTGCAAAAAAGTGTGCTATAGCACACCCCAACTATGCGAGAAACTCACACACCAAAATTGGTTGGATTACGTCCATTTGTTTAGGAGGAGATAGCGTGACTGTCGGACGTACGGACAGAGGCGATTACAATATCATGGTGTAAAAAAAGTGTGGGAAAATTAAAAAGAATGGAGCTTAGAGCAAGCACATATTCTGTCTTTACACACACCCTTGACCTGTGGGTCGAATTAAAAGATAAAAAAAAATCTAAATGTGGTCATAATGCCTTTTCACCAGGTAATCTACTCACCATCCTCTTTCGGGTGACCAAATCTGAGACTACTAGCTGTAATACTTTTCGAGATATCTTTTTCGAAAGGGCAATAACTCGAAAAAATAAGATAACTTTCTAATATTTTTACCAGGTAATCTTCTCATTTTTCTTGATCAGCTGTCCAAGTTTGAAGCTCTTATCTGTACTAGTTTTTGAGAAATTAAAACCCAAATATAAAATTTTAAATTTGCAAAGGAATATAACTAAAAAAAATCAAAGGGCAATTACTAGAAAGAAATATGATACTTTTTCTAAAAAAAACAACCAGGTAATCTACTCATTATCAGCTGACCAAGTTCAAAGCTCCTACCTGTAATAGTTTTTGAGATATCAAGTGTTCTATGTCCAAATTTGCAAGGGGCATTAAGTCATAAAAAATATAACAAAAATAATTTACATCAGGTAATCTACTCATTATCATCTATCAGCTGACCAAGATTGAAGCTCTTAACTGTAATAGTTTTTGATATATCTTTATTGCAAAATTTCATTATGGCCCTTTCGTGAGGGCATAACTCCATAAAGGGAGATAATCCAGATTTAGAAGAATTAACTGTCAGATATTTATATAAGGAATCTATCTATGAAATTTCAAAACCCTATCTTAAATGTTAAATTCGCAAAGGGCAATAACTCGAAAAAATGCTAATGGCAATAACTCCCTATATATTTTTTTTTAATTTCCACCAGGTAATTTACTCATTTTCCTCTATCAGCTGATCAAGATTGAAAGCTCCTATCTGTAATACTTTCTGAGATATCAAGTTTTCTATGTCCAAATTTGCAATGGGGAATAACTGATATAACTTTTTAAAAATAAAAAAAATTCACCAGGTAATCTACTCATTATCTTCTATCAGCTGACCAAGCTCCTAGCTGTAAGAGTTTTTGGAATATCCTGATTACAAAATTTCTTTATGACTCTTTCCAGTTGTTACCCTTTGCGAATTTAAAATTTAAGATAGGGTTTAGAAACTTCATAAATAGAGTTCTTATCAAAACATAAATGACAATTTCAAAAAACTATTACAGCTAGGAGGCTCAAACTTGGTCAGCTGATAGAAGATGATGAGTATATTAGCTGGTGGAATTTTCAATTTTTATTGTTATCAGTTATTGCCCTTTGCAAATTTGGACAAAGAGTTATAACTCCACAAAGGGAGATAATCCAGATTTAAAAAATACGGGTCAATTACCTTTATGTGGAATCAAGCTGTGAAGTTTCAAAACTCTATCTTAAATTTTGAATGGATGGCCTGACGAAAGGACGGACGGACGGTACGAATGACAAGCCCAAAGCAATATACCCTTCAACTTTTTCAAAGTTGGGGGACATAATAAGTATAGACAAACATAGAAGCAAACACTTTGACCTTACACACACCCATAACCTCTGGATCAGGTTGAAATAACAGATAATGAAACTGTACACACAACATATTTTTCGTGTCACCTGCGAAGCATGGTCGACACATACGGATCATCACTCCGGCATCGTCGTCGTCGTCGTCGTCGTCGGCAGCGTTGTCACCTTATGTTTTCCGATAGATAACTCTTGAAGGGATGCATCAATTGCATTTTAACTTTACAGAAGAGTCTAACATCATTAAATACAGGTCAAGTTCGAAAAGGGGTGTAATCTGCAAAATTTTGACTGAGTTATGGTCCTTTTTTACCTGGATTTTTGGCTAAATTGTGTTTGCGATCAATAAATTTTGAAGGGAAGAAACAATTACATTGAAATTTTACAGAAGGGTAAAACATCATGAAATACAGGTCAATGGAAGTCTTGAATGAGCTATGACCCTTTTTGGACTTAGGTTTAGGCTAATGCAAAAGCTATATTGGCTTTTTGGGGGAATAAACTTCACATTTCTCCCAAACTATAATATATGGCAGCTTTTCACTATAGGCCATGATTACCCAATGCCTGTAGATAAGCATGACAGTGATTAAAATTTTACCTCACCTCCTGGGGTAAAAATTCAACTTTTTCAAAACAATGTCATGTTGCATAGCAAATTAAAGGGAATCACGAATGCATCAACATTGAAGCAAATATTTTGCCCGCAGACCCCCTCCCCACCCCGACCATGGGGATGGGATCAAAAGGTCAAAATTCAATTTTTTCAGAACATGATCATATTGCATATCAAATTAAAGGGAATAACGAAATGCAGCAACATGGTAGCAAATATTTTACCAACAGATCCCCCTATTCCCCCCACACCTTCACCCCGACCCTGGGGATTAGGTCAATAGGTCAAAATAAAACTTTTTCTAAACATGATCATGTTGCCGTCAAATTAAAGGGAATAACGAAATGCAGCAACAGGGCAGCAAAAATTTTGCCAGCAGACCACCAACCCCCCTCCCTGACCCTAGTTCAATAGGTCAAAAATTACTTTTTTTTCAAAACACTGCCATGTTGTATATCAAATTAAATTGAATCACGAAATGCAGCAACACTGTAAAAATATTTTGGCCACAGACCCCTACGGTCCTGGGGATGGGGTCAATATTTCAAAATTTAACTTTTTTCACAGCATGGTCATGCTGCATATCAAATTAAAGGGAATCACGAAATGCAGTAACATGGTAGCAAATGTTTTTTCCCGCACCCCCCCCCCCCCACGAGACTAGGTGATGGGGTCATATCAAAATTCAACTTCTTCAGAACATTGTCATGTTGCATATCAAAATAAAGGGAATCACGAAATGCAGCATTATAGTAGCAAATATTTTGCCCACAGATCCTCTATAGGGGTCAAAATGTCAAAAATCATTTTTTCCGGAACAATGTCATGTTGCATATCTAATTATCACGAGTGCAGCAACATTTTCGCAAATATTTTGCCTGCACACACACACACACACACACACACACACACACACACACACACACACACACAGTGACTTAGGCTGCTGTCGGTTCTAAGGCGGTTATTCTGTAGTTGGTTCATCGTTTTATGTATTATCCACTGCTTGTGGGGGTTTGTGTTTGGTCTTTGTTTTGTTATGCATTTTAAGTGTCCTTTCTAGTTTTGCAATCACCTTGAAGAGAAAGGGAGAGCTAGTTGTTTTGCTTTGTCTTCCCGATCCCTTATGTCAGATAGTATTCTGTAGCTATTTCTCGCGGTGCCGTGGGTTGGTCTACAGTTTGTGATTGTGGTATTTCCTGATCATACTCACTTTCTATTGTATATATCGGGGTCAAAGGTTATATTTGTCCTTATTTGCTGAAATAGCAAACAGTGTTGCCCCTGATAAAATGACAAATAATGCGACATTTCATTAGGTCGTCAGTTATTGCCAAATTTTGGATTTAGGAGTCACTGGTATACATTGGAATCGGTAGCTTAGCCGATTGTGTTCGCAAACCCTGAAGATATATTGAGCCGTGACATGTGATTTCCAACAATGTGGCATTTTGACAAGTGTAGACTCAGACAATTCTGTGCAGCCTCATTTTAAATTTAGAAACTCCAAATGGTGTTCAGTCAGTAGCTTAACAATCATAGAATATTCAAGCGACTTGCACAGGCTCCGATCAGACTGCGCGTATGCGCAGGCTGATCTGAGGCTTTGCTGGTCGCACATACCACATTGTTGGAAATCCCATGCAATTGCTCAATTATTTTCCCGTGAAATAGCTCAATTATGACACCATTATGAGACAGTTCATGAGATTTTCGTTTCATTGCATATGTGTAGTTACTCTTTATACACCCATGCTTTGAGCATGGGTGCCTCTGTTGAGACCTTCGTTACTCGCATATATGCGATTAATACCGAATTTTCGTGAACTGGCTCATATCACGGAGTAAATGGGCATGTCTCGAGGTTATACAGCGTTTTTCATGCTCAATTAAGCATGAAATTTCAACTGCTCATAAAAACTAAAATGCTGAAAATTAAAGATTTTTCTTGCTTCCAAACCCTCAGGTACTGTATTTATCTTGCTAATAAATGTCTTAGTGTCAACGATTGTTGGCAATTTAACAAAGTTATGAGCATGATAAATGTTATGCGCGCGCATGTAAAAAGTTTTATAACCTCGTATCCATGCTATTGACTATAGAGAGCATAGGTGAAAGATAAAAGTTTCCAGAAATTAAAACTTAAAACATGATGTATGTCTAAACCTACAGCTGTGCTTAATCCAAAGTTTAACCTATAGAAGCCTAACGTCTTTTTGTGCGACAAAACGCAGCGTTTGATCTAGGTCTCAACTGTTTTGCTCACAGAATGTTCTATAAGAATTTGAATAAAAATGAAAAAAAAAATACCACCCAACACCCCTTAAATTTGAAATAGTCTCGTCCTACCGATAGAGATAGGAAAGTACATTCTGCTTAACTGGGTTAAATAATATATCATTTGCATTTTGAATCTCGGGGAAAAATCAGAGATACTATTATAATCTGCCTGATGGCTGACTTATATTGAATTTTAAAATTCGGAAATAATCCTGAAAACTTTCACCCATACAAGAGACAACAGGGCTTTCTGCGGAAGGTAGAAAAAGGCAGTCTAACAGCGAAAAGAGATACAAGTCTAGTTGAATGGTTTTCAGAATTTAATGAGACAAAACAAATAACCAATGAAAACATAGCACCAATAGCACTCACCATTAACAAATGTAACAAAAACAACAACAATAATAACGTGACCATGACCGTATAACATGAGCCAGTTCACCAGATCTCGGAAATATGATATCGGCGAGCAGCGAAGGCTTGGGAGACTCTGCGCATATGCGCAGACTATCCGAAGCCTTCGATGCTCGGATATGCGAAGTATGGTTGTAGATGAAGGCTCAGACCAGTATTTAGACTTCAAACCCGCTTGAAACGTCAGCATATGCGTTAATTGAATGCACTTGCGTATATGAGATAATTACCAAAATCTCGTGCGCTGGTCCATTTGTTCTAGTAGGGGTGTAAGACGCTTAGGTCCAAAACATGTATTTTGGTCAATAGATCGGAATGTGCTTAAGACCTTTAATCTAACATGAAATTCGACAGTAAATTTGTCTTAGATGTATTTCTATCCCTTTGTTGAGCATTGCGATCAACGATCCGCGCATTCAGCCTTTCGGACGAAACAGTTGAAATGGACCTCCACATACACAATGGCGATAAACATTTGCATAGACAAGAGCAATATCCCCATATATAGATACTAATGTAACCCAACTGGATAGCTGCTCCTGGCTCTTTAACTCTTTTCACTGAGACCAAGTGAATTTTCCATAAAATTTGATATGGTCCAGTGGCGAATGAAGAGGGGGTTCGTGGTGTTCGATAGATCCCCACCCTCCATTGAGACAAAACGATCTCATTTTCATGGAGAATTTTCAGAAAAATCCGGAAAAAATCATAAATATTCGGATAATATTAACCAATCAACCCCCCTTTATAAATTTGTACCCACTATCAATGGAATCCTGAAACCGCTTCTGTGGTCAATATTATATAATGAGGGGTGGTTATAATTTCAAAAAAAAAAATATTGATTTTCTTTCTCTGAAGATTGATTATTTTTGTTTGTTTTGTTGCTTAACGTCCCAAGTCAACAGCTATGGTCATTGCGGGACGGTCAGTTCACCTAACCACACTTTTTCCTGGGCAAGCTTGACCAGTCTTTCGTGCACATACTTTCGCTTGTAACTGACAACAACCCTTCTTGAATGATTCAGCGGAAGGGAGGAGAATGACCGTAGAAATTATTTCATGATCAATCTCCACGAAAGTATGGGACCGGGCCGGGATCGAACTCGCGACCCCTGGATCTGCAGTCAGACTCGCATCTGTTGCCAGACACGTTACCGACTGCGCTACGCGGCCCGGTAATCTTCGAAAACAATGCAGACCCTGATGAAATATGGTACTATGCTGCATATCATCTAGGTCTTCACTGTTTGTCAAAGTACCCGGGCTTTTTTTTTTTGTCTGGAATAGAGGAGCCCATCGCTAATTAGAGACTAAACTCGTATTAAGCCTATTAACCCATTTAAGCCAAGCGTCCCTTTTATGCCTAACGTCCCTTTTATGGGACACCGACAAACGGTACAGAACCAGATCAGACGCTGCAAAATGCGACGTATGATCAGGTTCTTCACTGTTTGCTTATAGAATGCATCATTAAAATATATATGAAATTGAAAACTTTCTGCCTGACAACCCTTAAATCAGAAATGGATTCGCCCAATTGAAATGAGTAGGAAATTCCATAAGGCATAAATGTGTTAAAGCCGCGTTTTCTGGTGGGCCGAGACAGTTTGTTCAAGATTTTCTATTTTGCGAAATGTGATGTTCGAATGAAACATAATAGCTAAACAAACAATTTGGCACATCTAGATAAGTTTTGCTGTGTGAAGGAGGCCTCATACCTACGAATGGTAAGAAAATGACCACGTTCTTGCGCTCATTTTGGACAAGAATATGTTGCCATAGTTACCCTTATACCCACACACCTTCAAATGGCGTCTTGCTGTTTATCAGAAAGCTGAGCAAATTCAAGTTAATTCCGATGGTGTGCGAAAAAACAGCTTTGGTGTATTAAACAGTGTAAACCTGTATCAGCCTGCTCCTGATGAGGATCAAGCTGATCTGGGTTTCACATTTTAAGCTCGGCTAGCATTCCGAATATTTGAGCCGCGACATGGGATTTTCAACAATGTGGTATGTGCGACCAGCAAAGCCTCAGATCAGCCTGCGCATACGCGCAGTCTGATCAGAGCCTTTGCTAGTCGCTTGGATATTCTATGGGTGTTAAACTACTGACTGAAAATCATTTTGAGATTATTAGCTTAAATGGAAGCTGCACAGGCTCGTATGTGTCTACATTTGTCAAAATGCCATCTTGTTGGGAATCACATGTCACGGCTCATTTAAGGTAAATATGGTATACGTCGTATAAGGGTCCTTTACACAGCTTGACTCGGCAGTTCAGATTCACAGCATTTCTAGTACTAAGCGGCCTCATAAGTCCTCTGTTTCTTTCTTACTTCATTTGTTGTCACGCGGTCATAGAAATTTAATAAACTTTCCAAGTTCTCTCTGTTCACATTGGCTAGAAATTCACTCATAGATTCATCAACACTAACACCGTTACTATAAATATTCTCACACGATTTCGTTACTTACTTCGCGAGAGAACACTCGTCGTCACTATGTCGACCGTCATACTTCCCTCTCTGTCGCAATAAAGAACTATAGTCCGAATAATCCGAGCGGCCACTGCCACAGCTACGACTGCTACTAGAACTATTACTCCTGACGAGAGAGTCTGAGCACACAGGAACACGATATATATGATCAGCTGGTTTACCGACGGGATCTTCTCTGACTCCTAGAGGTACAGGAACACGAGATGTTTAACAAATGTCACCATCTGATAAGGTCTTGTACACAGGTTCAAGCTTCACGTCTCTTAATTCATCAGAACGAGATTTCACAACGCGCTTACTCTTATTTTCACCACCAAAGTTCTTGATTTTGATTGCACTCTTCGGTTGAACGCTGGATGATGTATCAACTAATCGGTCTCTGATGAACTCTTCTGGCAGCTCTTGGTGACTTCGGCGTCGAGAACTTAGGCACCTGCATCTGCTGGCCCCATCTTTCTCACACCTGAAACACCTTTTGTTCGTTCAGTTTCAAGCGTCTCTCTTCCCTGGACGACTCAAATGATGACGAAGATAGATAACCCGATGAATCTGTTTCTGTTTGACCAATCAGCTTCTTCGCTGGCGATGTCTGACTAGTGGTTTGTGGGTTGGTTGGTTTCGGATCTACCTTGACGCCTGTTAAACAGAACACGCGACCTTGCTGGTTACTGGGCTTCATTGCAGACTCACTGATCTGGAAAAAAAAGAAAAATGTTAAATACAACTATGTTTAAAAAGCCTTTTCAATTCTGATGGAATATTCTTTCCAGCATAATACGACCATTTTCAAACGAGACATTAGCAACGTCATGAGAACCCCTATTTTGCTCTATGCTATCAACCAATGTACCTGAAATTGAACAAGACAGATGCAGTCTTATCCCTGTACAGTAAAACCTGTCTAAAACGACCACTCTTGAAAAGACCAAAAGTTTGGTTTCAAGACCATTTATCGCTTAATGCAGGTCAAAAGTATTGCGGAATGCTCCAAAGGGAGCATTCTGCAATACTTTCGACCTTCATTAAGCTACCATTTGTCATTAATATCTTTGTTTTGTCTATTTTTGAGTGGCCGCTTAAGACAGGCTTTACTGTAGTTCATTTTCTGGAAAGGATAATAGCTTTTATTATATTTTTTTGTTTAATTCTCTGCAACTGAACATGCAAGTTTTACCATTCACTGGTCGCAAATCCCGAGCAGAGTTTTACATGCGAATGTCGGGGATCGGTGTATTAGCTGATTTCAGGATTTCGTGTTTGCTATCAATATGTTAAGATTTTGACAAATAAAAATTTTGTTTGCATAGATGGTCTCATGTATGACCTAATGTATGACGTTGAGACTGAAATTATAGGTCCGGATAAGTAAAGATTTTCATTTAAAAATGCGATGATCAGTCCATACATGTACGTTTGGGCATTCTAAAGAACCGTACATTTGAGAAAGTACATTTTCTCATGGCTCTATCCATAAAATTGCATATACACGTATGTAGTGCTAATATTACGAGCTCTTACGGATACAATAAGGATACTGTTTTTAATGTTCAGATAATGAATTTTGGATCGGTGACTTAAACAAACGAATAGTTCGATTAAAGATAAGCCTGTATATAATCGTATGGTATCCCTTTAAAGTGACAGCAGGTCAGAACATGATCAGACTTTGTCAAAGTAGACAATGTAGATATGGTTATAGCGTTGTCATTATTGGCTACACGCCCATGCACCCTCCCCCATTAACCACGACCGCTTGCACAATGTCTAGCACATCCAGCAAAAAGTATCACTATTGTTATCATTTATGCTCGTAACTTTGGTACTAAAAGAGTAACCGCAGAAAGCATTTCTCGAGATGCTTCTAATTAGTACCCGGCGAGATGCCTCTAATTAGTATCCCGGTTTATGTTTTCTTGAAGAATCGAAAAGAACCAATCTAACTCTTTGCATGGTGGCACGTTAATTTTTCATACCTTTTGTTGTCAACTGTTGACCTTTTTCAAATCCATTTTTTCCAAACAATATTCTTTCAGAAACACTGTCAGAGTGGCAAACGGCTTGGATCAAGACCAGGACTTACGTCGGTCCTGCTCTGGGTCCAAACTGTTTGCAAAATTTGAGAATGTATGAAATATGTCAACTCAATCCTTTTTTTACTAAGCATAGCATGAGTGTACCTGATTGAAGAATTTGTTTCGACTTCATTGGAACCAATATGAAATTATATGTAATACATGTAGTGCAAAAAGGAACCTGCTTTCATAGTATATCCTTCCAAATTTAAGAAAAATTTATAAGTATCTCTGAACACACCAGAAAACGAAACGCCAAACACGTTGCCATCGTTATCGTTATCGTTATCTCGTAGAGTTCCGCCGTTGACTTATCGACGCACCTGGATAAACCGGTAAAAGGGGGATAATGGATAAAATGTTCTAAACACTAAAAGTCACCAACACCAATGTACTGTACAATATAACACAGTGAGTAATCAATTGAATATCTTCCAACACCACAAGAAGTATTTATGTACACAAATGAGCTTTTTTTTCAGTTAGTTTTGTGGATTTAAAGATTGGATAGACTTGCACAGCTGCTTATGTGAAGGCCAATCTGATATCTGGCAGACTTTGTTACAATAACTGAAGCTTTTACAGCCTGTACAGCGACGTAATTCTGTCTGTCTTCCTTTTTTCAGGCAGTGCGCACATGCTATGTCCGAAACTTCACAGTCTTCCGAAAAACTACTGGAATGCTCGGCTGCAGCCTCTGCAGATAGTTTATTTAAATCCGAATGAACTTGGGCTGTGCGGACAGGTTCCCTTTCAATTGTTAAATGACTAAATGACTGAGAAACAGAAGATGTACGTTCCAAGGAGCCGGATTTCTCTGGCTGTCTGACCACATGGACCTGTGGACTGGCTACCGTCTCTGTATCTTCCAGCTGGTATGACTGAGAAGCAGCAGATGTACGTTCCGAGGAGCCGGATTTTTCTGGCTGTCTGGCCACAGGGATCTGTGGACTGGCTACCGTCTGTGATTCTTGCAGTTTGTTTGACTGAGGAACAGCAGATGTACGTTCCAAGAAACCGGATTTCTCTGGCTGTCTGACCACAGGGATCTGTGGACTGGCTACCGTCTGTAATTCTTGCAGTTTGTAGAACAAAGCGAGGTTCTCAGCTCTTAGCTGTCTGGGAACTTTCATGCGTTTCCAATATTCTTCAGCCTGGCACGATCCCTTGCCACTACAGCCGGGGGTTTCTTCTTTAACTTTGGCTGTTCTGCCTTTACATTGGAGGAATCTTGAACAGAATGTTGTTTAGCAGACTTCGGTCCGAAGGAAGGGTTGAAGATTTGTTCTTTTTACGCTTTGGCTTTCTATTAAGCGGCTTTCTTGTCCTGATGAGAAGCTGTTTGTCGACCGGAAGCGTAGTTCTTCAATGGCGTCGATTCTCCATTCTTGGCGGGAAATTTAGTGACGAGAGTAAAATACTTCCTCTTTCGTATAATTTTATACGAATGACACTTTTCATCTCTCTCAAGAATGCAGATGATTTCTATAAGGTCTTTTGGCATAAAATTGGCAGCAGTACACTCCGTTTCATCCATATTTTAATTATCCAAAATCCCCCTTTGAAATTCGCGTGCGGCATCTTCGAGCGCCATCTACACCAAGCATCTGTGAGAATCAAAATGTTTTCATCGACATTCAGATCCTCAATTTTGACACGTTTTCAAGAGACGAGTCGCTAAATTGACTTAATAGTAATTGTTATGTAGTTAGCACGCACAGTTGAAAAGTTCTTTCCTATTGTGTCGCTGTACTTGTGTGGGGATAAATACATATTTGTATGCTATCTTTGTTTTGTCTCCATTTTGTATACTTCTACACAGATGGATACGGTGCCCGGGTACACCCACGCAGCGGCCTATCGTAGACCCAAAGGCCAGCATGGTGGCGGGGTAGCCATTTTTGTAAGATACGGAATTGACTTTTCTGATCTCAAACTTCAAAATAACAATCCAAATCTCGAAATTGCAGGAATTAAAATACATGGTCCAAAAGACCATATATCAATTACTAACCTCTACAAACCGGAAGGGCACACTTATGTATCAGAACGCGAATATTTAGATATTTTTGGTAACATAAACGACAATATTATACTTCTAGGAGACTTTAACGCGCATAATAGGCTGTGGGAACCCCACTGCACTATGGATGACGCACCCTCCAAGGAGGTAATAGACCTAATTAATACTAAGGGACTTGTCTTATTAAACGACGGATCCCCTACTAGACACGACATCAATGCGGACCGACTATCCGCGCTTGATTTGACCTTCGCGAGCCCAAATCTTGGTAGTAAAAGCGAGTGGAAAACCCATGATCATCTCCTAGGAAGTGATCACTATCCTGTGATCCTGGAAGTAAAAACGCGATACAAATTCAGTGAATTTAAGCCACAACCGCGATGGAAGTTAGACCAAGCAGACTGGTCACTTTTTAGACAAATGCTTTATTCAATAAACATTTGTATAGACGACACTAGCAGCGTAAACGAAAAGAATACAGAATTTGTTGACTCACTTTTAGAAATCTGCAACGAAACAATACCTAAAACAAAGCCAACTAAAAGTCGGAAAAAGATCGTACCATGGTGGACCAACGAGTGCACCATGGTCGTCAAAGCTAAGCGAAAAGCATACATTAAATTGAAGAGATATCACACTAAATTCCATCTACTTGACTATAGAAATAAAAGAGATATCTCTAAAAATACGTTATTACGCGTCAAAAAACAGCACTTGGAGCATTTTTGCTCCCAACTAACTTACAAAACTAACAGTCGTATACTATGGCAACAAATTAAAAAATTCAATGGAAAACCCTTTAAACCTGTTAGTTCATTGGTAGTATACAACATTAGATATTCAGAAAGTAGGCAAAAAGCAGAAATACTTACTGACCAATACGTGAAGGTCAGCAGCGATGAAACGCATAGCGTCGCGTTCCAACGGAGGAAAATTGATGAGGAAACACGAATAAATCGATCATTTGAAGAAAACATGGGACTGGACAATGATCAGCCCTACAACGCGTTCTTCACTATTAAAGAACTCAAAATTGCTCTAAATAGTAAGAAAAACTCAGCACCAGGTGCCGACACCATTCATTATGAAATGCTTAAACAACTCCCAGAAAAAAATAAGTTCACACTATTAAAATTAATAAATAAATCATGACGTCCGTGAAGTTAGCAGGACAGCCGGATCCGGCTGGAACATTTCATCTTGCCAGCAGGAACGGCCGGAGCAGCTCCACACTGTGTAGGCCGATCGAACGTCAAACGATTAATTTTTTATAAACAATAAGTATACCCACTTTTTCTTTAAAAAGTGGTATAGTAATTTCGTACCAAAGTCGGATCGTCGCCGACTGCGCGTCCGTCTGTGCATCCACCAGTCCGTAACGTTTATTTACTGTAAATGCTTCTCCTCCTCAACCGTTGAACGTAGCAACTTCAAATTTTGCAGGTACATTGGTAACATAATGTAGAGGATACTGAAAACATTTCGTGAGACCTTGACCCTATCCGAGGTCAAGGTCAAAGGTCAAATAGTGTATTTACTTGTAAATGCATCCCTTCCTAAACCATTGGACGTAGCAACTTCAGACTTTGCTGGCGCATATGTTACATGATGAAGAAGGTGCTGGGCAACATTTTGTGTGACCTTGACCCCAAGCCAAGGTCAAGGCCAATGGTCAAATAATGTATTACTTCCGATTTCCTCTCCTTAACCGTAGTACGTAGCAACTCAACACTTTGCGGGTGTATAGGTCACATGCCGTAGAGGGTACTAGACAACATTTTGTGCGACCTTGAACCCAAGGTCAAATGTCAAATAATATACTTCTTGTAAGTTCATCTCCTTCTAAACAGTTTAACGTAGCAACTTCAAACTTTGCAGTTATATAGGCCACCTGATAAAGAGGGTACTGGGCAATATTTTGTGTGGTCAAGGTCAAAGGTCAAATAATATATTTTCTTGTTAATACATCTCCTTTTAGGTTTATACATGTACATCTCCTCCTAGGTCAAGGTCGAAGGTAAAAAAGCAGGTATTTGCGCCAGTGACTACAATCCAGTTGTAATTGTTTAATTATGCCCCCTCCTATTCCGACCCCCTCCCCTCCGAAGAGTTGGGCGGCTTTATTGTTTTGGTATATATTCTGTCCGCGTTAGAGTTGTCATAAGCGTCGGCGTAGCATTTTGCCTGAGCTCTTGCACGGATTTTTACTAAACTCGTACAGATATATCTTTAGTACCGCCAGGCGAAAGGACTGATTAGGTTTTGGAGACCTTTGACCTAATACTTAAGGTCACCAAGGTCATATTACTAAATAAAAAAGCTTTGTCTGCATTCAATCGCCAGATTATGACTAAAAGATGCACAGGTACATGTAAATAATTTGGAGCATATTTAGATTTGATTAGTTTTTTCGTGGCCTTGACCAAATTTTCAAGATCAACAGTGTCATATAACTCTATGAGCACTCTATCTTCTGATACAATGGCCAGATTTTGACCAAACTTGCATAGAAACATCATTGGGATGACCTTTATAAATGATTAGATCTTGGTGACTTGGATCTACTTTTCAAGGTCAACAGGGTCATATAAAGCGCATGTTTTGTTCTGAAAACTCTAGTCTTAGTTATATATTTGGACCACGGAATAGCAGTAACAATGCCTATAGGTTTTCATCACTGTAATAAGAAGCCCTGCAGACTCCGGACGAGTACCACAATCATGAGCAAGAAGATCCAATCATATCTCTAGGAGAAAGGGTTACAACATTGATACATGTAGCATGTACCGTAATCCGGGAAAGTAGCCCCATGTATGCGCATGCGCGGATCCAGGAATTTTCGTCAGAGGGGGAGGGGGGGTCCAGGTTTGTCTGACAAAAAAAGCTCTGACGTTTTTTGTTTTTTTTAGTCCTCAGCTTATTTTACAGAAGTCAAATGGTCATTATCAAAGAAATCTATCATTTTTCAAGGTTTCGGAGGGGGTCCAACATTTTCCAGGGTGGTCCAACTTTTTCCAGGGGGGTCCAATTGCTTATTCCCTATAGAAACCCATATAACTTGTGATTTTCCAGGAGGGGGTCCAGACCCCCTGTCCCCCCCCCCCCTCTGGATCCGCACTTGATGCGTACCTTTAAGGGGGATAGGGAGGGAAAATGGGGGTGGGGGTGAGTTGTTTAATTGCCATTTGTGTGTATTTTTACAGGATCCGTATTATCTTTCAGTTAATTTAGAGATCGCATCAGCTGTCGTTGTGCCGCATGGAGTTGGCAGAACTTCTCACCGCACATCGATGTAGTGTTGCTATATTTCATAGTCTTGTCCTTCACGAATATAGGTTCTGGTAGAAAACAGAATACCGCTTAAGCTTGTGCTGGGGGCGTGAGAGTTGATAATAATAAACTTTCCATTAAGCTTATTTGCTTGATTTAACACGAACGGCTTTTCATACCTATAAAATGAGTTCCTTTCCTCGACATCTGTCAAATTATTTAAAACAAAATGGAAACTGGTGGATAAAAAAATATTGAGACCGCCAATCGGAAAATTATAATCAAATTAATAAAGAAAACACATCGTGAATAAATTGCCGTAATAAACAATCAAAGTTACTATGAAAATTGACGATAAACAAGAAGCTAATGACTATGTAAATTGCTATACAAGTTTTTTTTCAACTCCTATATAATCGGATATATATATACTGAGGGATATAATTTTAGCAATTTCGTATGTTACCCCTGATTTTGGGCTTGCTTGCTTTCAAAATATAACAAAAAACATTTAGATATCAATATCTACTGATTTGGCTATAAATAATCAAAAATTTGATTTGAAATTAACACCGAACTCATCAGCTGCATAACATCAAACAACGTTGGGGTACCTCACTGAAAATCACACCAATGACTGGTGTGTCCACCGTTCGAGTCAATAACAGCACCACAACGTCTTCTCATGCTTGAAATAAGCCTACGTACAACAGCCATTGGTATGCGAGTCAATTCTTCGCGCAGAACACGTTCCAGGTCGCTAACGTTATTGACGTCATTCCTCTCTCTGACTCTTCTTCCAAGATGGTCCCAGAGGCGTTCGATTGGCGAAATATCCGGCGATCTGGCTGGTCAATCTAACACATTCATATTATTTGCCTGCAGAAAGCTCATTGTATGCCGAGCAACGTGACACCGTGCATTATCCTGCTGGAAAATTGTGGCATGTCCTTGACGTAGGAATGGCAGTAACGCTGGCTGAACAATTTCGTTACAATATCACATGGCATTTTAATTTCCGTGAACTGTTACCAAGTCAGTTTTAGCACGATGCGAAATTCCACCCAAACTATAACGCTGCCGCCTCGAAAACGGTCATGCTGAATGACGTTAGCGGGACCCATTCGTTCACCATCTCGCCTCCTGACACGCAATCTTCCGTCCGCAAACTTCAAATTGAAGCGAGATTCGTCCGTAAAGACAACTTGATTCCAATGCTGTCTGGTCCAACGATGATGTGCCCTCGTCAAATTTAGTCTTATCCGCCTGTGGTCTGGCGTCAAAGGAACACCATTGTATGGACGACGCCCACGTAACCGTGCTGCTCGAAGTTTGTTTCTCACAGTCTTAGCACATATCAGTGTTCCTGTAGCATTTCTAATCAATCCGGAGATTCGAGTGATGCTTAAAAAGCGATTACGTCGAGATGACGTCACTATAAAATTGTCCTCACGTCGGGTTGTTTTACGCGGTCTGCCAGGACGTGGTCTGTCTTTGATGGTGTCTGTTTGACGGTACTTTGTTCAAAGTCTGGATATGGCACTTTCACTCACATTGAAATGCTGAGCAACCTCTTTAACCATCATACCTCCTGTAAGCATGCCAATCGCCATATTACGTTGGTCTAAGGGCAGCCCAGGGCGACGTACCATATTCAAATTTTAATAATTTTACGACGGTTTATGTGTTTACTGGTGTGAACAAATAGACCTAAGTGAGTTTCACCGAAATTGACTGCACGTGCAAGTAGGTGCACATACATTGCATGAATTGGGGAAAATGACGTCAAAATCTCGTGGCAGTGAGAAAAGTGTGAAACAAATATAGATTTTGTGAGTTTGGTGTCAGTACTGACATATAAGACTTATTTCCAAAAAAAACTATGCCCCAGAGTTTGAAAATAAATAAGGGTTCATACAATTGCTAAATTAATTTCCCTCAGTATATTATTCCATGAGACATGTCAGTATTTTGTCTAATTGCAATCTTTGGTTTGTGAGTCATAATTTATTTTCGTCGAAAGGTTTTGAAAATTGGAAAAAAAAATAAACATATTATATTTCATTTTTCTTTTTCTCTTTGCGCTGCTTGGTGTTATATATAGCTATACAAAATCAGTCGAGATACAGCTTAATGAATCTTATTTTTGGTTGAAAAATAGTTTTGTGATGACAAGTCATGTCATCTATTCCCTACTGTAACACTTATATTTTCTTATTTCTAAACATATGCGCTTATATTTACCATCTGATTGTAGTAATATAAATAATAATAATAATAAGTGATTAAAGTAATATACAGTTTTTCTATATCACTCGGAAGCTGCATATTTTACCTTAATCATATATTCATTGAATAATACAGACTATTCATCTTTTCTACAGTTTTGAAATAAAGGGCTCAGCTTTCTTAGATGAATTTCATTTGAATATCCAGCTCCTATGCAACTATTTAAAAATGTTTAGCTTTTCTGTAGGTAAGAATCACAGGCTTTTCAAAATTAACATGTTTTGCTATGTTATAATGGTATCAACATTAAAGTTGCCACGGTAACCAAATTTTTCTTTTCCATTATAAACGGGGTTAATACATGATTGGTAATTTTTCATACAGCATACACCATTAGACTTTTGAAGGTAAATAGGCTGTATTGTCTTCAAAAAGTGTCAATGACTAAAAACAATGTTTTTATATCTCGTTACCCCACCCACTTTCAACGTCTATAATTGTTACCAAATAAAACTTTACTTATTAATTTTGCTTAAATCGTATTGATAATGTTTATATGTTCAACTCAACTATCTTTTATACACATTGAAACTTGCATTATAACCATCTGTACATATAACTGCTTAAAGACGTAATATATTTAATATCCATTTTACAACAGGCATGTATTTGTTTCTATGGTAACGACAAGAAGGATGTTAGCTTCATACATGTTTTTACAGTCTAAAAACATGGAGGCCCCTACCAAGTATTGGCAGTATGCAAATATGCCATCGTCCCCACCACTATTGGGAAAACTTGTTTAAAAATATCTAAAACTATTTTTGGTTATATATCTGGTTACCCCACCCACTTTTAACGTCTATAAATGTTACTATCTTAAACTAAACTTATTAATTTTGCTGGATCATATTGATAATGTTAATATATCTCAACAAAAATATGTCTTAAACATATTAAAATTTGCATTTTATCCAACTGGAAATGTTTAACCACTTTAAGATGCAATTTATTTAATCTCCATTTGGCGACATTACTATGATTGTTTCCATGGTAACCCACAGAAGGTGGTAAAATCTGTGCACGATCTCGCGTTTGTTGAAAGCTAATACCATATAGAACTTAGCATTAACTGTATAGGTCTCTATGTACGTTGGGGGAATGGCTGTAGTAGTTCAAAAATGCTAAAAAATAGGCTTTTTTCATACCTGGCTACCCCACCAACTTTCGTTGTCATGGTAACAAGGAAAATGAAATATTTTGAACATTTTTATTTTTTCATTACTGACACATTGCATCAGTGGATATCCCTAATATCAAATTCATCCCTTTTGCTATTTTCTGTCTCAACAACAATCATTTAAAATGGTCAAAAAGTGCAATTTCACGCTAGTAGCGACATTTTTCACGCTAGTAGCGACATTCATGTTGCCATGGCAATCCAAATTGAGACACAAAATAAAACAAGCGTGTGTGCAACTTTTCAAGTTTGTATCGATGCTTTGTATGCTATATAAACTAATTTCTACACATTTGTGTTTATTGGTCATTTTATTCCATAAATTAAGACATTTTTCCAATTTTGCTATTATGTTGCTACTTTGGTTGCCATGGATACCGAATATAGAAACATTTTGACCTATTTTATTCTTTCATTTAAGACACAAGGCATTAGTGTATATTCTTTATGCTGACACCTTTACTCTCACCTTTGCTGTAAAAAGATAATCTGGATAGAAATTTGTCATATTAAGCTGCCTAAATTATTATAGAGATAGCCACTTTTCGTTGCCATAGAGACATACTCTGCAAGCTTTGTTTTTATCCTTTTCCATTTGTGAAATTGAAAGTTAATACCTTATTTTATTTTTTCATACAGCATAAACCATTAGACTTTAAAAGATAAATAGGCTGTATTGTCTTTAAAAAGTGAAATTGTTCATTTTTCTAAAACTAGAAAACATGCTTCTGGAGGCAAAATCTTTATCTGGTCGTTGCCATGGAAACAGCATGACAATAACCGTTTCCCTTTGGCTATGTGACTTTTATGGTTTAAGGAATCTATTGCACCAACTTTTTGGCATTCTGAAAAAGTCACTTATTAGCTTTTCTAGTGGGCCTGCATGATTCTTAGGGAGAATGCATAAAACACAAGAAAACTGATTAATCACTTGAAACAAGCTCAGAAATCAATTTCGAATTTATCAAAGGGGTACTTACATCTGTGCACACGCATGGATTTTCTTTAAACTTTGCATATTACGAATAACTCATTATATACAAACTATGAAAATGTATTTATCGAATTAGATAGTTAAGAATATTAAAGGCTTAGGAAGCAACCCTGACTTACTCCACCTTTGAGGTGGTACCTGTCTCTAAATTTCTATGTCCTAAATCTATAGTTGTGTTTATTTCTATGATGTGTCATCTAAATTGACTCCAAAATACCATATGCATTATATAAATACCACGAAACAATTTTGATAAGTTAAGTTTTACGTTTTCTGAAGAAGTTATTATAAAATTTTAATATTTTTTTTCTCAACAAATGACAAACCATTCAACATTCAATTCCAAAGATAGATATGTTCTAGTCTTTGTCAAGATATCATATTATCACAAACACATGTCATATATATTCTGCTGATCTGAGCCAAATTTCATTCAAATCCAAAACCGGTTACTTTGTCATTACCTCCTCTTATGGGTATAGGTCAGTTTTAGCAAAATAACTATGTAGTTGAAATGAATCAATAACTCGACAGAAGGTTTTTTTTTTTACATCTACTCCACTTTTCCTCTAGAAAGACATGTTAAGCCAATTTCAACTGATTCAATGGTCAGAAATGCCCCAAATTAGTAAGTGAGTATGATCAGGAAACAACACAATCACAAAGCGCAGACAACCACGTGGCATCGCGAGGAAGAACCGCTCAACTATCATGAGGCACCAGGAAGACAAATTAAGCAGAGCAACCAGCTCTCTCTTCCCCATCAAGATGATTGCAATACTAGAATGGACATAAAGAAACGTACGACAAAACATAGAACAATTACAGACTCTCACAATGGGAGTAACAATAAACAAAAAGTCAACAACAACAGAACGACCAACTTAGAAGGACAGCAGCCTAAGCCACGGGGGGGGGGGGGGGGGGGGGGCTTAAATGCATTTTACTGGTACCAAATCTTCGCCCTAGATTATGCTATTGTTGAAGTACAAGAAATGTAAAGCTCGCATGTAGGCCATCTAACTAATGCAATGTTTCATCATGGAGAAACACTCTAATCAAATTAACACACCATAATGAAACAAAGAAATGGGCTCATGACTCACAGATAGTCAGAGCTAAAGAAAACCTCAAGTTGAGCCAGGGTGGGTCTAGCTACAGATAAGCATCAGGCACCAACCTACCGATTAAAGCTTTACGTCATAGCCGTCATAGAGTATGAGGCCTGACCCACCGTCGTGCAATTAAAGAGGAAACCATAGCTATAAACCGGGTTTAAATTGGGTTTAAAATTAGGCATGCAGACTGTCGCATGATATCTAAGTTATATCCAACCCTTATATGACGTTTTACTATCTTTTTGAATTGATCACTAAAATTAGATTTTCCAACAATTTGTTTGAATTTATAAACTAAATCACCATAAAATATAGGTTCTGATATGCCTTGTTGCAGAAGAGTGTTAAACCCAATGTTGTATTTAACAATCAACTCTGAGTGTCTGTGGTAGAATTTAGAAAATGCTTTTCGAATTTTATGATATATATAACCTTATTTTAATAACTTAGCAGTTAAAAATAAGTTTCTGTTGTTGAAGTCATCAACGTTAGAACACACTCTAGCAAAGCGAATAAGCTGAAAATTATATACACCATAGGAAGGAGAGCCAGGAACATCTCCATCAAGAAAGGGGAAATTTATTATTTCAAAATTAAAATCACCCCGTTTATCATACATTTTAGAAGAATCTATGCCATTTGTTATTGACAAGTTCAAGTCCAAAAACGGAGCTTCAGTATCAGAAGAATTCACCTTATTTAACTGAGGTTCAGTGGGATATATCTGACCTACCATTTGTTCAAAATAAGGATTATTAATATTAAGTAAGTCATCTAAATATCTGGAGGTTGAGTTAAAAGCTTCAATAATATCAGCTTGATAATTGTCTGACAGAGACAACATAAAGTCTCCCTCATAACAAAACAAAAACAAATCTGCAACAAGAGGAGCACAATTAGTACCCATTGGAATACCTACAACTTGTCTATACAATTTCAAGCCAAATCTTGTAAACATATTGTCCAAAAGATAGTGGAGCGCATCACACAATTTCTGACATGACCACAATTTATATTGTTTAGGTTTTTCAGAAGTAAAAAAGGCATTTTTATCATTATAAGCCAAATAAAGTGAGCCCTCTCTGTTAAATGTTTGTTCAATTAATTCTGTTAGGTTTTTTTTTATTAGATTATGAGGCAATGTAGTATAGAGAGTGGAGAAATCATATGTAGACAAACCTGATACTAGAAAACCTCTATACATCAATTTATTAAGAATTTCACCTGAATTTTTAATAGACCAAAATAAATTTTTACCATTTCTTTCATAAACTGTTGTGCAATATTTAATGACATGGCTTTTAATCGCAGTGAGGCAAGAAGTCAAAAGAATAGACAACTCAGTAGTTGTGCATGCACTAGAATTAGCAATAAAACGTGAATTATAGGGCCGTTTATGAATTTTAGGTAACAAGTATAACGTAGGAAGCTTGCTATGGTCCTCATCAACTAACAACCCAAAATTAGCTGCCATATAGAATCGATGCCAAGGTCATGGCCCAATGTCATCGTACTATGGGACCAAGACAAGATGTATCACTTCCTCAAGTCTTGCATGATATTGTTTAAGAAACATAATACCATAAGAATTAATGTGTGAAAACAAGAAGACCAAGCACTTCCTTTACATTCCAACTGAACTAGAGTAACCACAATTTCGTGTTTTGGCCAGGATAAAGTGTAACAGTGTTCTACATATATAAGTGAGGTCCAGAAACGAATCTGTATGCCTAGAATACACAGCCATCTTTAGTATAAATGTTGCTTATTGATGGAAATCAGCATTAGTTTTACAGAACAGAATGAACAGAGAAGATTTAAGCATTAAAGTAGCAATACGTTTGGGACCAAGAGTTCTCTGAGACCAAACTAGTTAAGTTTAACCAATTGGTTTGACAGGGAGTTATTCTTGTGAACTGTATTTTAATGAGGCTTACAATGTTAAAATCATAGATATAAGGTTCTTCTCCTGCATGAATTGACTTGCCATAACGTTTCTCTTCTGTGTGAATTAACATTCTTAATAAAGTTACATATTAAGTGTACCATTGGTTAGATATAGTTTTAGCGTTAGAAACTAGATGTGGTTAGAACAAGTGTCACCATATTGTATCATTTTGGCGTATATTATTGTGTAAACACTTCGCTAAATAAGAATCATGGAACTTGATATCAAAGATAAGTGTGTTTTTTCTTTGCCAACTCTTTAATGGGAAAGCACTGAACATAACTTCTACCAATAAACATACTAGCATGGTGATTCAAACTAAGCAAGTATTCAAGCATGTTTTACACTGAAACATAATTATTGTATTCATTACATTTCGATGAATTAGGGCCATGTGTTTACACCAAATTGAAAAAAAATTGTGGCTTTTCCATGGGTAGTAACCAGTACTGGGCCGGGAGGGTTTATGACTTTGTGTGTTTATTATATGACGGGAACTCCCAAAGGCTCAACCAAAAGTGGTTTTATGGAGAACCCGGAAAATGAACCTGCGAACCCTGCTTTACAAGAAATAGATTTATACCCTACACCAAATATGACACCGGACCTTGAATTACATGAAATTTGGTCAACGTTTTCTTAACATATATGGATAGTTTTTATGTTGAAATGGTATCTTGACAAAGACCGCAACGTGCTAAAATTTCAATTCCAAATTTGACTGAATACAAAATATACAAATGAAAATTGGGGTACCATGTCATAAAAATGAATGCCAATCCACTATCCTAACACATACAAAGCTGTTTATAGTATCAACGGACTTATCAATGATATAGTTATTTCATAAAACATTTCTACCCCCATTACATGATATGTCAATTACTTTAGAAATGATTATAACTGTGTACCCTAAAGTATGGTAGTGATATCATAGATGACGTCATAAATTAAGCAATTAAATTGCATTAAAACTCAAATGCACCATAAATATAAAAGTGACATTCCAGGCAATTAATAAACATCTTATTATCGAATTCCAAGCGTGGACAGACTCCCATGTTAATTTCCCATACCTAGTAAGAGCCTCTTTGTAAAAATTTGAAAATTGTCTCTCTTTGAAAAAACAAACAAATAGGGAATACTAAATGTTTGGTAATCTTCGATTTATCACGATTTTCGATAACTATTTTGCCAAATCAGGTAGACCTCTCAGCACATTGTTTCTACCATTTCTCGACTAGTTATGTCCTCATTCTAAGATGCAACAGCCCATTGATTTTCCTATGGAGATTTCAGTATTAAAATTACAAACTTGGCAATTTGATGGAAAACCCGCTTTTTAAGAGTGCTTTTCTAAACGATCAAAACACACTTGAGATAAGTCATTCACATTTCTGGTTGGCACATGTCTAGACTACCATTTCATGCAATCTGATCTCGTAGGTAGTGGATTTCTGAAGGCCTAAACTGTGTGAGATTTCTGTTTAAATTTGCAACCTGAAAAATTGGACCCCTGTCACATTTAAATGGCTTTTATGTGTTTCCTCGAGACATCATCATCTGTAAAACTTTTACTGTTATGCATTACCCAGTATTTGAACTTTAATATACACTTTCATTTGCATTCTTGGTTTGCATAGTTTTGTATATAGATGGCAAACAATTCAGATGTAGCGTTTTCATTTTTGTTCAGTATATTTATTCATCCAAACCTGTTATTTCAATAAATAACTTTATTGGGCGGCATAACATTATTTCTCTTTAATATTTTAGTAATGCAGTACATGCAACCAAGTTCTAGTTTTTTTTCACAAAGACAATATAGCAATGTTTCGAATCAGTAATAACATGATCAAATTACTTAAAGGGTTTCCTCATACGAACTTGATAGACATGTGCTACAGTAGGAAAATTGTGTGTTACACGAGTGATTGTTTCCGTTGCAGGAGGGAACAACCAAGCACAATATATTTTTGTATTAAACAAAAAGCTCATATATTGACAAAACATTAACACAAATAAATCAATTTATACGTTTACTTGAATTGAATAAACACATATACTTCTAAATAAGTCGTAACTCAACTTTGTTCAAAAATGCTATGCTACATGAAGGAATTTGTTTCTTACAGGAGTGAATTGTGCTATATTTAGTCATTTCTCATGTTTCTACTACTATATTACGATTTAAGTTAACATATTACATAACATACATAACATATATTTATTTTTGAAGAGTTTCGAACATTTACGTAATTAAAGATGTATTTCTAAGCTACAAGTTGTTAACACAATTCACAATTTTATTAGCTTAACATTAAATGCTATTTCTTCCCTCGTGTAACATTTGATCTATTCTGTAACGTTACAGTAGTGAATGTTACATGAGTGATATATGCATAGTTAATCTGTAAATAAACATATAAGGAATACATTTACATCCCAGGCGGACCAAATTAATAAACTCTACTCTAAGACGGTGTGTATCCAAACTCTCCAACAACAAAAGTATTTCACACAAACAAGAAATCACCGTTACATTAGGGATCATATGCATAAATAACGCACCTACCTGCAAATAAAAATAGAAATTTGTCAAATAATCGAAAATATTATTCGTTTTAATTTTCTTTCTGACAGGAAATGGCCACTCTTCAAAATAGAGTTGGGAGTAAACTATTATATCTCTGGGATGATACATTACTTTTGTAGAATAGGTTTTTGTTACAGGAGTGAGTGGAAGGCTGTATTTAAAGTTTGACAGATGATTTAGATATCTAGTTGTCAGCAAAACACAGTAGTACATTTTTGAAATTTTGAAATGCACACTAGTACATGAAACTATCATCAGCAAAAAGAAATTAGTTGACATAATTGCTTATGTGTCTTCAGTGTTTCAAATATACCGATTCATTTGTCTGGCTACAATGAAAAATTGTCATTTTGGCCGGTTTAAACCTTAAAAAGTTATCTTTATGACATCTCTGAATCAAAAACAAATACATCAACATGCTTAACAAAGTCAGTTTTAACACTCTAAAGCAAGAGAGGGGTCATAGTACGTTCTGTTACCGAGTAAACTGTTAAACTCAAGAATTTCGACGAAAAAAAAATGACTCCTGTATGTCTATAAAATTCCTTTAATACTCTGTCAGTCACCATAAATAGAACAGTTTCGCAGTCAATGACTCTAGAAGCACTTTTACTATACACAGTTTGGTACTTTAATGCATGTCTATCTCCAATTCTAAATCTTGACAAGTTTTGACCACCATTGAAACATAAGAATCAGTTATACATAAGATTGTTCTGTTTGTTTTGATTATTTACGTCCCAGTCAACATTTTCAGCCATATTGAGATGTGTCTTCTTGGGTTGAGCCAGTACTACGCTGCAGATAAACAGGCTTTCCTCGCGGTGCAATGGGTTTGTCTGCACTTTGCGATTGTGTTATTCCCTGATCATACTCACTAACCATTTTTTACGTGCTCTTTTCACAAACAAGTAGGCCAAGTGGCCCTAAATCGCTCACCTGAGTTCTGTTAAAAGTTAACATATATGTATCTGTTGAAAGCTGCCCATGTCCCTGGTGACACCAGGGGTGGGCCACTTTTGGTCCCAGGGGCATAGTTTCAACACTTGGTAGATCTGGTAGATTATGGTTTCAGACAAGAAGATATTTTCATGTTTCCCCTATATAAGCCTATGTAAAACATGTGACCCCCAGGCGGGGCCATTTTGGCCCCAGGGGCATAATTTGAACAAACTTGGTAGGAGTTCACTAGGTGATGCTACATACCAAATATCAAGGCTTTCAACCTTGTGGTTTCAGACAAGACGATTTTTTCATTCTTATCCCTATCTAAGCCTATGTGAAACACGTGACCCCCGGGGCGGGGCCATTTTTGTCCCCAGGGGGATAATTTGAACAAACTTGGTAAAAGTCCATCAGTTGATGCGACATACCAAATATAAATGCTCAAGGCCTTATGGTATCAGACAAGAAGATTTGTTCAAGTTTTCCCCTAATTTCCCCTGTGTAAAACATGTAGCCCTAGGGGCGGAGCTATTTTTGGCCCAAGGGGGATAATTTGAACAGACTTGGCAGACGTCCAATAGGTGATAGTACATACCAAAAATCAAGGCTCTAGGCCTGTGGTTTCGGACACGAATTTCCTACATAAGCCTATGCAAAACAGGTGACCCCTGGGGCGGGTTTATTTTTCGCGAACTGTATATAAAACTTCGTAAACAAGTATTGTTGTGTCCAAGACATAACATTCACGAGTTTAAATATAGTTAAGCATGCTGCAAGCTCTTTTGAAAACCCTTATACCGCCGTATGGTGGTACATCTTCAAAGAAATTGTCTGGGGGGGGGGCTCTTAGAAATGAACTGGATGACGAGGTTATGTGACGTTACTTAACAAACGGTCACGTCATTGAAAAGAATCGTCATCAAAACAATGTCAAGGCCTTACATCAAAAACAAATTGTTTCAACGCAGTTTGAAGGCGTCAAAACGAACTTAATTGTATTTAAATTGACGCTTAATTAGGTCCTACTTATTAATATGGGGATTTTAGGCAGAGACGTCAATCCGTGGTAATGATCTTCAATGAGCCAAGCAAGCTGTTTGACAAAAGGAAACAATTCCAAACTAAATGGAGTTGTTTATAGCTATATTTGCTCCCAAAAGAATGACATTTTAATCATGATTCAGCAAAACAAAGTTTTGAACTGACAGAATTATCAAGATGGCTGTCCCATCTTTCATGGACAGCGGCTACGAACTATATTTGCTTCAGCGGGCGTTAAATTTGACAAAAAAATTGTCAACAACCTACGGAAGCGTATATACGCCACTACTTGCTACTTAAATCCAACAGAAAAAGACTGTTTTTCGCGCTAAATAGTTTATTTTTTTCAGGCGTTAATATCTATCTTTACGATATGTTTTACTTGAAAAAGCTAGTAAACAACACGGCAAGATGCATAAAGTTATTGCAATGTGTTATTATTATGTGGCAATGTCTTGATATTTTCGTTTATTGTTACATAATTAATAATCCTTCGAGAAAATGTTCACGCAATTCGAAAAGAGATCGCTATTAAACAATTAATTAAAGCTCTTTGCGAGAAGAGTGTTAGCTGTCAACGCCACGTGGCACCTTTAGTATTCTGAGGCTGTTGAAGACGGGAGGTCTGACGATGGTCGTAAAAAGGATTTTTCTGGAACTTATGGTAATTATTTAATTATTTTAAAGCATATTTATAGTAGTAGATCTCTCATAGTAAAGATAAGGTGACTTACTGAACAGTATGATATATATACTAATTGTATAAATCTCAGATTTTGGATAACTGTTTTTGCCTCAACGTGCCACGTTGCGTGGTTGTTTGAATTGGGTTGGTTGAGGAAAGTTTCAACGGTGTGTGCAAGTGAGTGTCTTTAAAATTATGACTAGAATGCACCTTGACTAGCACATTATGAATTAAGTTAGGTGCGTTGTTGTAGGGCTATTTTGAACAGCAAACTTTACACTTCGTAAAATTTCATGCTGTGAAGAATTGGTACCAATACGTCATGGATTTCACACCAATACTTTTCACGTGCAGGTTCTGCGGGTAAAATATTTGCTACCATTTTGCTGCATTCGAGACTCCCGTTAATTTGATATGCAACATGACCATATTCTGAAAAAGTTGAATTTTGACCATTGAACCCATCCCTAGGGTCGAGGGTGTCTGCAGGCAAAATATTTGCTACCATGTTGCTGCTTTCGTGATTCCCTTTAATTTGAGATTCAATATGACCATGTTCTGAAAAAGTTGAATTTTGATCTTTTGACCCTTATGGTCGAGGGGTCGGTGGTGTATGCAGGCAAAATATTTGCTACCATGTTGCTGCATTCGTGATTCCCTTTTATTTGATATGCAACATTACCATGATCTGAAAAAGTTGAGTTTTGATCTTTTGACCCTTAGGGTTGATGGGGCGGGGGGTCTATGGGAAATATTTGCTACCATGTTGCTGCATTCGTGATTCCCTTTTATTTGATATGCAACATGACCATATTCTGAAAAAGTCGAATTTTGACCCCACCCAGAGGGTTGGGGGTAGGTAGGGGGAGGAGGAAGAGAGGTCTGTTGGCAAAATATTTGCTAGTATGTTGCTGCATTTGTTATGCCCTTAAATTTAATATGCAACATGGCCATGTTCCTAAGAAAGTTGAACCCATCCCCAGGTTCAGGGGGGGGGGGGGGGCGGAGGGGTCTGTGTGCAAATTATTTGCTACCATGTTGCTGCATTTGCGATGCCCTTAAATTTGATATGCAACATGACCATGTTCTGAATTAGTAGAATTTTGACCTTATGACCCCACCCCTAGGGACAGAGGGGGAGGGTCTGCGGGCAAAACATTTCACCAGCGCATCAGCGCTGGTGATATACGTTAGTAAACTAGATTGGTTCCCCTCGTTGACAAAGCTCCACTTCCGCTACGCATATAACGACTGGTAACGCCTATTTATTTACAAGTAGAGAATCCTACTCATCCGACTGCGCATGCCCCAGAAAAGATTTTTCAACACAAATTTCAGTATTTTTTCAGTTGCTATAATTTGATAATTAAGTAAAAGAAAAAAATATAAACTCCCAGAAAAAAATAAACTTAGTAAATCGGCTTGTTTAAAAATGCACTTTATGTCAAGGGTATTTTCCAATACCACGTCACTCATGACGTCAGTGTGTATGCTATACGTAGGCGCAATGGCGGCTAGTAGTTACCTGTCTTAATATGCTGACAAGCTATTAAAGGGAGAGAACCAGTCTATTAGTAAACTTCCATTGGGTGCGTGTTCGATTCGGGCCTGTTCCATTAGCAAGATGCGGAAATGGATCAGATGTTAACTCCCCAACAGCAGTGTCTTTTACAGTTCTTTCTCAGACTCACCGTCGACCAAGTTACTTCCAAAATTCCATCATTGCGTGAGCGATGTTGATATACTTTGGATACTGGATTGCTTCTTAAAGCGAAAAGGCCTATTAGAGACACTGAGCGAGAATCCAAATCAAATATGGACCCTTCGGATATTCTAGACTAAATTTGACGAAATATCTAGATGTAGATGGGTCAGTTTCAATATGCCCCCTAGGCATTATGTGCATTGACTTCGATTGAGGAATACGGTTGAATGACCTAATACATACTGCTGGGGAGGGGGTTAACTCTACAATTATTCAGTGTGTTCATGAGCAGAGTCTTACTGGAATATGCATATTTCCCGTCTTTTATTTGCTCACAATGGATCACCTTCGTACAAATCGTTAACTAAAACAAACAAAAAATACTCAGAGCTTGAAGCCCATGAAACACTGAAAAGAGTGGCCTCAGCAAATGCAATAATAAAACACTATAAAAGTTCTTCTTTAATAACTTTAAAACGCCATGCGATGGTTCTAAGCTTTTTTAAAAGCTAAACTTGTTTCTACTATTTTGCTGCATTCGTGATTCTCTTAAATGTGATTGGCAACATGACAGTATTCTGAAAAAGTGGAATTAGTGATGTACCGATAATCGGCAATAATCGATTAACTAATTCTTAGAGGTCAACTGATACGATGATTGATTATGTTTTGTCATAATCGATGATCGGTTAAATTATTATGGGTTAAGTTCAGTTAAAATTTAAACTTATTCCTCATATTCTTTAGTCATAGAATGACATCTAGGTTGTTTCTGAGTTCAACTGTTAAAATCTTTCTCATGTAGCTTTGATACATGTGAGACATAAATTTTTAAATCAGGGACAAGCACTGTTTGTTGATGTTTCTTTTCTTGTATGTGTCTCGACACATTTAGTTTCTAAACAGAAATAAATTACAGTTAATAACTGGAAAGCTGTTAACATTTTTTGAGAAGGGCCTATGAAATGAGTCTTTAGAATACCCTTGAGACTATAAAAATTAATTATTGTCAGCATTTCCAAACGAGATTGTAAAAGATACTTTGATAAAACTTAAGAAAGTTGCCAAACTACATATTAAGACACTACGCTACAAAATAATTATATGGAAGGCACTGGGAGTGCCATAATAAAAAAAAACAGCCATTTTTAGCCCATGATTATCATGGATACATGGATTTTTCAAGGATTAACAGTGATGCATGCATGCAAAAGCAAACTCATTAGGAACCAATTATAATCAGAAAATCGCATCGACAGCAGCAACCGATTCCAACCGATGATCGATTATGATTTCCAACCGATGTCCCACCACTAAGTGGAATTTTGACCTTTAGAACCCACTCCCAGGGTCAGGGGGGTGAGGGATGGGGGTCCCTGGGCAAAATATTTTCTACAATGTTTTTGCATTCGTGATTCCATATAATTTGATATGTAACATGACCATGTTCTGAAAAAGTAGAGTTTTGACTTTTGGACCCCTTACCCTAGGGTCGTGGTGGGGTGTGGGGGATCTGCGGGTTAAATATTAACTACCATGTTGCTGCATTTTCGTTATTCCCTTAAATTTAATATGCAGCATGACCATGTTCTGAAAAAAATGAATTCTGACCTGTTGACTAACCCCCAGGGTCGGAGGGGGGAGGGTCTGCGGGCAAAATATGTTCTACTATGTTGCTGCATTCGTGATTCCTTTTAATTTGATAAGCAAATTGTTAACATGACCATGTTCTGGAAAAGTTGAATTTTGACTTGTTGACCCAACTCCCAGGGTCGAGGAGGGGGTCTGTGGGCAAAATATGCTCTACTATGTTGCCACATTCGTGATTCTCTTTAATTTGATATGGAACATGACCATGTTCTGAAGAAGTTGAATTTTGACCTTTTGTACCCAACCCAGGGTCAGGGGGGAGGAGGAAGGGGGGGGCTGCAGCAAAATATTTACTACGATGTTGCTGCATTCATGATTCCATATAATTTGATGAGCAACATTACTATGTCCCACAAAGTTAAATTTTGACCTGTTGACCCAACCCCCAGGGTCGGAGGGGGGAGGGTCTGCAAGTAAAATATTTGCTACCATGTTGCTGGATTTGTGATTCCCTTTAATTTGATATTCAACATGACCATGTTCTGAAAAAGTGAATTTTGACCTTTTGAACCCACCCCTAAGGTCAAGGGGGGTCTGCAGGTAAAATATTTGCTACCATGTTGCTGCTTTCATTATTTCCTTTAATTTGAGATGCAACATGACCATGTTCTGAAAAAGTTGAATTTTGATCTTTTGACCCTACCCTTAGGGTCGAGGGAGGGGTCTGCGTTAAAATATTTGCTACAATGTTGCTACATTCGTGCCTCCCTTATATTTGATATGCAACATGACCACGTTCTGAAAATATTGATTTTTGACCTTTTGACCCCACCCCAGGGTAGGTAGGGGAAGGTTTTGGGGTGTCTGCGGGCAAAATATTTGCTACCATGTTGCTGGTTTTGTGATTTACTTAAATTTGATGTGCAATATGACCATGGTCTGAAGAAAGTTGAATTTTGACCTTTAGAACCCACCCCCAGGGTCGGAGGGCGGGGGTCTGTGGGCAAAATATTTGCTACCATGTTGCAAATGACCTCCAAATTCGAAATTGACCTGTATTTTATTATGCTCTACCCTTCTGTTAAATTTAAATGAAATTGTTGCATCCCTTCAAAAGTTATTGATCTGAAATCACAATTTACCCAAAATCTAAGTCAAAAAGGGCCATAACTAAGTCAAAATATTGCGGAATACCCCCTTTTTCGAACTTGACCTGTATTTTATGATGCATGACCCTTCTGTAAAGTTTGAATGAAATTGATGCATCCCTTCACGAGCTATCGATCAGAAACCAAACGAGTCACAACGTGGACGCCGACGACGCTGACGGAGACATGATCCCCATGTGTCGACCATGCTTCGCAGGCGACACAAAACCAGGTAACAGATGTGACGAATACTTAGCAATTCTTGCCATGTCAGAAATTATCAATGAATTATTCACATGTGTGAGGATTTTGTATCATCTTTACACATGTGTGAGGATTTGCTACCAATTCTTCACACCCAAGAAAAAAGTCACACCAGTTATTCACAGGTGTGACGAATACTTACCAATTTTTATTCACATGTCAGAGATTATCAACATGAGAAATGTTAGCACAAATAGACCCCAAAATTCATCGAAATTGACCATACAAAATGATAAATTTACGGTTCAGCCCTACCATTAATTTATCTGCCTGCAAATGACATTAGGCAACTCTACTATCAATTCTTTTAACAGTATCTTTGAATAGAGCTACACCGTAGATGTATTGGAAGGAAGCCTACGAATACAGCTACTTCATAGTCAAATAATACAGCCACTGTATTCGTACGAATATACCTGCCCTAAAGGACAATAGCTGTATACATATCTAGAAGCATAACATGTTTTTCACCGGGGTTTTTCACCGAATATCCTTGCTTAAAGTTATTGGTTAACTCTAACTCTAATCTAGCCACATAGCAGCTATTCTGTGAAACGATGTTGCCTTGGTTACAACATTCCCCAAAGCAATAAACTTTCTTTTCTTTCCCTTTCTCTATATACTGCCTGACGCCCACGCGAGCATCATCGGCAAGTGCACTCTGTACACTCTGGGTAGCAGAATGAAAGTAAGTAAGAAGGCAAAGATTAGGAATCGATACAATCAGGTACCACACCTGACCCAGGGTACCACAAGGGAAAGTGACAAAAACACAGCAAAACTTCACATACATGCAAGCCAAGAGGCTAGCCCTTTCCGAACAGGTGACCACAGGGCTGCAATGAACAGACAAGTAAGCATGACAAACACGAAACATAAATAATAAAGATGATCCACAAAATAAGCACCGCCTTGGAACAGTCAGTAAAAACTATTTTTATTGGAGGGCTTAAACTAGTTTCACAGTACCATCCTCGCCCTTAGTTCAAATGTGGTTCAAGACATATATATGTTTGGTTTGCATGAAAGATGCTTAACTTATCAATGAATTATCTTCTAAAACATAAAAATCAAGATTTAAAAAGGAGATAAAGCAAAGATGAGGACACGACAGTACATAAAATTGAATACCAGAACAAAAGAGATCCAACGGTTAAACCCCAGTGGGCCTGACAACAGCCAAAGCATCAGGCCCCAACCATTTCATCTATATAAGTATTTCAGTCAGAACTGTCATAGAGGCCTATAAGTAACCGCATCTAAATTAAATAGTGTTCTTTAATCTGCACACGTATATTAAGCCATAGCTTTAATCATAGCAGTTCTTCTTTGAGTTTAGCTACTCAAACGCAGAAGCTGTATTCATGCATCTGCTTATCAAGTATCTTAATTCGAAGGTAGCCACTTTCGGTAAGACCGTGCATAATAAAATTGTATCTTATTTCTCACCAAATCGTATTGCATATGCTCTGGGTACTTAAAAGAACCGCATCAATGACAAAAAGTTTAAATCTAATTCTAAGATAGCGGCTGTATTGGATAGTGTCATTTGGCCAATCAACTACTACCCGCTGACCTGAAGCCCAAAAATATCAGTATGATGTATCAATACGAAACAATATAAAGATGACCACCATGGTGATCATATTTTTGGTGCTACATCTTTAAACTTCTTTATTACATGCCTTCTACATTTTACATAGTAAATTTGCCGTTAGCACTCGGTAATAAGTTTTCAATTTGACTGAATCCATAATGGCACAGTCACATGACGATGCCAAAAATCCATATTGGGGCCTCATTATGGATTTTTGGCACTGCCTCAAAGTGATGACGTATAAGAATCGTGCACTTTTTCGAGTAGAACTAGGCTAGGCTTCATATCTCGTTTCAACATGGCTGAGTAGAGATTAGAATCGTTAGGAGACCCTGTTTTACGCTCGGTTGGGGCCATGAAATAGCGAAATGCCAGAAGAATTAAGAATGGTACATCAGAACAAGGAACATTTCTAGGCCTTTCGCCAGTTTCGATTAAACAAACAAAATGACTTACCATGGGGTTGATATTGTGTCAAGCTGATCGGATCGATGAGCGATCGGGGATTGTTAACTTCCTGTTAGCTCTTCAAATAAAACACTTTTCGGGAAAAAGGTTGAATTTCCATGAAATACAGTGAAAGGAGAAAGATATACCCGTATTACCACGTATCTAGATATGCATGAATGCTAAACTTAAGGCTGTCTTTGGTAGTTTTATTGACAAAAGTCTGTTGAAATGTCTCGTCGTCAATGACAATGTAAACAATGTTAAGCTAAAGCCCTCGGGCCGATATGGCTACCCCAGTGCCAATATGACCTAGAGGCACACCTCGGCCATATAATAACCTGTATATAATGTCTAGATGTCACTTACAAAATGTAGCATTTTACGACTGGAAGGTGGGGAATAAAAGATGAAAATCGATTGTTTTTCCTGATGACCACCTTGACAGTTATTTTGTGAAGCCCTGTTATCATTAAATTCTAATCTTATATTAAAGTCCTTCCAATAATGAGTCTGTGCTGGTTCGGTCAAAACATTGTTATTGGTTCAGACGACAGGACAGAAAATGCTTTTCTATGGAATTATTTGAGTCTGGCGACCTAGAAAACAATGTCAAAGTCACCAAAATGTAATCATCCATTATGTTCTCCCAATGGTATAGCTGCGTTTGTATATGACCCTGGTGACCTCAAATATTAGGTTAATGTCATGAAATTCTGATAATTCCTTTCTACTAGCCTAAATAAGTATCTACGCATGTTTGATTGAAATCCTTCAAACGGTCCATAAGTTAAAGCATTACCAAAAAGATACACTCACGCTGACAGGATCTTTACAATTCTCGAATGTGGTAAGGATTCACACTAAAAACTGATACACTGTGTTCCTAAGTGTCTGTCAGTGCATGGGTCTCGGACTGATCGGAGGCATCGATATTTAGAAACCATTTTCTCATGTTTTGCCCATGTTGTGATACCTTAATATTTACATTGTACTATACAGTTACCTTATACTTGTGCATGCTATGAGGGTGATTCAATAAGTAACGGGCATTACCTATTTTTAACTAACAGACACAGTCAAGCTTTTTCACAGCGTGTTTGATCGCCATATGTAGACATATGTACAAAAATTAAACATTATTGGTTCATCAGTTGGTAATTTATCGCGTCTTCAAGCATGGCCAGCGAGTAAAAGGATTTGTTTTCGTCGAATTTGGTGGTTACATAAATTTTACTATTTGGTTATTATCTTTAATATGAAACATGATGTGAGCATGCTTAGTATATCAGTGGAACAAAAAATTTGTCGCCTTCATGTCATAACAACAATATTGCATAATTTGATAAATCACAATACTAACTTAAATGACCTATGGTTAATGACACTGGACCATAACTCTTTTCAGACATGTTGGAAACTCTCAGAAAGTACGAATTTTAACATCTTTTTATGTAATATATCAATTGATATCCAAATAAAATTATAAATACATTTTGGCCGAAATAGAAAAAGGGGTAAAATGTTTGAATTCTCAAATTTTCACAAGTGAAATTTCCATTTCTCCTAAGGGAAAATGTAACTGTTAATTTTGAACACTGTGAGTCCTTTCAAAAGCACTGAAACTTATTCTCATTTAGAAAAATGCAAATCTATTCTATTGGCTTCACTTATAGCTTGCAATGTGTCTTTTGAAAATGACTCTTGAACATAGTAGTGTTGCATATTTCCAAGTCATTTTAGCACACTTTCAATGGTTGCTATATTTTTGTCAAAGTATTAGATAAGATTTTTTTCACACGTTAGGACGAAGTATATCTTGCTAGTGATTAATTTTATAAAATAAAAAGATATCTATCTTGATCGGAAGTAGGGTAGGCCGCTTACTTATTGAATGGCCCTTGTAATATGACTTGTGCTTGCACATGTTATAATTATGATGTTCCTGAAATAAAATAATAAATAACTAAAATAACTCTTAAATTGGTACAACATAGACTTATTTGATGCTACTAACTACTTGCTTTATTTTGTAGGTGATTGTATCTGCGTTTACTATTGGCAGTGTGGATGCAGTGTTCCCAGGGTCTGGTAAAACTACAAGTTTAACAGATTTTGTTTGGTACTATTTCGCACAAGGATACATCAATACAGACATCCCTGATTTTTGTTAACTTCGACCATATATCAATCTGTGTCAGAACATTACAGCAACATATATCAACAGGACACAATTTGCTATGCTGACAATGTCAAAGTTCCATCAGAGCTGTTATATCAAAAATTATGAAATTTCACAGGCTTGGTTACGTTTGTCATGGTTAGAGATCTTTATGGATACAAGATGCTGGTTGAGTGTAACACAGAAAACAATAAGACTTATTTAAAGACAATGGATCCTGATGGTTTGCGACTTTGTAGTATTCATAAACTAAGAAGGCGTAATTATATTTCCATCGTGGTCCCAATTTCTTGGTACATATGGATAGTTATTACAATCTCCTACCATATGGGTATCCCATTCATGGTGCTTAAGATGGGTTCTCCATAGAGATGCTGTGGGTCTGAGGCGGCTAACACCCCAAAATCCCAGGTATGTGGCAAGACTTATTACGATGAGAATCCCAAGGATGATAAGAGTTGAGGCAGGCAGAGAAAACTCGCTTGTGAAAGACATTCGAATTCTGATAAGATATCAACATGATGATGAAGTTGCAGGATCAAGAAGCTATATATATATATGTCGTGATGAAGAAAGATGGAGGGAAGAAAGATCTAGTTAATGAGAACATATTTTAAAATGCTAGCTACGACCATCTACAATGTATACGATTCTGTTTCTCAAATGTTATAAAGATCACGTATTCGTTTTCTGTAGTTACTGGAACTGTCAAAGAATCAGGGCCAAGAACAGCAGTTAAGTGCAGTCTTGAACACAAGATGTTATATATCATCAATCCACTGCACTTGACTCTAGTGACTACTTCTTTGTGCAATCATGTACAATGAGTCAATGGCTTAGTCTAGGATATGCTTGCTGATAAGTATTGCTGTGCTGTCCCATACAATAACTGTGATGATCAATTTTTAGGGCGAGTAACAGAAGTATCAGAGATGGTTTAACTTCCTCAGTCGTCAGAGGATGATGAATTACTTTTTAAGGCATTAATCGCACAACTTTAGGAAACATGTCAGTATCCTATAGATACAGTAGGCGCATATGTCATTTATGTGGCTTCTTTATTCATTTTGCGTCTCTATGATATAAGTACAGGTTATATTTTGTATAGGTTATATAATATATGCTCAACTCCATTGTAAATATTTTATAACCAATACATAACATAGTGCTACCTTTATAGCCCTGACCCAGCTGTTTCGAATCCTATGATTGTGACACTCTGGATTCAGATTTTGCAATATGCATATATTCTGTTGCATTTTATTGAACTTTCAGAAAGAAGGGTGTTGGTAGACTGTTATTGATGTGCGAAAAAATACTCATTTGTAAGCTCAAATAAAATAAATATTCTAAGATGTATATTGTTACTCAGTTTCCCTAAAATCGAACTTGTTATTGTGTTGATTTGGTTACTATCATGTTTTAATCATGTGGTCAAAAATAACCCTTTTATGTACATCCTAGGTCCGTTCCATGGAATGGATCCAAGAGCTCAGAATGTTCATTGAAGATCATGTCGTTTCTAGTCTAGCAATGTATGCGTTTAAGTTTTAATGCATCATACTAAGCATTAGATTAAGTCTCAGATCAAACTGTACATTCACGATCTGACCAGAGTCTTTGATATTACCCGATTCTCACAGCTAAAATCCTTGGCTTTCTTTCTGCATGCTCTTCTGATAAGACTGTGTAAATGTCTAAGCGTATCTGACAATTCTCTTTATGCCAAAACATATTTTTGCTTCAATTTTTTATTTTGCTCACACATAAAAATGCTTCTTATACATTTTTGATATTATGTGAGATAAGAACACAGTAAATAAGCATCATACAGGCCACAAGACAAGCTGTCGGGGTTCGTGACAATGCCAAAAAAAAGAAGACATTTTCTATTACATAAAGTTCTGAAAATAGATTCAGAATCTGTGGCCGTATTTGAACTACGCTTAAGTTATAAACTCTTATTTATAGAGGCAAACATGGAGTTTGACTTAGAAATGCCAAATTACACACTGTATATCAAACTAGAGCAATGCGAGGAAAAGACTCAGAAAAACTAACATCCACGTGACGTCAAGAACAAGACAATTTAAGTAAAGCAGCATACTCTCTCTTCCCCAGCGTGATGATAAAAAATAGAAAAATAGCATTGGATACTGCGCAACAATGTTCAAGGAAAGCAATTTATCTTTTCCCTGCCATTCAGGAAATTGTCATCTCTAAGCTTATCTTCTGGCGTATATGTTCTTTTAAAGCATACATCTAGTATTTTGCAATCAAAGTTATCCACACAAACTGTTTGAACCCATAAAAAAATCTATCTGAACAATTGGCAAAGTGTGCCTTTCCGTCTGCACATTTCGGAGGCTGGGCTGTCTGGGAGTTAAGAATAACTTAATAGACCGTAATGCAGATTTTATTATGTGACCCTCCAAGGTCATACATGTGATAAATAGCCTATTGTCATCTACACCCCATAGGCAATTATTGTGAGAAATATTAACATAAATGAGTCTAAAAAGGAATGAGATCACCTTACAAGCTATAAGACAGTTATTGAAAGATTTAAAGTATATCTGACATTGACCTTTGACCCCAAGGTCATATTGGTAATCTGAATAGCATACATTGTGCCTAATATTTTAATATTTAAAATACCCTGGATCTTAAAATGAAAGGATTTACCCAAATGTCATATATGTGACGTAAATAACATATTTCCATCTACATTAGGCAATTATTGTTCCAAATATGAACATCCCTGTTATAAATGATAACAGAAGGAGACAGTGAACTTATTTAACATTTTATTGGATATAAATGTCAAATATATGCTTTGTTTGAAATCTGTCAGACGTATTTCCCACTTTGAATTTCTTAGTTGTATTTCGTTTCTAACTGAAAAAGCAACACCAAATTAATTCATGTACAGTTTCTGGGCTATCAAAAAAAGACGTCATCAACAAAGCCTGCTTAGAGATGAACATAATAAAGTGACTTCAGAATGGCGTAAAATTTTGCTCTGGATTAGGCGTTTTAAAAATAGTAAGTAAGTATGATCAGAAAATACCACAATCACAAACCGCAGACAACCCAATGGCAACGCGAGGAAGAGCCACTCAACCATTACGAGACACCAGGAAGCCAAATTAAGCAAAGCAACCAGCTCTCTCTTCCCCACAAAGATAATTGCAATACTAGAATAGACATAAAGTAACGTACAACAAAACATAGAACAAATACAGACTCTCACAATGGGAGTAACAATAAACCAAAAGTCAACAACAACAGAACCACCGCCTTAGAACAGACATCAGCCTAAACCAACGGGGGGGGGGGGGGGGGGGCTTAAATGCATTTTACTGGTATCTAATCCTCGCCCTAGATACTTCTGCGGTTGAAGTACAAGAAATGTTCAGCTCGCATGGAGGCCTTCTAACAAATGCAATGTATAATCATGGAGAAACACTCTTATCAAATTAACACACCATGATGAAACAAAGAAAAGGGCTCATGACTCACAGAAAATCAGAGCTAAAGAAAACCTCAAGTTGAGCCACGGTGGGTCAAGCTACAAATAAGCATCAGACACCAACCCACCAATTAAAGCTTTACGTCAGAGCCGTCATAGTCTGAGGCCTGACCCACCGTCGTGCAATTAAAGAGGAAGCCATAGCTATAAACAGTGATTGGGTTTAAAACAGGCATGCAGACTGTCGCATGACATCCAAGTTATGTCCAATCTTTATATAACGTTTTATAATCTTTTTGAATTGATCACTATTATTAGGTTTTCCAACAATTCGTTTGAATTTATAAACTAAATCACCATAAAATATAGGTTCTGATATGCCTTGTTGCAGAAGAGTTTTGAACCCAATGTTTTATTTAACAATTAACTCCGAGTGTCTGTGGTATAATTTAGAAAATGCTTTTCTAATTTAATGATATCTATAACCTTGTTTAAATAACTTAGCAGTTATGAATAAGTTTCTGTTGTTGAAGTCATCAACATTAGAACACACTCTTGCAAAACGAATAAGCTGAGAAATATATACACCATACTAAAGGGGAGCGAGGAACATCTCCATCAAGAAATGTGAAATTCACTATTTCAAAATTAAAATCATTCCATTTATCATAAATTTTAGAAGAAACTATGCCATTTGTTATTGACAAGTTCAAGTCCAAAAACGGAGCTTCAGCATCAGAAGAGTTTGCCTTATTTAAATGAAGTTTGGTAGGATATATCTGACGTACCATTTGTTCAAAATAAGGATTATCAATATTAAGTAAGTCACCTAAATATCTGAAAGTGGAGTTAAAAGCTTCAATAATGTCATTTTGATTATTGTTTGACAGAGACAACATGAAGTCTTTCTCATAACAAAACCAAAAACTGCAACAAGAGGAGCACAATTAGTACCCATGGGAATACCTACAATTTGTCTATATAATTTCGAGCCAAATTTTAAATATATTGTCCAATAGATAATGGAGAGTATCCACATTTTCTGACATGACCACAACTTATATCGTTAAGGTTGTTCAGAAGTAAAAAGGCATTTTTATCCTTACAAGCCAAATAAAGTGAGTTCTCTATGTTAAATGTTTGTTCAGTTAATTCTGTTAGTTTTTCTTTGATTAGATTATGAGGCTTGGTAGTATAGAGAGTAGAGAACTGATATGTAGTCAAACTAGATGCTTGAAAACCTCTAGACTTTAACTTATTAATAATTTCACCTGAATTATTAATCATTGATAGACCAAAATAAATTTGCACAATTCCTTTAATAAACTGTTGTGCAATATTTAATGACATGATTTTTAATCGCAGTGAGGCAAGAAGTAAAAAGAATAGACAACTTTGTAGTTGTACATGAACTAGAATTAGCAATAAAACGCGACGTATAGGGCCGTTTATGAAGTTTAGATAACCAGTATAACGTAGGAAGCTTGCTATGGTCCTCACCCATAAACGCCCCAAACTTAGCTGCCATATGACATCGATGCCTATCAACGACAGCGTCTCATCAAGTCTATTATGCTCATATGTTTTGCAGTGCTTAGTTCTTGCTTTAGGTTGTTAATATTGTACCTTTTTCAAACGACCACAACATTATTAGCAGCCTTATCTGCGGGTGGCAAAACAAACCTCCTATGGAATTCCTGGATCCCTTTCAAAGAGAATTTAGGTTTAGGTGGTAGAAGATCTAAATTGTTGCAATAAATGAGCTTCTACCATCAATAATATAAAAAATAAACGTGACGATTTCGATTTTGAAATTGTCAATTTCCCATTCTTAAATGTTGATGCTCCTCTCTCGACATCTTATGGAGTTTATATTTCTCAACTCATCCGATTAGTTAGAGCCTCTAGACTTGCTTCTGATTTCAACACTCGTAATTTACTGTTAACTCAGAAACTTTTTAAATCAAGGTATACTGTCTAATGAACTTAGCAAAACTTTTTTTTTTTCAAAATTCTACTGCTGGTACTATTATTTGATATCCAAATTCAATATTGGACTAAATCTCTCTTTAGAACCAGAGTTTTATGGCGACTCAGTGAATACATTAAAGGAATTTGTTGGTTCTAATAATTTTGTTATAACATTAATGTATTGCGTCAGATTACATGCTTGGTGGTCATCCCAGTCACCGTTGGCAACTTTGCTTTCCTCTTTAACGTCAAACCTAAGACTCTATGATGATTATGACTTAAAGACCTATCTATAGATGAGAGGGTTAGGGTCTGATGCTTTGTCTCTGGTTGAGCCCTCCTGGATTTAACTGTTGGAATTCTTTTACTTATACACTGTTGAGTTGTTTACTTTGTTTCATTAATTGTATAATATACTGTTGAGTTCTTATCTTTGTTTCATCTCCTTTTTATATCTTGATTTGTATTTACTAGGAGACGATACATCGATTAGGGCTCTTTCTTTCGAACCAAACATCTATTTGTCTTGATCCACATCAGAAATAATGGTGCAGTTAACACCCTCCAGTAACTTTTTACTGACAGTTCTAAGGTGGTGCTTCTTTTGTGGATCCTTTTTATTATTTGTGTTTCATGCCTGAGAAGGGGCTGACCTCTTGGTTCTTTTCTGTGTGATGATTTCTCGTGTTTTTGTCACTCCCAATATGAGAGGTTCTTTTAATTAGACCGTTAAGTTTATCTTTAATGAAATTATGAGTTAACCCATTTATGCCGAATGTACTTTCCCATCCTTAGCAATTGAACCAGTCCATTTCCATTACAAGGGTTTTTGGATCGCATTTTTTCATTTCCTTAACAAGGGTTTTTGGATCGTATTTTTTCATTTTTATTCAAAATTTCTAATATTCGAATATTCTCTAAGTAAACAGTGGAGACCCTGATAAGACGCCGCATTCTGCGTCGTCTGATCTGGGTATGCACTGTTTGCCAATGTCTCACAAAAAGGACGCAAGGCATATATGGGTTAAAGTAGTGTAAAGAGTTGAAAAATCATATGTAGACAAACTGGCCTAGCTTTAAATGTATCTAATACTTTACCAAAATTTTTAATAGACCGAAATAGATTCTTACCAGATCTTTCATAAACTTTTTCACAGTACTTTATTACATGCTTTTTGATAGTATTGGAATCAATATTAATATTGGTAACGATTTAATTAAAATAATACATAGTAGATCAAATAGGTTTTTTATATTTATAGCAAATTTGTAGGAGTTTCTGTATTGTTAAAGTTATTTGGAACAGAGGATATCACTGATCTGTTTTAAAGATACTATGTAAATTGATAAAACTTAATATTTTGTTAATGAATGAAATTTTAATAAAGTGGCGTTTATTGTTGACCGACCTCAAAATCGATATAAGGACTACGGAAATGCTGAAGATAACATCTTGTCAAAGAGCAGCGTTATATGATTTGTTAGCTCTATTGTAAAATTGAATAGCTTCTGACTCTAAATTACGTAAAACTGAACAAGGTAAAAAACTTAGAAAATAAAGTAAACCATGGTGGCCGTCCTTATTTAAAACAACTGAAAGATCGGTAGAGAAACTTTGCTGTTTTTCCCCTGTTAACCATGAGCCCTTACTTAACGTTTCTAACGTTCAAAAGAGAAAGAACATCAAAATCGGAAATTTTAGACATTTAAGAAATATTACCTTCTTGGCATATATTATCATTAAAACCTAAAGGAAAAGTTGATTGCAAAAAATTTATCCACTTTAATTCAGTTTCCTGTCTTTTGATATATTTTTTAATTTAGATGAAGAATTTGGATCATATATACTTTTTCTAACAGGTTGTAATAACAATTTGCTTTGTGAATGGCCTATTTGTTTAAAAAGCGATATAGAAATGAAATCTTGTCATATATGATCGACCAGTCTGTCCAACAATTAGTATAAAATAAACCATATCATATGATGCTATGTTCAAATCATTATTATTGATTATGGAGAACTGTCTTCCAATTACCGATGAGGTAATGGTAGTTTTAGTCCATAATTGTGTGCAACAGTCACACCTTTTGTCATTGCAATTAGAAACATTAGGAACATTCCAGTTTTTTTAAATGTATTTAATGGTTTATTATACTTCCTAAGAGAAGATAGTCTAATGGAAATGTCTCAATCCCTAACATGGGCGGGGAAGGCAGATTCGTAGCATATCACTGAACAAAGGCTACATAAGATGTACGAAACATCAAAAGACAACAATAAAGGCTATTGCTAATGTAATAATCAGGAACACAAGCGACAAATATATGCCTAATACCAGTTTATTAATATTCCTTTTGCGTGGCCTGGTCTCCTCTCACTTTCCCAAAACCCCTTGAAAATGTGATTGGAACTAAAGCCTAGTGATATCCCCGTGGAACCATCTAAAGATTGCCTATGGATTAGGACATGAAAATTCCCAGATTAATCCAAGGCAAAAGGTGAATGAACGCACCCAATTGGCAGGTGATCCCACCAGATATGGCCAATAGATATGGAACATGAACGTGATCATATCTTTAGCTTAGGGTAGGATTACCCCAACCCATTAATAGAATATTATTGGCAGAATGCGAGTGATCTCGCCCCTAGATTATTTCTTAATGATGAAATGCGAGTGATCTCACCTAGTTTAACAGATTATCCCACTAGATACAGACAATAGGAAAGTGATCTCTCCTTAAAAAAGGTAAGTGATCTTACCTTTAGCGATATGTTATATAAGAATTTGTCTAATGATTTGCATTAATGACAATCGACTTTAGAACTATATTCTATTCGTGTAGCTATTAGACTTAATATTGTCCCATTAGTGGAGAAAGGTACCAAGTAACATTTTTGGATTTTTGTCCTATAAACATATTATATAACTTGTATCAAAAAATCGCAGCTGTATTCAAAGTAATAAAAAGGTTATAAGAACATGAAGTATGGTGCCAAGTGAGTACTGTCAAACTCAGTTGTGGAATAAGGTATCAGGTGATATTTTCCTCTTGGAAGAAGGTACTGTGTGCCACATAGTCCCCCTTTTCGTCAATGAAAAGGGAATTGTGGTGTTTGAAAAAGTACCAAGTGTCACATGGCCGCTTCCTGTGGACAACTTTTTCATGATTTATGTGTCTGAAATCTTTACTAAATGGTTCCAAGTAACGGATGGGTTCTAAAATGAAACTTAATGATAGTATAAAATCTGAGAAAAAGAAAGGGAATACAAATTAAGTTCAACACAACAGAAACAAGAGATATTTGCTAGTTTTCCAGACTCGGAAACTTATCGTTATGTACCACATGCACATGTTTGACATTTATATGTGTGACATAAACAAAACCATAAATTGCTTAAAGAGAAAATCTTATCCAACAATATCTAAGTAGGTCAATGGGATGTGGGGGCAGAAGCCCTAATAAAGATGTTATCATTTTACTACCAGTGTCTGGGAACCAGTATACTTAAAGTGTTCAAAAATATGGTCACCAAAACCCCAAAAACTGGAAAAGAAGCCAGGAAATAGTAAAGTTAATACAAAACATAAGCGCAAAAGAGAAGAGCTTGAGGAGAGAATCCACACAAAGCAACAAAGGATGCATGTCAATGACTAACAAAAGCTAATGAAAAAGCTGGCAGTATGTGCCTGGGATTGTGTCATAAAAAGAACTTCATAAATATGTGAGGCACTCGTCGTCTAGATCAGTTAATTGAAAGTAATTAGCTTAAGCATATATCTGTTGCTGCTGATGAGAATTGTTCCTTTTTTCTTATGGTTATTTTGTCACTAGAATAGTGCAAGGGACACCTTTTGAAAAAATCTCCAAAAAGAACTTAGATTTGATTTTGTGATTTTATGATGAATGTTGAAAGCTACCTGTACATGCCATATTGTTTTGTTGACCAGATTTATGAAGCTTATCAAAATTGAACAGTTTCTAAATGAAGGGAAACACCTAGAAGAGAGAAGTAATTGACACTTGAAAATAGTAAGTGAGTATGATCAGAAAATACCACAATCACAAATCGCAGACAAACCCATGGCACCTCGAGGAAGAGCCACACAACCACCAGGAGACACCATGAAGACAAACTAAGCAAAGCAACCAGCTCTCTTTTCCCCATCAAGATGATTGCAAAACTAAAATGGACATAAAGTAACGTACAACAAAACATAGAACAATTACAGACTCACACAATTGGAGCCACCATAAACAAAACAAGTTCAACAGACTAGTCGTTGCTGATATGTTGAATGAGAACTTATAGGAGCTGTTCTAGTGCAGCTACTACACCTTGCCTAGAAACATAACACTTTTAGGCCTATTTTTGTTTGTTTAGCGTACCTTGCAATTATAGGTGGAGAACATTTATATAAAGCAGTGACAGACTAAACTGATGATTTAGACGCCAGGTAGAAACCCACATACACCAGGCTAGCAATATCACAGTATCAAATAACTTTGTCCAAGATCCGCAGAAAAGTACTAAAATAAAATGACTTAATAATTGTACAGCAACGCCAGTTACATTTTTACAGAAGCCCTCATACAATCATTGATTAAGGATAAAATGGAAATGCAATGTAAGAAAAAAAAAGATGTCATGGGCACCATTATTTGTGAAGCATCATAAATAGGGTCCTTTGAAAGTCGTTCAGAAATGTATCTGCATAAAATGAAGGTTACTGTATAACATGTAGGTTCAAATGCAGCAAAGACATCAAAGGAAGAGAGAAAACATGTTTTAATATATAAAAGCTTAGATTCCTATGACAGTAAGAGAGAATGCAAAGATCAGGAATCGATATAATCAAGTACCACACTTGACCCAGGACACCGTATGGGAAAGTGAGAAAGTACAAGTAAATGTCACGCACAAGATTGCAAATGAGTCAGCTCTTTTCCAACAGGTTACCACAAGGCTACAATAAACATACATTACAGAAGGCAAAGAAAACACACAAAAACAACAACAAAACAGATCATCAAAAGAAGCACCGCCTACGAACAGTCAGTAATAAAATTACTTGAGGATTAAACTAGTTTCACGGTACCAACCTCATCCTTAGTTCTGATGTGAAAGGCAGAATGCATATTTTCTGACTTGTTTTGTAATTGTAGGCCAGTAAGAAGTAAGTGGAACAAGACCAGGTTCCACTTATACTTTTATGCTTCACGAAACAAAAACCATAAAGTTTGTTGAGATTTAACCATGCATGAAAATGTCATGACAATCATTAGAGTTTAGTTTTTGAAATTGCTTTTATGACTGAAATGTATTTCTGGTTACTTCTTTGCAGCAAGAAAACAATTTTGTCGGTTAGAATCAAATCAAAAGAACTTACTAGTCTCATTTACGATAGATGTGCATTTCATGTATTGTGTATTTGGAAGAATGATTTCATTATGTTATGAAGTGGTGTCTCTGCACAAATGAGTAATTGGAATGCTTAACATTCACGTTGTATTTTGTTTAATAGGGAGAATGTTTTATTGAATCTGTATGGATGTATATCAAGGAAAACTGTTTTTCGCGTTTAGAATGGCTTTGTACCAGGCACCATGTAAAACCATGGTCACTTTAAATTATCTAGTGACTACGAGTTAGACAATAGCATAATGCTCCAAATGCCACATGGGACAATTTAACATATTTTCTATTTTAGATTAGGTCTTTGAAAAAGTACCATGTGACACTTGGTCCATTGTTTCGTTTCATGATACTCAGAAGGTATATTGGAGAAAAGAGCCAAGTGCCACTTGGTATCTTATATTAGTGTTTCCCACAGCCTGAAAAACGGGCAGGGTGCTGGCCAGAAAAAGGGCACTTTTGATGCGTGAAATTCACAGAAAGGGCACTTTCGTGAGAACAGACTTTTCAAATGTGAGTAAGATAAGGATTTTATGTCCGTTAAAGGTTAGAATAGCTTCTAGTAGAGCATAGGATTCATTGGGATAACAAAAAAGTTATTTCATACAGTAAAAATTAAAATATGATTATTTTTAAATTAAAATGAAATAAGGGCAGGAGGGGAGCTTTTGGGCAGCAGGGGGGAGCTTTAGGGCAGCAGGGGGGAGCTTTAGGGCAGCAGGGTGCTCCCCCTTCTATTCCTCTTTATGGGAACACTATATATTACAAACTTATCATCAATATGCTTGTATGAAAAGGTGCCAAGTGACATATGGAACCTTATTCCACGCAACTTTCATACATGATCACTATTGTGAAAAGGTACCATGTACTAATTAATTAATTAAAAACACAGTGTAGATGTAAGATGCATGAAAACAACATAACTACTTTTCTACAACCCAATATCAACTTTATAAGAACTTTAGTAGTTGTGGATGAAATAACAAAAATGCTAGATGACTGCAAACATTAAAACTCGTTTTTCTCAAAAGTTGAAAAATGTCACTTGGCACCTTCTTCCGCTAATGGGACGATATCATAGTATCTTGTATACAAACTAAAAATGACTTAAACCGTTACAGAGCAGTGTGAACAGAGAAGGTACACAAAGAAATTTTTGATCGGATCAAATGTATACAACAGATAACTTGACATAAATGAATACCAATGTATGATCACCCCATACAAGATACTTGCCATCCAGCAGAACCCATTCCTTTGCAAGAGGTAAAAAGCTGTGAATTACCTACAATGCGAGGTAGATGGCAACCGAACACACCGTGATAAATTTTGATATGCTACCGTCCACAGAGTATAAACCTTTTTCATGGTATACCAATTTTCGTGAGCACAATTAAATTATTTGAAAGATTCTCATGAATAAATATTGCCCATTCATGAATTGTTCTCATCTGCGCATTCAACTAGCACTTGTGACAAAGGTCTAGTTTGACTGAAAACCCAAGTTTATACTAAATTTACCTCATAGAGATACTTTCCGATCTATTTGATGAAATGTTTGGAAAGGTCAAACCATTATAGTAATGAATAATCTCAAACGACAGAAAGGTGGTGGCGTTGGGGCGTTGGCTTGGTAAATAAGCTTTCTGTCCACACCATAACAGAACCACCACAATTTTATTCAAAAATGCGTAACTATAAAATGATATGAATAAATAAAATGTCATAGAAAGATATATCAAAATTAAAATTTATGGAACATCATGACATGAATGTCGTCTATATCTGTTGAAAATTTCGAAATGATCTGACTTTTATTTATGAAGATATTGGTCCATATTTATGTGCACACTTATAAGTGTTGTTAAGTGTGTATACTTATGCGTTAACATTAAGATGTATAAATGTACATGTACATATATATCTAAGTGCCATACATAAAAATTATAGCATAAAATTAAATTAATTATGTAATGAATTAACATGTAACGCACAAAGGGGCTCTTACAAGGTATGGGAAATTTACATGGAATTCTGCCCATGCTTGGAATGTTATGATATTACGCTGATTAATTCCCTAGGGTATGACTTTTATATTTATGGTGCATTTGAGTTTTTATGCAATTCTATTGTTGATTTATGACGTCATTTATGATATCACTACCACACCTTAAGGTATTACCCTGTTATAAACATTTCTACAGTTATTGGCATATCATGTAACGGACGCAAGAATGTTTTATGAAATAACGATTTGATTGATAAGTTCGTTGATACTATAAATGGCTTTGTTTGTATAAGATATTGGATGGGCATCAATGTGTATGCCATTGTACCGCAAATTTCAACTGTATATTTTGTATTCAGTCAAATTTGGAATTCAAATGTAAATACGTTGCTATCTTTGTCAAGATACCTGTCATCATAAAAACTGTCCATTGACCAAATTTCATGAAAATCAAGGACTGGTTACATATATTTTTTTTTTAATTTGTTGTTAGAATATGGTAGGAAATATTCATGGAAATATGAAATATACAATAATTATTTTTTCAGTGTAAAACATACTTGAATACTGACTTACTATTTTTTAGTTTGAATAGCCATAGGAGTATGATTTTTGGTAGAAGTTGATGTGTTCAGTTCTTTACCCTGTTATGGATTGGCAAATTAATAGCACTAAACTTTGATAGTAAATTCAACGATTCTTGTTAAATGAAGTGCTTACACAGTTTAGTTTTACCCAAAATGACACAATATGGTAAATATTCTACTTAACACATCTAGTTTCTACCGTTAAAGCTACATCTAACCAATGTTACACTTAATATGTAAAATTATTAAGAATGTAAATTCATACAGAGAAAACCTTATAACGAGTCAATTCATACAGGAGAAGAACCTTATACCTATGATTTTATAACTGGGTTCGAGGCTTCATTAAAACCCCAGTTAAAAATCACCCCCTATCAAACCTATTGATTAGAATTAACTATTTTGTTCACAGACACTCTTGGCCACAAGGATAGTGCTATTTCAATGCTTAAATCATTATCTATTCATTCTGTTCTGTAAGACTGATGCAGATATTCATCAACGAGCAACATTTATACTTTATCTGGCTGCGTATTCTAGATATACAGCTTCGTTTCTGAACCTCACTTGTTCATGTAGAACACTATTCTGTGATACCGTTGACCAGACTCTGTTAAACTTTAACCTGGTTATGGCAACAGTATGTGGTTACTCTATTTCAGGTGGAATTTAAAGGTAATCCTTGGTCTTCTTGTTTTCACATGTTTATTGTTATGATATCACGTTGATTCAACAATATTATGCACGATATGAGGTTGTGATATGCGATGCCTTGGCCCCATGGTGCTATGACCTTAGGCAGTTCAGACCATCAAATCATTTGAAATTGTCTAACTTTTTTTCTTTAACAATGGTGTAGGTAGATTTAAGAGCAACATCCTTCTGTGAAGTCATTGATTCATTTCATTTGAATCATCATTAACTTAGCTTAAATTGACCTATACCCATAAGAGGTAAGAAAATTAGAAAGAAGGCAAAGATCAGGAATTGATACAATCAAGCACTACACCTGACCCAGGGCACCACAAGGGAAAGTAAGAAATACACAATAAAACATTACACACAAGAGAGCCAAGAGGTCAGCCCTTTCCAAGCAGGTGACCACAAGGCTACAATGAACAGACAAGAAAACACGACAAACACGAAAAACAAATAACAAAAATGATCCACAAAAGAAGCACCGCCTTGGAACAGGCAGTACAATGTTACCTGTTTTGGATTTTCATGAAATTTGGCTTAAATCAGCAGGATATATATGGTATAAAATTGTGATAATATCATATCTTGTAAAGACTAGAACATATCTATCTTTGAAATTGAATTTGGATTTTGTTTTTAGAAAATATATTGAAATTTTATAATTGTGTCTTCAGAAAATGTAAAAACATAATTTATCCAGATGGTTTTGTGATATTAACATAATGCTTGTGGTGTTCTGGAGTCAATCTAGATGTCAAATCATGGAAATAAATAAAACTATAGCTTTAGGACATAGAAGTTTAGAGACAGGTATCACCTCAAAGTTGGAGTAAGTCAGGGTTACTTCCTAAGCCTTATTATTAACTATCTAATTCAATAAAAATAATTTCATAGTTTGTATATGTTTAGTTATCATTATGCAAAGTTTAAAGTAAATCCATGCGTGGGCACAGATGTAAGTACCCCTCTAATGATAAATCTATATGATTAAAGGAATTTGTTAGACTAGCTTGACTATCTTTGTTTAGTTCGGATTTTTTAATTAAACATAATAGCTTTTGGCATGCTATGGTGCAGCATACAAACTAACATACCACATAAATTATAATGGCTATGATCTTAAAAGCTATGGAAAGAGTCCAGCAGAGATTTTTGCAAAAGAAAAACAGAATTATAATACGCAGAAAGTAAAATGTGCTTGAAAATTTATGACGAAACACACGATGAATGCACTACATTGTAAGACATTCATACGACAGCCTTGCAATCGATGATTGAAGGGTGTTCTTGATTAATCAATAATGTACTCGAATTCCATATATGCTTGTAGTCTAAATGTTACCTTTATAGCTACTCTAAGAGGATAGGAAGGGAGAGGAAGGCGGGGGAAGCGTAGGTCTTTGAATTCTGGCAAGTCAGGTGGTAGTGGTAGGTAGCACAGTGACAAGGCAAAAGACATGACAAGATTTATTTTAAGTGGGCAAAAAATAACATATAATAAACATAAGCTCCACGGAGCTTTTGAACCGACTATTTGTGGTGGACAGATTTGATGATTGTAATGGATAGCGGTTGATAGAGTGGGATAAGTAGGGGTATGATAGATGATCTTAAACCTAAAACAATACCTTCCCATCAACTCTAACCTACCATGTCTAACTTAGCAGACTCATAAAACTATCACAAATCTACGTTCACCTTTACTGAGTAAACTTTTCTGCACTAAACTGTAGGGCATGTTCAATGGACATGAGCGACCCGAAATTTCTTGCAGTTTTACAAGACCTCTGGGTGTTGTGGTGTATAAGGATTGTGGGTGATAGGATAATACAGAGACTATTGTCGATTGGAAAATTTATTATTCAATATTTCATTAGGTAGTGTATAAGAATAGGACTAATGGAGAGTGATTAGGAAAAACTTTATTAAATAAGAAAGACTCAAGGACATCATATGGGAAAGTGACAAACCAAAAAAACATTACATACAAGAGAACCAACAGGTGACCACAAGGCTGCAGAAAACAGACAAAGCAGTATGGCAAAGACAAAAAATAATATCCACAGAAAAAGCACCGCCTTGGAACGGTAATTAAAAAATACTGGAGGGCTTAAAATAGTTTCACGGTACCAACCGCACCCTTAATTCTGATGTAGATCAAGACACATAGATGTTTGGTTTGCATGAAAAATCCATAGTTTATCATGAATCATCACCTAGTACATATAAATAAAGATGCAAAATATAGATAAATCATAGATAAGAACTTAACAGAACATACAACCTAATACCTGAGCAAAAGCAATCCAATAGTTAAAACCCGGAGGGCCCTTCAACAGACGAAGCCTCAGGCACCAACAATTTCATATATACGAGTAGATAAGACTTTAAGTCAGAACAGGTCTAACCAGCTGGCGTCCAATCAAAGACGAAAGCAAAGGTGCCAACCGTAATTGGGTTAACCACTAAGCATATGCAGTCTGCTGCAATACATAAATGTTATAGCCAATCCATTTATAATGAGAAAATATTTTGATAAACTGTGCTGAAAAATTATAAACGCCAACGATTTTCTTTAATTTATACACTAAGTTGCCATAAAATGAAAATCCCTGGGCCAAAAGAGACCAAAGCCCAACATCGAACCCAGACACCAAACCACAGTATCCGGGGTAAAATTTAGAAAAAAAGTTTTGCAAAGTTTATGATACCAATAGCCTTGTTTAAGAAGTTTTTGAGTTAACAGCAAATAGCTAGCGTCAAAATCAGCAATACAGCCAGATGCCCCAGCAAACTGGACAAGCTGAGAAACATAAACCTCCACCGGATGCAGAGTGAGGAACATCATCATCTAAAATTGGGAAATTGACAATTTCAAAATTAAAATCGTCACGTCCATCGCGAACCCCAGCAGAAACAGACCCACTAGAAATGGTAAAATGCAAGTCCATAAACGAGGCCTCAGCATCAGAGGTATTGGTCCTACCAAGCCGAAGCCCCCCCTCCTGCAGGGCAAATTTGACTTTTGGTGTCAAAGCTAAAGAAAACCAAGACAATGTTCCTACGTTATGCTGGTTACCTTAACTCCATAATAAAAATTAGTAAGTGAGTATGATCAGGAAATACCACAATCACAAACTGCAGACAACCCCCTGGCACCGCGAGGAAGAGCCGCTCAACCATCACGAGAAACCAGGAAGACAAATTAAGTAAAGCAACCAGCTCTCTCTTCCCCATCAAGAAGATTGCAATACTAGAATAGACATAAAGTAACGTACAACAAAACATAGAACAATTACAGACTCCCACAATGGGAGTAACAATAAGCAAAAGGTCAACAACAACAACAGAACCACTGCCTTAGAACGGACAGCAGCCTAAGCCTAAGCCACCGGGGGGGGCTTAAATGCATATTACTGGTACCAAATCTTCGCCCTAGATTCTGCTGTTGTTGAAGTACAAGAAATGTTCAGCTCGCATGGAGGCCATCTAACTAATGCAATGTATCATCATGGGGAAACACTCTAATCAAATTAACACACCATGATGAACAAAGAAAAGGGATCATTACTCACAGATAGTCAGAGCTAAAGAAAACCTCAAGTTGAGCCACGGTGGGTCCAGCTACAGATAAAGATCAGGCACCAACCAACCGATTAAAGCTTTACGTCAGAGCCGTCATAGAGTCTGAGGCCTGACCCACCGTCGTGCAATTAAAGAGGAAACCATAGCTATCAACTGTGATTGGGTTTGAAACTAGGCATGCAGACTGTCGCATGATATCCAAGTTATATCCAACCCTTATATAGCGTTTTACTATCTTATTGAATTGATCACTAAAATTAGGTTTTCCAACAATTCGTTTGAATTAATAAACTAAATCACCATACAATATAGGTTCTGATATGCCTTGTAGCAGAAGGGTTTTAACCCAATGTTGTATTTAACAATTAACTCTGAGTTTCAGTGGTAGAATTTAGAAAATGCTTTTCTAATTTTATGATATCTATAACCTTGTTTTAATAACTTAGCAGTTAAAAATAAGTTTCTGTTGTTGAAGTCATCAACATTAGAACGCACTCTAGCAAAACGAATAAGCTGGGAAATGTATACACCATAGAAAGGTGAGCGAGGAACATCTCCATCAAGAAAGGGGAAATTTACTATTACAAAATTAAAATCATCCCGTTTATCATAATTTTTTTGAAGAAACTATGCCATTTATTATTGACAAGTTCAAGGCCTTGTAAAGCAAGATTTTTTTTCAAATTCTAGTTCTTGTACGACAAGAGAAATTTCTAGATTGTTAACCTCTTGTCTTACCGCTATCAAAAAGCATGTAACTGAGTACTTCGAAAAGGATAATATAGATATGATAAGAATCTATTTTGGTCTATTAAATATTTTGGTGAAATATTATATAATCTTAAAGCTAGGGATTTCAATGCGACCAGTTTTGCTACATATGATTTTCCCACTCATTAAACTACTTAACCTCATAATTTAATTAAAGATAAACTTATTTTTCTTATTGAAAGAAACTTCCAAAGAGAAGGCTCTCTTACCTTGCATGTATGACAGAAACGAGTTTTTCACTTCAGAACAGCCAAAACACATCATGCATGGTCTTGTCAAAAGGTACGTTTGGTTGGACAACATTTTTATACGATTGGGCACTAATTTGTATAGACAAGTTGTTGAGATTCCATTATGCTCCCTTGGTTGCAGATTTAATCTGTTTTTAATATGAGAGGGATTTTATGATGTCTCTTTCTGATGATAAGCAGGCTGATATTATTAAGGGTTTTAACACTACATCCAGATATTCGGATGATATTTTAAACATAAATAATAATACATACTTTGACAATATGGTAATTCAGACATACCCTTCAGAGCTCCAACTTAATAAAGCTAATACCTCTGATACCAAAGCTGCGTTCTGGAACTTGCATTTGTCCATTACTAATGATATTGCTTTTACTGATAAACGTAGCGGTTTTAATTTTGAAATCGTTAGTTTCCCATTTTAGATGGTGATGTTCCTCGCTCTACATCATATGGAGTTTATATCTCTCAACTAATCCGATTTGCTAGAGTAGCTAGCCATTTTGCAGACCTCAACATTCGTGATAAATTTTAATACAGAAACTACTTAAACAAGCCTATCTCTATCATAAACTTCACAAACGTGTTTTCTTAATTTTATCGCTGGTACTTTGACTTGATATCTAAATTCCATGTCAAATTTAAATCTCACTTTTGCCTGGGTCCTTCGGGTCTGAGTGTATAAGTTAAAGAAAGTTGTTGGTTCTAATGATTTTTCAGCAGAGTTTATTAAAATAGTTTTTCATTATAATATATTGCAGTGGGATGCTTGCTTGGTGGTGAGTTTGGTAGCAGTTGGCAACTTTGCTTTCCTCTGTAGTTGCACACTGGTGGGTCGGACCTCAGGTTCTGTGACATTTCATACTTAAAGACTTGTCTATAGATGGGGTTGGGTTGTGGCCTGAGTTGTGTCTGTGGTTGGATCCGTTGGATTTCTTTTGCTCCAGTATTCAGTTGTATATGCTGTGAGTCCTTATCTTTGTTTCATCTCCTTTTTATATCTCGATTTGTATTTTCTAGTGGATGATGCATCGATGGGTTGGGGATCTCTTGTGCAAACCAAACATCTAATGTCTTGATTCATTTCAGAATTAAGGGTGAAGTTGGCACCGACAAACATGTTTGGGCTCTCCAGTTTTTTACTGACTATTCCAAGGCGGTGCTTCTTTTGTGGATCATTTTTGTTATTTAGGTTTCATGTCAGCTATGCTGTCTTATCTGCTCCTTGCAGCCTTGTGGTCACCTGTTGGGAAAGGACTGACCTCTTGGCTCTCTTTACGTGATATTTTCTTTCGTTTTTCTCACTTTCCTGTGTGGTGTCCTGTGTCAGGTGTGGCATTTGATTGTATCGGTTCCTGCTCTTTGCTTTCTTCCTTACTTTGTTAGAAGCACATCTTTCTTATATGCTATAATTATGATAACCGGTGATTACACGTAAGAGTGCTCAGGGACATCGAGGACTGGCTAGTTTATGCACTGTTCGCAAAAAGTAGTATATATTCGAATATTAAAAATTATGTACTTACACAACCAATATTAACCAGTATTAATTAGCAAAGCTATCTCACAGACAACATGCATAATGTAGGATTTATCAAAATCATGTGTTTCTCAGACAACAAGATTTCTACCAGGGATTGACTCCCATATTTCACAAGTATATATCTTGTAAACGGTTATAAAGCAAACAATATCCGCTATTCTTAACTTTTTAAGTTCTGTGGCGTCGGCTGCCACCCGTTCTAAAGCGTTGATTCTGTTGTTGTTAACTCATTGTTCATTGGACTGCCATAGTTTGTTTGTGGTTTTCTTGATGTTTGTCATTGTTTTGTTGTGCAGTATTTAGTGTCCTTTCTAGTATTGCAATCATCTTGTTTGGCTTTACTTTACCTGTCTTCTTAAGTGCAGATCAGGAATCGATACAATCAAGTACCACACCAAATAAGACAAATATAATCTTCCCTAAATTTTCCCAGATTGATCGCAAACAGGGCAGACCTAATAGACTCAACCCTGCCCCTTTGATGCCCAGACCATGTCCGCTGTTTATGCTATCACTGATGTATGCAGAAAGGAGTTTATGAGAATGGAAGGAACAACTCTGTATGATCTTTGAAATTATTGATTTTCATGTCATTTTATTATTTAAAAGAAATAATGTCAACAATTGCTTGATCAGATCTAAATCAGGGAAATAATTTCTACAAGTGCTTGATCGCATCAACATAGTATTAAAAACGTTCGTCTTATTTCACAATATTTAATGGGCAAAATGTGAAAACAACTATCACCTGCGTTTTCTCCGTTATAATGTCAATATATTGGCAAAAATGAGATAAATAGAAGCAAGCCTTCAAAATCATTAGCACTGCTATTTATTTATATAGAACTAAACATATTTAAAAACGACACGCGATAATTATGTTATCAAAAATTAAATATTTTGTGATCGCGTCATAATTATGCTTATATCTTTGATAAATAGCGTTAATTTTGTTAAAAGTTTAAAAAAATCTCAAAGTGCCAAATATAAATTTAACAAAACAACATACTCAACAGGCTCAGCCAAACATTTATACAGCTCGCTTCTTATTTCTTCTTATTGCAGGAAGTAATACTGTCAAGATGCAAAATGTTCTAGCAAAAAAGAAATAATTTTAAGCAAAATGCAAACATATTGCTACAACTCCTTTATAGCAATATCTTTTTTGCGAAGAGCCAAATACTTATTTGGCGAAATGAGATAATAATTTGCCAGACAAGAAAATACAATTCGCATGCTATTTTATTAATTGGTTTGTCAACAAAAGATTGACAATTGAAATAAAAATTACTATCTTAACGCAATATGTTTTAACATTCTAAATATCATCGCATCAAATCCACTTATTTCTGACATTTTCGCCAGAAAACAGTCTTTTTCTGACGGATTTAAGTAGCAAGTGGTGGCGCATATACGCTTCCGTAACAACCCTTTTCAAATGAGTAATTTTGGTCCAAAGATGGAAAAATAAGGAATGCATTGTGTTTATTATAGGAATGAATTTTATTTTTGTGGATTTTATCGATATGTAAACTACGAAAGCCTAGAAGGTCCACTTTTAAAAATGGAAAAATATATATCTCGTTATAACGAGATAACTAACTCGTAATAACGAGATAATTAACTCGTAATAACAAGATGATTAACTCGTTATAGCGAGAAAGTTAAGTCGTAATAACGAGAAAACTAACTCGTAATAACAAGATGATTAACTCGTTATAGCGAGAAAGTTAAGTCGTAATAACGAGAAAACTTACTCGTAATAACGAGATAATTAACTCGTAATAACGAGATAACTAACTCGTTATTACGAGATAATTGTCTGCCACCAGAGATTCCTGGAAGTCTGCCAGGGCGCCAGAGATAGTCGCAGACTGGTGCATTGAGCTTAGGGGGTCCATAGAGGTCGACACTGGTCTAAACATGTTTGGCACCAGGGATTCCTTGAAGTCTGCAATGGCGTCAGGGGCAGTCGAATACAAGTTCTTGTGACTCTGGGAGTCCAGAGAGGTCGAAACTGGTCTTAAGTGTTCGGCATCGGATATCCTGGAAGTCTGTGACGGTGTCAGAGACAGTCGCAGACCAGTGCATGTACTCGAGTAATTCCCTAGAGTCTTAAACTGGTCTTAGCCCTATTGGCACCAGGGAATCCTGGAAATCTGCGAGTATATAGGGGTCCCTAGAAGCCTAAACTGGTCTTACCCAATTGGCACTAGGGATTCCTGGAAGTCTGAGAGAAGATGACACAGAAAGTCTGACATCGGTGCATTTAACACGGGAGCAGTCATACATGTCGAAACTGGTTTGAGCTTGTTTGGCACTGGAGATTCCTAGGAGTCTGCAACTGTGTCAGAAACAGTCGAGAACCAGTGCATTGAACTCGGGGGGGGGGGGGGGGGGGTCCATAGTGTCAAAACTAGTCTTAACTTATAAAATTAGAACTAACTCGTTATAACGTGATAACTAACTCGTAATAACGCGATATCTAACTCGTAATAACGAGATAAATAACTCGTTATAACGCGATAATTATCTCGTAATAACGAGATAACTAACTCGTAATTACGAGATAACTTTCTTGGCACCAGGGATCCTGGAAGTCTGCGACAATGTTCGAGACAGTCGCAGACCAGTGCAATGAACTCGAGAAGGTCCCTAGAAGTCTAAACTGGTCTTAACCCGATTGGTAGAGGGGATTATAACCCACTTATCGCTCAAGACAAGATGTTCTATAGGCAAACTGTTTTATTTGATTCTTAACGTCCCATCAACAATTTTTCAGTTAAAAAGGGACGGATCTTCCTGGGTTGAACCAGTACTAAGCTAGGATTAAAGTGTCTTGCGCAAGGACCACACCGCAGTGACGCCTATGAGGCTCGAACCAGCGGCCCCTCGGTCTCGAGTCAAGCACTCTACCACTGATCCACTGCGCTCCCTATAGCAATTTTAAGCTGCGCCTAAATATTATGTATAAATACGCCATTCTCACATTGTTGAATGACGTCATAACATTTCTGACGTCATTAAATGCAATTACAATGTGACGCAAGTTATTTATACAGTTTTCTTTCAGTTTCAGTTTCAAATCCCAATAATCAGGCACAAGTCATTTGTATTCCCCGCCCCTTGGGACCGGGGAATAGCGGGGCTTTTAACTTTTCATTTTTTAAAGCCGCATTGCAGGGCCAAATTTGTGGTAAAATTCCTGCTAAATGCCCCGCCCAAGGGGGTTGACAAAAATGACATTTGTATCCACCATGATGTATTGTTATAAGGAAATCTCGCCCTCGGACCCGAATAATTTGGTCAGAAATTTTATAGAGCCTTCTTACTGACGAATTATTCTGGTCCTCGGGTGGGGTGTCCTCGTCTCACAACAATACATATGAAGGATACTTTTAATCCAGGAAGTTTGTGACTGTCCTAGAGAGAATCCCAGCCTGGTGCATTTCTCTTGAGAGGGTCCATACTGGTCAAAACTCATTTAAGCTTTCCTGTAAGCAAGTGACTGTGTCAGAAGTTAAGGCTAGTTTAGACTTCTAGGGACCATCTCGAATTTATTGCACTGGTCTGCAACTGTCACTGGCACCGTCTTAGACTTCCTGGATCCCTGGTGCCAAAGAACTAAAGACTGGTTTCGACCTCTATGGACCCTCCGAAATCAATAAGAATATCCCTGAAACAGTCACATACTTATAGCAATTCTGCGTGTCAAACAAGCTTAAACGAGTTGTGACCTGTATGGACCCTCACAAGAGCATTGCAGACTCTTGGACTGTCACAAACTTCCATGATTTCCATGTGTCAATCAGGTTACGACCAGTTTAGACTTCTACGGACCTTCTCGGTTCAGTGCACTGGTCTGCTACTGCCTCTAACACTGTCGCAGACTTCCAGGACACCTGGTGCCAAAGAAGTAATCTCATAATTACGAGCTAGTTATCTCGTTATTACGAGATAGTTATCTCGTAATAACGAGTTAGTTATCTCGTTATTACGAGTTAGTTATCTCGTTATTACGAGTTAGTTATCTCGTTATAACGAGTTAGTTATCTCATTATTACGAGATAATTATAACGTAATTACGAAGTAGTTAACTCGTTATTACGAGATAATCATCTCGTTATTACGAGTTAGTTATCTCGTTATTATGAGTTAGGTATCTCGTTATTACGAGATGTTTATTTTTTCTCGTTATTACGACATAACTTTCTCGTTATAACGAGTTAGTTATCTCGTTATTACGAGTTAGTTTTCTCGTAATAACGAGATAAAAAATATTTTCTTTTTTTAAAAGTGGACCTTCTAGGCTTTCGTAGTAAACTCCAGCGAATCATTCACAAACTTTACAAAAAGCCCATTGGGCTTTTCGCAGTTTGTGAGTGATTCGCTTGAGTTTGCACATCAATAAAATCCACAAAAATAAAATTCATTCCTATAATAAACACACTCGACCACAGTCAAATGAAAAAGGAATTCTAGTTGCGAACCTAGAGGGGCTTAAAAGAATTTGTGCTACAGCAACAGCAGAATCTAGGGCGTCGATTTAGCACCAGTAAAATGCATTTACGCCCCTCCAGTGGCTTAGGCTGCTGTCCATTCTAAGGCGGTGGTTCTGTTGTTGTTGATTTGTTGTTGTTACTCTCATTGTGGGATTCTGTAATTATTCTATGTTTTTATGCATTACGGTATGTCCATTCTAGTTTTGAAATCATCTACATTGGGAAGAGAGAGCAGGTTGTTTTACTTAGTTTGTCTTCCTGGTGTCTGATGATTGTTGTGTGGCTCTTCCTCGCGGTGGCTCTTCCTCGCGGTGCCAAGGGTTTGTCTGCAGTTTGTGATTTTGGTATTTCGTGATCATACTCACTTACTATTTTTAAGGGGACAGCAACATTGAAAGCAAATTTATCTGAAATTTAAGCCTTTATTAAACCATTCAATCTACCACAAGCTCAATGAAAATTGAAGAAAAGGTATCAAAATTACAGGTGTTTGTATGATGGAGAACAAAAAGCTATGAAGGGTATCCATTTTAAAGATTAGTGTCATCACACAACCCAATTAAATATGCATAAGCATAATAATTAGTTTCCTGCTACTCATTTTATGCATTTTTATTGTTTGTTCTGTTGAAAATAGTTAATTTTGAGAAAAAAAATTATGTACAGTTTGTGATGAAACTGGGAACTGTATTGGATTTTAAAAATTATTGTAAGTTAATTGAATTTTCCGAATGGTGGCCTCCATTAGCTTATAAGAAGAATTATATTTTTCGGATTGCTATAACTTTCTTATTTTAAGTTCGATTTTGATTTGGTTTGTGGCAGACTGCATTGTTTACTAAGGGCTTGAATTTCGAAGTCCCTTGTTTTCCATATTTCCTCTTCCTTTAATTATATATGAACTTGACCTTTGGCTCCAAGATAATATCAGTGTTCTAAATAGCACATTGTTATCTACAACCTAATGTGGCAAATATTAATTTCCTACGTCAACAAATGAAAGAGGAGTTTGTGAAACTAGCTCACTTGGGTTAACATCTTACCAAGGTTTAATGAAATTCCATCTACAGGTAAAGGAGAAATGGAACAGACAGGAAATTACAAGATAAATCCCATGACTTATGAGTGTGACCTTGACCATGAACCTGCATAGTTAGGATATCGTTTTTGCATACCATTTTACTAAGATCAACATTTGACCAAAGTTTGATAAAAATCCATCGAACATTTCAGGAGAGCTGGAATGGATACGAAGGTGTTATGGACAGATGGATGGATGAATTAATAGATAGATGGGCGAAGGATGCCCATTTCATAATCCACTCTCCATATTGCGATTGGGATTAAAAAGACACTCTGAAGCTGTCTAAACTTTATTTAATATTCTGTACCAGCAGCAAATTTCATCATAGAATTGTTAATTTGTTTCATAAAAAATCACCAATGGGTATACTTCTATCATGACATCTAAGTAATAACCCTCGATTCATTCGATGCATTTACCATTACAGTCACGCCTCAAAGCGTTTTGTGGAAGTATATCATAATAGAGCAGGCCAGCTCATGAGATTTTGACACTATCACATATATGTCAATGTATTATTTGAGCGTAAATCTGTAGCTATCTACAGGGGACTACTACTGTTTTTATTGTTAAAGGTTGTAACATATGTCACTTGGGATTAAAAAATAAACTACGACATTGCCTTGACGTAAGGGATGATATTTCAGAAAAACATGAATATTTTCGCATGTTTTCAAGTCTCTGGTGTATCTTAGTTATTAATAAATTGGTTATAATCAAGCCCATGTACCTTTGTTACAGATGCAATACATATTTTTTTTCATTATTACGGCGTCTTCGCCGATGTTCTATTATCGCTTTGAATCTAAATTCTATGTAAATTTTCGCCAATCAGAAGTATTCTTAAATTGTAATATTCATCACACCAGCTAAAAACAATGCCCTCATTGGTAAATACTCAGACTGACCACACGATCTTATTATAGATGCAATCTAACTTGAAAAGTTTCATGTAAATGGCTGAGAACCAGTCTGTGCACTATTCCTAACAATGGACATTGATCTGGAATATAGGTCAACCCCCACTGTACAGCATTTCTAATTTGCTTTATTGCCATTTTTTGCATGTCTTGCTTAATTGCACATAGTAAATAAGTGCAATCCTAAATAACTCACTAAATCTTAAAGGACTCTATCAGCATTAAACAAAGCAAATCTTTGTATTTCTTATTATCTCATATCAAATGCGTTACACGATTATAGTCTGTATCATAAATTTGACAATAGGTCTAGTCTATTTCCAAAACAAATATATCAAGCGTATTTAATGCATTACATTACAAGGGCGTAAAATTCATCACGAATTAGACGGTAACCTTTGGGTTCAGGCGAGTAAATACGTGCAAAGCTTGCTCTGACCGGCAAAAATGCATGTTCTTACAAGGACAGTGTAGCTATCGGCAGAAACTCTTTAATCGAGTAGGGTGTAAAGCCGGCTCTTCTTCGTGGGCACCTCCCTCGTCAGAACAGTTTCCTCCGCCGTGGGAACGCTGTCTAAATGGTTTACTTTTTGTAACATTTGGTGCGGTTCTGTTTAAGTTTAACAAGTACTATGTTATTAAAAAGCTGGCGGATATTTTCTTTCTTTCGTTACTGGCCTCGCTCATACTTGAGCATTACGCCAATTATTCATTTTATAATGCAATATACAGGATTGTATCTCGGACCCAGTATCAACGGACTGGTCATTGAAGGCAGTTCAAAGTTATGTTGTCGAGGCTTTGTTTTAGCGCTGTTTGAAAGTACTACAGCCTACAAAATTGATTCTGAACATATCTAAGATTATCACTTTTGGGGCCACAGAACCCAGCAGGAAAAGGCATGTAACTCTACTGAAAAGATAGCGCGAAAGGGACCTTTTCGCCAATTTCCCGTCAAACCAGAGTTTTGCCAGCATAACCAAGCATGTGGGCGGCTAGCCTGGACACCGCCCTTCAGAACCCACATGGTCCCGCACTCCCTAAATCACTTTTGGGGCCACGGGAACACAGCAGGAAAACCTACCCCACCCAAAAAAGGCTTATTTTTCATGGAAAGGGGCGTTTTTTCGCGAATGTTCAGTACCCCATTACCCCATAACCAGAGTTTTCCCACTATAGCCGCTTACATGGTTACGTAGGGGGAGGAAGGGCCTACCTTACCCACTAGGTCCCCAACTCCCTAAATCACTTTTGGGGCCACAGAACCCAGCAGGAAAAGGCATGTAACTCTACTGAAAAGATAGCGCGAAAGGGACCTTTTCGCCAATTTCCCGTCAAACCAGAGTTTTGCCAGCATAACCAAGCATGTGGGCGGCTAGCCTGGACACCGCCCTTTAGAACCCACATGGTCCCGCACTCCCTAAATTACTTTTGGGGCCACGGGAACACAGCAGGAAAACCTACCCCACCCAAAAAAGGCTTATTTTTCATGGAAAGGGGCGTTTTTTCGCGAATGTTCAGTACCCCATTACCTCATAACCAGAGTTTTCCCACTATAGCCGCTTACATGGTTACGTAGGGGGAGAAAGGGCCTACCTTACCCACTAGGTCCCCAACTCCCTAAATCACTTTTGGGGCCACAGAACCCAGCAGGAAAAGGCATGTAACTCTACTGAAAAGATAGCGCGAAAGGGACCTTTTCGCCAATTTCCCGTCAAACCAGAGTTTTGCCAGCATAACCAAGCATGTGGGCGGCTAGCATGGACACCGCCCTTCAGAACCCACATGGTCCCGCACTCCCTAAATCACTTTTGGGGCCACGGGAACACAGCAGGAAAACCTACCCCACCCAAAAAAGGCTTATTTTTCATGGAAAGGGGCGTTTTTTCGCGAATGTTCAGTACCCCATTACCCCATAACCAGAGTTTTCCCACTATAGCCGCTTACATGGTTACGTAGGGGGAGGAAGGGCCTACCTTACCCACTAGGTTCCCAACTCCCTAAATCACTTTTGGGGCCATAGAACCCAGCAGGAAAAGGCATGTAACTCTACTGAAAAGATAGCGCGAAAGGGACCTTTTCGCTGTAGCCTATACAGCTATGGTAGAACTAATCATTTTTAAAACATTCAAAACTTTTGCGTTCTAGCGTTCTACGTCAAAACTTTTGCGTTCTACGTCAACACGTTTGCGTTCTACGTTAACACTTTTGCGTTCTACATGTTTAATGTAATAGCGTCTTTTGCGTTGTAATAGCGTGTATACTGGTAAGGTTTATTTATCAGATCCAGAGATGTCATTTATAAATGATCCGATACGTATACTTCAAAGACCAAATGTTGTGGTTATCAGCCTGTCTGCCTGCGTGTCTAACTGTCTGTCTGTCTGTCTGTCTGTCATAAATCAACGTTGCCTGATTTGTTCCAAATAACTAACAATTGTTTGTGAAAGCTTTTACTTGTACTGAGTGGTATGAATCGCCGTTTAGTTATTAGATCATCAGCCGCTTGATCGAACATGCATTTTTTTATATTGTTATTTATTTATACAATGTTTTAAGAGTTGTACACTTTTAGCTGAAGAGGCCATTCTACCAAGTGGCCCTCTATAGCAAAACTTTTTTACATCAAAATGCACATGTTTTAAAAAATGTCTACTCTAAAACTTAATAGAACCCTTAAATAAACAAACAAACCAATCAATCAATCGATTGATAAATCATACAAACGATCAGAACAAAATCCATAATTAAGACATGACTGTTTTTCATATTTCTGTTCAGTTTACGGGTAGTAGAGAGCCTGTAGTAGAGTGAGTGTTTTTGCAATATCTTACAACAGGTGACATATTACTAGGCCTATCGCACACCGATTCTTTGAATATCACGCCTGCACAGACAATGAGTGTTTTTGTTTCACGTCCCCATAGTTCTTTTAGCGTAAAAGTTTGCGAAATACAAAGGCGCAGACCAGCCTGCGCATCCGCGCAGTCTTATTAGAGCCTTTGCTATTCGCCTGTTGCTAAGAGGGAACTTTAAATTTCTGGGTATTGTGTATGTAGCTGAGCAGGCTGCTTTAAATCTAAAATTATCGGAAACACCGAAGACAGGTTTTCTCACGTGTCGGCACAATTTAAATGCACAAAAGAACCGTCTTATTGAGTCGGTTCTTTTGAGTACTCACATCATATGTTTCGACTGAAATAAAAAAAAAACATATAGACACTCTTATCTGGAGGCGTGGTCCCACCAATTAATAGCTTAGGTCACGTGGACGGGGCCACGGCTTAAATCTCATCCGTCGACAGACTAGGAAGCCGGGTATCGAACCCGGGCGAGCCCTGGTTTATAGAGCGAGCAGTTTGTCCAGTACGTAGTGTTTTGTTTGTTTGTTTATGTTGAGGCTTAACGTCCCAGTCAACATTTGTTCAGTCATTTCGGGACAATTGACTGTCTTCCAGTACTAAGCATCGGGTAAAGTGTCTTGATCAAGGACACAACACAGTGACTGCCCGGCGGTGAGTCTCGACTATCTAGTAACTCTTCTATAATTCTAACGCTCTGCCAACTGAGCCACTGAGCTCGTTCTGGTAGTAGTAATTAAATCAATGGCACGCTTGTAGTTGTAGTTGTAGTAGTGGCAGTAATTGCAGTAATAGTAGTAGTGAGTCAGGAATTGTTCATATGCTCAGTGGTAGTGTTCTTAACTCGAGATCGAGAGTGCGAGCCTCACCGGAGGTACTGCATTGTGTCTTTGAGCAATGCACTTTATCCTCTGCTTAGTACTGGCTCAACCCAGGAAGACCCGTCGCGATATGACTGAAAAATGTTGACTCGGACGTAAAGAATCAAAACAAACAAACAAACATGTTCATATAACGGCCTACACAGTGTGAAGTTGTTCCGGCCGTTCCTGCTGGCATGAAATTGTGTTCCAGCCGGATCCGGCTGTCCTGCTAACTTCACGGAACTGTTAGAAACGTCATGTTTGCTGCTTGTTTCCCCAAGTAATACGAACCGTTTCTTGCGCTCTTTTTAGAAACGTCCTTTTTGCTGATTTTGTCCGCAAGTTATATTAATTTGTGTCTGCCCATTCCTGTTTGCTCAGCTCGACTCAATCGGAACTGCCTCGGCCAATTCCGTCGAATGAGAAAACGGTTACAACATTCCACGTCGTAAAAAGGAAGCTTTACTGATCGAGATGCCTAAGAGCTATCACTTTTATATCCACCACTGTAATACAGGAAGAGGTTATGCGGCTTGCATGGAGCATGATCACGTTTCTCTTGCAATAATTAGCAGAAACGGAGAAACTAGTTACAAGTGTGTTGAAGGCAGAGAAGACACCTGTAAGAGTAGTTTGCTATTTACAGCCGTAACTGATTCATCAGAGATCAGAGAACGGTACTTAGGCATAGAATCACTTTTTAAACGTGTCCATGCGCTGCATTCCCGTGCGGCTTGCCATCAAATTGTTGGTTTGTACCTACGTTCACTTCCTTAATTCGTGTTTGTGAGCGATGAAGGCTCAGACGAGACTGAGCAGATGCGCAGTCTCGTCTGAGCCTACACTGCTTGCATATGCGATAAGTACTTAAATGTCATGAGCTGACATAATAATGATAAAACCATATTGTATCTGATAAGAAAACGCAGTACTTAAAGCAAAAATCATACAAAGTTATCTTCCCGATCAATGCAATGACCTTGTTAAGAACAATAATTTTCTGTTACGCTCTCTTAACTTAAAAAGCTGACTTAAACTAAATTGAATAATTTTTGGAAACTCCATAAGTGGGTACATTTTGTCGGAGGATTGTGTTTCTTGAGATTAAGACAACTCTCGCTACTTTAGATCTTTAAATTATCTGCTCTTGGTCAGTACGACTTATTCTAGTTAGACTTGGTATTTGTGTTCTCATACAACATTTCAGCGTGAAGTAAATTTTGTGCAAAACTTCAAAGTCACAGAACTGTGTCTCACTTCAATTTAAATAGTACAGTAACCCCATTCTGCTGAAGGTGACCAATTGAACCATTGGTGTAGCTCCTATTACGCAGTTACGCACGTGCGTAATAAAAATAGTAACACTCGAGGGCGGTCACATAATGTCGTAAGAGTGAAGTTCCATACCAAGAGGAACTGCTCTCAAAGGGAGCAAATTCTTCCCTTTAAGAGAAGTTCCCAATTTGAAAAGGGACGCAATTGATGAGAATCACTGCTTGTTCCAGTAGTCTCCCTTTGATGTGCGTATCTTTTTCAGCGTTCTTGCTACGCCATTGAATTTCTTGGTTTTACACATCTTCTGGCACCGAATACTAATTAGCATATGTTGAATACGGGTCGTGCATATTACTGTCGGTTGATTAGGAATTATTTTTTGTTTGTTCTGACCACTTGCCATTTTGTTGACAAATTAACACCTTCAGGTGCCCTATTTCTACAACAAGTGATGTTAGAGCGGAAACAGTTTGCGTTTAAAGCTCATTTCGGTTAATTGAAAAAATTATGGAGGGTGGTTTATTGGTCATAAATGGCATGTAAATCGGCAATAGTTATCTACCAAAATGAAATAAAAAAAATGATGAGATTTTTCAACACCATTTTATCTATATAATTGGCATTGTGTTTGAAAAAAATGCTATTTTCGAAGACATGCCAAAAAATATCCACGTCTTGGAAGATTTTTACATTTCAAAACTTCTAGAAGTTTGAGGTGATAAAAAATAACGAAAATTATAAAAGAAGCTTGCTAAAGAGTGCAATTATTTTTTTTATATATATTTAGAACCAGTTCTGTTAAAAAATCTATTAGATGCTGTAAGATTCCATACAAGATTGTAAAAACCTGAACACGGCGACCTATTCTTTTTTAGTTCAAAAATGGATAATCCATGAAAACATGTCAACCTAGAAAGTATTTAGTACCATAGGTCCTTAGTTGATCAACTGGTGTCTCGATTGTTTACACACAAAACATATTTTGTTAACTTCTGCTTTATGAGTCTGTTAATAATCTAACAGACAAAGTATTTAAACAAGGATCACATATTTATCCAGCTGCTATCTCCATTTACGCTCCTGGTATGACTTTTGCATGAACAATCATAACAGTAAGAATACATCATCTCAACATGAAACAGACACAAGTAATTGTCTGTGCAGAATAGGAGTGCAATAAAACGTATACATAATAACTTTGGCAGCAAATCACACGCACACGTTGACATAAATCAGAGAAATAAATAAATATATAAATAAGGTTTGGTATTCAATTTCTTCAAAGGCTGGATATTCCATTTCAAATATCAAGTCTTATAGCATTGTGTATAGGTCCCCTTGTTATTTCACTTTGGAAGCAACGATCAGCTATGCTTTTATTTTTTAGTCCAATCACGCCAACTGTGACTACTACGAGGATCTCATTTATCTAATTCTGGTCCTGAGGTTATACAACTTTTTTCATGCTCAACTCAACTAAGCACGGAATTTCAACTGCTCATAAAAATTAAAATACCGACAAATAAAGAAGTGTCTTGTCAAGTCTCTCAGGTGTTGTATTTATCATGCTAATAAATGTTAAGTTGGCATTTTAACATTTATGAGCAGGATAAGTTTCGTGCTCAGCTGAGTTGAGTCGGAAAAAAGTTTTATAACCTCGGGACCAGGTCTGTATTTTATATTCCGTCAATGACACTTAAAGTGTGATATTTGCGATCTTTGAGGGGACAGGAATATTGGAAGCAAACAGTCTGTAATGCAAGTCCTTATTGAAATATGCAATCTGCTTCAAACCTGCAACATAAGAAAGTTATAGCAATCCGATAATCGAAATTCCAAAATTCTGTCTTCTAATCTAATTGAAGCCAATGGAGGCCGCCAGTTTGAATTAGTGTCCTGTGCATTTTGAAAACCCAATCAAATCCACATTTTCATTGCAAACTGTACAAAGTGTTTTTCCAAACCAACTATTTTCAATAGAATATTCAAAAATGAATCTTGCACATTCTGTTCGTGCATATTTACTTAATGCTACATGTAACATTACACAGTCTAATATGGCTGTCCTCCATGTAGCTTCCAACGATCTGACGTTGTTTTTATGGTCATTTTCTGTCTGTATAAGTATTCCAACGGCAAATAGACATCGAAATTCAAGATACACCACCAATATTCAACGCATGCTACTTACCTCTTTCCTACTGGTGCCGTCTGCTGATAACCTTTGCAAAGAGTTTATGTCGGGCCTGATCTAGATCCAAATGGTTGACACTCTAATTATATTCATGAAAGAATTTTTGAAAAAAGATAATTTTGAAGAAAACCAACAGACGACAAAAAGCATCAACAATAACCCAGTAGGTAATCATGTATGTGCCATTGACAACAATTGAGCTGTCTCGTGACAAAACCAACAGAGTGATATGTACACCTCACGAAGACTCGGATAAGACTGGAGATTAACCCTGTCTGATTAGAGTCTTCTCTGTCGGTCTGAAGATAGTGGATCTTTACCTACCCACAGAGCGTACAGCGAATGCGCTGGTCAGACGCGGCATATGATCAGGCAAATCTAAGTCTTTACTGGGAGCACACGTAACTGTTTGTCTTGTCATGCGTCCTGTAGTGTGTGTGTCCGTTAAGACTCAGGCAATACACTGAACCGAAGTTCTAAGTAGCCACTTTTCAATTTCTTTTTTTCTGACTAAGCCCTAGTGATATTGAAATGAATTGTTGCCCAAGTATATGTATTGTAATGAACTAACGTTAAGCGGTGTTTTGGAAGAGTTTTCTATCCCTTCACGATTTTTGGCTTCAAAAATGCAAAAATCAAATTTTTGAAGACAATAAGCGTTTTGAGTGCAGTTTTTATCAAATTCAAGTACAGGTGATTGCAAACCTGCCTAGTCGACTTGAAAAACATCGAATACTTAATATTTTGCTTATGTGGGATGTTTTATGAATTCTTTAAAAATTGATAATTTTCTGAATTTTCTGAAATTTTCGGAAATCATCAGCTGCACATACTAAAATCATTGTATGTGTTTTATTTTACGTTAATATGTTTGACAAAACACCATGAAAATTGATGAGCCCATTTTCTAATGACATTTTTTTCTAATTTGGTATCCACTTCCGCTTTTAACGTGAAACTTTAAAGGTCATTTAATTGGCATTTGTTAAATATTTCTTTAAATTTTTAAGCAGAACAGTGACGCGAATTCATAATAAGGAACCCCTGAAAATTGCACTACTGTGCCGCAGATAATAAAGCGTACAGAGCAATGCAAAGTGTGTATGCAAACTGCATGGTTAAGCTAAAAATCCTTTGATTAAGCTGTTGACCATGGCTGTCTTCATGTTAACATAGAAGAGAAATGGAGTGTTCAATTGTCAAAAAAACCTTTGATTCTTTTCATCTTATATCACAGCTGTTATAAACATCTTCAAACTAGTTAAAATATAAATGAACGTATCTGATGAATAGTTTATATCACACTAAAAAGTGTGACTTTTTGAAATTATGATACCTTTACTCGGACCTCGTCTATGCAAGGTCTACCAGACATTTTGAAATGACAAAATTTGCAGAGTCTCAACAAGGCCTTGAACCTTCTTATAGAATTTAAATTTTGTGAGAGCTATTTTTACTTTCTGAACAGTAGCAAAAATTGTATGGTGGCTACTTGTAACTTCGGTTCAGTGTACTGTATATTAATTGCCTGACAGCATTGAACTAGGACTCCGTACAGCCCTTCATGAATTAGCGGAGAAGGAGGAGAAAGGCAGTAGAAAATGATACACGATCAATCTCCACGAATGTATGACGCCGGGTTAGGATCGAACTTACGACACCTGATGCAATCGGATTGGCTACCGATCGCACTACAGGTCCGGTCACATAGCTATCACGAGTCCAGATACCATAAGGGACTCTTCCTGGGGTTATGACATGCACTTTTTCTGATGCATTAAACATGTCCTTCAACAGCTCTTAGTTGTTGTTGCCAAAATATTGAATTCTCTGGAAGATGAACAACCTTAACCAAGTAAACCCCATCTCTTGCCAAACTGGTTACGGAGATATTGCTAACCCTTTATAATACAGTAAAACCTGTGTAAACCGGCCACTCAAAAATAGACAAAACAAAGATCTTTATGACAAATGGTAGCTTAATAAAGGTCAAAACTATTGCAGAATGCTCCCCTTGGAGCATTCTGCAATACTTTTGACCTGCATTAAGCGATAGATAGTCTTGAAAACCATTGTTTTGGTCTTTTGTTTTGTTGCTTAACGCCCCAAGTCAACAGCTAAGGTCATTGCGGGAGGTCAGTTCACCTAACCACACTTTTTCCTGGGCAAGCTTGAACAAGCGGTTAACCAGTACTTCGTGCACATACTTTCGCTTGTAACTGACAACAACCCTTCTTGAATGATTCAGCGGAAGGGAGGAGAATGACCGTAGAAACTATTTCATGATCAATCTCCACGAAAGTATGGGACCGGACCGGGATCGAACTTTTTGAGAGTGGCCTTTTTACACAGATTTTACTGTAATTGCATATGAGGGTGGATATATAGATATGTACAGCAAGTACAATTTGATGTTTCGTTCTTCTAAAGGGTGCACTATCGTTACTTTAAAAAGGGTGTAACTTTACACCGAATTTGGTGGCAGCTGAAGTTTCACTGGTCTTGTTTTCACCTTTCAACTGCTTTAGAAAATATACTTAAACGCAAAAGTTTCGCAACCATTTAATATCTGTGTTTTCTTCAGTATGATCCAAGTTAGAATATTCATATAATCATATTTTACGCCCCTGCTGAATATGGAATGATTTACCATTGATCGGTTTTTGATCATACTCTTCATTCTGACGTTATAATGACGTCAGTGTTTTTCAACAATTTACGTCTAGCATAAAGATAGTTATCTCGATTTGAAAACAAACGGTATGATGTGATAGCCAGATGTCATATCTGACGTAAAACATTTTAAGGTTTAACAATTAACGTTTATCAACGTTTCAAGCCGCTGCGTTTCTTTGTTAACGTCAACCAATTTATCAAAATTGTTCATTTTATTCCGTTATGTCGCGCGATCTTCTGTCTTCTATGCAATGTGTTGAATGCTTTCACTTATCTATACTACTAAAGGAGCCCTTTGCGCTCAAAAACTCGGAAACGGTATATTTTACCAGCATTTTTTCTACACCGAGTTATTCAGATATTGTCCCCATTGATAACTTCGATCTAACCTTCTTTTACTTTTATTTCGTTTTTGAGGTTTTTGATACAATTCAGTTTTAGATTCCATAATCTCCCATCAATTTTGACAGGGTAACGCCTTCTTTATCAACTAATGATAATGGACGATATCGATCTATGTTTTCATATTCTCCCAACTTCTACCAAGACAGGCTGTAACGATTGGTCGTAAGGTGTATTTCTATATGTCGCGCGGTCATACGTCACTTGCAAGGGTCAAAGTTGACACGTGATATGATGGTTATGAAAGCCGTGACCGCATTATGCTGCCGTGTCCGATCTGCCGCGCCAAAAATCCAATTTCCCAGTGAACAAAGAGGTTCAATTCTCTGTTCAATTTTGCTCTATCCTCTGCATAAAATATTTTCTCATTTGCAAAATAAAAAGGTACGTAATAATGTTTTTTGTATATAAAAGTAGATTTCTGGCACGGCAGATCGGGCCAGTCATGGCTTTCATACCCGATAACATTTCTGTGCATGTCCACCTATTGGAAGATAATGACCCTATAAAAAAAACAAAGATGGCTGCTGTCAGCTGGGTTTTTCAGTCTCGCTGATTTTCCACGAAAACAACAAGAGTGTTTCAGCGAAGATCATTACTGGTTTATATCTGTCGATTCTGTCGGCAGAGAAAGGTCAAAACTTTTTCAAGTTGTGGTGCTCATTTTAGAAGCGGCGATAACATTTTTTCTGTTCAAATTGCAACGACAACAGTGTGCATCACTCGAAAGATGCATTTGTATAGACATTTAAGCAGATTTCTTGGCCGATCACTTGACTTTTCAAGTGTTTGAGAGGGGTCTTGAATCTGAGCCTGTGGGTGAGGAAATACTGTTTGGGGTGGGTGGGGGGGGGGGGGGGGGTTAACGAATTCCAAGTGATTATTGGCATGCATAGGCTATCATCCTGCACCACAGGAAGCCTCCTCGGTAACCCAGGCGTAACCCATTCCGTTAGCCTACACTGCATTCATCTGTGATGAAAGGAGTGAAACGGAATGCTTCACCCCTGGGTAAACGAGGATGCACAGGAAGGGACATAGAAAGGAATGACAAAGTCTGTCAAAAGTTCATTGGTTTTATTTCAAAATAAACATTTTCATTAAGTCTATGTTATGAAAAAAAAGTTTTGAAATTGATTTAGATTTGGAGGGTCCGTAACTTACCGAATCTGGCCCAATTACTGAATCGGGCCCAATCAAGCCCGAAAATGCCATGTTTTTGTGTTTGTTGATCTGAGTGGTTTGTGGAAATGAACGAATATAATGGTTCCGAGTTATTTGGTATGCATTATAATATATTTCCTGGCTGTTGTTGTTGCATACGTCCAACGTATATTGTGGCGGTCAGACAAGTGACCATGTCATTCACATGCGTAGGCTAGGACTATCGTCCTGCACCACAGTAAGGGACAAAAAAAGGAACAACAAAGTCTGTCGAAAGCTCATTACTTTTATTTCAAAATAAACATTTTCTCTAAGTCTATTACAGCATTTGTATTGACAAGGATTTAGATATGGTGGGGGGGGGGGGGGTCTGTAAACTTACCGAATCGGACTCAAAATGGCCCGAAAATTTCATATTCTTTGTTGGCCTGAGTGGTTTCTTTTACTAGAAAGGTGAATATAAATGAATAATGGTACTTAGTTATTTTGTATGCAATAGAATATATTACCCGGCTGTTGTTGTCTGCTGTGTTGAGTTCCATACTTCCAGATAAACAGTGTGGACTAAAAGGCAGTCTTATCTGTGCCTACACTACTTGCCACAGCAGCATTTCAAGTCATCAACAGATGACACAGCAGACGTCTTAAAACTTGCAATTAGATGATGTGGGTAGCATCAGTTACACTAGGCGCTTAAATTCATGTTCCAATGAGCGCCTTGACCAAGCATGCCCAACCCTCACCCCACTCCCCCCCCCCCAAAAAAAAAAAAAAAAAAAAAAAAAAAAAAAAAAACAAGATTAACAAGCTAATTGACCATCGGTAATTGGATCCAATTTGGTAAATTTACAGCAACATGTCTATTCAAATAGTCTAAGACCATTTCTCAACAGTCTGCCAAATAAGGTTCCAATCAGATTCTTTAAGTATTTTTTGGCTGCAGTTCAGTTCTTGCGACAAAAGTAGTATGACATTTAATTACCCCATGTTTCTCAAAAAAAGTTTACCTCACCATTAACAACTTATTTTAATATTAACTACATATATACATGTATGTATACCCTGCCTTTCGCTCATTTTCTGGATTGTCAAATTTCTGAAAATGAATAATGCACGAAGGTTTTGCTTGGAACAGGAAATGCATACTTTTAGGGGTGAAACCAGGGTGTGTGGTTTCAATACTTAGTTGGCACCTAAAGAGTTATTGTTAGTCTATTTCCGGCTCTTGCAGACTTTTTCTTACCGATGTTCCATATATTTTTGTTCATCATACGGGTACCTGTCGAATCAAAACGTAAATAATCCTCACAGCCTATAGGCAAATGAGATAAAACTTACCGGCCCTGAAAGCAGAGTTTTGAAGAAAAAAAATGCTGACCTACAGGCTACAGACCCCTTATATTTTGGGTGCTCAAAAGAAAAGTCTCTTGAGACGGTTTTCGAGCACCCACAACATATGTGGCCATATGTTTTGGTTGAAAACAATTAATGTGTGCCATACCGATTTTTGGCGTTTCAAAGATAAAAACTTTACAGTGGTATCATCTATCATAATGAATGAAGATAGTTACAGCGAACCCGCGATTCGACGTGTAGAAATGCCGTGTAGCCCTGAACACACAAAACCACTGGAAACTCGACTGTTTTACCGAACCACACCTATTTTTGCTGTTATGCACAAATCATTTGCAACCATACCCCGCTTTTATGCACAGGTCATTTGCAAAATTGCTACCATGGTTTTATATTTTGGGTGCTCAAAAGAACCGTCTCATTGAGATGGTACTACATATGTTTTAGTTGAAAACATTTAAAGCGTATATACCGTTTTCTTTTTTGCGTTTTCAAAGATATAAGCTTTACAGTGGCACCACCTCTATTTCTGGAATTCGTGTAAACGTTTACAAAATCTTAAAAGCCCTATTTACAACCATGGTTTTATATCTTGGGTGCTCAAAAGAACCGTCTCATTGAGACGGCACTTTTGAGTACTCACAAGATATATATTGGTTGTAAATATTTAAAGTGTATATACTGATTTCTTTTTTTGTGTTTCAAAGATATAAGCTTTACATTGGTATCATTCGATTTCTGGAATTCGTGTAAAACTTTGTAAACATGGAAGTCCTTTTGCAACCATGGGTTTATATTTATGGTGCACAAAAGAATTGTCTCATTGAGACGGTACATTTTAGTACCTACAACATATGTTATAGTTGAAAACATTTAAAGTGTATACACCGATTTTTTGTGTTTCAAAGATATAAGCTTTACCGTGGTATTATTCGATTTCTGGAATCCGTGTAAAAATGGTAAACATGGTAGCCATATTTGCAACCATGGTTTTATATTTTGGGTGCCCAAAAGAACCGTCTCATTGATACGGCGCTTTTGAGTCTGATACTTTTTTGTATTTCAAAGATATAAGCTTAATTTACAGTGGTATCATTTATTATGACGAAAGAAGTCTGTTGTTGTCTGGTAGTTACAGCGGATGTATATACCGATTTCATTTTTGCTTTTCAAATATAAAAGCTTAACATAGGTATCATGAAGAAAGAAGTCTGTTGTTGCATGGTAGTTACAACGAACCCGTGATTCGACGTGTAGAAATGCTGTGTAGGTGCGTGTAAACGGAATCATTTCGACTTTTGGAATTCGTCTAAACCTTAACAAAATTTTGTAAACGTGTAAGCTCTATTTGCAACCATGGTTTTATATTTTGGGTGCCCAAAAGAACCGTCTCATTGCGACAGTACTTTTGATTACCAAGACCATGACTGTGTTTGGTTGAAAACATAAATTTAAAGTGTATGTACCCATTTCTTTTTATTGTAATAATCACTGTCCTCATCAATAGTCGTGAAAGATAACACAATTACCAAAAAGAAATTGCCATGAAATTAATGTCCAACTTTTTGGACAATTAGGTATGGTCAAACAATGCAGACCCACATCAGACTGTCCCTAGAGAAGCAGTCTAATCAGGGTCTTCACTGTTTGCAGTTCTGTCAATATCTTTATTTGGTATTATTCTATAAAAACCCTTTTGGTTCAATTTTTGGCATATTTACAGCAAAGTTTAGGAAGTCATAAAATTTTGGAATATTACAGTAGACATTTTTCAAAACTTTGGATTTAATGCCACATTCATTAATGCTTTAACCATATACACCACTCTTAACTGATGGGCTGCTTAACTCAATCAGTAGAGTGTTACTATCAACCAAGTGGCCATTGGTTCGATTCCTGGTCTTTCTTTCATACAGAATGAATTTGCTGTATTCATTTCATCAATTATACCAATCTATACAGACAGAATAGATAATTTTGGCCTAATTTTCCTGCAGTCACAAAATTTCGTATACTTTTAGTTCATCTGAGCCGAAGGCTCATAAATGAGCTTATGGTGTGTACAGGCATCTGTGGGTCTTTCTTAAGCTGTGAAGCTCATTCCATATTAGTAGTAATGGATGGCACTATGGCCCCATTTTTTTTAAGCCTGAAAAGAACTTAGAATTTTTCAGGCTAAAAAATGGGGCCATAGATGCCCAAGGGTAACAACCTACGTCATAGCATTGATGTTGTAAACACGTAGTACGGCGCCATCTTTGATTTACAAGGTCAGTTTTCCCCTTCGTAAAATTAAACAAATGAGTGTCTGTACAAACAAAGCAGTGCAGGCGGTGCTTGAACAGAATATATTACGGTCACGCCCCGATATGCCGTTGCCTTTGTAATCATTCACCCACAAGAATCGAAGCGGGAGACACGAGGATAATTTTAGCAGTCACCCACTTCGATTTTTGTGGGTGAATGTTTACAAAGGCAACGGCATTTCTGGACGTGACCATTGTATATTCTGTTCAAGTGTGATGTTATGCACCGCCTGCACTGCTTAGTTTTGACAGACACTAATTTGTACGACATTTACGAAGGCAAAAACTAACCTTGCAAATCAAAGATGGCGTCATACTACGTGTTTACAACACCCACGCTATGACGTAGGTTGTTACCCCTGGATGCCTATCCTGGTAAGCTTGAGTGACTAGCTGTGAATAACTTAGTTTATTTTTAGGGGTATTTTGGTTGGATTTATGATTGTGATAGTTTCCTGGGCTATTGAGAATAACTTAGTTTATTTTGCGCAAAAGCGCAGGCTGATCTGTGATTGTGATAGTTTACTGGGCTGTTGAAAATAACTTAGTTTATTTGCGTTGACAAATTCCTACCTGGTAGGCATATTGTGGTCATCTTTTTATAAAGACTAACTTTACTTGCATCACAAACAACAGGGTTCCTAATTTGCATATCGTACATCTAGTACGTTGCAATAGCGAATTATATTTTACGTAAGGAATTTTGGGTTCATGAAGTTCTGCGTATCTTATAGTCTCTTTAGAAAAATAACTTAGATATTCAAGGCTAATTTCTGTAGCTAAGAAATATTACATTTAGCACAACTTTTCGCTTTTCGCGACTTTCAATGATAAGTTACGTCATATAGATTATACATGACGTCATTGAAAAGCAAGTAGTATCTTCTAAAAGCGACAACAAGTATAACTTTTCGAACAAATAGATAACTTGGTCATTTTAAGAGGAAAGGTATTCAGATATGATGGGCCTATTTATTATTATTATAGCTTTACATTTTGGTCAGACTCTTAGCTTGATTTTAACTTAGTACTTTTAATAGTTGATTAGGGTAATTATATGCTAAAAGTTAAGTTGTATAGAATGTCGCTTGAGGTTGTATCTCAAGACCTCAACTCCTAGATGTATTACTCTGTAGAATCAGCTAGGACTTTGAAAATTACTGAGTCATTTTTTATCTAGAGTAGGTGTGTACTTAGCAATGATAAGTCTGCTTGAATGTTTCTAAGGATTATACTTTTTCAGGTTCTTGCATGGTGTCGTATTTGATAGCTAGTATCAATCTTTTGATTAAGTTAGAGCTTCTGTTGATACGCTAGATAATCATCATTGGCATGTAATAGTATTGGGGTTTAATGATAAGATGTTGATGAAAGTGCCCATGTCGCTTGAGATGTGGATGCAATGTGGACCTTCACACGTAAAATGTGGATGCAATGTGGATCCACCACATCTCCACATTTTGAAGGTGGATGTAATGTGGAGCAATGTGGATGTATTGTGGAGCAATGTGGATTTCCACATTTCAAATGTGAATAAATGCAGATATATTGTGGGTCAGCATAATGGAAATTTACGTTAATTCTTGGATAAATTCGAAATTAATGTGGACCGCCACACTAAAAATGTGGATCCACCACATCTCCACATCTTGACAATGTGGATTCATCACATCTCCACATTTCCACAATGTGGAGTTTCCACACCTACACATTCGACAATTTGACTTATACCCTCTCTCAATTTCAGGTAAACTTCAGCGCTGAGCTGAAATAACTATGATTGTGATAGTTTTCTGGTCATATTCACTGGTTGGGTTGTGATTATGATAGTTTCCTGGGCTATTGGGAAATAACATTTTTAGGGGGATAAAGGTTCTGCTGTGGTGATATATAAAATAACTTAGTTAAATTCAGCTTTGAAGATAACTTAGTCATTTTAGGGGTATAGTATGTGGTGGTATATGGTGTGTGTAATAGTCAAGGCTACTAAGTACCATGCGTCTTAGAGTCTCTTGGTCAATTAAGACCTCAACTCCTAGAGGCATCACTCTGTAGCGTTAACTAGTGTTTAGCAAGCCGTCTCAAGCTTACTACTACTGATTTTTTGAAAAGAACAACAAAGACTGGTGAACATTTCTATAACTTTATTGCCCCGCTAACTATAACTGATTACAATGACAGAGGATTAGGGCCGTCCCTCTATTCATTGTTTACAATAAGAGGAATTAAAGAATATATGCCATCATACAAAGTAGAATTCAATTAGAATGTTTTAAACATTGATCCAGAGCCTAGTTGACTTTGAGTATATTTTGGTCCAATGTTGTTCTGTTGCAGCTGACTTGGTGCATATTTTGATCCTGAACTCTGTTGTAATGAACCTGATTCATCATCTTCACCTAAAGAATAGGATGGTGGATCATATTCTTCAAGTTTTCCATCCAAGAGGTATCTTTTTTTTTTAATAGCATATCTCAAAGCTTCATCCTCATCAAACTCATCGTCATCTCGTAGTCTCTTTGCTGTAGCTGCTTTCTTTTTGTGCAAGGGATCTTTCTTCATGGCCTTAGATACTCTAAGGAAGCTCTGGTAGCGATCAATGACCTCTGCTCTGTATCTAGGTTCTAGTTTATCAAAAGCGACCTCCTCTGCCTCTTCTGTGTCCATGTCTGGATGTTTCTCTACTGTATGTTGTACACTTTCATTGAAAGTATCTTGTAGGTATCTATGGGCTCCACCAACAAAAACTTGCCAAGGATCAAACTTGCTCTTTTTTCTAGAATAACGTTGGTCTTCATCATCTTCATCCGTATAGTCTGTATCACTACCATCTAGAATGCCATAATCTTTGTCTGTATATTTCCCAAAGATATCTTCCTTTTGATGACTTTTAGAAGTCTCTGCATCCGATTCGTCAGACATAGTAGAGTCTTCATTTTCTGACATTGTTTCTGACTCCATATCTTCACTGCAGATACCACTTGTCAGATGTCGTCTCAAACTGTCTGATCTTGCAAACTGTCGTTCACACTTTGGACACTGATGTTGACCCATTGAAATCGTTTTGGTAAATGAATAGCTTCTCTCTGATTGTGTCCTTTTATACTTGTAGTGACATAAAAAACCCACAGTTTTGTCAATATTTCTCACAAAAATATGACATTTTCTACTCTGTCTTATTATTTGCATGTACTTCTTTTGCTGCAACACTTGAGAGAGGACTGCATTTTCTTGTTTTACTGCTCTCTTTTGCAGAAGAAAAATTCTTTCTTTTATCACATCTTTTCTCAATTATATTTCTTCCTATCATACATTTCTTCTCTAATGGCATTCTTTCTAGTTGGTTTCCTATTAGCTTACGAAGTTCTCTATGACACATTTTACAGTACTTTGGTGGTCTTCCTTGCTTGAGTTTACTATCCAACGCTGTGCTCAGTCTTTTCATCAGATATCGAATTTGTCCATAGCTCATATGATATTTAGTTGATCTTTTAGATGCAGGTGTTTTCATATCATCATTGCAGCTTGTATTTTTTTGTCTTGCTGAGAGATCCATTCTTCCTCTTGTAGTGTTTGAAGAACAATAAGAAGTGTTAACCAAAACCATCATATTTATACTGATAGCAAAATTGCTCAACTTGTTATACGTTTGAAATGTAATTTTACTAAAGTTTTCCCACCAACAAAAGGGACAGACCTGCCAATTTCATCTTTGATATCAATATGAACCTGATCAATATAAGATTTTGCCAAAGGTACATAATGCAAATTCACAAATTCTTGATGCGATTGAGTGCTAGATTTTGACTGTTTATAAGAAACAATTTTAAGTATAGGAGCTGTTATATTTCCAACGTAAGTGTAATCTGCAACATCAGAATAAACAAACATCTGATGGTGAGTCATGTTCAAATCAACAGCATATGTAAAAACCTGATTATCACTCCCAATCAGTTTATTTGAAAGATCAGGATTCAATCCAAGTATTTCTCCAAGAGACTTTGACAATCTAATTTGGACTCTATTTGGATTTCAACATGTAAGTTTACACGGTTACCTGATTTCTTATAACTTAATGTGATCATACTGTGGATTTGACGTAGAATAGCTCCACATTTTTCTTCAATTGCAATCTGAATTTGCTCTACTAAGTGCTGAGGCGAATTATAGTTTCCTGCTGGGATAAACAATTTTATTTCAGGACAACTTCCATCTTTCATGCATACAGTATTCATTTTACTTTTCCCCAGTCTTTCCAAAACATTCTCATCGTAGAAGTGAACATAAAAATAATTGCTGTTATGTGAAATGTTATATACTTCCGAAGGAGTCATAATTTCTACCAATGCTACAACCCATTGTTCTTTCTGGACTTGAATAGGATGATTTAGCTTTGTGGTAAATGAGAACTGTTTATTTTTAGGGAAATATCCATAGAGCTATCACTTAGTAAGCTCAGATAAAATTCATCCATGATCTAATACGTGAAACAACCACCACACTTGATAGAAATATAATAACAATTAGACTTCGCTTAACGTCATATATACTAGTCAAAAGTTCTAACCGGCCACGTGTGTTTTTAACGATTTTCGAAAAAGCTATTAGAACTATATTTATTTAATTTGCATTCCCGAATAGGCCAGTCTATCAGTCATCAATAACAGAAAATGGCTAAGAAAATCTCTTTAAATTGTATCCGGGAGGCTTTGCCGAACACACTTACCCTCAATTTCAAAATTCACAAGAATTTGCATTGGATGGTGGGGTAATTTTTGACATTTTAGCCAATAGCAACGAGTTTCATGCATATGGAGTGTTCATTTCAGCACTTAAGTGTTCAATATGTGTTTGGCTTTTGACATGAAAACGTTTGCGTGTAAAATGGGGTCATTTCAAAAAGTCATGACTCACAAATCGTGCCAAAATGCGAATTTTGAAAATGGGGGTACCACTATTTAAGTTAGCATCCTGCGTGTACTGATGAACATTTTGTTAATCCTAGACATATTCATTAACTTGTCAAATATGTAAATGTGGAAAATTCACAGTGTAAAGAGGTGGATAATCTTTCTGAAAGCTGTCATAGCGAATGTACCATGCTACTATCAACTTGAGAGATTGAGAGAAAATAGATTGAAGAGAGGGTATAAGTCAAATTGTCGAATGTGTAGGTGTGGAAACTCCACATTGTGGAAATGTGGAGATGTGGTGGATCCACATTGTCAAGATGTGGAGATGTGGTGGATCCACATTTTTAGTGTGGCGGTTCACATTAATTTCGAATTTATCAAAGAATTAACGTAAATTTCCATTATGCTGACCCACAATATATCTGCATTTATTCACATTTGAAATGTGGAAATCCACATTGCTCCACAATACATCCACATTGCTCCACATTACATCCACCTTCAAAATGTGGAGATGTGGTGGATCCACATTGCATCCACATTTTACGTGTGAAGGTTCACATTGCATCCACATCTCAAGCGACATGGGCACTTTCATCAACATCTTATCATTAAACCCCAATACTATTACATGCCAATGATGATTATCTAGCGTATCAACAGAAGCTCTAACTTAATCAAAAGATTGATACTAGCTATCAAATACGACACCATGCAAGAACCTGAAAAAGTATAATCCTTAGAAACATTCAAGCAGACTTATCATTGCTAAGTACACACCTACTCTATATAAAAAATGACTCAGTAATTTTCAAAGTCCTAGCTGATTCTACAGAGTAATACATCTAGGAGTTGAGGTCTTGAGATACAACCTCAAGCGACATTCTATACAACTTAACTTTTAGCATATAATTACCCTAATCAACTATTAAAAGTACTAAGTTAAAATCAAGCTAAGAGTCTGACCAAAATGTAAAGCTAAAATGATAATAAATAGGCCCATCATATCTGAATACCTTTCCTCTTAAAATGACCAAGTTATCTATTTGTTCGAAAAGTTATACTTGTTGTCGCTTTTAGAAGATACTACTTGCTTTTCAATGACGTCATGTATAATCTATATGACGTAACTTATCATTGAAAGTCGCGAAAAGCGAAAAGTTGTGCTAAATGTAATATTTCTTAGCTAAAAAAATTAGCCTTGAATATCTAAGTTATTTTTCTAAAGAGACTATAAGATACGCAGAACTTCATGAACCCAAAATTCCTTACGTAAAATATAATTCGCTATTGCAACGTACTAGATGTACGATATGCAAATTAGGAACCCTGTTGTTTGTGATGCAAGTAAAGTTAGTCTTTATAAAAAGATGACCACAATATGCCTACCAGGTAGGAATTTGTCAACGCAAATAAACTAAGTTATTTTCAACAGCCCAGTAAACTATCACAATCACAGATCAGCCTGCGCTTTTGCGCAAAATAAACTTAGTTATTCTCAATAGCCCAGGAAACTATCACAATCATAAATTTAACCAAAATACCCCTAAAAATAAACTAAGTTATTCACAGCTAGTCACTCAAGCTTACCAGGATAGGTATCTATGGCCCCATTTTTTAGCCTGAAAAATTCTAAGTTCTTTTCAGGCTTAAAAAAAATGGGGCCATAGTGCCATCCATTACTACTCATATTTCACTTATAGTATCTAGCCAACACAAGCATGAGTAAGACATTAAAATATGACCAAGGTCTGCATCCCCTCAATATCTGGTCATCTCAGGGGAATGAAAAAGCATTGGAAAAGGACTAAAGTTGATATGACAACTTACAGTTTTCATTGGCATACATATACGTTGGTTGTCGTACGGTACAGTCACTTCGATTAACAATATAGTAGTGCGTTATGCTACATGCGTTGTTTCGATCAAGATTCACCCTTGGGTCGTTACCGCCTTATTTTTGAGTTAGGTTGATAGAAATAGATAATATACTTTATAACAGAGTTATGGCCCTTGATTCATATCAGAATTTCGTTAGTATTTATCCTACTCTTAGATATTGAAATGCTAACAATTGTTCTCAATTTTAATATTTATGAGGACATCTGCCATGCTCAGCCGAGCTCAGAACACTTTTCATCATAACCCGCGCTTGCGCGGCCCGTTTCTAGTGACATTAAAAATTCGATTATTGATTTTCACTTGTGCTTAAACGGCCAATTACGTCAAATATTGAAGGCTTTACGTTGACATAATGAACGTTAACAAATGCATAAAATAACCTGCTTTGATTTGTCTGCCCTTCTGCTTTTGAAAACAGATAATGGTTAAACACCTTTTCCGAATAAAATGTAAGGTGGTGTAACACTATGACTCTATAAAATGTAAGGTATTGTAACTCTGTGACTTTTCAAAGGGTTGCCTTACATTTCTTGTTGCAGATCGGCAATCGTAAGTCTCACTGGTCTGATTTTCATGTTGTTTGGACGGCGAATAATTGGACTTGTTAATCACAATATCATGGAATAAAATTTTTGTCCCAAAAAGAAGGAAATAGCATTTTAGTAAGAGTTGCGAAACTTTTGCGTTTAAGTATATATTCTGTTTCATTGTATTGATCCGGAGAATAACTATATCACTAACAAGTAGAAATGTTTGACATTTATCACTGGAGAAATGTTGGCCTCAAAAAAAGTAAGTGAGTATGATCAGGAAATACCAAAATCACAAACTGCAGACAACCCCGTGGCACCGCGAGGAAGAGCCGCATAACCGTCACGAGACACCAGGAAGACAAATTAAGCAAAGTTTGTTTTAGGAAAGTTAAGAGTAAATTTACACCAACAGTTAACTAACACGTATTTTACAGTGCACATAGGGAAACACGTGAGCTTGGCCAAACTAAGGTATCAATGGATAGATATGGACAGATGATAGGAGAACGTGAATCCAGTTATCATGCCTTGTTGCATCACGGATTAGCACAGGCAGAGTACTAAGCACCGGGGAATGGTCCAATTGAAGAACATAGTCTATAAATTCCACATAGCGTGAGCTGGTGCGGTTACAAATAGTATCATTGCATATGTTCAAGTATTGGTTGATGAGAAGTCGGACAGTCCGTATCAAATGAGTGTAGATGGCAGTATTCGAGCGGTTGGCATAAGAGTAAAGTTGATATGCAGTTTGGACTAACATTAGAGACTTGTACGATGCTGAAACAAATTTGGATATTATAGATCCGTTTGAATATCCGAAGATATCAATCAATTTGCCTCTGTGTACACTAGTATGCAACTTTCATCAAATGAAGATTTTTCAACCATGTCCACCCATGCTAGGGTCTTGTTAGTGTCATTGACTCACGGCATTGGCCTTGGTACCAGCGGCTCTGACGCTCCCGTTTATTCCCATTTGGTTGATGATGAGTATTTTCTTGGGTTGCGCGATACGGTAAACCAATGGCCTTCAATGATTGAAACATGATAAGGTATAATATACGACACTAACATGCTAAAGTAATATTCTCGTATCATTATGTCAGAATTTGTCTGCAGAAATCGAAGATATCTTTTAAGCACATTTTTGCTGTTTGAAAAATAGTTTTCTTGTTAAATGTTGGGTAACTGATTATTGGCAAAGTTTTGTTGAACCACTTCACCTGAGAAAACAATCGGAAATTGGCCGAGGCAGTCCCGATTGCTGAGAAAAGTCTGACAGGAAAAACATAGTAAAAGAAAGCATGCTTAAGGGTGCGCATCCGCGAAGAACTGATAAGAACCATCTATGTCCGCCAACATTAAGCCGGCTATCCTGTGATTAAGTAAACCTGCGCCACGAGCATAAGATTAAGACAATGGCTGCCCAGTGTGCTAATATAACGCTGATTTTCTTGTGGCGGGCTAAAGTTTAGACTAGCAATATGTGTTGATGCATTTAAAACTGATAAGTCATGGCGTTTGAAAGCTGCTTTTATATGTCATGCGCCAAATAGAGAGAACATAGTCTGAAATTTAGAACATTGCGAGAGATGGAATCTAAATTGCAAGCCTTTATCTGCCGCAAATCTGATCATAATCAGATGTTAAATAATCTGAAAATCAGATTCTGATTTTAATAAGCTAATGGAGGCCGCCATTTTGATTATTTAATCAAATTCCTGGATTGTAAATTACTGTACATATTTTTTTTTTTCAAATTCAACTAATTTTAACAGAATAGTCAATTATAATGCAAATAAAGTAAAAGGAATAGCAGGAAACTAGTTATTCTTTTATGCATATTTAATTAGGGCTATGTGACGTCACACAGTCTAAAATGGCTACCCTCCATAGATTTAAATTCTTTTCTATACCAACATATGTAACTTTCTTATTTTTCATTCGATTTTGATTGGGTTTACGACAGATTGCATGGTTTTATAATTGCTTGCATTTCAGATTACATGCTGCTGTGGGAGCGCAGTGGCTCAGTGGTAGAGTGCTTGACTCGAGACCGAAGGGTAGCGGGTTCGAGCCTCACCGGCGTCACTGCGTTGTGGTCCTTGAGCAAGACACATTTATCCTAGTTTAGTACTGGTTAACCCCAGGAAGAACCGTCCCACATAACTGAAAGATTGTTGAGTGGACGTAAAGAATCAAATCAAACAAACAAATCAAAACATGCTGCTGAAGCCGAATGGAATTTTCTACTGTCATCAATTGGACCAGTCTTTTTTCCGTTTTAAGGGCTGTTTGGTGGTATTTTACATTTTTATTCAAATTTCAATAGAAATTCTGTAAGCAAACAGTGGAGACCCTGATCAGACGCCACATTCTGTGGCGTCTGATCTGGGTCTGCACTGTTTGCCTATTTCCCACAAAAAGGACGCTTAAATTATCATATTATTGGTACATCGTAATTTTACAGAGGAAGCTATAAGGTTTTCTCATGGAGTTGCTGAAATGTCGATATGCTTAAAATCTCTTTGCATTCTGTGTAATTTTTAATGCTATTTCGTCTTCCGCAGTTTTTTTTTTATCAAAATTCACGGTTGGAAATAAATCAGTTATACCTAGAGGCTGTCAAACAGTTCGGATCCAGGTCCAGTTGTCTGCGTCAAAACATTTTTGCAGAAGTTATCAGCAGAAAGCAGTAGCAGGCTAAGTGTTAAAGCAGCTGCGAAGAAAATGATTAATTAACTAAGGGATAGTTTTAATTGTTTTGTTTTTGTTTTTCTAAAAAAACGAAAATATAATCTTTCTCAAGCAACCACCCAAAATCTTTCAATAGTTGCATCATCTAACAAAGAGCCACACTGCGATAAAAAGACCCTTCGAGCATATTGAGCTCATCGTCGCTTTCAAGCATGTGTTATTCCTGGGCAGGCTGTGGTTTGCCAGTACCAACTTTAGCATAAAATATCTCGTGATGTGCAAGGTCTACACTGATGTAGGTGGTATTAAATAGAAATACCATGTTTGTTCACCTGTACGTAAGATAATCCACTCGCTAAAGCTTGTGGATTATCTCCACGTACAGGCAAACAACCTATGGTATGACCACTACTTAGCTCTTTTCCCTCACGTCATGACTTTATCGTCTGCTCTCTCATCTGCTTATATTCCTATATAGCCTATAATGCAAACAATATGGACTTAAGCGGCCGCTCAAAAAGAAGACCAAAATTGGTTTCAATACCGATTATCGCTTAATGCAGGTCAAAAGTATTGCAGAATGCTCCAAGAGAGCATTCTGCAATACTTTCGACCTTCATTCAGCTACCATTTGTCTTTAAGACCTTTGTTTGTCTATTTTTGCGCAGCCGCTTAAGACAGGTTTTACTGTACTAACCCTAGATTTATTCTGATTTTTTTTCTTTAAATTCTAGCAATGTTTCAGACTGTAGTCAGTCTAGGAAAGAGTCAACATTCTGAATTATATATATAAGGATTTTTTTTCTCACGCTAATGGTTTGTTGTGATTTTTTATTGCAAGTTGTCATATTTTTTCAGTCGGAGAGGAACTGTTATCTAAATAGTTCCTGAAACTCTGAAAGAACCGATTCATAATTGTCATAATCAAGAAATATTTCCTTGACGAAATATGCAGTTTCTGCTATATAGTGAAATTGATTATAGTCTGACTTCCCAAGAATATTTGAACCAGATCATAAGAATACTAATGTACAGGCGAATGGATTATCAAAATCAGTAAAACATAGATTTTAAAAAAAAAAACAGAAGAGGGAAGTCATTGCGGATCCAGATGGGGGAGGAGACAGGGGGTCCGGAACCCCTGAAATATCACAAAAATATAGGGTTTCTTGGCAATACTGGTCCGGATACCCTAACAAATCATAAAGCTACTAAGCTAGCATTCAGGAGTTAAAATGAATATATCACAAAAGGGGTACAGGGATGAACACACCATGACTATAGTCTACCATTTAGTCTCAATATGATAAGTCTAAGCCGTATTTTACTGACCGTTCAAAGGCGGTACTTCTTTTGTGGATCATTCATGTTATTTCTGTCGTGTGTTTGGTATAATTTCGCGCGCGTCTGTTTATTGTTGCCTTGTGGTCACCTGCTGAGAAAGGGCTGCCCTCTTGGTTCTCGTTTGTAATGTCTAATTGTGAGTTTGTTGCTTTCCCATTGGCGTCCTGGGTCAGGTTTGGTGCTTGATTGTATCGATTCCTGATATTTGCCCTCTTTCTTACTTTGATCGGGTGAGACTGGTTTAGCTCTTCGGCTAATTCCGTAATAATTGCCGGAGTTAGCCGAGGAGTTTCCGGGTGTGGTCGGTGACTTCCAATGAGAAATTTATTGTTGTTGATTTTCTTATTTTTTCACATATTTATCTTTATCTGCCTTTTATGGGCGCATTTCATGCATCCATTGTCAAATGTTATGTGATGAGTTGAGTTGAGTTGAGGTTTAAGACCTCCAGCTGACCGTTCCAAGGCGGTACTTCTTTTGTGGATCTTTTATGTTTTTTCTGTCTTATGTTTACTATGCCTTTGTAGGCGTCTGTTTATATGTGCCTTGTGGTCATCTGCTGGGAAAGGGCTGACATCTTGGCTCTCGTTTGTGGTGTCTAACTTTGAGTTTGTCCCTATTCCATTGGTATTCTGGGTCAGGTGTGGTACTTGATTGTATCGATTCCTGATCTGTGTACCCTTACTTACTTTGATGTTAAAAATGCCAAACAGGTTTTAGTTTTTCGCAGGAAAAATCAAACTATTGTTCATCAAACTAGTGGCTAGTCCACAACATTTCGTGTACTGGCACATAATATGAGCTGCACCCTGTTGTCAAAGTTTTGCTGAGAAGGTTAATTGTTTTGTCTTATCTTGACGCAAGACGGGTTTTCTTGTGACTTAGCGTAGATGTAATAGTGCATGACCAGTACCTGTTGACATTTAAAATGCAAATGTTAATTGATTCTCGTAGGGGACATTATAACATACGTGTCTAAGGAATTGCATCTTTAAAAGTACAATCCTTTGTACCTCGACGCCAACTAAGCTGCATGCGAACAACAAACATACAAATCAGAATGCGCATCCGCGCAGCCTGACCAGCGTCTTTGTTATTCACTCTCTAGAAAGTTGAAGTTTTGATACCAGGTAACTTGCTACATACATCATTAATCTAGCTAGTCTCTGTGACTGAGTATTTCGATTTGAGCCTTACGTTGTCGGAGCCCCCAAGGGCATCTTTTCTTGCGCATGCATCAACACCTACCATTGCCGTACCATTGCTAACATAGCAACACCTCGATGATTGGTACCATTATTAACACGGCAGCTATACTCCATTATCATAGCATTGGCGTATCATAGTTATGCCATCAGCCCCTAGCATTGTTGAACCACTGTTAAGCCAGTAAGACCTAGAGCGTTATCGCACCATTGTTAAACGAGCAACACCTGCACAGTAGACCCATTGTTAAACCAGAAACATCTACCATTGTCGTACCATTGTTATACCAGCAAAACATGGATTGTCATACCAATGTTATACCAGCGCCACCTTGCATTGTCGCACCTTTGTTATACCAGCACCACCTTGCATTGTCGTACCATTGTTTTACCAGTAACACCTTGCATTGTCGCACCTTTGTTATACCAGCACCACCTTGCATTGTCGTGCCATTGTTATACCAGCACCACCTTGCATTGTCGCACCTTTGTTATACCAGCACCACCTTGCATTGTCGTACCATTGTTACACCAGACACACCTTGCATTGTCGTGCCATTGTTATACCAGTAACACCTTCCATTGTCGTACCATTGTTATACCAGCAACACCTTGCATTGTCGTACCATTGTTTTACCAGTAACACCTTGCATTGTCGTGCCATTGTTTTACCAGTAACACCTTGCATTGTCGTACCATTGTTTTACCAGTAATACCTTGCATTGTCGTACCATTGTTTTACCAGTAACACATTGCATTGTCGTGCCATTGTTTTACCAGTAACACCTTGCATTGTCGTACCATTGTTTTACCAGTAACACCTTGCATTGTCGTGCCATTGTTATACCACAACACCTTGCATTGTCGTACCATTGTTATACCAGCAACACCTTGCATTGTCGTGCCATTGTTATACAAGTAACACCTACCATTGTCGTGCCATTGTTATACCACAACACCTTGCATTGTCGTACCATTGTTATACAAGTAACACCTACCATTGTCGTGCCATTGTTTTACCAGACACACCTTGCATTGTCGTACCATTGTTATACAAGTAACACCTACCATTGTCGTGCCATTGTTATACCACAACACCTTGCATTGTCGTACCATTGTTATACAAGTAACACCTACCATTGTCGTGCCATTGTTTTACCAGTAACACCTTGCATTGTGGAACCATTGTTACACCAGACACACCTTGCATTGTCGTGCCATTGTTTTACCAGTAACACCTTGCATTGTCGTACCATTGTTATACAAGTAACACCTACCATTGTCGTGCCATTGTTATACCACAACACCTTGCATTGTCGTACCATTGTTATACAAGTACCACCTACCATTGTCGTGCCATTGTTTTACCAGCAACACCTTGCATTGTGGAACCGTTGTTATACAAGTAACACCTTGCATTGGCGTACCATTAGTATACCAGACACACCTTGCATTGTCGTACCATTGTTATACAAGTAACACCTACCATTGTCGTGCCATTGTTTTACCAGTAACACCTTGCATTGTCGTACCATTGTTATACAAGTAACACCTTGCATTGTCGTGCCTTTGTTTTACCAGCAACACCTTGCATTGTGGAACCATTGTTATACAAGTAACACCTACCATTGTCGTACCATTAGTATACCAGACACACCTTGCATTGTCGTGCCATTGTTACACCAGCAACACCTTGCATTGTGGAACCTTTGTTATACAAGTAACACCTACCATTGTCGAACCATTAGTATACCAGACACACCGTGCATTGTCGTGTCATTGTTACACCAGCAACACCTTGCATTGTCGTGTCATTGTTTTACCAGCAACACCTTGCATTGTCGTGTCATTGTTTTACCAGCAACACCTTGCATTGTCGTGCCATTGTTTTACTAGCAACACCTTACATTGTCGTACCATTGGTATACAAGTAACACCTTGCATTGTCGTGCCATTGTTTTACCAGCAACACCTTTCATTGTCGTGCCATTGTTACTCCAGACACACCTTGCATTGTCGTACCATTGTTACACCAGACACACCTTACATTGTCGTGCCATTGTTTTACCAGCAACACCTTGCGTTGTCGTGCCATTGTTTTACCAGCAACACCTTGCATTGTCGTACCATTGTTATACCAGCACCACCTTGTATTGTCGTACCATTGTTACACCAGCAACACCTTGCATTGTCGTGCCATTGTTTTACCAGCAACACCTTGCATTGTCGTACCATTGTTATACAAGTAACACCTACCATTGTCGTACCATTAGTATACCAGACACACCGTGCATTGTCGTGTCATTGATACACCAGCAACACCTTGCATTGTCGTACCATTGTTACACCAGCAACACCTTGCATTGTCGTGCCATTGTTATACAAGTAACACCTACCATTGTCGTACCATTGTTATACCAGACACACCTACCATTGTCGTGCCATTGTTACACCAGACACACCTTGCATTGTCGTACCATTGTTTTACCAGTAACACCTTGCATTCTCGTACCATTGTTTTACCAGTAACACCTTGCATTCTCGCACCATTGTTTTACCAGCAACACCTTGCATTGTTTTACCAGTAACACCTTGCATTGTCGTACCATTGTTACACCAGACACACCTTACATTGTCGTGCCATTGTTTTACCAGCAACACCTTGCATTGTCGTACCATTGTTATACAAGTAACACCTACCATTGTCGTACCATTGTTATACCAGACACACCTACCATTGTCGTGCCATTGTTACACCAGACACACCTTGCATTGTCGTACCATTGTTTTACCAGTAACACCTTGCATTCTCGTACCATTGTTTTACCAGTAACACCTTGCATTCTCGTACCATTGTTTTACCAGCAACACCTTGCATTGTTTTACCAGTAACACCTTGCATTGTCGTACCATTGTTACACCAGACACACCTACCATTGTCGTGCCATTGTTTTACCAGCAACACCTTGCATTGTCGTACCATTGTTATACAAGTAACACCTACCATTGGCGTACCATTGTTATACCACAACACCTTGCATTCTCGTACCATTGTTATACAAGTAACACCTACCATTGGCGTACCATTGTTATACCACAACACCTGCATTGTCGTACCATTGTTATACAAGTAACACCTACCATTGTCGTGCCATTGTTTTACCAGCAACACCTTGCATTGTCGTACCATTGTTATACAAGTAACACCTACCATTGGCGTACCATTGTTATACCACAACACCTTGCATTGTCGTACCATTGTTATACAAGTACCACCTACCATTGTCGTGCCATTGTTTTACCAGCAACACCTTGCATTGTCGTACCATTGTTATACCACAACACCTTGCATTGTGGAACCATTGTTACACCAGACACACCTTGCATTGTCGTACCATTGTTATACAAGTACCACCTACCATTGTCGTACCATTGTTTTACCAGTAACACCTTGCATTGTCGTACCATTGTTATACCACAACACCTTGCATTGTCGTACCATTGTTATACAAGTAACACCTACCATTGGCGTACCATTGTTATACCACAACACCTTGCATTCTCGTACCATTGTTATACTCTGTATACTCTGTACTCTGTATGCGCAGGCCGATCTGAGGCTTTGCTGGTTGCACATACCACATTGTTTGAAATCTCATGTTGCGGCTCATAATGTTCTTTTTCTTGTCTGACAGACGAGCATCAAGAGTGACGGATGCAAAAGATAAAAATGCAAGATTCTTTTCATCATCATATCACAGATGTATCGCTATTGCAAACAGGTTGTTAATCTCAAAGATGTTCGTTTCACAGTGGTAATCTGTTAGCTATACATCTAGAGATATTATCATTCAAGAAGCATTGCCATTCAGGCTGTCGGAATAATCCATTGACCGGTTCGATACCACTGAAAAGTAGTTTCACAAACATAAGACTGTCCCCCCTCCCCTCGAGTCGTTGTGTGAGCACAGAAGGGGAACTTTTCAACGAGGGGAGACCATAGATTCATATTCTGATCCTCCGTGAAAATTGGGCTTCTAGCAGACACCAGTATACCGCTTACGCAGGTGCTAGGGGGCGTTGGAGTGGTAGTTTTTATATTAATGTCATGTGCATACTGGATGAAACCGAGACTGCAGTTTGCAAGTTTTGTAGGCTCTCTCTATTTCTGAAGGGTTCGCTTTCCAGATTATTTTGGGTTACAGTAGTTTCAGAAAATAGGGAGCACCTATAACTTGTATGATTATTTCCGATCAAAACGTGTGTTATGGGTGCACCGAGGATACGAGATAGTGAAATGAAGATTTTTTAAGATATATAGCTAAATGATTCAAAACTATTTTTAATTCGAAATACTGATAGCTCGAAGTATAACTTTTAATTAATGATATGTGGCCGTTTATTGATTTCATCAGTCGACATGATTTAAATAGTATGGTGTTATAATAAGGTATTGACAGAAGCCATATGATAAGGAAATACTTTGTAGTAAAATAACATTTTCAGCCATGACATGGCAAAACCAACAGCATAAGTATGCGTTCAGCGAATACTCGGATCAGATTGGCATCCACCCAGTCTGACCAGAGTCTTCCGTGTGCGCTCAATGGGTACCTTAGGACCCAAGCTCTCTTCATACGGAGAGCTAAAACTCTGGGTTTTTTTTCTTCCTCGGCGTGATGATTGCTAGATTTTAAAGGGGCTTACAGTGACAAATCTCAAATTCAGGAGCACTAACGCAGAGTCACACGCACGCACGCGCGCACACACAAGCACGCGCAAGCACACGCACACACTCGCACACACACACATGCACGCACGTACGCACGGATCGTCGCGAAGTTCAACAAAAGAAACAACTGCATTTTTGCCTCTACTCAGTGTTGAGCGTTATCTAGCCTCCTGCATGTGTATTATCTGTATTAAGACAAGGCATTTGTTTCTGAGCATGCCCATTGATCAATCAACTGTATGTCTGCTCAGGTATCTGTATTAAGACAAGTTACCCTGTCTAGGGCACGTACAATTCATGGGCGGATCCAGAACAGGGGAAAAGGGACCCAGACCCCCCCTGGAAAATCACAAGTGGCTATAGATTTCCTTAGAAATATGGATTCAGACCGGGAAGCAAATTGACCAACTGCGTCTCAATGGATACCCCGGCATCCAATTTAGGTTACCTTGCACCCCAGGACAATTGCTCATGGATGCCAAATTGTCAGGATACCATTTCGACATAACAAACGTACATATATGTTTAGAATATGTAAACGAAATTTCATGAAAATCAAGGAACGGTAACATATTTTTTAAACTTGTTATTAACACATTGTCGTAATTCATCGAAATGTAAAATATACAATAATTATGTTTCAGTGTAAAATATACGTGAATACTGACTAAGTTTGAATAGCCATGCTAGTATGTTTATTGGCAGAAGTTAATATGTTCAGTGCTTTTCCCTATTATGGATTGGCAAATAGAATAGTACCAAAATTTTATAGTAAGTACCACGATTCTTATTATATGAAGTGTTCACACAAGAGTATTACTTAAAATGATACAATATGGTGACGACTCTTCTTAACATATCTAGTATCTAACTTTAAAACTACACCTAACCATTGTTACACTTAATATGTATATTTTTAAAGAATGTAAATTCATACAGAAGAGAAACCTTATGACAAGTCAATTCATACAAGAGAAGAACCTTATATTTATGATTTCATAATTGTTAGCTTCATTAAGAAACCCGGTTCACAAAAGTTACCCCTATCAAACCTAATAGTAACTATTTTGTTCACACAAAGTTATTGCTAATCCAGTGCTTAAATCACATCTGTTCATTCTATTCTGTAAAACTAATGCTGATTTTCATCAAAAAGCTTTCCTTTAGCTAGATGAGTATTCTAGACATGCAACTTCGTTTCTGGACATCATTTGTTTGTAGAGCATTGTTCTGTGATACTACTGATCAGAGTCTGTTACACTTTATCCTGATCACGGCACCAAAATGTGGAAACTCTAGTTCATTTTTTATGTAAAGGAGAGGCTTGGTCTTCTTGTTTACATATGTTTATTGTATTGATAAAATGTTTTCTCGACAATATCACGCAGGATATGATGTATTGATACACAATGTCTTGGCCTCATAGTGCCATGACATGGGGCCATGACCTTAGGCATTTTAGACCATTAAATCATTTGAAATTGTCCAAGCATGTTTTTTTCTGGAATAAAAGAGTAGAGGATTTAAAAGCAACGTCCTTCTGTGAAATTATTGATTCATTTCAACTGAATAATTAACTTTGCTAAAACTGACCTTCATCAATAAAAGGTAAGAAATGACAATGTTACCGGTTTTGGATTTTCATGAAATTTAGCTCAGATCAGCAGGATATATATGGCATGTTTTTATGGTAATATGGTATCTTGACAAAGACTAGAACATATATATCTTTGAAATTGAATTTGGATTCTATTGTATTTTTTTTAAAAAAAAAATATTATAATTTCAGGATTATTTTTTTTCAGAAAACGTAAACCATAATTTATCCAAATAGTTTTGTGGTATTAATATAACGTCTGTGGTATTTTGTAGTCAATCTAGATGACAAATCATGGAAATAAATAAACCGTTAGATTCAGAACATAGCAATTTAGAGACAGGTATCACCTCAAAGTTGGAGTAAGTCAGGGTTGCATCCTAAGCCTTATTTTTTACTATCTAATTCAATAAATATATTTTCATAGTTTGCATATGTTCAGTTATTAAAATGCAAAGTTTAAAGAAAATCCATGCGTGGGCACAAATGTAAGAACCCCTTTGTACAAAATTAAAGCTAAAACAGAGGCCTTTCATTCTATTGTCAAATATGCAAGTTATCATATTTGCATAATTTGCGTATTCATGAATTTTAATAAAAATGCTAAAAATTAAGGAAAAATCATTAAAAATGTAAATATGCTGATTTCATCCCAATATTGTCATTGTTGCATGTTTTAATATAATCAATGTAACAATTTGACAAGTTCATTCATCTAGTGGTCCTATTAGACCTTATGATGGCTATAGACCCTGCTCCGCCCTAGGGGGAATTTTGGCGACTATGATTTCTTGATACTACTATATATACATATGCCACAGAATGAGAATGTTAGCTCCCTGGGAAGTGTCTTGTAAGCATGTAACATCAAAATTACATTCGTTACCCCAAATATGTTAAATACTGTTAGACATCGTTACACACTGGTTTTAAACTTGTATGTGCTCATTGTACTGTGGGATGACTTTTAAAAGTGTTTTATTCAAGCAGAAGGGTGTTACTTACATTACTTCATGTTACATATGCTATATTGGTAAACTACACCCTATAAAATCATTGATTTCATTTTAATACATTCATTTGATAAACTTTAAATGCATATTTCGATCACAATACCATGACCCTAAAAGGCAATTAACTGGCAAATTCAAAACTGCAAATAGCTTGCGCCTATCACAGAAATTGTCAGAGTTATCAGCTTCGGAGTATGAATGTATTATAAGGTAAATACTTTTTCATTGAAATTGAACAGGTAATCTTATCTGTAAGCCTTTAAACACCATAATATGAATATACTATTGATAAAGAATAGTGTAAGGTCACATTTAACATTTTCTAGTGTAAATTATCATTCTTTGCTTGTTTTATTATAGGTAAAGAATATTACTAACTTTAATACATTATTTTTAATGCATAGTTCTTGCTTTAAATTAGCATCATGGGGTGTTTTAATTTATTTTAAACCTATTTGTTTGCACTAAATCGATAAAGCTACCAGTTTGTCACAAATTGAACTCAATAGTTATTCTTAAAAGGCATTAGCAATGCACACTTAGTTTTGCAAAACATATTAACTGTTTAAAACAACAGGATAAATCTATTGATTTGCCCAAATTTATAGGTTTTAAAGCTCATAAATAAAGAGAATATGACATAATTCAAGTAGCAGCTGCATAAAGACAATTCCCATGTTCTGTCAAATGTTTTAAGGTAAAATATATAACCATATTAATATATCACATGCTCCTATGTTTGTCCAAAATATAGTCATAGATAATATTTTTGCCTGAAATGATGAGATACAGTGAATTAAGATTGATTTTGTTTGGTTGAGTTAAGGTTTAACATCCCAGTCAACAATATTCCAGTCATGCCAGGGCTTCTCCTAGAGGGAGGGAGAAAGAAAAAAAAGGATAAACTTAAAGGCCTTGAACCAAACTCAAATTTGCCACAAGTGATGTAAAGTTTATCCTAACAACAAGCCAATTATGACAGGACCATATCGCTAAAATCTCCAGCAAAGATCGCAGCTCCCTACCACCCACAGTATTCACCTGAAGAAAGTTTGATTCAATCAGTTATTTAAACATTTTAAAGTTTAATAGCAACTGAATATTTTGTGTATCCAGTAAACTGTTGCTACCATTGTACAAATATAGGCAGTAACATGATAAGGCTAATTTCCTTGCATATTTAAGTTCCTTTACAATACAAAGCTGCTAATTACTAAACATGGTAGGATACAAATAATATTTGCTTACAATTCATATAGAATTTAGCATCTATAAGCTGGTACAGTAAAAAATAATACATGTTACTTTTGATACTATGCATTGTAATAGACTGTCTGCAATCAGTAACTGTTTAAAGAGACTGTCTCCTATCTAATTTTATACCCACATTTGTGTATACAGATGGTGACACATTCATTTATATTTAGCTTTAAAAATGAGTTTAGTTTATCTTCTGCATAGCTTTCATTGTTTAATTATTAAAGCTATTAATAATATCAATTTTATTCTTCTGATCATTTGCTTGTCAATGAGCTATGTGAATCAATTTATTAATAACAAAACTGTAAAAAATCGGAAAACAGTTTTGTTGTGGACTTAACATGGCAATGATCACACGTCATATGATCATATCAAGGGAAACAGGTCAGTTGTAACTTAAAATACCAATTTAAACCCAGTTCGCCCTCTTGAGTATTATAGGACGAAAGCAGAGGGTGCATGTGTGGGCATGCATTGATATACAGATCAACATGTGCGCTCTCTGTTTTTAATAGACAGACCCAACTTAAATATATGTACCCATCTTTCAGAACAATGAAAATATTACAATGTTGTCAAACATGCAATTATAAAGTAAAATTACATTACGCTTCCCATATTAGAATTATCACATTATAAATATGCTTAGATGTGCTGTAACTATTCAATTATCTATTTTTGACGGCACATTCCCCCTAAAAGCATTATTTTGAAATACCACCTTTGCTGTCCTGTATGTTAATATGTTATTCCTTGTATGTCATGTACATGACTTAAGAGAATAAACGTTTTTGTCTGTCTGTCTATAAGGCTTTTTCAGACATAAATAGATAATATCAAACTTGACCAGGTGACATTAGAGTTAATTTAGGATAGGTTTTAAATGTTTAGAATATTGGATGGAAATGTGTCAACAGTACTATGCATATGAAATTTGCCAAATGACCTCCAAAAGAATTCATTTCTTTCACATTGTGAAGGATATCATTATAAATGGCAGATATTGATATAGTAGTTCTTCTCCTGTCATTAGTTTTACATGTGTTGTTTGTGATATAGTATACCAAATACTGAATATCTAATCACAGATTTATTATTTGACAATAGCAAAAGTATGATTTTCTTTGCCATAGGATGAAAAAGAAATCCAAAAATCTACTAATGGAACCCCTTATATCAGATATGGGCCAGTGCTGACACAGTGAGGCTGAATTCTGGTCTGAGACTTAATCTACATCTTAATTCTTTGTGTATGGGAGCAGTGATGGCTCTGCCGAATAAACACATTTGCATAGGCTCAACTGAGCCTTTTTTGTGTCACACTGCGATAAGTACCAAAATCAAATGTAATGGCCCATTTGATTTATTCTTGGCATTAAATTAAGCCAAACTAAACATTCTTTAGATACAAAGAGATGATAACCACAGGGATAAGCATGAAGGTTTCCATATGTGGACAGAATTATTACAATTAAAAAGAGAATGAATACATGTTTACCTTTTTTCTTTACTCGATTCGGACCTACTCTTAAAATGACTTGCAATTTCAAATATTGTGAGTAAGCTTTTATCCTTGATTGTAATCAATTTAGTTGTTGTAGTCAATAGCTGATGAACTAGATATGTTTTATGGCTTATGCAAGGAATACTATATCTTAAATAGCTACTAAATGCTCACTATTACGTTTCATCTAAATTGAACTGTAGATACTGAAGAAAATGTTTTGCATTTATCAAATATCTCTTGACAATTAAGCAAACAAATATGAGCATATGAGAGATAAACAAAATCATTTAACCTTTAAGAAAAATAATTTGACCATTAAAATGAGTAGTTATTTAAATACTGTTTACATATTTTATAAGAAAAAACTTCCAAGGTGTTTCATATGCTATGTTCAAGCATTTTTTAAATGGCAGCAATTTATATCCACTAGTAGTTTTAACTCATATAGTGCTTTTATTACACTAAAATAATGTATATAGAGAAAGTAATATGTATATAACAGTAAAAATAGGCGCCTTTGTTAGTTGCAATTATACTGCTAGTCATTTGCTTTTAATGAAAAATAATAATATTGATATGTACGAATAAGAAATAATTTGATATAATCACTATAGGTGTTCATATTTTTAAGGTAACGTAGTTAAATTTTGATATTGCAGAGTGATCCTCCATCTGCTGAAGAGCTAACATATAGATATTAGTTTGTGGCTTATATAATGAGATGATTTTTTTTATAGTAAACCACAATGAACAACAGAGGTCTGGAGGTCTTTTGACAGCCCATGGTCAAGTGATAACACTGTACAATTATGAAAAAATTGAAATTAAGTAACGTATACAACATTAATATAAAAGGTGTATATTGTTGTGTTGCATACTGGTTGTTGGCTGCATTTATTGAAGTGCTTTCAATTCAATCAGTATATCAATAAATATAAAAAAATGATTTAACTTTGTATTTGCACAATAGGATTTGAAACTATAATATGGTAACAGAGTCAACAAGGCTGTAACACAGTGAAGTTCAAACTGCTAGAGCTAACATGAGCAAGTTTGCATTTTAAATTCTTATATACATTTAATGTACCTTTAGAAAATTATAGTGAACGAATAATTTCTTGATGGACGGAGGGGTTCCATTAGCAGATTTTTTGGATGTTACGTACGTTACTATTTGCATTATGCTTTCAAGATAAGCATGCTTATCTAGTGTAATCTTTTGCTAGTAATCACTTACATAACATGCCAGCTGAATATACTTGTTTTTTTTTCAAACTGCATGACTTTTTTTCCATGCTTTTTAGCAAAAATATGTGTTTGCTGTAATAGTAAATATATAAAGGGGTAGCTATTTTCAAATGCCTACAAAAATATTCTATAAAATATTGGAAGTTGATACTTGCATTTTTAGATAGGTCAGTTAATTGCCTTTGTGGCAGCATCAAAGACTAGACCCAATAAACAGTCATAAACATTTCAGAAGAAACGACCAGCGTTATAATTTATAAAAAATCTGGTAGTTATGCGAAATGTCACGCAAGTTACATAGTGGATAGCATCATTTTGTTTTAAATGATAAGGTTTTGTTGCTTTTTGATTGGGCTATATGGAAATACTAAAATTTTATTCATTCGAATAGTCTTTAATACAGTTTTGACTTTTAAACATTCTATGTCATTTGAACGATTTTTGATGGGTAACATACGTGACATGATGTTACAGGCCTATGTGACACTTGTCAGAGGGCTTACATGTTTCAAAAAACGAGTAAGATTTTGGGCTATGTGGAAATCATAGTCTTCAAAATTCCCCCCGGGGGGCAAAACCATATCTATCCCATGGCCTATATATGAATATTATCTCATTTGCATATTTATGAATATACATAAAAACTTTAAAAAATGAGGGAAATCACGTAAAACCTATAAGCCTATGGGAGGGGCTGAGGTACGATCTATCCTGTACTCCTAGAGGCTTTTAAATTCATGTCAATGTTCATTGGGTCCCTCTGAATGCGAAACGAAGTTCTCTTCAAACAATTTTGGTATGGGGTATGTGATAATGGATGGTTTCCATGGCAACCGCTTATATGATTTTCGAGAATGGGGGGGGGGGGGGTAGGCCTACAAAAATTTATCATATCTAGGGTTCTACTTATCCTAGATAGAGCACTAAAATTGATGTCAAATTAAAGCTAAGACAAATGTCTTTCTTCCTGTGGTCAGATATGTAAATCTACTATTTTGCATATTTCAGAATATGAATGAAATATAGTAAGTGAGTATGATCAGGAAATTCCACAATCACAAACTGCAGACTAACCCATGGCACCGCGAGGAAGAGCCACACAACAATCACGAGATCTAGGAAGACAAACTAAGCAAAGCAACCAGCTCTCTCTTCCCCATTAACATGATTGCACAACTAAAGAAACGTGCAACAAAACAGAGCACAATTACAGAATCCCACATTGGGAGTTACAATAAACAACAAATCAACAACAACAGAACCACCACCTTAGAACGGACCTTAAAACCTTAAACATGAAATAAAATCATAAAAACATAAATAAACATGTATTTCAGCCCAAAAACATCTTCAAACCACCATTGTTTGACGTTGTTTTTTTTATATAATCAGTGATACAATTTGATAAGTTTTTTCATCTAGTGGTCCTATATGTAAATTGTTTCATTTGCATATTCATAGTATTAATGAAATCTTAAAAATGAGGGAAAACCATGGGTAAACCATAGTATGCAAGGGGGTAATGAGACCTAAATGGAACACATAGGACATTTCCTTATGGGTGTAAATTTGTTCAATGGGACCACTTAAATGCAAAAAAAATATTGTCCTAAAAATTATTGCTTTTTGGTTATATGAATTTTCATGGCTTCCATGGCAACCCATATGCGACTTATAAGAATGGGGGCATACATGTACGTATAAAAAATCATATCACAACAGCATCTCATCCTAGATTACTTAACATGGTACCAAACTAATCTCTGGACATGGCAGTTTAATTTGGCAGTAAGATACGCAAATTATCAAATATTCATATTCATGAATATTAATGAAAACTTTAGAAATGAGAGATAAAATCTCAGAAAAATAAGAGGTGTACGTATAAAATTACCAATATCTCAGCTGCTATGCGTCCTAGTGTATTAAACTTGGTGCCAAATCAATGCTTAGACATAATACAGCTATGACAAATAATAAGCATGAATAATTATGAATTTTAATTAAAACAGTAGAAATAAATGAAAAATCGCGGAAAATTTACAAATCTAATAATATCTCAATTGGTAAGTGCCCTAGAGTACCAAACTTGTGGGTCAGGCCTCAGACTCTATGACGGCTCTGACGAAAACCTTTTACTTGTCAAAATGCCACATTGTTGGAAATCACACATCAAGGCTCAAACAACAACAACAACAATAACAACAACAACAACAACAATAACAGTAATAATAACAATAATAATAATATTATTATTATTATTATTATTATTATTATTATTATTATTATTATTATTATTAAAACGCTGTCAGAACCCCCTGTGGAATTTTCTGGATCTGCCCATGCAATAACCTCATTCACCAAGTTCCTACAGGCAACAAAATTGTTGGTATACATGTTCTTGCAATAAAGCCAATACATCGTTTTGAACCATTCAAATATTGCAACTCGTTAAAATGTATATTAAGTTAAGTATGATTGGAAAATACCACAATCACACACTGCAGACCAATCCACAGCACCGTGAGCCACAGAACATTAACAGAAATAAGACATCCGTAAGACAATTAAAGCCAAACGACCAACTCTCTTTTACTCGTCAAGAAGACTGCAAAACTAAAAAAGAACACAAGTAATGCATAAAAATATTTAGCTCGCATGGGGGCTTCCTAACTAATGCTATGCATCATCTCAGAGAAACAATATTATCAAATTAACACGCCATGATGATACAAAAAGGGCTCGTGACTCAAAGATAGTCAGAGCTATAGAAAACCTCAAGTTGAGCTAAGGTGGACCCAGCCAAGGACATGCATCAGGCACCAATCAACGGATTAAAGTCTTATTTAGCACCTCTTTGCATTTATAGGATTGGCATGAGGAAGAACCTGAGAAAGAGAAAGTTGATTGTTTTACTTTAATTGTCTTATGGGGCTCAAATGCATTTACTGGCGCCAAATCTTCGCCCTAGATTCAGTTGGGGTGACAGGTGCTCGACTATAATTGGGCCTCGAAAGAAGAAATTCTTACTGTAGCATGTGAACAACAAAGCTAATTGTTGGTTGTAGTTATGGAGAATATAAGCACATCATTGGTCTCTCCATATGGTGTATACAAGCTAATTGTAAATTAATAATTAATTATGGACAAGTCCAAGTTAAAAAAGGGGCTTCATTACCAAAGGAATTTTCCATATTAAACCGAAGTTCTGTGTGATATATCTGGCTTACATTGGTTCAAGGTATGTACTATTATCAATATTAAGTAAGTTATCTAGATGTCTTGAGGTAGAGTTTAATACGTCAATAACATCAACTTGATTATTGTAGAAGGAGACAACATGAAGTTTCTCTATCTCAAAACAAAAGAAAAACAAATCTGCAGCAAGACGATCACAATTAGTTTCCTTCAGAATACCCCAAATTTGTCTACACAATTTCGAGCCAAAAATTTAAATATATTGTTCCAAAAAGAGGAATGTGTCACAATTGTTTTGACATGACCACAAATGATATCTTTTAGGTTATTCAGAAGTGAAAAAAGCAAGCAAATATAACGAGTCCTCTCTATTAAATATGTAGTTAGGGTTTTCATTAGGTTATGAGGCAATGTGGGCAATGCATGGGAAAATCGTCTGTAAAATACTGCAAGTATCAATGCTGTCAAAACAAATAGAGGCTCTTACATGAGTGCTCATGTTTTATTGAATTTATTAAACAAGTTGAGAAAAAGAGATAAAATGCGAGACTTGCCAAGCATTTCATCGCTTTTTCGCAACTAGTACAATCAATTCAATAATACAGGATCACGAATATTGTATAGGGGATCTAACATGAGCGCTCATGTTTTATTGAAATTATCAAAAGAGTTGAGGAAAAGAGATAAAATGCTAGGCTTACTGAGCAATTTATTTCTTTTTCGCAACGACTTTGATAAATTCAATAATACAAGAGCACGAATGTTAGATTCTATTTATCACAGAACATTAAATTTACTTAAAATCACAATTTTGTTGTGAAAACCTCAAGATTTTGTCATCCTTTACGCAACGTTATGGACATCATTACGCTGCGTTACTAAATCTGTGAACCACTAATGAACCACTAGTGGTTTGTCGATTTTATGTCATGGCGTTATACACAGGAACTAGTCACAAACCCTTAGAATAGAAAAAAGTAGGCCTATATTTACTTCTATGTTTACAGATATTCACGCCTACATTTTTCATTAAAAAGTTTGTGACAAGTTCCTGTGGCGTTATATCACTCCCAGCCGCTGCATCATGTGACAACAAGGAAAAAAGGAAACAACATTTTGGTCTGTTCTAAACTTTATGAAGTTTACAATTATACTACTATCTCTGAACTTTTTGCCTGCTAGTGTCGTCTGCTGATAACCTTTGCAAACAGTTTGGTGCCTGACCAGGTCCAACAAAACGTCGGGCATGTTCTAGATCAAAACTGTTTGTTCCTGAAAAATATATTTGAAAATGTAAAAAAAAACAACAGACGACAAAGTGTGTGCAGATTATCCAGCAATCTATTAACTCATTGATTGCTATAGGCGACTTTTATCATCTGCTGATTACCTTTGCAGATCAGGACAGAGAACGTCAGTCCTGATTTGGATCTAAACCGTTTGACACTCTGATAGTATTCCTGAAAGATGTTTTTTGGAACAGTTCATTTGATAGAAGTCAGCAGACGACAGCAAAAGCATGAACAATTATCAATCATGCAAAGAGTAAATCTATTCAGATGAGAGTACACTCAATAATACAATATCACAGATGCCTTTTCAGGCCCCGGGGTTAGAAAACATTTTTCATGCTCAACTCAACTAAGCATGAAATTTTAACTGGTTATAAAAACTGAAGTGCTAAAAATAAGTCTTTTCTTGCTTTCATACTCTGAGATGTTGCATTTACCATGCTAATAAATGTTAAAATGTCAACAGTTTTACATTTATGAGCATGATAAACTTCGTGCTCAATTGAGTTGTGCATGATGTTTTATTAACTCGTCGGGACCATGTCTTGGAAAGTAGAATACATATTTGGCGCCTTCTCAAGACGCTTGAATTCTAACTACTTTTCCAAAAATATTCTTGCCTACATGCCCTTCAGCATGGGCAAAAGCTTGGACTGTTTTTTTGAAGTCAGGATTTTCAGATTGACGTTCCACAAAAAGTCAGCCAACAAATCACAAACTCTGGTATAAATTACTAGCTTCATTATTTCACGATTTAAGCTCTAAGAATAGTTCAATCCTGAGTACTTTTGCCAATAGTGAAGACCCAGATGAAATGCAGCAATTTCATCAGGGTCTACACTGTTTGTAAAGGTAAAAAAAGTTCTTCAGACAAAATAATACATTATATTTTTTTTGAAAATTATAACCTGACACCCCTTGATACATACAGTGGACTATCCCAAGTTTATTTATCAAACCAAAGGGAAGAATCCATTAGTATACGTACAAATGGTTAAGGATTTGAATTTCAGAATTTCAGAATTCATTGACTTTATTGCTTTCACCCGTGCCTATGTAGTGTCTAGTAGGTTGCGCAAGTCACTGGAAATATTTGTAATCTGATAAACAGCAAAAATCCTGCTAAGTAGGGCTGGTAAGTTTATTATTTTGTGTTTTGAACATTTTGTTAAAAACTTGGCGCATTTGTTGTGCTGAACTTCTTCTTCTTGGTTTATTTTCTATCATTTTTCTCCTACGAATTTCTCGATGAAGTTCATAAAACAGCTCTGTAATGTCGTCTCCGCCATCGGAAGCGGATGTCTCGAAAAACGCGCATGCCCAATCAGAAGCTAACTTTTCTCCTTCCGAGTTTGGAACGTTTATTTCGTGTAGAAGGTCAATTTTGTTGCCAACTAAAACACACTGAACGTTCGTCTTTTTAATTTCATCAATATTTTGTTTAATTTGAGACAGTTCTTCAAAACTCTGTCTGTCATTTATGGCATACACTAGTATAAAACCATCTGCCCATCTCACGTGACCTTCCCTGTGAATTGTCCATTCCTGAAAAATAAATAAAAATTTTAGCATAATTATTTATAAGATTTGGCTCGAAATTGTATAGACAAATGTGTAGGTATCTCAAAGGGTACTAATTGTATTTATCTTGTTGCAGATTTATTTTTTAATTTGTTATGAGAGACTTCATATTGTCTCTTTCTGACAATAAGCAACTTGATCATCTTTAACTCACTTCAAGATATCTAGATGTCTTACTTAATATTTATAATCCATAGTTTTTAACACATTTTAAAAGTAAGACAGATGGCAAAGATCAGAATCGATACAACCAAGTACCACGGCTGACCCAGGATACCACATGGGAAAGTGTCACAAACACAATTAAACATTACAAACAAGAGTCAAGAGGTCAGCCCTTTCCCAACAGGGGACCACAAGGCAGCAATGAACAGACGCGAAAGCATAACCAACCTCAAAACATAAATAAACCAAATGATCCACAAAAGAATTACCGCCTTGAAAAGGTCCGTAAAAATATTTTACTGGAGGGCTTAAGGCAGATTTATCCCACAGAACTTCAGATATATAAGGCAAATTCTTAGGATAATGAAGCCCCAATTTGAATAAGTGCTTAGCAAATAGCATGAGATGTTCCTCTCCCCCTTCCTATGGTGTATATATTTAGCAGCTTATTCTTTTTGTGAGTGTATGTTCTTACGTTAGTGACTTAAACAATAGAAACAATAGTTTGACTGCTAAGTTATTTAATTAAGGCTAATGATATTATAACTTTCATGATTCTACCACAGACACTCATAGTCGATTGTAAAATACAAAGTTGGTTTGAAGGCTCTTCTGCAACAAGGACTATCAGAGCCAGTAATTTATGGAATTTTAAGATTATAAGTTCAAAGGAATTGTTGAAAAGCCTTCTTTTACTGAGCAATTCAAAAATATCGTAGATATCATGCGACAGTCTGCATGCCTGCTTCCTCTTTAATTGCACGACGTTGGGTCAGGCCTTGGACTTAATGATGACCATAACGTAAAGCTTTGAATCAGTGAGTTGGTGACTGATGCATGCATCGTGGCTAAAATTGAGGTGTGCTTTAGCTCTGAATGCCCGTGAGTCAAGAGCCATTTTTTTCCTTGTTTCAACACAAGACATTAAAGGGGACATCAACCCTAATATAAAGTATGTTTCATCAGAAAGAGCTCTATGAACCATGAATTTTGATAAAAGTATCGTCAAAATCGGTTGAAAAATAGGCAAGTTATGGGCATTTAAAGAATTCAATATGGCCAACATTTAGCCGCCATTTTGAATATTTAATGAGTTTTCAGAATTTTTTCAACTGCTAACTTTTTAGTTATCACTACTATTACATTATCTGTGTTTCAGCAGATATGCAGCTTAATACATAAGGAAAATGTTTCATTAAATATCAATGCAAATAATCCATTGGTTTGTCTTTTATTTTGATTACGCATATTTAATTAGGCTGAGTGACGTCGCTAAGCCTACAATATGGCCGCTTCCATTACAGTCCATTTGCAAATATTCAAATGCTCACAACTTCCACATTTTTCAACCGATTTGGATGAAACTGGTATCAAAATTCATGGTTTATTACGATCTTTTATATCAAACATAGTAATCATCAGGGTTGCCGTCCCCTTTAACTTGATTTTGTGGGGATGCATTGCATAAGTTAGGAAACCTCAAACAATTTTATGTTTTAACAACACCAGAATCTATTTTATATACCCATCAGAACACATTGGATGTCTAATGTAGACGACAAATGTGCCACCAGACGTAAGACTGTTATATTTTTTTTTTCTGAAACTACATTGCAACCCATGATTTTAGCAATGTTATGCATGTTTGATACTTTGTAAATGTATATATTTCTGATCCATGTTTTATATATCATTTCTATGTCCAGAGGGCCATTTGGTAGACTGGCCATCCAGCTAAATATGTCACACTTTTAAAATATTGTATAAATAGTTAAATCTAGGGTGAAGATTTTGCTAGTAAAGTGCATTTAGTCTCCTTGGTGGCTGCCGCTGCTCTCCGTTTTAAGAGGTTGTTTCATGCGCGGATCAAAAGGTGTTTGTGTGTGTATGTGTGTTACGATGTCGAATGTCAGGAACATCAGAATCAGTGATGGTTGCGTATACGCACAAATACGCAAAGGTTTAGGTATGCATCTGGTCACCTATACGAACCGTGATACGGTACCTTTTCTACTATTAGTCCAATATAAGGGTGGTTTGTCTGAGATAGAGTTCACTGTTACTTTATTTAGTAACGCGCCCATGATTTTGTTATCTTTCTTGAAGATCTTGTGCATTTCTTTCTATATGAAGGGCGGAATTACCCATTTTTGTCAGGGGACATTATAAAGTTACCATAATGAGGTACGTTGTAGAGACGCTATTCATTATTATAGAAAGGCACGTGAAGTTATATATATTTGACCGTGTTGAAATTGTACATGTTAGAGCTATGGCGATTTAGTGTTATTGCATTGAATCACGATGTCTCTGGCAGGTCGCATTTTACTGAAATAATAAGTCACTCGTTTTCTATTTTGTCGTATGTTGAATCGGCCAGCATTCTGTGTACGGGTTCTATCGGGCGTTATCAATAACCCGTCCCGTTTTTTGGCAAAAATAGCGAATGTTACGCACTTGCATATTAATCTACGCACATGTGTAGTGCCTAAAAATCTTTTGGGACTGTTCTTGCCGCTATAGTAAAGCTGTCCGGATGGACTCGAAGGGTTATTTTGGCCAAAGATGGTTGCAGGCTATGGCGGGTCTGCACATAAACCATAATTGCATGCTGGAGGATTTTACCTGAGACTGATAGGTGAATAAACATTTTAGCAGGTAGGTTTTAAGTTGTTGTGATTTATATCGCGTTGTTTGGAAAGACGATTTGACTTCCAGAGATAGTCGGCTTTCTGTAGCAACCTGTATGTGTCACATCAAGTTATATCTTATGCATATACAAGTTAAGGGTTAGGTGCATACACTAAAACACACTTACATAAATAAGGTGATAGCTGACATGTACGTTTAGAGATTAGGTGGTTTTTCACCAAAATACATGTAGAAATATTGTACATTATTCACGCCCAAACAATAAATTTTTTGAGGACACCTTCGTTTCACATTCAAGGGGTCCCAATGAATAATTTGGCACCCATGAAAAATTGTCCTGGGGGTGCAAGGTAACCTGAATTGGATCCTGGGGTATTTGAGGGAGGTGTTTTGTGATAAAATATTGGAACAAAACTCCACTTTTCTTACCGTTAGTGTTCATATGTGTTTTGGGTGTTTTAGTGTATGCACCTAACCCTTAACTTGTATATGCGTTAGATATAACTCGATGTGACACATACAGGTCGCTACAGAAAGCCGACTATCTCTGGAAGTCAAATCGTCGTTCCAAATGCGTTACAGTCAAATAATGTGATAGCTGACATGTACGTTTAGAGATTAGGTGGTTTTTCACCAAAATACATATAGAAATATTGTACATTATTCACGCATAAAACAGCAGAATGTAATCTCGCAATATTGATGTAAATATTATGTCTGACGATGGATCATAATAAGCTGTTTACGACTGATATGGCATGCAAGTACAAAATTAGCATGTGGACAGGGTGATGTCCGACGTAACGTCCAAGCATTACATCGGCACCACGTTGTTCAACGTTTTCCTGTAATTTCAAAGAGAATAGGTATCAGTATTTGTAAACCTCGAAAGTATCTACTATCTAGATTACGTGACCTGAAAGGGAAAAAAAGGCCATGGGTTCTTGATATTTTGGCTACGACAGCGTCACAAACCAGGGCGACATTACGATAGCGTACTGAAGATTTTTGAAATGTATTGGTTTGTTCGTTTGGCATATGAGGTATTGTTTAGCGCTGACGTAGGCCAGTCACTAAAAATACTTCTCTATTACACATATTTGAGTGTGGATATTTAGAAGAGCGGATCCATCCTAACCGCATGGGAGCCGTTAGCCATACACCCACGGGTGAGGGCTAATCGCGCACTTATAGGGTTAGGCTGTTGTTTTAAAAAATGGGACCACTGAAATTATTTTTATTTTTTGAACTTGAAACGAACAACTCTATTTTTGACGCAACAGAGTGATTCTGAGTAACCAAGATTCTAAAAGTAGATTGTTTTTTTGCAGAATTATCTCTGATTTGTGTCCCCTCCTACGTTAGAGGTAGAATGCTGGTAAACCATTGTATCTAAAACCCGAGGGCACCTAACAGTCGTCCCCTTAGGCCACAAACAGTGTGGGATCAGGTTCCAGGATTCGTTAATTCCAACGTAGCCAGAAGTCAACTACATACCCTATGAGTTGATAAGCCAACCGGCTGGAATCGCGAATAAGCAAACAAAAGTGACTTAAAAATTCAAGATCGCGATCCAAAATACGCGAGTTATATAAGAAGTCCCATAGAAATAGATCTGACGTCTCAGTGCAATGTGACGATTACATATAAATTATCTCAGAGCCTATTGACTAAGAGTCAACGATCCTGTAGCCAAGAAGATGAAGTTTTTGCGAAACGCGTAAATCAAGGGAAAAAAACATTTCATACCGCGATACTTAAGATTAGATGGGCCCAGTTTTTTTTTTCTTAGATCTTAGATTTGTATGTGAATTATATTCTTTACGTTTCTTATTTCTGACTGGTTGACGTACATCTAGAGCAGGACACTCTAAGATTGATTCTTATTGTAAAACTATCTTAGAGTGGCAACTTGCCATAGTATAGGATGGTCAACTAGCCAGAAATAATAGCGTAGGTGGTGTCATTGTATTATTAATGTGTTGTCGATGTTTTTTTAGTACATAAAGTACTGAACAGTTATTACTAGTTGTGTGCATTATTTTTCCCTGGTAGCATCGTCATCGCCTAAAGGAATTTTCCAATAAAATTTCCCCTCTTCCTTCCTGACCGGCTTTATGTCGTAACTGTGTGTGTGTGTGTGTGTGTGTGTGTGTGTGTGTGTGTGTGTGTGTGGAGGGGGGCAGGGGATCCGGAACCCCACCCCTGAAAAATCCTTAGCAGTACTGGTCCGGATCCCCTGGAAAATCACAAGCTACCCGCATATTGACAATATTGGGCCATCATCGGCCCGCCATCGAAACGCCATTTAAATGGCGTTTGGCTGGCAGGCCGCTTTTCGTGGTATTTAGATCCTCCCTCCCCTCATCAACTAAAAAGATAAAAGAAAACGAAAAGCTGGATCCCCCTCTGACCAAACTTTTTGTGATTTACTTCATGATTTGTTGTGTTGTCCTGGTTTTCTAATTTAGTATTTCATTTATAGTATTGTAATATCTTGATAGACGAGTAAGCTGGTTGTTACTTTAACAACATTTATATTATGTTACTTATTTCAACTGTGTTTATGTTTTTACAACTTCAGAATCTAGGGTGAAAATTGGCCTGTACAATGCATTTAAGCCCCTAAGTGGCACAGGCTGCAGTCTGTTCTAAGGCGCAGATTATGTTGTTGTTTGTTCACAGTTTGTTGTTGCTCCAAGCGTGCGTGCGTGCATGCGTGCGTGCGTGTGTGTGTGTGTGTGTGTGTTGGGGTCTTGTGTTGGGTAATTAAAAGTAATAAAACTATTAAATATATAATGTACTGTATTGCATTGTCGTCATTTATTTGAAATATAATATGTTTAAACTAAAATTACTTACTTGTCCGGCAGTATCTAATATTTCCAGTGTTACAGGTTCGTCATCCACCACAGTCTGATGTTTGTATGTACATTCTGGAAAATATAATAGTCAGTGCATAACACCTCGAAGTTGCTTTAACTAATTTACCCTGCTCATAAATGTTAAAAAGCCACAATTATTTGCATTTTAACATTCAATCGCAGGATAAAATACAACATCTGATAGTTTTAAAGCAAGAAAACCTGTATTCTGCCGTATTTATAATATGAGCAATCAAAATTTCATGCTCAGTTGAGTTCAGCATGAAATTTTTTTATAAACTCGGGGCCTGAACAGACCTTGCCGCGTTGTGCGGAATTTGATTTTGTTCTGCACTGTTTGTCTATGACCCATAAAAAGCACGCTATAATTATAAAGGTAAAGTAGAGGTATGCAGCTGAATTTGTTATTTGCCTCTATGCTATTCATGGAACTATAAATTTATTGATGTATACATCATGATTCCTAAAAACAGATGTTTGCAAGTCATAAAGAACTACCTTGGCTGAAAGGTCAAAGGTTAATCATTGGCCTTTTTGTGGCTACTAAAAGTCATTGGCTTATTAGGTTTAATATATCAAGAAAGTATTATGACTTTGGCTTCAACAGTTCTCGAAAATCATCTTTTCAAGGTTTCATCCCGTAAATATATATTCGGCATGTCAGTTCAATTGACCCTGTGGCTTCTTATTGTCTGGCCTTAGGTACTTATCTATAGCAATTGTCTTATCTAGCAAGAATACCGGCCTTGGCTTTAACGGTAATTCAAAAACCGACTTTTCAAAATTATTCCCATTAAAATGCGTTACAGCTAATCCAGACAGAGATGCATACAAATCACTATGAAAGTTTCTTCAAAACCTCTTGTCAAACTATGAACTCACTATTCATATTCATTGAAGGATTATAAAGACAAGTATTAGCTTTTCAAAAAAGCTGGCGGTCGCTTAGCCCTATCATTGTATGTATTCTTGCCCACTGCATGCTTCCATTTTGAACTTCTAGAGCTTGTCCATGTAGATTTATTCTAAGCTCTGGTTATCAACATCTGAACTGTGATTTGTTACCATTTAACACATGCTTCAAGCGAGTTGTTGCTTGATCTTTTGAAAGCACCCGGCTTAATCATGGTATGTTATGGTAATGTATCTAGCATGCGACACATTTATGGAAAATCATTTGACAACACTAGACAGCACATTTTTCTTAAAACTAATGCCAGAAAATCAAGGTCACAGTGGTCGCTTAACTGTATATGTACAGACTCTGTGACCCCAAGATGTGTTCACAAATCAAATTTGGGATTCCTAGGATGCATGCTCGTGACACGATTTTTCTAGATCTGATGGCAGTGGTAAAGGTGCGTGACGCTCCATGACCCTAAATGCATTAAGACATGAATTTTGGCATTCCTACCTAAAATAATATAGGAGATATACTCCGCATATGATATGAACACTCAAACACTTAGGACACTAAGGACAGGCAGTTTTATTACTATATGCCTCCCTTTGGGGGCATAAAACCTGTTTGTCATGACCGTCATAAGACAGTGCCAGAATTCATAGTAATTATATGTGATCAGATGTGGATGACAACCACAGAAGTACGTTTACTGATGTGAAGTTCGCTTGCACTCTTTGCCAATCAAGGACGTTTTGACTTTGGGACGTTTAACTTTCGCCAGCTTTTTAGAAAAGCTAATACTTATTGCGTTTATATAAGCGCCTGGGCAAATTGACGTCTTCTATAGGTAGCCCTACAGATTTCACGGACAGTTTACTGCGCGCTGTAGGTCAACCCATGATATTTGGTACCCCACTCGTTGTTCGGCAGTGAATAAAATAGAGCCTGAGCACGGCATAAAGCTTCGGTCAAAACCTGAATTTGATGTGTGTTTTGAATGATGTTTATATAAGCGGCCGGCCACGGCCGACCGCAATAACTGGCAAGTATAGGAAAGATTTTGATATGTGTTTCTTTAACTTATCACAAGGTGTTGATATGACAATGAAGTTTGGTTAGGCTAGGAGTAGGTTGATAACTCCCTTGAATATTTGAGAAATTACTTTGTTGGTAGTTTCCTCTTATCTTCATCAAAATCTATGTTTATAATCTCTTCACAATAGAACCTGGACAAATATTTTCATTTCCAACAGGTTTCTTGTATGGTCACATGTGAAGTATAATCCGTTTCTTGTTTACTGTCGTGAGTTGGCTCCCGGTACCGTTAGTTTAACAGGTGACCGGGCCCAGGGCGACGACAGTAAACATGATTCGCACTATACTTATTACACTTGTTTTGTAAACCAATCGCTGATGAAGATTGAAATGAAGATAAATGAAATCAGCTCTTAAGTTCTTTCAAAGGTTAAGAGTCAATTTTCCTATCCACCATTGAATTTGAAAAGAATATTGGAAGATAATTAAGGGATTTGGAAGAAACTTTCATAATGGTTTGTATGGGTCTCTCCCTGGATTCGCTGTAAGAAGCATTTGACCTTGACGTTAAGCAGGTCGATGCGATTGTCGGATCATCATTTGAACAAACTTGGTAGACCCTACATTCCCAATACAACAGACCATACTTCTGGTTCTGGAGATGAATATTTCAATGGATTTTTACCACATAGGATTAACAATACATTGCATTAGTTAGAAGGCTTCCATGCGAGCGGAACATTTCTTGTACTTCAACAACAGCAGAATTAAGGGCGAAGATTTGGTACCAGTAAAATGCATTTAAGCCCCCTGGTAGCTTAGGCTGCTGTCCGTTCTAAGGCGGTGGCTCTGTTGTTGTGGACTTTTTGTTTATTGTTACTCCCATTGTGGGAGTCTGTAATTGTTCTATGTTTTGTTGTAAGCTACTTTATGTCCATTCTTGTATTGCAATCATCTTGATGGGGAAAAGAGCTAGTTGCTTTGCTTAATTTTTCTTCCTGGTGTCTCGTGATGGTTGAGTGGCTCTTCCTCGCGGTGCCATGGAGTTGTCTGCGGTTTGTGATTGTGGTTTTTCCTGATCATACTCACTTACTATTTTTATGGCCGTCATCTTGGTCATATCACCAAAACCATTTGCATAAATTTTCCTCCCTCCATCCTAAGGAGTCTTCCAATAATGGCTTAATGGTTTCTGTGAAAATATGTTTTAATATATTGATGGGAAACCAAAATGAGTGACCTCAGCTGAAAGGTCAAAGGTTAACTTTGACCTGCGGGATTTATTTATAGTCATTATCTCATTCGATTTTACACATCTAATAAGTATAATAACTTTAGCTTCAACAGTTTTCAAAACTCTACTTTTCAAATTTTTCTCCATTTAAATGCATTAGGAAGCAAATTTTCTAATTTCATCTTTAGGTCAATGTTAACCTAGAAACATCATTTAAACAAACTTCATTGGACCCACATCCCAAATGCTACATACCAAACCCCAAGGTCATCGGCCTTATGTTCAGGAGAAGAAGATTTTAAAGGGTTTTGTCATATTTGGGCATGATGGCGGCCATTTTGGCCATGTGACCAGAGCCACGTTTTCTCAATTCTAAGGAGTCTTTATATGAAATTTGAGTTCGGTTTTAGAGGAGATGATGTTTCAAAATGTTTACGGTGGAAGGGACAATGTAGTCAATGGTATAGTATAATTCATCTATGGTATATTATTAACTCATCCATGAGCCTTTGGCTCATGGGAGCTTAAAAGACAATTGGGTTGTCTAATAGTCTATCAATTCAGAAAATTTAATGTGTATGCAACACTATTTTATGTATAAGGGGGGGGGGTGCTATACATATGTAACCTCATCACAGTATTGATGTATAGCGGCGGGTAATTCATGCCTCAGGTTACTGCGGTTCTTCGCATCCAGGACGCGTTGTGCGTTTGTTGGGAATGACGCTTTAAAGCTGCATAGTCTGTAACTTTTGATCTTCTAAATTTAAAAATAATGTTTTTATTTTTCAAGAACGCAGATAAAATACTCAAATTCAGGTAAACATTTTACCATTTTCGTAAATCTTAACAAGTTATCACTATCAAAACCACTGCATTTATGTTAAAATTCAACGGTCTATAATTATTGGAGGGACGCAAATAATTACCAACAAGAGAAAAATACACCTATTTGATAAGATAATTCACCTTTCCATGCATTTTTCAGCTGTATTGAGCATTTTTATTGTGAAAACATAGCTTAATTCTACTTTTACAAATGATTTAAAAAGATAATAAAAATTTTCGAAAAATGTTCATAGTTACAGAGTATGCAGCTTTAAGTATTGATTCCCTGTATTTGTTAGTTTACATGCCCCGTTTAGGGGGTTTAAACTAAATTAGGACTTGACCCTTTTTTATTCTTTAATAGAACATACTGAAAACAAGCAGTAGATGCCCTGATCAGACGCCACAGAACGCGGCGTCTGATCTGGGTCTGCACTGTTGATCAATGTTCCACAAAAAGGACGATGGGCTTATGTGGGTTAATCAAACATGTCATGATACATAGCAATTAAATCTTATAATATCGAGATAAAATGACTTTTATAAGAATATGCTCATAATATAGTTCCCTACCATCACTGATCACGCGCGGATCCAGAGGGGCAGCAGTGGGTCCGGAACCCCCTGGAAAATCTCAAGTTCTATAGGGTCATTAGACCCCCCCCCCCCCCCCCCCTGGAACCCTAGAAAATTATAGTTTTCCTTGAAATTCATCATTGGTCCCCATCTGTAAAATAAAAACAAAAAACCAACGAAAAAACAATAATAACAAAAAAAACGTTGTCATGGGGGACATGGTTCCCTGTAAAGTCACAATACCTGTATAGGTTGACAATTTATTCAGCCAATCAGGGTACACAACATGGTTTATATGACAACTTGATTGTTTATCTGGATATGTTATCTGTATGAAATCTAGAAATAGAATGACACTGTCACTTCGTGTTGCGTACATGCAGTAGTAATATAGCCCAGTCCTGTCTCAAACATGACATTAAAGTTCGCCTTTGCTAGAAGGGCCATTTTCACAAGTCATTCTCAATTAGATCATACTGCGAGGTAAATTGCCATCAATTCTATACTTTTAACATTCCTGTCAGGTCGTTAAATATGTTTTAACCTTATAACCCCTCAAAACCTGGGGTGCACAACCATGTACTCAAGACAGTCAGCAGAAAAAGAGTTTTTATGTATAATGTACACGTGTTTAAGCCCAGAGGCGAATCCGACTTTGCAAGACGATTGAATAAATCAGCTTACATGATAATCAGTGATGGCCTGCTTAGGGATTCGTGTCTGTTTGAGCGCAATATGATCACGACATTCTACATTAAACATTATATTTGAGTAAAACACATAATCATCAAATTCTAATCTGTACCTGTACATCTTTACTTTTAGCGTTTATTGGTTCATCCAGGTCAAATATTAAAAATAACATTTTTTTTAATGAGCCGTATCGCAGGAAAAAGTGCATCTATCATATGACGTCGCGTCTGGGAGTGAAATAACGCCATGCTATAAAATCTGTAAACCACTAGTGGTTAATCGATTTTTGGGAAACGTTATGGCGTCCATAACAACGTTGCGTACATAATGACAAAAGTAGGACGTTTTTACGGCAGAAATGAGATTTGAAAATAATCTTATGCCATATCATATGATAAATAGAATCTAACATTCGTGCTCTTGTTTTATTGAATTCACTAAACTCGTTGCGGAAAAGAGATAAAATGCTCGGCAAGCCCCGCATTTTATCTCTTTTCCCCAACTCGTTTAATAAATTCAATAAAACATGCGCACTCATGTAAGATCCTCTATATTTTTTAAATGGGCCATATCGCAAGAAAAGTGCATTTAAAGCTTAACCTGCCAGTGTCGTTTGCTGTTATGCTTTACAGACAGTTTGGACCCAGATCAGGACCACATTAAAGATTGCAAAATTTATCCAGACCAAACAAAATCGAATTAAATATGATCGCACGGATAAATGCCATTGGAAGGATAGTGAATATAATCCTGATCATGAACATTACATTGCTGATAACTTTTGAAAACAGTCTGGACCCAGGCCTGATCTTGATCTAAACTGTTTAACACTCTGACGGTATTTTTTCGAAAAAGTTGATTTTGAAAAAAATCAGTAGATGACAAAAAACATCGAAAATTACCCAGTAGCCAAAGAGTTAATGGCAAGTAGAACTCACGGAATGAAGCTCTTTTGGTAGAATGCGCGCTTGAGCAGAATGGTTGTCCGCACTATGCCGTAACCACTTTTTTGTTTGGTAGGGCGAGGTAAGTCTGAGGTTTATCTCTATGATCAGACCAGACAGGTAGTGTCGTTCTTGGTCTCTGAACATCGGCTGAATGGCCAGTACTCTCAAGGTAGAATTGAGTAGTATCAATAGAGAAAGGAACTACGTTTTGTCAATATTAGGTCAGCAGATCAGTTCAATAAGTCCAAAAAGATGTACATGAAAATAAAAACACATGTAGGTGGGGTAGAGGTGATATGAATGGTTTGGGGTTTTATAAGTTTCACACTCTGCCAGTCAAAAATAAAAAATTAAAAAAAAAAATTAAAAAAAAATATAATAATAATAAAAATGAAACTAAAAATATATGCATGTATATAAATGTATAGAATGTGTCCAATCGTCTTCCCCGGTTAGCTGCTAAGCCCACAAGCCTGTTGTTACCACCCTGGCTGCCCACTGGGTCTCTAGCTATTATTAATACTTTATATGGATGTTTTACTGAACGAAATCAGTCGGCCAGACTTTGAACAACGCTTGGTACTTTACAGTACAAAAGACTGCACGAATCGTGCCCTGCATTGTGGAACGACAAAATAGCGTTTGTCCAATTATGCGATACTACCCAAAACTCAGGTGCTTTTGCAAACTTATTCAAAATCTGGGGTAAAATTCGATCATATTGAATATCGTTGTTTAGCCCGTAGAATCTACTGAGCAATGGATATCATAGAAACCTATAGACACTGAAAGGGACTAGGGGTCACCAGTCAAAAATAGAAAAAAATCCAATCATGGTGTATAAAGGGTAAATAGTCATTCTTTTTTTCTTTTTTATCTTTTTGGTGCTTATCGATTTTTCACATTTTCTAAATCAAAGATAACTTTATTGATCACAAATGAGCCGCAACATGAGATTTCTAACAATGTGGTATGTGCGACCAGCAAAGGCTCAGACCAGCCTGCGCATTTGTGCAGTCTGATCAGAGCCTTTGCTAGACGCTGACTGTTTAGGTACCGACTAAACAGCATTTTGATGAGTTTCTTAGCTTAAAAGGAGACTGAACAGGCTCGTCTGAGTCTACACTTGTCAAAATGGAAATCACATGTTGCGATTCAAACATTTTCTAACTGATCAGCGATTTTAGTAATCCACGTCCAGACCTCAATTTGCTCTTTACGTTTCGATTGGTCGATAACGCCTGATTCTAAGTAATAGTTATAGCTTGCTTTGTCATAGACTGGAATTAGTCAAAACAGTATACATGTAATTGAGCCTAAATCAATACCTCATACTAAGAAGAAATGGTCCTCTCAGGAAGCGGAAACACTTTTCATAACTGTTAGTTTTAACTTTAAGAAGGGTATAAGAGGAGAGAAAAGTTATATCGATATAAAATATTAGGAGCTGATTTTTTTTTATATAAAAATCCGTGAACCCATCATCTTATTTAGCCCTGATTGTATCGAAATAGATGTTGGTGACTAATAAATTGCTTGTGCATCAAATGTCCTAGGTGCAAACCTCAAATCAAGATTTCTTAAAAAAATCGTTATTAATTAGTTTATTTCAGAAAAAATACCATATGACATATATAAGCATAATACGTTTTCCCATACACAAGTTTAAGGTAGTCATACGTAGGATAATATGATACCACAAAATGGAAAAAACATGAAAAAATACATGAAGTATCTTTGGCTATGCTCAATCAGAATCCCTAATGCTGACAAAACTTCAGTACCCAGTGTATCAGCTGGGGTGAATATCCAGACTCTGACAACGGTTCTATATAAGCATTGTTTGCAATGGCACAGAAACACATTTTGACTCGTTTTGCTAAGTATAATGTATGACTAGTTGACATTCACATATTATCATACATTAATATGTTTTACAAGGTGGTCTCAGAAGCAATTTATGAGAAGAGGGAGGGGGTAGAAAAAAGGAGAGTGAATAAGGGACATTAGAAAGAACCAAGTGTGTGGCGTTTAGATAATTTGAAGTTTGGAAAGATACTATTCGAAGAATATTCACAAATAAATCATGAAGTAGAGGTATGCCACTTGCTTGGGTAACAATTTTAATACCAGAGAGAGAGAGAGAGAGAGAGAGAGAGAGAGAGAAAGAGAAAGAGGAAGAGGAAAAGGGAGAGAGAGTGGTCGCCTTTCTTTTTTATGCCTTTAATAGTATATTATCGCTTTTAGGTTCCTCCATTTTCTGTCAAACTGGGCAATTCTATCATTAGTAAAGTAAATGTATTTTTCTACCTTAATTCTTTGACTTAAGTACAACTTAAAATGTTCTAGTGTTGGGTGAGGTATTTGTTTTTAAATAAGCAAGATAATGAAATTCTTGACCTAGGTTTCTATACAATTTGTTCTTTCCGTGATACCAAATGTAACATACTTTAAACTGAAATTGATTGTTATGTTGTGTCTCAACAAGAACATGGCCAGGCTTGTCCAAAACTCCTGTACATGGTTACATTCCCCAAAAAGATGATTTATAGTTTCTATTTCCATTGAACAAAATTCACATAAAGCTGTCTCTTTAATTTTACATTTTAATAGATATTTATTGGTGGGAATAATTCGCAATAAGCATTTGTACCGGAAATTCTGGAGTCAAACGTCTTTTGTTGCCTCCAGGCGACTGCTATAAATTTTATTCCAGTTTAGATTTTCGTCACTGAATTGTTCTATCAATTTTGTTCCAATTTTCTTTCTGGTGTTAATTTCTTTTTCATAGGTAATACATAGGTGTACTGGTTAGTTTGTTTCGATTTTGTTATTTGATCAAGAATAGATGTCCTTTTGGGTATATCAACGTTTTCATTTTAATATTAGTTTTCCATGCATTCGGTATACTGTATCAGGGTTAAATATTTTAGAAAATCACCTTCTGGGAGGGTGTATTTTTCGCTTAATCTTCTATATGAATAAAGTGCTTATGCTGTGATATCGTATACATCTTCAAAATAATTTATTCCGTTACTGAACCAATTTGTATACATAATTGTGTTACCTTCTACTTTTACATTACTGTTGTTCCATAAAATTTCGTGTCTATAACAACTGATAACTGGATTTTCAATACATCTGCACCACGCTGCTGTTTTGCGTAAATATATGTACATCGTTTTCAGAGAAGTTATATTCAAATAATAATTTTCTTGAAAAAGGTTTAAGTTTACTAAGATATATGCTTTTAAATATTCCGTTATCTTCAGATTTTATCATCCTTTTTATCCAATATATTTTAAGGATTTTATAACGGTTTCCAGGTCTATCATTTTAGCCTTCCCTTTTCATAATCCATGGTAAGTATTTCCCTTTTTTATTTTAGCAGGTTTGGAATCCCATAAGAAATCGTACATTATTGTTTTAATTTGATTAAACGTTTGTTTAGTTGGATCATGTAAAGAGGAAAGAACATATACTAGTTTCGGAAGTGCATAATTTTTTTATAACAGTGATTTGACCCATCGGTGCCAGTTTCCTATGTTGCCACTGCTTCAAACATTTTTCAAATAATTTGATTTTATGTTCTAAATTTGCTCGGAATATATTTTCTTTGTTAGTACAAAAGGTCATACCAAGTAAACTCCCTTCCGTAGAACTCCACTGAAATTTTCTGTCTTTTAGGTATACTACATTGCTTTTAGTCATGCTACCTATTCGCAGAACTTGACACTTTTTGGCGTGAATTTTCAATCTAGAAATATCACTAAAATTATCTATGGTGTCAATCAGTGTTGGGAATAACTTAAATGAGCCATCCGATATAAATGACGCATCATTGGCGAAAAAAGATTTCTTAAATTCCATATTTGCATAAAAATGGCTTTAATGTCTTCTGTGGTTGAAATTTTATGCGAAAGTAGTTAAATACATATAATAAACAGATAGGTAGACAGTGGACATCCCTGGCTAGCGCCTCGTTGTATTGGGAAGAACTTAGACATGTTGCCATTATTTGAGACACAGCTTTTGGCGCCATGATAAAAAAGTTGTACCCATCTGATAAAATCCTCTCGAAAGTTAAATTGTTTCAGACAACTAATAATAAATGTGTGATCGACGCTATCAAATGCTTTGTGTAAATCAAAATGCCAAACGAAAGTGTGGACAACAAAAATTGCGAGCAGTGTGATGGGCTTTTCAAGGGGGTAAATACCCCCAAAGCATGAATTGTAGCCTTTATGATCATTGGTTTTGTTTAGATTGTAGCCACATTTCAAATAAAATTTATTATATATAGAAGAGTGAGCCAAGCGCCAAAAACCTGCCATTTAACTGTAATGGTTGTTTGCTTGTTCTGTATAAGCTGACAGAGCTAGTGAAAACAATGGATGCCCTAAAACATAGAATTGAATCATGTGAACAAACGATAGAAAATTGTAGCCAGTCCCTACCGGATACTGTTGAAAAGCAAGTTGAAAAAGCCATAAATGATTACAAAGAAAGAGAGACGCGAAAATGTTACTTGATAATTCATAATTTATCGGAAACTTAATCTGATAGCTTGGATAAAAATAGCCATCAGAAGGGATGGCAAATCCCCAATCCTCAAATTAAATGATAAGCGGTTGCAAGCTGCCAACCTAGTATATATATGTGATAATGAAATACTAAATGTCAATACAAGCGAATATGGAATGATGACAATAATCGAGCTCACAAGCTTTCACCTATAAAGTTCATGCACTGGAGATAACACAAATGGGTAGCATGGGGGAGCAACCATTCTTGCACGCGACAAATCATCTTGATCTGACATATGTGTATACCAAATATCATCAAAATATCTCAAAGGTGATAAGAGTTATTGAGTGCACAAGCTTACCACGCTAAAGTTCATTCAAGAGCGATAACTCAAATGGGCAGCAAGGGAGAGCAACCATTCTTGCAAGTGATATACCGTCATGACATGATATACATGTATATCAAATATCATCAAAATATCTCAAAGGGTATTAGAGTTGCTGAGCGCACAAACTTTCCCTATATAACGTTCATTTAAGGGAGATAACTCAAAAGGCCAGCAAGGGAGAGCAACCATCTTTGCATGCAACACACCATCTTGACCTGATTTATATGTATACAAAATAGCATCAAAATATCTAAAAGGGTTATTGATGAGATGGTAGGGGCCTGATGCTTTGGCTGTTTGTCAGGCTCACCGGGGTTTACTTGATGGATTTCTTTTGCTCTGGTATTCAGTTTTATTTACTGTTGAGTCCTTATCCTTGCTTTATCTCCTTGTTATATCTTGATTTATATGTTATAGGAGATGATGCATTGATAAGTTAGGGGTCTTTCATGCAAACCAAATATCTATGTGTCTTGATCCACATCTGAATTAAGGGTGAGGTTGGCGCCGTTAAACCTGTTTAAGCCCTCCAGTAAAATATTTAACTGACCGTTCCAAGGCGGTACTTCTTTTGTGGATCTTTTATGTTTTTGTTCTGTCTTGTGTTTGCTATGTCTTTGTGCGCGTCTGTTTATATGTGCTTTGTGGTCACCTGCTGGGAAAGGGCTGATCTCTTGGCTCTCGTTTGTGGTGTCTGCTGTGAGTCTGTCACTTTCCCATTGGTATCCTGGGTCAGGTGTGGTACTTGATTGTATCGATTCCTGATCTTTGCACCCTTACTTACTTTTAGAATTATTGAGTGCACTACCTTTCAAATCTATAGTAGATTCAAGGGAGGTACCTCTAAAGGACAGCTAGGGGGTTACCATTCTTGTACATGACACATCGTCTTTCATGATAATCATGTATGCATATCAATTATCATCAAAGTATCTCCAAGGGTACAATAGATTTTGAGCGCACAATATTTCCCCTATAAAATTCATCTAAGGGATATAACTCAAAAGGCCAGCAAGGGAGAGCAAACATATGTGCGCGCGACACATTGTCTTGACCTGATAAACATGTATACCAAATATCATCACAATCTCCAAGGGTGTAAGAGTCATTGAGCATACAAGCTTTCCCCTATAAAGTTCATTCAAGGGGGATAAATCAAAATGCCAGCAAGGGAGAGCAACCATTCTTGCAGGTGATACACCGCCTTGACCTGATATACATGCCTACCAAATATTATAAAATATCTCAAAGGGTATTAAAGTTATTGAAAGCACAAGGTTTTGGCTATGGACAGACGCCAGGCTGATCGCTATATCCCCCAACCTTGTCGGTCGGGAATAAAAAAGGAGATGATAAGATGCCTTTTAGACACATCTTCCAAATTACTCAGAGTGATGGCGTTAAAGTTGTTGAGTTCAATAGGATTAGTAGACCTACAGTCAGTCTATTAAAAGTTGACTTAAAGACGGTTTCAGGCAAACATAGGTAGCTTGGTGGTACCAAACATTTGCCAACAAAAAAATGGTGAGGAGTATGCACATCAGTGGAGCAAAGTGTTTATTGCTCCAGATCAGACAAAAGAGGAGCGAGTCAAGGACATGCATCTTTAAAGGGAATTGGAAAGGAGGAGTTATAAAGAGAAAATTGATAATTTGATTATTTTAAGAGGCAGTATTGTTGAAAGGAAGTCGTTTGACAGTGTGGTGACAAATGGTACAGGCGCCCCAGAAATTAGTAACGGTACGGCCACACAAGGCAGCTGCGGGCCTGGTTGGGTGTTTCAAGTGTAAATAAACTTCAAAGTGTAGATACTTGTTTCAGAGTTTGCAAACAAAATTAAGACAATTGAACTTGCCATCGTTAGCGCATGGACGATTACGTGCGGACGCAATACAAACGTTTAAGGTAGTGAAAGGATTGGAAGATTGTCCAATGGAAAATTTCTTCTCGTTTGCTCGATATAATAAGAGACCCACTCACTGAAACTTGAGAAAACAAGATGCTCAACTTCATTTGCTTTAAATCAGTTTTCCTATCGGGTCATTAATATGTGGAATGGACTATCACAGCATGTCGTGGATGCAGACACAATAGATTCTTTCAAAGCAATGATTAAAAATCACTGCCAAGGAAACATGTTATATGAGTTTAACTATATCAGTCACTACTAATTGGTTTGGTAGATTTGAAAGCCAATTTTTTTGAAAATTAGTCGCCACACCACACTACATAATGTAAGAGACCCAAATCTAAATGTAACCATAAGAAGACCGCAAGATGGTGGGCTAAAAACGGACACTTTCCTTAGAAGTTGGCCTGTAGAAGATTCTACTGGTATATAAAATTATTGTGATCATGATTAAACTTAACTGAAAGGACTTCTTAAGTCTAGGTTTGTCTGCCTGAACGTTGAGATAATCCACGAGATTTGGCAAGAGGATTTTCTCTCATACAAGTGGATAACCATGGTATAACAATTAATACCACAAACACCATTATATACCTTAAATATTACGAGATAGTTCATGCTAAAGTTGATAAAGGTGGTGAAATATATACGGCAGTTAAGCATAGATATACTGACTGGTGGAGCTGACATTCCGTGTGAGGGACAGCACTTACACTTATGCACCCCAACACCTACCCCCAAACCCCACCCCCAAAAAACTACACACGAAAAACCAACAAACAAAACAAGAGGGTCCTTGGGCCCTGTGTCGCTCACCTGAATCCTTGTCATGAGAAAAAGATGTTTACCTTAAAATATAAATCCCATTTTCCAACACCTAAGTCCATCCTGGGTTTCACTCGGATCATACCCAAAGCCTATCGAGTTACTAGATTCGCTCAAAATATACTTATCTGCAGACCATCTTACCCAACCCAAACGTCCAGGGGTTTGATAAGGTCAAACATTTTACTTGCATAATGTTTTACACGTCTTTCCTTTCAATTTGAAATGCAATGTGACCAACTTCAGAAAATTAATCATTTGACCTTTTGATCCCACCCAGGGGTCGAGGGTGTGTTAAAGAGCAGAATATTTGCCTGCATGGTCTTCTTTGCTTAATTCCAATAAACTAGATATCGTACCCAATAAACACGGACTGGCAACTTACATACAGGTAAATGTATATATTGGAAATACGTTGTTGTGGTTCAATGGTGGATGCGCTTTCAAAACTGACGTATGTTGAAGATTAATTTATCATATCTCCGTTATTTCTCTGCATATCTTTGAATTTTCTTCAAAAAGCAATGGACCAACATAGTTTCTTTAAGACTGTGTTGTTATATTTATTGAATGTTTATCCGTCTTTAAAAACATCAGCAAGAAACCTGGGTATTATTTTGAGCTATTTTCAGCACTTTTAGCGGAAAATCGTTAGAAATCAACATAAAAAGCTAAGAAAACTTCAATTATTTTTACTGTAACTCGTAATATTCCAGCTTCCCATACCGGGAGTTACCTCTTATAGTCTTGTGAACGTTCAGAATAAATTTTATTGGCTGTAATACTTTGAAATAGCACTAAAATAAAGCCTCGACAACATAACTTTGTATTTTCGCCAGTGACCAGTCCGTTTGTACTTGGTCCGAGCTAGATATGAAACATGACTACTTTTAGAAAAGAAAAAAATGACCTTTTAAGCCCTCCCTAGGGGCCAAGGGTGTGTGTAAGGGCAAAATATTTGCTAGCATGTTATTGCATGCTTCATTACCTTTAATTTGATATGCAACATGACCATATTCTGCAAACATTTTTTTTAGCATCGGCCAAGCCCCCAGGGGATCGATCCCTGGCCTTCAAAACTAAAACCCTGTTTGAATTTTTTCATTTCTGATGTTCCCCTGTTTGCATGAAAGATTTGTGTTAAACTATTGACAACTGATTTAGTTATGGGCAATTCCAATATTTGACCTTTGATTCCCGCCTAATGGGTCAGGAGGGGAGGGTTAATATTTTGACACTGTTGCGCTTATCTACAGGCACTGGGCAATTATGGCTCATGGTAAGAATTTGTTTTATATAATAGCTTTGGCAAAATGTGAAGCTCCTTACACAAAAATTCAATATGCACTATAATCATACTATGTATAAAGCAAGAGACTCCTGAAGCGGGGCCATTTTGGCCCCAGTGCCATAGTTTGAGCAAACTTGGTAGAGGTCCACTAGATGATGCTACAAACCAAATACCAATGCTCTATGTCTAGTGTTTCCAGACAAGAAGATATTACATGCTTCCCTATTTATGCCTTTGCAATATATACAGCCTGCTTTCCAATTTTTTTATAGATAGCGATTTTTATCATATTCATTCACATACCCTATACGTGTTTGCGTGTTTGTTGTAAACATATGCTTTGTTTGATGTATAATTTTTTTTCTGCCAATACACGAACAATATATCTAGTTATAGTGAGTAAAAATATTTATTGCTCTTGGAGATTTTTTGTATCAAGTTTTAACTTCTGAAAAAGTTGTATATATTTTTAGAAAATCAAAGTTGCTTATCAAAACTCTATTTCAAATTAAGGGCTAATAAGGAGAGCAGCAAAGAATCTATAATGTCATGTGAACCAAGCATTGTGAATATACTTTGAAAATTGAAGCTATCCAGTGTATTGACAATGAATCTTTTGATTGACTTGGGTGTATGTGCACTAGGGGGTAGTACAAATTTTATAACTTAATAAAATGACTTTAAAATATATTTTAAGCGCCTTTTTGGATGTTCAAAATTGATGCTACATAGTAAGTGCCCTTTATTAGGAGAAAGACCAAAAGGAAAGTACTGCCAAACAGTTAGAATGGACCAAGTGGGTTTGATATTGTATTAAGATTTGGAAATGTCATCTTTTTAGATGAATCCACACTCCAAACCTATTCTTATCGCAAACCCAGAATGTCTGGTATCTGAAACACGAAAATGTTTATCCACATTACATTGATTGGTGTGTAAAAAATCCACTGGAAGTCGTAGATAGAGGACTTTTAAAGGGGTCCCCCTTAAGCTTGTATATTAAACAATCACCAGTATGTCATGAGAAAGCCCCCTATCTACGACTTCCTGTGGATTTTTTACACACCAATCAATGTAATATGGATAAACATTTTCGTGTTTCAGATAACAGACATTCTGGGTTTGCGTTAAGAATAGGTTTCGGGTGTGGATTCATCTTAAAGGATGACATTTCCCAATCTTAATACAATTTCAAACCCACTTGGTCCATTCTAACTGTTTGGCAGTACTTTCCTTTCGGTCTTTCTCCTAATAAAGGGCACTTACTATGTAGCATCAATTTTGAACATCCAAAAATGCGCTTATATATCTTTTAAAAGTCATTTTGTTAAGTTATAAAATTTGTACAGCCCGCGAGTGCACATACACCCAAGTCAATCAAGTGATTCATGGTCGATACACTGGATAGCTTTTAATTCTCAAAGTATATTCACAATGCTTGGTACACATGACATTATAGATTGCCACCACAGTGTTCTTTGCTGCTCTCCTTATTAGCCCTTAATTTGAAATAGAGTTTTGATAGGCAACTTTGATTTACTAAAAATATATACAACTTTTTCAGAAGTTAAAACTTGATACAAAAAATCTCCAAGAGCAATAAATATTTTACTCACTATAACTAGATATATCGTTCGTGTATTGGCAGAAAAAATCATACATCAAACAAAGCATATGTTTACAACAAACACGCAAACACGTATAGGGTATGTAAATAATTATGACAAAAATCGCTATCTATAAAAATTTTGGAAAGCAGCTGTATATCAAGGCTCTATGCCTTGTGGTTTCAGACAAGAATTTTTTTCAGGTTTCGCCCTATATAAGCCCTTGTAAAACATGTGACCTCAGCCGAGGCCATATTTGGCCCCAGTTGCAGAGTTTTGCCAAATTTGGGTGAGGTCTACTAGATAATGCTACATACCAAGTATCAAGGCTCTATGCATTGTTGTTTCCGACAAGAAGACTGTTTCATGATTTCCCTATATAAGCCTATGTGACCCCTGCGGCCCTTCCATTTTGTCCACAGGGGCATGCTTTGAACAGACTTGGTAAAGGGCCACTTGATGATGCTACAAACCAAATATAAAGGCTCTAGGCCTTGTGGTTTCAGACAAGATTTTTTTGTGTTTTCCCTATATAAGCCTAAATAAAAATGTGACCACGGGGTGGGGCCACTTTGGGTCCCAGGGGCATAATTTGAACGAACTTGGTAGGGGTCCACTAAGTGATGCTATATACCAAAGATTCAAGCTCTATGCCTTGTGGCTTCAGATAAGAGGATTTTTCATGTTTTCCCTATATAAACCTTTGTAAAACATGTGACCCCCAGGGCGGGGCCATAATTTGAACAAACTTGGTAGAGACCAAGGGTCTGTGCCTTGCGGTTTCAGACAAGAAGATTTTTTAAAAGTTTTCATCTCGAAAATATATTTTTAGCCTGTGTGACCTAGATATGCAACGGACCAGAACCATATGAACAATTATTAAAGATGGCCATATATGGATCAGTTCTGCCAAGTTTGGTCAACAGCCAGCTAGTAGTTAAGGAGGTGTCCTTTGAAGCAATTTTTGACGACACACGACGCAAAACGGACATCCAATGATCATCCAATAATCACAATAAGTCACATTGAGCCTTTGGCTCAGGTGAGCTAAAACATAACAAACAACAACAACAACAAAAATACCCCACACAAAACAGCAAAAAAAAATTGGTGTTTATCTACTTACCAAGAGTCGGATCATATTCCCAGATAAACCTTTTGGTCAGGAATCTCACAACCAGAGCTGAAAAAATAAAGTACAAGTTTTACTAGATATCTTATAGAAAAAATCTATTGTTATTTTAGTGATTAAAGTCGTGTCATAACCCACTTCATAACAGTGGAATAGGAAGCTGAATGATCACCAAGGGTTTTACCATGTCACCAGGGATTTCTTTGGTGTTATCTCGTTTATACGAAGTAACTGTATTCGATTTTTTTGCGCATCCATTTTGTCCGTTTCATAGATTATCACTGCCGTGTGCATGTACTATCAAAATGGTATGAAGTAGTCAATGTAGAAGACATATTGGGGCTTTGATACATATGGTATATGTACAAAAGGCTCCCATGCGGCGTATTTAGTGGGCTAGAGGTGTATTTATTATGAGTCTTTGAACCTAATTTAAAATTTGTCCGTTGCTCGACAATGACAAGTAACAAAATTGGCATGGCCTGACTCTTGCTACGCTGCGTTCGGGAACTAAATTATGCAAACATCCGCATTAAATAAAACATTATGCCTTATATCTAGAACACGACATGACGGAAGATAACCCGACATAAACCTACTTTTTAATATTAGGTTTTATGCATTAAATATGCAAAAACAGTTATCTTAACCGATAACGAACTGTCAGTACTTAAACGCCTATTTTTCATTCAATTCATTCAGTACTGTTTTTACTTGATTTTATGTTTCAGGCACACATCATAGTTCGCTCATAGTTCACCCCGTAGCTTTATCGAGATGGACAAGTCCGCATGTTGGCACGAACTTTTTCATTTATCCCCCTCCCTCTTATTTACATATTCATCTTCTGTGAGTTTTGAAATATTCACAGTGTTTGTCTTTAAATGTTCGTCGGCAGTAGTGATGCACAGTACATTTGGCAAGACATTGACATTTAAACTTTCATCAACACCAAATTCCTGTGAATTCACTTTGTAATATTTATCAAAAATCATAATTATGTAAAACATGGCACCCGCAGTAATATCTATATGAAATTCTTGGCAAGCAGGCTTTAGGAGTTCTATGATACGTGCCAACAGCAGAATTTTGTTAGTGACTGATGGGTGCTCTGAACTTTACAGAACTGCATTCTTAAAAAATAAACAAAAACAATCAGCTAAGAAAATGAAAGTCTCTACTGAAGAAAATGCCCCTTTTCCAAATAAAACGTCAAACGTTAGATATGTACCAGTCTCCTACACTACTCATGTGTAAACATATTAGAGAATGACATAGCTCGCGAATGAGTGAACGGATAGTCGCTCGGTTATTTTTCATGTGATTTTTCTTGGTCCAGCACGCGAGATTTCGGTATTTATCGCATATGCGCAAATGCCTCTAATAAATGCCCACGATGACATATCAGCAAAGCTAGGGGTCAAAAGTTTGCTCTGAGCCTTCGTTATCAGCCATACTCCGTGTATGCGAGAAGCGAAGGCTCTTGCGAGTCTGCATATATGCGCAGACTCGCTTGAGGCTTTGCTGCTCACTAATGCGATAAGTGAGGCCTGTATATAGGGGTTTTAGGGATTCGGGATATTTGCCATTTTACTTCCAGGGATACGGGATACTAAGTTCAATATTTTGGTAGCTTTCAGAGATATTGAATACTTAGGAAAATTAATTATGGGGATATTTGCCAGTTTATAAGGGACACTTGCCTGTTAACTTCAAGGGGTATGGGATATTTGCTAACCCCCTATACAAGCCTCATAAGTACCTTGTCCATATTCTGAATTCTGTTGTGTCTGCGAAAATAATTCGCATTGAATATCTGCGACATGCAGTTAATGGGCAAAATGTGAAAATAGATCACAGTTTGATTTAGGGATGGGTAGGGGGAGGGGTATTCGCCTGTTTTGTGATTTATAGAAATTCTGACTATAAATTATTACAGGCAGTCATCTCATGAATTCGTGCGAATCATAAGCGTTCTTTTTGTGCGGTATGGGTATTACACGGAGATAATGTAGCGAATTAAAATAATGGAAATCAGATTGAGTGGAATTTATATCTTATTGTCAATATAAAATGCCAGCCATGATTGAAAGAGGTGCAGGAAATGTTGCTCTGCATGAAGCGATTCGAGCTAAAAGTCTTGGCATAGTGCTTAGAGCTTCACCAGGCCACAACCAATGTGTATCTATTGTATTTCCAGGTATATGTATCTACACAGTTGTCTTTCACACGAAAACAGTGGAGATCTGGATAATCTGGACCTACGGGAAGCAATAGACTAAATTCACCCTGTGAATGATGCATAGAAAGCGCCGTAAGGGCGATGATTTCATTATTCCCTATCATGCTGGATATTTTATGTAGAATTAACACTCCTCCCCAATTAAACCAATTATTTTGCAGGATTACAGTTCCAGTTATTACAAGCTGAGCGTAAAACTGTGTGATTCCTGATCAGCTGGCTTCTTAGAAGCCAGCTGATCCGGATCAACACTGTTTTACAAAACGGGATATACCCGGGACTAGCGTTGTAAGTGTTTAAAGAATAAAACAAAGAAATCAATCATTCACTTATGAATCTGTCAGTTTAATAATGACAATAAAAGTCTTTTTAGAATACAGCTGATTTCAGGATAACTTTGCTATCACAATAAACCCTATCACCGCCAAAATATTCCAAAATCTCGTGGTATGACGTCCAAGATTCAGGAAAACAATTTCTGATCCATATAAAAGGAAATGTCATTGTGAGTGCAAGTTAACCAGCGACGGCTAGAAGTAGCATGTGTCAGATATATTTTATATATGACATTACTATGAGGCACGCACCCATGTAGAATCCTGGAAGCCCGGGCCTCTGGTTTCAAATTTCATAACGGCTTCATAGGTTAATCAACAAACTTGAAGGTTACCATTTCCTCGTCCGGCAATGTTCTTAGAATAAATGAATAGATATAGAAATGCACACCAGTTAGCAGTCTACGAAATGTGAAAGCATTGATCAAGTATGCCGCTAGGGGTAAACAGAACGATCTATATGTATTTAGGCGAATTTTGAGCAAACATGGTTTCATATACTTTCTGTAAGAAATACTACTACTCGTTTAGGTATGATACTCGTCTCTAATGGACTTTGCAAATTCAGGAAACGCTTGCAGTTATGTTGCAATGAAAAACGCGCCATTGTTAACGCGAAAACCCATGACTTTTGCTTTTGAATGGCAAACTTATGATTTTTTGATAATCCATACTTATGTTGTTATTCCTTTCCACCCAAGAAATATACTGCTTTGATTTGGGCTCTGTAGTTTTGTTGCTTGGAAGAGAAAAACACGCATCTCTAATACCATACCCCACCCATGAATGTAAGATTTGATGACCGCATTTAACATGTTTAAACCCTATTCATTCTGATGGATTATCCCATACACATTTCAAGATACAATTGTATGGATTTAAGGAGGTTGCTGGTCACAGTTCTTATGAAATAATGTATATCTATCCTTGAATACTGTTTTTAACTCAGCAAACAGTGCAGATACTGATGAAATGCCGTTTTATGCAAGCGATGGTGGCATTTCACCTCGATCATTACTGTTTGGTATTGGTATCTATTTATCAGCATTTAGGATGAAGAGTTCAACCCAGTAAAATGGCTGATTCTTTTGTAAGATTTTATTATTTATTTATTTTTGTTATTGTCTATTTTGTCTTTTTTTAGTATTGCTTTGTATTTTTATAAAAAGAAGGGTCTTTTTTGTCAGGTGATATCCAGTGCTTAACAGTGCTTTGTTGGAAATTTGCGATGCATTTGTCAGAAATTTTAGCAGGTGATATATTTATTTTCTGCAGCGATCATTATAAGAGCATCAGTATAAATTATGTTTTGAAGAATGGTGTAACTTATAATGTCTGACAATATCCTTGCATAATCTTGTCTGGTGAAATGAGCCTGATAGTGAATGAATGCCTGCAATTGCTTGTGGAGCATGCGTACGGGTACCAAATCTGTTTGAACGAATGAATACTGAACTTGAGATCAAGAAGCGTTATTTTGTTGATCTTTTATGTTTTTGTTCTGTCTTGTGTTTGCTATGTCTTTGTGCGCGTCTGTTTTTATGTGCTTTGTGGTCACCTGCTGGGAAAGGGCTGACCTCTTGGCTCTCGTTTGTGGTGTCTACTGTGAGTCTGTCACTTTCCCATTGGTATCCTGGATCAGGTGTGGTACTTGATTGTATCGATTCCTGATCTTTGCACCCTTACTAATGTTTTATGTGTTGTTCCCTTGAGCAAAATTCTCTACCCTCATTGCATATTGATGACCAGTAAAAAATCACATGCTGCAGGTCCTTTGTTTGTTTGTTTGATTTGATTCTTTACGTCCCATCAACAATCTTTCAGTTAATCAGGGACGGGTCTTCCTGGATTGAACCAGAACTAAGCTATGATAAATATGTCTTGCTCAAGGACCACAACGCAGTGACGCCGGTGAGGCTCGGACCCGCGGCCCTTCGGTCTCGACCACTGAGCCACTGCGCTCCCTACTGCAGGTCCTTCATGTAACGTATCAGGTCCTACACTTAAATAAGTACACGTGGCTAATTTACTTCCCTACTAAAACGACATGAGGTAAACAGATTAACATTTTTACCTGCTATTGTTGTAGTCTCTGGATCAATACAATCGAACAGAACATATACCCAACAAAATAAGAAATGCAACAGCACAACTTTATCAAGTTTCAGAAAGAGCACACGTGAAGAGACAATTTAATTTGCACCAGTTCAAATGCAGGTTGGTGACTGCTGCATTGCACATCTTTTGCAACCACGGGTCAAACCTGTGTTCAAGAAAACTGGTCATAAAGCAGAAGGGGGCAATATGTAAAGTCACATAAAAAGATTTGCGCTTTATTATGTTCCCTCGCAGGATACGTTTATGTAATTGAACCGTCTAAGTAGACCTAAAGATAGTCCGACACTTCTTCTTTGGTTTAAACATATTTTATTCATCTCTTTTATACAATAAGCAAAGCACAAATACTATAACAAAGCAGTTGAATGAAATGGATTTGACAGTAAGCGTAAGCTTATGTAAGTCATCTCCCGAAAGGTGGTATGATGTTTAATACAACAAGTGTTTTTGGAATGAACAAAATACATATACAAGAGAGAGAGAGAGAGAGAGAGAGAGAGACAGAGAGAGACAGAGAGAGAGAGGGATTTTTGACTGACATCCTGCTACAGGCAAGTAATTGAGTAGTGAGCTGTGGCTTGAGTGGGCTCCTAACGTTGATTAAACCTGCCACATCTGGTTAAAATTGTTGTACCTCTATGAATAAGGTTTTATTCTCCTTGGAGTTGAGTCTTCTATTCCATATAGGAGTTGATCAATTGAATAGTTTTCCAGTCGTATTGACAGATTTCTTCTACTTTCTACATACAATGGGCATGTGAAAAAAGGTGTTGGACGTTTTCAAAGCCACCACATTGACATGAAGGGCTGTTGACAAGAGTTTTTTGATATAAGTCGGCATTTAAAGCGCTGCATTCCATTCGAAGTCAGGCTTGGAGAACTTGACCTAGTCGCGAGCCAACATTGAAGTATTTCTGTGGTTTGGAAGGTTTTTATTTAACTGAAATTTGAATGCCCAGACTGAGGTAGATTCTTTTATTTCATTTGGAAGGTTATTCCATGCTCTAATTGTAGAGGGAAACGATTCATGTAAGAGGTTTGGGTTTGATTTGAATTTTTGGAAATGGTCAGCGTTTCTTAGTGGATAATCATTACTTTCATTAATATGAGGAGGAATAAGGTCAAAAATATAAGTTGGGGTCAGTCCATTCAGTACACTTCTTCTTTGCTCCCTGTATCTACCTTTTAGCTATACAGTTACACCTGTGTAAAACGGCCATTGGAAAATAGACAACACAAATATTTTAATGACAAATGGTAGCTTAATGAAGGTCGAAAGTATTGCAGAATGCTCCCCTTGGAGCATTCTGCAATACTTTTGGCCTGCATTAAGCGTTAATTGGCCTTGAAAACCAATTTTGGTCTTTTTGAAAGTGGCTGTTTTAAACAGGGTTTACTGTACTCTGTTATTGACTACTCAGTAGCCATTGTTGTGAGGCTAACCCTTGCTTAACGACCACATACTGGAGATCAACCTTGCAAATCTTGAAAAGACTAAGCATATATTTAATCAGTTTATACGCCCCGGTCCTATTATAATGGAGTTTGGAAAGACAAAGGGCATGCGTAAACTTCAGAGGTGTCTCATGGATCCACAACTGTCAATCAAATGAAATGAATTAGTTCTTGAGATCACTGCTGCAACCAGTTACAATGTTGCTTTAGCTGACCACATGGTCAATAAAAGCTGGAGATAAGATAACGACAGTCCGCTTGTCGGAGTATCCGAAAGCTGGGTTGAAAATGATTAAAAATGTAGTAAATTGAAAGCTGATTAACTTAATAATCAATAATCACATCTTGCTCAAATTTTCAAAACTTTTGTTATCTGGTAATAAACAAGCAATAACCAAAACTTGGTGTCATTATTTGCAATAACAAAATAGTTCATATGCTAATGAAGAGGGGAGGGGGGGGGGCTTATCTCATTTTGTGGTTTCATGAATTTGTATTTTAGCAAAAAAGAATCTTACTGTTGCGTTTTTTGTTTGGTAAAGGGAATCACGAATGCAACAACATGGTACCAAATATTACCAATTCTGGCGTGAGTTACACATATTTTAACAATGGTAACAAGCTGTTTCGAATGCATCAGAGCACATTGTCATGTGCAATATATGTGAAGTAACATGCCTATTGAACAAACAACCAAGCCATATACCCCTAAGCTTCAGAATTACTTGAAATGATGCACATATTCGAAATTCCATATATATGCTAAACTGATCTAAACGTCGAAGTTGATTTTGAAAACATAACCCATGCATAAAGCAACATCTCTTCATCTTATGAATTGGTAACTGCATTTTATCAATTAATCAAAATGAACCGTTTTAACCGTTCATCCTTCATTCATAGATCTCACGTGCATGAATTGACCTTATATCTAATCACATACAATATAGTACATACCTAGTACATACATAGTGCCTGATATAACGTAGTACCCATATAGGGTACGATGTTACGAGTACACACATAGTGCATGTAGTACATACCTAGTACATACGAGGGTTGTCCCAGTAAATCGTGGACTTTTGTTATTACACGAGACTGTGTACCAGTAATTCTATGATATTTTTCGGATGTGTTTCTATACTTATGGGAATCATTTTGTATAAATATGGGTGGAATCGCAGTTTAGATAACAAATTTATGAACCTTTACTTGTCGGTATGTCGGCGTGATCAGCGCACGTCAATTTTTTTGTAATGAAACTGTTCTAGTCCAAAAGGTAGTGTACATTCAATCAAATTTCTCTTTTATTTTTGTTGTTAACAAGGCATTTCCACATCAATTAGTAACTATGCAAGGTAAAGTGTTGAAAATTTGAAACGTTTATGGCCATTTGCATTGATTTTATAAACGATTTTACATACCTACTACATTTTTATTTTTCAGAAAATGCTAAGTTTAGAAAAACGGTACGGCGCAAAAATTAGACTGTCAACAATGTTTAACTAATTAATCAAATAAAACTACGCTCTTTTAATGTTAAGTGATTGGTCGAAGAGTCACGAGTATCGTAAATGGATTTTGTGTAAAACTATTTTAGTAATATCACAAAGACAAGCTCATTCTCGCCAATTTAACAGAACCTATGCAATTTTTCTGTAAGTTATTTTAATGGTAAATATGTTGTCTCTTATTAAATCTAAAAGATCGCGCTTGTTTGATTGATTAACATATCTAAACTAACTATTTAGTCTTTACTGGAACCAGGGAGACTTACTCAACAAATATATGGCAACATTTATCACCATTTGAGCTTATTTAAAAAGAGTAGAGTCAAAACATTTGACCATCCCTCTCTAAAAATACAGCAAAATAATTTGTGACGTGCTCCGCATTCGCAGAGATACCCTGAAATAAGGGTTCATAACTTTGTTATCTAAACTGTGATTTCACCCATATTTGCAGAAAATGGTTTGTAGATGTATATTAACATATCATACAAATTTCATTGAATTTCCGATAGAAATCTCGTTTCATAACAAAAGTCCACGTTTTACTGGGACAACCCTCGTATATAGTGCCTGATAAAACGTAGTTCCTATATAGGGTATGATGTTACCAATTGCAGACATAGTGCATGTAGTACATACCTAGTACATATATAGTGCCTGTTATAACGTAGTACCTATATAGGATACGATGTTACGAGTACACACATAGTGCACGTAGTACATACCTAGTACATATATAGTGCCTGATATAACCTTGTACCTATATAGGGTACGATGTTACCAATTGCAGACATAGTACATGTAGTACATACCTAGTACATATATAGTGCCTGATATAACCTTGTACCTATATAGGGTACGATGTTACGAGTACATACCTAGTACATATATAGTGCCTGATATAACCTTGTACCTATATAGGGTACGATGTTACGAGTACACACATAGTGCATGTAGTACATACCTAGTACATATATAGTGCCTGATATAACGCAGTACATATATAGGGTACGAAGTTACCAATTGCAGACATAGTACATGTAGTACATACCTAGTACATATATAGTGCCTGATATAACGTTGTACCTATATAGGGTACGATGTTACGAGTACACACATAGTGCATATAGTACATTCCTAGTACATATATAGTGCCTGGTATAACGTAGAACCTAAATAGGGTACGATGTTACGAGTACACACGTAGTGCATATAGTACATACCTAGTGCATATATAGTGCCTGATATAACGTAGAACCTAAATAGGGTACGATGTTACGAGTACACACGTAGTGCATATAGTTCATACCTAGTGCATATATAGTGCCTGGTATAACGTAGCGCCTATATAGGGTACGATGTTACGAGTACACACGTAGTGCAAATAGTACATACCTAGTACATATATAGTGCCTGATATAACGTAGAACCTATATAGGGTACGATGTTACGAGTACACACGTAGTGCATATAGTGCATATAGTGCATACCTAGTGCATATATAGTGCCTGGTATAACGTGGTACCTATATAGGGTACGATGTTACGAGTACACACGTAGTGCATGTAGTGCATATATAGTGCCTGGTATAACGTAGTACCTATATAGGGTATGATGTTACGAGTACACACGTAGTGCATATAGTGCATACCTAGTACATATATAGTGCCTGGTATAACGTAGTACCTATATAGGGTACGATGTTACTAAGTACACAAGTAGTGCATGAAGTGCCTGGATAATGAACTGCAGTCGGTACATGGGTGACGACTGAGAATTTTCTGGCCTCACTCAGAAGTTAAATATTATTTCAAAATGTTGTAATGTGTAAACTCTCCACAACAATTATTTTGAAAACTTTTAAAACAACAATACCTCTAACTTTTGGCAAATTACATCACCCCTCTGAACAGATACCGGATGCTGACTTTGGCAAGTACTGAGTAGTTGGTACATGCACGTAAGAATAAAAACCAAAATAATTTTGACGCCATTGAACTACATATTTGTAATTAGGCGTGTTATTTTTCTGCACTTTAAAGTAAACCTGTAACTCTCAGTGATATATACAATGGACGATTAGAGTTTTCTTCCATCAGCAACAGAACATTAACAATCATCTTGAGGAGTGGAATAAACACTATCGGATTAACCCTTGTTGTGCTGAATAGTTTATGTACTATACACTCCTCATCTTATCTTGTTAACCTACAACATTCAGTTGTAAGGATGTTTTTTTCAATGAGAGTGGAAACAGTGTGGATCCTCATCAGCTAATCTGGATCTACACTGTATTTAAATGATTTATTATTTCAAGACTTACACACCGCGCTCTTAAACAGATCTGGATGGCGTGAAATAACTACGAAACAGCTGACCATAACATCGCGAACATTTGGCGTCCTAGAAGGTGTGGTACTTGATTGTATCGATTCCTAATCTTTGCGCCCTTACTTACTTAGCATGGGCATGTGTCGATCTAACTTGTATGTGCTCGGTATAAGTTCATTTTTTGCACGACAAGAGTGGTATTTTATGCCTTGATATCTCCTACAGGTAAACCTGTACCAGATAATTAACTGAACATTAAATTATCATTTAATATTCAAGATAGCATCGGACATAAAAATATCAATAAGGATATGCATATCTGCTTTTTATATATTTATCAAGACAGATGGTCCATGGGAAAATTTCCTCTTTGTTTATATCTTATCAAAGTGTATATTTTTTCCCGGAATCGAGCAATAGCATTTTGTAACAAAAAGAGGGTTTCTCTGGTTCAAAGGCCATTTTATCGAATTTGAATAGTCCGTGTATCTTTTTGTCCGCCAGTCTGCTATGCAGCAACGTTTATGGTACGAGCCTACACGTTAAACAGGGATTTTTGTGGGGTTCGGAATGAAAGATAAAAACTATCTGTTTTGAAATTGCCGCCTTGGTTCATTGAGAACAGATGAAACTGACAAATGTTTTTGAAACAGAATCACTCATATCTTTCGCTAAAATGCACAACAATATGAGTGATTACGAGCTAGTGAACGAGAAAACCTGTCTACCGGAAGTGTCTGACAGGTAAAACTCTAATAAGGCTGCCCAGCTACAGAGACTATCTTTTCCTTTAAAAACGATTGAGTCAGAAATGCAATCATACTGAATCTAGACTGTGATTTCCAAATGTATCAACTATTGTGTGTGCATAGGCAGAGTAGCCCATTAAGGGAAACGTGTATCAAAAAGTAAATGTGTCTGAAAAGATGGGCATTTTACAGAAACATGTTTTTGCAAAAATGATCAAAATCGGTTGAGAAATAAGAAATTTACAAAGAAATGGTGGTTTCATAACAACCTGTCATCATCGCCATTTTGAATACATAATGAGATGCTAATGAGATGTATAAGATACAGAAAAATATCTGTGAAAAAATATTTTTCAAGCCTTATTTACATAAACTCACAAATATGGCCGTTTCCATTAAAGAAATAATGGCAATTTCAGATGCCTATTACTTGACTTTTGGCTTTCTGTAAAGGCGGCGCCTCATGAATGCGTAATTAGGACTGGTCAACCTTAGACATAGGTGAAAGCTGAAAATGAGGCGTGGCTTTATTCAAAGTAACTGTATCATCTTGCGTCATTACCTCAATATAGACGCGAACTACATTATTTAGTCCCTTAAAACGCCAGCAAAATAACTGCATCTGAAAATGTCTATGTAACATAGGCAAAGAGGCAAACATTGTGGACCCAGATCAGACTGCTCCTACAGAAGCAGTCTGATCTGGGTCCACACTGTTTGTCTATGAGACTTCAAATAATTTAGTGGGCGACAAAAACATACAGTTTGTGATTATGCGCTTTAAGGGTTAACAGATGTGACTTCAGTGTGTATACGGTTAGGAGTTTCATGAAATACACGCACGTTTGCTCTGCACAAAAAAGCTTTTTAACTCTTTACCAAATTATAAATAAAACTGATTTCCCTTACTTAGCAGATGAAATAGCCGAACCACGCCCAGATATGAATATTAAAGTTGCCGCCTTTACAGTAAGCGAAAAGTCAAGTAATATCACTTCTTTATTTCAGGATAGATTTTGATCAAATATGCAGCAAACTGATTTGATAGACAAAAATGTCTTTTAAGGGCTCATTGTGTTTCCCTTTACAGGGTAAATATGATTTCTCATGACAGTGTTAAGTGCTGTTTCAACCATCTCCCTCTTGAGTTTTCAAGAAGATCTCGTTCATTTCGCTTTTATTTTTGCCTGCTGGGATTTTATGCTTTTGTCGCTTGCTGACTTTTTTTCAAAATCTACATTTTCGAAAAAGAATCTTTCAAGAATACCGCTAGAGCGTAAAACAGTTTGGATCCAGATTAGACACGACGTTCTGTTGCGTCTGATCTGGGTGCAACATCTAAACCGCACTGGACTCTCTTTTTTTAGCTAGCGGCGACTTTCGTTGTCTGCTGATACCATTTGCAAACATTTGGATCCAGGCCAGGCTCGACGAATCGTCGGGACTGATCTGAATCCAAACTGTTAGGATCTCTAGTGGCATTCCTGATAAAAATTTTCGACAAAGTTAAGTTTAAAAAAGAAAAGAAAACAAGTCAGACAACAAAAAATCATAAAAAGTCCCAGCATACAACTTAGAGTTAAAAATTGCAGTCAGATTGTCAGGTTAATTCTTTGTCTACTAGTGTCGTCTGCTCATAGCCTTTGCAAACAGGATGGACCCAGATCAAGCCCGACAAAACGTCGGGCCTGATCTGTAACCAATCTATTTGACACTCAGATGGTATTTCTGAACGAATTTTTCTAAAAGATCGATTTTGAACAAAAATCAGCAGACATCAAAAATCATGAAAAATTTCCCAGTGTGCATAGAGTTGAGTAAAGAAGAGCAAAGATTTTCTCCGTATGATGCGCTTGCCTCTTGGTAGAAGATGTATATTTTAGGAAATATGATAATAATTTTAGAAACACCATACTCTTACCCCCTCTCGTCCGTCTTGTCATACATGTTTATACATGTCAACTGTTAAGGCTCAAATTGAGTCCCGTGGGTTTTAGAGAACGTTTTATTTAGATTGTTTTCACTCTGTGAAGCAGTTTTTGTTGATTTTCAAGTCCAGGTATGGCGTTCTCATATTTTGATAAACTTCCTTTCAATACAGTGAACAGAATAAGTATAAAATATACTGTAAGACCTCTAAAACTTATTTTTTGTAAATGCGACGCTTCCCAAACTGCGGTTGCCACATTGTCCAGACCGACCCAAAGCCCAGAGGATTATTTTAGATTGTTCTTGCTGCGTAGGCTTGGACACACAGCATATACTGCATATACCCCCCTCCCCCCCCCCCCCCACACCACCACCATCACCACACAAACAAATACTATAGCATACTTCCAAAATTATTCCTATTGCATACCCCGATCTTTTGTTTAATGCATAAGAGCAAATTTCATCACATAACGCATGTATCAGCTGTTCATTTCACATATGACCCCCCGCCCCCCCCCCACACACACAAATAATTTAGAAGTGACGCCACCAAAAGAGCATCCTCCCTCCCAGCCCCCACCACCAATATATATATATATATATATATATATATATATATATATATATATATATATATATATATATATATATATATATATATATATATAAATCACTTTTCTAAGAAACAAAAACAAACAAACAATGAAAGGATTTCTAGTGATAAGGCGTATATTTTCCCTAATTGACACGATTACAAACGCCAAATTTTCAAATTGTCCTATTCTTTTCTTAAGATTGGCGTAGTTTGGCAGCAAAATATCCATAGCAGGGAACAAAATACGTTTCAAAGCGATTCACTATTTACAATACCGTGAAAACGTGCACTTTCTACTCCCACCCCTCATTTTACGTCTTTATACCGGGTGCCGTTTAGACCAGACTTTGAGTAAATGCATTGCTAGTTTTAAAAAAAGAAACGTGCTAAAATGTTTAGGATATACGTGTTCTACATTTCCAAAACCTTACCGTACTCCTTCTGCGCATGCGTACGAAATACACCTAAAATTGTGACATTTGTCTAGTGGGGGGGGGGGGCATCTAAAATAAACTGAAAGACACCAGTTTCATCTTTCCAATTTAACTGGTGTCTTTCAGTTTGTTATTAGATGCTTTCCCCCTAGACCCTAAAAGCCCTTTACATATGTTGTAAATGTCTATAGCGACATGTTGCTGTCTAAAAGGCATCTTGGGTCTAGTGGGGGGTGGGGGGGGGCATCTAAAATAAACTGAAAGACACCAGTTTCATCTTTCCAATGCCAAACGTTACAACTTTAGGTGTATTTCGTACGCATGCGCAGTAGAAATACGGTAAGGCTTGGGAAATGAAGAACACTCCTATCCTAGACTTTTTAGCACTTTTACTTTTTTAAAACTAGCAATGCATTTACTGAAAGTCTGGTCAAAAGGTCACAGACCTGTAAATGTAAAAAGGGCAGTGATTGGCTCAAAAAGTGGGTGGTGATTGGCTCAAAAAGTGGGTGGTGATTGCCTCAAAAGGTGGGTGGAAGCTCAGCACAAGATTTTCATGTGTTTTTTTTTGTTGTTTTTTTTTTGTTATTTACTCTTTATTCAGAAATACATCTGTACAGTATATGTAACATGAAATAAACATACAATATATTTGACAATGGCACAATATTTTATCAAAGCGAGAACCAACATGGCAGAGGCAATATAAATGCGATTGTATATATGGATTAGTGTAAAGATTTTCATGTTGTAAGGTGTTTCATGATTGTTCAATAATAAAACTAGGAAATGTATTGTATTTTTTAGACGGGTCTATCTTTGTTGACTTTTTGGAACAACATCTCATTGCTTTTGTTAATTAAGTTTACTGGTGTGGCTTAGAAAAAAGGACCTTGCATTCTTGTTTTTTTTTTCAGTAGGATTTTCCTCTCATGTAGGGTGCCCACCTTCAGGGGCCAAAAAAGTGGCAAAACATGGTGGTCACCAGGGTATCTCATTCTTGTTTATTGATTGAACTAGGTCCAATCTGTAACTCTATGACAGCCTCATTGTGATTGAAGAGTTGTGAGGAACACAGCCTGCTTAAAAGCTATAATGGAGGTCTATGGAAAAACAATTACAGGTCTGGGCCCTAAACGGTACCCAGTAAAAAGACGTAAAATGAAGGGTGGGAGTAGAAAGTGCACGTTCCCATGTAATTGTAAATGGTGAATCGCTTTGAAGCGTATTTTGTTGCTTACTGTGCATATTTCATTGCTGAACTACACCAATTTTTAAAAAATTAGGGCAATTTGAAAATTTGGTGTTTGTAATCATGTCAACTAGGGAAAATATACGCCTTATCGCGAGAACTAGATATCAGAGTAAAAGTATGTGCTTAGACAGAACTCATTTTCGCGTGTTGCTCATCATAGACAACTCATCATTTGTTTTGTTTTTGTTTTTCTTTCGTGGGAATAGGAGTAGTCTGTAAGTGCATGGTAAAGAAGCAGTGACGTCAGATTTGTGGAATTTTATTACTAATTTATGTATCTCTTTCAAAATATTTGGCCTTTTAGTTTATATAAACGAATCTGTGAAAAGTCTGATAATTTTCACCTTTTTCCCGTCGAGTAAATTTACTTGCACAAGTCCATCTTATGCTTGGGTCACAACATTCAGAAAAGCCTAAGTATTACAGTGAGCACGGGCCCTGATGTTCGTAGTTTTAAAAAGATACTAAAGCCTCCAAATACGCAAATACGCTAGCTATATTCCTGCTTAGAGTTCAGCTTAACTCTTCAGACAATTTTATGGCTTTGATTAAACGTCAGACACCCGTGCATTGAGGATTCCCAGCTAATCAAGATCTAGGTATGCAAAAAATAAATAATACTTAAAAGAATTTCTTATCTATTAGTTTTAGTATGTGTTGTGTGTGGTCATAACAACCGTCTCATTGAGACGGTTCTTTTGAGTACCCCCAAGATATAGTATTTTGCTAGAGAAATTATAAATTTATAAATATTTTTTTATTTACGACCTTTCTTCTGAAGACTTGGCAAATGACTGACATTGCGCATGCATGCCATGGCCAGACTCAGCAACGTTATCCGTGTACCATTTCCAAACAAGACATACAAACACGTCTGTTCTCCGTTTTCAGAAAAATTGGTACAATCATACAAAAGTGCTTATCAGTAATTGCTTTCGCTTTCCGCTCTCGTGATCAATAAACTGGCAATATAGCCCAGTTCCTCGATCAAGATTCGAGAAACAAGAAAACGGTCCCGGATTTGACCCATTTATACAAAATGGAACGTTCTTTCCTGCTTAAAGCTGCATAGTCTGTAACTTTTGATATTCTCATTTTGGAAAAAAGTTTCTTTTATTCAAGAATACAGTAAAAAAAAACTCAAATTCAGGTAAAGTTTGCTTTTACCATTTTCATAATTCTAAACAAATTATCACTATCAAAACAACAGCATTTATGTTAAAATCAACTGTCTAGAATTATTGGAGGGACGCAAATAATTCCCAACAAGAGAAAAATCACCTATTCTTATAAGATAATTCACTTTTCCATGCAGTTTTCAACTGTAATGAACATATTTATAGTGAAAACATAACTTAATTCTATTTTTACAAATGATTTAAAAATATTTTTTTCTCGAAAAATGTTCATAGTTACAGATCTAGTCTCTTTAATACATAAGTCAAATTGAAACAGGCAGTCGGCCGATCGGACTTTTTTTATAAACACCCTTTTTGTTCGGTCGACTGGAGCAGTCACATTAAAAAAACCTTCAACGCCCGACCACCTTATCGGGAAACTGGCATACCGGTCGGTAACGCATCTGATTGCAGATTCAAGGGTCACGAGTTGGACCCATACCTTCGTGGAGATTGATCATTAAATAATTTCTACGGTCATTCTCCCTCCTTCCGCAGATTCAAGAAGGGTTGTTGTCAGATGTGCACGAGGTACTGGTTAACCGCTTAGTCAAGCTTGTCCAGGAAAAAGTGTTGTTAGATGAACTGACCGTTTCGACATGACCATAGCTGTTGACTGAGATGTAAAGAATCAAAGTTAGGCGGCGATCAACCAACCAGCGGGCGACTCGTGCCCAATCGTCGACCGATTTGATGGCATGTTGGGTCCATGCGCATGCACTTCTAGTATAAAATAACAAAATTAGCTGTGCAATCAGTTGCTATCTTTCCTCTGAAAAAGGCCTGAAGAGAGGTAAGACAAAACGAGGGTCGGGGAAACTGTGAAGGTCCCTGCAAACGCAATGACTTTCTAAGCCCGTCAGTCTACATGAAATTGGTCGAGCGATCTGCCCCATCATCGGGTATATCTTTTGGATTGGCTCATAAATACTACCTATAACCTGTACCCAAATGCATGTGCGGATCCAGAAAGTTTTGTCAGAGGGAGTGATGAGAGGAGAGAGGATCTAAATTCCACTATAAGCGGGCCATCATTGGTTCGCCAGCGAAACGCCATTTAAATGGTGTTTCTCTGGCGAACCGGCGATGGCCTAACATTGAATGCTGGCTTTGCACCTTTGTGATTTTTTCTGGGGATCCGGACCAATATTGCTAGGAAACCCTATATATTTTTTTTTCATTTTTAAGGGGGGGGGGCGCATCCTAAATACAGTTCGACTTAAGTGGGTACTTGGAGCTATCAGAGTTCGAATTATTAAGGTTTAACTGTCTATAAGTAACCAAGATGTAATTTTAGCGGGGTTAACCAGGTGGAGTTCAGTGATCTTTTGGTCTGATTTAATTGGCTTCATTGATTACAGTCGGTAGAATTCTGCTACATTCATTAACTCTTTACCTACTGGGTAAGTTTTCATGCTTTTTGTCGCTCTGTTGATCTTTTTTTTCAAAATCTTTTTTACGGAAAATTCCATTAGGATATCAAACAGTATGAACCTAGATCAGTCCATACGAAACATCCCCATCATACAAGCTCATATTTGACCTATTTAGTTCGCTTTGACCTTGAAAATCAGGACAAGGTCACTAAACCTTATCAAGTCTCTAACATGCTCCCAATGTTATACTTATGCAAATTTGGTTCAAATCGCCAACTAAATCATGAATTACATGTAACTAACCCACAAGAAAGTGTCACGCCAAATTTAGAACTAGTATTGTTTTCAGAGATAACATATGTCACCCACCAAACAAGCTTTGACATATTTAGCTTCGCTGTGACCTTGAAAATCAGGAAATATCTGTATCCTATTATGCCCAAAAGCTGAATCCATCGAAACATTACTTTATCCAAAAATATTGCAAATGTGGTTCTAATTCGCCCACTAGTTTATGAGATACACACAAGAAAGTGTCACGACAAATTGTGATCTAGTATTGTATTCAGAGAAAACAGATGACCTGCAACACACAAGCTCAAACTTGGCCTGTTTAGCTTTAGTACATAAGAATGTGTCATGCAAAATTTGGAATTTCCAGAGAAAACAGATGTCACCTACACCACAAGATCAAATTTGACCTTTATAGCTTCGATGTGACCTTGAAAATCAGGGCAAGGTCATTAAGCCTAATCAGCATGCCCCAAATGCTATACCCATGCAAAGGGGTACGTGCATTAATGGGCTTATTTGGCCCCCTTTGGAGCCAAAAACTGAAAATTGCTTTTCACAAATTTCTTTCGATTGTGAGGCGCTGACCATTTTGTTGGACAACATTTTTATTCGATTTGGCACCAAGCTGTATAGACAAGTAGTTGGGATTCCTATGGGCACTAATTGTGCCCCCCCCCCCCCTCCCCCTGGTTGCAGATTTGTTCCTGTTTTGTTATGAGAGGGGATTTATGATGTCTCTTTCTAATGATTATCAGGCTGGTGTTATATATTTGGACGATATTTTAAACATTAATAATGTTTATTTTGACAATATGGTAAGTCAAATATACCCTTCAGAGCTCCAATACCTCTGATACCGAAGCCGCATTTTAGACTTGCATTTGTTTATTTCTAATGATATTGTCTCTACCAAAATTTATGATAAATGTGACGACTTTGATTTTGATTTTGAAATTGTCAATTTTCAATTTTAGATGGCGATGTTCCTCGCTCTACATCCTATGGAGTCTATATCTCTCAACTCATTCGTTTTGCTAGAGCATCTAGCTATGTTGCTGACTTTGGCGCTCGCAATAAATTGTTAACTCAGAAATTTCTTAAATAAGGCTATCGGTATCATAAACTTAACTATGATTTGATTTCTAAATTCCAAGTTGGACTTAAATCTCTCTTGCGCCAAGGACTTTCGGAACCCGATTTCTATGGTGACTTGGTGTATAAATTGAAGAAGATTGTTGAATCTAATATTTTTTCAGCAAAGTTCATCAAAATAATTACCCATTATAAAAAGATTGGCTATAAAATTTATGTATTGCAACAGACTGCATGCTTGGTGGTCAACCCAATCACTTTTGGCAACTTTGCTTTCCTCTTTAATTGCACGCCGATTGGTCGGACTTCAGACTCTATGATATTCCGACTTAGTTATCTCTCGTTTAGATGGTAGGGGCCTGATGCTTTGGCTGTTTGTCGGGCCCACCGGGATTTACCTGTTGGATTTCTTTTGCTCCGGTATTCAGTTTTATTTACTGTTGAGTCCGTATCTTTGCTTTATCTCCTTGTTATATCTTGATTTATATGTTTTAGGAGATGATGCATTGATAAGTTGGGTGTCTTTCATGCAAACCAAATATCTATGTGTCTTGATCCACATCTGAATTAAGGGTGAGGTTGGCGCCGTTAAACCGGTTTAAGCCCTCCAGTAAAATGTTTTACTGACCGTTCCAAGGCGGTACTTCTTTTGTGGATCTTTTATGGGGTTTTTTCTGTCTTGTGTTTGCTATGTCTTTGTGTGCGTCTGTGTATATGTGCTTTGTGGTCACCTGCTGGGAAAGGGCTGATCTCTTGGCTCTCGTTTGTGGTGTCTAATTGTGAATTTGTCACTTTCCCATAGGTATCCTGGGTCAGGTGTGGTAATTGATTGTATCGATTCCTGATCTTTGCACCCTTACTTACTTTTATTAGAAGAATGACCGAAGTGTAAAATTTCGGCATTTATTTAAATCTTACCGTTGTTATGGTATCAAAAATGGCCGACAAAATAGGCATAAAATAGAGAAATTGCCATTTTGGACCAAATTTAAGGCGTTAAGAGACCGATTTTTTGTAAGAATTAGATATCAGCACAGCTAAATACCAAAAATCCTTTTAATATGTTGTGTGCCATGATAACTGTCATCATCTGTTAAAATATGGTTTTGGTATTTGTGCTGTATGTTAATTACTCTGTCAAACGTCTCAAATTTGCTCCAATAGGACAATTTCCTATTTTCAGCTTACTTTGGAGGCCATTTTAGTTACCATAGCAACGTAAAAAGCCAAACTAATATCAGACCAATACACTTGGGCCATTGTTCTAATAAACTAATAAGAAGACTTTGGTGAAAAGCGAATTTCATTTTTTTGCCTCATAGGGGGGCCAAAGCACGTAGCTCTTTGGTTCCTATCTACCCACCATGATGAGAAATATTGCATGCAGGAAAGCGTCACGCAAACGCGGCGCCAACCCGGGGGTGGGGGGGGGGGGGGTACTCTGATATTTTCATACATACGTAGGCTCGGGTCATTTTTTGGGGTTCAAAATTTTGAATGTCAATATTTTTTGGGGGTTTCAAAAAATAAATATTTTTTTAGGTATGAAGATTTTGTGGATATTTTTTGGGGGTCATCACAAAATTGGACTATATTTAGGGTTTATTTCTATGCATTCTAGGGTCTTTTCTTAAGGTCTTTGTACAAAATTGGGATATTTTTGGGGTTGCCAAAATTTCAAATATTTTTTGGGGGTGCTGAAATTCCTGATATTTTTTGGGGGGTGAAGGGTAGATGCTGGGCCCAAGCCTACGTATGTATAAAAATTGAGAGTACCCCCCCCCCCCTCGGGCGCCAACACCGTGGCGGTATAATCACCAAACACAATATGCCCCCTCCCCTTCCGTTTGGAAACATAATCACTACACTGTAAACTTAAGTGTCTGTTAACACCAAAAGGCCACTCCGTTTAGTGTAAACTTACACTTACTTTTCTAATGAAACAACTTGATTCAAACATTTCTGTTAGTGGTGTAGCTATTCTCCGGAGCTAAGGTCACACCAAAATCAGACCAAATATGTTTTAAGTTAAACTTATTTCTACCGCTATGTCTGATAGAATAAGGGTCATTGTATCATGATGAAACTAGTATCTTTCTTTTTCCATCTTTATTGCATCTCATTTGATTTTTACCTATGCCTTGTGAAAACCTATATCTTTTATTTCTCTGTTTTATTTGCTTGATTACACCATGCAGATAACAAAAGACGAGACACCCAGTAGAAAATCCGCTCATGTACCACAGTAGCCTACCTACCTAGGTAAGACATCTGATGGATTTTCCCATATATAATGATAGAATAAGTATGGGACTACCCATTGTACACTAAAAGGGATCACAGGTAGAAACTTCTAAATTATGATGTATTACTGTCCCTGAAGGTTGTTTTAATCTTAGCAAACAGTGAAGACCCAGATGAAATACAGCATTATGCTGCATTCCAGCTGGGTCTTAAATGTTTGCAAACGTAGCCGTTTAGGGTCCCAGTATACAAAGGGTTAAGCTTACAGACATACAGTGTGAATACGAGGGCTGTTCAAATATGAATGCAAGTAGCTTCATATCTTTCTTCACGTATATGCTACAACAAAATGGCACACCTTTCTTGAAAGAACTATTTGTCGCCTTTAAAATGGCACCAAACATAAAGAAGCACTTAGTTTTTTCTCGAGCTACAGACCCTTATATAAAAGCCGCTGCAGTATACTGAAGTTTTTCTGAAGCAAATTGCAACACACGTTTTGGTACATGTGCGGATATAGTGCCATATCTTTGTTAATTTGAGACAAAACGACACCAAATTTTAGATGCAAGTTTAAATAACAATCCCAAAGTCGCCTGTAGTAAAAACTTTATAAAATCCTGTTTCTATCTCGAGTTAACAGGCACGTTTGTGACGTCATTAATTTTATGATAAACGTCATTTTGAATTATCTACTGGTGATGCAATAATGAACATCGCTGTGTCTTTTTCTTTGCATTTTGCTGAAAACATGCTAAATATGTCATAAGGGAATTTTAAAAATGCGTCATCCTCTATTTATAGAGTTATCATATTTTATATCATTTTTCAAGCATTTTTCTGTTTCTTAACGACGTCTTTGCATTAATTCAAATATGTTCAACCTCTCTAGTCCTCAAGACCAGGTGAATAATGTTATTGTAAATAACGCCTATAGTGGTCAAACTTAAAGTTTACGTTCAAATTTAGAAAAAAGTCGCACTATTATGAAAACAAAAGTAAGTATAAATTCAATAACCCCTTCACTTTAGGCATTTTTGACTTAATAAAATGCTTTTCAGCGTTTAAAAATTACCCACCATCCATCAATAATTTATAGCAACGACTCAGTATGAGCGATCAACATATTGTCTTTAAGTTAAAACTATTTTAAATGTTGCTTCGTGCATTTTATTAGAGATAAGTTTAACTGAAAACTGCAAGGTGGTGTTTTGTTTACCACTTATTTGCAAACATAAGGAGACTTTAGTGAAAACGATTCGTTGTAATATAACAAAAGAATGTCGGATTTTCGCAACCTTCTTAGAATCATTGTATAAGAATATGGGGATACTTCCTAAAACAATTCAAGAAATTTCACCTGTTTATCGAAGAATTATACGCTCGTCTATATCACTGGTATATGTTAAAGCATTGAGTTTGTTAGTATACTAACGTGACCCTTATTCAAAGGACTGTAACTCGATAAGCAAACTGTATTTTTCTTCAGGTCTGGTGCCAGTTTAAAGATGACATACAGTCCTTTTAAGTTTATAGAAACGTTTACCATTTTGTCGTAACGTATATGTGAAGAAAGTTATGAAGCTACTTGCATTCATATTTGAACAGCCCTCGTATATCGCTGTTCTCAGAATGGCAAATACATTATGAAAGGTTAAACAAAATAAAGAGCTGATGCAAACATGGAGACCCATATGAGCAACTTCAAGCCCGGTCCGCGTTTCCCGCAAAATGTGTGACTTTTCTGCAATGAAAACACTATCTTCAAACTTTCCTAACCACTGATGTAATATTTAACTTCTTCAAAAACTATGTTCTGTTCGATTGATTTGGTCTGGAGAATAACTACAACAATAATATGTTAAAATATGTAAATATATATCACTGCAGAAGTGCTGGATCCAAGCTGTTTTAGAAGGTAAGTAAGTGTAAGTTTTCACCAAAAGGTGGCAGCTGAGCTCCATCTCTTTTATTGTAAAATTACTCTTATGGTTTACATTGTAGTTATAAGTTTATAACAAGACAATGAGTAATGTTTTTTTTCATAATTTACCTGATTTCCCGACGCCGGCGCTACCAAGGATACATATTTTACTCTCCAGAGCTTTATTCTTGCCATTGCTGGTCATGTCCGGATCCCGGGGGACCTCGAGGAACATTGACTTCACTCCCCGACGACTCATATACACCCTCAGTCCTTGATACGTCACCAGGTAGAATTAAACTCACTTAATTCCAATCCCTGGAATTAAAAGTCATTCAACACAGGTTCAGCATATTATCCATAGGCTGTTGTATGATATGTGATCCTATCTATATTGTTAGCAGAGATTCTGAAAGTGCCTATAATAATATTTTTTTATAATAATAATAAATTAATAAGCATGATGATGATGATGATGATGATGATCATCATCATCATCATCATCATCATCATCATCATCAAATTTGTTTTTGTTCTTATTTATTTATTCATTTATTTATTTATTCATTTATTATTATTATTATTATTATTATTATTATTATTATTATTATTCCATTTGATTCAGGATGAAATTGAGGTAAAATTTCGAATTATTTCCTTTACGATCAAATTTAACACAAATTTTACTCATATCATTAATTTAAATCTTCTGCGAGTCTTACATTTCATATGAAGAAGTAGCATACGCAGCGTAAAGATAATTCTTTCACTACAACCGATGTTTAAAGTAATATTATAACTGTTTATATTCCCATTTATCTGTTTATAAGCAGAAACCATTGAGAGTATTGTACTTATTAACCATTATAGAGATTTAGCACACTGTCAAAAGACTCCACAATTCATTTTAGATAAAACAGATATTCTAATCTCCGCCAATCTTCGCCTGCTTCCGTGATAAGCTTCCAGCACGAATCCTGTTGATCAAAGAACTGCATTACTACCACAGCGTTTTTATAAACGACCCTTATGATAATGGAGTGGGGGCACTAGTCGCGATCCGAGTTTGATTGTCTATCTCTGGTGTTTTAATCTATAAATGCCTAACGTCCTTTTTATGTGGCATATGTAAACAGTGCAGACCCAGATTAGACACAGCATTATGCGGTGTCTGATCAGGGCCATCACAGTTTGCTTACTGAATATTGTATTACAATTTTAGGGAAAAAATAAAAAATACTGTCCAATACCCCCAAAACTGGAAATGAGCTCCCCCTACTGGTAAGGGTGGCTAATTGGGTCATTTGAAGTGTTGCATCTGCATGTTTTTGGCATTTTGCATGGTTGTTGCCGTATACGGATGGTTTAAAAAATAATTATTGAAACATCTTTCATGAATATTTTAGAGTGTCAAATAGTTTGGATGCAGACAAGATACAACGTTTGGTCGGTCCTGATCTAGGTACAATCTGTTTGCAAAGGTCATCGGCAGGCGGCAAAAGCCGCCACTAAAGGGGACAAACTACGTGTGCATACCAGGCGTCCGGTTTCTGAAACGTCTCCTCTGGACATCGTGTACCACCACAGTTCCTTTTAGGGGAGGAGAGGGGGACAGGAGGCGATTAAATTTAATCCGCAATATTAAAGCGTTGTTTGTTTTGTTGTTTTGTCACGATGGTGCGCATGCTAATCTTGTAACTTGTTGCCAGTATATCTTGATTGTTGACTAATTCAGTGAAGATTTGAGTTACACGGTGCATTTGTGAATATATATTCATCTTTTTGTTATTGTTTACATTGAACCCGATTCTTCTTAATCCACCGTAAATCCTCTGTTTCTGTGAACATGCCAGCAAGCCTGTGTGAAATAGTACTTTTAGACGCCAGTTGGGTACATAACCCCATTATCTATTAGCACACTGTGAAAAATAAATGTAAATTTACACCGAATTTGGTGGAACCTGAACTACCGCTGATCTTGGTGTAACATTTCAACTACTTTAAAACAAATGTTCTATTCGAATTTGTTGATCCGGAGAGCAACTTTAACAATAATAGGTAGAAATGTTTTACCATTTATAACTATAGAATTGCTTTCCCCAAGATGTTTAGTAGTAAAGAAAGTGAAGATTTACTCCAAAATGTCTGAGCTCAGGAGCGGATCCAGGATTTTTGGAAAAACAAACTGGGTTCATATGTATAAAGGTGTGTGTGTGGGGGGTCGCATTGCTGATTTGATCTATTTGTCTTAAATATCCCATGAAAATGAAATAATTTGGTCTCATTGAGACCAAATTATTTCATTTTCATAGGATATTTAAACTGAACGGGGGGGGGAGGGGGGAAGAGGGGGATCAAGGGAAAGCGAATTCCCGGAACTCCTTCTGGATCCGTCACTGCAGTCGCCACTTCTCTTGGTGCTAACTTGCACCTTTTTACAATTCATGCTGTGAGTAACCTCGATGATTTATTGTCATACAAAATCAACTTTTCAAAAATTTCTTTCACAAATACCGTCTGAGTGTCAAACAGTTTTGATTCAGATCAGAACTGACATCTTATCGGCCCTGACCTGGGTCCTAACTGCAAAAGAGTCAAGCTGACACAAGCAGACAAAGGGTAACCCGGCATTATTACTGATGGAATGGCCCAAATATGACACTGTGACAAAATTGTCATCTGGTGCATCGAGGATGAGTTTAAAGATCTACTTATTAAACGTATTTAGATAATCTCCATACTTAAGATGTATATTATTTAATATAATATCCATTAAGAACGTAAGATATTATTTCACTCGCCCTCTTGGAAAAATTCTCAAAATCAACTCAATAGTTCAAGTGTTGCTTTAACAGGTAAGAAGGCTGCAAAATCCATTGAAGAGTCAATTTGTGCCAACTTGCCCCGAGAAAATGTCCTTTACCTGAAACAAAACGGCACAGAATTGCAGAACTTGTCTATTGCAGACTCGTCATGGTTTGTACGGAGCTCGTTGAACAGTACCAAAGCTCTCATATTAGCATTTTATAAGCTATAAAATCATTCGTCCAGTTTGGTGCAATTTAGTGTTGTCAGGGTGCACTAGTTATATATTTTGAGGGATCTCATGTTAGAATTTCCTTACATTGAATCCGTGTCCCTGATAACAATGAAGACCCTGGTGAGATGCCGCTATACGCGGCATCTCATCAGGGTCTATTTTGTTAATTAATGCTGCGTTATCCGCCTGCGGTCAAGAAAAGGCTTCAAATACAAATATAAATTGTGTTTTTGTTGCAAATGCAAAAAGGGATCTTTTTTCGATGAGTTGTTTTGCCAATTTACCTGAAGTATGATCATATTGAGAAGAGATGAACCATGTCCAGTAAAAATTTACCATAACCTTTGACCTTCAAAATAGTCGCGTCAAATCAAAGAAAATATCCCTTATACCTGACTCAACCAACAACACAGAAAACATTGATCTTTAATTATTTCAATAAAATATCAAAGAAATACATTCCTTAATATTTCTAAAATAAATAAATGATTGAAACAGAACATATTAACAAAAACACACCTTGTTTTTATATGAAAGACAATGCTTGTAACAGTTACGTATACAGTTCAACAAAAGTAACGGTTCTTGAAGAGTGTTGATGTTTTACGTTCCAGTCAACACCTTTTTAGTCATGTCGAGACGTTTTCCTGTCTTCTTGGGTTGAACCATTTATAAGCAGAAGATACAGTGTCTTGTTCAAGAACACAACAAAGTGAACCCTATGTGTCGTCTACAGCAATTTTTCGCTTTCACAACATAAATTTTAACCCTTCAAAGTTTTGTCCGCTATTTACGTCTACTGCATATATTCAATGCGCGGATCCAGAAAGTTTTGTCAGAGGGGGGTCAAAAAATGATTAAGTTTTTTTTTTCTACGAGGGAATAGAGGATCCAAACACCCCTGTAAATGGGTAATCATCGGCCCGCCAGCGAAACGCCATTTATATGGCGTTTCGTTGGCGGGCCGACGATGGCCCAATGATTGAATGCTGGCTTTGTAGCTTTGTGATTTTTCAGGGAATCCGGATCAGTATTGCTTATCAAGAAACCCTATATTTTGTGAATTTTCAGGGGATCCGGACCAGTATTGCTAAGAAATCCTATATTTTTGTGATTTTTCAGGAGGGGGGTCCGGACCACATGCCCCCCCCCCCTCTGGATCCGCCCATGATCAAGCGAACTTAGACTAGATTTTATCCTGAAAGCAAACACTGTGAATCCTGATCAGACTGCTACTTCTGATCTGGGTCCTTACTGTTTGCAATATGATCATAAGCAGACGAGAGAGCAGACGGTAAAAGGCGTGACTGACGGAAAGGGCTGATCTTAATCGTCATACAAATATTATAGATACCAGTTCGCTTCGGCAACCTCTACATATAACACTATTTGCAAAGAGAATATTATTTGATGGGCGTACTATCTATTTTTCGCTAATCTTGCGAAATGAACTTGGAATATACTTCCCCTGAGATGACTCGCACCGTCTGTACCTTCTCTGATGAAAGAACAAACTTATCCTCTTGACTGGAATTAGATTATTAATTGGTTTTTAATAGGCTATCTTACTTCTATGCACTGCAACAGAGGGGCCATGGGTTCGAGCTCCGGTCTGGTCTGATGCTTTCATAGAGATTATTCTCTCGATATTCTCTTATTAACCCTTTCCTTCATGGATATTCATGCTAGGCTCCATACACTATAGTGCGAATCATGTTTATTGTCGTAGCCCTGGGCCCGGTCACCTGTTAAACTAACGGTACCGGGACACAAATCCTGACAGTAAACAAGAAACGAATTATATGAATAATAAAAAATAAACTTTCATGTAAATATATCATAGTTCGATCAACAATCAGAGCAGACCTAGATCAGGCAGCCCTTTTAAGAACTACGTCATTTAAATGGCGTTTCGCTGGCGGGCCGATGATTGCCCAACATTGAATGCTGGCTTGGTAGCTTGTTATTGATCTGCGGATCCGGACCAGTATTACTAAGAAACACTTAATTTTTGTGATTTTTCAGGGGGGTCCAGACCCCCTGTCCCCCCTCCCTCTGGGTTTGCCTTTATTCGTAAACGATGGGTATAAAAACATGTAAATAACATCAAAAGGGCTGGAGCTCAGATTCCACCTCTTTCGGCGTAAACTTACACTTACGATCCTGCTAAACAATTTGATGCCAGCATTTCTCCACTAAGACATGTTAAACATTTCTACCTGTTATTGTTGCATTATCCGGATCTAGCTTTTATTTGTAAAGTAGATAAAATGTTACACCAACAATATTGGTAGCTGAGCTGCCACCAAGTATGTGTTAAGTTACACCTAATTTTCACAGTGTAGCATTATTCTATGTAATGGACCATCTCCGCAATCCAATGGTTTTCCATGCACATACGCTTAGAACAAAGTGGACTTTATACCCTTGGCTTGCGGAGATTGTAATGGTCCATATATTCAAATTTATCCGAACACTGACTGAAAGACTACGAAATATAGGCTATTAGATGCCAACCAGAGGCGTATGATACTACCTAGTAGTATCATACGCCTCTGATGCCAACCGTATGAAAACAAAAGCAAGAATAAACTTACATCTATAAGTAAGAAAGCCACACATACATTCCTAAAACTCAAAGCCCGTTCACCTCGTTATCAGCTGGTGTAATTCCTGTCTGAAAATAACATAAACAAAATTTATCAAAATAAGGATTTAAAAAGTTCAACAAACGACATAAGAAGATAACATATTAACACCTTAAACCTTGTCATGCTCAAAGCATATTTACCACTTTGGATTCATATCTCGGACCCAGGTCCGAGTTCAAAGCAAGCTAATCACGATCCTCAATGTTCTGCATACAGCATGTGAATACATAACATGGGCCTTCGTCGCGAGAACACCTGACTTTGTTGCATGCGAAATACGCATTCGCGCCGTCTAGTCAGCACCTTTGTTTTTCGCTCTTTGTAAAGAACAATATATGCAATATGGAAATTTTCAATATTATAGCTAGTCTCTGTAGCTGATCAGGCTTTGTTGAGTCCTACCGGGCGCCGAGGTTGTAAAACTTTTTTCATGCTCAACGCAACTGAGCATGAAACTTCATTGGCTCATAAAAACTAAAATGCTGAAAAATTGACAAAAAAGTGAAAAAGTGACATTGTGTTATTCTTGCTTTCAAGCTCTCAGATGCTGTATTTATCCTTCTAATAAATGTTAAAATGCCAATAGTTGTGGGATTTTTTACATTTATGAGTATGATAAATGTCTAGAGTGCTGACATAAGCTTGAGTATGGAAGTAAAACTAAAACTGGGATAAAAACTTGCCCCGCTGGATACGTCAGTATTAGTGCACTATATGATCTGGCCAGAATATTGAATGGCTGGAACTTGCACTAGATCAGAAATCGGGCCGTTTTTTGCAATTTTCTTTTTCACAGTTACATTCCCCACAAAAATGTCTGGGCACTTGGACCTAGGCACTTAACGAAAGGTACAATCTTAACACCTGGTAGTCATAAATTTCCCTAGCACCTGTTTTATTGTGTAGATCTAATTGTCGAAAGTCTCATTGACTTGAATGACATCAGAAGTAAATGCCGCAGACATTTTAATGTCATTTCGATTCGCAAGGACGAATCCGGTTGTCTGGAAGAAGCAATAAAATAAATTTGACTTCTTACGCTCCAAATATATTGAAACACTAGAGTTTCTAGATCTATACTTTTGTCGTCTCTGAGAATTTTTGCAAGCAGTCAGGGGCCTGGGCCCGAGGTTATAAAACTTTTTCCCTGCTCAACTTAAATGGTTATGAAATTGCATCTGCTCATAAAAACTAGAATATGTGTACTGACAAATAAAGACATTTCTTGCTTTCACAGCAACAGATGTTGTATTTATCATGCTAATAAATGCTAAAATGCCAACAATTGTTGGCATTTTAACATTATGAGCATGATAAATTATATGCTCAATTGAGTTAAGCATGAAAGTTTTATAACCTCGGGGCCTGATCTGGGTCCAAACTGTTTAACGCTTATCCACGAAATAGTATTTTGAAGAAAAAAAAGCCCATGCAAAATTACACAACATTTAAAGACGGCTAATCCAGGTGGATTGATCCAGGATGGCCGAGACGTTGATAAGTGTATGAGTATGTTAGTTGTTAGAGCTCGAGTTTAGACTGGAGATCGAAGGGTTACTATTTCGAGACTCACTGGAGTTCGTGATCAGGACACCTTATCCGCTGCTTAGTACTGGTTCAGCCCTAGACTTATAAAGTCTGATGAGATATGGTATTTATTCATATAATTGTTTTTTTTTATTTATCAATAGGGTTTGGCTAAATATATCTTTCCTTTCTGGATTCATAGGTCCTACAACATCTACGACTGATATAAGTCTAGTTCAAACCAGGAACACAGGAAATCGTGCCCGCTCAGTGATAGAGTGTTAAACGTAGAATCGAAGAATCACTAGTTCGAGACTCACCAGAGGCACTGTGTTGTGTCCATAACCCTATTACACTCAGACTTGCTAAAACTCTATGGCATATTGTACTCTGACTCTATGGAGTTTTGGCCAGCCTGAGTGCTATAGGGTTAAGCGAGACACTCTAACTTCTAATGGAAAATATTCCAACATGACAGAAAAATTATTGACTGGGACGTAAAGCATCAACACAAAGACATATACTGTGCATACACAAGAGCCCGACATTTCAGTTGGGACAGCTTTATGAAGGAAAACTGGTTACTTTAAAACGTTGGCGTATACTTAATGTATTTCAAGGACAAACATCGGCAACTGCCGTTGCACCTTGTCCGCAGTTCTGATCAGTTGATCTTTTTATATGAATGTGGGATTATAGTTTATACTTTCTGACGCCGTAAAGATTACTTGTATAACAGCAAATAGTGCATCCTCTTGTTGTTTAAACAATCTCAACAAAGGTCGTCTGCTTTTCTCGTCTGCTGAAATGTTTAAAAAGCCTCTATGGCATACAGTGTGGACCCAGATCAGACTACTCCCATAGGAGCAGTCTGTTCTGGGACCACGCTCTTTGCTTCTATACTTAATTCGTCAGTAATGCTAGGTAATTATTTGCAGCAGACGACTTCAGCAGACGACATTTTCAGATGCATTTTTTTTCTTGGTGCTTTAAGGGTTAACTGGTGTTTCCCCATTGCCTGATAATGTCACCTTTTCGTGTATCCTATATGCTAATTACAAGTAATCTGCTATGTGTTTTTCTTCGCATCTTCTTAAGAGAATTCCAATCTAGATGACTTTCTAAATGTGAAAATATTATATTAATCATACGGGCAATGGATTAAATTAGACAGGGTAAACTAGCATAATCATCATTCTTTATTTTTTGATTTAACTAGCATTCTTTAGCTTATTGAAAGACAAACAGAAAGAATGTATGAACTTATCACATACGAGTCACGTCTCAAGAAAAAAACTATGTTCAGATTTTACGACCCAATGAGGTACATACCAGCCTGCTCAGCTATTGAGACTTTATAGAATCTTGAAAATTTGCATGCATCATAAAACGTTGTTTGCTTCCCAAAATGTAAATAACATAGGTGCTGCACAAACTGCGCGAACGTACAGGATTGGCATACACATATACTTCACTAGTGTCTGATCCATGGGGTTAAGTTCAACGTACTTGTTTGTTTTAGTTGATGCATTATGCCCCAATTAACATTTATGCACTCATTCTGTTCTGTTCTGTTCATATCGGGACATTTTCATGGCCCGGTTCAATCAGTACTAAGCAGACATGAAGTAGGATTAAGTGTTTTGCTCAAGGACAAGGACACAAACAAAGATCTTGATGAAGCTCGAACCAGAAACCTCTCGATCTCAAGTCGACATATTTACCACTGAGCCATTGTGCTCCCCAATTAACGTATTAGATTGCTTATAGACTGTGACACTACACATGTCTTGCCATTCAAGCATATGCGCAATATATTCGTAAGCAATTAACCATTCTTATTGATGAGTTTCATGCGATATCTGATGCTTAAAATGGGAGGGGGTCTGGTCACTTGTAACAGCCAACGTTATGTATTAACGTTATATACGATGCAACTACTAGACTACGAACATTCGCGAAAAGAATGCGAACGTACGCATGGGCAAATAAACAACAGCATCAATATTATGAGTTTTATTGATAAAAGCAAAGTAATACCTGTTTAAAGCTGTTTATTCCAATAGAGTATTAATTTAATGAAATATCCAATTATATGTGTTCATTTAGAAACCCAGTCATTAGGAACACCTTCAAAGATTTGATTAAACTAGGAGATACTAATCTTATTTTCATTCACCAAATTATACTGCTCTTGCCTGCTGAATAAAAAAATTGGAAGACGACATTTCAAATGATTTCATTTTGTTCTCAGGCTGAAAAATAGTGTTTGACGTCACATGCGAATCGTCGTGATAACTCGCATGCGACGTCAAACGCAATTTGGACAGTAGATCATGATAAAACAATCACATACATATTCCGTCTGAAATTGTTAACCGTGTGGTTATGATGGTTCAATGCATCGTTGGAGGTTAAGGCTTTGCCTTCTGGGTAATTTTGCATGCTTTTTGTCGTCTGCTGTTTTCATTCATTATTTTTCTCGAAAATATCTTTCAGTAATACCATCAGAGTGTCAAACAGTTTGGATCCAGATCAGGTCCGACATTTTGCCGGGCCTGATCTGGGCCCAAACTTGTTGCAAAAATTATCAGCAGACGACACTAGTGGGTAAAGAGTTAACGGTATTGGTAATAAGCTTAAGCATGCTTAGTAATAATTTATCAGACCGTAAAGAAGTATGGCTGTCGAAAATGCAAATTTAACTTTTATATATTTTAATGAATTGCACAAGGCGACATTTGTTATAAAGTGTCTATTATAAGTCACGAAATATGTGTTTTAAGTCCATCTTCAGCAGTCCAGAGGGAAACATATACGAGGGCCCCTGCAGGCCCAGTTTCAACGTTTCCAGGTGCATTCAAACAAAGGCCAAGTTTAGCAGCGTTGCCCCCCTGCCTCAACCACGACAAAGAGACGAATGCAATAGAAAGTGGAGGCGTTTTAGTTTAAAATTTCAAAACACAAGGCGAAAGGTTTGAACACCAAGTCGCCGCTGAGAAATAAGCCAAACAAGCGCACTCAGCGACTCGCTCGGTAAGGGTTTCGTTGGACTAGCCTAGATAAGCAGTAAAGTTGAGACCCATATCTGAAAGCTCACTCATTTCTCTCAGAAACACCTTTACCATTAAGCTACCTGGGCCAGATCTGTAAATGTTTTCCATAGACCTTCATTATAAGATTTTGGTGAATTGTGGCTCCAGCTAAATGGCTACCACAGAATTTTAGATCGACATTAGATTAACCACCAAAATACAATCATTTACCCTGATGACAGCCATCTTTGATGACTTTTTTGCTTTGAAGCTGTCTGCTTTAAATTTGCATTGAAACAATCTTAAATGCCAATGGTCTCATTTTCTGCGCCTCTGCCTTGTAAAAAAGTTCAAAATATGAAATCAAATGCAGCAATAATCCCTCAGATGAAAAAAATATCTTTTACAGTGCAGACATCAATGTCAAATCAGTAAACATTTTGCTTTTTAAAATATATACATGTATATAACTTCCACCCACAGTTTCCGTCAATCGATGCCCTGCTTTAATATATTTACAGGTCTGTGGCCATCATCTAAGAATATTGTATCATGACTTTGCCCTATGCTGTACAATAATTTCCACAATACCCTGTCAAGGGCGGACCTTATAATTGACTTGAATATCTGACGAATTAATTAAAATGTGGTTGTTTTATTGGTCATCGTGAATATACAAATATTCCCTCTTGTAAGCGACTCGTCCCGCATACAAGAGGAAATATTTGTATATACACTCGTAAAATTGTACAATAAAGCTAATATAAACGCGATGATTAATCAAAACCTATTAAATTGAATGGACCGCCCAAGTATTTTAGGACTCACCTTGCTGGAGCTGTAGTTTGCTAGTCGATGCCGTTGTAGACGTCAGATGCACAGGTTTAGTATTGCTTCATTTACAAGTTGGTGGTGTCGAGGGGGGTTTCTTACATAATGACCAACCCTTGTTTGGGCCGAAGCACCAAGGGTCCTCGACGCCGTACCAACCAATAGACCAGTCCCAGCAGGCACATGACGTCGAAACAACGTCGTATCAACGTCGAGGTGACGTCACATCGACGTTGATACAAGGTTGTTTTAGTGTTTTGTGCCTACTGGGATGTCGTGTCATCTTGTAGATGCAGTTCTCGGGTTCATTTCCTGTAATACCTGGACCTAGTGCTACCTCTGCCTCTGGGTACCATAGGTTGTCGTGTGATCTGTGATTGTAATGTTTCATGGTATACCTGGACCCAGTGCTACCTCTCCCTCGGAGTTCCATAGGTTGGTGTGTGATCTGTGATTGTAATAGTTCATGATATACCTGGACCCAGCGCTCCCTCTGCCTCTGGGTGCCATAGGTTGTTGTGTGATCTGTAATTGTAATAGTTCATGGTATACATGGACACAGTGCTCCCTCTGCCTCTGGGTGCCATAGGTTGGTGTGTGATCTGTGATTGTAATAGTTCATGGTATACCTGGACCCAGCGCTCCCTCTGCCTCTGGGTGCCATAGGTTGTTGTGTGATCTGTAATTGTAATAGTTCATGGTATACATGGACACAGTGCTCCCTCTGCCTCTGGGTGCCATAGGTTGTTGTGTGATCTGTAATTGTAATAGTTCATGGTATACCTGGACCCAGTGCTCCCTCTGCCTCTGGGTGCCATAGGTTGTTGTGTGATCTGTAATTGTAATAGTTCATGGTATACATGGACACAGTGCTACCTTTCCCTCGGAGTTCCATAGGTTTGTATGTGATCTGTCATTGTAATAGTTCATGGTATACCTGGACCCAGTGCTACCTCTGCCTCTGGGTGCCATAGATTGTTGTGTGATATGTGATTGTAATAGTTCATGGCATACCTGGACCCAGTGCTACCTCTCCCTCGGAGTGCCATAAGTTGATGTGTGATCTGTGATTGTAATAGTTCATGGTATACCTGGACCCAGTGCTCCCTCTGCCTCTGGGTACCATAGGTTGTCGTGTGATCTGTGATTGAAATAGTTCATGGTATACCTGGACCAAGTGCTACCTCTGCCTCTGGTAGCCATAGGTTGTTGTGTGATCTGTGATTGTAATAGTTCATGGTAAACCTGGACCCAGTGATACCTCTCCCTCGGAGTTCCATAGGTTGGTATGTGATATGTGATTGTAATAGTTCATTGTATACCTGGACCCAGTGTTCCCTCTGCCTCTGGATGCCATAGGTTGGTGTGTGATCTGTGATTGTAATAGTTCATGATATACCTGGACCCAGTGCTACCTCTGCCTCTGGGTGCCATAGGTTGGTGTGTGATCTGTGATTGAAATAGTTCATGGTAAACCTGGACACAGTCCTACCTCTGCCTCTGGATGCCATAGGTTGGTTTAGTGATCTGTGATTGTAATAGTTCATGGTATACCTGGTCCCAGTGCTACCTCTGCCTCTGGGTGCCATAGGTTGCTGTGTGATCTGTGATTGTAATAGTTCATGGTATGCCTGGACCCAGTGCTACCTCTCCCTCGGAGTTCCATAGGTTGGTATGTGATATGTGATTGTAATAGTTCATTGTATACCTGGACCCAGTGCTACCTCTGCCTCTGGTTGCCCTAGGTTGGTGTGTGATCTGTGATTGTAATATTTCATGGTATACCTGGACCCAGTGCTACCTCTGCCTCTGGGTGCCATAGGTTGGTGTGTGATCTGTGATTGTAATAGTTCATGATATACCTGGACCCAGTGCTACCTCTGACTCTGGGTGATATAGGTTGGTGTGTGATCTGTGATTGTAATAGTTCATGATATACCTGGACCCAGTGCTACCTCTGCCTCTTGGTGCCATAGGTTGGTGTGTGATCTGTGATTGTAATAGTTCATGGTATACCTGGACCCAGTGCTACCTCTGCCTCTGGATGCCATAGGTTGGTGTGTGATCTGTGTTTGTAATATTTCATGGTATACCTGGACCCAGTGCTACCTCTGCCTCTGAGTGCCATAGGTTGGTGTGTGATCTGTGATTGTAATAGTTCATGGTATACCTGGACCCAGTGCTACCTCTGCCTCTGAGTGACATAGGTTGGTGTGTGATCTGTGACTGTAATAGTTCATGGTATACCTGGACCCAGTGCTACCCCTGCCTCTGGGTGCCATAGGTTGGTGTGTGATCTGTGATTGTAATATTTCACGGTATACCTGGACCTAGTGCTACCTCTGACTCTGGGTGACATAGGTTGGTGTGTGATCTGTGACTGTAATAGTTCATGGTATACCTGGACCCAGTGCTACCTCTGCCTCTTGGTGCCATAGGTTGGTGTGTGATCTGTGATTGTAATAGTTCATGGTATACCTGGACCCGGTGCTACCTCTGCCTCTGGGTGCCATAGGTTGGTGTGTGATCTGTGATTGTAATAGTTCATGGTATACCTGGACCCAGTGCTACCTCTGCCTCTGGGTGACATAGGTTGGTGTGTGATCTGTGATTGTAATAGTTCATGGTATACCTGGACCCAGTGCTACCTCTGCCTCTGAGTGCCATAGGTTGGTGTGTGATCTGTGATTGTAATATTTCATGGTATACCTGGACCCAGTGCTACCTCTGCCTCTGGGTGCCATAGGTTGGTGTGTGATCTGTGATTGTAATATTTCATGGTATACCTGGACCCAGTGCTACCTCTGCCTCTGGATGCCACAGGTTGGTGTGTGATCTGTGACTGTAATAGTTCATGGTATACATGGACCCAGTGCTACCCCTGCCTCTGGGTGCCATAGGTTGGTGTGTGATCTGTGATTGTAATATTTCATGGTATACCTGGACCCAGTGCTACCCCTGCCTCTGAGTGCCATAGGTTGGTGTGTGATCTGTGATTGTAATAGTTCATGGTATACCTGGACCCAGTGCTACCTCTGCCTCTGAGTGCCATAGGTTGGTGTGTGATCTGTGATTGTAATATTTCATGGTATACCTGGACCCAGTGCTACCCCTGCCTCTGGGTGCCATAGGTTGGTGTGTGATCTGTGATTGTAATATTTCATGGTATACCTGGACCCGGTGCTACCTCTGCCTCTGGGTGCCATAGGTTGGTGTGTGATCTGTGATTGAAATAGTTCATGGTATACCTGGACCCGGTGCTACCTCTGCCTCTGGATGCCATAGGTTGGTGTGTGATCTGTGATTGTAATAGTTCATGGTATACCTGGACCTAGTGCTACCTCTGACTCTGGGTGACATAGGTTGGTGTGTGATCTGTGACTGTAATAGTTCATGGTATACCTGGACCTAGTGCTACCTCTGACTCTGGGTGACATAGGTTGGTGTGTGATCTGTGATTGTAATAGTTCATGGTATACCTGGACCAAGTGCTACCTCTGACTCTGGGTGATATAGGTTGGTGTGTGATCTGTGATTGTAATAGTTCATGGAATACCTAGAGCCAGTGCTACCCCTGCATCTGGATGCCTTAGGTTGGTGTGTGATCTGTGTTTGTGATAGTTCATGGTATACCTGGACCCAGTGCTACCTCTGCCTCTGGATGCCATAGGTTGGTGTGTGATCTGTGACTGTAATAGTTCATGGTATACCTGGACCCAGTGCTACCTCTGCCTCTGGGTGACATAGGTTGGTGTGTGGTCTGTGATTGTAATAGTTCATGGTATACCTAGAGCCAGTGCTACCTCTGCCTCTGGGTGCCATAGGTTGGTGTGTGATCTGTGACTGTAATAGTTCATGGTATACCTGGACCCAGTGCTACCTCTGCCTCTGGGTGACATAGGTTGGTGTGTGATCTGTGACTGTAATAGTTCATGGTATACCTGGACCCAGTGCTACCTCTGCCTCTGGGTGACATAGGTTGGTGTGTGGTCTGTGTTTGTGATAGTTCATGGTATACCTGGACCCAGTGCTACCTCTGCCTCTGGGTGCCATAGGTTGGTGTGTGATCTGTGACTGTAATAGTTCATGGTATACCTGGACCCAGTGCTACCTCTGCCTCTGGGTGACATAGGTTGGTGTGTGGTCTGTGATTGTAATAGTTCATGGTATACCTAGAGCCAGTGCTACCCCTGCCTCTGGATGCCACAGGTTGGTGTGTGATATGTGTTTGTGATAGTTCATGGTATACCTGGACCCAGTGCTACCTCTGCCTCTGGATGCCATAGGTTGGTGTTTGATCTGTGTTTGTGATAGTTCATGGTATACCTGGACCCAGTGCTACCTCTGCCTCTGGGTGACATAGGTTGGTGTGTGGTCTGTGATTGTAATAGTTCATGGTATACCTAGAGCCAGTGCTACCCCTGCCTCTGGATGCCAGAGGTTGGTGTGTGATCTGTGTTTGTGATAGTTCATGGTATACCTGGACCCAGTGCTACCTCTGCCTCTGGATGCCATAGGTTGGTGTGTGATCTGTGTTTGTGATAGTTCATGGTATACCTGGACCCAGTGCTACCTCTGACTCTGGGTGACATAGGTTGGTGTGTGATCTGTGATTGTAATGTTCATGGTATACCTGGACCTAGTGCTACCTCTGACTCTGGGTGCCTTAGGTTGGTGTGTGATCTGTGATTGTAATAATCCATGGTATACCTGGACCCAGTGCTACCTCTGCCTCTGGGTGCCATAGGTTGGTGTGTGATCTGTGATTGTAATAGTTCATGGTATACCTGGACCCAGTGCTACCTCTGCCTCTGGGTGACATAGGTTGGTGTGTGATCTGTGATTGTAATAGTTCATGGTATACCTGGACCCAGTGCTACCTCTGCCTCTGGGTGACATAGGTTGGTGTGTGATCTGTGATTGTAAAAGTTCACGGTATACCTGGACCCAGTGCTACCTCTGCCTCTGGGTGCCATAGGTTGGTGTGTGATCTGTGATTGTAATAGTTCACGGTATACCTGGACCCAGTGCTACCTCTGCCTCTGGGTGCCATAGGTTGGTGTGTGATCTGTGATTGTAATATTTCATGGTATACCTGGACCCAGTGCTACCGCTGCCTCTTGGTGCCATAGGTTGGTGTGTGATCTGTGATTGTAATAGTTCATGGTATACCTGGACCCAGTGCTACCTCTGCCTCTTGGTGCCATAGGTTGGTGTGTGATCTGTGATTGTAATATTTCATGGTATACCTGGACCTAGTGCTACCTCTGACTCTGGGTGACATAGGTTGGTGTGTGATCTGTGATTGTAATAGTTCATGGTATACCTGGACCCAGTGCTACCTCTGCCTCTGAGTGCCATAGGTTGGTGTGTGATCTGTGATTGTAATAGTTCATGGTATACCTGGACCCAGTGCTACCTCTGCCTCTGGGTGCCATAGGTTGGATTGTGATCTCTGATTGTAATATTTCATGGTATACCTGGACCCAGTGCTACCTCTGCCTCTGGGTGCCATAGGTTGGTGTGTGATCTGTGATTGTAATAGTTCATGGTATACCTGGACCCAGTGCTACCTCTGCCTCTGGGTGACATAGGTTGGTGTGTGATCTGTGATTGTAATAGTTCATGGTATACCTGGACCCAGTGCTACCTCTGCCTCTGGGTGACATAGGTTGGTGTGTGATCTGTGATTGTAAAAGTTCACGGTATACCTGGACCCAGTGCTACCTCTGCCTCTGGGTGCCATAGGTTGGTGTGTGATCTGTGATTGTAATAGTTCACGGTATACCTGGACCCAGTGCTACCTCTGCCTCTGGGTGCCATAGGTTGGTGTGTGATCTGTGATTGTAATATTTCATGGTATACCTGGACCCAGTGCTACCGCTGCCTCTTGGTGCCATAGGTTGGTGTGTGATCTGTGATTGTAATAGTTCATGGTATACCTGGACCCAGTGCTACCTCTGCCTCTTGGTGCCATAGGTTGGTGTGTGATCTGTGATTGTAATATTTCATGGTATACCTGGACCTAGTGCTACCTCTGACTCTGGGTGACATAGGTTGGTGTGTGATCTGTGATTGTAATAGTTCATGGTATACCTGGACCCAGTGCTACCTCTGCCTCTGAGTGCCATAGGTTGGTGTGTGATCTGTGATTGTAATAGTTCATGGTATACCTGGACCCAGTGCTACCTCTGCCTCTGGGTGCCATAGGTTGGATTGTGATCTCTGATTGTAATATTTCATGGTATACCTGGACCCAGTGCTACCTCTGCCTCTGGGTGCCATAGGTTGGTGTGTGATCTGTGATTGTAATAGTTCATGGTATACCTGGACCCAGTGCTACCTCTGCCTCTGGGTGACATAGGTTGGTGTGTGATCTGTGACTGTAATAGTTCACGGTATACCTGGACCCAGTGCTACCGCAGCCTCTGGATGCCATAGGTTGGTGTGTGATCTGTGACTGTAATAGTTCATGGTATACCTGGACCCAGTGCTACCTCTGCCTGTGGATGCCATAGGTTGGTGTGTGATCTGTGATTGTAATAGTTCATGGTATACCTGGACCCAGTGCTACCTCTGACTCTGGATGACATAGGTTGGTGTATGATCTGTGATTGTAATATTTCACGGTATACCTGGACCCAGTGCTACCCCTGCCTCTGGGTGCCATAGGTTGGTGTGTGATCTGTGATTGTAATATTTCATGGTATACCTGGACCCAGTGCTACCTCTGCCTCTGGATGCCATAGGTTGGTGTGTGATCTGTGATTGTAATAGTTCATGGTATACCTGGACCCAGTGCTACCCCTGCCTCTGGGTGCCATAGGTTGGTGTGTGATCTGTGATTGTAATAGTTCATGGTATACCTAGAGCCAGTGCTACCCCTGCCTCTGGATGCCACAGGTTGGTGTGTGATCTGTGAGTGTAATAGTTCATGGTATACCTGGACCCAGTGCTACCTCTGACTGTGGATGCCATAGGTTGGTGTGTGATCTGTGATTGTAATAGTTCATGGTATACCTGGACCCAGTGCTACCTCTGCCTCTGGGTGACATAGGTTGGTGTGTGATCTGTGATTGTAATAGTTCATGGTATACCTGGACCCAGTGCTACCTCTGACTCTGGATGCCTTAGGTTGGTGTGTGATAGGTGATTGTAATATTTCATGGTATACCTGGACCTAGTGCTACCTCTGCCTCTGGGTGCCATAGGTTGGTGTGTGATCTACGCTTGTGAAATTCATGGTCATATTCCTATGGCGTAGCCAGAACGCGCCTATCAAGGGGAGACTACTGGAACAAACAGTGATTCTCTTCAATTGCGACCATTTTCAAAATAGGAACTTCTCTTAAAGGAAAGAATTTGCTCGCTCCCTCTGGGAGCGAATTCTTTCCTTTAAGAGAAGTTCCTTCTGCTATGGAAAATCATGTTTACCACATTAGACCTCCCTTGAATGTTACTTTTTATTACGCATGTGCGTAACTGCGTAATGGGAGCTACGCCAATGTATTCACTTGTTTCTTACAATCGTTTCTTAAAAATCGTTTAAATCGTTTTTTCCGGTTTCTTTTAAAATTGAGGAAAACACCACGAAATGTACTGTATGATAACACTTCACAGTCGTGTCGCAAGTTCGTCCATTTGTAAAAAGGAAACCGTGTAGACCTTGATAATACGCCGTGGTTGTTGTCTTGAAAGTGCCGATTTCGAAACTGCTGGTTCTAATTTAGACTGATTATTATCTACCCCAGACGGCATGTATTATCTACTGGTTATCAGTGTTAATAGCATGTTAAAATGCCTAAAGACTCGTGAACTCTATCAATTTATCATATCATTGGGCAGTTTTGCTTTTTAATACATTTAAGCCAAATGGAATTTCCCACACTTATAAATTGGACAAGTCCACCTTTATTTTAAGGGTTGTTGGGTGTGTTTTTTTCATTTTTATAAAAAAAATGATAGGACATTCTATAAGCAAACAATGGAGACCCTGATCAGACCGCGTTCTGATCTTGGTCTGCACTGTTTGCCTATGTACCACAAAAAGAGGATATGCTTATATGGTTAATAGATGCGTCAAAAAACGCTATACAATTGAGAAGCAGTGGCGGATCCAGCGGGGGTTCCCTTGTCCCCATGTTTTTAAATATCCTATGAAAATGAAATAATTTGGTGTCAGAGAGACTAAATTATTTCGTTTTCATGTGATATTTAAGAAAAATGAGATAAAATCAGCAAAGCGACCCCAAAACCTTTATATATATATATATAAACCCTCTTTCCAGAAATCTTGGATCCGCCCCTGGAAAAGGCACATTTGGACATGAAGGGTTATATTTGGATTGCCGTACAGCGTGGTCCGTGGTTCGTTTGCTACTACTGTATCGTAGGCTAATATGTTTCCAGGACTTAAGTGACCCCCGTTTTTTGCTAATTATTCTTTAATGGTGATTTTAATTGAAAAAATAATTAGAGAAATGAGTTAAGATATATACCGCGTAATTGAATTTATTTTTTCCAAATAAATATGAGTTTTTGTATAGGCTGGGATTAGATGGAATTTTGGTGTGTTTTTGCTGCTCTTCTTTGAATTAGTCACCAAGTGAACCTAGCGATATAAATAAAACATGGCTTATACAGGTCAGTGGAGGTAATTCGTCAGTCCCACAGATAAGAGTGCGTAACAGAGAATTATTTTTCCTACTTCTCAACCAAAAAATATGTTGTGTGTACTCAAAACAACCGTCTCGATGATATGTTTTTTAAGCACCCAAAACACGTGTTTAAACGGATAAAAAACAATCGCAACTTCACGCTAAAATCTTCGTGCATTAAGCTATGCTTCACTGCTTATACTGACTCATAAACTTCATTGTACATCTAAAGGCGATGCAGTGAAATGGCCTGTGTTAAAAAAACGATTCAAGTAACAGTATTGTCTGAACTTTAAATAATGGCTGAATTTTCTTTCAAGATCATTGTTTCCTAAAAATATGTCTTTCAGGAATACAAGTAGATTATCAAACAGTATGGATCCAGATAATGCCCAACATTTTAACCTGAACTTGCCTTGGGCGTTTGACAAAGTTTATCAGCTTTAGTAGGCAAATGTTTGATGCTCTTTAAGTTTAATGTATATCCCTAATTCGCTATTTCTCGTCAACTCTCTAAACTTGAATTGTCGTCATAAACTCTTTACTTACTAGTGTCGTCTGCTGATTACCTTTGCAAACAATTTGAACCCAGATCAGGCCCGACAAAATGGCAGGCATGATCTGGATCCAAACTGCTTGGCACTCTACTGTTATTACCAAAAGATCATTTTAGAAAAAGCAACAAGAAACTGATTTAAAAAAAATATCAGCAGACGACAAAATCATGACAAATTACCTCGTAGACATAACGAGTCAATGAATTGAAATGGAAGGTGCTACATGTGCATGCATGTTTCACACTTAAGCCTTATAATAGCCTGCTTTCAATACGGCACGGTCTAGGACCCCTATAGACTTTTACAATTGCGTGTGTGCGTGCGCGTGCGTGTGTGTGACAAAATGATGACGAGTGAGGTTTGTGGAATAGAGTATCGTTGAATCATCGGATATAGATAGTCCTGTAGGCTAGTACTTATCATCAAAGCAATGCAAATATACCATGTGTATCTATTGGGGTACACATAGGTATATTCACAGGGAAAAACAACTAAGTTATTCTTTTGTACAGGGGACTGGGGCTTCAGTTAAAAATAAGGGCGTCTCCCAAAAATAAGTTTTAGTTACGCGGTGTGCATGTAAATCCGCATGCTAAGTGCCGCTCTTCTAAGTTCAATTTAACGCTGTTTAAAAAAAAGAAAAACGGGGGCCACTTATAACCTGGAAACACTATAGTAATCACATACATCACACCGGATAGGCGGCAATCGAAAACGCTCTTAACAATCGATGAACGCGGATAAAAAATCGCACGAAACAGTTTTTTTGGAAAACGCTGTTTCTAAACATTTTTGATCAACGTTCGTTGATGCTATTAACGTTTACGATTGCCGCCTATCCGGTGTGTACATATGTTGGAAAAAAATATTGGTCACGTTATGAAGTTTCAATTTAAATCAGTATAGCCTATTGCCAGGAGGCAAGGGCTGAAGCCATGTGGCAGAAAATGGTTTAGGGCATCCCAAAGGGCTAAAATGAGCACTCAAGACACGCAACTAAACACTATAAAGATAAAGATAAAGAATATAGGGATCACACATGTTTTTTCATGCATTAACATTTGCCGGGTCCCGAGGAAGCTGTTTGAATATGAGTCCGATAGGCTGAGTGCTCAAACATCTCCCGAGGGACCCGGCAAGTGTTAATGCAATGAAACAAACATGTGTGATCGTTATTCTTGCATAGTTTACCTTATTCCAACCAAATTCGCACTGAAAACGCTGTTAAAACATTAAAATATCCCTTTTCTTACACTGGGTTTCTCTAAACAAAACTGCGTCGGCTGTAAACTTTCGAACGTCATAACGCCGTCACAATGTATTAATTGTAAGCAACGTTTTCGCGAACAAAAGCATCAGCGAAATGATCAGTCTGGTCCGCAACGCTTTCCGTATATAACGTCGGGCGCATTTAAAGTATTTTCAAGTTCAAACCCATGTTCAAACAGCACGCGAATCTCCTGATTTGAACATGGATTTTCGTTCATTTGACAATGGGCTAAAACAGCTATACGACTAAAGCTTTATTTGAAACAAACAACATAATAGTGTATGGACATGTGTACTCCCGTGGGATTTTTTTTGAAGAAAGCAAACCACTATGATAACTTTGATTGTTAGACCCTAGGCAATGCAAAACCGGATGTTGGCACTTCTGAAAATGTGGCAGAGCCAGATTATGACGTCATCAAAGTGGCGGGTATCTTGAATTTTAATACAAATCTACGTTGCTTCATAATAGCCGTAATAGAGGGTTGATTTCAATTTTTTAGGCATCAAAATGTTCAAAATGATAAGTGCTGTCTACTCACACCAAAGCGAAATGGCTGAGCTAAATGATGACGTCACCAAAATGGCTGACATCTTGAATTTGAACGAAAATCTACTTTGTATTATACTATTATTAATACTGGGTCATTTTGAAAACTTATAAATCAATGTGTTTAATGTGATCAGTGGTATCTATTCACCTCTAAAATATGGCAGAGCCTAGTTATGACGTCATCAAAATGGCAGCCATGTTTTATTTTATTGAAAATCTACCTTGCCTAATATTATTTTAAACAGGGTCAATATTTAAAGCTGACACAAAATAATGTTCAGAGGGCTATCTATTAGTGTCAATGCAATATTAATATACGCTTGTGATATGTAATAGAAGAAGATTTGTTACATTTCATCAGTAAAAGACTTACAAGAATCCCTCATCAAAGCTCTGATCATCTAGCATAAGCTTGATACAAGATTCGTCCTCAGTTCCACAAGAATACAATTCAGTACAAAACAGTGTGTTGCTTTTGCAGATGCATCTTTGTATTGTACACTTTGTGTTTTATGTACAGTCACATTTCACTAGTTGTAATATTACCCCAGGAGCTGGATCCGTGGTAGTCATTACAGGATAGAATCCCCCCCAACTTCCTCTCTCCATCCATACTATGATGGTATTTTCGGATTAGCAACAGTGTCATTATACCAGACAATACGTTGAAAGTGTGCTCTTTCGATAGCCTAAATTAGAGCTGCTTTTGTTGGTGGTAGCCTCTCAGCCTCCGCTTGCTTACGTTGAAAAATCCACCACCTTAACTCATTGACAGTAACAAAGGTTGTGTATCTGGCTGATAAAGCTGGCAAACATAGTGTTCAAGTTGTCTTGCAATGTGGTTTTCAAGAGTTGCCTGCTTGCCAAGACCAGCAAATACCTGTTTAATTCCCATATCACAATCCTTAAATGCTTTTTAAAAGACCAATTTCCTTTCCATGCTACTGTTCGAGTGATATCAGCACCAGAAAATGAATGTAGACTGGGGAGAAACTAAGTCCCCAAGTCCCCAAGAGCTAAATAGATTGGCCTTAGTTGAAATTTCCTCTGTCTGTTCCCGATGCCTGTCACGAAAATAGTCTCCCTCAGAAATTCTGGGTATATTCTTTAGCAACGAACAAATACATCTGTGTCCAGTGAAAAAATGTCCATTCTGTTGCACCATTTTGATTTGCCTCAACGGCATGGGGTATCAGCTTCTTCTTACTTCTGCTGAGATGGTTTACATCCCACGCCTATGTGATGCATCTGCTTTATTTTGCCATGCAACGGTATACATCTTGCTCTCTTTTGAGAAAATTACAGCAATTCTTTTGACAAAAATACCTTAAGCTCATCCTTTGTTGCTGTGTGGGATAACAGTTTCTTCAATGGAGCATTTAAAATTTCGTAATGTCTGTGCTGTGATATGCCACAGGGTAAGAATCACCAAGCAACACATGCCCTGTTGCTGACTAAAAGTGATTTTGGAATGTCATACCTGTCAAACAAAAGTATGTAATTCCTCATATTAATCATATTTTCTCTGTATTAATGCAATGAAATGAGCTGACAGATCTTTGCACGTCTTAATCCAGCTAGGTTTGTCCATTGACTGATTGTCAGCCATACTATGAACTATTGTAGCACATTTGTTTGGTTGCGGTATATCAGACGGTACACATCAGAAGTCTCTGCACTAGACATCTTTTCTAATATGTTCATTAATTTACTCTTGACAGAGCAGTACAGCATTGTTACGTCTGCAGCAAACAGTGATCTTGGCACTTTTGACAGCTCATAATTGCTTAAGCACTCCTGAAGGTGCATATCAGGGCGAGAGTTTACGGCAATTCTAGCAAATAACTATCTGTCTGCTTTTAGTTCTAAAACTTTGTTTTATGTTGCTACATGTTTATTTTTTAAAGAGGCATATAAAGTTTGAAGCACAACCTTTTGCATTTTTGCCCAAATGTTTACATGTTCCGTTTTGATAAGTTATTGATAAAATGAAGGTTTCCATCTTTGAAACTCCAACTTCAATAAGACATATATCCTGTTTGATTTTCTCTAGCATTGCAGCTTTTGTAACCAGATTTATTATATCATTTTCTTCATAGCTAAATGGATTTATAAATCCTTCTATGGTGCTGACAAGCTTTTGAGCATTCTTTGTTTGCATTTTCAGAATAGCCTCTGACAGCTCATGGCGGCGTTTTATTGCTGCTTCTTTATCTCTAGTCATTTCCTTGGCTTATTCTGTCAATTGTACAAGATCGGCTGAGATCAGGAAGAATCAATTTCTTGCATTTTTAAGTAGTGTTATGCCAACAAGGCCTCTAGTCACTTTCATTTAGCTGTTGATTTGTTCCAAAGCATGATCTGGTCCTATAGCACAAAAGGGAATGGTGTTTTTAATTGCAACCTGATTTCCATTGCTAAATTCTGACCATATTTTTGGATATGTTCTTTCAAGCTGTGACATCTCTGCTAGATATATTGGAATCATCCTGGCATAATTGAGCTTGTCCAGTGCGAAAAAGTACTTGACAAATTCGACTAAAGCAGATAGATGCAATGCTCAATTGGCAATTGGCATCTCTAATATACAAACACATAACTCCAACCATATGCATATACTGCCTGATAGCTTTATGCATAGATTTCACTTGGGGATTTCATTCAAATTGCTTCTCAAGTACCTCATTCGATTCAAGAGGAGGACTTCAAATGCCATTTACAGGACGAATATTGTGGTATTTTGTTTGTAATGAAGACATGCTCAAAATAATCTGGTCAAAATAAGGTACGCCCCATGCCATTTTATTTCAAAGACATAGTGTTTAGATGTTTATTTCAAAAGTATCTAAGACAATTGAAAACTCTAACTCAAATCAGGTTAGACGACAAAATCTTAGCTGCAATTACACAAAGTTTCAATTGGAAATATCAATTGTTTTTATATATGTGCTTAATTTTCCAAGAGTACCCATATTTTGACCAATTTTACCAATAGTCCTGAACGAAAGGGAACAAAACGGGAGATTTATTGCAAAGTGTGAAGCCTTGCTTTTCCTCATTGCAAATGTAATATTATACATGCGAGGAACCACAATAATAATACCGAGTATCAGATTGCTTCACTTTCATGAACATTGCACTTGTCTGTAATGACAGTCACTGTCATACATTGCATTTTCATTGTTAATATATCTTCAACTGCAAAAATAACCTCTAAGTTCTGACAAGAAACTGATTGTAACTGTGTTTGTCATTCTTTCTCATTATACATTTAACAGCATTATAATGACATTTTTCAATTGAAAAAATGTGTTTATGATTTTAGTAATTTAGTTGTCTCAGTGCTTTGATTATGCCCATATTCAATCTAATACTGTTGAGCTCACAGATGAACGCACCTATCATAGTTTTCTCTTAGATAAAATGACAACTTACATAGTTCAATATATCCTTTTATTCGCCCCAATTCCAAAGAATGGCACTGTCCAACGTATGATTTGCAGCACTCTAAGCGTTTACGAGACAAATGCCTGGGTTATTTCGATAAAAGAAATGCATTAAAATGTACACAAATGTGTATCTTTTGTGTCTTTTATGCAATATCAACTTTTTGACTGATATAGAACAGACAACGAAATCTCATATGTTTACAATAATGATGAATTTTCCTCAAATTAAGCTTTTGACAGGCGCCATATTGATGACGTCATAACTGGTGTCTGCCACAATTCAAGGGCTGCCAACAACCATTTTCGGCTTCAACATACATCCCCAAAACAAAATATAATAGCCGTTTGCTTTCTTAAAAAAAATCCCACGGGACCTAAAAACACGACATAAGTCCGTGCACTATAAGCTCTGTAGAGCTTTTATTGCGACATAACAATGACTGGATAACAGATATATACCTGTCTTACTCTATTTAGCACAGCCCCTTTTATGCGAGCGTCAGCAAGGGAGCTGCTAAACCATTTTTTTTACACCTTTGGTATGGTGCGGCCGGGATTCGAACCCACGACCTCCCGCTCCGATAGCGGACGCTCTATTAACTGAGCTATCTGGCGGTCACATTTAGCCGCATCATTCTTCCAAAAATCAAATTTAATAGAGCAACCCCTGTCTTAAGCGGCCAATCAAAAAGAAGACCGAAACTTGGTTTTCAAGACCGATTATCGCTTAATGCAAGTCAAAAGTATTGCAGAATGCTCCAAAGATTCTGCAATACTTTCGACCTACATTACGCAACCATTTGTCATTAAGATCGTTTTTGTATATTTTTGAGTGGCCGCTTATGACTGGTTTTATTGTAACTAAAACACCCATATTTGCTGCGTCAAGTAGTTGTACGCACATGCGTATTTGCGTACACGTAGGGAAGTCCCTGTAAACTATTTCTTTTTACTATTTTTGGCACTGGTGGCCATTTTGTTCAGTGGAAGGAATTTTAGTAGAGGGTTCTATTTGAAATATCTCTATGAAATTATATGGAATTTGATCTAGTGGTTCAAGAGATGTCATGTAATGATTTCTATTTCAAGCTCTGCTGACCATTTTGTTCGGTGGACCAGAACAGTATGTGCAAGTTTTGTAGAGATTAAATATGAGGAACAATTCTGCGAAAATATTTTGAATTTGGGTCTGTGGTTCAGGAGACGTTGTTTTAATATACTTTGCACAATAAATTTAGCAATTGTTTTGTATGGGTGAACCAATCCACATCATATCTCAAGTTTCATTTGTTGTCATGAAGATACAAGTGCCGATCATCTGACAAAAGTTTGCATTAAAAAATACAGAATTACCAAACGTAATTACCACCGCTGCGGCGGTGCTAAAGATTCGCTATATTTTAAGTCTAGCGGATAACGTGTGCATTTCTGATCATTGGGGGAAGCTAAAACCATTTTCAAGCGATTGTTTGGTCACTGAAAACCAAAAAAGCGTAGCAAGTAGTTTTCAACTTATTTCATTTGTACAATACATAAAAACTTACAAAGCAACACATTAATAATATATATAAGCAATATACAAACGGGATTCAGAAGGAAGTCCGAAGACTTATTCCAATCTGTATCCCTCACATATTCAATAGTACAGTGTACGCTATGATGTTGTGATTATCATCGTATTTATGCAATATACGAATAATATTTTGGATCCATTAAATAACCATTGGTTGTAATAATATAGGTTGTGTCGGCATATCGCTCCACGGGGATGGAACTTAGGGTTTTTCCACTAATGTTCAACGCGATAACAGGATCAAGCAGCGCGCTTCATTTTTGTAGCTCATTCTACTAACTTATACTACCATGGTGTGGAAGTATGATAATGGGTCTAGCTCAAATGGTTGGCTCATAAGGCAGAATCAATTATTGTGTAGGGATATAAAATTAAGTAAGGGGCAAAGATAAGAAATCGATAAAATAAAGTATTACACCAGTCCCTTCTGGCGGATGACCACTAGGCCGCAAAGAACTGACAAGAAAGCATGACAAACGTGAAGCATAAATAACTAAGTGATCACAAATAAACTATGTGTTGGAAAATAAAGTTGTTGTTGTTGTTGTTGTTGTTGTTGTTGTTGTTGTTGTTGTTGTGTCAGAAGCGTTTAGTCTTCAAGATAAATTCTTGTACTGCAGAAAAATAGTTTTGTTCTCTGATTCTCATAAATTAGCATCTCCATACAAGAGTACATTTAAAGTAGGCTGACAGTATGTGGCGACTGTATTTAAGAGTTCTTCGCGCAAGTTTTAAAAGATATTACAATTTAGGAGGTAGTGTTCAGTGTCTTCAATTTCTCCACACTCACAATGGGGATCATTTATGATGTTTTTTTTAGAATAGATTTTGTTGTAGAGAAGAACAATTTAGTCTTAGGGGTGTATGGTGTATTTGGCGAAGTCTCTTACCGCAATAATAATATTGAGGTGTTTTTTTTACATCTCTATTAAGTTTGTGTTTGAATGTGGTGATAGAAGGGGAGGTTTTTGTTTCTTCAGATAATCTGTTCCAGGCTCGTGTTACTGAGGGCAGAAAAGAGTGAGAGTATTGTTGTGATCTAGCAGGAATAGTATGAAGGTCTGATTCATTGCATAATCTATATCTTGGTGTACTACCGACAGTAGGATGTGCAAGAGATGAGAGGTGTTCAGGAGTCATTGCATTTTGCATTTTGTAAAAGAGGACAAGCGTTGATTTTTGCCGTCTAGAAGCAAAGATTTCCCAGCCAGTTTCTATGTAGAGAGATTGTAGTGAAGTTAATTTTGTGGCTCCCTTAACAATACGGGCAGCTTTGTTTTGGATTTTTTCTAAGTCATTTACTTCATATTGAGTGCAGTTGTCCCAGACTACATTTGAATATTCAAGAAGGGGTCTTATAAATGAAGTATATATTATTTCAAGTGATTTTCTGTCAAGCTGAAACTTAAGCTTACACATGATATTTAGTCTAAACCAAGATTTGGCCTTGACATGTTCAATGTGCTCATGCCAGCTGCCATCGTCAGAAAAAAAAATAAGTCCTAAGTGTTTATGCTACGTAAAATCTTTGATGTTTAGTTGAGCCATATTCGAAGGAGGGTGTAGAGGTTTGCAATGTTTGCGTGAAAGTGTCATGGATTCAGATTTGGAGGGATTAAAAGATACAAGCCATCTAGAAGCCCATTAGTGAATTTTCGCAAGGTCTGCATTTAATAAATTTGCTGCCTGTTGAGGATTGTCAACAATGATGTAGAGAGATGTGTCATCTGCAAAAACTCTGATGCTTGATTGAATGTCTACAACAATATCGTTAATATAGATAAGAAATAAAGGAGGTCCTAAGATAGAGCCTTAGGGCACACCTGCTTTTATATATTTCCAGGCAGATACTGCTCCAGGCAGTACTACTCTCTGTTTACCGTCAGCTAAATAACTCTTGAACCATAATAGTAGGGAATCGGAAACACCAATAGACTCAAGTTTAAAGAGAAGGCTTCTGTGCCATACTCTGTCAAATGGTTTGCTTATGTCACAAAGCACAGCACGGGTTTCTTTGCCTTTGTCAAGGGATTTACAAAATGTATTGTATATGTCGACGAGTTGGTTTACTGTTGAATCTCCAGGAATAAAACCTGACTGTAAGGCAGACAAAATTTCATGATCACGAATTCAGTTAAATAAATGCTTATGTACAAATTTTTCCAGGACCTTGCCCACAGCACTTATGAGAGATAAGTCTATAATTAGAAACGACAGAAGGATCATCTTTTTTTAAAAATATTGGGGTCACATTTGCCTTTTTCCAGACTAAGTGAACTTTGCCAGTGGCCAGAGAAAAATTGAAGAGGTTACTAAGAGGAAGAGACAGAGGGTTAGCTAGTTTTTTTCAGAATATGATTACTTATTTCATCAGGTCCTGAGGCTTTACCTTATTCACACTGGTCAATGTAAACGCACCGGTGGTTGCTACAACGAGCTGGTGGTTGCATTTTTCAGCACCGGTGGTGGCGTAAAAGGTAAAAAAAATCTATACCTGTTGACTTTATTATTTATTTATAAACTTGCATTTATTTTATTTGTGATGACACCTGACGCACAGATCACCGGTAACATTGAAGTTTATGGTTCTGCCAAGTAATTGGTGATATAATTCATGGTTTGGACTGCAAATCCAACAAAGTTCTGGAGTTTTGCCGTGACAGGTGCTTTTTTCTAGTGTAACTGCCTAAATGGAGTGAAATCTGCACGTCTAAGCGCAGCTGTTGTCATATTCCCATGAAATAACATCCAAAAACGATTTCTACTTTGTTTTGTTTTTTCTTGGTAAACTAGCAAATGTTTTATTGAGGAATTTTTATTACAACGCACTGGGAGCATTTTTTGACGCATTGATACAACGCACAGATGGTTGCACAGAATTCCTGTGGTTGCTGGTGCAGCCTCACCACAGCATTCACTGTTCTTATAAACGGTAAATAAATCGTTATTTGAGCCAGCACATGATATTTCAGTACCAGGACGAAGACTCAGGCGAGCCTGTGCAAATTTACAGACTCGCCAGAGCCTTCTCTGTATAGAAAAAATAGAGAGTAGTAATCGTTTTTGGATGTTATTTCAGTGGACTATGATAACATAGCTGCAGCTGTGCTTAGACATGCAGAATTTCCTTTAATTTAGGCAGTCACAATAGAAAAAAAAGCACCTGTCACTGTCAAACTCCACAACTGTGTCGGATTTGTTGGTCAAACCATGAATTAAAACGCCAATTGCATGGCAGAGCCATACACTGCAATGTTTCTGACGGTTTGTGCGCATTGGGTCATCAGAAGTAAAATAAATGCAAGCTTATAAAGAAATCATACAGTCAATAGGCATAGATTTTGTGGTTTTTGTACACTGATGAAGGCTCAAGCGTGACTCTGCAAATGTGTAGCCTCACCAGAGATGCTCCAGAGCTAGCCCTGTTCGCACTTTGAGAGTGTTTCCGCCTATTTTTCAGATTGGCCCTAAAACTTTTAATTTAATGGGATTGTTTGTCCGTTATGATACATTACAATAGTTAATAAGCCTCCATGCGAGCTTAAAATTTTTTGTGCTTCAACAACAGCAGATTCTAGGGCAAAGATTTGGTACCAGTAAAATACAATTTTAGCACCCCAGAGATACAGGCTGCTGTCTGTTCTAAGGCGGTGATTCTGTTGTTGTTGATTTGTTGTTGATTGTTACTCCCATTACATGATTCTGTAATTGTTCTATATTTTGTAATTCATGTCCATTCTTGTTTTACAATCATCTTGATGGGGAAGAGAGAGCTGGCTGCTTTGCTTAGTTTGTCTTTCTGGTGTCTCGTGATTGTTGTGTGGCTATTTCTCTCAGTGCCATGGGTTTGTCTGCAGTTTTGATTGTGATACTCACTATTTTTGGGTGTCATTCATGTGAACAGCGATGGCTTTGGCCACATTTGCTTGGTCTAGTCTGAGCCTTCGTCACAGTTTAAAATTCTCATGTGGTGACTCAAATGGCGATTGAATGTCATTTTGTGCGAGAAGCGAAGGATCTGGCGAGTCTGCACATTTGCACAGGCTTATCTTAGCCTTCGGCACTGTACAAACTCTCTTGTGCTGCCTTAAATGGCGATTTGTGTGCTATTCACGCCAGCAGTGAATACTCTGGTGAGTCTGCACATTTGCGCAGGCAGTCACTGGACATGTAATAAATATCAAGATCTCTTGTGCTGGCAGCAAATGCTCTTAGGAGTATGCACGTTTGCACAGGCTCGCCTGAGCATTCTATACAGTATCGAAATATCATGTGCTGGTTGAAATGGCGATTTTTGCAACGTTTATGAGAACAGGGAATGATGTGGTGAGTATGCACCAGCAATCACAGGACTTCTGTGCAACCATCAGTGCGTTGTATCAATGCGTCAAAAATGCTCCCAGTGCGTTGTAATAAAAAATCCTCAATAAAACATTTGCTAGTTTACCAAGAAAAAACCCCAAAGTAGTAATCGTTTTTTGGATGTTATTTCATGGGTATATGACAACAGCTGCGCTTAGACATGCATATTTCACTCAATTTAGGCAGTTACACTAGAAAAAGCACCTGTCACGGCAAAACTCAAGAACTATGTTGGATTTGCAGTCCAAACCATGAATTATATCACCAATTGCTTGGCAGAGCCATAAACTGCAATGTTACCGGTGGTCTGTGCGCCAGGTGTCATCACATATAAAATAAATGCAAGTTTATAAATAAATAATAAAGTCAACAGGTATAGATTTTTTTACCTTTTACGCCACCACTGGTGCTGAAAAATGCAACCACCAGCTCGTTGTAGCAACCACCGGTGCGTTTACATTGACCAGTGTGTTATTGAAGAGATTTCAAGATAGATTCTACTTCATGGGTTGAAGTTGAAATGCAAAATACTGCAATACTGACGTCCATAATAATGTTGCGTACATAATGACAAAATTACTACTTTTTTATGCCAGTATGGCGGCAAACGATTCTCATGAAATAACATTCCTTATTCCTTTCGAAAATTAGGAAAGATGTTGCAAAATTTGTAGTCTGCGGCAGTTGTGATTGACGCTTTAATGGTTAAGAAAAAAACAATGAACAACAACGACATATCAAAAGCACATTGGAAAATTCACACAGGTTATTCGATGCTGCAAAGAAGCTCTTTAAATGGAATTGCAGTCCGTTAAAGCTACATGGCTCTGAAAAAAGCAAAAGAAGAAAAAAAAACACAAAAAACAACAACAAAACCACAACAATAACACAACAGAAACATAACAACAAACACGAGCCTTTGACCCTTATAAAACAGGTGAAGACTATAATCATTATGGTATCTTTAAGGCCACCCTATAATCTAAGCATGCCTATAATCGCCTCGTAGGCTGCGACCCTGGTTATGTCGTTTCGCCACCATTCCTTACGGATTGTACTCCAGGTTGCAATTTCGATTCTTGCTTCACATTTTCATTTCCTATATAAACTTTTCGGGGCATAATCCTTTGAGGGGCCGCTTGCTGTGGAGGCTTCAACTTTGGCACTTGCTTTAAATTTAGATTTTCTGCATCTAATTTTCGAGGCATATTCTTTTGTGGAGCTGGTTTTGGATGGTTCTTCGGTTTTGGCATTTGATTCTCTTTCACTCGAGTTTCGTCTGCAGGTACTGCTTTTTGAGGTATGTTAAGACTATGAATCATTTTAGCTGCTTTTGATTTTATCTTCTTGTCACCAAGGTCAACATTAGCTCTCAATGAGGGATAGTCCTGAAATTGAAACACGTGACATGTGACGTTAGTGGAGATTTTAGTCGTCTGATGATAACCTTTGCAAACAGTTTGGACCAAGGTCAGGACCGAACCTGCTCTGAATCCAAACTGTTTGACACTTTGATGGCATATCTTATTTACTTGTGTGTGTGTGTGGGGGGGGGGGGGGGGGGTAATAAGGATTTTTTAAAGCGGGCGACAAACAGTGCATACAAATAAGTGAATAAATTATCTTTGTCGTTTCGGAATTATCTATACAATCCATCATAAGGGGTCACTGATGTTACATTTTGCTGATTATATAATTTCTATGATATAACAACTATGAAGACCCTGCTAGGATATCACATATTAACCCTTGTCTTCCAAAACAAATTAATAAGAGGCCATATAATGGTTCAACAAGGACAATGGTAAAATAACTTTCAACTTGAAAAAGTAAATACTCAGTCGAAAGTTTACACCACTGGTATATATTGGCGTATAAAGAAGACCTCTTTTATTTTGTCTCTTCTGGTTGGTGCTATTTGAGCCATGACATGACGAGCCCAAATTTATGAGTGTGCCCAAACCGAAGACTCTGATCAACCTGGGCATCCGCAAAATCTGATCATACTGTTCGCTATGAACTCAGCTGGTAACGAAGGACCCAAGCTTTCTTAATGTGGGCAGTGAAGACTGAACGGACTGAGCTGATGCCTAGGCTGGTGTGAGTCTTCCTGTGACGTACAAGTCACTTTGTTAGTTTTCTCATGTCTGGCTAATTATTGCCTAAAACATGTGACAGGGGAATTTCAACATATTTATGGTGTGTTCAAAATCGCTACATTGAGAAGACTGGTTTAAGTACACGCAGCGTTTGCTGTTTGTCGACAAATTTTAAAAATCACACTCGATGATCTGGTCTTGAGATTATAAAATACATTTCATTTTTCGTGTGTCAATTTAAGAACACATGAACACAATTAAAGTAAAGCAACCAGCTCTCTCTTCCTCCATAAGATGTTATCAAGAATAGAAATGATACTAAGAACGTAACCATAAAACAAGGGACCCACAATTAAAAAAAACACACGCAGTCACCCATTATCTTACAATAGGGTGCATTTTCAAATACTGGTCAATACTGACCTATCTGATTTGAGCATTGTGTGTGCATGCGACATACTTGTTTACCGAATGCGTCACCAAATCAGAGGAACATTCAGTCTATTATTCAACCGATTGGTTGGTTCAAACTTGTTATCAATCTACGTCATCACGCGTCACTGAAACCACTTTTTTGACCCAAAAACTGTTTTAGCATAGAACATCTTATCATCGTTTAGCTAAATACTGTAATACCAATCATTGTTATTGTTTAGCTACCAAAGGTTATAAACGGATTATTTATAGCCATTCAGTGCTTGTTACTTTTGTTGACGTAGTGTTTCGGGTAATGCACACCGCGTATTGACACAAACCCGACTGTGCCTTGGCAGATAGGTCGATTCTTTGAGTATCGCGCCCTCGAAAAACAATGGCAGTCACTGCCTTAAAATGGACACCGCCTTATACATACCGCCATTATCTCGCTCTCACTGACTTTGATCACGACCCGAGTATACTTCTTCCTGAATTCTAATGACTGCCTTTGGAACATAATAGAGTTCAGTCCATCCTGATACTGTCTTGTGGCTGCCTGGGCCAGGAGCATTTGTCTATAGGAGTAAAATATTGATTATTTTCTAATTCATTAATTTAAACATATGTTTTGGGTGCACAAAAGAACCGTCTCAAAGAGACGGTTCTTTTGAGTACCCACAACATATATTTTGGCTGAGAAATATAAAAAAAAACGCTAGAAAAAAAATGGCATGCTATATCGAATTTTTGAGCAAAAACGCGTTTAAGAATTCTTTTCTCATATAACTAATGGCATAAAGTAAAGCATATCTTGATGGTTTTCCTCACTTTTACCAACCTGTCAATTTAAGTATTTTTCTTTCATATCAAAATGTATAAAATTCAGTAATATAGAACTCATTTTATCTCACATATCCGTACGAGCCCGTGGGAAAGATAAAAAAACGAACAGCCGTACGTCGATCCATGACGTCACTGTAATGTTAAAATGACGTCACCATGTCGCATTTCAGAGTATTCAGGATTTTCTTGAAGCCTTTTTCATGTTTTTCCAATATAAAAAGGGTATTTAGTGGTGAGCAAGAAAAAGAATCCATTATTCGTGTAAGGATGGGATAGAAAAATCCGTCCCTTGTGATCACCGTTTGTCATCACTCGTCAAGCCTCGTGATGCCAATCGGAGATCAACTGAGGCGGATTTTTCTAGATCACTCTCACAATCATGATGGATTCTTATATACTATTATTGACTGGGATTCATTTCAATAACACATTTCATGACTCAGTAAACTTTGTACATTTATGTTTTCATAATTCTCCTAAACTGATCACATGATCTAATAAAGGTTGCGGCCATTGCTTGTGAACATCATTGAAGTTTGGCATGTTGCATGATAAGAAAACCTCCAGCAAAGCCCGTTTGTTTGAGTCGATAAATGCGTTTCGAAAGACTAAAAGTTCGCTTTCCTACTCAAAATAAGTATAGAAGACTTGTATGAAGAGCACATCCTATTATTATGATGGGCCTAAAATGATATTTTCATTGTGTAACTTTGGAGTAATATTACATAATTTAGTATTTTGCAAATAAGCATTTTTTAACAAACACAGGATTGCATAATTAATAAGTTGACAAACAGAATATATCCGGTTAGCAGAAATTATATTTTTAGACAAGAGAATTTAAACAAACTAGCGCGATTTTCAAATAGTCTTATATGTTATAGAATTTTACTCTTCAAAATCAAGATTCTAAAATATTAATTTCAAAATATATCTATATGTACATCATTTTGTTCGGCATAAATTCAAACTAACAAATACGTGAACAAAAACATCATTGCACTTTGCATTTTTGAGTTATTTGAGAATTTGTGAAGAAGCCCCATCAAAAGTCACTTTTTGAACTAATTGTTCGAAAATAAGGAAATTTAGTATCAAAATAAAGACTATGATGTGTAGATTTTGAATTTGAAAGAAATTATTTAAAAGTCCAGTTGTGCAAAGTTTTATTTTGTAAAATAGAAATGCAGAAACTTAAAAATTCATAAAATTGAGAATTAAATATGGCTGCCAAGTAACGCGCTTGAAAAATCTGTTGGTCAACATTTAATTTTGATGTTCTTTGTTAAGCTATCTTGTATTGCGTCGTTAAGCTGCCAAAATCCCTTGGAGCGCCGTAGTACGTAAATTGTGGCATCCTTGGGACAAAGAGTGTTAACACTTATCACATACCTGGTTGATTAATACTTAATCAGGTTATGTCATGAGTGTGCATGCGCCGATCACTGCTCCGCGGGGTTAAGGCAGTCAATTTTCCCACCACGTGACAAAATCCTGGAATGTGATTGGCTGGGGTTGAAGAAGGACTGTGCGCGTGATCTTTAGGGTCTAGCAGTGAAATCACTTCTGATTCTACTGCTAGACAATAAAGTCACATTATTTGTACTAGTTCTTCTTCATCATTTTCCAGGTAAGAAATTTACTTAGATTTTTTTTTAAATACTTTATCATTATAGTGGTCCTGTTGTAAACCTTAGTATTGTATGCTAGTTTTTTTTCCCATGTGCATTCTGCCATTTCTATCCTTAAAACCACACTTTTGATAAAATTTATTTTTGAAAAGTTATTTTTGAATTTATTAATTCTGAAATTTTCTAACTATTTATTTTGCCTGAAAGCCTGCCTAGTAATTACTGGTTTTCTGAAGATATTTGAAAACATACAGATTGGATCCAGATCAGGTCCGAATTTTATTAGAAGTTTTTCTGGAGAATAATTTCATTTTTTTTTTTTTGACAATTTTCATCTAAGCCTGAATGTGCAGATTTCGATGTAAAATAGTTTTGTATTGCCAAGCTCAGTCGCACTGGCTGAATCAAATTAAACTTTCAAGTTTAGAATGCACGTACACACTTTGGGCTTTGTTTTTGTAAAGGCGAAATGCTTATGGCGTCATTGTTTTTCTTTTTTTTTTTTTCATTAAGTATATTGTCCCGACCTTAATATTAACTTCGTTTTAGGCGGCATAATGATACATGCAAATAGGCCCAATTTTTGTTTAATCTTGTGTCCCCTGTATATAGTCTTTCTTGAATTAATTTGAATGGTTGCTTCCTAGCTGCAAGACGACAGCCTGTTTTTAAATTTCGATTTCTTGCTATAAATCCAGTTTCCCGCATACTTTTATACTATAAAGTCCCGGGCAAAATGACTGCCATAAATGAGAGAGCTCATATTCAGTCTGATAATGACTGGTGTTTATGCAAAATTCCATTAGACACGTCACTGCTGTAAGAGCAGGAAACAACCATTCCAAACAAAAACAAAATAAAAAGTACATCACTTCATAAGTAATAGAAATAAGGGATGTAGAAGGCATTGTAAGTCTGTATGCAATTTTGCGTTAGTTAAAATATGGCTAAACCTGTCATAAGCAAGCCATTGTCCTAGACAGTTCCCTGTCTTGCAAAATATGCAAATGTATCGCTGTGTCATATGCGTCTTTCATCTGAGTACCACTCAGCATGCACTAAATATGCGCAGTGTTAATAAATCTAAAATTGATTTTTCGGTTCCCTTTTCATGACAGGTTTTGCTATATTAAATTTTAAACAATAATGGTTATTTCTCAAATTTAAAGTCCATCTTTAAGATTTCAGATATCAGATATTTTACATGCTCTCTGGCTGCCAAAATGAAGTGTTCACATGGCCCGTCTACCAGACAGCCAGTGAACCCTTCATAATTTAGCCTGTAATATTTTAGACTGGCTCAGGTCCCATAGAATGTATGCATTGGAAATGGACAATTTACTTGTGTATTTTAAGATAATAAAAAATAACCATTATTAAAAGCATTAGGTGCAAGAGTGTGAAATGCCTTCTTATAAGATTCTTCAGATTTAACTTTCCTTTTGTAAGTAAATCAATAAATACTCAACAAACAAATTTAATGTAAAGTAATCATGCAGTCAGGGTTTTCTGCTACAGTCCATTCTCGTTATCTCAAAGTCTGTTTATGTCAAACTTTGAACTTTGCCTTATTAATGCTTTTGTTCACATGCATTATTCATTTCCACCTATGCACACTAGCAAATCACTTTATGAGCTAAAAAAACTCATACCTGGTTTTCTTTGTGATCATAGTTTTGAGTTAAACATAGGCAAAGGTCATCATTTGTATATTTCGATTTAAGCAAAGTTTGAATTATGCACACTAGCAAATCACTTTATGAGCTAAACAAACTCATACCTGGTTTTCTTGGTGATCATAGTTTGAGTTAAACATAACTATGGCGAAGGTCATCATTTGTATACTTCGAGTTAAACAAAGTTTGAATTATGCACACTAGCAAACCTTTTTATGAGCTAAACAAACTTATACCCGCTTTTCTTAATGATCATAGTTTGAGTTAAACATTGACAAAGGTCATCAATTATATATTTCGAGTTAAGCATAGTTTGAGTTAAACATTTTGGCAATGGCCACCTAAAGTATATTTCTGATTAAGCAAAGTTTGAATTATACATACTGGCTATTCATCAGTATGATATCTATATGTGCAATTTTCAGTACTGCATAGGCACATTGACCTAGCCATTACTTTGAGTTATCAGGGTTTGAGATAATGAAACTTGTCAGTCATAATGTCAAATTTATAATTAAAATTACATGTTTAGGGTTGTATATGCATCATTTGGTGTTCTGGAACAAGCTTTTATCAGGGAAATCAATCTGTATTTTTCAAAGTATTCAATTGTTTATATGAACTTGAGCAGTATATCACCAGCTGTAATAATGTTAGAATTGTTGACAAAGTCAGCAATTCAGCATCGTTCAGATGGTCGGTCCAGATTTTCATATTTTATTTGTTGGAAATGATTGAGACACACCCCACAGTTAAGACACGTTTAAATAATTCCAAGTATTAATCCGCTAATTCCCCCGAACAAGACAGCATGTGTCAGCCCCAAATGGGATTGCGCATTGCTCTTTTGTTTGTATTCAAAGTTCTTTCCTGGCCTGGAAATTGCTTCACTAGTTCCTGGTTGTCCTGTCTCTGTGTTAAAACTGTGTTGGTGTCTCATATCTGCTCCCTGCATAAGATGTATGTCTGCAAGCCAAAGCAAATCATTTATGGCCTGGTTAGCCATTAGATGATATGTGGTCAACTTGCAGCAAGTCATTCTTTCACAAATATTCCGTGATCCTGCTCGATTCATATAAAATACTAAGAAGTAGTATAGGTGCCATTTTTGGGTATGAGTAGTAGTGAATGCCACTTTGGCAGCTACTATGGATTCTCATAATGAGGGCTTGTTCCATGTTTATGAAAACACTTCTGATTCTACTGCTAGACAATAAAGTCACATTATTTGTACAAGTTCTTCTTCATCATTTTCCAGGGTTATCATGTAGAGGTCAAAGACTCCACAGCCGGGCTTGGCCTGGGCATTGCGCCCAGATCAAACCAATCAACCAAGCCCTGTCCATGTAAATAGAGATGTAAAGAAACCTGCAAAAGTGTTATGAGATTGAATAAGCAACAAAGCTCCCAATGTGCTTCTGTTACATGGAGGACAATAAAATATCCTCAAATTTACACCCCATTATAAGTGGTGGAGAATCCGGGTAGGAACTTCTATGTTTTCTACACTTTGCCAGTACCTCGACCTACAAGCGAGTAATTCCCTGCATCTGGAAAACCAGTGCATTGAACAATCAACTTTAAATGATGTTGGCGAGCTCCGAGATGACCAACTCCGATGGCATTTGGAATACCAGTGTCTTAAATAATCACATTTTTATGATGTTAGCCTGCTCAGTGATAACCAGCAGCAAGTGGATATGTGACTTTTCCTGATGGTTCCAGAGATGCAAATCACCAGTTTTGGAAGACCAACTTGTTATTTTCTACCAATGGAACTATGATGAGGATCAAGTCAAAAAAATCACAAACTAGATGATAATTTTTCATTGGGGATAATTTTATTTCACTATTAGATTTTAATGAGTACCACCTTCCCTTTGTGACAAAAATAGATTTTAATAATCTTTCAATTTTCCCGAGCATGTCTAGGGTTAGCTATATAGAATACTTGTTGGTTTGCATAATTTTGCAAGATTTTATCTTCGAGTTTTATTACAATGTAACTTTTATCCAAAACTGTGAAAATTTTAATGCTCTTTGAAGATGATTTATTTGTTTAAACCTTTAGGCAACAATTTTGACAATTTGTTGGAATACCAACTCTACTGTTAACACCTTATTTTCATAGTTTGGATTTTGCCAACTATTTTAAGCAAATTTAATATTTACCTAGTTTGGATATCACCAACTACGAACACTTGTTACTGGAAATACCAGTCACTGCTGTTCATTATCATTGTTGAATTTGAATACTATTTTACAAGAAGAAATATTCATTAGACGTGTTTCCTGTTCCAACTACTAAGAATGCGTTAGAACCGACATATCATAAAAAAATACATGCTATGATATTCATGTTAATATCTTAACATCCAGCATCTTTTTTTTGCGAAGGTTTACTTGTATAGTGTACATTTTAATATGCGTTTCTGTGCTGTATAATGAGTAAGATAGGGTTGCTAAAGATGTTTCAGTGATTGTTTGAAAACATCAAAAATCAGTACTATCATGTTTGTTCTGAAAACAATCTGAGGCATAAGTCTTTATTAGACAGTTGGGTCATTCCTATCCTTGCATAATGTTTTATAGGGCAACATCATGTGGTACAAGATAATATGTTTATGCTGCCTTGCATATAGTAGGTCATACCTGTGTTTGTCATGCGTCAGTTCCATGTAGAACATTGACATGACTGCCCACTTGTCATGGACAAGTAATCCATTTTATTACTGTTGATCAGTATGTGTCATTCATAGTCCAGTAAGTTCCATGCGGAACTATCTACTTGTAGCGAGCAAGTGAGACTCATTCCATCCATTATTTGCCCGTCCTAATGGGACTCATTCATATAAGGTTATTCGCACACGAGGCAGCATAACAAGCATCACTCGTAACATCTTCGACGAGTAACATTATTTTTTTTATTTTGCATATGTAGAGCATGTCAATAAAGTACATTTGTGTCTAAACAAGTTGCAATGTATATGCGAGCACAGATATGATTTTATATAAAGCACAGACCCTGGTTCCAGATATTCATAGCATGTAATTAAGTCTGTCACAACAAGATTTATTCAGAAAATCCTTGTCGCAAAGGAAGGGTGTACTCAGACAGTGTAATAGATATGTGCTTATATTTTTCAATCACTTTTGTAACACTTTTGCAGACATTTATATTGTCATTAGTTGTTAAACTCCGGTTGTTGCAATTATTCATATATGCTCAGTAAATATTACCTCTATTAAGTCCAATAGGAATTAAGCCTGTCCAGAAAACTAAGTCAAAGACCATTTTTTTCCAAACTGACAGACCCTCCCTATTCAATAAGAACCAGTCCAGTACTTTATAATCCAGTAACGAGCATAGAGCAGATTAGGGGCATTCTCAACCTTCAGAGCAGTCAGAGGACATTTTCTTTGAGGTTGAGAAGCTCTTGAAATGCAATGGCTCATAAGCACAAGTTTTCAATATGCTAGCAGAAAAGTTGAAATTAGATATCATGCATCATTTGGCGCCAAACCAGTCCAGTACTTTATAATCCAGTAACGATCATAGAGCAGATAAGGGGCATTCTCAACCTTCAGAGCAGTCAGAGGACATTTTCTTTGAGGTAGAGGAGCTCTGGAAAATGCAATGGCTCATAAGCGCAGGAAGCACAAGTTTTCAATATCATGCTTGCAGTACAGTTGTAATAGGTATCATGCATCATTTGGCGTCAAACCAGTCCAGTACTTTAATATCCAGTAACGAGCATAGAGCAGATAAGGGGCATTCTCAACCTTCAGAGCAGTCAGAGGACATTTTCTTTGAGGTAGAGGAGCTCTGGAAAATGCAATGGCTCATAAGCACAGGAAGCGCAAGTTTTTTTTAAAATATCATGCTTGCAGTACAGTTGTAATAGGTATCATGCATCATTTGGCGTTAAACCAGTCCGGTCATTTATAGTCCAGTTACGAGCAAAATGCAAATAATAAGGGCCCTTCTCAACCTTCAGAGCAGTCAGAGGACATTTTCTTTGAGGTTGAGAAGCTCTTGAAAATGCAATGGCTTATTAGCGCTCAGTTTCATAGAATTTAAGTCATGTTAGCAGTTACGTTGCAAGGAGTACCATGCATCCTTTTGAAGTGTTGACATTTATTTTGTAGGCAATAATCTTTCAAGATCATAGGGGTAAATCGTTTTTGGCTTGAATAGCTCAGTTGCCAGTTGATCTTTACATTTTTGACCACCTTGTCAAATATTTAAACGAAATGGCAATTTTTTTTATGTAGTTGGCCAAACCTAGCAAAATAAAACTTCTGGTTTTGTTTTGTTGTTTAATAGTGCTGGACAGGATTGATCACCCTGTCATCTGGCTCCTCTACATATTTTTTTTTCTCTATTTTAGTGTTGCCTGGACAACTGAGCTTTCCAAGCATTTTAACAGTTTTCCTCTTGTGCCGGTATGTCAACCTATCCAAATTGAGGCTTAGGTGATCAATTATTCACTTTTGGAGTTAGTTGGCGCGATTTTTGTTTTTTTTAAAGAGGTTAAGGCCAGAGAATGATGATACCTGAAACAGTTATTAGTTGTCAATTGGAAAATATTTTCAGTTTAAAGGGATATTAATCAAGTCAATTTTCATCCATATTTACATGTGGCATAATGGTCTTTTGCAATATTTAGATCCTAACAAAAGGGACGAAATACTGGACAGTTGCTTTTCTTTATGTATTATATTGTACAATGTTTCGCACGTTCAAACATTGTTAACAGTCAAACCTGTCTACAAGGACACCTCTTCAGAAAATTGTCATAGAAGGCCCATAATTTATAACAGCGTTTACATTATACATTCGGCCTTAGAAAGGCTTTTGGCAATCGCTTAATTTCCATAATACTTGTTAGCTTGGAACTATGAATTTTAGCCTAGATCAGGTTTGACTGTAATTGCCAGTTGTAGTATTATTTTGAGTATTTCCACCATCACAAAAAGGCTTCTGAATTGTTTATATGGTCATAACCAATCATTGTCTTATTCAAATTGTGATACTTGTCATTGTTTCTTTTACATTTAAACATATATGAATGTAAATGTGTTTGTTAGGAGCAGATATTTTCATTTTTGTAACTTTGGAGTCCAAAGTTTTCGTGCAATGGGAGTATTATTATGATGGGCCTAAAATGATATTTTCATTGTGTAACTTTGGAGTAATATTACATAATTTAGTATTTTGCAAATAAGCATTTTTTAACAAACACAGGATTGCATAATTAATAAGTTGACAAACAGAATATATCCGGTTAGCAGAAATTATATTTTTAGACAAGAGAATTTAAACAAACTAGCGCGATTTTCAAATAGTCTTATATGTTATAGAATTTTACTCTTCAAAATCAAGATTCTAAAATATTAATTTCAAAATATATCTATATGCACATCATTTTGTTCGGCATAAATTCAAACTAACAAATACGTGAACAAAAACATCATTGCACTTTGTATTTTTGAGTTATTTGAGAATTTGTGAAGAAGCCCCATCAAAAGTCACTTTTTGAACTAATTGTTCGAAAATAAGGAAATTTAGTATCAAAATAAAGACTATGATGTGTAGATTTTGAATTTGAAAGAAATTATTTAAAAGTCCAGTTGTGCAAAATTTTATTTTGTAAAATAGAAATGCAGAAACTTAAAAATTCAGAAAATTGAGAATTAAATATGGCTGCCAAGTAACGCGCTTGAAAAATCTGTTGGTCAACATTTAATTTTGATGTTCTTTGTTAAGCTATCTTGTATTGCGTCGTTCAGCTGCCAAAATCCCTTGGAGCGCCGTAGTAAGTAAATTGTGGCATCCTTGGGACAAAGAGTGTTAACACTTATCACATACCTGGTTGATTAATACTTAATCAGGTTATGTCATGAGTGTGCATGCGCCAATCACTGCTCCGCGGGGTTAAGGCAGTCAATTTTCCCACCACGTGACAAAATCCTGGAATGTGATTGGCTGGGGTTGAAGAAGGACTGTGCGCGTGATCTTTAGGGTCTAGCAGTGAAATCACTTCTGATTCTACTGCTAGACAATAAAGTCACATTATTTGTACAAGTTCTTCTTCATCATTTTCCAGGTAAGAAATTTACTTAGATTTTTTTTTAAATACTTTGTCATTATAGTGGTCCTGTTGTAAACCTTAGTATTGTATGCTAGTTTTTTTCCCATGTGCATTCTGCCATTTCTATCCTTAAAACCACACTTTTGATAAAATTTATTTTTGAAAAGTTATTTTTGAATTTATTAATTCTGAAATTTTCTAACTATTTATTTTGCCTGAAAGCCTGCCTAGTAATTACTGGTTTTCTGAAGATATTTGAAAACATACAGTTTGGATCCAGATCAGGTCCGAATTTTATTAGAAGTTTTTCTGGAGAATAATTTCATTTTTTGTTTTTTTGACAATTTTCATCTAAGCCTGAATGTGCAGATTTCGATGTAAAATAGTTTTGTATTGCCAAGCTCAGTCGCACTGGCAGAATCAAATTAAACTTTCAAGTTTAGAATGCACGTACACACTTTGGGCTTCGTTTTTGTAAAGGCGAAATGCTTATGGCGTCATTGTTTTTCTTTTTTTTTTCATTAAGTATATTGTCCCGACCTTAATATTAACTTCGTTTTAGGCGGCATAATGATACATGCAAATAGGCCCAATTTTTGTTTAATCTTGTGTCCCCTGTATATAGTGTTTCTTGAATTAATTTGAATGGTTGCTTCCTAGCTGCAAGACGACAGCCTGTTTTTAAATTTCGATTTCTTGCTATAAATCCAGTTTCCCGCATACTTTTATACTATAAAGTCCCGGGCAAAATGACTGCCATAAATGAGAGAGCTCATATTCAGTCTGATAATGACTGGTGTTTATGCAAAATTCCATTAGACACGTCACTGCTGTAAGAGCAGGAAACAACCATTCCAAACAAAAACAAAATAAAAAGTACATCACTTCATAAGTAATAGAAATAAGGGATGTAGAAGGCATTGTAAGTCTGTATGCAATTTTGCGTTAGTTAAAATATGGCTAAACCTGTCATAAGCAAGCCATTGTCCTAGACAGTTCCCTGTCTTGCAAAATATGCAAATGTATCGCTGTGTCATATGCGTCTTTCATCTGAGTACCACTCAGCATGCACTAAATATGCGCAGTGTTAATAAATCTAAAATTGTTTTTTCGGTTCCCTTTTCATGACAGGTTTTGCTATATTAAATTTTAAACAATAATGGTTATTTCTCAAATTTAAAGTCCATCTTTAAGATTTCAGATATCAGATATTTTACATGCTCTCTGGCTGCCAAAATGAAGTGTTCACATGGCCCGTCTACTAGACAGCCAGTGAACCCTTCATAATTTAGCCTGTAATATTTTAGACTGGCTCAGGTCCCATAGAATGTATGCATTGGAAATGGACAATTTACTTGTGTATTTCAAGATAATAAAAAATAACCATTATTAAAAGCATTAGGTGCAAGAGTGTGAAATGCCTTCTTATAAGATTCTTCAGATTTAACTTTTCTTTTGTAAGTAAATCAATAAATACTCAACAAACAAATTTAATGTAAAGTAATCATGCAGTCAGGTTTTCTGCTACAGGCCATTCTCGTTATCTCAAAGTCTGTTTATGTCAACTTTGAACTTTGCCTTATTAATGCTTTTGTTCACATGCATTATTCATTTCCACCTATGCACACTAGCAAATCACTTTATGAGCTAAACAAACTCATACCTGGTTTTCTATGTGATCATAGTTTTGAGTTAAACATAGGCAAAGGTCATCATTTGTATATTTCGATTTAAGCAAAGTTTGAATTATGCACACTAGCAAATCACTTTATGAGCTAAACAAACTCATACCTGGTTTTCTTGGTGATCATAGTTTGAGTTAAACATAACTATGGCGAAGGTCATCATTTGTATACTTCGAGTTAAACAAAGTTTGAATTATGCACACTAGCAAATCATTTTATGAGCTAAACAAACTTATACCCGCTTTTCTTAATGATCATAGTTTGAGTTAAACATTGACAAAGGTCATCAATTATATATTTCGAGTTAAGCATAATTTGAGTTAAACATTTTGGCAATGGCCACCCAAAGTATATTTCTGATTAGCAAAGTTTGAATTATACATACTGGCTATTCATCAGTATGATATCTATATGTGCAATTTTCAGTACTGCATAGGCACATTGACCTAGCCATTACTTTGAGTTATCAGGGTTTGAGATAATGAAACTTGTCAGTCATAATGTCAAATTTATAATTAAAATTACATGTTTAGGGTTGTATATGCATCATTTGGTGTTCTGGAACAAGCTTTTATCAGGGAAATCAATCTGTATTTTTAAAGTATTCAATTGTTTATATGAACTTGAGCAGTATATCACCAGCTGTAATAATGTTAGAATTGTTGACAAAGTCAGCAATTCAGCATCGTTCAGATGGTCGGTCCAGATTTTCATATTTTATTTGTTGGAAATGATTGAGACACACCCCACAGTTAAGACACGTTTAAATAATTCCAAGTATTAATCCGCTAATTCCCCCGAACAAGACAGCATGTGTCAGCCCCAAATGGGATTGCGCATTGCTCTTTTGTTTGTATTCAAAGTTCTTTCCTGGCCTGGAAATTGCTTCACTAGTTCCTGGTTGTCCTGTCTCTGTGTTAAAACTGTGTTGGTGTCTCATATCTGCTCCCTGCATAAGATGTATGTCTGCAAGCCAAAGCAAATCATTTATGGCCTGGTTAGCCATTAGATGATATGTGGTCAACTTGCAGCAAGTCATTCTTTCACAAATATTCCGTGATCCTGCTCGATTCATATAAAATACTAAGAAGTAGTATAGGTGCCATTTTTGGGTATGAGTAGTAGTGAATGCCACTTTGGCAGCTACTATGGATTCTCATAATGAGGGCTTGTTCCATGTTATGAAAACACTTCTGATTCTACTGCTAGACAATAAAGTCACATTATTTGTACAAGTTCTTCTTCATCATTTTCCAGGGTTATCATGTAGAGGTCAAAGACTCCACAGCCGGGCTTGGCCTGGGCATTGCGCCCAGATCAAACCAATCAACCAAGCCCTGTCCATGTAAATAGAGATGTAAAGAAACCTGCAAAAGTGTTATGAGATTGAATAAGCAACAAAGCTCCCAATGTGCTTCTGTAACATGGAGGACAATAAAATATCCTCAAATTTACACCCCATTATACTATCTAAGTATTTTGGTGAACAGAAGTTACTGTACATGATGCTTAAATATATGTGAATACTATAAATACTATTCGTTCTGCTAAAATACTCTACTTGCTCGAACTTTGTGTGTTTCGGAGACTTTCATAGTAAGAAGTATGCTGAAAAATGGGCCAGCACATAAGATTTTGGCACTTCTCAGGTTGACCATACCCCACCCATGGTCGTATTTGATGATAACCCCTTAAAGATACTACGTGTATATCCGCTGTGCATTGGTAGCGTAATTTAAATCTAGAATTTGCCAGCTTGAACCACTCTAGCGACAAGCGGAGGTTGTCCCTTTGCAGGAGCTCTTATCCTTATTGCATAATACTTTTACCATGCTAGGACATGCTCTGAAATAAATACAGTATACACTTACTTGTGTGGATTCCGTGGATTCGAGGAGTCACCATTGTGTTTGTGGGTGAGATTTACATACGCCCCAATCTCCTCCGGCGGCCTTTCCAATGTCAGCTTCGCCGATGTTATCCTGGAACAGACGAATATAACAGTTTGCATGCTGGGAAATTTTTCATGATTTTGTCTTCGCTATTTTTTTTTAAAGTAGCGTTTCAATAAAATATAAGGAATATCATCAGAGGGCTCTTACAGTTTGCATTTCGACCAGGTGCAACCTTTTGGTGTACTGATCTGCGCCCAAATTGTATGTTTAGGTTTTTAGTAACTAAAAACCTAAACTTGCACGCAGATGCGTATTTGCGTACACGTTGGTACGCCCCTCCCCTGTACTATCTGAGAACACAAAATCCATCTGAAGATGATAAGTGAAAAATTAGCTAGGTTCAAAATACTGCCATTTTTCAAAAATAAAGTAAAAAGAACCTTGGTATCAATATCTTCATACAAATGTTCAACGTCTTTGTATTGTGTATACAAAGTATCATACAGATTCTAAAAACATATGGACGGAGGAGATGAAATCATCATACAAGCATTTTCTACACTACATCTTATCAATATCAATATGTATACACATTTTGATGGATTTCAATCTCTGTCTTTTTAAGATATTAAGGAAAACCAAAATATTTAGGGGGAAGGCTGTTTTGCAGGGGTAGATAAAATATAGTGTAAAAAGATTGTAGTATGCATTTAATAGCCTCTTCAGAAAAGAGCATCGTTTCTCTAGTAAAACAGTCCATGGCAGGTCATCAGCCAGTATTTAGAATAATTCAACTAAAGAGGAATTTTGCAGAGGAATTATGTTACAAATGAATCTTACAAACATTTACTAGATCTAACTTCATTTCATTAAATGGAGTCAAGATAAAAGGTTGGCCTAGCTTTCTTTACCTCTTATACATGTCATCGTCTTCTCCTCCCCATCCGAAATAGAAATTCGAAAATCCATTGACAGCAATGAATTGCCCCGACGTCATAGCAAGCACCCCGCCCACAAATTGTGGGTATGGAATTCTAGAGAGAACAAAATATGAAGCGGATTTGTTCATTACATCGAAGCATACATATATATAGAATGAATTTGCCATCTATTTAACCTTTTGTATACTAGTGACTCCTATATTTGGCAAACAGAGAAGACCCAGAAGAAATTTACAAGATATACCGGTCATTTTAAAATGACATAATTTGCAGAGTCTCGACAAAGCCTTGGATTTTTTTATAGAGTTAAAGTTTGTAAAAAATGCTTTCTGATAAGGCGCAAAAAATATAAGGTGGTCACTTTTAACTTCGTTTCAGTGTAGAAAGTGTTAAGGGAGAGTACCTCTCACAAACAATGTTTACCAGGCTTCTAAAATGACGCGCTGTTTATTGTTGCTCCAATTATTGGGGTTCTGTGTTTGTTCCATGTTTTGTTGTGTGCAGTACTTTGTGTCCTTTCTAGTTTTTCAATCATCTTGATGGGAAAGAGAGAGAGAGAGAGCTTAACTTTTTTGTCTTCCTGGGGTCTTGTAACTGTGACTGTTAGTGTTCTGTGACTCTTCCTTGCGGTGTTGTGGATTGGGCTGCAGCGTGTGATTGTGGTAGTTCCTGGTCATACTCACCTAATTCTCTGAAAATGGGTCTTTTTATAGGCTTTCTGTGAACAAAATCATTATTTGCAAATGTCATTAGACTTACACAATGACATATTTTAACAAGAGTGCCCTTGAGCTCTGAATCTCTCATCTGAGAATGACTGTTTAACAAACGTCTGTTAATATGGTCAGGGAATAGCATTGCCAGTCCCAAAATTCAGCCGTGAATTAAAATTCATTCGCATCTTAATTCAGACTTTACATGGAAAAGTATCCATTTTGTTGAAGAAAGTACAGTAAAATCTGTCTTAAGCGGCCACTCAAAACAAACACCAAAAATTGGTTTCAATCGCTTAATGCAGGTCGAAAGTATTGCAGAAAGCTCCAAGGGGACCTCCATTAAGCTACCATTTTCCATTAATACCTTGGTTTAGTATATTTTTAAGTGTCCGCTTGAGACAGGTTTTACTGTAACAGGATGTAGAACCTCCCTGATAACAATTAAGGCTCTAGGTCCAGTTGCTTCAGAAAGATTTTCATTATACAATATGTCAAGGTAAAACATCTATCTCTGGGGCGAGGCCATTCTTCGCCACATTACCATTATTTGGACAACAGTTATATAGAGGATCTTATATGAGTGCGCATGCTTTATTGAATTTATTAATCGAGTTGAGGAAAAGAGATAAAATGCGAGGCTTGCCGAGCATTTTATCTCTTTTTTCGCAACGAGTTTAATAAATTCAATAATACAAGAGCACGAATGTTAGATTCTTTTTATCATATGACATTAAGATTACTTTGAAATCTCATTTCTGACGTAAACGTTATAATTTTGTCATTATGTACGCAACGTTGTTATGGACGTCATAACGTTTCTCGAAAATCGATAAACCACTATTCTTGCATAGATATCTATTCGTATAGCTGTTTACACCCGTTGTCAAATGAAGGAAAATCCATGTTCAAATCAGGAGATTCACGTGCTGTTTGAACATGGTTCTGAACTTGAAAATACTTAAAATGAGCCCTGCATTATTTGCATGACGTTATATACGGAACGCAATGCGGACCAAACTGATCATTTCGCCGATGTTTTTGTTCGCGAAAACGTTGCGTACGGTTATGACGTAATGACGTTCGAAAGTACATAGCCGACGCCATTTTGTTTAGAGAAATCCAGTGTAAGAAAATGGACAATTTAATGTTTTAGCAGCGTTTTCAGTGCGAATTGAGCTATAATAAGGTAACATATGCAAGAATAACGATCACACATGTTTGTTTCATTGCATTAACACTTGCCGGGTCCCTCGGATGATGTTGAACACTCGGCCTATCGGCCTCGTGTTCAAACAACATCCTCGGGACCCGGCAAATGTTAATGCATGAAAAAACATGCGTGATCCCTATATTCTTGCATAGATTTCTATTCGTATAGCTGTTTACACCCATTGTCAAATGAACGAAAATCCATGTTCAAATCAGGAGATTCACGTGCCGTTTGAACATGGGTCTGAACTTGAAAATACTTAAAATGAGCCCTGCATTATTTGCATGGCGTTATATATGGAAAGCGTTGCGGACCAGACTGATCATTTTGCCGATGTTTTTGTTTGCGAAAACGTTGCGTACGGTTATGACGTTATGGCGACGTTATGACGTTCGAAAGTAAACAACCGACGCCATTTTGTTTAGAGAAATCCAGTGTAGAAAATGAACAATTTACTGTTTTCGCAGCGTTTTCAGTGCGAATTAGGTTGGAATAAGGTAAAATATGCAAGAATAACGATCACACATGTTTGTTTCATTGCATTAACACTTGCCGGGTCCCTCGGAAGATGTTTGAACACGAGGCCGATAGGCCTCGTGTTCAAACAGCATCCTCGGGACCCGGCAAATGTTAATGCATGGAATAACATGAGTGATCCCTATAGTGGTTTACAGATTTTATTGAATGGCGTTATTTCACTCCCAGACGCGACGTCATATGATAAAAAGAAATATTAGGTGCTGTTCTATAACAACTATCATGGCTCTAGGCATTGCGCTTTCAGGCAAGATTTTTTTTTAGGTTTTCACTATATAAGTTAAAATAAAACATGTGAACCTGAGTTGGGATCATTTTAGCCACAGAACCAATATTTGAACCAAGTTGATAAAGTTTCTCTATTTGATGCAACATACCAAATATGGTCGCTCTGGACCCAGTGGTTTCAGACAAAGTAAGAAAAGGGAAAAGATCAGGATTCGATACAATCAAGCACCACACCTGACCCAGGATACCAATGGGAAAGTGACAACTTCACAATTAGACATCACAAACGAGAGCAAAGAGGTCAGCCCTTTCCCAGCAGGTGACCACAAGGCATCAATAAGCAGACGGATTTCTGTGGAATACGTTAATAACTAAAAAAACTAATGAAATAAAAATATTTTCAGGACCCCCCACTCGCTTGACCATATTTCTGGATCCGTGCATGATCAACTTACGGTAGTCATTTCACGTAGCAGAAAATGTGTTTTAGTAACAATGACTGGGGTAACAAAACCCCTCAAAAATCAAACTGATAATGAACCTGTTGTCCCTGTACTTTGTGGAGAGTGTAACAAGATGGCGAGGTCCTTGTGTTCCACACTTGTATAAGTTGTTTTTATTGGTTGGTAGAAGGTCTACGTCATGTATTATGTAACAGTCGTAATCGTTAATACTCCTGGCAGTTAGAAATCCCGCGTTGACAAGCAGTCCACGATTAAACTGAGTTGGTAACGCCTGAAAAAAGCACAAGTATTAGAAAGGCAGTATATTATTTTCCTTTCCAAAAACAATCACAAAATCTAGACCCGTTCAGAGCCCCCTTTAACTGAAAAGTATTATTCTCATTGCACTACCAAAACATATCTCAATGAGAGCATACAAGACACATTTTGAGCATACAAGACACATGTTAAACCCAGCAAGCGCATGACATTAAAAAGTGGCGGATCCAGGATTACTGGAAAGGTGGTTCATTTGTATAAAGGTGTGTGGTTCGCCTTGCTGATCTTCTCTCTTTTTACTCAAATATCCCACGTAAATGAAATAATTTGGTCTCACTGAGACCAAATTATTTCATGTTTAAAAACGGGGGGGGGGGCTTAGAGTGAACCCCCTGAACCCCCATTGAATCCACCACTGTTAAACAACGTCGTATCGACGTCGATGCGACGTCATGAAAAAATATATAACTACAATTTAATGCTCAAAAGTTTCTTAATCTAGACCTAAGCCGTATTTCATGATCGATCTACATTTGTGTGATTGTCTTAGAAAAATGGTATATATTGGAGAAGTTGAATTACTCATTGGGGATAATTGTGCAAAAAAGGAAACCTCATATATTTTATATCGGAATAAATTTGATAGCTTTTTTTAAACTCAATAGAGCTCAAACAGTTCAATTAATGAATAGATCAAAGTAAAACGACTCTCTGGGCCTTTTAATTATTTGCATGTTGGATAAATGCATATTTCGTTTTATTGTCTGTGGATTTCTCTGTTAACCCATAAGAGTGCCTAACAATATTGATAGGTTTTAAAGAAAACACACTATCACATGACAACACGCCAAACCGATTTACATATTAGTAGACCAGGAACTTTATCTTTAACGGTCAAGAAAATTCCTTGAGAAATTATTTTAGCACCAAAGCACAGGGTTGTGTAGTGTAAATAACCATAAAAAAAGTCCTAAAAAATATCGGTGCCAAATTCGAGAAAATTAAGATTTAAGATTTTATCATTAATGGGTGGGGTACCTGAAAACTGTAAATAATGATTTTTGACAAAATATGCTTATAAATTTCACATTCTTTTTAAGCAAATGCTGAATGGATCAGGTTTGGGTGGATTTCTGATTATAAGTGTGTAAACTGAGTGGTCAGCAGAGAGCATTTTCGTTTCCATGGCAACTCATAATCCTAAATAATGGGGGTGTGCCAACAAAAATATGCATATCTCAGCATCAATTCATCCTAAAATACTAAATTTGGTACCAAATTATTTCTTTGTTATCTAACGTTTTCCTGACTGTTTGATATGCAAATTATCTAATTTGTATAAACATGATTATTTATGAGAACATGAGAAATTAGAGAAAACTGTGTGAAATTTAGGGGGTATACCTATAAAATATCCTGTATCTCAGCTGCTAATTAAACTACGGATCACAAATTGGTAAAAAATTGATGCTGAGACAGTTTTCCTTTACACAGTGGTTTAATATGCAATTTTACTTATTTTCATATCCATCAATGCCAATGAAAACATAAAAAATAAGAGAAAATTCTAAGAAAAAAAACACGGGGTATACCTACAAAATTGATTATATTTCAGCTACCAATTTCCCTAAGTTACCAAACATGGTACCAAACTAATACCAAGATACAACTCTTTTACCCAGTGGTTCAACATGCAAATAATTAGCCTTAAATATCTATGACTATTGATAAAAACATAAGGTATTATTGAAAAATTGCAGAAATATTAAGGGGGCATCACTACAGAATTACTCATATCACAACTGCTAGTTGCCCTGAGTTACCAAACTTGGTTCTAAATTGATGCTAAGACACATTACTTTTATCCATTGGTTCAACGTGAGAGTAATCTAAATTTGATATTCATGATTATTAAAGAGAACATAAGAAATCACAGAAAAATCGCAGAAAAATTAAGGGGGTATACCTACAAAATTACTAATATCTCAGCTGCTAATTGCCAAAGAGCAGCAAACATGGTATTAACATAATGCTAAGGCTTAGAGCCTTAATCATATGTTCTTTATTGGAAATATTTGAATTGCAAAATCACCATTATCAATAAAAAAATGAAAATTTTATAGCAGCGTACCCACAAAAAACCGCTACCTCAGGTGCTGTAATCCTTAGACTTCTAAAAATTGCCCAAATGTTTCTGCTCTGCCAGCCAAGATGGCAGCCAGAGCTCTAGATAAGAAATATTTTAAACAACAAATGAACTACATTGTACTGGTTCAAATATGAAATCATTTCATACAGTTTGTAATGGCATTCCTTGTAAGGCCGCCTACTAAAGCTACCCAACCAGTTCTGCTCTTCTGAACATTATAATCACCAACGCTAAAAATATAACTCTTTATACAACTGTTACAACATAAAGCCGGTCAGGAAGGAAGAGGGGAAATCTTATTGGAAAATTCCTTTATGCGATGATGATGCTACCAGGGAAAAATAATGCACACAACTAGTAAAAACTTTTCAGTACTTTATGTACTAAGAAAACATCGACAACACACTAATAATACAACGACGCCACCTACGCTATTATTTCTGGCTAGATGACCATCCTATACTAGGGCAAGTTGCCATTCTAAGATCATTTCAATTAGAATGAACCTTAGAGTGTCCTGCTCTAGATGTACGTCAACTAGTCAGAAATAAGAGACGTAAAGAATATGATTCACATACAATCTAAGCTCTAAGAAAAAAAATTGGGCCTTTTGGTACTTAAGTATCGTGTTGTTAAGTACTCTTGGTTATTAAACGCGTTTCGCGAACACTATATCTTCTTGGCCACACATTGTTGACTTCCAGTGAATCGGCTCTAAGATATTAGGGCTGTGATCGATCCTTCGTATGGGAACGTCAAATGATTCATATAGGATTGCTTATAAGGTGCTTTGATCGTCTTTTTGTATGGAGACGTCAAGTTTATTAAAAGTGGATCTTCTTATACGACGGTTCCTGATCGTCTCCCCATATTGGGATGTCAGGTTTATTTATCACAATTCCAGCCGGTTGACTAACAACTCCATCTGGTCTACGTAGCTGGTCGCGAGTATTGGGACCAGATTCCACGCTGTTCGTGGCCTGAGGGGATAGCTAGTAAGTGCCCTCAGGTGTTAAATCTTGTGGCTCACCAACATTTGGCCTCCAACGTAGGAAGGGACACAAATCAGAGACGATTCTGCAAAAAACAAACTACATTTAGAATCTCAAAATCACTCTGTTGCATCAATAATGGAGTTGTTCGTTTCAAGTTTACAAAAAAAAAAATAATTTCAGTCGTCTTATTTTTTTTAAATTACAGCCTAACCCTATAAGCGCGTGATTAGCCCTCACCCGTGGGTGTATGGCTAACGGCTCCCATGCGGTTAGGATGGATGGGCTCTTCTAAATATCCACACTCAAAATTATGTAATAGAGAAGTATTTTTAGTGACTGGCCTATGTCAGCGCTAAACAATACCTTCTATGCCAAACGAACAAACCCATACGTTACAAAAATTTCCAGTACGCTGTCGTAACGTCACACTGGTTTGAGATGCTATCGCAGCCGAAACATCAAGAACACGTGGCTTTTTTTCCCTTTCAGGTCAAGTAATCTAGATAGTTTCGAGGTTTACAAATACTGATACCAATTCTCTTAAAATTCCAGGAAAAGGTTGAACAGTGTGGTGCTGACATAACGTTTGGACGTTTACGTCGGACATCACCCTGCCCACGCGCTAATTTCGTACTTGTATAACGTATCAGTTGTAAACAGCTAACTTTGACCCCTCGTCAAACATATTTACATCAATGTTGAGAGATTACATTCTGCTGTTTTATGCGTGTAAAAACGTACAATATTTTTACATGTATTTTGGTGGAAGAAACACCTACCTAATCTCTAAACATACATGTCAGCTATCACCTTATTTATGTAAGTGTGTTGTAGTGTATGCACCTAACCCTTATTTTTATATGCATCAGATATAACTCGATGTGACACATACAGGTCGCTACAGAAAGTCGACTATCACTGGCAGTTAAATCGTCTTTCCAACAACGCCATATAAATCACAACAACTTAAAATCTAGCTGCTAAAATTGTTTATTCACCTATCGGCCCCCGGTAAATCTTCCAGCATACCATTATAGTTTTATGTGCAGATCCGACATGGCCTGCGACTACCTTTGGCCAAAATAACCCGTCGAGTCCATCCGGACAGCTTTACTATAGCCGCAAGAATGTTCCCACCAGATTTTCAGGCACTACGCATGTGCGTAGATTAATACGCAAGTGCGTAACAATCGCTATTTTCGCAAAAAAAACGGGACGTTATTGATAACACCCGATAGAGCTCGTACACAGAATGCTGGCCGATTCAACAGACGACAAAATAGAAAACGAGTGACTTATTATTTCAATACAATGTGACATGCCAGAGACATTGTGATTCAATGCAATAACACAAATCGCCATAGCCCTGTCATGTACAATTTCAACCCAGTCAAATATATATAACTTCACGTACCTTTCTATAATAATGAATAGCGTCTCTATATCCTACCTCTCTACGGTATCTTTATAATGTCACCTAACAAGAATGGAAAATTCCATCCTTTATATAGTGAAAAGTGCACAAGATCTCCAAGATCTTCAAGAAAAGTAACGAAATCGTGCAAGCGTTACTAAATAAAGACACAATGAATTCCATCTCAGACAAACCGCCCTTTTATTGGACTATTAGTAGAAAAAGTACCGTATCACAGTTTGTATAGGTGACCAGTTGCATACCTAAACCTTCGCGTATTTGTGCGTATACACATCCATCACTGATTCTGTTGTTCCTTATATTATACATCGTAACAAAGGCCCTTCCTTTTGGGAGAAAAAGGAACGACTTTTTCTTACGATGCACGATTTAGAAAAGAAGGAACAATACAGAATAAATATATAATACAACATATATACATGTGCGACTTAAATGGCGGACTACCTGGAGAGATAGTCTGCCCCCACATTGTCTTGTCCTCGGATTGCCACAATCCTAAATTTGTATGGTTGGAGCTTTAATGCCCAACGCATAATTCTGGGATTTAATGCCTCAGCAGTCTGCATGAATGATAGGGGTTTGTGATCACATTCCAGGATAATTTCTTCCCCAAAAAGATATTTCCTGAACTTTTCAATTGCCCAAATAATTGCCAAGCATTCCTTCTCAATTACCAAATAATTTATTTCCCGGGGTAACAACTTTTTACTAGCGTAGGCAATTGGCAATTTACCTTCCCCCTCAAATTATTGCAGCAATACAGCTCTGATTCCTATATCGGACGCGTCTGACCTAAGTATGAATGGTTTTCCTTCATTAAAGACAGGCAATCTCAGAATAGGGGAGGATGTAAGACGACATTTCAACGTTCCAAAAGCCTTTTCGTGATGACTTAGCCAGTCCTTAATGCTGTTTGGGCAATCTTTCTTCGTTAGATCGGTTAAAGGTGCTGCAATCTAGGAGAAATTAGGGATGAATTTCCGTTAGAACCTAGCTAAACCCAAAAAACCTCGGACTTGTTTCTTAGTAATGGGCCTTTGTGCATCTTTAACAGCCTGTATCTTGTCATCTTTGGGCCTTAATGTTTGGTCTTGAATATTGTGGCCTAGGCATTCAATTTTGCTGTACCCTATTTTACGCTTAGAGGGTTTTGCGGTAAGTTTAGCAGCCCGCAACCTATCCAAAGTGGCTTGTATGGACTTTAAATGTTTTTTCCAAGTTTCAGCGAAAATCCACATGTCATCTACGAAACTATCGACATTTCTCAGACCTTGCAATACTATGCGTATAAGACGGCAAAAAGAGGCCCCCGCATTAACTGAACCGAAAGGCATGGTTTTAAACTGGAATAACCCCTTAGGTGTTTCAAAGGCTGTATCCATCTTTCTTTTGAACTAACACAATGGGTGAAGAGTAAGGAGAGATCAAAGGTTCGATCACGCCTAGCTCGATCATCTCATCAATTTCAGATTCCATTATCTCTCTGGTTTTATATGGTATAGGGTAACCTTTAGACCTAGCAGGTTCTGCAGTTGATAATCTGATATCATGCTCCAATTATTCGGTCTTGCCTGCTATACTGGTCAGTACATCCGGGTATTTGGCCAGTAATTCTTTGACCTCTTTTCTCTGTTCGTCTGTAAGTTCGTCCGAGATACTAACATCTTGATATGTCTCAATTTCCTTATTAGAAGGAAATGTACAGTCTTCTAGTGAATACTCATCACTTTCGTTGTCGTCCTCCTCCCTTAAAGGAATACTCGCTTCGGTGGATAACAAGCAGTGAGATGCTTCAGTTTTCCGTTCAACATAGAGCCTCAAAATATTGGCATGATATGTATGGATGTAACCGTTTACGTTTACACCGTAGTCAACACGGTTTAGCACTTCTACTATGTCGAACGGTCCCCGCCATTGTAATAATAGCTTATTGCTATCGGTGGGGAGTAATAATAAAACTTTATCTCCCACTTTGAAGGAATGAGGTTTCACTCATCGATCATAATACGCCTTTTGTTTCCCTTGCACTTTTTGTATATTCTTCATTGCCAACTCACAAGTATGTTCGAGACGTTTTCTTAAATTTATCACGTAATCATATGTTGAGCGAACCTCTTCATCTTCCACTTCGTCTGTCCATAATTCTCTTAAAATTGCCATCGGACCACGTACATTTCGTCCATACAATAATTCAAAAGGCGAAAATCCTAACGATTCTTGAGGTACTTCCCTAACTGCAAATAAGAGTGCAGGAAGATACCTATCCCAATCCTTTGGGCGTTCAGCGCACATTCTTTGCTACATTTGTTTAAGCGTCGCATGTGTTCGCTCTACTAAACCATTACATTGAGCATGAAATGCTGACGTAGTTAGCTGCTGTAATGACAACAACCTTGCTACCTCCTTCATAATCTCAGACGTGAATTGTGACCCACAGTCCGTTAACATTTCATCGGGTACGCCAACCCTACTAAACATTTCGACTTACGCTTCTGCTACGAGCTCGGTCTCGATACTAGGTAATGCAATGGCCTCAGGATAATGTGTCGCGTAATCCATTATTGTTAAAATGTATCTTGATCTGTTGTTCGAGCGGGGCTCAATTGGTCCTACAATGTCTACTGCTACACACAAGGAGTAATGATTAATGGTAGCCGAACTAAAGGCACCTTTGCTACCCTGCCTTTTTGAATGGTCCTTTGACATATGTTGCAGAATTTACAGAAACGTGTCATGTCACGGCATACGCCTGGCCAGAAAAATTCTGCCACTACTCGATCAATCGTCTTTCAAATGCCTAAATGGCCTGCCATGAGCGATTCATGGGCCAAATTCATAACCCTATCGGTCAGACTCGAAGGTAAAACTAGCTGCAAAGTAGTTTTACCACGCAAAGTAAACTGCCGATAGATTAAACCTTTCTTTATTATAAATTTCGTTCTTCTCGGTGTATGCCCTGACTCACAGTTATGTTGCCTAACTCGACTCGCTTTCCTATATTCGAGAGCTTTGGATCTGAAGCCTGATCCGACTTGATCGCCTTCCTATCACTACTGATAATCTGGTCTGGGACTTTAAGTTTCTTATATACCCGCTCGTCTTTTTTTGCTTGTGACCTAGTAACTACGCTTGCCGCGAAATGTGACATATCTGGCAACTTCGATCCGTCGATATTACCTATAACTAGATCATACAAAGTATCCTCCATGCATAGGGCTTCGGTGATGCCATTGAAAAATGGACATTCCACGCTAATACGCGCCACTGGGTATTTCAGTTTGGACTCATTAATAAGAGTTACATCTAACTCTTTCCCTAACATTTGCTCATCTGATACTAAGTCCCTTCTAACTAATACACCGGTACAACCCGTATCTCTTAAAACTCTGACCTCCTTCCCATTTACGGTACCTACGGCCGTCGGCAATCTAGATTTTAAAAAATAGCAAGAACCCTTGCTATCCTTATGGGGATTCTCCCTATAACTGTCAATTGGGTTGTGCATTTTAGCATGATACACGCTATGCACTCCCTTATCCAGACTTTGTTCTCCCTTTACTTTACAAAAGTTGACCTGATGGTCGACTTTATCATTATTATAGTTCCTATTGGAATTTATACCGGGAGCTGACTGATTCGGACGGTAATTATTACGGCCTCGATTCCAATTGCGACCCCTATTTTGCCATTTTCCCCCTTGATTCGGAGAATTAAATTCAGCGCTTGATCCTATTTCCACACCAGCCGACACCCTCTTACTCTTGTTGTGCCAACAATTATGTGTTTGATTGGCTTTACCACAAATCTTACAAGAAATACTTGGTTTTCGATCAACCTGGTTTCTGTAATTATGCGTAACTTGACTCTTAGTTTCACGTTGCCCTTTTGCGACCCATCCAGGAACTCCGCCCCTTGCATCGGCGAACAAATCCGCCTCATTGGCTAACTCACCCAGGACTTTAAATGGCTTAGGTTTGAGATACAAATAAAGTTCATGACTGCAACAGTCAAGGAACTGGTCTCGGGCCAAAAAATCACAAACGGCCTCATAGGTCTTTTTGACCTTAGCCAAACCTAACCATTTATCTAGGTAGCTCGCTAGCCTACCACTAAATTGTCTAAAAGTTTCGGCTTTCTAGGGCCTACAATCCCTAAACTTCTTACGAAAAGAACGTTCGGAGAGGTCGAAATTAGTTAGCAGAGCCTCCTTAATCTGAGCATAATCCGACTGGTCATCTTTGGAAAGTCTAACGAAGACTTCCAAAGCGCGTCCCTTTAATAATGCACTTAGGCCACATAGACGGGTCCCATTTATTTGAAATGGCATAACTTTCGAACCTAGTCAAATAGCTATCCATCTTATCCGTATGTTTGTCAAAGTATGGAAGCTTGGGACTCCTAGGATTTGAACTTTTCTCTTTGGGCCCCCAGGGATGTATAGTGGTCTCGGCCTCGATCTTTTTGAGTTCCACTTCAGCCTCAATTTTTAATTTTTCCATTTCCATTTCCTTATCCTTACGCGCGGCCTCAATTTTCATTTTATCTAATTCCCGATCTTTCTCTTTTTGCTCCCTTTCTTTATCCTTTTGATTGGCCTCCCTTTTCTCTCTTTCATATTCCCTTTGGGCTACCTTTTCCTCCCTTTCTAAATCTTGTTGCCTCTAATGATAATCACTTAGTTCTTGCCCTTTATACCCTAATTCCCGTGCTAATGAAATATGTTTATCCATTTTAGCCTATTGTTGGGAATGGTATAAATCAACTTTACTGTTGAAAATAAATAAGGTTTCGCTTTGTCCCTTTAAAATATGTATAGGCTAACCAACGTTCGCGCTGGTAAACTAATAATTTTACTAGATATTTAAATGACGTTACATATAAGTAATGTAAAGTATAACGTATAAGGGATCACCACGGAAAGCTGCCTAGGATATATATCAACCTTAAATAGGACTTCACTAAACGTACTTGACTACAAAAAAAACGTCATTCATTTTTCGTATTTTACGTCAAGTAATGAGTACCTACGCGATATTAATATAAACGTGTTACAGTCTAGTCAACAGTCACTTGTCATAGCAAGACATAATAATTGATAAAAATAATCTTTCTATGGACTTCTTCTAATAATAGAAATCAGTTGAGTGGCGTCACATACTATGACGTCACTGAGGTGATTTAAATTATTAGTACCCTCAGACGATATGAAATTTTCTACATCAGTATCCTTAATTAATAGGAATACAGGGCATAAGCCAATACACAATAATATGGGTCAAATAAAGGTGGACTAGTCTAATAATTAAACTCTGACAAATTTTCCTTGGGTTTTATACCCTACTGGCAATCCACAGGACAAGAAAGTATGGGTCCCCCTCAGAGTGTTACCTGATGACTTATTTACATGTGTCACACTTCATCACAGGGAACGCATGCAATCAGTTCTGCGTGTTGACACTCACAACCTTTCTTGTGAAAAATCTACTAGTGTGCGCCCGTAGCATGTCACAGCAGAGGAATTTGCCAATAAAACCTCAAAATCCCACTTCTGACACCATTGATACGACATAAAGCCGGTCAGGAAGGAAGAGGGGAAATCTTATTGGAAAAGTCCTTTATGCGATGATGATGCTAAAGTGTAAATAACCATAAAAATGTCCTCAAAAAATATCGGTGCCAAATTCGAGAAAATTCAGATTTAAGATTTTATCATTAGTGGGTGGGGTACCTGAAAACTGGAAATAATGATTTTTGACAAAATATGCTTATAAATTTCACATTCTTTTTAAGCAAATGCTGAATTGATCAGGTTTGGGTGGATTTTTGATTATAAGTGTGTAAACTGAGTGGTCAGCAGAGATCATTTTCGTTTCCATGGCAACTCATAATCCTAAATAATGGGGGTGTGCCAACAAAAATATGCATATCTCAGCATCAATTCATCCTAATATACTAAATTTGGTACCAAATTATTTCTTTGTTATCTAACGTTTTCCTGACTGTTTGATATGCAAATTATCTAATTTGTATATAAATGATTATTTATGAGAACATGAGAAATTAGAGAAAATTGCAGGAAATTTAGGGGGTATACCTACAAAATATCCTGTATCTCAGCTGCGAATTAAACTATGGATCACAAATTGGTAAAAAATTGATGCTGAGACAGTTTTCCTTTACACAGTGGTTTAATATGCAATTTTACTTATTTTCATATCCATCAGTGCCAATGAAAACATAAAAAATAAGAGAAAGTTCTAAGAAAAAAACACGGGGTATACCTACAAAATTGATTATATTTCAGCTACCAATTTCCCTAAAATACCAAACATGGTACCAAACTAATACCAAGATACAACTCTTTTACCCAGTGGTTCAACATGCAAATAATTAGCCTCAAATATCTATGACTATTGATAAAAACATAAGGTATTATTGAAAAATTGCAGAAATATTAAGGGGGCATCACTACAGAATTACTCATATCACAACTGCTAGTTGCCCTGAGTTACCAAACTTGGTTCTAAATTGATGCTAAGACACATTACTTTTATCCATTGGTTCAACATGAGAGTAATCTAAATTTGATATTCATGATTATTAAAGAGAACATAAGAAATCACAGAAAAATCGCAGAAAAATTAAGGGGGTATACCTACAAAATTACTAATATCTCAGCTGCTAATTGCCAAAGAGCAGCAAACATGGTATTAACATAATGCTAAGGCTTCGAGCCCTAATCATATGTTCTTTATTGGAAATATTTGAATTGCAAAATCACCATTATTAATAAAAAAAATTTCAGAAATGAGAAAAAAAAATGAAAATTTTATAGCAGCGTACCCACATATAACCACTACCTCAGGTGCTGTAATCCTTAGACTTCTAAAAATTGCCCAAATGTTTCCACTCTGCCAGCCAAGATGGCAGCCAGAGCTCTAGATAAGAAATATTTTAAACAACAAATGAACTACATTGTACTGGTTCAAATATGAAATCATTTCATACAGTTTGTAATGGCATTCCTTGTAAGGCCGCCTACTAAAGCTACCCAACCAGTTCTGCTCTTCTGAACATTATAATCACCAACGCTAAAAATATAACTCTTTATACAACTGTTACGACATAAAGCCGGTCAGGAAGGAAGAGGGGAAATCTTATTGGAAAATTCCTTTATGCGATGATGATGCTACCAGGGAAAAATAATGCACACAACTAGTAAAAACTTTTCAGTACTTTATGTACTAAGAAAACATCGACAACACACTAATAATACAACGACGCCACCTACGCTATTATTTGTGGCTAGTTGACCATCCTATACTAGGGCAAGTTGCCACTCTAAGATCATTTCAATTAGAAACAATCTTAGAGTGTCCTGCTCTAGATGTACGAGGTATGTCCGAAAAGTTTGTGTAAAAGTCTTATTTAGGTCTTATAAATGCCTGATTTCGATACTGTTGTGTATAATTCTTTAATGAGACATAATACAAATAATTTGAGTTATTCAATGTACAAATAGACGAAAAATATGTATCTTGTGCTCGTTTGTTGACATGTACCCCCTAGTATGCGGGGCAGGTATCCAAATTCACAATTTTAAAATTAATAGTCATAACATGATTCTTAATATCAAATTAACAGGATGCCCCATGTTTTTAACTTTTGTTTCACTAAAAGGAGATGAACATATAAATGATGTACTGAAAATAATGTGTGGATGTGAAGTGTTTAGCTAATTTTGTAGGTTCATTACCAAAATAGCTATTGATCTGATAGGGCAATCAAAGGTAACTGTTAGTGTCAGCAAAAACAGGCTTCCCATAGAATTATGGGTTTTTAATCAAACTATACCTCTAAATGTGTTCGGATTGGTGTCAATTATTTTCTTATAACTTTATAGTTTGTAAATATGTGTTGAAAGTTATTGTAAATATGTGTTGAAAGTTTATCAAATAAGTTTCCATTTGATATTCCAACAACTGTTTGTAACATACCACCATTTTTGTTCAAAACGTCTTGCAAATAGCCTGGAAGAGTACCAGGTGTACTAAAATGCTATTTTTGTGCATATACTTAAACTATTTGTGTTGATTAAACAGACGACACATGCAAAGTTGCTTCTTTAAATGAAACAAGCAACATAAACCTAAAATAGAAATTTTCTTCTGTCATATAAAGAAAAAACTTCAGGGCCAGTATAATATAAAATACGGACGTCGTGATGATTACAGACGCCTGCCCCGCGAATACCATGGTGCATAATAGTAAACCTGTTGTAATGGACATATCGCTTGTCGTATCTTCATCATTTTTCACACATGTATTCCTGATACATTACTGAATATAATGATATAGCTGAAAAAACTAGTGATGGTTTATGTTGAGCTGTGGACAGGCTGTCCACGAACTTTAGGGACATACCTCGTACGTCAACTAGTCAGAAATAAGAGTGTAAAAAATATGATTCACATACAATCTAAGCTCTAAGAAAAAAAATTGGGCCCTTTGGTACTTAAGTATCGTGTTGTTAAGTACTCTTGGTTATTAAACACGTTTCGCGAACACTATATCTTCTTGGCCACACGTTGTTGACTTCCAGTGAATCGGCTCTAAGATATTAGGGCTGTTATCGATCCTTCGTATCGGAACGTCAAATGATTCATATAGGATTGTTTATAAGGTGCTTTGATCGTCTTTTTGTATGGAGACGTCAAGTTTATTATAAGTGGATCTTCTTATACGACGGTTCCTGATCGTCTCCCCATATTGGGACGTCAGGTTTATTTATCACAATTCCAGCCAGCTGGCTAACAACTCGATCAGGTCTACGTAGCTGGTCGCGAGTATTGGGACCAGATTCCACGCTGTTCGTGGCCTGAGGGGACAGCTAGTAAGTGCCCTCAGGTGTTAAATAATGTGGCTCACCAACATTCGGCCTCCAACGTAGGAGGGGACACAAATCAGAGATGATTCTGCAAAAAACAATCTACTTTTAGAATCTCAGTATCACTCTGTTGCCTCAACAATGGAGTTGTTCATTTCAAGTTTACAAAAATAAAAATAATTTCAGTGGTCTTATTTTTTTTAGATTACAGCCTAACCCTATAAGTGCGCTATTAGCCCTCACCCATGGGTGTATGGCTAACGGCTCCCATGCGGATAGGATGGATCGGCTCTTCTAAATATCCACACTCAAAATTATGTAATAGTGAAGTATTTTTAGTGACTGGCCTATGTCAGCGCTAAACAATACGTCCTATGCCAAACGAACAAACCCATATGTTACAAAAATTTCCAGTACACTGTTGTAAGGTCACCCTGGTTTGAGACGCTACCGCAGCCGAAACATCAAGAACCCGTGGCTTTTTTTCCCTTTCAGGTCACGTAATCTAGATAGTTTCGAGGTTTACAAATACTGATACCAATTCTCTTAAAATTCCAGGAAAATGTTGAACAGCGTGGTGCCGACATAACGGTTGGACGTTTACGTCTGACATCACCCTGCCCACGCGCTAATTTCGTACTTGTATAACGTATCAGTTTTAAACAGCTAACTATGACCCCTCGTCAAACATACTTACATCAATATTGAGAGATTACATCCTGCTGTTTTATGCGTGTAAAAACGTACAATATTTTTACATGTATTTTGGTGGAACAAACACCTACCTAATCTCTAAACATACATGTCAGCTATCACCTTATTTATGTAAGTGTGTTGTAGTGTATGCACCTAATCCTTATTCTTATATGCATCAGATATAACTCGATGTGACACATACGGGTCGCTACAGAAAGTCGACTATCACTGGCAGTTAAATCGTCTTTCCAACAACGCCATATAAATCACAACAACTTAAAATCTAGCTGCTAAAATTGTTTATTCACCTATCGGCCCCCGGTAAATCTTCCAGTATACCATTATAGTTTTATGTGCAGATCCGACATGGCCTGCGACTACCTTTGGCCAAAATAACCCGTCGAGTCCATCCGGACAGCTTTACTATAGCTGCAAGAATGGTCCCACCAGATTTTCAGGCACTACGCATGTGCGTAGATTAATACGCAAGTGCGTAACAATCGCTATTTTCGCAAAAAACGGGACGTTATTGATAACACCTGATAGAACTCGTACACGGAATGCTGGCTGATTCAACAGACGACAAAATAGAAAATGAGTGACTTATTATTTCAATACAATGTGACATGCCAGAGACATCGCATTTCAATGCAATAACACAAATCGCCATAGCCCTGTCATGTACAATTTCAACCCAGTCAAATATATATAACTTCACGTACCTTTCTATAATAATGAATAGCGTCTCTATATCCTACCTCTCTATGGTATCTTTATAATGTCCCCTAACAAGAATGGGAAATTCCATCCTTTATATAGTGAAAAGTGCACAAGATCTCCAAGATCTTAAAGAAAAGTAACGAAATCGTGCAAGCGTTACTAAATAAAGACACAATGAATTCCATCTGAGACAAACCACCCTTTTATTGGACTATTAGTAGAAAAGGTACCATATCACGGTTCTTATAGGTGACCAGGTGCATACCTAAACCTTCGCGTATTTGTGCGTATATGCAACCATCACTGATTCTGTTGTTCCTTATATTATACATCGTAACAACAACATCTGATCCATTGATCCAGATTCAGAAAATTTATAAAAATGTTTCAGATTGATCTATGTTCCTTATATTGCTCAAAATCTTTCAACTATGCTTAACTAAATGCCCCCAGGGCTACGATTCATATGAGAGTTCCAGAGACACCCATGATTGCCCTCTTGTTCAATATTATATGGGGAGTCCCCCTTTTTGGCCATATTTTCCCCATTCATCCCATATATATTATTTAGAAAACAAATCAGACCTACCTACCTTATTTTAATTTTCCATGCAATAGTAAACTCACATTTTTTGGCCTAAGTAATTTTGTATGTATACTCTCCTATTTATTTCTGCGATTATTCTATCATTTCCAATGTTTCATAAATTCATATGAACATAAAATTAGATTATATGCATATGGAACCACATGGTATAAGGACTATGTCTAAGCATCAATTAAGAGCTGAGCTTGGTAAATTAGGGCATCTAGCAGCTGCGATATGAGTAATTTTGAAAGCATATCCATTTATTTTTTTTCCCTGAGATTTGTCTATTATTTCCAATATTTCATTGATATTCGTGAATATGTAATAGATAAAGGATACTTCCAATGCTTTCTTGTTTAAACAGCGAGGTGGGCGCAGCCCACCGAGCGGTTTAAACAGAAAGCCGAGTAAAAATCCTTTATTTAGCTTGTAGTATGGCGCAGGCGCAAATAAACAAGTGTTACTGACACCTGGCGAAATTTACATTCGCTCCTCCCAGCATCCGGCCTAAGCTGTCAATTATATTACATTTACGTACGGTTAAATTGTCGCTATTTAGGAAGTTCCCGCCTACATCGCTGTTTAACTAAAATAGGATGTTAGAGTACGGTTTTAAGCTCCTCCTTCGTTGTTATTCTAGGGTGTCCGATTTAAACATCAGCAAAGATCAAAGAAAAAAGCATCTGCCATACTACAATAAACAGTTATTTCATGCCTGTTTGTAGTATAGTCCAAACTAATACCCCTCGGTGCCGTGGACAACCTGAGGCACTATTGCACGAGGCTGAACTACTAACAGGCATGAAAACTGTTTTATACCCAAACCTTTTGATGAAATGCATAGCAGCGTTTCTTGAATGGAGTTGCTGTAGACGATGCGGTTGTGTTGCAAAACAGAAAATTTCACCAAATCTGCTCAATTTTGGTCTCAAAATGTTCCGCTCATTCTAACTAAGAAAACGAGTACCCCCACTTTATGTTTCTGACCATAAACAACGAAGTTTTGGCATCCAGTAGAAATCTTCATAGGGGTGTAAGGTAGGTCTACTATCACAGGGTCCAAATTTTTAGTATTTGGCATCCAGTAGTTATCGTCATTGGGTGTAAGGTAGGTCTACTATCACAGGGTTCAAATTTTTAGTCGTTGCTTCCTGTTTTTCTCTCCAATGATTTTCCTATCATTTTTCAAGTTTTCATAAATATTCATGAATATGCAAATGGGGTAATTTACATCTAGAACCACAAGATGAAAGAATTTGTCAAATTGTATCACATATGATGTAGCAACATACAATGTACATCAGTGATGTTTTTGGACAGAAATCAGTTAATCTACAGGTATTTTTTCCAATTTTCCCATATTTTAAAGTTCTCATTAATATTCATGAATATTCAAATTAGAAAATTTGCATATCTGACCATGTAATGAAAGGTCTATGCCTAGGCTTTAATTTGGTACCAAGGTTAGTAGTCTAGACTGAGAAGCAGCTGAGATATGGTTGTTTTTGTAGGTACACCCCCATTCAGGAGAATAGCATTATGGGTTGCCATGGAAACCATGCATTTAGACATAGCTAGAATAAGTTTTTTTCTGGGAACAAATTTTTTGGGCATGACTAGGGTTCCAATGAAGAATCTAACACCCATGGAAACATGTCCTGTGGTAGCAAGGTTGGTCAAATTAGATCCTATGGTACCAGTAACATGGTATCAATTGCCTGTTTTCAGCGATTTTTCTTCATTTTTCGTATTTTTTTCACCCCCCCCCCCCCCAAAAAAAAAAAAATACCATTTCTCAAGGAATTAGTTGTGGGTCAAGGGTCATTTTTGGCTAAATGTACTGGCCTATAGGTTACGAACATGTAGTGACGTTCAAAGCCGCGTTGCGCATATAATGGAAATCTTAACGTGTGGTGAAGCCAACTGCGCTTAAAGGCACATATTGAAGCTGTCACAAGAGAGAGAGAGAGGGGGGGGGACACACACACACACACACACACACACACACATAAACTGACCATTTCAACAACATAAACGCCATACTGTAGATGTTGTTCCTGTAGAAAGGGATGTAGATGTGCTAGGAACTTCTCTAAGTGATCTGCTCTATCTCGGTATGGCACAATAATCGCCGTCAATTCTGTTGGAATAGAGTCACGTGGTTTGTAAAATCCCCCATATTTTAGATTATCCACTGCAGCAGTGTCCGTACTTTCAATCTCGCTGGTAATCTGTTGGTCTGAGAAAATAAATGGTTCTTGAAAATATATTTTCTTTTATAAATGCAATGATTAAAAATAGTTAATTTTAACTGTTAGACTGTTTTTTACCTATATTTCAATTCTGCATCCCCTCCTCTGCATGCTGATTGCGCCTTACGGTCCAGTGTAGGTTTGAAAAAAGCAAAAAGATTAAAGGTTTAAAAAGAATATACAATATAAACACAGGACAAAACAGAAGTTATGTTGTATTGTGGCATTTGGTGGCTAATGGATCAAAATGCTGCGCTGGATTGATCCAGCGTTGACAACAGGACAATATGAGCTGGTACTTTGTTCCAATAAACCAACAGGAAAAAGAGAGTTATAGTTTATACTGGTAGGAACCTGGCAGAATGACAGAGGGTGGCTATGTCAAATCTTTCTCGCAAGTCGTTCAAAGCAGGCTGGAAGTTGTAGAGCAATAAGCCTATAGCAGGTATTGCCTGTTTTGTTTTATTACCTGTGCAATGATCTATGGTTTAATTGTGACTGTCATGCAATCACACTGTCATAGTGAGAATAGGAGTACATTTTTCATCAAATTAATATTCTCTGGATAATTTCAACTCTGTGTATGCCCTTGCAAGTATATGGGTTCCAAACATCTGAAAAGTATTCTAGCTTGGATCGAATAATTGTCCAAGAAATAAGGATGGTTTGGTTTTAATGTGCGTTTTTTAAATAGACTATTCATTCGATTTTATGTAATTCTGTTAAAGTGAGGACTAAAGGTTAGGTCAGAGGCTAAACCCATCCCTAGTTACGGAGCGTTCTCCACTGAGTCAATGCCCTGTCCGTGAATTGTGTATTTATTTTTAATTGTGTTTCTGGACATTGTTATGTGGTGGACTTGGCACTTGGATGGATTAAATTCCATTTAATTTCAATTTTACCTCACACTGTTGTAGATAATCCACGTTTGTCTGAAGCCTATCTGAGTCATTTTTAACCTGTGCGGTCAATTTTCCAGCAGTATAATCAGCAAACAAACGCATCTGTGATTGTGTAATAGTGGGAATAAAATTGGTCCCAGAACAGATCCCTGGGGTACCCCAGATGAAACAGGTAGCTAATCAGAACATTCCTCATCAAGGACAACTGCCCGGCTCATACCAACTAAAATATGTCTTCTATCCAAGTGTCTTGCCCTGTACACCATGCACTTGCAGCTTGTATAAAAGTTTACGGTGACTGACCCTGTAGAAGTCCTTACTAAAATGTTAAAGTATGAGGTTGGTTAGCTTACCCTCAGTCATGTTTCTTACAAGGTCTTAAATGAGTGGCAGTAAACTAATTGCATTTTGCATGAACTGCGCTTACGAAAGCCATGCTGCAGGTCATACAAGATGTTCTTCAGATTGAACTGCATTGTAAGACCTATTAGAGCAACTGTGTGCTTCATAGTCTTACAAAAATAGTAAATGAGTATGATCAGGAAATACCACAATCACAAACTGCAGACAACCCCGTGGCACCGTGAGGAAGAGCCGCTCAACCATCACGAGACACCAGGAAGACAAACCAAGCAAAGCAACCAGCTCTCTCTTCCCCATAAAAGATACAGGTGATGGATAATGGGCGATAGTTAGAATGTTCCTGTTTGCTACCTTTCTTAAAGAAAAGGTAGACATGGACTTTCTTCTAGTCTGGTAGATTTGTGCCTGTATATGAGGACCTTTGGAATGTAAAAGTAATAACTGCAGCTATATTATGACTTAAAATTTTCAAGACTTATGGTCTGATAGCGTCAGAGCCATCAGACTTTGCTAAAGAAAGGTTTGCTAGGAGTAGAAATGTCTGTATCCGGCATTTAATATTTAATTTTTGCATTTGATTCCATCAGGCAGTGAGCCTGACAGGGAGGCTGAGTAATTCATTGGTGTGCTACCGTTTAATTTAAATAGACCAAGGGGTGCCTCTCGGGTGTCTGGTCAATGTTCTTTGTATATTTTGACTCACCTTTTTTATGATAGGGATCCCTTGTGTATTGGATCAAGAGTTTTTCATGGGGCTAAATAGGGAGGGGGTTCAACAGAAAATGGATGCTCTGCTCTGGTTTTCCTGATCTCCAAGTACTAAGGATGTCTTCAACGTCCTTATTGTGAGCAGCTTTGTCGAACCGCAAATTCCACATTTCGCAAATTTCACACTGTGAAGGATTGGTACCAATTCTTCACAGCGCGTGAAGAATTGGTACCAATTATTCACAACGCGTTTATGACCATGACCATGACCATTGACCTTTATAGCAACCAAAGTTGATCTGATAAGATATGCTGGTGAATTGCGTCTGGCCAACGTACATTCATCATGCCTATCTTTTTTACATTTTTAGGGTACGGAACGTAAACAAACAAAAAAAATGTCCTAAATGACGTAACTCATATGTAACCAAAATAAGATTCCTAAAGGACGTGTATACAAAATAAAAGTCCTAATGGACGTAGTTCATATGTAAACAATAAGAGTCCTAAAGGACGAAGTTCATATGTAAACAAAATAAGAGTCCTAAAGGACGGAGCTCAAATATAAACACTGCATGTGTCCTAAAGGACATATGTAAATGGTATATGTAACAAGGGCACTGCTACATAAACATTCTGTTGTACAAAAAGTCCAGTTCATGCACATATCAAAAGGGCATTGTTACATAAACATTATGTTGTACTAAAAGTCCAGTTAACGCACAAGTAACAGGGGCACTGCTACATAAACATTATGTTGTACTAAAAGCCAACTTTATGCGCATGTAACAAGGGCATCGTTACATAAACATTATGTTGTACTAAAAGTCCAGTTATGCACATGTAACAAGGATACTGTTACAAAAACTTTATGTGGTACTAAAAGCCCAATTTATGCACATGTAACAAGGGCATTGTTACAAATAAACATCTTGTTGTACTAAAAGCCCAGTTTATGCACAGTCATGTAACAAAGGCAGTGTTACATGAACATTATGTTGTACTTAAAGTCCAGTTAATGTTCATATGATAAGGGCATCGTTACCAAAACATTCTGTTGTACTAAAAACCCATAAAACATGTGTAAACATATATCATATCATATGACATGTTGGTAGATAAGTATATTGACAACAAGTCATATCAAATAAGGGCACTGTTGCATGGATATGAATTTTCAAGCAACCAAAAGCCCAGATATGGTACCAGTTTGTAAATACTTGTATGTGTGAACTTGTGTTGTACTATTATATGTGTGAAATCGTGTGATATTATTGTATGGAATATTTTGTTATCTTCACATAATATTCTTTTTACTGTAACAAATCAAAACATAATAAAATTCAACTTTGGGGACCAAAGTAAAACAGCCTCAAGAGAGTTATTATGATGAAGAAAAATGATCATTTTACCTTACATGAGTTTGGGTATTGTTTCAAACTATTAGAGTCAAAACCGTGGTATATGTCGCTATTACAGAAACATCTGTGCACGTCCAATGAGACTGCTGAAGACTGTTTCTGAACTAGCGTGCATGACCCGTTTATTTCATAACTGTAGTGCACGTCCCGACGAGACTGCACGAGAAGGAATTTGATCATTTGCTTACATTTCTCTGTTCAACCTACAACTCAAAACATAGGTGCATGTTTCAGTATTCGAGACCTCCGTGTATGTCCGAGGAGACCAGGCGAGTCTGTTTCGAAGACTGTTGTGCATGTCCCTGATTTAACATAAAACAACTACAGTGCATGTCCCTATGAGACTGCACGAGTATGTTTCTTAGAATAAAAATCAACTTTGGGTCGAAAGGAAACAAATTTTTACAAAATCAGAAAATAATAATTGTGAAACAAAAAATGGCATGTTTGATATAATCGCAACTTTATACAGAATCTGAAACCAAATAGTTTATTTTAGTTAGAAAATGTTTTACTTTTCAACACTAGATTTTAATTTATTTTGTATTTTTTGACCAGGATGTGTCTCCTTAATTAGTGAGTCGAACCCACGCTTCTCGCAGGTGTTGACATCAATTAAGGTGATCATATTTTAGCGTCTTGCATTTGACGAACAATAGCGCTGTTCACACATGAGTCAGTTGTGCAAACATGCTCAAGGAAGTTGATATCACAACGTCTGCCATCCACGTCCGTTTGGCGGCGGCGCTATTGTCCTTCAAAGAGATTAGTCTGCTCGATTATTAATCTTAATATTTTAGGACCGCCTTATGCCTCTGCCAAGGCGATTGGCTAATGTTGTATATGTTACAATATGGGCGTGTCTGTTTTAGAATTAGAGAGATTTTGATTTAAGAGAGGTCAGTTAGGATTTACCAACTAAACGGGTAACACGTAATAAGTTAAGTTAGGAATTACCAACTGGACGGTTAAGAAGCAAATTAATTACATACATGTAGTTTGGATCTACCAACTCGGCATTTAAGTCATAGTTTGAATTTGTCAACTGAAAGTTTAAGACATTTATTCTGTTTTGGTAATTTTACCAAGGTTGAAGTTTAAAATTGAGAAACTAAGTTTAACGAACGCTTGGAATGTTCCAGCAAATTTATGTTATTTAAACATACATATTGAAGTATTATACGATAATTAGGAGAACTTATATATTACATTTGTATTCATTATTGGAACATGTTATAGTATTTTGAACATTAAGTTTGGATATGTTTAACTGAGAAGAAAATTGGAACTTTATTATTGTCTCCAGTGTTGTCATTTATTTATCACATTTTGAGCACGGATATACCGCTCACCACTCACCGCTCATGCTCACCACCATTGAACGCTAATTTCCCCAGCACATAAAGAGCTTAAAAAATTTACATCATTAAATATCTTTGAATGGTGGATTCCTTTTTTTAACTCACGTTGTGGTCATAGGATGTCTGCCCTGCCAGCTACCCATCCGTCCTTCCGTCGTCCGTCAATAATAGCCTCCTCCTAAACCACTGGGTAGAATCTCACCAATATTCACTGAGTTGATCGATCCCCTTTCAAACTTGTTCAAAGATTTCAACTTTATGTAGACATCTGGTTGCCTTGTCAACCAAAAGGAAACACTCTAAAATCTTGTCAAAAACTTCTTGCAAGATTTCAAAAGAATTAGGCACAAATGGTCCATGGAACACCCTCTACCAATGCTGTTCAAATTATTTCACTATTTCAAAAATATGACCGCCAGGTGGCGTAACCAGTTTGTCTATGTCAATATTAGTGAAACTATATTTTTTCTGAAATAGCAAGGCCAAGTAAGAAAGACAACACTTCTTGTCTGTTTGTTTGTTTGTTTTGTTGCTTTACGTGCCAAGTCAACAGCTTTGGTCATTGCGGGACGGTCAGTTCACCTAACCACACCTTTTCCTGGGCAGGCTTGAACAATCGGTTAACCAGTAATTTGTGCACATACTTTCGCTTGTAACTGACAACAACCCTTCTTGAATGAATCAGCGGAAGGGAGGAGAATGACCGTAGAAATTATTTCATGATCAATCTCCACGAAAGTATGGGACCGGGCCGGGATCGAACTCGCGACCCCTGGATCTGCAGTCAGACACGCATCTGTAGCCAGACACGTTACCGACTGCGACTTCTTGTCTGAAATCACTTGTCTGTCATTGACATCTGTGAAGATTAAGTACCTATTCTTCACATCTGTGGAAATTTGGTACCAATTTTTCACATCTGTGAAGAAGTGGTACCAATTCTTCACATCTGTGAGCATTTGGTACCGATTCTTCACACTTGTGAAAATTGAGTACCATTTCTTCACAGGTGTGAAGAACTGGTACCAATTCTTCACATTTGTAAAAATTGAGTACCAATTCCTCACATCTGAGAAAAATCGAACCAGTCCTTCGCAGATGGCACGAATATGTACCAATTCTTCACAGTTAAAAATGAGAAAGATGTGAAATTTGAGCACAGATGTTAGACCCCCAAAATTATCGAAATTGACCATACCGCCGCAAATTTCACATTTTCCAAAAGTGAAGAATTGGTACCAATTCTTCACACGGTGTGAAATTTGCGAAATGTGAAATTTGCAGTTCAACACAGCTTTGATCTTTTGTTCAACGTTGTATTTGCATTCCAAGAAGGCGCTGCGATCTTTCGGATCTTTGAAATTTTTGGATTTTCTAAAATATATTATAGTCTCCTCTGGATACTTTAGAAACCCTAGGATAACGTAGATGCCTCTTACTACCATCAAATATGGATGGTATAAATTTATTGACACCCCTTAGGACCTTCTTGAAATCGTACAATAACTAATCAACATTTTTACCTTCCGCTTGGGACATACAGTTATCGCAGAGGGCTTCCGTGTGGCTTAGGCAGAATCTAAAAGTAAGGGGACCCTTTTCGCATACATATAACTATTTTACCTAAATTTTCCCCTTACTTATTTATATGCTACATCATAGAACAAGCAAAAAATGGTCGAGTCGACCTTTTAATCAATGGAAAGTTTGAACTATAAAGCTAAACTTCTAGGTTGTCATTCTTGTTCACGCAATGGTGCTACCTATATACTACTAAACATTTACCATATTTACCCCAAATATTCAGACAGATAGGTCTCTGACAATCAATGCAAACCTGAAGGAGCTCTTTGATCGGGGCCCCAAGCAAACACACAGGCTCGAAACCCCTATCGCTTTCTCAGCGAAACTCGCTGATGATCCAATAGAGGTTCACTTGCTTTCTGTAGCAATCTCATGTCTCATCAGGCCCCGAGGTTATCAAACGTTTTTAACCTACACTCAGCTTACCATGAATTCATCCTGCTGATAAATGTTAAAATGCCATCAATTGTTGGCATTTTAACATTTATTAGCTGGATAAATAGCATCTGAGAGTTTTAAAGCAATTTAGTATTTTAGTTTTTATGAGTAGATGAATTTTCATGTTCAGTTGAGTTGAGCATAAATAGCCCTATTACCTTAGGCCAGGCTGTACAATGTACTCGAAAATTAAAGAAAATATGGCAAAGTGTTAACATGTATCTGAATATTTTGGACAAATATGGAAATACTTACTAAATTCCTCCAGTTTCAGAGAACACATGAACAAGTTACGTGACTGTGTCACGAGACCCTTTATGATTTCCTGTTCCTGGCACGCAAAATCCTTTGGTACAAATTTTTTTTCATATTTAAATACATTATTCCTTTCTTCCCTGAGTGGCTTATCTGTAACATTTACAACTCTTCTGTGAGGTGTAGCCGTTACATTTACTTTGTTAGAAGTCGCGTTCCTTGTTGAATTATCCACTGAACTCACACTAGAGTTACCGGCCCTGTATAACTGTTTTGTACGATTATACAATTTTACATTAGTTTTAATTATTTCTTTTTGACTCCGCTTCTCTAGGAAAGTCAGCACGAACAGAACGGATACAACAATCAAGGTGAAGTGTCGTTCTATCCTCTTTATACGACACATCGTTCACACAAGCCAGAGGTGTAGCCAACTCGCAAATACATATATGCACAAATGAAGGAAACTATTAGACTGGCTCCAGTCCTAAAAACAATTTTTCGTCATTGTGTCATATCATATACTTGTAGCCAGTCTAACTTTGGTGGCTCTGTTTCTAAAACAGAGCCATCAGAGTTAGACTGGCTACAAGTAAATGATAGGACACATTGATGAAAAATTGTTTTAAGGACTGGAGCCAGTCTAAACTGAGGGGAACTATTGAAACGAGCATCGATTCTCTTGAATTACCGGAATTCTAACTAATTGCTGATTTGCAGTCCTGAACTCCCATTTTTATGTGCTGTGACTCCTATTTTTGAAGGAGTCTATATTCTTTTGTATGTTGGAGCTCCCACTTTATGACAAAGAGGGCTCTGGGACTCATCTTAATGAGAGTTCTGAACTATGTCCCTCTCGAAATTGGGACTGATCTAATAGGACGGAATAAGCTCCTCTTGGGGCGAATTCTGTTCTTTAACGTATGAGAAAACAATAACGCCATTCATTGAATGTTAACAACTTTCGTAACGCACGTACGTAACTGCGTAATGGGAGTCACGTCGAAAGAAAGCCGTCAATAACATGAAAATTGCACCAAACAAAAAGATATTTCAAATGCTGATAATAATGAAACGCAGCAACTAGTACAGAAGCGTGTGCCGAAAAACCATACAGTAAAAACAAACTTCCTTTTTCATTGCAACGTTGGGTTCTCGGATCAAAATTTTTGCACAAAAGGAGCACAATATATATATGCGTTGCGAATCTTAAAACTTTATCAGATCGCAAAGAACAACGACAATAACAACAACAACAAAAACTTGAAAAAAACAAGCACAACTTTAACAAAAATCAGCAAAGTTCCAGGCAGATAAGAGTGCGTAACAGGAAAATAATTTTCTTATTTCTCAACCAAAACATATGTTGTGGGTATTCAAAAGAACCGTCTCAATGAGACGGTTTTTGGAGCACCCAAAACATATGCTAAAATTATGCGTTATAAAATATTCATAATTTTACGCTGAATTTGTTTGTTTATCTAAACCTATGGGCCAAACGTCAAAAGCTTGCAAAACAAATACCAAACATGCAAAGAGTTGAATATGCATAGTCCAGAAACAACTTCCATGTTATATGGTACTAAATCTTCTTCGAAAAATGCTTGGTCATATATTAGCATTTTCTATGTAAATTTCTGAGCCTACCCTCGTGAGAAAAACCAGCAGCAATGTAAAAACTCAAATCAGTCTGGTATATACTAAGTATGTTCAGATTCTTCGCCGTGCTGTGCGCTCTCTTGATAGCTAAGGAACCACGGATGCTTCATTCGGACAGTAAAGACTCAGATCAGCCCAAGATCAGACTGGGCTGATCTGAGTCATCGCTGAGCGCCAAATCACTTTGTCGTTTTTGTCATGAGATTGTAAGGAAGCTAGTCGATAGAGAACAAAAGTGAATTCTTCGGCTGCTAATTGCGACTAAATGACGTATGCTGTGAGTCGTCTGCTGGTTCTATTAAAACATCCCCGTAGCAAACAGTGTGTACCCAGATCAGACTGCTCTACCGAAATCAGTCCTCGACGCGAGCATTTACGTGCAGCAGACGACTTCAGCAGACGACATTTTCAAATGCATGTTTTTCGTAGCAGGTGAAGGGTGAATAGAGAACAAAATATAATTTAATTATGATGTCCGATATCAACAAGCCTCGGCCGAAAACACGGAAACTAGCATGCACAGTCTCGCTGGCGGCGATCTGAAGTAATGTTATACATTTTGACGTCACAATGCACGCTAAAACGAAATCGGATTTTAATATAGTGCTCTGAATATTTTCATTGAGCTGACACGTGATGTTTCTGCAGCAGGAGATGGGTCGGAACATTGGTCTTAACTATTTGCTTTTCTGAATATTTATTCTTTGGCATAATTTTATGTTTGCACACGCTTTGTATTGTAAATAAATAATAAATAGAGTGCTCATGTTTTATTGAATTTATTAAACGAGTTGGGGAAGAAAGCTAAAACGCCGAGTTTAACAATACAAGATTCTATTTGAATTATGACATTAAGATTACTTTGAGATCTCATTTCTGCCGTAAAAACGTTATAATTTTGTCATTATGTAAGCAACGTCATAACATTTGTCGACAATCTGTTAACCACTATTCTAATGCACTTGCAAAATTAATGCATTTTTAACGTCTGATTGGATAACGTCATAAATTTGCGACATTATACCCTGCGATACACTGTCGCAAACCCGACGTCATTACGTAACGTCGCTTTTCATTGGTTGACAAGTGAATATATGCAGCCTGCAAGCGGTTTTATGCAGCTGGACGTAGGCACAACGAAATACATTTTCACTGTCTTTTTGAAGGGAAAATGTTAATAGTGCATTAGAATGGAGATAAACATATTCAAAATGTTCATTTGTGGAAGTATATCATCGGATATACGTTCTGAAATCACATTTTACGGCTCCGCTAACGCGCGTCGCCGTAAAACTAAATTTCCGACCGTATATCTTGAATACAGTTATCCCCTAAGTGATTAATATACAGTTTGTATTATAGTCATTCTATTACCCCTCTGTACCGTGGACGACCTGATGCCATCGGCCTCGTGCATGAGTGCATCAGGTTGTCCACGGCACCGGGGTAATAGTTTTGACTATACTACAAACTGTATATTAACCACTTAGGGGATAACTGTATTCAAGATATACGGTCGGAAATTTAGTTTTACGGCGACGCGTGAAATAACTGTTTTATAACCCAACCCATTTGATGAAATACTTAGCAGCTTTTCTTGCATTGAGATGCTTTAGACGATGAGGTTGTTGCAAAACCACGGTGCATAATCGTATCTGACTCTATCTGTGCAGCCCAGACTCTATCTGTGCAGCCCAGACTCTATCTGTGCTTGTCTCTGACTCTATCTGTGAAAATCTTTGAAAACAACACAGGCATAGCACGTTACAGTGCGAAAAAAGATGGAAAAAGCGCGTAAGTGAAAGGTGACATAGTCACCACGGAACAACTACTTAATAAATCATGAACATTTCGATGGCAGTTTACTGACAGTGAAGTTCAGTGCCTGTCACGATGGCCCACAACTGCCGTGCTGTTGGTTCGAAAAAATCGCATCGTAACAGAAAACAAAGAAATTGTCAACTTAGCTTTTATGTATTGTGATTCTATTTTTGTTGCTCGTAGAAAAATATGTCCTTCGATAGTAACACTTAAAACACGACGTAGAGAAGATTTTGTTACAGAAATATCAACATGTAAAAAACGCAAACCTAATTTTCCGATGCCACGGACTCTATTTGTGACTTCAAAGTATTGTCATTTTATGGCACCGGATAAAATTTGACACTAAGGCAACGGAGTCTATCTGTGCTACAACGGACTATATCTGTGCTTTTTGCAGACAAAAGCTTGTAGTGCGCTAAATAACTTTAATACCCTTGGAGATATTTGATAATATTTGGTAGGCATGTAAATCCGGCCTAGACGGTGTGTCACATGCAAGAATGGTTGCCCTCCCTTGCTTGTCTTTATAGCTATGTCTCTAGTGACTCAGTGGTAGAGTCCTTGATCGAGGGGCCGCGGGTTCGACCTCACCGGCTTCACTGGATTGTGTCCTTGAGACAGACACATAAATCCTAACTTAGTACGGGGTCAACCCAGTAAGACATGTCACTAAACTGAAAGTTTGCTGATGGGACGTAAAGAATCAAATCAAACAAACAAACTCTTATACCTAGATTTCCTATTCAAATAGTATTTTCATTCTTATTTTCATATAAACATAATATTCCTACTTTGTAGCTAGTCTATAGGCCTGTAGCTAATTAACCATACAACTACATGCGCGAATCCAGGAATTTTTAATCGAGGGTCGGGATGAGGTCCAGGCCCGACGGCCATAAAATAGCCTTGACAACGTTTTCTAGTCCGCTTTATTTTACAGTTTACAGAGGGGGTCAAATGGTTTTATTTCAGAGAAATCTATACTTTCAAATATTTATCAGCAAATTCTATGATGACAGTTATTGTATGGTTTGTGCGTATGTACGGGAAGACAATCCATGAGCTTTAGCGAGTGGATTATCTCCCGTATATACGCACACCCATACAATAACTTCCTTATTTTACCAGCATGCATGTGCATTTTGTACATAGTGAGATACTTGATGTTATCATTTGAATATCACTCAAAGCATGTGCGGATCCAGAGGGGGGAGGACAGGGGGTCCAGACCCCCCCCCCCCCGAAATATCACAAAAATATAGAGTTCTCCGAATTCCTTGAAAAATCGCAGCTACTAAGCCAGCATTCAATGTTGGGCCATCATCGGCGCGCCAGCAAAACGCCATTTAATGCAGCGCTTTTACGTCGCATCGACGCCAATATTACGTCATTTGACAACATGTGATGAAATTTTTCGAAGGCTGTCCCAGGGGAAGCAAACATCAGCCCATTTGCTCTTGGGACAAGACGAAGCAATACTGACGCCGATGCAGCGCTTTGACGTCGCACCGGCGTCAATATTACGTCGTTTTATATATGTTATGAGGAAGTTCTCATTCTTTCATTGAGTAAGTCCTTGATATATATCAAACAAACCAGCCGAACGTGCGATTTCTACAATACTACACTAACCGGACGCAAAAGCAGCATCATTGGCGCCGCATCGACGTCTGTTTAAAGTGACGTTCAAGCTTAAATTCGCGGCAGAAAATATGTCGGGCGACAATCAAGTTCGTCCCTGATGATATCGTTTTACTGAAATTCGAAGTTTATTTTGTTTTGGCCCATTTTGACAGGGGTTTATCAAAGGTTTTTACTTTATTTTCTTCTTTCGACGTCGAAATCACATCACCGTCACTCGCGTTTCTTTTGAATGGCATTTGAATACATGCATTTACATGTAATATCGACCATAGTTCCAGATAAAGACATTTTCAAAAAAGAATTGTAATCAATTTCTAAATCATGAATTTAAACATTTGTTTTGGGTGCTCAAAAGAAACCGTCTCACTGAGACGATCACTTTGAGCACCCACAACATATGTGTTGGTTGAGAAATGAGAAAACTATTTTGAACTGGGCGCCTGATCGATAAGCTCACAAGATTATTTCATGCTACGCCAGCTGAGTGACCACTTATCATGCATTTCAATTTATTTATTGTGTAATGTTATTTAATGGTAATGGTAAATCGTATCATATATGGGCTTCGACGCAAGAAAACCGGTCGTCGGGGGATAGCAAACAACAAAGGCTCAGGTCAGCCTGCGCATCCTCTCAGTCTGATCAGCGCCTTTGTTATTCGCTTATTGGAAAGTATCATATTTAGACTTGCTACGTTCGTACCTAGTCTCTATAACTGAGCAGGCTGGTTTTAATCTCATTTTGTCGGAAACCCCGAAGGCAGGACGCAGATAGAGTCCGTGCAATGTTTTTTGCTTTGCACAGATAGAGTCCGATACCAAACGCAGATAGCTGTCCGTTGCCTTCATAAAAGGTAAAAACTTTTATTTATTCACAAATAAAGTGCAAAGTTCCGTCCACGAGTCGCTATCTGTATTCAAAATGAATATTGATGTCCAAATTATATCAAAGACCTGTACAAATTCAAGAAAGTAAGGCTTTAAACAGCAGTCAAAGTGGACACTGTGCTACATTTCACGCACAACCCATTAGCATTCCAGCGTGTTATAAAGAACTGAATTTAAGATCGAGCCAAATACGAACATAAGCTTGTAGACTAGATTTTCGGAAGTGCCGTGAACAGGCTGACTTTACTAAAATGTGAGTTGATTCAGAAGAATTTTACCATTTTATCTACTCCCTCTTACCTTCGGGTCTAAATCCCACCGATAGAGCCAGAGACAAGCGCAGATAGCATCCGGGCTGCACAGATAGAGTCTGGGCTGCGCAGATAGAATCCGATATGGTTATGCACCGTGAACAGAAAAAAATCACCAAATCTGCTCAATTTTGGTCTCAAAATGTTCCGCTCGTTCTAACTATGAAAACGAGTACCCACACTTTATGTTTCTGGCCATAAACAACGGAGTTAGACCGGGCCGCGTAGCGCAGTCGGTAACGTGTCTGGCAACAGATGCGAGTCTGGCTGCAGATCCAGGGGTCGCGAGTTCGATCTCCCGGCCCGGTCCCATACTTTCGTGGAGATTGATCATGAAATAATTTCTACGGTCATTCTCCTCCCTTCCGCTGAATCATTCAAGAAGGGTTGTTGTCAGTTACAAGCGAAAATATGTGCACGAAGCACTGGTTAACTGCTTGCTCAAGCTTGCCCAGGAAAAAGTGTGGTTAGGTGAACTGACCGTCCCGCCATGACCATAGCTGTTGACTTGGGACGTAAAGCAACAAAACAAACAAACAAACAAACAAACAAAACAACGGAGTTATTTGAGTTTAAAGTTGCAAAACCATGCCTTATTTTCACCATTGTTGCATAACGTCTCATCGTTGTCGCGCATGTCGATAAACGTCTGTCTGTTTTAACAGGGAAGCGGGTAACCAGGCCATGGTATAGTGCCAGTCAACAGTCTTTATTGACCAGTCAATAGTTCAGTGACTCATGACATAGCAAAAAATAGACAATTACCCCGTAATAAAATCGGTTATAGGAGAATATAGGGGATGAGGAAATCACAAATCCACATTTTGTCGCAGCAGTCAAGGCCACTTAATGCGTGTGGGCAGGGGCAGACTACCGCGAGTCAGTTTTCCTTGCCTCTTTCTTGCGATTTCCTGGCGTAGCCGCCTCAATTCGCCTGCATAATATGTACCGTTTATCGTGCTCAAGATAATCAATCATGATCACCCCTTGACTATCTCAAAAGATTGAGGCCATCACCTTCCCTGCTGAATGGAGGGGATGAGCCAGGTTGCTTCCATTGTTTGCTCTGCATTTTTGACTCTGTGTAAAAGTGGTGAACCCATGTCTCATCTTGGGTTACAACTCGCTAGATAAAATCGCCTGGATCATCTTCATAGCGAGACAGGAGATACCTAGAAATATGGAGCTGAGTTCTCTTCTGATCATCGGTCAATATTTGCGGCATACGTCTTGCTGAAACCTTTAAAATACCTAGGTCGCAGGTCTCGCCTCCTATCACACATAACCAGGTTGTGCACGACCTTGACATTTTTATTAGCGGTGGCATATTTGGGGCGGCCAGACCGTCTATCATCCTCAACGATCTCTTTTCCCCCCCCCCCCTTAAACTCTGCTGTCATTTTTTCACTATACTATAAGAAGGAGACTCCTTCCCAAGGGTTTCCATGAAGTCTTCATGGATTTCCTTGGAAGACATTCTTTCTTACAGAAGTACTTGATAACCGCTCTGATTCCAAGTTTCATTATTTTGCAAATATGTCCCACTCTTCTCTTTTAAAAGTGCTTTACATGAGCAACCAAGCATGACCGCATGCTTTTTCCACGCCCAATGTCCTTCAAGTCGATCAAATGACCGACTGACAAAGATCTAATTCAATGAATCTCAGCGGAGAACTTTTTGATCACACCTATATCACACAAGAAAATGTGAGGCAAATAGTTGAACTTAGACCACCGTCTCATGTGGATTTCCACCATATCGCATTTTGAGCACAGGCCTATAAATGAACAATGAGTGGCCGTCTTAAGCACAGAATGAGAAGATTAACAACCCAGCTAATATAGGAGGGTCTGGGTAGGGTTGGCGGTGGTTCCGATGTTCTCTAATCATTATTCACTCTAATTAAAAAAGTTCGCTTATTCATTAAAAGAATTCCATTATCTTTATTTATTTTGGTATCTTATATAATTACGTCTTATTATTGAATTTATACCCCCAGGTGTGCTTCCTACTTTTGTTTTTCATCTCAGACCACCAAGATTGGCTCTTTTCTCCTTGCTTTCCAACTTTTCAATTTTTGAGTCATGTTTTGTTTTTCATTTAGTATTCTTTTTTTCTCTCTGCTATTCTTTTTTTTCTCTCTGCTATTCTTTTTTTAAAAAAAAGAGAATAATTCTTTATTTGGGGCCTCATTATTCTGTTATCATTGTTTGCTCGTTATTATCTGATCACTATTTAATAAGGCCATTATTAAACCCCATCCACACCCTCATATAGATACAAAAACACAAGGTTAAATATTCATATAGGTTTTCAAAGCTACTGCGTATATGCCGCTTGTACGTAATTGTATATAATGCAACCCAAATAACTTAACTAGGACACGTCGTAACACATGTACATATAGTTTGATAAAACATGTAATTGTGTAACACAAAACGGTTAGGGGTGATAAAGAAAATACACCAGAAAACAGTATTACCAAGGATAAAACATTCTAAGAATATGGCCAACGGAGTTCTGGCTGGCAAAGTGTGTATTGTAACAGGGGCTTCGCGAGGAATAGGAAAGGGAATCGCTCTACAGATAGCCAAAAACGGGGCTAAAGTATACATAACTGGACGAACTTTAAAACCACGACCAGGAGCAACTCAATACGGGTCTCTAACGCAAACAGCTGACCAAATACACTCACAAGGAGGACAATGTTTCCCCGTTCTATGTGACCATGCCAAAGACAAAGACGTCAAGCAATTGTTTCAGTTAGTAGACAAAGAAAACGACGGTCAGTTAGACATACTCGTTAATAATGCGTATTCTCCTGCAGATTGGCTTTTTGACAACTTTGGCTTAAGGTTTTGGGAAATGCTTGTTGGCGTGTGGGACGAATCCAACAATATTGGTCTCAGAAATCATTACATGTGTGCCGTGTACGCGGCAAGACTGATGGTGAGAAGAAATAGAGGACTGATTGTCAATGTATCGTCCATTGGTGGGCTAAGCGGAAAGATGTCTTTTAATGCTGCCTATGGAATCGGTAAAGAAGCGTGCGACAGAATGGCTGCGGATTGTGGACGAGAACTACAAAGTTCTAAGGTAGCCTTTGTTAGCCTTTGGCCTTGCATGGTACAAACTGAATTCGTAACTCGAATGTCGAAAGAAACTGACGGTGATATAGATAATGACGTCACCAGGCGGCGTCAGTTAGGCAAGCAGTGGATTGTAAATAATAAGCAACGTGAACATCCAGAATTTGCGGGACAGTGTATTGTAGGACTGGCAACGGACAATGCAATAATGAAGAAAACTGGAAAAATTCTCCTGACCTACGATCTGGGAAGAGAATATGGACTCAAGGACAGGGAAGGGTATGGGCCCGAAGATTTATGTGGCATTAAAGGCATATTAAACCGAACTGGACACACGTGGTTGGCGGCGCTTGTACCATCAGTCTTAAGATATCCAAAATGGATCATGGCTTTATGGGGAAATAAATTCTATTGATTTGATTCGGATCATGTTTTGCTTTATGCGAAGAAGAAATGTGTAGATCAGCCTGTGCATCTGCCTAGTCTGATGATCGCCTTTGATTTTCGCTTTCTTAAAAGAATAATGACTTAAATGGCTCGATCCTAGGTCTGAAGCTTCTATCAGACCAGATCTTGAAAGATCTTGTTTTCGAGTGCAAGAAGTTGCATTCACCATAAAAAAGATTTTTGTAAATACGATTTTGATAAATTTGAAAAAAATATGAACAAATAAACTTTTTTCAGAACTTTTTATCATTATTATTTTTTGTTTTGTTATTACATTCTATTTAGTAATGTATTATGCTTATTTATTGTATTTTGCAAAGACCATTTTTAATGTTTTAATGGCGCCGAATATTCTCATTTACATGTATGTGAAGTGGTCCTAAGAAGTTATTCAAATAAATAAATAAATAGATATTCGCTCATCTTTTTTACTGCTAAGTTTTGCAATTTTCTTTGTGTCGGTCTGAAAAATAATACAGATACTAAACGACTTTAATTTAGTAAAAGTTAAAAACAAGTAGATTCTAACTTGAAATTATTATTTTCCCACTCTAATATACTAATGGCATAAAGTTAAGCATAGTTTGATGGTTTTGCTTATTTTATCCAGACTGTCAATTTTTGCAAAATTATTAATTGCCCATTAAAAGTGTACTTTTATTCTACTATCCAAAAGTCATTACTATTGAACTCTACCAATCCTGATGACGTCACGGCAAAGCATGAATTGCACCTACTAAAACACCTCCCAAGACCAAATGGTGATGTTCTCTATAATTAAAAAAAACTGTTTTGTTGACTGTCAGTCAGAGTTTTCAGATAATCATCACCGGCATAGCTGTATGGCTCTGGCGATTCCGAATGGGTTTAAATAATGACGAATTCTTGCCTTTGATCGATGATAGGCTACATTTAAAATAATGACTAGGATATCTGTTTCATAGCTCTTATCGTCTGTAAATGTCACAACGATTCCTCTCTCGCCACCAAGCAATATTTTGCAGCAAAAATGGGCGTTTAAAACAGTCAAATAAAAAAATTATTGCCTGAATTGTATCTAATTAACACATTTCATGACTAAACTTTGTATTTTTTTGTTTTTAAAATGCTCTTTACCAGATCATCTGATCTTTAAAATTTTGCTATCACAACTTAGAGAGGATATTTGTCTTAAAAGTCTCAAAAACTTAGCCATCTTCTATCCGTTGTTTGTAAACAGCATCGAAGTTTGGCATTTTGTACACTGAGGGTAGACCCAGAAAACCCGTTCGTTTCAGTGAGTCCGTGTTTCAGAATACCGAAATTTCGGGTTTCGACTCAACATAAGTATGGTAGACTAATATACTGAACGAAACCTCCCAAGCCGCTACTCGATATTTGATAAATGATACATACATGGCTACAATTTACACTCAATATGGAAAAATCAATTAAACAGAAACTTTCTAAATTTCATTTTCATAAATTGAAATTAACATGCTCAAATGATAGATTGTATTTAGGCACCATCGCATTTCATTTTCACACAAACGCTAAAAGGATCATTGACGTTTTGGGCCTTATACGCCTATTTTTCTGATTCCCAGAACGCTGCTTTTGAGCCTCTAGTGTGGTGCATGTAGTATCAGTGCAATAGGTGATTTAATGGCAAGAGCCAGCTAGCAAAATATTTTCAAAAGTCCTACGCACTCGAGAGTTATGGCGGGTAGATAGGGGAGGGGGTCTGAAATTTCATGAAAATAAAAAGTGCTTTAAAAAGTGATTTCTGCACGTTTTCTTGATTTATTTGGTAGGCATGGTGATATCTACTGAACATACCCTATGCAGAGTATTAAGGAATCACGATAATTGATGAAATTGTTTTAAAAACAAAATATGTTTTGTAATAAAATGATTTTAGGGAGATAATTTAGAAGTTATCTGTACATTTTTGACTACATGTACCGTAAATAATACAAAACTGAAAGCTCATCAAAAGAATTAAATATTTTTGAAGGAATGAAAGTGTCCCATTTAGCATTGGAAAGTCAAACTGATTCTAACTAGATCCTTTGAATATTACTTTTGCTTTGTTTAAAGGGCATAGCATGTTAAATGTATTTAAAGTGTCCGAATATTTATGGTATACATTTGCATGTATATCCCAATATGAGACAATATATTGAACACTAAAATATTTACCTGTTATAACTCTTTGCATGCCAGTGGATAATTTTGTCGTCTGCCAATAGCCTTTTGCAAACAGTTTGAACCCAGATGAAGACCAACAGAATGTCGGTCTTGATCTGGATCCAAACTATTTGACACTCTGATGTAGGTCCTGTGTGGTTTATTTTTTTTAAAAAAAACTTAATTTTGAAGAAAGTCAGCAGACGAAAATAAAAACATGAGCAATTCCCTAGCATGCAAATAGATAAGTACAGGACGTATGCAAAACAATGTGCCATTTAATAACAGTGAGATTTTTTTCTATGAAAAATGCAGAAAACCTTGCTAATTCTACTTTTAATCTTTAGGTACTTTATATTAAACTAGCAGATTATACTAAGCAATTTAGGAGGTTGGTTCTAGAGAACTTAATTACTGTCATTACTTTCTTATTTGGTAGAAAAGGCATTTTATGGGCTTAGGCCCTGGGTTTTTGGGCTGCTGAACATCTCCCCCCCCCTTGTGCCAGCAATCCACTTCCATACAATGTGTAAAATATGGTAACACATATACATGCAAAAGCTTTTGCTGGCACACGGGGGGGGGGGGGTGATATTTTAAAAAATGTTTTCGGATTTCTATATATCTTAATGAAAAACTGATTATTTTACCCAAAATTTTACAACTTTAAAGCATTTAATATCGAAAACGGATTTCATAGCCACAAAGTACTCAGGTCAGGGTAGCTTCAAGGTGAAGAAAGGGACGATTGACAAACTTTTATTTTTACTGAAAACCATAGGCATTTACCCATAGCAAGTGTCAATGATCCTTTGAACTCATCGCTTCAAAACGAGTATTCCAGGGACCTAAAGTGAAAAACGCAACCTTCAAGGTGTTATAAATGGACATTATTGAACATTTTTTTGTGTTTCGCTTTTATTAAGTTCCTATGGAAGCCCATATGACATAAAACAACACAAGAATGCTTTATGGGGATGACATGTTTTTGTCCACAATATTATTGAAACTTTTTGATGTTATTGAACACTATCGTGTTTATTTTGTAATAAAGTAGCAATTTTCATGCAATGCAGTGCTCCTATGGAGACCCATATGGCCTAAAATAACACAGAAATGTGTTTATGGAGATGAAATGTTTATGGAGATGAAATATCATTGCAACATCCGTCACCTATTGACTGTGTACTGCACATCAATTTCGACACGCCCTACGTTCGAATGCAGCATGTATGCATCACCACACCAAAGTATGGTGGACTATACAGGACATTTATGACATGCGTAATAGTCAGTTTTTGTCGATTTTTCTCGTCATACGAGTGCAAAAATGAAAAATGACCGACAGGTTGTGGTGTAAACTTTCGGCTCTATCAAAACATGTCAAACTTTATGATAAATTATGAACCAGTCTCAGCGAGGCCCCATTTTCGATTGAAACCACAGCCAGACCCCTCTACTTTATACTCATACAACCCAAACGTTGGCATTTTTGTGATAAAATAAAGTTGTCGATAGTTGTCGATGAAAATACGAGTATACACAAGGCCTAAAACATTTAGCATCGTGTGTCACGTGCAAAACTGGTATTGTGTTTGGAGGGTGGAAGAGATCCCCGTTTCTCTTTTATTTAACAACTTTAACCCTTACTAATACGATCGCCGTTTAGCATGTGGATGTAAATGCAAAAAACGTAACTAAATCTTATTTTTGGGAGCAGCCCTTATTTTGAGCTAATGCCCGAATGCCCTGCAAATCAGAATAACTTAAGTCTTTTTCCTTGAGATATTTACCCATTTGCGCCTCTATATTAGTTATCATAAGCTAAATGTACGAGTTTTACAATACTGATCAAAAATTTATTTATACATCGATAAGGTACACTTGGGGACTAATTCAAAGTGGACGAACAAAAACACGCAGAAATTCCATCTAATCCCAGCCTATATAAAAGATCATACTTCAGTGAGAAAAATAATCCAAATACGCGGTCTATATCTAAATTCATTTCTGAAATTTCTTTTTCAATTGAAATAACCATTAAGAAATAAACGCCAAAAACGGGGGTCACGTTAAGTCTGGAATCACATAAGGGGATATATCTTTCAAAAGCTCTTACTTGCACGAAAAATTTCCTGTATAAACAAGAATTGCATTTTTGTCTAGGAGACGGATACTTTTGGCCGCATTGTTGATAAACAACTTATACATCTCACATAGATCACTTTACACCCTAACATACACCTTTTGAGCAATCTGCAGCATACGTATCAGTCTTTTTAGAGCTACTTCCTGGTTTGATACCGTTAACAATGCTGTGACACGCTGGATGAACTTTAGAGAAAACCATTTGCATGAACATGACCTACAATTATTCGACTACAATATTTAGAGGTATTTTGACCCAAATATTATGTATTTCTAGTATTATTTACAATTTTTCAATTTGACCTTGAAAAATCCATAAGCCAAAATTGAAAATTTATATTTTTCTACCAGAAATTTGTACGTTTTGGGCGAAAATACTTCTAAATATTTTAGTCGAATAATTGTAGGTCATGTTCATGCAGATGGTTTTCTCTAAAGTTCATCCAGTGTGTCACAGCATTGTTAACGGTATCAAACCAGGAAGTATGCATGACGTTACACGAGAGAGCGCTGCGGCCGTGACTGATCATTTCGCTGATGCTTTCGTTCGCGAAAACGTTGCACGCGTGTATATGACGCTGACGCCATTTTGTTGCGAGAAATCATGTGTAAGAAAAGGGATATTTAATGTTTAAATATCGGAGGATGTTCAAACAATCGGCCTAACAGCCTCGTGTTCAAACAGCTTCCTCGGGACCCGGCAAATGTTAATGCATGAAAAAACATGTATGATCCCTATATTATGTCCCAGCAGGCACACAACATTAAAACAACGTCGTATCAACGTCGGTGCGACGTCCTGTCGCATCGACTTCGATACGACATTGTTTGGACGTCATGTGCCTTTTGTAATTGTCGAGAATGTGATCTGCTTCAGGCTACGAAGGTAACAAGGATGAACGATAGGAACCTCGGACGATTCAGTCTTCTTCTTCTTCTTCTTCTTGGAACGTTTGTGACGGTTACGGAAAACCCGGAGTCGAGCTATTACAGTGAGTATGATCAGGAAATACCACAATCACAAACTGCAGACAAACCCGTGGCATCGTGAGGAATATCCATATAACAATCATGAGACACCAGGAAGACAAACAAAGCAAAGCAACCAGCTCTCTGTTGAAATTCCATCTGTAACTTTCAGCTCCATTAAGAGGGATTGCAGAACTGGGTGTTATCAATGAGCCGCTAGGGGATTTTGAACATGTTTTCAGGAGGGACCTATGCTTCCAAAGAAGAAATGGTCCGTTATGGGGAGATATGTTCGCACGGTTGCTGAGACGAACTACATAATACAATACACGAATAAAAGTGTTCAGTTTAAAGTGTTTAAAAGAAGCACATATCAAACAGACAGAGACACGCTTATATTTAAAAATCTTCAAAGAAGCGGTGACTGGGAAGGACATCTAACCCCAAGGTTATAAAAAATATACTATGCTCATGAAGTATTGTTGGCATTCTAGCATGTATTAGCAAGATAAAGCAGTTTTTTAGCTTTATGAGCACTTGAAATTCCATGCTTAGTTGAGTTGGGAATGAAAAAAGTTTTATAACCTCGGGGTCTGGTCAGTAATTTAGTGCACTATCTAAGAACAATACCTGACGCAGAGTTTCTAGATGCGGGTTGTAACATAGGTGGCTATACACTTGCGATGGCGTACATAGCAGTAGATGTTTTGTTACGCAATCTTCAGCTTCTAGACAGTCACTGTAGCTCACTTGATAGGTTTGAGCACTGCTTTGTAAGACTCTATCTAGCCTGTGCGTAGCAGACTAGTTAACAATAATTCAGGTCGACATTGACCGCAGATTGCTCATAAAATTCAATACAGTTACAGTAATCACCATGATAGGCACCCAGTCTATTAGTCAATGAGCAAAGCCCAGGATTTTGACCATTTGTTACTAGTTACAGGGAGCAAATCTTTTGGCACTTTTTGATATGTCTGGTATCTGTAGATGATATTCCAGTGTGACATCAGATTCAGATAGAGCAGTAATGACTCATTTTATAGTTACCCGATTCACAAGCATTTTGGCAGGTTATAAGTTATAACCACGACGAAAGTCATAGGCACTGTGCGTTTTACTTCAGAAATATCGGGTTTTAACGGCAGAATACCGCTAAGTCGGTGCTAGAGGGCGTGAGAATTGCTGCACTTTCCATTAGTTCTCATGAACATACACAATAAAACCGAAACTGCTGTTTTCTAATATTGTAGGTTTCCTCTATTTCTGAAAGATCCGTTTTTCCAGATCATTAACAATATGTTTATTTGGTCAAGCAAGCTCTTTAAAATTGACTGATCATCATTACAAAAAAAATAAAGAAAGTGTGTCAAAACAGCAAAAAGGGTAGGGTTAATCCCACCCACCAAGATGTTTAGCATATTAACTTCATAGTGTTTTTGTTTTCTTGTTTTTTTCTTTTGTTCAACTTGGACATCTATCCCCTTTCTTCTTCGTCTCCATCAGACATTCGCCATCTAATTTCTGACCATGATAAAAATATTCTGGAATGCCATTAACAACAGCCATATTTACATACGTTTGAATTTTACACATGAACGTACACTTTAACCCATTCCTTATATACACACAGTCAGGAAGTGTGTACTGCCTTGTGTATCTACAGTATGCATTTAGGAAGCAACTGATCTACTAATCCATTCCACAGAACGTATACTATTAGTATCCATAACCAAGCCATGATTTTTGTATGATGAATATCCAGCTCCCATTCCAGACATCGTCGCCATATTCCAAAGTGGTAGTTAACTCGAGCAACGGGCATAATAAAAATATATGTAATGTTGCATTTGTGTTCACCAGCTTCTCCTCTCTTGGCTACAAAGAATGTCTATCTAAGTTCATAAACATCCATTTTCCCACACTTAACTGCTAACACAGAGCACAAGTGAAAGCTTCCATTTTTTCAAAAAAGCTCCTCTGAAAGTTCACATTCGTGTCCAAGCTCATGCGCGGCTCCAGAAAGTTTTGTCAGAGGGGCCCAACTTTGACAACTTTTTATAGTTGATAAAGGGAGAGAGAATCCAAATACAACTAAAAGCGGGCCACCATCGGCCCGTAAGCCAAACGCGATTTAAATGACGTTTCGCTGGTTGACCGATGGTGGCCCAACATTGAATGCTGGCCTGGTATTTTGTGATTTTTCAGGGGATCCTTGCCAGAGGGTCTGGATGGGGGGGGGGGGGGGGGGGGGGGTTCTGGTATTCACTATTCATTAAAAATCTAGCCCATTATTCATCTCATAAAAATTTTGGGTTATTCATTAAAATAGATCAATTATTCATTAAAAGTAAGAAAGGTGGCAAAGAAATCTGATTATTCACTATTCATTAATTTTTTTCTTCAATTCATTAAGAAAATAAGAATGTTCATTATTTTTTAGGCCCTCATTATCCACTATTCATTATTTTGGCACATTATTCACTATTCATTAAAAAGGGCCATTATACCCCATCCAGACCCTCTTGCCAGTATTGCTTAGATGCCATATATTTTGTGATTTTTCACAGGGACGGGGGTGTCCGGACCCCCGTCACCCCTCTGGATCCGCCCATGTAGCTGCTGAAAATACTTTCTAGTCAGAACAATTTTCATAGCATTTGCTCTTCTTTTGCAAAAAGGCACTTACTCGTACAGTGTCGCAGCCAGTAAATACATGCATTCCAAGTAATGTCCAGCACATATCTCTTCCAATAGCATTTTCAAGTTTTGGAATGCACATTATAATTAGTACGGTTCTAGATGCCACACTTCATGATCACAATTTCAGCTGACAAATAACAGCTCTTGAAATGCCAGACACAGAAGAAAGTCGTCGGTTTTCTCTTACACAATCACTACTAATTTACTCCCACATCTGAGTGCATGGTGTACATGCAGAAGCAGCCGTGGAATTTAATTCTTCCTTGGTACGAGGGCCATCCAATAAATAGAGAGAATTTCCTTATAATATAAGAGTTTGTACCACTTTAACATCACACATATAACCATAATGTGGCATAACTTGTTGTGTATGCAACAAAATATCTAAAAGTTTGACAGAATGTGATATCGCTTGTTGCTTGTAGCAACGCAAACACATACTTGAAGCTTACCTGGTCGGATGCCTTATATTGGTTGCCATGTTTACTGGCATGTGCAAATCAGTTCTAAAAAGCATATATTCTATAAACTACAACATAAGGCAATTACTCTGTAAAATTCATTGACTTCTTATGAAAAATGTCAAATTGACAGGTACATTTAGCATAAAAATGCGACAAAAATGCAAAATTGTGGTATCAGAAATGGGGGTATGGGGCATGAATTTGCCCTTGAATTATTGTTGGTTGGTGTATAAGTCTTAAATTACCCTAAACTTATTAAAAATATTCTATATTTTCAAACAGTATGGTTAACAAACATATATTCCATGTGTCCATTGTTGCCTAGCAACAGGAAATATAGATTTTTCACAATTACCTGGTTGCTAGGCAACCAAGACTAACTGGTACATGTTAATGACCATATTGTATATGAAACATTGAGAACAATTAAACTATAACAGATTTAATGACAATTTATGTTCAGATAAATAATAATAATTAAATGTCAAACTCTGTTTCTTTAGCATTAGGTTTTTGTATGTGGAAAATCTGGCCAGGCTAGCTTTAGTATCACTTTTTCGTTGCTAGGCAACAAGCGGCCTCACTTTCCAACAACATTTTGGATATGCTGCTGCATGCCCAACACGTTATGCCATCAAATGATTACATATGTCATGTTCTAATGGTACAAACTCTTGCATTATAAGGAAATTCTCTCTATTTATTGGATGACCCTCGTAATTTCAAAGTTTGATACCGACGGCGTCATTTACGTTATGGCATACAGTATCTTCTCATTTAATGCATAAGGTTTTGTCTGTGACCAGAGTCCGTCTCATAACTAGCTAAGAACTTTATGAATATGTTCTTTAAAAAAGGTTGTACCTTGATAAAAGAACTGAAAGTGTGAAGTGAACAAGTTTTCTAGGCCAGACTAGTTAAGAAATGATTTCAATTTTTGTAAGGTTCATGGAATCATGAATACTTCGGATCTCTTTCAAAGTAAGTAAAGCTTCGGGCTTCACGTTAACTTTGAAAGAGACCCGAAATTTTTATGATTCCGTGAACCTTCCAAAAATCGAAGGACCTTTGACGGTGGTAATGGGAATCAAAGTGTATCGCTGCCTATAATTTTGATGAAAATTAAAGTCGATCAAATGCTTCCATCTTCATATATAAGCTCGCTGTTGGTCTCTATTGTATGATTTTGCATTTGATTTCCTATTTCCATAAATGTACGGCTTTATTTTGGGGCTAAAATGGTCACTTTTTGTATTATACATTTTGGAAATAGAAAAATAGTTTTAGTTTAAACATATTTTATTTCAACTTGGTAAGATACACATACAAATATATACAAGCTACATAATGTAAAAGGATTAGAAATTAGAAACTAAAAATAGTTTTCAAACATCATTCCCCACCCCCCCCCCCCCCCGAGTCCCAACTAATCCTTTTGCACGTAAGTGTGTTCTCATATTTTACATAATATATGTGAAAAGCTAGCTGGGACTCGGGGGGGGGGGGGGGGGGTAGTAATCCCACAGCCCAAAATGTGACGACTGGGCGAGCCCAAACATTAGCATTTGGATTTTTGGTGTGCTCTCTTGAAAATCTTTTTTTTCCAGTATAATGAAATAATTAGTACAAGTAAGCTTCCTTTTTATAACCCATTATTCATGAAATATTACAGCGTTTTAGCATATTTTTCTTTAGATTATGAAAATTGTCCTTTTACTAATTTCAGTTGGTAGATTATATTGCACATATACTGTATCTATCCAATACACATAAACTACATGGTCATTGACTAGGCGAACTTTACGCATGGATGAATGATTATAGTGCATTGCTGCATAATATTGCACCAGGTAAATACATTGTCATCAAGGTTGAATATGGACTACAGTTGCACTTCACAATACTTCTTAACAAATCAGATAGAAAAAACAACAACAAAAATAATCATTAAAATGCTCATTATTTTGGACTTTAAAATACTTTAACTGTGATTTGTAATCGAGTAGTGATAATATAATACCCTTACACGTGAAAATAATTGATTTCTAAATGTTTTGTGAAGTCAAACTTTGCAACCCCTACCCCCTTTGGTAGCGTCTCCTGTTTTGTTGTAGGGATCTGCCTGTCTAATTATAACCTTAATTCGTTCCTCATACATCAAGCGTCCTAGTATTCAAAAGGATACCAGTGATATCTTATGCATAGGGAAGTTTTGAGAAGCATCTGAAAAATAACTGAACAATTTTGTATTTAATGTTTAAAAGTATAAATGGTTTTATTGGAGTGCAAAACGAAAACGCGGAACAGCCAGTGTGAAAACGGACAGCCAACCAATGGAGCAAACAAGAAGCGCTGTCAATCACAACACCAGTGTCACATCTGGCGAATGAATTCGATGTTCGAAGCGGATTGAACGGGCAAGTGAGCTTGGCAGCTGTCAATCAAATTTTGTGTCGTTTATATGGCTATGAACGGTTGCAAAAATCTAAAGATTCATTTAAGGCTTGCTTTGAAAATGTAAATATATAGTTTTGGCCAGTTAGGCCTCATCAGTGACCCTCTAATGGTTTCACAATCGAATCCGTGATCACAAAGGACAAGATAATAAAATCTACACTATAGTGAATGGCAGGGAGACGTTCAACAGCCACCACACAGTCTCAGAGAAGTAAAATATGAAACCAGAAGCAAGCAATAGTTGCACTCGATTACCTGGAGCATTATTCTTGATCTGGCATTTATGGGCCAGCATATAAATGTATGTTAAGCATCCCAGCTAGCACCCAATCTCGAGCCATTATCTGCCCGTCGATATTGGCCCGATTTTACGTGCTCACTGGGATAGTGTTTCCTTTAAAAAAAGCCCACTGCAAGCACCAATATTTTTTTACCAATAATTTCTTAGGTCTCCTTGAAATCATATCAAAAGTGAAATAATACTCAGACCCGAGTCTTATGCGCATAAGTTCTCACCGAACTCAGATTTCCCGGGTAAAGAAAGGAAATCTTATTCTGTATTTTACCCCACTTTCAAGCTTTAAAGGTTAAAAGTGTCGAAAAAGACTTCTATACTATACCTGTCGCATGCTGGGTAATTTTTCATTTTAACGTCGTCTGCTGTTCAATGTTCTCTTCAATTTCAATAAAAATATTTCAGGTTAGCAATCTGAGTGTCAAACAGATTGGATCCAGATCATGCCTGAAAGGGGTCTCAGGTATCCCATATTCCTTTAAAAAAGAAAAGTATCCCATATCCCTAAAATATATGGGCAATTATCCAAAAAAAATCACCCCACTTCAGAAAGCTTTGTACCACCATATCCCTAAAATAACTTTGGATTTTCTCAAAAAGTATCCCCTATCCCTGTATTTGGCCAATATCCCTTATCCCTAAAAACACTGCCAGTTTGCAAAGTTTATCAGCAAATCAGTGAGAAAAGGGTTTTAAAAAGTATCTAAAGATATAGTAATACATGTTACTTTAACGTGTTGTGTTTACACTTAAAATCAAAACTCCAATATTTTAAAAGGGACGTAATCATGGTAATGTAGCTGATAATGTTATACATATTAACGTGTTGTGTTTACACATAAAATCAAATATCCAATATTTAAAAAGGGACGTAGATCTAATGTAGGTGATAATATAATAAATGTTTACACGATAAGATGAACAATGGACACCCGCAGTGAACTTCGAGAGCTTGTTTCTGGCAGGTATATGCCTAATTTTGACTATATTCGACGTAATTACACATTTGAAACTGTTTTTGATCGGACTACGTATTCCTATTGTTGCTGTGATTGTGGGTTTCAGCATGAGTACTTGGACTACTTATCAGACACTGGAGAAGTAAACGAAGTTTTTGACAAAATTATCCAGTGTATAATTTATGGTCGGTGCCCGCACGTGAATGACGACAATGATGAGCACGTGCGTGAAACGTGTGTAAACGCTATTCATATCGCAGCAGCAACAGGGACGAAAGAAGCGGTACAATATCACGCTACTCACTTCTGTGATTTGAAAACCAGACTATTTAGAGTTGAACCCCACGCATTGGCACTTTTGAAAAATAAACCGTATTGTGTAAATTTGTACTTGGATCGGTTTGAAGCCCATGCTGTTGATTTTCCACGTGATTGCCTCTGGGGAGACCGCGATATTAGTTTCTACGTGTCCTACGCAACCAGGTCGCCTGAATCTGAAGCACACATTAAAGTCAAGCGAGTGTCATTAGTTGAGCTTTGTGTCAAAAAGAAAAGTTCTGAATTACTGAAAAGTATTCTACGCTGTGGTATTGTTGGTCATCCAAATATACATACCGCATTCGAACTGGCATATAAACAAAACTTGGCGGATTTACAAGAAATAATGATAGAATACGATAGGGGAAGACTGCTTGATATGATTCCAGGCGACATGCCAGAGATGAAACATTCAGTAGTTGCTGTAGCTGCAATATTGTGTAACCAACCCGAGGTACTAGACAAGGTTAGGATGATTGGGCCAAAACGTTGTTTTCGCCGTAGGAGGACTCCGATGAAGGCAGACAATTCTTTCATAACTATATTGATACAGATTTGCCAAGCTTTAAATCGACAAACATGCTTAGACACCCTGTTGAAGTACAAAGATCCGATTGGAAATAATGACGAAGAGTCACCGGAACAGAGTAATGAGATAAAAGTAAAACGGTTGCTTGATCTTTTCCGGTTTCACAAACACTATCGGCAAGACATCATTACTTCTTTGAAAGCCATCCCTGATGTTGGAAGTGTAATAAATATGCTGCTAATTGAAGAGAAGTCGCTATTTGGAGAGGTTTCCATGATGGGTCCATTGCATTCCTACTTTTATGCAAATGATGACACAGATATTGAGTGTGCGCTTGACCCAGAAGTTGTTAAAGTAATGTTTGAGCTAGGATTGGATATTGATTCTACTGATTCCAATGGGAATTCACCCTTAATTTGTCTTCTCAACCTGGAGTGTTGGTGGTGTTATGACACTGCTAGAAAATGTTTGGAATTGTTAATTTACGAAAATCCAAATATTGACTTGAACATATCCGCTGTTACTGCTGGGTTTAAGTGGGACAAATTCTTAAGTTGTGGGTGGCATGTTAAAATAGGAAACTTTCAGATGGATGCGAAAGAACATTCTTTGTTTGGACACGATGAAAAACACGATTATGCTCTGAATTTCACGGCTCCCTTGCTCATGGAATGTGGTTTTCTCATTTCAAGAGACACCCTCCAGAAAGCTCTGGATAAAGACACTTTACCCGCAGAGGAATTGGCATACATACGAACGTATCTAGATACACCGAGGTCCCTCGCATTTAGCTGTAGAGATGCGCTAAGAAATAAGTTTAAAGGAAGATCTTTGCACAAATTTATAGAGTCGTCAATAATTCCAAACAACATTAAAGATTTCATTCTTTTGAAACATATGCTCCATTGCATCGAATGAGGCGAATAGTATGCATCAAATTTTAAGGGTTTAACGATTTACTATGAAAGTGAGGCTTGTAAAGGGGTTTTAGGGATACGTGCAATTTGCAATTTTACTTCCAGGGATATAGGATACTATCCATTTTACTTCCAGGGATAAGAAATACTGTGTTCAATATTTTGGCTACTTTCAGGGATATTGACTATTTAGGAAATGAGGGATACTTGTCTGTTCACTTTGAGGGATATGGGATTTTGGTACCCCCCCTCCTATACAGGCCTCGAATGTAATTGTTTCTTACTTGGAGCTGTTTTCAGTTTATCAGTTTAAACAAAACACATCTTTGGTTGTTGCTATGGTAATAAAAGCTAGCTGCCAAAATAGACTAAAAATAGGAAATGGTCATTTGGACTAGATTTGAGACATTCTACAAAAATATTTTACAGCTGACAAGTAGTACCCACTCACAACATATTGGATTTTTTTTTTTGGTTGGGGGAGGGGGGTATTTGGTTGGGCTGCTATTTAATTCTTTAACTCTTTGTATACTGGAAACCCCTAAACGGGTACTTTGGCAATCAGTGAGTTAATGCCTAGACAAAATGCCGCAAAATGCAGCATTTCATCGAGGTCTACACTGTTTGTTAAGACTTGCATGGTCTTCAGAAAAAGAAATTCAATTTTAATTGGAAATTATAACCTGTGACCCCTCAATATATACAATGAACCATCTCAAGTTTATTATATCATATCAGGTGGAAGAAACCATCAGAATACAGAGGGTTAAATAACTGTCTTCTGAAGTCTCAAATTTGGTCCAAAATGACATATAATTATTCTCTATTTCAAGCTTATTCCAAAGACCATTTTGTAACCAACAGAAAACAAACACAATACTAGATCTTTTAAAAATGCTTGTGTCTTTGTTTTAATAAACCAATCAGAGGAAGTTGGTGAAAAGCCACTTCAATTATTGGCTTCAGAGTGGAGTCAAAATATCCATCAAATGCAAGTAGCATAATGAAGAATAACTGATTCTCACTTCTGTACCAAAGCCTTTTTGTTATCATAATTCTGGAGCACATGGTATTTTGGCTTCGGATTACCATAGGCGGATCCAGAGGGGGGGGGGGCAGGGGTTCCGGACCCCCTAACTGGAAATATAGGTTTCCATAGAAATACTGGTACGAACCCCCCCCCCCAAGGGACCCAATTGTCTTCGAGGGAGGTTCGTACGGCCCTCTGTGAAATACGTTGATGACAAAAAACAATCATCGAGGTTATAAAACTTTTTCCTGCTCAACTCAGCTGAGCACGAAATTTATCCTGCTCATAAATGTTAAAATGCCAACAATTATAGGCATTTTAACATTTATTAGCATGATAATTACAACATCTGTGAGACTTAAAGCCAGAAGCTTCTTCATTTACCGGTATTTTAGTTTTCATGAGCAATTGAAATTTCGTGCTCAGTTGAGTTGAGAATGAAAAAAGTCCTATAATCTCGGGGCCTGACGGAATTTTCTGGATCCGCCCATGGCATATCATATGGTCCTCTGGTTCTCCGGTTCCGGATTACGGCAGCACAGAGGGGAAATGTGATTTTTTTTTATCTCGTTCCCACGACATTATAATAACTTCGTTCTCACGACATAATTATCTCGTTCTTACCACATAAAATCTCGTCCACGAGATCTTATGTCTTGGGAACGAGATAATTATGGGATGGAAACGAGATCTGATGTCGTGGAAACGAGATATTAAGTCATGGGAACGAGATAAAAAAAATCACATGTCCCCTCTGTACTGTCGTAAATATTGCCCAATTATGGGCGACTATCGACTTGTTTGCACACACGCAATCTCACCACAGCCTCTGCTTGCACGTATAGGGAAACATAAAAACACATCCTTGTCAAAAATACTGGGTTGGTTTGGAAATAATCTTTCACTAATGGTCCTCGTGACCCTCTACTAAGATCGCTCAAATTAATTTGATCCGTTAAAAACATGCTTATCCAATTGTAACTCATTTACCATAGATCAGATTTGGTTCAATTTTGGTTTAAATTTGTAATTTCCATTCAAATTTTACATATTTTTATTTTCCTCGACATTGCTTAAACTTTTCCATGTAAATTCCTATTATTGAAACTGCTGATACATCAAATATTCATAGCTGGATGAATAGACAGCCATTCTCAGGTGAGCGTCACAGCGATGATGGCTGTCTTGTTTCTCACTGTTTACAGTAAAACCTGTGTAAAACGGCCATTCAAAAATATAAAAAACAAAGATCTTAATGACAACTGGTAGCTTAGTGAAGGTCGAAAGTATTGCAGAAGGCTCTCTTTGGAGCATTGTGCAATACTTTTGACCTGCATTAAGCAATAATCGGTCTTGAAAACCATTTTTTTGTCTTTTGAGAGTGGCCGTTTTACACAGGTTTTACTGTACTTTGTCATATTTGGAACTTCACTCATATAAGCATTGCGTCCTTTTTGTGTCACATATATAGGCAAACAATGCATATCCTGATCAGAAGCTGTATGACGCAGCGTCCCCTTAGGGTCTCCACTGTAAGGCTTACAAAAAGTTATACGAGGGATGCTCATTAAAGTTTTCCCCTGGCCTACTTCTGCACGGGTGGTAAACCTAGGAACTACCACGAAATTGTGTTAACGTAATTTTGTTCCCAAGCCACATCCGGGACACGTCGTGGTAGTTTCCAGGCCGAAAATTGGATAAAGAAAGGTTGGTCTCACTTTCATTTTTGTTTTATTTTACAACTAAGAACGAACAATGGTGAAATCCGACAATGTGGTTCCGTGTAAATATATTTCAGCGTCCCCTCTAGCCCAAAATTTTGGTTGAAAAGCTATTTTCTTTCTTTAGATTCGTGTTTCCCCACTGAGCACCGCACCATTTTTCCCCAAAGTTCGAAGGATTTTAGCCCATGTCTGTCAAATTAAATGGAATTGACATCATTTGACGATGGAAATGATTAATAGACCCTGAATAAACATTCCAACACAGAAAAAAAATCTGAGCAGTTACTCGTAAACGAATAATGCCCCGTTCGTCTTGTGTGGTAGTTTCCAGCCCATCGTGGTAGTTAAAATGCTATTGTGGTAGTTTCCAAGACTTTGTAGGAATTAAGTAGTAGTTCACATCAGCAGATGTTCGCTATTCAGGGACTACTTCATTTTTATAAAGACAGGGTGTGCGGGCCGAACCTTGAATACCCCTCTTATTCATATGAAGACCTTTTCAAACAACCTTTTGTCAGATAAAAAATGTTGACTGCCTGAATTTAAATTTTAGCGGGCTATTGAATTGATGAGAAGAATGAAAAGAAGGAATATTCCCATATTTTGTTTTTGAATAAACATGCCTATTAATTATCAAATAACATGCCCGTTCATCATTGCACTCACATGTATATAAAAAGTGTCCCAACCCGAGGATATTTCCCTTTTTTCTGAAGCGCAAGTACTAACGATACTTTAGGCCAGTAGTCTTAGCCTGCCATTTTATCTTAGAGTTGACAGAACATGGAACAATGTAGCGAGTGACCTATTTTTTTATATCATGTTTTTTTTTTGTCAGTTGCTTGGTCCACCACGGCTCAACTGATGACCTTCTTTTGCTTTAGATTTCCAGAGGTGTTGTTTGGCAGCCCAGGGTATGATCTCCGCCTGTCAAGCATCACATTGAATCTCTTGATTCCTCAGCTTAGCTTCTTCATGGTGTTGAAATGTGATTTATTTGTTTACCGTGGTAATTAATTCACGAGTTCGAGGGTTATCATGCGAAACAAACAACCACTATAATGTTTTGTAACACTTCAGAAACGTATCCTACAAAGTCTTGGAAACTACCACGATAGCATTTTAACTACCACGATGAGCTGGAAACTACCACACAGGACGAACGGGGCATGAATCGTTTACGAGTAACTGCTCAGATTTTTTTTTGTGTAGGAATGTTTATTCAGGGTCTTTTTATCATTTCCATCGTCAAATGATATCAATTTGACAGATATGGGCTAAAATCCTTCTAGCTTTGGGAAAAGTTGGTCCGATGCTCAGTGGGGAAACACGAATCTAAAGAAAGAAAATAACTTTTCAAACAAAATTTTGGGTTAGAGGGGATGCTGAAACATATTTACACGGAACCACATTGTCGGATTTCACCATTGTTCGTTCTTAGTTGTAAAATAAAACAAAAATGAAAGTGACACCAACCTTTCTTTATCCAATTTTCGGCCTGGAAACTACCACGACGTGTCTCGGATGTGGCTTGGGAACAAAATTACGTTAACACAATTTCGTGGTAGTTCCTAGGTTTACCACCCGTGTTCTGGATAGAGAGGTCAATACCTTTAACTGATTCGTAGGATCTTCCACTAACAACTGATGATCCGGTTTAAGGGTTTGACTTTCTCTGCATCCGTACTAAAGTATGAAACTATTTGGAATTGTTCTCAATGTTCATGAAATTTCGCAGTTTTTCATCTATATATATTGCTTCATTTCTTCTCATGGCCGTCTTCCACTTGGTTTTTGCTGATGTTATGGATGTAAAGTGTTCAGAGGCCGCATCCTAATCTGGGAGACCAGCAGACTTCCATCCATACCAGATTCTTTTACAGTCTCGTATAGCAGCGTTGAAGAACTACAGAGGTCCATTTACACTGAATCATCAGCTTTTTTCTTCACAATCACAGTTTTGCACTCGGAAATATTTGACCCAGCTGCTAATTTCAGTACCCCCTAAGATCTCATATCTGACAGTGGACGTCATACATACTGTCTGGAATTTGTTTTCCATTTCCAAGGAATTTCATGAGAGTTTTTTTTACTAACGATCTCTTTCTCTTTGTACAAAATGTAAGTGAGTATGACCAGGAAAAGCCACAATCACAAACTGCAGACCAACACACGGCATCGTGAGGAAGAGCCACAGAACACCAACAGTCGTACTACAGTAAAACCTGTGTAAAACGGTCACTCAAAAATAGATCTTTATGACAAAAAGTAGCTTACTGAAGGTCGAAAGTATTGCAGAATGCTCCCATTGGAGCATTCTGCAATACTTTTACCCTGCATTAAGCGATAAATGGTATTGAAAACTAATTTTTGGTATTTTTGAGTAGCCGCTTAAGACAAGTTTTCCTGTACGTCAAGAAGATAACCAAAGTAAAACAACCAACTCTCTATTCCTCAGCGAGATGATTGCATAACTAAAAAGGACACATACTATACTGTACAACAAAACAAGGACCGAACACAATACACACAAGCAATGGGAGCAACAACAAACAATGAATCAACAACAGAAACACAGCTGGCTTGAGCACCACGTGGAAATAGAGGGGTAGTAAGACTGGGACCTAAATGTGGTGGAACACTCCCATAGTACTGGTCCGCCACGTGGATATGGAGGGGTAGTAAGACTTGGACCTAAAGGTGGTGGAACTCCCAGATAGTACTGGCTCAACACGTGGATATGGAGGGGTAGTAAGACTGGAACCTAGAGGTGGTGGAACTCACCGATAATACTGGTTCACCACGTGGATATGGAGGGGTAGTAATACTGGAACCTAGAGGTGGTGGAACTCACCGATAATACTGGTTCACCACGTGGATATGGAGGGGTAGTAAGACAGGGACCTAAAGGTGGTGGAGCTCTCCGATAGTACTGGTTCACCACGTGGATATGGAGGGGTAGTAAGACTGGGACCTAAAGGTGGTGGAACTCACCAATAGTACTGTTTCACCACGTGGATATGGAGGGGTAGTAAGACTGGGACCTAAAGGTGGTGGAACTCCCCGATAGTACTGTTTCACCACGTGGATATGGAGGGTTAGTAAGACTGGGACCTAAAGGTGGTGGAACTCCCCGATAGTACTGTTTCACCACGTGGATATGGAGGGGTAGTAAGACTTGGACGTAAAGGTGGTGGAACTCCCCGATAGTACTGGTTCACCACGTGGATATGGAGGGGTAGTAAGACTGGGACCTAAAGGTGGTGGAACTCCCCGATAGTACTGTTTCACCACGTGGATACGGAGGGGTAGTAAGACTGGGACCTAAAGGTGGTGGAGCTCTCCGATAGTACTGGTTCACCACGTGGATATGGAGGGGTAGTAAGACTGGCTAAAGGTGGTGGAGCTCTCCGATAGTACTGGTTCACCACGTGGATATGGAGGGTTAGTAAGACTGGGACCTAAAGGTGGTGGAACTCACCGATAGTACTGGTTCACCACCTGGATATGGAGGGGTAGTAAGACTGGGACCTAAAGGTGGTGGAACTTACCGATAGTGAATGTATGTCACTTAGGTGTAACTGATATGGTGATTTATTGCGAGGTTGTACATGTAGCTCCAAACTCAATCAGTAGAGAGTCATACATAGCAAAATATGATCTGTAGGGCTCAGTCCATCCTTCGGCATCACTGCTGCTGTGGGTTTCATAATCAGGTCTGACCAGGTTTTTGGCAAAAATGTCTTTTTCGGACGTATCCTTCCCGTTTTCATAGAAAAAAGTTGAGTTTCATCTTGGTATTAGGATAATTTCATCTGGTTAGCAAGAGAAGGTCTTTAGGCTTCCTATTGCGTCGTATCAAAGAGGCATTCGTGACACCAAAGATAAAAATTCGATGTGTATCTCCACACCGGACAGGCGGCTATCGAAAACGTTAATACTTTCGACGAACGTAGATAAAAAAGCGTTAGAAACATAGTTTTCGATTGCCATTTGTCGCGTCGGGCGACAAATGGCAATCGAAAACTATGTTTCTAGCGATCTTTGATCCGCATTCGTCGATTGTTAAGAGCGTTTTCGATTGCCGCCTATCCGGTGTGATCTTGGTAGGTATGGATGATCTCTTGTAGCTGTGCTAAGACATATTCATACCCAGTTGAATCTCCAGTTGTGGATTACTTCTTCACATACTTATACAGTCACTATAAATATAAGGACTGAATTATTTTCTTGGACACTTTTTTCACTATTTTGGAGTTCCTCCACCTTTCCGTCTCAGTCTTTCCTTACAGAATTCCTACTCCTTCATATCCACGGGATGGGCCAGCTGGTCAGTGTCATCAACAGCCTTACTGCTGAGGATATAACATTCAGGAGATCCAGTTCAAAGAAGAATAGCCAATGTTCCTGAGTGCACACAATATCAGTAGATTTAGAACCTGCTAAAAGCAGTGTTTGCTTGTCTTTTTTCCCCCTTAACATTGGGAGTTGTAACTAAGTCGTCCATCTGTTAGTTGGCTAACAAGGGAGTGATAGGGAGTGATCCCTTCATTCTGAGCCATGGTTGGTTATCATGGCCTGTATCACTGGTGTCCTATGCTATTATATATGTGTGTTCTCCGACAGTAGAGGGTCGGACTGTGGATTTACCTACGTCTCGGAGTATGTGGTCAAGGACTGCTTTACATCTACATATATGTTGTAAAACTAAGCGACCACACTTTAATTTGGTGATACGCTTGAAAAATTATAATAGGGAACATAGTAAAGATAGAAGAACGAGAGCAAACAGTAGAGAACACGATAATACACATACGATAAATGTAAAACTAATGTCCCGGCCACTTTTACTTTTCACTCATCAGAGGGAGACTAAAAATTAAGCGGCCAGGAAATGCCATAATCACATTGCAACCGTGAGGAAGAGACACATAACAGTAACAGCCACATGACAGCAAAGAACTGTAAAGCAACCATCTCTCTCTTCTATAACATAGCAAGCTTATGCAAGCTCACTATTACCAAAAGCATGTTGAAGGGTCGATAGTCATAATTACCAGAATACTCTTAATGGTCTGTAAGGCCATGGTAATTGATGGGCAATATTTATTATGAATACTGTACTTCAATTACTGATCATAATTTAGGTTTCAAAAAGGTTTATGTAGCGGTTTATTTAAGTACTTTGAAATTGGATGCTAGCTAGATGTACATCATTGATATTTAGTCAAACGAGTTGACTTCACGCTGCACTGTTGTCACCGATGTTAACACTCTGGAATTATTTTAAATAATTTACTTCCAATCTTTTGGATGACAAAGTATCCAGCAAGATGACATCAGCACGCTTCAGCCAGCCCATGGATAAATAGCTAGGAAGGTTAAGCGCATATCCAGAAAGAAGAGAGCATACAAGAAGGCGAAACTCTCGCGTTCAGAAAATGACATCCAATGATATTAACAGCTCCTGAAAGAATCACAGTATGAATGAAGACAGGCTTATAATGGATATGTGAATGATATCGTCACAAACCACAACTCAAAGAAGCTTTACTCATTCATTAAAGAGATAAAATGTAAAAGCAGCGGTATTGCACCATTGTAGAAGGGTGGTATTGCTCATAGCGACCCTAAAACACAGTTTTTGAACCTGTGGCTGACCCAGTTCAGCAGTGTTTTCTCTTAAGGAGACCTTAACCAACATACCATTGATGGGTAAAGCTTGTTCCCTGACATGCACTCCTTTACTGTCAACAAAGAGGGGGTGCCCCCACAAGGCAGAAGGTTCTGACCACATCCCCACTGGATTATTGAAGGAGTTTGCAACTGAATTATCACTGGTCATGACCCTGATATTCCAGGCTTCATTGCAACAAGGGGAAATACCTGCTGATTGGAGACAAGCGAATATCACCCCAGTATTTAAAGACAAATATTACTGTCCAATAGAGATCATTAAAGGATTAACTGATAAGGGACAGTTTCAGTATCTCACAAAATTAATGGGGCCTCAAGAGGGGACTTACCTGTATGCAACACAATTTCATTCACTAAGATAAAGATCAATATTTTATCATAAAATACCTATTCCCTTTATGGGACCACTTTATTGCCCCAGTAAAGAAGTCATAATCACCTCATTATGGCTGTCCTTTTGATCTGCCCAGTATGACCCCTGGAGAGAGTCATAATGAGTGGTACCAGTATTATTGCTCAAATATTTGTCCCTTTAAGAAAGGAGACAGTAGTGTAGCTGCCAACTGTCGGCCCATATCTCTGACATCAGTTTGCAGTAAAGTTCTGGAGCATTTCATAGTATATATATATATATATATATATATATATATATATATTTTTTTTTTTTTTTTTTTTTTTTTTTTTTTTTGAACATATCATACACAGCCAGATTATGAAACACCTAGATACTCATCAGATTCTGACAGACCACCAACATGGATTCAGGAAGAAGCGTTCGTGCGAGAGCCAGCTGGTCCTAGCTGTACAAGACCTAGTTTCAGCGGAGGAAAATGAACAGATCGATACCATTCACCTCGATTTCAGTAAAGCTTTCGACGAGGTCAGTCATCAACGACTCGCAATCGAACTGCATAATTATGGAATTCGAGGACACCTCTTGTAATGGATCAAAAGCTTCATTGCTAACATATGCTAACAAATGGCTGAGGGTCAAGCATCTACCCAAGCTCCAGGTACGTCCGGAGTCCCCCAAGGGACAGTCCTGGGACCCCTGTTGTTCCTCATCTATATAAATGATCTGCCACTGAAAGTTGCTGCCTCTGAAAGTTGCACCAACTACCGGCCTGTTTGCCGATGATAGCTTGCAGCATGGCAGAATCAAGAGCCCAGAAGCTAGGTTACTGCAGGAGGATCTCAACAGACTACAAGCCTGGGAGAAAGAATGGCAGATATCGTTTAATCCAACAAGGTGTGAGGTCATCAGGATAACCAAGAAAAGAAAACCTATCCAGACAACATACCAAATCAATGACCATGACCAAACTGTCGCCAAAGCAGGAAAGCACCTCGGGATTACCATTTCTTATAACCTATCCTGGAATGTCCAAGTCAACGCCACTGTAAAGAAAGCAAATAATAATTTCTAAGGCACAAAGCTACCAGACAATGGTTATGCATTTCCTCTAATATGCGTGTTCCTCATGGGATCCATGCACCATGGCCAACATCCAGCAACTAGAAGCAGGCCAGATTTTGTCTTCTGAGACTATAAAACCACCAGCAGACCCAGTCAGATGATTGCTAAACTTGGATGAGAACCTTTGCAAACAAGAAGAACCAACGCCAAGCTAGTCATAATCTACAGGATAACGTATGGTCTCATTGACACTCCAGCACCAGACTTTCTGCATCCCTCTAGGCCCACACTGAGCACCAGAGACAGCACGCTGCATTATATTATCCCCTACTGCAGGGCGGATGTTTACCAGCCTTTTATTTTTTCCATCTGCTATCAGGCTATGTAACCAACTGTCAGATCGCACTGTGATTGCCCCAACACTCGATGCCTTCAGGTTGGGGCTTGCCAGTCAGGACTATATAACAACTATACTATGCGCACACTGATTTTATTCTCTTTTAACCAGCACATTGTTGATTGCACCTCACGACGTACTTACACGAGTTGTGATAAAGAAAAAAAGGTCTCGGCCCGATATGAGGGTCTGGATGGGGTATACTGATTAGTGAATAATGGCCCTTTTTATAATGAATAGTGAATAATGAGCAAAAAAATGAATAGTGAATATTGAGGGCCTAAAAAATAATGAATAATCCTATTTTTTAATCAATTGAAGAAAAAAAATATGAATAGTGAATAATCAGATTTCTTTGCCACCCTTTTTACTGTTAATGGTAGATGGTCTTATTTTAATGAATAACCTAAAATTTTAATGAGATGAATAATGGGCTAATTTTTTAATGAATAGTGAATACCAGACCCTCCCATCCAGACCCTCTGATATGCTTCGGTGAGATTCGTTGAATAAAAATCTTTGTCAGTCGGTCATTTGACATTGGGGGCGTTAAAAGCATGCGGTCATGCTTAATATGTAAAGCACTTTTAAGAGAGGAGGGTGCGATACATTTGCAACATGGAGAAACTTGAAACCAAAGCAGTTAACAAGTACTTATGTAAGAAAGGAATGCCTCCCGATGAAATTCATGAAGACTTCATGTAAACCCTTGGGAAGAAGTCTCCTTCTTATAGCACATTAAAAAAGTGGAGAGCAGAGTTAAAGAGGGGAAGCTCTACCGTTTCGATAGCTCAGTTGGTAGAGCGTCCGCTTTACGAGCAGGAGCTCGTGGGTTCGAATCCAGGCCGCACCATACCAAAGGTGTAAAAATGGTACTAGCAGCTCCCTTGCTGACGCTCGCACAAAAGGGGTTGTGCTAGGAAGATAGAGTAAGGCAGGTAAGTATTTGTTAAAGGTATTGGTATGTCGCAGTTATAGCTCTACAGAGCTAATGTTGTCTGTTTCGAATATGCCACGTTAAATAAAGCTTCTAAAGTTGTCTTTATTTTTATCGTTAGTGAACGTTGAGGATGATGGACCTGGCCACCCCAAAGATGCCACCACTGATGAAAATGTCAAGATCTTGCACACCTTGGTCACCCATCTTGGACAAACCTTTGACATACCTAAGATATCGGTTAGGGTTGATTTTACTGTCCCAAAACGTATGCCCATTTCGCTATCTATGCTTCGCGGGTATCGCCTCCTATCACACATAACCAGGGTGCTGAATGAGCCCTCTTAAATTTCTGTAACGTTTCGTATAGCAGCAGTGGTATTACTTATCTATGACCTTACATATTTACATGCTACATGCTTCAGTAACGCGCTTCTCTTGTTGTTGGCAGTTCTTACTTAGGTACGCATTAAAGTACATGTTTGTATACAACGCGCTAGCCTCTTCTTCCCGTGAAACGCTGTGTTGAGTTCGTCATTGAGCTTTACTTATACATTCTAAGACATTACCCCAAGAAATGAAACTATTTCTTGGGAGGGGTGAGCCAGGGTGCCTCCATTGTTTGCTCTGCATTTTTCTACTCTGGGTCAAAGTGGTGATCCCATATCTGTTCGAGTTTCTTATCCCTTCAAAATAGAAGGCTTGTCCCTGGTCCCCCAAGTACTTGTTTGGGTGACCGATGATAAAAAAGACTTTGCTTGATATTTCTAGGTATCTCCTGTCTCACTATGAAGACGATCCCGGCGGTTTTATCGAGCGAGTTGTAACCTAAGATGAGACATGGGTCCATTCCGGATGTTAACGCACCGTCGGCGTTTAGTTAGACCTTAGAAACAAATATGGCTGCCCCCACCAAAATGAAAGGGTAACGTATATTTAACGTATATTCAGTTAAAATTAGGATGAATTTATTCCATTTTCGAAATCCTTTTTATTTTGTATGTTTGGATTCAAATCATATGTTCTGTAAAGTCGATTGAGTGCGATGTGAAAGGATTTGAAAAGAGTGTCGACTCGCACCGTGGACGATTCGTATGGTAGATGTACCAGTATTCGTGGTAGCTCCAGAAATCGTGGTATGACAGAAAGAAGCCACCATTTGTTAACTCCTAGAAATTGAGCAATGAAATTTCACTAGTAACCAAAATAATTAAATTTGCTTGTCTAAAAAATATCCAGCGACATGACGTCATTATGACGTATGGTAGATGTACCAGTATTCGTGGTAGCTCCAGAAATCGTGGTATGACAGAGGAAGCTACTATTTATCAACTCCAAGAAATTGAGCAATGAAATTCCATCAGTTACCGAAGCAATTAAATTTCAGATATATCAAGTGACATGAAGTCATTATGACATAAATCAGAGTTCTCGGAAACGCCGAATCAGGCGTATTTTTACGCCAACTTTTGGTTTTTGTATGTGTACTTTTCCTGCTGGGGATTCTAATTTACACCAATTTTTTTTCTGCTGACGCGTCTCAAACTCCTTAAAAACACCTGAAGACGACAGCAGGAGTCCTATTGGCTTCCGCCACAAAAGATCAGAAGATCGCCACTAAACCAATGCCCCAGGGTTTGTCAAAAAATGTCCAGTCGTCCGTTTGCAGTAGGCATGATCTCATTTAGCTCTCGGCCAATCAGAACGTCGCACAGGGACTGCTTCTTTATTGACAGGACGCAAATTTGAGAAGCACATAGTCGATTAGTTTTAGCTTTTCCGAGTGCGTGTAAAGACAAATGATAGTCGCACATTCATGACTGTCTGTCTCAATCAAATCTTGAAATGCTTCTTACTTTTTTGAACACATGAAATCACTTCCACAGCTCGAGTTCCACAGATGGTTGATAAAATAAAAATAAGCTTTGCTGAAGACATCGGTAAACCAAATAGGATAAGTCCGATAAGGCAGCGTTCCGAATGAAGCGTCATTAGCAACAAATGAGTGATGCAATCAATTATCGTGTTTTTTTCCTCCAAATAAACTATTCTTAGGGTATTGACTTTCAGCAAGAAAACCCGTTCATTTTAACTCATTGAAATCATCTCGCACGTAGGTAGGAAATCAAAATAATCATCTTAATTTTGGAACAATCGCCGTAGACTAGGTGCACAAAAAGCAATTAAGTGATTGAACTAGTCTAAGATCTATACATCTGCTAAAGATTTATTCCTCTGTCTGTCCGTTCGTCTGTCTGTCTGTCTGCTTGTAAATGAATAAAACAACTACATGTATCAATAGTATAAGCTTTTCATGTTTAAGGCCAAACATAAAAATATGTGTTTCATGATACATGAAATTTTAAAATATGAAAATATTTTTATTTTGATGGAGAAGATGGGAAAACAATATAGCCAAACCCCTTTGAAATCCCCAACAATGTTTAGAAAATATTGTGTAGGGGTTGGCGAAGAGGGGGATTTAGTGTAACCTGATACAAACTTTTATTTTTGGTCTAAAAATTTTTTGTTGACAGCTAGTCCTGACAAGGATTTTGAAATTGCCATTTTGCAGGATAAATTGAAATTATATCCGTAAATAAAACTTTTCATATTTCAGCTAAAACTAAAAACTCCAACTTTTCCAGGTCAAACTCCAATTTTTCAATTTTGACTCCAACTTTTTTCAGGGATGAATTCTATGCAGTGATTTTGTTACCTGCGCATCCTGCATCTTTTGCGCATAAGTTTTTATTTCAGCGAGTCCCGGTGAGTCCCAGGATGCAATAGTATTGCAGACTTGTCATTAAAAATAGTGTTTTGGACTCATAAGTTTGCAGTTGGGACTCATTGATATTGGAAACAGCGAGTCCGCAGACCCATAAGCCCAAAATTGTAAATGAATCACTGTCTATGAATCCTGTTTTCAAAATCCTAGTGAGAACTCTGGTAAATATCTTTTAACGTGACAGCCGCCATTCTGTTCTGTTATATAAATTCTGCCTTTATAGGCACACCTGGTATAAACCAGTAGAATCTTCGTGAGTAAAGTTCTTAAAACATACAAATATATCAAGTCTGTCAAAATACATAACCCCACCACCTTGTACAAGAGTTTTCATAAACAGTATCCTTTTTACTCTAGTTAAAACCACCACCGAATTGGATGCAATATCAGCTAAAGCATCAATATGTTATAAAAGGTCTGGATGAACACACACACAAAAAAACACAGAAATATCAGCAATATATACAGGTCCGAGCAGTAGCAACTTTTAAGCTTTTACAGTGTCCGACCTCTTGGCCACAACGGAGCAAGCAAACCGGTGAAAGTCCCAATCTTTCCTCTGGCACTGAACGTTGCAGTAGCGGGTTATGTGACAGCGCGAACAGTGCCGAACACCGTTTAAGTTCCTCTCCTTTTTTAGGCGGACGCTTAAAGCTAGAACAAGCACAATGTAAAATGCCCAAATCATCGTCACTATCATCACTGTCAATATATACAGTGTCCAGAAATTTCCGAAGAATTGCCCGTTCGATTATTGAAAGGTCTGGATCAGAGTCTGGGCTTGATGTTGGATCTTCCAAAGACACCAGGTCCCTGCTACTACCACCAACAGGACTGGTATTTTCCAGTTCCTTTACACACAGAGGATCAACAGCATCCGGGACTCCAGGAACTGTAGTAATGCTCTTCTCTTCTGGCAAAGCTAAATCTGGTTTTCCAGCTAACTTCTTTTCCAGGAAACGTGCGTGTCTCTTCCTAGAAGGAGCCAACGCAGAGGGAAATCGGTTCTTATTCCGACGACGTCTCCTTACTGGTTTCGCAGAAGTTGTACGTCCGGTGACCTCCCTGTTGTTGTCATTGGCTTTGTTGGGAGTTTTGGCGCGAAGTTTGCAGCTGATGGTCAATGACAATGAATCCTGACTCCCCGTGAGTTTCCACGAGAATAGGTTTTCCTCATCGCTCTCAAGTCTGTTCAATACTTCGACGATTGATTTTGAGATAATATTATTACTCTTCAAAAATCACGGTTGCAAGAATTCTCCGTCCACATGATCCGCCATCTTTTTCCCTCTTGATGGACTATTTTACCACATTTTACGAATGTCAGAAAGCTAACAATGACAACAGGCAGCTTAAATTTTTCGTCACATGAACAAATTGAAAGGTTATTTAGGTAAAAATTGACCGACAACTCATTAGATAAGAATAAAGCTATAATTCTGTTGCATTTTATTGCCAAAAAATTCGGCAACTAATTATATAAACCTAGATTTGCGATAATTACCACGAAAACTGGCGCTTGTTTGGAAAGTGAGACAGCCTGGAATCAATCTGTATTTAACCTGTCAGCACATCAATGGTGAGTAATGATTATCAAATACAGCAGAGATATGTATGTCCAAATATTTTATTCAAAAATTAATAATATGCCATAACTAGATTTATGCTTTGAAACGTTGATACGTTAATACCACGAAAACTGGGACAACCATCATAATTATCTTTTACTGTGACATTTTAAGAATGTCAGAAAGCTAACGATGACAACAGGCAGCATAAATTTATCATCATATAAACAAATTGAAAGGTTGTTTTGGTAAAAATTGACAGACAACCCATCAGATTAGAATAAAAGAATAAATCAGTGCGATTTTATTGACAACCCATTAGATTAGAATAAAAGTATAATTCAGTGTGATTTTATTGACAAAAAATTGGGCAACTGATTACAGGTATATAAACCTCGATTAACGAATGTTACCACGAAAACTGCGCTTGTTTGGAAAGTGACCCAGCCCGAAATCAATCTGAATTTAACTTGTCAGCACATATCAATGGTGAGTAATGATTATCAAATAAAGCGGAGATATGTATGTCCAAATATTTTATCAAAAAATTAATACTATGTCATAACTAGATTTATACTTTGAAACGTTGATACATTAATACCATGAAAAATGGGACATCCAGCATACTTGTTTATTTGAACTTGTTAGCACTTTGTGGAGGAATTCCTTTTCCTATATTTTATCTTTGTATCTATCCTTAGAGCCACACACCCTCTCAGATATTTTCAACTTGCTTGCGCAGCCTTTTAGTATTAAACCAATCTGTCAAAACTTCTCAAGCCACAAAACCATCCCAAACCACCTAAAACCATGACAACAGCCTGTTGTATTGGAGGATACAGAGTAACGCTGACTGTCTTCAGCTTCAGGATGATTTTGATAAACTCCCAAGAGTGGGAACCAAAGCGGCAGATGGGTTTCGCAGGAATTTGGCTTTTGCACCTAGGAGTACTAAGGAAGTTGCATACAAAACTTTGGTTCGGCCTAAACTAGCGTATGCAGCACCCATTTGGAGCCCATACTCAAAACTTCAGATTAATCAGGTAGTAACACAAGTAATGTCGGCGAGTTGCTTGATGAGCTTGAGTGACCATCTCTTAAGGCCCGTAGGGATCGATCCTCCCTGATTCTCTTTCATAAGATACATTCTGGTGCTATGTCTATAGAAAAAGACAAGTATCTGACCCCTGCTCACAGTTTGAAATCTACCAGGTCATCACAAAGCGCCCAATATTGTAGATACCAGACATACAGTGATGCCCTGAAGAACTCTTTTTTTCCCTGGACTATTCCACCACAGTGGAATAGTCTTTCTCCTTCGGTGGTCAATTCCCAGACTACTGAGGAGTCTAGGGCACTCTTCATTTAGTCAAAAACACAGCCGAAAGTTTTTTTTCTTTTTTGTTTGTTTTGTTGTTTTGTTTTGTTTTTATATTCAAAATTCCAAATTTGCACTCCCTGGCGCAATGATAAAAATTTGATTGAGCCAGTAATAAGGGATATATAGAATAGATAGATAAAACGCAGACACGTGTGAGTTTATCTGCATCACAAACAAAAAGAGGCCCCTTTGCTCAGAGTATTCCATACACAACCAGAAGGTGGTCATACGGACTGAGGCAAAATACCTTGGAGTGACCATAAGTAGCAACTTATCCTGGAGCAGGCATGCAGACAATGTCACCAAGAAGGCAAACTCTACGATAAGCTTCCTTAAGAGAAACATTAGGTCTGCACCACAAGCTGCCCTTTGCAAAGGGCATCATAAAAGTTAGGAAAATAGGTAGTAAGATACATGAAATTGGGAAAATAAAGGCCATTTTTGGATTGGGAATGACTCCCAAATAAGGCGGTAAAAATGGCCAAATAAAATACCTTGGAGTGACCATAAGTAGCAACTTATCCTGGAGCAGGCATGCAGACAATGTCACCAAGAAGGCAAACTCTACGATAAGCTTCCTTAAGAGAAACATTAGGTCTGCACCACAAGCTGCCCTTTGCAAAGGGCATTAACTCAAAAAAGTGCTGCAATATGCCTTTCAAAATGCTGCAAAAAAATTGTATTTTTTCCGGAAAAAAATTAAAAAAAGATATGTGTGCCTACCCTGCCTAAAATTTCAGACCCGTTACCCCAGTGATTTTTTTGGGGATTTTAGGAAGCTACCTTTTCCTTCACATTTGGGAAAATATATCATAAAAGTTAGGAAAATAGGTAGTAAGATACATGAAATTGGGAAAATAAAGGCCATTTTTGGATTGGGAATGACTCCCAAATAAGGCGGTAAAAATGGCCAAATAAAATCACTGTGTAACCCGCAACACACTTATTTTTTATTTGGCCTTACTAAGAGTCTCAAGTCATTTGCAAGATAGATACTGGTTCCAGAGAACAGATTTTTGCTGTAACTCAGAGGAACAGATAAGCCGCTTTTTGGGGTATTTAAGCAATTAAATTTGTGAAAAAAGCAATTATTTTCAAATGAAGGAGTAACAAAAAGCAATTAAATTTTCAAAAAAGCAAAGTTTTACAAATGAAGGGGTAACAAAAAGCACTTACATTTTTGAAAAAGAAAAAATAAACTGGTTCACTAGTTCTAGACTCACCGCAGCAAGACACTTTACCCTCTGCTTACTACTGGTTCAACCCAGGAAGACAGGAAAATGTCCCAACATGACTGATTAATTGTTGACTTGGAAGTAAAGCATCAACAAGAGGCTTTATGTTCATATGCCAAGTCAGGGGACAAAAATATTTCAATATTGCACTTGTCTTGCAGGATGAGTGACTTACAATTTTCACTCGTCCTGCAAACACATGCACTTGTCCTTTAAAAGCATATGCAATAAAGAACATAAGGGAGTAATATGACTTCACAGAGTAATTCTTCCCAAAGCACTCGTCCTACAGGACGAGTGCTTTGAGAAGAATTACTCGTCCTTTCTAGATTTCACTCGTAATTACCAGCGGACGAGTGGAATTTTTGTCCCCAGCAAGTACCAAAATGTTGTGTGCTGCTTAGGTTTAGATAAACAAATAATTTCAGCATAAAATTGTAAATATTTTCTTACCCATCAATTTTAACATATGTTTTGGGTGTTCATTGGCATGGTTCTTTTGAGTACCCACAACATATGTTTTGGTTGAGAAATAAGAAAATCAAATTGTCTTTACACACTCTTAACTAAAGTACTGGTGCTGGTTCATTATCATATCTATACTGTTTAGGATGGGATCGGAATGGGCGCAGTAGGAGTATGTAAGGGGACAGGTGGTGATTGAAACTTGAGGACAACGAGCATGATGAAAGTTAGCTTTTCATACATCACATGTCAGATGTTTCTATTTTTAGGTATGGCTTGTTTGTTCCTCGTAGTGTGAAGAAGACAGAAGCAGTGAAGACTACGAATGTATTTGGGGATGCTGACAGTGACAATGAAGAGGTAAGGAGGAAACTTCCTAGCCTTGATCATTTGGGCCGAATAAAGGGCCACACAAAATCATTTATGGGTTTCAGAATACCAGACTCTGGTCTACTTTACTCTTAACATGCTGAACCTAGATATATTTTACTTTGAGCAGAGCACTGTGGCTCAGTTGGTAGAGGACCGAAGAGTTGCTAGTTCGTGACTCACTATCACTAGAGTCACAGCCGGCTCACGGTGATGTGTCCTTGAGCAAGAATTTTTATCCGTTGCTTAGCACTGGGAGTGGCTCAACCCAAGAAGACAGGATAACATTCAACATTTCTGAAAATTTGTTGACTGGGATGTAAAGAATTAACACAAACAAATATCCTACTTTAAAACAATGTAGATCCAGAGCAGCTGGCCTCTGAGAAGCCAGCTGATCAGGATCCGCACTGTTTACCACTCTGCTTGTATTATATATGCTAATGAATGGAATCCTGCAATTTAATCGGATAAAACTTGGGGAGGAATGTAGTCATAAAATATTCTCCAGCATGATACGGGTTTATGAAAGACTACAAGTGGCAAGTCCATGCTTTCTAAAAAACATAAAGCTCTGGCCATAGTAAACACAGGCTGGAAAAGTATTTGAATATTTCTTAAAATACCTTGAAAATTAAATCTGCCTTGAAAAGTGCTGTAAAATCTCGTAACCCTTTCCTTCATGAATATTCCTGCTAGGCTCCACCCACTATGAATAATTATATAAATAAATTTTCATGTTGGTACATAGAACAAAGAAATTACTTGTCAAGTCCACTATTGTCGGATCAGATATATCATATTCCCATAAGCAAACAGAGTAGACCCTGATCAGGCAATTCTTACAAGAGCTGCCTGATCTGGAACTGCTCTGTTTGCAAAAGCGTAAAAAGGCGTCTCTATGTGATAACTGGTTAAACTTTGAAAACTACTTGTATTTTACTATTTTCTAAAAGGCATTGCCCTGTTAATGGAGATCAAACTCAGTAGAAACCTATTGTGCCCCAAATATTATATTATTCTCATTTCTCCATCATCTCAGTCTGCATTTGTGAAGTTGAATTTTATCCCAGGGTGCCCACTGGTCAAGGAAAAGTCAGGGAAATTTGTTTTTTCTTCAAGGTCAGGGAAAATTCAGGGAATTCTGTAAAATGGTCAGGGAATTAGAAAATCTTCAAAAGTCAGGTAAAAGTCAGGGAATTTTGTAATCATGATTAGTTCAACCCAAACTGAAATGAGATGATGATTTTGACATTTTTTGTCATGCAATCCAGTTTTTCTGATATATTCCTCTCGCTTTCTTATTTTAAAGTTAAAAAGTGATCTAAAACATAATATTTGGTCACATATGACTAATGTGATTGCTTGAAGACTGAAAAGATTTTGCAACCCTTACCTCCAGAGCTTGGTCACTAATTCAAGGGTAACAACCTACGTCATAGCATTGATGTTGTAAACACGTAGTGCGGCGCCATCTTTGATTTACAAGGTTAGTTTTCCCCTTCGTAAAATTAAACAAATGAGTGTCTGTACAAACAAAGCAGTGCAGGCGGTGCCTAACATCACACTTGAACAGAATATATAACGGTCACACCCCGATATGCCGTTGCCTTTGTAATCATTCACCCACAAGAAGTGAAGCGGGAGACACGAGGATAATTTTAGCAGTCACCCACTTCGATTTTTGTGGGTGAATGTTTACAAAGGCAACGGCATTTCTGGACGTGACCATTGTATATTCTGTTCAAGTGTGATGTTAGGCACCGCCTGCACTGCTTAGTTTTGACAGACACTAATTTGTACGACATTTACGAAGGGAAAAACTAACCTTGCAAATCAAAGATGGCGTCATACTACGTGTTTACAACACCCACGCTATGACGTAGGTTGTTACCCCTGTAATTTATCAAATGTTTAATTGATTTGTGTTGTACATTATTAGGTTCACTTGAGTAAAAATGGCACAAACTTATAACTCAACATATTATTCAAACTATTTTAAGCAACACAAAGTTATTAGTATTACATGCATGTATATGTTCTTTTCTGACATGCTTGTTGTCTTTATATTAAAAAAACAACAGCATATTTCTGATGTACTATATTATAAGGATTTAGTTTATGTCAGAATTCATAAAACGGACGGCTGTAAGGGGAGAAGGAGGCAGTAAAGTGTGGTACAATGGTCAGGGAAAAATGAGATTTTGTCAGAGAAAAGTCAAGGAACTTCATTTCAGACTAAGAGTGGGCACCCTGTATCCGGTATCCTGCCGACCACAACTTTTGTTTGTCTTCTTATCTTCTTAGGTAGCCTTTATTGCAAACAATATGGACCCAGATCAGAATGCTCTCAAGGGAGCCGTCTTTTCTGGACAAAAATAGTGGCAGGTTAAGAGTTAAACTTATAAGTTTAAATCAGGTATCACTTACTTGCAGTCATTGAAAACTTAAGAAATTCTTTTTAAAAAAGCCTTGACTTTCAGTCAGACTTGCCTGCATGAACCCTGTCTAGCCCATTTTGGAGATAAAATCAGTATGCTGCAGTATTTCCCCATCCTATTTTGACATACAGATCTGTCTAAAGACTGTTGACCAGATGAGTAGTTTGATCAGGATCTACATTGTTTATCACTCAGTAATTATGACACATCATTACTATGCTGTTTTGGTTTGGTTTGATTCTTTACGTCCCAGTCAACAGCTATGGTCATGTTGGGATGGTCAGTTCACCTAACCACACCTTGTAATTCTAGGGTTAACTCTCTGTATACTGGAAACCCATAAATGGGTACTTTGGCAAACAGTGAAGACCCAGATGAAATGCAGCATAATGCTGCATTTCATCAGGGTCTTCACTGTTTGCTGAAATTGAAATGACCTTCAGGGACAGAAATAAATCATATTTTAGAAACTTCTACCTGTGACCCCTTAAAGTACACAATGGGCAGTCCCATACTTAGTGTATCAATATGTATGGGCAAATCCATCAGAATACAAAAGTTTAATAATGAGTTGAAGACTACATATAATCTGTGTCATTTCATTTTCAACAGGAGAAGGGAAGATCTGGTGTAAACGTGGCAGTGAACAGAACGAAGGTGAAACGACAGGTAGGATCTTAATGCATTCATTGTTTGATCTTCCCTTTAATTCTTTAATGAAACAATTTTTCCTATTATTCCCTTTTAGAATTGTCTATATATAACACATTTAAGTTACAAACATATAACACTGTCCTTTGCAATGGACCCAAAACATAGCCTTAGGCCAACTAAAAAATAACTGTGTTTAGGGTGACCTTACCCTACCTAAATTTACTAGTGAAACCTAGAAAAAATTATAATTTTATGTATTTTGATAGGCATAATGCCTTTCAAAATGCATAAAATTATATTTTTTCATAAAGAAAATTATTAAAAAAATATATGTGTTCCTATCCTACCTAAAATTTTCAGACCTGTTACCCGAAACACTTATTTTTTTATTTGGCCTTATAAAGGGACTGTACACTGTTTTCTGTATAACTTTATCCTGTTACTTGATTGCAAGTTTCCTATGTTCAAGATTTTGAGGCTGACTTTCCAAAGCAATCTAACCACAAAACACTGAATTAGGCTGATTGTTAATTAATGAACCGTACACTCATCAGCATCGCGCAGCTGGTTAGTTATATAAGTACCCTTTGTATATGCATGTATCCAGAGGGGGGAGGGGGAGCAGGGTGTCCGGACCTCCCCCTGGAAAATCTCAAAGCTATCCGGTTCCTTAGCAATACTGGTCCGGATCCCCTGTAAACCAAGCCAGCATTCAATGTTGGGCCATTATAGGCCTGACAGGGAAACGCCATTAAAATATGGGATGGCCCAATTTTAGTGAAATTTTGATCCTCTCACTCTTAATCACCTTGAAGAATGGTTTCAGAGTTGAGTTGGACCCCTCTGACAAAACCTTCTGGATCCGTGCATGTTGTATGTTCTGAGTTGGGTAATAAAACAACTATTTCATACTTTTCTGTGCAACAGTCAAATAGTTTTGACTGTTGCACAGAAAGGTATGAAATAGTTGTATACTAGCAGTCTGATCAGGCTCTGTCCTGTTTGCTTTTTTGACAAGTGTTTTTTTGAATTCCAGTCTGGATTTATAAGCAACCTTTTATTTGAGAACACAACAAGAAAAGTATTTGAAATTGTTTTCTTATCCATCAGTTTAAATATATGCTTTGGTTACTCAAAAGAACGGTCTCATTCATGACTGAGAATGCCTTCAACATAATGATTGGTTGAGAAATAAGAAAAACAATTTTCAATATTACACTCTTAAATGAAGTCTTGTGTTTTACAGACACAGTTAGACATAGACAAGGCTTTAGAGGAGGACCCTAACGTGTTCGAGTATGACAATGTCTATGATGATATGCAGGGAAAGAAAGCTGAGCAGGCCAAGGCCAAATCAAGAACAGTTGACAAAAAGGTCAGTTTCTGAAAGTTCCCGAAAGAATCAAGCTACCATACTGATTCTAATAAATATCCAGTGGGCATTGCCATTGATACATCCTAAAATGAGGTGCTTAACCCTAAAATTACTTATCCGGAATTTATCCTGTTTTGGGGTTAAACCCAGGAAGTTGTCCTGACATGACTGAAAATATGTTCACTGGCATGTACAGCTTCAATGAAGTGCTGATGACAAAAAATTTGTCGTCTGCTAGAATTTTTAAAAGCCTTTTCAACAAACAGTTTAGACCCAGATCAGACTGCTTCGTAAAGAGCAATCTGATCTGGGTCCACACTGTTTTGCCTCTTTACTTAAATTAGTCAATATTGCTAGCACATATATGCAGCAGATACCGGGCTGCGTAGCGCAGTCAGTACCCTGTCTGACTGCAGATCCAGGGGTCGGAAGTTTGATTCAGGCCAAGCCCCATACTTTCGTGGAGATCGATCATACAATAATTTCTATGGCCATTCTGATGCAAGAAGTGCTCTTGTCAGTTACAAGCAAAAGTATGTGCACAAAGTACTGGTTAACTGCTTAGTCAAACTTGCCCAGGAAAACAGTGTGGTTAGGTGAACTGACTGACCTGACATAAGCATAGCTATAAGCATCAAACCATACCAAATATGCAGCAGATGATTTAAGCAGACAACATTTATTTTCAGATATTTTTTGCAGGAGCTTTAAGGGTTCAGCAAATTTTTTAATTAATACCATAATATGAATGTTTTGAAGTCTTTTTGTATTGTATTTGATAATTTTTCTCAAATAAAGTGGGAGGGAGGTTTATGCGAAATAAATACATGTATGGTGTGTACTGAGTGCAGTGGCTCAGTTGGTAGAGTGTTAGATTGGGGGACCCTGTGTCAAAGGGTTGTTGGTTCGAGACTTACCAAAGTCACTTGTCACAGTGTTGTGTCACTTTATCTGCTGCTTAGTACTGATTCAACCCAGGAAGACCTCAAAATCATCCCAACATGACTGGAAATCGTTGAATGGGATGTAAAGTATCAACACAAATTGTGTATGGTGAGCAATAATGAAATTTGTAGAACTAGTCATATGCATATATGTTCATTTTAAAAAGTGATAACATTTCAGCCCAAATATATAGAGCAGCTACTGAAAGCAAGTGAACAAAGAAAAGTGGAAGAAGAGAGACGAGCTGAACGTAAAGTACAGAAGGAGAGGGAACTAGAAGGAGATGAATTTGCCGATAAAGAGGTGTTCGTTACTTCCGCATATAAAAAGAAAATGGAGGAGAGACAGGCGGAGGAAGAACGGGAAAGAAGAGAGACTGAACTGGAAGGTAAATTACAGTAAAACCTGTCTTAAGCAGCAACTCAAAAAGACCAAAATTGATTTTCAAAACCGATTATCGCTAAGTGCAGGTCAAAAGTATTGCAGAATGCTCCAAGGGTAAAACCTGTCTTAAACGGCCACTCAAAAAGAAGACCAAAATTTATTTTCAATACTGATTATCACTTAATGCAGGTCAAAAGTATTGCAGAATGCTCCAAGGGTAAAACCTGTCTTAAGCTGCCACTCAAAAAGAAGACCAAAATTGATTTTCAATACCAATTATCACTTAATGCAGGTCAAAAGTATTGCAGAATGCTCCAAGGGGAGCATTCTGCAATACTTTCGACCTTCATTAAGCTACTACTTGCCTTTAAGACCTTTGTTTTGTCTAATTTTGAGTGGTCGCTAAAGACAGATTTTACTGTAACTCTTTAAGTGTCTGCAGAAAAACATATCAGAAACTTTTGTCTACTAATTTTTTTCTACAACTTGCATCCCAAACACAATTTGCTAAAATTAGAAATGAAAAAGTTATCGCAGAAAGTCAATGTGAAAAACATTAAAACACAAGTTTAGAATGCTATAGTTTTGTTCAAAGTAAGTGACACCTAATTGTGACACATGAAATGAACAGGCTTGAAAAGGTTGTTTTAAGTACCCAAAACAAATATTTGGGCCTTTGGTTAAACCTAGAATTTTTCAGGTTTTCTGGAAAAAATAGAACGGTATTTTATGCATTTGAAAGGCATGTCAAAATGCATTGAATAATGTTGTTGTTTTTTTTCAGAAAAAAAAATTATGAGTGCCTACCCTACCTAAAATTTTCAGACTGGTACCAGGAACACACTTATTTTTTTATTTGGTCTTAGAAATACTCGCTAAACTCAACCAGTAGGTCAAGGTATAAAAATGAAGATAAAAATGTTAATATTTCTACATCCACAAGTTGTAACACGTTTTGGGTGATAAAAAGTACCTTCTCATTAAGACTTTCTTTTGAGTACCCACAACATATCGATATGTTTTGGTTGAGAAATAAGACATTCGATTTTCAATTACTCACTTCAATCTAGAGGTCTTGGGCCTAATAAAATGGATATAAAATTAATATTGTGTGTTGGTATGAAAAATATATTGTAAGTGGATGGTTGACCTGAATAAGTTATTATATGGGGTGCTACAGACTTGTGATATTACTTTTGCTGATGGTGGTGTAAATTATTAAAACATAGGCAGGTGTGGCTAGTAAAAGAGTTTATCAGGTGAGGGCAGGTTTAAAACATGTAGTATGTTGTTTATAAACCATTTTCAAACTAATTGCAATGTGTGTATAAAACTTTCAAAATTTCAACTCACTCTTTTTGAAAACAGTGTAGATCCAAATCAACAGGCTTCTGTTGAAGCCAGCTGTCAGATCAGGATACACAGTGTTGCATCCACACTGTAAATACATATAAATAAAGATTTGCAACATAGAGTGACTAGAAATCTGAATTCCATAGTATGCAAAACAACCCCAAAAGTACTCTGTGCACTCATTGGGGCATATGCAGCTACTAGGTCAAATAAGATTATAACAATCCACCATGAGTGTCCATGTAGGATAGAGATATCTCACCCAAGGGGTCAGAATTTTAACCAAGGACGAGGCTTGCCGATTCCTTAATTAAATTCCGACCCCGAGGGTGAGATTTCTCTACCCTACATGGACAGGCTCATGATGGATTGTTTTTCTCCCACTTTTCCAAGGTTTTTTGTTGGAACATAAAAAGTTAAAAAAAAAAGTGAAAATTTTACATTTTTACATGTTGGATTTACGTTATTTCCGAGTTCTCCAGTGTTTTTATTGGGTATGACAATGCATTGAAACATTGTTTTAACCTTGTTATAGACTAGAAAACAGGATTGGGGCATTAGTTAAGTTGCAAAATGCAAAATAAAATCCTGCTAGGCTCACTATGCCATAAGCGTCACATTGCCACATGGTGCATGTTTTGTGACGTCATTAACTTTATATGACGTCACTAAGTGACGCTTAACCTTGTTTGATGTTTTTGAGTTACTTAGGCACAATATATTGGTATTTCGAATAACTTTTTTTGGAAAAATATAATATTTTACTTTTCTTGTCTTTACTTTACAGTCACTTGGTCATGTAAGATAGAAATTTCTTACATGGGCTGACAGCCTATCTTACATGGGCAAAGGTGGGAGAAAAATCCATTGTCTAGAGTTAAACTGGAACATGAATTTCTCATCAATTTCAGCTAAGAATGATGTTACAAAACAAAAAGATTTGACAGGATTCTACAGATATATTCTCAATGAGACTACTAAGGAGGTAAAAGAAGAGGAAAACGAAAATAATGACAAAAAGTAAGTATGAACTGAACTTTATTAGCTCTTTCATTGCTCTACACCTGTGGAGGGATTCTTGGGCAAACATGATTATGTGGATGAAAGTTTTCAGGATTATTCCTGAATTCAGGATTTTGAGGCTGAATTTTGCAGGTAATAATAGCTTTTCTGATTTAGTTTCAGTTTACCTAAAAGTATTCGACCACTTAACTAATAACTTTGAATTTTTGATAATTTGGAGGCATACAGCAAGTTTTACAAGTTTTAAATTCTGGTTTCTAAAGTTCAGGTTTTTAGAAAATTTGAACTTTCACCTGTGTGATTGAACTGAACTTTGTCAGGATTTTCTACCTTAGAAACATGTTAACAGCTTCATTGGCAAACAGTTCAGAACAATATTTCATCAGGTTCAACTTTATTTGCCAAGATAAAACCAATCATATTGAGACAAAATAAAAAGAACAAAATGTCACACCTGACCTTGGTCTAAACTGTTTGATTCTCTCATTGTATTCCTGGATGAAATATTGAAAATGTTGATTTTGAGAAAAAAGGAACAGATGACAAAAAAAGTTTGAAAAATTACCCAGCATGCAAAGAGTTAAAGCTATATTACTGAAGGGCTATCACATTGATTTATCAATGAACCTATTCCTCTTAAGATCCCAACTCAGGTGAATATTCATTTGTAATAGGCCGCGTAGCGCAGTCAGTAATGTGTCTGACTGCAGATACCTGTCTGACTGCAAATCCAGGGGTCGTGAGCAATCGTGGCCCGGTCCCATACTTTTGTGGAGATTGATCATGAAATAATTTCTACAGCCATTCTCCTCCCTTCCGCTGATTCAAAAAGGATTGTTGTCAGTTGCAATCAAAAGTATGTGCATGAAGTACTGGTTAACCGCTTCGTCAAGCTTGCCAGCGAAAAAAGTGTGTTTAGGTGACCTGACCGCCCCGACATGACCGTGGCTGTTGACTGGGACGTAAAGCATCAATCCAAAGAAAACAAAATAAGTACAGTAAACTTACTATATAGGATGAAATGGCTCATTTTATATTAAACAGACCTCTAGATTAGAGGAGATAATTTTAAATTAAATTTCTTATATCTCTACAAAAACATATGTTGTTGGTACTCAAAAGAACCGTCTCGATGAGATAGTTCGTTTGAGCACAGGAGCTTGAAGTTCGATCCTTAAATCACCTCTATAGCCTCAAAACCAAAAGCTCACAATGTCATTACGTAGTAATGGCCAGGAGTGAAACTAAATTTCAGGCACCTTTGAATCGCTGTTACCAGGAGGTTTTGGCGAAAACTGAACATCTAACCATAAAAACTATGTCAACAGGCCATGGGAGGCATGGATAACTTTTTCTGACATATCACTGAGACAAAATAATGAGCATTTGAAAATAAGGAAAAAATAACGGTAGCCATTTCAGCTCTAGTATCCGGTTTGACGCAGTGAATCCGAGCCTTTGTCACACTTGGAGAAAATACATTTTAAAACTTACAAACTCTTCAACCAAAAAATGAAACGATCATTTAAATGTGTTCAGAATATTAAATAAATCAAACCCTTACATTTACTTATCACGAAAAGTTCTGTTATTCATAAACTTTGCGGACATTCAAAACTGAAACATTGTTTTTCAAAGATGGTGTGACGTTAACGTCGCACACGATTTGGCATACAAAGCGTAACGTCAAGTAATAGCGTCTTTGGGCTTATTCCGTAGATGAAAATGTCATTGTCTCATTGTTTATGCCCTAACAAATAGGTTTTCCGGTACTATATCGACTTAAAGTATATTTGAGACATTGTCCTGTTTTGTCTTAACGTCGCCATCTTGATCATAAGGTAGAGGTAAAGTTATTGAACACTTTGACGTTGCCATCGCAACATTCACTGCCGATTGACCGGAAACTGGAGCCGGAATGGCTACCGAGAGCTTAGTTTCACTCCTGGTCATTACTACATAATGAAACGGTGAGCTTTTGGTTTTGAGGCTATATAGGTGATATAAGGACCGAACTTCAAGCTCCTGTGGTTTGAGCACCCAAAACATGTGAATAGACTAATCGTAAAAAAGTTTTTGCTCAAAATACGTGCTTATCTGGGCATTTGAATATATATCCATAGAAAACCAGTGAAGATCAAGAAGGAATGGAGATCTAGCGGTGAAGATACTAGCAATGATGAGGGAGACACGGATCAGAATAAACGGTAGCCATTTTTTATGACCTATTATACCTTTATATAAGTTGGTGCCAATAAATAGACCTGAGACATGTCGCATAAGGCAAGCGCATCAGAGCGCTTTATAGCAAACTGCTATGCAATGGTATGTTACAAAAAAGTGCATTGTGACAAGTCTTGAGCTGACTCACGGAAAGAGCTATGTGAAGTGAACTGTTGCATAGGCAAAGAGCTATGTGGCAATTTGTGTTTATGCATATATTTATGAATACAGTCAAACCTGTGAACAACATTCACCCACCAGAACAAAATATTTTGGCAGATGGCTTTTAATTTGAGGTCAATTTCTATATAAACTGGCCTCTTCGGAATCAGGCATTTGACCTGTTGACAGGTTGGCCTTTATTTGGAGGTGACCCCTAACACAGGTTTGACTGTATAATAAATGAAACAGCTACGGTTGCACAACTGACTGCTAAAGTGAGGCACTTTTTTTAATTATGTTTAGAAAGCGTTAGAAAGAGCAAAAAAATGCTTACCTTTTGCAACACAGCCCTGTTCTTCTCGATAAGAGAGAAAAATAAACTGAAAATTGCAACTTGCAGGCCACCACTCCTGCCCAAATTGTATTTTTTCTTAATTGAAAATACAATATTGAAAATTTCCAAATTACTTGATGGACATTTAAATCAATACAATGTTCAAATAGCATACTCGCTAGCTTCTGTTATATTGGTAGACTTATACTTCTATGCAAAAGTGCTGTAGAAATTCAGATGTGCATTGCCAATACTTTCAATAATGAACAAGACAACATGTTAAATTAAATTTCTAGAATACCTATGATAGTTCTAATTTGCTGTAAAACTTGCCCGAAATGTACACAATATAAAACCAACATAAAAATGTCCAACATAATTACTGCTAAGCAACACAATATATCTGCCACTAACATCTTGGTTAAGTTATTTAATCTGTTTAGCAGTAGTTATTTTACGATCTTGGTAGCTATTTAAAAAGAGTGGTGCTGATCAGTCTGCAAGGATGCACAGCCTCATTTGGACCTTATAAATTTGGCATCCATGTTAAACAGCGTGATTAAAAAATGAATTTTTCAAATCTCTACCAAAACATATGTTGTGTGTTCTCAAAAGAACCTTCTTAATAAGACAATTCTTTCGAGCACCAAAATGCATGTTAAAACTGATGAATAAGAAAATTACAGCATTTTTCCCACCAAAAAGTTTGTTAATCACAATCCCATACCTTTGTTGTTCACATATGGGACTATCTGATGGCTCGTGTAATTTATTCCTAGGAAATCAGTAAAGGTCAAGAAAGAACCAAAGTCAAGCAGTGAAGACTCTAGCAGTGAAGAGGAACACAGATCACAGAACAAACGGTACCCAGTTTCTTATCATTCATACATATATCGTGCAGAATCTACATATTAAAGCTAGAATTTTTTTTTGCAAACTTCTTTTTACTATACCCCCGCAAACTGTGTTTGAGAAGGGTATACTGTTTTCACTTTCATTGTCTATGTGCACTTGCATCCGTTATATTTTATTTCCTTGATATCTTGGAGAGCCATCGATGGAATTTAATCAAACCTTGCAAACATATTCATATTTACATAACAAATACTTATAATAAAAAATAAGGGCTAGAGACCAATTCAATGTCAGAGTCTATTTGCATTATAATTCCTAATTGCTTTTGCAAATGCATAGATACTGGATAGTGCTATCATCAGCTTATCAATTGCTACGACAGCTTTAGCTGAATGAATCATATATTTAATAGGGCTGGGACAATTTACTGAAACAGTGATGAAACTCGATATGAAAGCCAGGAATACCCTATGATATTGATACACAAGCCCAAAACGTATCAATATTTTCACAGAAATTGAAGAGAAATTACGATGTGAAAACTATTTTTTTCCGTTTCAAAAGCCTCTGTTATGGTCTATTTTTCTGTCCTGGGTGAAAAAAACCTGTTTGAAATTCCTTGGTGATGAGGTCTGGCCCACCATAAATGACAATATTCATGCCTGTAACAGTGCGATGCAGATGGAGGATCTACTTTATTCAACGGCATTAACCCACCATACATAATAAGACACTTAATTTGCTCTAAAGTTTTTAGTCATATTTACACTCTGGCAGCATAAACTACGCTGTAAAATACCTTGCCTTTCATAATAATTCTAGTTCTGATGATTAACATCATTAAAATCTAAAGCACATTGCAAAAATGCATCTTTAGTCTATGAAGAAATTATCTCATGAAAAATGCCCCGGACAGTTGCCAAAAATGCTAATTCAAGGAACATTATATTTCATGGCCATTGTTGTCTGATTCTAATGATGTCATTCTTGACTACAGCATATTTTGTATTTGTATTTGGAAATTACTGAGGATGTTGTAGATAACAGTCTAACAAGTTAAACTTTCTTAAATAATATGGACTTAAAAATTGATATTGTGATCAGTCTTTGTCCGGCGTGCGTCCATACAGTGTGTGTGCGTCCGGCGTGTGTAAACTTTTTCTTTAAACAGCATCTCCTGAATCACTGGCCAAATTTAAAATTATTTTACAGGATTGTTTCTCTTAATGCACACTGCCAAAATTGTACAAATGGTTCCGCTCAGCCAAACAAGAGGGCAGCCAGAGCTCCAGATAAGAAATCTTTTAAACGACATCTCCTAAACCACTGGTCCAAATTTAAAATAAATTTCACAGAAATGTACCTCATGATGTCCTCTACTTAAATTGCACCCTCTGCTGTTCAAAGGGGCTCTAGATAAGAAAGATTTTTAAACAGCATTTTCTCCTGAACCACTCATCCAAATTCTAAATAATTTCACAGAAATGTTCCTCATGATGCCCTCTATCAAAATAGCACAATAGTTTCACACGGCTGAATAAAAGGGCCACCAGAGCTCTAGATAAGAAATATCTTTAAATGTCATTTTCTTCTGAGCCACTCGTCCAAATTCAAAATAATTTCACAGAAATTTTCCTCATTATGCATTCTACCAAAATTGCACAAATGGTTCCACTCTGCTGAACAAAAGGGCCACCAGAACTCTAGATATGAAATATCTTTAAACAACATCTACTGAACCATTGGTCCAAATTCAAATACTTTTACATAATGTAATCTTCCTGATGTCCTCTACAAAAATTACACAAATACGAGGGATGATCTTAAAGTTCTGATCCCGGTGTGATATCTCTGTAACCAGCGATGCAATATGCCTAAAAATTGTACGAAATAATAATATATTTTTTGTCTATACACTGCTCTGACATGTTTTATGTAACTTGAAGGAGCGACTGGAAATATATCCCAAAACAGCTATGCCCTAAATACACTGACCTATCAAGCAGATTGTGCATTATGGAGACATCACAATTTAGACAAGAGTAGTCTCAGCATTTCGTTTTTATGGCTGCTCAATGTACAACCATTAGCCAATATGTTCTAAAAATATGGCGAACTTTCGTTATGATTTGGGTTTTCTATGCCCTTTAATGTATGTATATGCAACTGTCAGCTATTATCAAACTTTGAACCACTTGAAATTTTGAACGGTCCTTGCTGCCATAACAAAAGCTGTATTAAAGGTAAAAATTGTTTTTTGACAAACGAAGATGAACTGACTTTTGTCTGAAGCAATTGTGACTTATCAGTATCGCCAGAGACTGATAGTAGCCTACGTTAGAAAGTTTAAACGAGTGCACAAATAAGGTCAATATTTTGAGGTACACAAATTTGTATGTGTATATCTAAAAATAAAACTCATTTAATTGTACAAAGGTGCACTATATCGTAAAATGATGCAATATGGGATTAAATTGAGCACACAGCATCCATCTGAATCTAAAAGCAATTTGGAAAATTCTTATTTTAAATCAATCATTTTTTTGGTAAAAATAGAACTTTAATTCAATATTCCATTTAAGATTGAGATATTTTGTAATCAAAGTTGAATTGGTCTTAAATATTTTGCCGATATTTGGTTCGGCATGCTTTAAGTCCAAATTGATAGACAAAAATAGAATATTCTTGGTAATGAAAATTCTGCAATGCATTCAAAATGACGTAGTTGTCAATTTCAATGACGTCATAAGAATTCCGCACTGAGCTTTAAATATTGAATCGACATAACCTGTCGCCATTCTAACATTCGAATGTACATTACAAGTAACAAAAAGTAAAAGGAAAATGGGGTTTTTATTTTGTAGTTTTAAAAATGCTAGGCTTGAAAGATTCAGATTCAAATATTATCATTATTCTATGATATGTAAAAAGGCCAGTGGTAATGAGTGGACCATATATCATGTGCTGTAATTATTAATCGAAACAGTACAGCTAGAAAATATTAGCATCATTAGAAAGGTAAAAACTAGATCGTTTGAATGGTGCATAGTATGCCTCTCAAAAATGTCTCTGGACAAAGCTACAAGGCAACGATCAGAACTTTTGGATCATCCCTCGTATGTCCACTCTGTCCATCAAAGGGGCCGCCAGAGCTCTAGATAAGAAATATCTTTAAATGACATTGCCTCCTGAACCACTGGTCTAAATTAAAAATAATTTCACAGAATTGTTCCTCATAATACCTTCTACCAAAATTGCACAAATGGTTCTGCTCTGCTGAACAAATGAGCCACCTTAGCTCTAGATAAGAAATATCTTAAATGATATCACTTCCTGAACAACTTGGTCCAAATGCAAAGTAATTTTACAGGATTGTTCCTCATGATGCCTTCTACCAAAATTGCACAAATGCTTCCATTCCGCCTAGCAAAGGGGCCACCAAAGCTCTAGATAAGAAATATCTTTAAACCACATCTCCTTCAGAACCACTAGTCCAAAATCAAAATAATTTCATAGAAATAATCTTTATCATGCCCTCTACAAAGATTGGTTAGAATTTTCAGCTCGGCTGAACAACATGGCAACCAGAGCTAAAAATAGAAATATTTTTAAATGATAATCTCCTTAGCCAGAGACCAATACATTATCTTCTCAACTGCCAGAATTCAGATGAGTGGTCCAAGGCCCTAGGGCCCTCTTTTCTATTATTAGGTCACCTGAGCATGTGGCTCAAGGTGAGCTATTGGGATCATTGGATGTTGTGCATTGTCAACAATTGCTTCAAAGGAAATCTTCTCCTAAACTACTGGCTAGATTTTTTACCAAACTTGGCAGGAATGTGGTTCCTGTGCACCAAATGTGTAGGGCTTTAAAAGGACCTTACTGTAAATTTATGATTTCCAGCACACAAGATTTTTGGTACCTAGACAATAGACCTGTAGCTAGAGCTCAGACCAGCCTGTGCAAATGTACAGTCTCAACCAGAGCCTTTTTTTCTGGGCATACCAAAAGTATGGTATTAGGTTCAGACTTAAAATATGACCTCTAACTCCACTAATTAGCTGTGCATTTACATCTACGATAATGTCAAAACTTATATACATCATTATAAAATTTCAGATGAATAACAGGTCTGCATAGGAAGATTGATCAAACTCTTAATCAACCCAATCTGTTAAGTCTTCACTTTGCATTCAAAGGATAGTCAAGGATAGCCAGGCTTTCTTATTTGAGGACAGCAATGACTCTGATCAGACTGGGCATTTTGCCCCATCTGATTGAGTCTTTGCTGGGCACACATGTACTGTTTTGTCATGCAACCTCTCATGGCTAACACCTTATTTCTCTTACATTAGGGCAAAGGTCAAAGCAAGAAGACGACCAAGATCACACAGTAGAAGCAGTTCTAGAGAGAAAGTAGTCAAACACAAGAAATCTAGAGATGATAAAGACAAAAACAGACATAAGTCCCATCATGATAAAAGGAAAGAAAATTATGACTCTCATACAAGAAGCGATGAAAAATACAAAGACAACTACCTAGAAAGAATACATTCAAGGTCCAGATCTAGAGACAGACAGAGGAACAGATCATCTTCAACAGAAAAAACTAGTCATAAACACAGAAGAAAGGACAGAACCAACTCTCAGACAAGATCAAAGCACAATAAAAAGACCAGAAATAGATCAGTTTCTACTGAAAGACCGACTCATAAATCTAGACATAGAGATAGATCAGAGGACAGATGGAATAGTGCTGAAAGAAATAGAAATGACTCATATGCTCAAGAGAGAAACTCTGTTAAACATACTAGAGACAGAAGTCCTAAAAAGTCACACAGGAAAGATAGAAAACGGTCACAGTCTAACGAGAGACCAAAGAGAAAACGGTCACGATCTAGAAGTGTTGAACCTAATGATAGAAATAGAAAAGACTCAAGTACTAGAGATAGAAACTCAGGAAGATCACACTCTAGAGACAGAAGCCCTAAGAGGCCACATAAGAGAGACAGGAAAAGATCAAGGTCTGCAGAAAGGCCCAAGAAAGTTAGATATAGATCTAGGAGTGTTGAATCTGATGAAAAATCAGATGATGTTCCTGTGGGACCTAGACCAAGCGACAAAGATAGAAATGGTGAAAACATGGGTGATTCAGACACTGGCTCATCATCACATCATGAAGAAGAAACACATAGCAATATAAACACAAAACCATTAAGTTCAGATAAAAACATTCCTGATGATTTCTTTGATGTAAATCCAAATGACTCTAAACCTGAAAAGCCTGCGGAAGGGGTTAAGCATAAATATGCTAGACATACAACAGCAGCTGATATTAAGGATGCGAGAGCCAGATATCTTGCTAGAAAGTTAGCCAAGGAGAGAGAAAAGACATCCATATCAGCTAATGACTGATACTGAACTCTTGGAAGATCATAGTTAATGTAAAAGTTAAGCCTAAATATGCTAGACATACCACAGCAGCTGATGTTAAGGATGCAAGCGCGAGATATCTTGCTAGAAAGTTAGCCAAGGAGAGAGAAAAGACATCTGTATCAGCTAATAACTGACACTGAATTTGAGGTAGATCATACTCAAATTTAACCTTTAAGGTGCTTCCAAAAATTGCATCTGAAAATGATGTCTTCTCTAGTCATCTGATGCATATATTTGCTATCATTGATTAATGTAAGTATAAGTGCAAACAGTGTGGACCCAGATTAGACTGCTCCTGCAGGAGCAGTCTGATCTGGGTCTTCACTGTTTAACAAAACAGACAGCATTTGTTGTGAGTGTGGCTTTAGAAATTAAGCCTTAATATGCTAGACATACAACAGCAGCTGATGATACGAATGTGAGAGTGAGATATGCTGCTAGAAAGTTAGCTGAGGAGAGAACAAAGACATATGTGTCAGCTAATGACTGAAACAGTATTCTTGGTAGATTATAGTAAAATTCAGACCTAAATATGCTGGACATACAATAGGATGCAAGAGTGAGGTATCTTGCTAGAAAGTTAGCCAAGAAGAGAGCAAAGACATACAGACAGTGATTTTATTTTGCCTATTTTACAGCCGAATACAGGCTGCTTCCCAATCCGAGTGAAATCTAGAAAGGACGAGTGATTCTTCCCAAAGCAGTCGTCCTACAGAATGAGTGCTTTTGGAAGAATTGCTCATCCTTTCTAGTTTCACCCTAAAATCTGAGGGTGAAACTAGCATTTTCTGAGTATTATCTGTGAAATGTTTTTGTCAGTATAGGGGATGCAAATATGAATTTGACTGGGTAAATATAATTTTAACAGTGATATGTAAATAAGGAACTTTATAAGTCATATTACATATTACTCCCCTTATGTGCTTTATCGCATATACTTTTAAAGGACAAGTGCATGTGTTTGCAGAACGAGTGAAAACAGTAATTCACTCGTCCTAGAGGACAAGTGCAATATTGAAATATTTTCGTCCCCTGACATATGTGACAACTCATTAGATTTTGGTACCTATCATATGTGAGCAAAAGCCTTCTTTAACCTTTTATCTCATAGAGACGCCTTTTAACACTTTTGCAAACAGAGCAGACCCAGTCAGGCAGCACAGTAAGAGCTGCCTGATCAGGGTCTACTCTTTTTGCTTATGGGAATATGATTAGATATGACCCTACACTAGTGGAGCTGACAAGTAATTTCCTTGTTCTATGTGCAAATGTGAAAGGTTATTTATATAATTATTCATAGTGGGTGGAGATTAGCATGAATATTCATTAAAGAAATGGTTAAACACCCATGCTGATGTATCAAGCTGGGCTAGAGGTCAAATTTTTTGATCTGAAGCTTCCTCTACTTCCATGCATTGTGTATATGAGAAGCAAAGGCTTTTGGGAGTCTGTACATATGCACAGGCTTGTCTGAGCCTTCACTACCCACAGATGTGATGAGTACCCAAATCTCATTTGCTGACTTGTACGTATTTGCTACATATATACTAAATACATGATTAAGTCAAAATTTTAAACATATATTAAGACTATATCATAGCCCAAGCAAAGCTTGTTTGATTGTGACTCAAAATAACTATCTCAAGGAGATGATTCTTTTGAGTATCTGCAATTTGTATTTGAAATAAACTAAATAATTACGAAATATGACCAAGTCTCAAGATAGAAGGGTAAAAGGGTAATTTAAATATATTTTCTTATTTCTCAACCAAAATGTGTTATGGGTAGTCAAAAGAACATCTCGGATAGATGTTTTTTTCTGAGTACCCACAACATAAAGATTTGATTTTGGCCTGAGTTTTCATATATACATCCATATTTTATTTATGCAAGCAGTGAAGGCTCTGATGAGTCTGTGCAGACTCACCGAGCCCTCACTTCTCGCTGACATGATCTGTACCAAAATCTCATGCGCTGGGCCATATAAACATCCATCAGTTGAGAGTAGTTAGGGCTATTATTTTGTGCATACAGATTAACTGCATAACCTAGTTTGAAATGTCCAAAAGTTTCCATTGTCTCATTTGTGAATACTGTACATATTCTTGTCACAATAAAACTCTACAGAACTTATATTTTCTTTACAAAAGAGATGAGCAGAAATATATCAGCATCGTATGCTCTATTTCTATTATACAAATATGTCCTCCCCAGTACAGCTGATATTGCAATGACATAATTTTAGGGGATAACTGTATTCAAAATTTTCATGTGGTGAGGTATATCGTCGGATATATGGTCGGAAATTTAGTTTTGAGGCGACGCATAAGCGGAGCGGTAAAACGTGATTTCCGAATGTATATCCAACAATATACCTCCCCAAATGAAAAATTTGAATATGGTTATCCCAATTCTAATGCACTATTAACGTTTTCCCTTCAAAAAGACAGTGAAAATGTACTTTGTTGCGCCTATACGTCCAGTGGCAACCACTTGCCAGCTGCATATATTCACTTGTCAACCAATGAAAAGCGACGTTACATAATGACGTCAGATTTCCGGCAGTTTATCCCAGGATATACTGTTCCAAATTTATGACGTTATCCAATCAGATGCCGCGTTGCATTTGCAAGTGCATTAGAATGCCTAATAGCTCCCTTCATCTGTTCAACTCAATATGTATTAAAAATGAGTAATGCAGACAGAGCTACCACCCTAGTGATTCCTTGGCTTTGTCCATGGCTTGGATGGGAGCTGCCTAGCCTCACTTTCGAGACATCTTTCTGATAAAAAAAAATCACTGGGGGAGATGGGAGCCTGTTTTTGCAGCCTATTTTCTGTGAACTGCCTAACCTCACTTTGGAGGCTCTGAGCCGTTGCTGCTTTTTGGAGCCACTTCCCTTCCCTAAATAAAGCATAAGTGATTAACCACCACATCCAAATTTGACAGGAAACCCACAAAGAGTCTTCATATAAAAGAAACCTAGGTTAGGCCAATTGTCTCCAAGCCATGGACAAAGCCAATGACTCATTAGGGATGGCAGCTCTATCTGGACTACTCAGTAATTTTCGCTCACTTGAGCCAGAGGCTCATGGGTGAGCTAAATGTATACCAATGACTCTGATCTCCATTTGTCAGTCATCTGTCTGTCCATCCGTTGTCTGGCAACATTTTCAAATATCATCTCCTGGCCAAATTTCATATTAAGATTCCCTAGGATGCAAGAAATAGCCTTGATCACATGACCAAGATGGCCACCATTCCCGTATATGTTAAAAAACACATTTAAAATCTTTTCCAGAACTAGAAGTCTGATGACCTTGGGACTTGGTATGTAGCATAGGGGATATGGGGCCTACCAAGTTTGTTCAAATGGTGGTCTCGTGTTGACCTTGACCTAACGTCAAGTTCAAATTTACTACCTAATGCATTTGATTTGGATTTTTTTTAAAAGTTTGATTTTGAAAATTGTGAAGCAAAAATCATTTTACTCGCTAGATATTTTAACCTAATGAGTCAATGACTATAAATAAGTCCTAAAGGTCAAGGTTGACCTTTCAGCTAAGTCACTCATATTGGATTCCCATCAATATATGAACATGTTTTTCTCAGAAACCATTGGACTCAAGTTTCATATAAGGACTCGTGAAAAAAATACAAATCATTACGGTCACATGACCAAGATTGCCACCACAACAACATATGGTAAAACCCCTTTAAAACTTTAATCAACGGTGACATTGGGACTTGGTATATGTAACAATTGTGATTTGGGTCCAATCAACTTTGTTCAAATGATGATCCTAGGTTAATCTAGACCTTCATAAGGTAAGGTCAATGTATTTCTTGTATAATTTAATGAAAATGATTTTGCAAAGTTGACTTTTTCGATTACTGTTGAAGCCGTGGTTTTACATTATATAATAGATAAGTACCAAAGGTCAAGGTTGACCTTTCAGCCAAGGTCACTTACATGGGACTGCCATCAATTTATTTAAACAGGATGTTCTCAGTAGCCACAAGGCCAATTTAACTCAAGTTTCATTACTATGACATGACAAAAATGGCTGCCATGCCCATATATGGTAAAAACTTTTCAAAAATCCTTTCCAGAGCCAAAGGGTCAATGACCCTGGGTGTTGGTATGTAGCATTGTGGATGTGGCCTCTACAATGTATGATTGAGTAGTAACATCTATGTACTTTACGATAAGGTAAAATGTGTTTCTGAATTATTTATGTGGGAAAAACCTTTGAAAGAAGATTTTAGATAAATGTTGAAGCCAAAGTCATGATACTTACTTGATATATATTAACCTGTTATGAATATGAGACCAAGATTATAGATAATAAAGGTTATAATAATTGACCTTTCAGCCAACGTAGCTATTGGATTGCAACACATTTATCTCAGAAATAAGAGGGCCTATTGAAGTAGAATTTCACATGGAGCATGTTTTGGATGACTATATTGTCTATGTCACATGACCAAACTGTCTTCCATGCCATGTCAGGTAATAACTATTAAAAAAATCCTTGTCTCTGCAACTAATGGACCAATCACCTTTGATCTTGATATGTAAGATTTGGAATATGAGCCTTGCAATGTTTGCTCAGATAATGGTCCTAGGTTGATCTTGACTTTGTAAAACCTTGTATTAAAGTCATCTACATTCTTGTGACTCGGTATCGGGTGAGTTCTTAAGAATCTTGGGGTCCTCTGGTTGATTCATTTTACTACACCAATAAATCAGCCAAAATTATTTACCTTCTTCTAAGAAAACCTGAAATGAAGATGAGCTGTTTGTAATGAAAAGCATTGCAAAAAGTCTTCAGCTTATATTATTTAAACATTAGACTTAATGTTTTACTCAGTTGAGCAATCAGGGCCCAAGACCCTAGTTTATATTGTTTGTTTTCTTGACAGCAAAACTTTTAAGCTCACCTGACCCAAAGGCTCATGGTGAGCTATTGTGATCGGTCTTTATGTTCCTCAGAATACCCGCTACCAAAACTGAACAAATGGTTCCACTCCTTGGAACTAAAGGGCGGCCAGAACTCTAGATGAAAAATATCTTTAAACGAACCACTGGTCCAAATTCAAAATAATTTCATAGAAATGTTCCTATTAAGGTCCTCTACCAAAATTGCCTAAATGATTCTGTTCCGCAGAACAAGATGGCCACCAGGTCTCTAGATAAGAAATATTTTAAACCGTATTTTCTCCAGAAATATGTCCAAATTCAAAATAATTTAACATAAATGTTCCTCATAAAGCCCTCTACCAAAATTGCACCAATGGTTATGTTCTGTCAAACAAAAGGGCTGCCAGAGCTCTGGATAAGAAATGTCCTGATCTTTGAACCCTTACTTACTTTAAACAACATTTTCTCCTGAACAACTGGTCCAAATTTAAAATAATTTCACAGAAATATTACTCAAATTATTGCTGCTAGTATGGTAAAATTTGATTTGTTTTTAAACATCAACTCTTTTGAGCCAGGAGTCCGTTGAGTGTTCCAGGACCCAAGGTCCCCCTTGCTTTTAGAAATTAAGTCAATTCAGCAGGATAGTGGTAGTAATAAGCAATATGGTGTTTATGTCACCTTTCAGTACACTTGACATTAAGCCTACTGTCTTATCTCAATTAAAATCATTTAACTCTTTGCTTGTTGCGTAATTATAATGTTTTGTCTTCCGCTGTTTTGTTAAAAAATCAACTTTTTGAAAGATTCTTTCAGGAATGCCATCAGAATGTCAAACAGATAGGATTCAGATCAGGCCTAACATTTTGTCGGGCCTGATCTGAATCCTGTCTGTTTGCAAAAGTAATCAGCAGAATTTGATGACACTAGCAAGTAAAGTCTTAGTTTACTATGAACCATTAATTTGAGAAAAATATACACTAAAACCTCAAAAATTTCAGCTCTGATTTTTCAAAATACTCGCTAATTTGATATACGGTAAATTTGGGACACACTGGATTACGAGAATAGGGCCTATTTATGAATTTTTTAATAACTGTCAATAAAAACATATGTTTTTGGGGTATAAAAGAAACGTTTCCCTGAGATGTTTCTACTACGCACTAAAAATATATGTTTAATAGAAAAACACTGATATTAATCATTTTTGGAGGTTATTCAAACTTTCGATACTTCGAAATCAAATCTCCAGTCCCTAGGTCTTTGGACTTAGGAAATTTGACTACCTCTTTATGAGCAAAGTCGGAAATGGCCAAGATCAGACCGCAGGTTGTTTATAAGTCAGTTTTGAATAAAAAAGGCTGTTTTATGTAATAGCACCGGCTTTAATCCATCTGTGCTTTTGTCTGTCCATTAACTTTTTGTTTACAGATAACTGCTTTAGTTTTCAACCATTGAACTTTCCTTCCTAGCGCCAACTTTTGTCGTCTGCTAGTAGCCATTGCAAACAGTTTTGACCCTTGATTAGGATCTATAGAATGTTGGCCCTAATCTGGATCCAAACCATTTGACACACTAATAATGTTCTTGAAAGAATTTTTGAAAAAGTTGATTTTTAAAAGAAGTCAGCAGACGACAACAAAAGCATGAAGAATTACCCAGCATGCAAAAAGTTCAGCTGAAACTTGCTGGAATGTATAAAGACCATTATGTGATGCAGCACATTATATCAAGTTAATACTCAACTAAACTTTTATAGAGTTATCACCCTTAGTTGATTGAAAAGGTGTGGTTCATTTTCGGTTAACTTCTACAGTTTTCATCCAATTGAGCTGAAACTTGGTGGATTGATAATAAATGCCAAGCCTGAATCATGTGATCTTACAGAAAAGCAAAATGGAGGAGAATCCAGGGCCAGTTTAACAACTACACAACTCGGAGAGGTAAAACAAATCACTGGTGATACTATTACAGTGCAGTCCCTTTATAATGCTATGTTGTGGTGTATAGGATTGGGTCATATTGTTAGTGAATTGTGTAATAAAGGGACAATTTTATAAAGGAATTATAGGAAAATTCATGATCATTTTCCTATAATTCCTTTGTAAAATTCCCTAATAAAAAATGGGAACCACAACATAACCCTGTAACTAGTGTTGTATGCATCTGTTATAAGCAGGTGTGTTATAATGGGATTGCTCTGTTATTTAGAACTCTTGAAAGTTCGAAAAAAATATATATCACAGTATGACCTTCACCTAATTCATTCAAGGTGAAATAGGATTCTTAATTTTCTTTGAAAAAATATACAAAAAAAAGTTACAGGCTGTTATATGCTCATTTTGTGATAAGTTTAAGCAGTCAAAAACCTGGAAACATTCTACTTCACAAAATGTGATGATCCAGATCAGCCTGCTACCAATAAAACTGACTGTTCAGGACCAACACATTTTGTAAATAAGACTGGACATGTTTTAGCAGGACAATGGCTTAACCCAAACAGCACCCTAAAATTTGCAACAAGGTCCTATTCAAAAATGTTACTTTTTCAGAAACCAAACAAGGCTTGACATTTCATGTGAATTGTCTGCTGACAGACAGTTCACATTAAACATCAAGCCTTGTTACAAAAATTGTCTTCTACTGTAGTTGTGATAAGTGCTTTAAGAATTAAAACCTTTATTGTTTTCTTTGAAAATGACATCTGCTGGGCTTGATAATTCACATGAAATTTCAAGCCTTGTTCCTCCTTAAAATCAATAAAGATAATATTGCAAAAATTGTCGTCTGCTGCAGTTTTGATAAGCGCTTTAAGGGTTAAAAGCTTTATTGTTTTATTGGCAAATGATGTCTGTTGGGCATGACATTTCTTTTGAATTGTTTGCTGACAGACAGTTCAGGTGAAATGTGAAGCCTATTCCTTCCTTAAAATCAAGAAAGATATTACTAAATTGTCGTCTGCTGTAGTTGTTATTGGCATTTTAAGGGTTAAAAGCTGTATTGTTTTATATAAAGATCGTAAGAAATGATATTTTTGTTTTAACAATTAGAGGTGGCAGTAATTTGATAAAGCCAAGAGTTGGAACAATTGCTATCAATGTAAGAATAATGATGTTTATATTGAGGAGTATTATAGGACAGGTAATTTAACCTAATTAAAATAAAACTTATGTCCATTTTAAGAAATATAAGAAAGTGTAGACTGCGGACAGGCCTTTAAGGTTAAAAGACTTTTCCATGCTCAACTCAACTGAGCATGAAATTTAACCTGCTCATAATTGTTGGCATTTTAACATTTATAAGCAGAATAAATGCAATATATGTGTGTTTAAGAACAAGAAAAAAAATTCTTTGCTATTTTAGTGATTGTGAGAAGTTGATATTTAAAGCTCATTAGAGTTGAGCATGATACCTGTATGGTGTTTAATGATACGCTTTAACAATACACTATCGTTACACAAAAATCAGTCTGTAAGGGTTGCACATGCATAGTCACTTGAACTTTTCAATTCCTTTGTTGTTATTACCACTGCATATTAAATGTAATACATCAAAATGAATTTTGAAGAAGACTGCAGAATTATTGTTTGTTTGTTTGTTTGTTTGTTTGCTTTACGTCCCATGTCAACAGCTATGGTCATTGCGGGACGGTCAGTTCACTTAACCACACTTTTTCCTGGGCAGGCTTGAGCAAGCGGTTAACCAGTAATTTGTGCACATACTTTCGCTTGTAACTGACAACAACCCTTCTTGAATAAATCAGCGGAAGGGAGGAGAATGACCGTAGAAATTATTTCATGATCAATCTCCACGAAAGTATGGTACCGGGCCGGGATCGAACTCGCGACCCCTGGATCTGCAGTCAGACACGCATCTGTAGCCAGACACGTTACCGACTGCGCTACGCGGCCCGGTGACTGCAGAATTAATATAAATGAAACGAAAGCATGCAGTCATATATATTCTGTGGTTTCCCTAATTTTATCATATGACGTGTCTGGTTGTGATATAATGCCATGTATTAAAATCTATAAACCACTAGTGGTTTACATATTTTTGAGGCTTGTAATGATGTCCATAGCAATCTTACGTACATGTTGACAAAATTTTAACCTTTTCACTCAAAAAATGCAATTTCAAGTAATTTTTATGTCATGATGATAAACGATTATTCTCATGTATTATTGAATGTATTATACTTGTTGCAAAAAAGCGATAAAATGCTTGGCAAGCCTAGCATTTTATCTCTTTTCCTTAACTCGTTTAATAGATTCAATAATAGATGAGCACTCATGTAAGATCCTATATAAATAATATATGCATGCAGTAAGTATAATTCTAAATTGAAAAAAGAACAAACAATGGAACTGCAGTTTATTTATGACAGATTTTCAAAAACTTTTGCTGGAAATGTTTAAAGAAAACCAATTCCGTCAATGATGTTAAATTATTCATATTTATTAAACTCTAAAGCTCTTTCCTCTTGTAAATCAATGAGCAATTTAGGTCACTATTTTAAACTCTAGGAAATTTTCTTGAAACAATAAACTAATGATACACTGGACTTAGAGGTGCTGTCTAGCAGTTAGGTATTTGGTGAGTTAAATTAATGATATGTTTCAATATTTATCAAAGTCTGAAAACTACAAATGATGATAGACTTGTTTAAAAACTATATAAGTGAAACCATATAGCAATCGTACGTTTGTCATTAGTAGCGGGAAGGGCAGCAACTTAGGAACAGTGTGATATGATAACTGTCTGTTGTCATATCTTTTGAAAATTGATGAAAGCACTATTAAGCCCAAATAAAGTAAGTACATGGTACATTTGATTGAAAGTATAACTACGGTAAATGTTCTAATATTTTGAACACAAGTAGCCTGCTAAAAGGCCTAGACAAACAGTGCAGACACAGACCAGACTGCTTCCGAAGAAGCAGTCTAACCAGGCTCTTTTTTGCATTCTGACAAGCATTTTCAGTGGAGAATATAAAGGCAGACAATTGAACAAAATTTGTTCAGGCAACTTATACCCCTTTTCCCCTGGAGTTGATCATGGAACAAATAGCTCCTACAATGGAAGCAGATTAGGTGATCAGGTTTAAGCTTTCTCCCAGCATTTTCAAAATTGTATATACTGACCATTTTGAACCACCTTTGTCTTTAACAAGGATGCAATTTTTATATTTTTCTGTTTAATTGTAGATATGAGATCTCTTAAATTACTGAATTGTTGCAAACAAAGTGATTGTTTTCAGAATAAATCGAACATATTTTTCAGGCAGCTGATCCTTGCATATGTTTTCTTACTTTTTTCTGAATTCCTTACAAAGAATTGTAACAATTTAAACTGATTTGACCAGCTCTGATGTTTTCTCTGTGGTCCAAACTTAACAACAGGAATCAATTACAAGGTGACAAGTTGATATCTAGAAAAAGTGCAACTAGAATATCTGCCAATATGAGAAATTCGGTATTATATTCTAGATTGTTTTGTGAATTTCAGCCCTTATAACCAACATTATATTTAAGAACAGAAAGAGAAAAGTGTTCAACATTTACTGTAACCATGGAAATGGAGTTATTCACCTTTATGTTGCAGGAAAATGATTTAAAGCTATCATAAGTTCTGAGGGTGAAGATGATGGCTAACTTGTTAAAGTTTCTGATACTGATAGCTCTTTGCTGGGACCAAGTCCATGGAACATTTTATGGTGACGAATATTACAATGACAGATATGGTGATCAAGGGATAGCTTATACTAGCAGTATGTATAGTCTTACTTTATTATATCGTTTATTTTTTGTACTTCACTGAGTTGGTAAATCCTCCCCTCCCATATTTTTATTCATTATACCCCCCGCAAACTTTGTTTGTGGTGGGGTATACTGTTTTCACGTTGTCCGTGTGTGCGTGCGGCAGTGTGTCCGTCCGTCCGTCCGTCCATAATGTTTTGTTTTTTTAATATCTTGAAGAGTCATTGCTGGATTTTCATCAAACCTTGCAAACATGTTCATATATGCAAGAAAAATACTTTAGACAAAAAAGTAAGGGCTAGGGGCCAATTCTATTAGAGTTATTTCCCTTTGTAGTTCTAAATGGCTTTTAATATAGGGTTTTATGCTTATGCTATTATAGGCCATATACGAGCCGATCATCTCCTACCACAGCTTTTGATGGAGCAATTTGATACTTTGCCTATACAATGTAGACACATTGAACATATGCATGAAGGAGTTTGGTTCAGAAAAAATAATTTTTGACAAAATGACAGCTGTGAGAACTTAGACAATTTTTCCCTAATAGGGCTTTTATATATGCATAGACGGTGCCTTCATGGGCCGATCAACTCCTACCACAGCTTTTGATGGAGCAATTTGATACTTTGCCTTTACAATGTAGGCACATTGAACATATGCATGAAGGAGTTTTCCACCTACAGCTTTTGATGGAACAATTTGATACTTTGTCTATACAATGTAGACACATTGAACATATGCATGAAGGAGTTTGGTTCAGAAAAATAATTATTGACAAAATGACAGCTGTGAGAACTTAGACAATTTTTCCCTTATATGGCTTTTGTATATGCATGGATTGTGCCTTTATGGGCAGCTCAACTCCTACCACAGCTTTTGATGGAGCAATTTGATACTTTGCGGATACAATGTAGACACATTGAACATATGCATGAAGGAGTTTATAATTTTTGTTTGCACAGATTCTGCTGAAATCTTCTTTTCAAAACTTAGGTCTGCTGGTTTGAACTATAACTTGCCAAGTTTTTCACTGAATCTTACTGTGGGGGAGGGGGGGGGTATCTAATAAGCATTGCTTATTGACTTTTTTCATTTAATTTGCAAAATTCATGTTATTAGCATGTATTTGCAAGCAGCGTGGAAAAGAGTGTACATATATATCAAGATCAGCTGGCTTCTAAGAAGCCAGCTGATCTGGATCTACACTTTTTTCATATCCAGCTAGTATTAGCATGGTTATTAGTTAAGCGTTGTGAGTGACCTTTAGGGCCTATCAAGTTAATTATACATATTTCAAGCAAAGTCTGCCATGTATCAGACTGCAAACAGAAGCCTTAGAGAAACAACTTTCAAATTGCCATCTTATATAGTAACAGCCTAGTCAAGGTGCACTGTTGGCATACCTTTTTTTAAGTTGAAAACAGTGTACATCCAGGTTCCACTTTTTTTTATCCACTTGGATCCATACTTATAATAACCCATGGAGTCTGACCCGGATACAAATTAACTGTTTGATACTGTTGGTGTTCCTGAATATTGTATTTGTTTGATTTGATTCCTATCAACATTCTTTCAGTTATGTAGGGAAGGGTCTTCCTCGGTTGAACCAGTACTAAGCTTAGGATCCTGACGAAGGTATCTGGAATACCGAAACATGTAATCTCAATAAAAAGTCACCCTAACCATTGCTGGTTGTTAGTTTCGTTTACCTTCCTATTCCCAGATTAATTAAGCTAGGATTAATGCGCCTTGCTCAAGGACACAATGCAGTGACGACGGTGAGGCCTGAATATTGTATAAAATTTAAAAATAAATAGCTGAATACAAAACACATGCAAAAACTTCTCAGTATGCAAATATTTAAGCCTATGTTGAAGCTTCATTCATCATCTGCAGCATGTGACAAGTTTATGACATCTTCAGACCAGCCTGCACATCCACACAGCCTGGCAATAGCCTAAAGAACCTCTGACAGTGGTAATGGGAATCACAGTGTATCGCTGCCTATAATTTTGATAAAAATTAAAGTCAATCAAATGCTTCCATCTTCATATATAAGCTCGCTGTTGGTCTCTATTTTATGATTTTGCATTTGATTTCCTGTTTCATAAATGTACGGCTTTGTTTATGGGCTAAAATCGTCACTTTTTGAATTATACATATAGGAAATAGAAATATATTTTTAAAACATCATTCCCCCCCCCCACCTAAGTGCGTTCTCATATTTTTTTGCATGATATATGTGAAAAGCTAGTTTGGACTCGGGGTTGGGGGGGAATGATATCCCACAGCCCAATATGTGACGTCTGGGCGAGCCCGAACATTAGCATTTGGATTTTTGGTGTGCTCTCTTTAAAAAAAAAAAAAATTCCAGTATAATGAAATAATTAGTGCAAGTAAGCTTCCTTTGCATAAACCATTACTCATGAAATATTACAACGTTTAAGCAGATTTTTCTTGGGATTATGAAAAAAGTCCTTTTACTAAATTCAGTTGGTAGATTATTTTGCACATATACTGTATCTATTCAATACGCATAAACTACACAACCATTGACTGGATGAATGGTTATAGTACATTGCTGCATAATATTGCACCAGGTAAATACATTGTCATCAAGGTTGGATATGGACTACAGTTGCACGTCAAAATATTTCTTAACAAACCAGATAGAAAAAGCAACAACAAAAATAATCATTAAAATGCTCATGATTTATGACTTTAAAATACTTTCACTGTGATTTGTAATCAAGAATTGATGATATAATACCCTTACACATGAAAATAATTGATTTCTTAATCTTCTGGTGAGGTCAAATTTTGCAACCCCTCCCCCCTTTGGTAGTGTCTCCTGTTATGTCGTAGGGGTCGACCTGTCTAAATTTAACCTTAATTTGTTCCTAATACGCCAAGCGTCCTATTCAAAAGGATACCAGTGATATCTTATGCATATGGAAGTTTTGGGAAGCATCTGGAAAATAGGCAGATACCCTATCAAAGTGTTAGAGGTCCTTGCTCACATTCACAAAGAAAAGTAGATAATGGCTCAAATAAAAATAGGTCTCTAGCCTGAATATATAGCTGTGCATGCATGTAAGTTAAACTTTGCATGCTGGGTTACTTTTCATGCTTTTGTTGGCATCTGCTGACTATTTTCAAAAGTACATAACTTTTTAAAAAAATTCTTTCAGGAACACTATCAGAGTGTCAAATGGTTTTGATCAAGATCAGACATTCTGTCAGTACAGTCCTGATCTGGGTTCAAACTGTTTGCAAATGTTATCAACGGGTGACAAAGTCAGGTGCGTTCCTGATGCATTTTATAGAGTATGCACTATTGAGGGAGTATTGGGATATTTCCCCCTGTATGGGGCCAGGGGTGAAGCCCTGTGGCAAAAAATGGTTTTAGGGCATTCGAAAGGGCTAAAATAAGCCATCAAGACACATGACTAAATACTATTGACTGCATTTTTTATCCAAAAATCAAATTTAATGCAGTAAAACCTGTCTTAAGCGGCCACTCAAAAAGATGACCAAAACTTGGTTTTCAAGACCGATTATCGCTTAATGCATGTCAAAAGTATTGCAGAATGACCTTCATTAAGCTACCATTTGTCATCAAGATCGGGTTTTTGTCTATTTTTGAATGGCTGCTAAAGACAGGTTTTACTGTAACTTAAAAAACTATACTTGCTGCATCAAGTTGTACGCACATGAGATTTGTGAACACACAGGTATGCCGCTGAAAGTAGCCGCTAGCAAGGATAGAGTTAAAGAAGGAGAAATCACTATCTTATGGACTTGACCATTTTCTTGTTTTCTTAATTTTAGCTGATCGTATACATGGTCTGTGGTCAGATCAACCTAGTGTGTTAAAAGGACCTTACCTTCTTGACAGTTCAGAATATGATGGAGAAGTATGTACAGGATGTGTGTGTGACAATGGAGCAGTAACAAGCTGTGATGGACCCGCAGTGTAAGTATGTACAGGATGTGTGTGTGACAGTGGAGCAGTTACAAGCTGTGATGGACCCGCAGTGTAAGTATGTACAGGATGTGTGTGTGACAGTGGAGCAGTTACAAGCTGTGATGGACCCACAGTGTAAGTATGTACAGGATGTGTGTGTGACGATGGAGCAGTTACAAGCTGTGATGGACCCGCAGTGTAAGTATGTACAGGATGTGTGTGTGACAGTGGAGCAGTTACAGGCTGTGATGGACCCGCAGTGTAATTATGTACAGAATGTGTGTGTGACAGTGGAGCAGTTACAAGCTGTGATGGACCCGCAGTGTAAGTATGTACAGGATGTGTGTGTGACAGTGGAGCAGTTACAAGCTGTGATGGACCCGCAGTGTAAGTATGTACAGAATGTGTGTGTGACGATGTAGCAGTTACAAGATGTGATGGACCCACAGTGTAAGTATGTACAGGATGTGTGTGTGACGATGGAGCAGTTACAAGCTGTGATGGACCCACAGTGTAAGTATGTACAGGATGTGTGTGTGACAATGGAGCAGTTACAAGCTGTGATGGACCCACAGTGTAAGTATGTACAGGATGAGTGTGTGACAATGGAGCAGTTACAAGCTGTGATGGACCTACAGTGTAAGTATGTACAGGATGTGTGTGTGTGGCAGTGGAGCAGTTACAAGCTGTGATGGACCCGCAGTGTAAGTATGTACAGGATGTGTGTGTGACGATGGAGCAGTTACAAGCTGTGATGGACCCGCAGTGTAAGTATGTACAGGATGTGTGTGTGACAATGGAGCAGTTACAAGCTGTGATGGACCCGCAGTGTAAGTATGTACAGGATGTGTGTGTGACAATGGAGCAGTTACAAGCTGTGATGGACCTACAGTGTAAGTATCTACAGGATGTGTGTGTGACAATGGAGCAATTACAAGCTGTGATGGACCCGCAGTGTAAGTATGTACAGGATGTGTGTGTGACAATGGAGCAATTACAAGCTGTGATGGACCCGCAGTGTAAGTATGTACAGGATGTGTGAGTGACAATGGAGCAGTTACAAGCTGTGATGGACCCGCAGTGTAAGTATGCACAGGATGTGTGTGTGACAATGGAGCAGTTACAAGCTGTGATGGACCCGCAGTGTAAGTATTACAGGATGTGTGTGTGACAGTGGAGCAGTGACAAGCTGTGATGGACCGGCAGTGTAAGTATGTACAGGATGTGTGTGTGACAGTGGAGCAGTTACAAGCTGTGATGGACCCACAGTGTAAGTATGTACAGGATGTGTGTGTGACAATGGAGCAGTTACAAGCTGTGATGGACCCACAGTGTAAGTATGTACAGGATGAGTGTGTGACAATGGAGCAGTTACAAGCTGTGATGGACCTACAGTGTAAGTATGTACAGGATGTGTGTGTGTGGCAGTGGAGCAGTTACAAGCTGTGATGGACCCGCAGTGTAAGTATGTACAGGATGTGTGTGTGACGATGGAGCAGTTACAAGCTGTGATGGACCCGCAGTGTAAGTATGTACAGGATGTGTGTGTGACAATGGAGCAGTTACAAGCTGTGATGGACCCGCAGTGTAAGTATGTACAGGATGTGTGTGTGACAATGGAGCAGTTACAAGCTGTGATGGACCCGCAGTGTAAGTATGTACAGGATGTGTGTGTGACAGTGGAGCAGTTACAGGCTGTGATGGACCCGCAGTGTAAGTATGTACAGAATGTGTGTGTGACAGTGGAGCAGTTACAAGCTGTGATGGACCCGCAGTGTAAGTATGTACAGGATGTGTGTGTGACAGTGGAGCAGTTACAAGCTGTGATGGACCCGCAGTGTAAGTATGTACAGAATGTGTGTGTGACGATGTAGCAGTTACAAGATGTGATGGACCCACAGTGTAAGTATGTACAGGATGTGTGTGTGACGATGGAGCAGTTACAAGCTGTGATGGACCCACAGTGTAAGTATGTACAGGATGTGTGTGTGACAATGGAGCAGTTACAAGCTGTGATGGACCCACAGTGTAAGTATGTACAGGATGAGTGTGTGACAATGGAGCAGTTACAAGCTGTGATGGACCTACAGTGTAAGTATGTACAGGATGTGTGTGTGTGGCAGTGGAGCAGTTACAAGCTGTGAAGGACCCGCAGTGTAAGTATGTACAGGATGTGTGTGTGACGATGGAGCAGTTACAAGCTGTGATGGACCCGCAGTGTAAGTATGTACAGGATGTGTGTGTGACAATGGAGCAGTTACAAGCTGTGATGGACCCGCAGTGTAAGTATGTACAGGATGTGTGTGTGACAATGGAGCAGTTACAAGCTGTGATGGACCTACAGTGTAAGTATCTACAGGATGTGTGTGTGACAATGGAGCAATTACAAGCTGTGATGGACCCGCAGTGTAAGTATGAACAGGATGTGTGTGTGACAATGGAGCAATTACAACCTGTGATGGACCCGCAGTGTAAGTATGTACAGGATGTGTGAGTGACAATGGAGCAGTTACAAGCTGTGATGGACCCGCAGTGTAAGTATGCACAGGATGTGTGTGTGACAATGGAGCAGTTACAAGCTGTGATGGACCCGCAGTGTAAGTATGTACAGGATGTGTGTGTGACAGTGGAGCAGTGACAAGCTGTGATGGACCGGCAGTGTAAGTATGTACAGGATGTGTGTGTGACAGTGGAGCAGTTACAAGCTGTGATGGACCCGCAGTGTAAGTATGTACAGGATGTGTGTGTGACGATGGAGCAGTTACAAGCTGTGATGGACCCGCAGTGTAAGTATGTACAGGATGTGTGTGTGACGATGGAGCAGTTACAAGCTGTGATTGACCCACAGTGTAAGTATGTACAGGATGAGTGTGTGACAATGGAGCAGTTACAAGCTGTGATGGACCTACAGTGTAAGTATGTACAGGATGTGTGTGTGACAATGGAGCAGTTACAAGCTGTGATGGACCTACAGTGTAAGTATGTACAGGATGTTTGTGTGACAGTGGAGCAGTTACAAGCTGTGATGGACCTACAGTGTAAGTATGTACAGAATGTGTGTGTGACAGTGGAGCAGTTACAAGCTGTGATGGACCTACAGTGTAAGTATGTACAGGATGTGTGTGTGACAATGGAGCAGTTACAAGCTGTGATGGACCCACAGTGTAAGTATGCACAGGATGTGTGTGTGACAATGGAGCAGTTACAAGCTGTGATGGACCCACAGTGTAAGTATGTACAGGATGAGTGTGTGACAATGGAGCAGTTACAAGCTGTGATGGACCTACAGTGTAAATATGTACAGGATGTGTGTGTGACAATGGAGCAGTTACAAGCTGTGATGGACCCGCAGTGTAAGTATGTACAGGATGTGTGTGTGACGATGGAGCAGTTACAAGCTGTGATGGACCTACAGTGTAAGTATGTACAGGATGTGTGTGTGACAATGGAGCAGTTACAAGCTGTGATGGACCTACAGTGTAAGTATGTACAGGATGTGTGTGTGACAGTGGAGCAGTTACAAGCTGTGATGGACCTACAGTGTAAGTATGTACAGAATGTGTGTGTGACAGTGGAGCAGTTACAAGCTGTGATGGACCTACAGTGTAAGTATGTACAGGATGTGTGTGTGACAATGGAGCAGTTACAAGCTGTGATGGACCCACAGTGATAGTATGCACAGGATGTGTGTGTGACAATGGAGCAGTAACAAGCTGTGATGGACCCACAGTGTAAGTATGCACAATATGCGTGTGTGACAATGGAGCAGTTACAAGCTGTGATGGACCTACAGTGTAAGTATGTACAGGATGTGTGTGTGACAATGGAGCAGTTACAAGCTGTGATGGACCCGCAGTGTAAGTATGCACAGGATGTGTGTGTGACAATGGAGCAGTTACAAGCTGTGATGGACCTACAGTGTAAGTATGTACAGAATGTGTGTGTGTGGCAGTGGAGCAGTTACAAGCTGTGATTGACCCGCAGTGTAAGTATGTACAGGATGTGTGTGTGACAATGGAGCAGTTACAAGCTGTGATGGACCTACAGTGTAAGTATGTACAGGATGTGTGTGTGACAGTGGAGCAGTTACAAGCTGTGATGGACCCGCAGTGTAAGTATGTACAGGATGTTTGTGTGACAATGGAGCAGTTACAAGCTGTGATGGACCTACAGTGTAAGTATGTACAGGATGTGTGTGTGCCAGTGGAGCAGTTACAAGCTGTGATGGACCTAAAGTGTAAGTATGTACAGGATGTTTGTGTGACGATGGAGCAGTTACAAGCTGTGATTGACCCACAGTGTAAGTATGTACAGGATGTGTGTGTGACAATGGAGCAGTTACAAGCTGTGATGGACCCACAGTGTAAGTATGTACAAGATGTGTGTGTGATAGTGGAGCAGTAACAAGCTGTGATGGACCCACAGTGTAAGTATGTACAGGATGTGTGTGTGACAATGGAGCAGTTACAAACTGTGATGGACCTGCAGTGTAAGTATGTACAGGATGTGTGTGTGACAATGGAGCAGTTACAAGCTGTGATTGACCTAAAGTGTAAGTATGTACAGGATGTTTGTGTGACAATGGAGCAGTTACAAGCTGTGATGGACCTACAGTGTAAGTATGTACAGGATGTGTGTGTGACAATGGAGCAGTAACAAGCTGTGATGGACCCACAGTGTAAGTATGCACGGGATGTGTGTGTGACAATGGAGCAGTTACAAGCTGTGATGGACCCGCAGTGTAAGTATGTACAGGATGTGTGTGTGACAATGGAGCAGTTACAAGCTGTGATGGACCTACAGTGTAAGTATGTACAGGATGTGTGTGTGTGGCAGTGGAGCAGTTACAAGCTGTGATGGACCCGCAGTGTAAGTATGTACAGGATGTGTGTGTGACAGTGGAGCAGTTACAAGCTGTGATGGACCTACAGTGTAAGTATGTACAGGATGTGTGTGTGACAGTGGAGCAGTTACAAACTGTGATGGACCTACAGTGTAAGTATGTACAGGATGTGTGTGTGACAATGGAGCAGTTACAAGCTGTGATGGACCTACAGTGTAAGTATGTACAGGATGTGTGTGTGTGGCAGTGGAGCAGTTACAAGCTGTGATTGACCCACAGTGTAAGTATGCACAGGATGTGTGTGTGACAATGGAGCAGTTACAAGCTGTGATGGACCTACAGTGTAAGTATGTACAGGATGTGTGTGTGACAGTGGAGCAGTTACAAGCTGTGATGGACCCACAGTGTAAGTATGCACAGGATGTGTGTGTGACAATGGAGCAGTTACAAGCTGTGATGGACCCACAGTGTAAGTATGCACAGGATGTGTGTGTGACAGTGGAGCAGTTACAAGCTGTGATGGACCTACAGTGTAAGTATGCACAGGATGTGTGTGTGACAGTGGAGCAGTTACAAGCTGTGATGGACCCGCAGTGTCAGTATGTACAGGATATGTGTGTGACGATGGAGCAGTTACAAGCTGTGATGGACCCGCAGTGTAAGTATGTTCAGGATGTGTGTGTGACAATGGAGCAGTTACAAGCTGTGATGGACCTACAGTGTAAGTATGTACAGAATGTGTGTGTGACGATGGAGCAGTTACAAACTGTGATGGACCCACAGTGTAAGTATGTACAGGATGTGTGTGTGACAATGGAGCAGTTACAAGCTGTGATGGACCCACAGTGTAAGTATGTACAGGATGTGTGTGTGACAATGGAGCAGTTACAAGCTGTGATGGACCCGCAGTGTAAGTATGTACAGGATGTGTGTGTGACAATGCAGCAGTTACAAGCTGTGATGGACCTACAGTGTAAGTATGTACAGGATGTGTGTGTGATGATGGAGCAGTAACAAGCTGTGATGGACCCGCAGTGTAAGTATGTACAGGATGTGTGTGTGACAGTGGAGCAGTTACAAGCTGTGATGGACCCGCAGTGTAAGTATGTACAGGATGTGTGTGTGATGATGGAGCAGTTACAAGCTGTGATGGACCCGCAGTGTAAGTATGTACAGGATGTGTGTGTGATGATGGAGCAGTTACAAGCTGTGATGGACCCACAGTGTAAGTATGTACAGGATGTGTGTGTGACAATGGAGCAGTTACAAGCTGTGATGGACCCGCAGTGTAAGTATGTACAGGATGTGTGTGTGACAATGGAGCAGTTACAAGCTGTGATGGACCCGCAGTGTAAGTATGCACAGGATGTGTGTGTGACAATGGAGCAGTTACAAGCTGTGATGGAGCTACAGTGTAAGTATGTACAGGATGTGTGTGTGTGGCAGTGGAGCAGTTACAAGCTGTGATGGACCCACAGTGTAAGTATGGACAGGATGTGTGTGTGACAATGGAGCAGTTACAAGCTGTGATGGACCCACAGTGTAAGTATGTACAGGATGTGTGTGTGACAATGGAGCAGTTACAAACTGTGATGGACCCACAGTGTAAGTATGTACAGGATGTGTGTGTGACAATGGAGCAGTTACAAGCTGTGATGGACCCGCAGTGTAAGTATGTACAGGATGTGTGTGTGACAATGGAGCAGTTACAAGCTGTGATGGACCTTAAGTGTAAGTATGTACAGGATGTTTGTGTGACAATGGAGCAGTTACAAGCTGTGATGGACCTACAGTGTAAGTATGTACAGGATTGTGTGTGTGACAATGGAGCAGTAACAAGCTGTGATGGACCTACAGTGTAAGTATGCACAGGATGTGTGTGTGACAATGGAGCAGTTACAAGCTGTGATGGACCCACAGTGTAAGTATGCACAGGATGTGTGTGTGACAATGGAGCAGTTACAAGCTGTGATGGACCCACAGTGTAAGTATGCACAGGATGTGTGTGTGACAATGGAGCAGTTACAAGCTGTGATGGACCTTAAGTGTAAGTATGTACAGGATGTTTGTGTGACAATGGAGCAGTTACAAGCTGTGATGGACCTACAGTGTAAGTATGTACAGGATTGTGTGTGTGACAATGGAGCAGTTACAAGCTGTGATGGACCCGCAGTGTAAGTATGTACAGGATGTGTGTGTGACAATGGAGCAGTTACAAGCTGTGATGGACCCGCAGTGTAAGTATGCACAGGATGTGTGTGTGACAATGGAGCAGTTACAAGCTGTGATGGAGCTACAGTGTAAGTATGTACAGGATGTGTGTGTGTGGCAGTGGAGCAGTTACAAGCTGTGATGGACCCACAGTGTAAGTATGGACAGGATGTGTGTGTGACAATGGAGCAGTTACAAGCTGTGATGGACCTTAAGTGTAAGTATGTACAGGATGTGTGTGTGACAATGGAGCAGTTACAAACTGTGATGGACCCACAGTGTAAGTATGTACAGGATGTGTGTGTGACAATGGAGCAGTTACAAGCTGTGATGGACCCGCAGTGTAAGTATGTACAGGATGTGTGTGTGACAATGGAGCAGTTACAAGCTGTGATGGACCTTAAGTGTAAGTATGTACAGGATGTTTGTGTGACAATGGAGCAGTTACAAGCTGTGATGGACCTACAGTGTAAGTATGTACAGGATTGTGTGTGTGACAATGGAGCAGTAACAAGCTGTGATGGACCTACAGTGTAAGTATGCACAGGATGTGTGTGTGACAATGGAGCAGTTACAAGCTGTGATGGACCCACAGTGTAAGTATGCACAGGATGTGTGTGTGACAATGGAGCAGTTACAAGCTGTGATGGACCCACAGTGTAAGTATGCACAGGATGTGTGTGTGACAATGGAGCAGTTACAAGCTGTGATGGACCTTAAGTGTAAGTATGTACAGGATGTTTGTGTGACAATGGAGCAGTTACAAGCTGTGATGGACCTACAGTGTAAGTATGTACAGGATTGTGTGTGTGACAATGGAGCAGTAACTAGCTGTGATGGACCTACAGTGTAAGTATGCACAGGATGTGTGTGTGACAATGGAGCAGTTACAAGCTGTGATGGACCCACAGTGTAAGTATGCACAGGATGTGTGTGTGACAATGGAGCAGTTACAAGCTGTGATGGACCTACAGTGTAAGTATGTACAGGATGTGTGTGTGACAATGGAGCAGTAACAAGCTGTGATGGACCCACAGTGTAAGTATGTACAGGATGTGTGTGTGACAATGGAGCAGTTACAAGCTGTGATGGACCCGCAGTGTAAGTATGCACAGGATGTGTGTGTGACAATGGAGCAGTTACAAGCTGTGATGGACCTACAGTGTAAGTATGTACAGGATGTGTGTGTAACAATGGAGCAGTTACAAGCTGTGATGGACCCACAGTGTAAGTATGCACAGGATGTGTGTGTGTGACAAGGGAGCAGTTACAAGCTGTGATGGACCCACAGTGTAAGTATGCACAGGATGTGTGTGTGACAATGGAGCAGTAACAAGCTGTGATGGACCCACAGTGTAAGTATGTACAGGATGTGTGTGTGACAATGGAGCAGTTACAAGCTGTGATGGACCCGCAGTGTAAGTATGCACAGGATGTGTGTGTGACAATGGAGCAGTTACAAGCTGTGATGGACCTACAGTGTAAGTATGTACAGGATGTGTGTGTGACAATGGAGCAGTTACAAGCTGTGATGGACCCACAGTGTAAGTATGCACAGGATGTGTGTGTGTGACAAGGGAGCAGTTACAAGCTGCAATGGACCCACAGTGTAAGTCTTACTCTGTCATTATCTGAACCCCAGTGTATGTCTTGCAGTGTTTTAATATATGCTAAACCCCAGTTTATGTCAGGGAGTGTCATAATTTATGCTAAAGCCCAGTTGATGTTTGACAGAAGGATTATGTATGTTGGACCCAAGTGTGTGTCTGACATTATCATAATCTTTGCTGAACCACAGTACTTTATGTCAGGGAGTGCCATAATTTATGCTAAACCCCTGTTATTGTTCGACGGAAGGATTATCTATGTTGGACCCAAGTGTATGTCTGCCATTGTCATAATCTGTCTGAATCCCAGTGGATGTCTGACTCTTTCATAAAATATGCTGAACTCTAGTGCATGTCTGACATAATTGTCATAACCTATGTAACAAAGTATGTCAGTGGCATAATCTTTACTGAACCCTGTGTATTTATGTATGCAAGGGTTGCAATCTATGCTAAACCCAAGTGTATGTCTAGCATTGTCATAGTCTCTGCTGAACCCTTGCGTATTTCTGCCAATGTTATAATTTTCTGTCTTGTGTTTGCTATGCCTTTGTGCACGTCTGTTTATATGTGCTTTGTTGTCACCTGCTGGGAAAGGGCTGACCTCTTGGCTCTTGTTTGTGGTGTCTTACTGTGAGTTTGTCACTTTCCTATTGGTATCTTGGGTCAAGTGTGGTACTTGACTGTATCCATTCCTGATCTTTGCACCCATACTTACTTTTATGCTGGACTCCAATGTATGCCTGAACCCCCCCTGCACATGCCTTGTAGTGTCATAATTTATGCCAAACTCCAGTGCACTGCTGTGTCTTAATCTATACTAAACCCCAGTGTATGTCTCACAGGCTAACCTCAGTGTACACCTACTGTATGTAAGACAGTCACAAACTCTGCTGAAGCCCAGTGTATGCTTAGGAGTGGCATAATTTATGCAGAATCCCATAGTTTTGGCAGTCATATGAATGCTGAATCTCAGTTTAAGTTTTGAACCATAGAAATATCTAAAGAGTTGTGAAATGAAATCTAAACCAAAATGTGAGAGGTTTCTTCTCAGAATGAATACTTTTTATTTCAGGGAGCTAAAGGGACAGACATTCACACAAATAACAGCTGGAATGTTTAACAGTACAGTCACAAGCATGTAAGTATCACCCCAGTATTAACCCCTGAATGAACCCCTGATAGGCCCTGAACAAACAGCATGAATTCAAAAAGGATAACACTACCTACCATCCCACCCCTTCCTGTTTATGCTTTCTCAGGTTCACTGTAGTCATTCCACTACGGCAATTTGGGTCTCGTCATCCCCTCCGGTGTTATAGTAAAATTATCTTCAAATAAAGGCTGACAAAAATGAGAACTTTCGAATGTGTTTGCTTCGAGATTGCATCGTCTAGTTAACAACCTCCGTGTTGTTTTGCCAAAACGTAGATAAAATCAGATTTTAAGTGTGTGTTTTAATAGTTGTATTTAAAAAATGTCAATTACGGTTTAGTCATAATGTATTGGTTTCGTAATTGATTAATTGTCCACGATGACGAAACCGTAATTAGTTATTTTATGCCTAGACATCAAACGTTAAAGTTTTCGTATAATTTTAAAGCTAAAAGATACAATGTGAATTTGATGAACAAAAATTAATCGGAACCCAAGCATTTTGGGGCATTTATCTGTGATTAAATGAAGAAATTGAACATGTTGAGAAAGTTACCTAAACACCGGAGTAAGTGACGAGACCGAATTGCCGTAGTGATATTACTACAGTGATGTTGTAAAATGGATTTGTTTGAATTTAGGGGTAAAGTTTTCCAATATTTAGAGTAGATATGGTATATGTTAAAAATGGATACAGACTTGCATTCATGAGAACTGTTAGTAAAGGAATTAGGTGTCTGACCAAATAAGTGCTCTCACAGTGGGCATAACTTTTTCAAAGTTCTATATCCTCTTTTGAAAAGAGTGTAGGTCCAGATCAATTAATGGATGTTCAAAACATATGTTAAAATACACATTTTAGTCCAAACAAGAAATTCTAACGCTCCGTTTAAGATGGCGTAATCTTTATAGACTCTGAAGGATTTGTTCATATTTTTAATCTTTGTGTTTTAGAACTGAAAAAGATTCGTGCCCACAGTGATTTTTTGCATAATATATCACTGTCTCGCGATCTTGATTTATCCACTTTAATGACTGACCTTAAGCCAGTGATATATTAAGCAACAAATCACTGCTTGCGTGAACCTATTTCTTAAATATTTAAAAAGCTAACGCTCATATTTTATCATCTAATCAATACTAAAATATTAATTTATTACTTGCTCCTGTTTTCAGCTCACTTTAATTTTTCAGAAAAATTCTGAGCTGTCCAAACTTTGAATCATTTGAAGATGGTACCTTTACCACACTGACAAATCTTCAAAGTCTGTAAGTATGATTGATTGATAATAATAATATTTATTATATACTAAAATAGAAGAATTCTCATTGGCTCATTCACCAACTATGAATGGTGCTAGAGAAATCTTCAAATCTCACTCTGTTTGAATGTCAGCCGAAAAAATCTTCTTCCAACCCAATATCAGTCAAAAATCCACCCCCAACTAGATACATACCAAATATAATGCCATTTTTTGGCTTAGTGGTAGTTGAATGATGAACTTCATTGGAATTGCTCAACACAGAGTATAGAAATGGTCACCATTTTGAAGTTTTCTCTAGCCCTGAATGTGATATACACCACTTTTTCTGAACAGTATAGTCTTCTATACTGGTTTATGAACCTAAAATAAGACCTGGTGAAATCCATACTATTGCCTGAAAATAGTGGCTGGTACTCAGCTTCACTTTGGAAAGCAAAATTGCAGCAGTGCACTATTAGGAACAGGTAATCAATATCGGATATCAGCATATGTGCACTGATAAAAAAATTCTAATTAAAATAACTGCAAAACATGAGCATGTTACATCTTTGGAAAACACAAACCATGTCATACATATATGGGCTTTGATGCGAGAAAACATGTCTTTGGTGTTTGCGAGCAACAAAGGCACAGATCAGCCTGCGCATCGGTGCAGTCTGATGAGCACCTTTGTTATTCACTTAATCAAAAGTACCATATCTAAACTTGCTGCGAGAGAAATTTCAATTTTCTAGCTTGTCTCTATAGCTCAGCTGGCTTGTTTGAATCTTACATTTTTAGAAACCCTGAAGACAGGTTTTCTCGCCTCACAGCCCATATAAGCCGGTAAACAAAGATAAGCATTGTGTAGCGATGCTGTCACTCTTCCCCAGAGGCGAAGCCTAGATCACATGAGAAATGAATTCAGTTAGAGAATGTTTGGTTCATTTATAGCAGCTGCAATAAAAATATAAATTTTAGATTATATGCAGCTGGTATGTAATTGTTCTATTCACAGGCCCCTTTTTAATTTTCAGTAACTAAATAAGAGTGGGTAATTCAAAATTAATTTTCTTATTTCTCAAGCAAAAAATATGTTGTGGGTACTCACAAGAACCATTTCCATGAGATGGTTCTTTTGAGCACCCAAAACAAATGTTTAAACTGATGGATAAGAAAATATTCAAAATTTTACACTCAAAAATGTTGTTTATCTAGAACTCATGTGCATTCCACTCTATTTCAGTATTATTCAAGACACAGTATTGAACCATGTACCAGACCTATCAAATACACAAGTGCAGATTGTGTGAGTACAGTAAACCCTGTGTAAAACGGCTACTCAAAAATAGACAAAACAAAGATTTCAATAACAATTAATGGTAGCTTAATGAAGGTCGAAAGTATTGCAGAATGCTCCCCGTGGAGGATTCTGCAATACTTTTGACCTACATTAAGTTGAAAACCAATTTGTGGTCTTTTTGAGAGTGGCTGTTTTAGTGTAGTGTTTCAGATCACTCTAACTCTTTGTAGACCAATGGACTTTTCTATAGAGCTTGATACAGTTAAGTCAGAATGGTACATTGTGTATATTGAGGGGTCACAGATTATAATTTTCAAAAAACTATTATATATCTTTGAAATTCTCTGAAGATATATTTTGACTTAGCGAACAGTGCAGACCTTGATGAAATGCCACTCTCTCTGGCATTTCATCTGGATTTCCATAATCAGTTCAGTATTTTTTGCTTTATTTTTGAAGAAAAAGTCTAGGTTGATGTCAGTGAAAATTTAACCATTAGTTATTGATATTAATTGGTCGAAAGTAGTGAATTATAAAGATTTTTATTGCGAGGTATCAAGATCAACTTACATAAATATTAAAAGACGATTCGTGAGAATCACAGCATCAAAGTTAAATTATTTAATGATTTAACATAAAGAGTATACTTGAATGATATATAAATATGATTAAGAGTTTGTAAGCATATAGTATAAAGAAATAGACCAGCTCTAGCAGTGAATTGTTGAGTAATAATTCACTGTTTGGAAGTCAGTTGTAAAGAAGATCAAATCACGAGTGCGCAGCACAAGTGATTTATCTTCGTACAACTTCTTTTTTCACAGAAGCAAAAATATGGACATTTTTCTTATGCTCATTGTATTCAAGTGCACTTCAGACAATATTTTATCATGGAAGCAAAGGATATGAACCCTGTGTTAAAGCACACAAACACTGAAAGTAAGCTTAACACTTTATTATGACTCTGTATTGCTCACACACTGTAACTCTACACTATAACGTCGTCATAGTTGCACTTGTGATGTCATGACGTCACATGATGTTACTTAATGTTGTTTCACAGTGGAGAGTATTAACAAGTACTAAACATAATAGAATAGCAGTAAATATGAAATTAACATTAATTATATTTTCTTTTTCTTCTTTCTTTCTTTTGATCTTAAAATGAGAGGCCAAAATAATATCAATGTGAAATAGTATAGTATCCAGAAATAAGAGATAATTTTTCAATTCAAAATGTGTAACAAGGATGTTTGATAAATTAAAGGAAGCACAGAAATAAACAAATACATAAATAAACAAATAAATAAATACAGTCAATAACATTAACTGTTGCTGGACGCTGTTATCAACAAATTACATTTTATCCTTTTGCAACATTTTGAACCTCTGGTACACTTCTTGGATATTCATTGGATATTTATGTTGATTGTCACAATACATCATTCTTAACAGTTTAATGTCACATATCGGAAGAATTTCTCTCATAATCATCTTATACTGTTGTAATTCTTCTTTATCATCTAAAGCCAGAATAATTCCATACTTTTGCTCATCTTGAGGTACAATAGATTGTTTATGTCTTTCTTGTTTGATGCTCTGAGCTATCTCTTGAATCATTTGTCTTGTCCCATCGAATTCCTTTACTTTTTGGTTTATTATTACCATGTCACTTTCCTTATTATCAACAGTACAACCTCTCTCTTTTTCTAACCTGGATATTCGCTTTTGAAGCTCTTCTACTGTTGAATCAAATTTCATTCTGGTTTCATACCGCTGTTTTTCTGTTTCCTTTTCTAGCTTCTATTCAGCAACACATCTTTCTATTTGTCTGTCATCCTGTATTTTCTTTATTCCATTTACGTCATCCTTCAGTCTTGTTATCTGAGCTACAACTTCTTCCTGAATACTATTCTCCCACTTCTTTCCTTGTTTTTGCTCTTTAATCTGTTCATCTTTGTCTACCTTCATCATTCTTAATTCAGCTCTCAGACATTTTATCTCATTGGTCAGTCTTGCTATTTTTGCATTCAATTTACCAGGTACACTATAGTTCATTTCCAATCCTACCTGCAGTTCTCCTTTATTTTCAGATCTGGTCAATACATCATCGATGCATATTCCCCCTTTCACACATGGAAACATAGATTTTAAATCCTTTTGACTGACATACTTGTTCTCCATATTTTCCCAACTATCTGGGCATTCTGCAAGGAGATGCCGATATGATCCACAGGAATTGCAAAGCATTGTTTTTCCGTTTGCTCCAACTGGATTCATTTTCTTACGGGGTCCCTTATTAGTATTATTTGACCTCCAAGAATCTATTCTGTTGCCAATTCTGCTTAATTTTCTCAGCCCGCCATCATAAGTCTGTTTCATAAACCTATCACCAAATAATTCACTCTTATTTTTAGCTGTAACTGATTCTTTCCATACACTTTCCTCCATTATGCCCACTACAAATTTTTGCAAAGAACGCTTAGTGTCCTCATACATTTCTTCCCTATTTGAGAAACTTATTCCCATCATAACTAGCATTCTCATTTCCTTACTCAATTATGCTTTCCTCAACAGTTTAAATGCTAAAATCTCAGGTGATAATTTTATATTAAGTTTCTCTAGTTTCCTGTATTTTAAATCAAATGAAGCAATATAATCTCTAATGTTCTGCTTGTCTGCCCTCTCAAAATTTTCAAAATCTTCAAATTTGTCAATGCTATCTACTAGCTCATCTTTACCCAAATAACCATCAAGGAATTTAATCAGAATATTTAAACTGCCTTCCTCTGTCAATTCATCCAAGCTAAGCCCACTGAAAACTTTTTCTTTGATTTGATATTGGTCATCCTCTGGTAACGACAAAGCTACATAAGCTCCTTGCTTTGCTTTACTAATACTAGTCACTTCACTCCATGCCTGTAACTCAAGCTTGTAACGCTCAAAATTCTGTGATGTAAAACGTGGTGGATCAATCTCAATCGTCATCTTATAAAGTCAAAATATAAAATACTACCTTAATTGGTCCTTTAAATCTGTTTGATATTCCACTATCAACAATAGCAACAGCTGTTTTACTATCTATTGAGATACCACCAGAAATCCATAGTCTCTCTTATATTGTTCTCTTCCTCCTATTTTTCTTCTTATTCATCCCTCTGTTAACTAGCTATCAATCTTAAATTCTTCCAAGTCTACTCTAAATGTCACAAGTAAACTCAAATCTGTACATCAACACTTTTTCATACGCAAAAGGATCCTTTGTTACGCTCTGCTACCATTTGTTAAAGCACACAAACACTGAAAGTAAGCTTAACACTTTATTATGACTCTGTATTGCTCACACACTGTAACTCTACACTATAACGTCGTCATAGTTGCACTTGTGATGTCATGACGTCACATGACGTTACTTAATGTTGTTTCACAGTGGAGAGTATTAACAAGTACTAAACATAATAGAATAGCAGTAAATATGAAATTAACACCCTGATCAGACAGCAATATAGGCTACCTAAGAACAGAGCAGGGGACATGACTCGTCACTGGCCAGCCAAGGGTTAAAGAGTTAAAAATGTCTGTTTTGTTTCAGGAATCTGGCAAGCAACAAGATCAAGATAACGGGTACCAACCATGATGGCTGGAGTCTCCCTGCTAATATCACACATCTGTAAGTTGTTAACCCTTTTAACCGTTTTAACCCTATCCCTAAACATGTATTTAGGGAGCGCAGTGAATCAGTGGTAGAGTGCTTGACTCGAGACGGAGAGGCAGGGGTTCGAGCCTCAGGGTCTGCACTATCTGCTAAGACAAAAAGATCTTCAGAAAAATATTACAATTATTTTTGCAATTATAACATGTGACCCCTCAATATATTTAATAGACCATCCCACAATTATTGTATTAACCCAGAAGGAAGAATCCATTAGTGCCTAAAGTGTTAAGACCAATGAAATTTTCCGTAAAGTTTGATACAGTTTATTCAGGATATTGAGAGGTCACATGTTATAGTTTCCAAATAAAAGTGAACTTCTTACTCTGAAGATCATTTTTGCCTTTAAGTTAGTAAACAGTGCAGACCATGATGAAATGCCGCATTTCATGTGGCATTTCATCTGGTTCTTCACTGTTTGCAAAAATACCTGTTTACATTTTTTTTTGTCAATAAAGTGTTAACCAACTAGCTTAGCTGAGATGTGTTTATGGTATATGTTCATGCATACCAAGGCTCTCTTTAGTTGGCAATCCGAATCAAAAAAAGATGCTTATTTTTGGTTTTGTTGGCATTTTTGAGTACATTTGTTAGACCACTTTTAACATAATAATTAGCATGTGTACAAAGCCATAGGGGTGGATGCCAAGTCTGAATTTGCATATGAAGGCCAGAAATTAGGTTAAAGGTCATTGAGTGCAAAAATGAGAAAATATGTACTACTGTAAAACAACTTTATCTTTTTATATGTAAACATCTTTCATTTCAAGCCAAATTTTGTATGCTTATAGTTATAAGTCTGAAAAACATTGAGAAAATGTTTTTTATAACTAAATGTTCATATGTCGACTTTAAAATGGGGTCAAAGGTCACCAAGTGCAATAATCGGAGCATTTTTACAAACTGCGTTTCTTTTTTTCTCTGGTCCAATAACAAGATGCTTTTTAAACTCTAAATAGGGTAGAAGTCTTTCAGAAGGCTTAAATTAACATGTTTATTATTAAAAAAAAAACTCCTTTGGAAGCTTCCTTATATGGATTTTACAAAGACCAACATCATAAGTTTGGTGTAATTCTGACGAAAATTCTCCCTCAATTGGGCGAAACTGAGATATATGGGCTACTTTGAGAGTTTGCTGCACATTTCAAAAAGTAAAACTATTTTCAGTTAGAGACATGTCTTTGGGCCTTAGAAACCCATAATTTAATAACTTTTCTGTGGTCATTTTTCTATAAAACACCTATAATCAACGGTACTTTACTGGCATTGAAATAACAGTTCACACAGTACAAGGCTAATGTTGATTTATTTTAATAGTATTAGTGAAACAGTTTAAGCATAAAATGTTTAAACTAGACATAAAAATCAATTGCATACATCTGTGCTATGTATTTCTGCTCGTCAGCGATACGTATGTTACATTTTATACTAAATTGCAGATAATGACTTTACAAATTGCATGTATTAGAATAAACCATGATACATGACCTTAAATATACATGATATTGATCTATATTCTATTTGAAAATGTTCATTTTTACATATTTAAAGTTTTTATAACTTTTAACTTGCAATGAAGTTAAATCAAGTAAATATTTCAATATGCTAATTAGTATGTAATTTATATTGCTCCAGCATGTAATGTATAGCTGCTTACAGATTCATTTTTCTATTATTTACATTGCATTGGAATTGGCAAAATATCTTTCATAATGAAATCAGATTATAACTTTATTAACAATAATGGATCTTAAATTGCTGCACATATATTAATGAGGTAACATAGGTAACAAAACGTGCCCTACATAAATGGATAAAGGTAGTAAATTGTTAGTAGGCTTATATAAAATTTGGGTCTGCTCTCCACAATTCGCTTACATATACTACACACATTTTATTCTATATAAGACTTAATTTAAAAGAGTGTATTAGGTTGGTCTGCAATATGTGAATGTGGCATTTCCTGGTCTCACTCAAATACCTTTTGTAATTTGCTTGGTTCTTTTACATTCATATTGCAGTTTTCAGATTTCTACCAATGGTACATAAGGATAAACATGCAATCTACATCATGATTTAAATATTGACTTAATATCAATAGTTTACTTAAAATAGCAAAGCAATATTTCATACATCTACTGGCAAGGCAGGAATTAAGGCAGGGGTAGTGCTGAGTGTCTTCTATAGCAGGTGTAGGTTTTTGAAGATTGCAAATGTAACATCGTCGTACAGAACCAGTATGGTTTATGTCCATATATAGGATGTTACGTAAACCTAGTATTAAAGATTTTCTTTGTATGCTGTATTCGTTTAATTTTCACTTTTCACTGTTGACAATTACATTATAAAATTAATTTATCATCTGTCTCCATTAAAATCTTCTATGCTTTGTTGAACTAGATTTCATATCATATTGTAATGATGATTATCTTATTATATTCTGCAGCAATTCTGATAGAAACTATTCTGCTTGTTAATTATCTTAGACTAAGTTTGGTTGAGGTAAGGTTACCTGAGCCATGCATGTAGCAGTCTTGTAAAACATCAGAACATATTTCATGGTAACATAAACAACAAATCATTTGAATGTTAGTGATACTTTATTTTAAAGATCAGTTAACTGTTTTATTCTTAAGCATAAAACAAAAACATGACTCCCAAAATTCACTAGTATGGTTTGCATCTCTGAAACTCACAGATTAAACTGAATGTTGAAAAAGTAGTGTCACACACAGCTGATTTCTCTGCTTTTCTTATTCACAAGGTAGTTTGTTTATAGTTTTGTTTATGCAGTATTTTATTTTGTTGAGCTATTTGTAACCCTAGTACTTGTTTTATATATGTCCTATGAAAAGTGAGTTATGGTCTGTGTGTTGGTTTTAAAAGGTTTACTAAATTAGGCTCATTGTGATAGTCTTAAATATATAGGCAAAACCATCGAAAATGTGAACAACATTGCTGACAACAGCTCGCAGAAAGCATTTTAAGCATAAACTTGCTCACTCTTGTACCTATATCCTTGTAGATATTTGTAAAGACTAACACTGTTTTAGGACTGTCTTGTATATAGTGAAAGGAAAGTAGTTCAGTTTTATTTCAAGAGTAATGCCATATTAAAACTACACATTTCAAGTTTGTTACCAGTTACAAGTGCTATCCAATCTGATATATAGCACTTGTATCTACGAGCAGTAGATGTATACATTAATGTAAGTCACTTACCTTATATGCAATCAATCCCTGTCTTAGCAAATTGTCATGGTTAACAGATAGATTCTACACTAGAACAGGCGAGTTAACTACCTTAGGATCTCATATACATCAAAGCAAGTCGGAGATGTTAAACCAGTGGATTATGCTAGTAAATGTACATATTAGATAACCATTTCAGGACACATTTACTCTAAATACTAAGAAATGACCCCAAACTGATGGAAAACTATGAGCACAATCAAATCATCAGGTGCTATAATATGGTGAATGTCTGTGTTCCCAAGAAGTCACCAGACATCTGTTTTGGGGAAATTTAATTTGGAATAAAAGTTGCATTGGCATTTTAGAGTTAAAAGAATAACATAAAGAAACACATGGCAATTACCTCATAGCATTTGATCTCTATCATCATTGCAAAAAAATAATAAGCAAAATATGTTTAAACATGATGCTTAGAATTGAATTTATCGACACTGAAACAATTACAAAAGTTGCGCTGTGAAAGACATAGATAAATATTTTATGGTATCTTAAAATTAGAGGTTACCTTCAATATCATATCTATACTGCTTCTTTAAATGGATGAATACATTTACACAAGCAGCCTGATTTCAAAGAAATGCTGCTTTTGAATCCACATCATTTCATTAATATGTGCAAATAAAAGGACACCCCTACAATTAAATGTTTAAAGTTATATGGAGGATTACCCTTAATGTCAGCGCTATTTCCATGATATACCCCACAAAAAGTTAACAATGTTTCACTGGATGGTCATAATTAGAAATGTACCTGTATATAAACCTTATGTTATGTATGTTACCATCTGCTAACAGGCCGATGTGAAGACCAATGTGAGGATATATTCCTTCCAGTATATGTTATTTACCATCTTCTATCATAGTTCAACACGCCTGATGTTTTATGTAGGAGGCTTGGTCTTTGTGTTTTCATGAAGCTATGCTTAGTATATGCAATTAGCAGGTAGTGGTCTTGAAAAAAAGTGTTTTACAATTACTCATAGATGGGAACAAACACAACAAATGTGTGAAATGAGAAAAGAAGTATATTTTAGTCCTATAAGCATGAAATCATGGCCAAGTCCTCATGAAAGCTGTAGCTAGGAACATATACATTTGAGAAATGACTCAATTTCAGATGGTAAAATGTAACGTAAGTAACTTAAACACATCTTATGTATAAAAGGATAGATAATAGCATAAAATGACGTATTCATACAAAGCATTAAGCAAAAAAACATTTCTTTAAAATGAAATGGATATTCTTAGATGTATTACATTTTAATTGATTTTATACAGTAACATACTTTACATGCCTATTATGAATATTTGACAGCGGGAAACTTGTATCGATTCCTGATCTTTGCACCCTTACTTACTTTGGTAAATCATTGCTTTCCAAGCATGATAGACACACACCTAGCAGGATAGCAATAAAAATAATCTTACATTAGGATAGAAGGGAACTTAAAATTTGAGTTTTGCCCCTTTATAAATAAAATAATGCTACAATTTTCACTGATTTTGCACTTAAATGACCTTTGATCCAAACACACATCATGCCTTGATGATGCTGTTTGTTTATATAGCATGGCTGTATTATCCAAAAGAGATTTTGCATTACTTTGAATCATAATTTTGGATAGCTAATTGATACAAACGCTAAAATCTGACGTATATACAAGAATTTGCACTCAGTTGACCTTTGACCTAATTCTGGGACTTTGGGGCGTTTCCAGACTTGGCATCCAATCCCTATCCTTCTTAAAACACATCAAGATACACTTTGAGCATGGATGCCAAAATGTACTCAAAAATGCCAACAGAACTTTTTTTTCAGGCTCTGGATGGCCAACTATAACACGTATTTACATGTTAGATCTTCACGATACTTGCTGGATCTGTGTTTGTTTGTCTGTAGTGGCAGTTTCCTGTCATCAATTTTCAGACTGATGGAATTTACTACGAATCTACATACAATGATGTCAGAAGGATCCATTGTATATATTGAGGTTTTACAGGTTATAATTTTCAAAAACTATTGTATTTCTTTCTTTGAAGATTGTTTTGGTCTTAGCAAACAGGGGGTTTCAGGTCTACAAAGGATTAATACTGTCATGGTATTAGCTAACTATTGATTTAATTCTGGGTTTATATTTTTTCAGAGCATTGATGAACAATGAAATACACTGGTTCCCACAAGGCTGGATCTCTGGTCCCAATCTTAGAATTGTGTAAGAAAAATTTGCTATTAACATTGAACAGTTGCTATGCTAATTATTTAGATATGTACTGATATACAAAAGTTTGGCTCAGAGTGATTAAGATAAAAATAAATAATTTCAAATAATTTATTTATCTATTTTGCTATCATGATCATTATACCCCCATTTTTCTTTAGAAATAAAGGGTATGTTAATTTAGTACCAAAGTCCGTCCATCGTCCCTCTTACCCTGAATATGTACGTAAGTATGTATGTCCTGTTTTTTGTAAATGCATCTTTTAAATGCATCTTTTAAGCCTTTAGATGCAGCAACTTCAAACTTTGCAGGTGAGTAGGTAACATAATATAGCTGAACAAAATTTTGTCAAAGATCAAATTAGGTCTAGGTCAAAGGTCAAATAATGTATTTTCTTGTAAATGCATCTCCTCCAAAATCCTCGCATGTAGCAACTTAAAACTTGCAGGTGCATAGGTCACATGGTGTAGAGGTACTGGGCAAAATTTAGTGTGACCTTGACCCAAGGTCAAGGTCAAATAATGTATTTTCTTGTAAATGCATCTCCTCCTTAACTATTGGATGTAGCAACCTCAAACACTGCAGATGCCTAGGTCACATGATGTAGAGGGTACTGGGCAACATTTTGTGTGACCTTGACCCCAAAGTCAAGGTCAAATAATGTATTTTATCTTAAATGCATCTCCTCCAAAACCCTCACACATAGCAACTTCAAACTTTGCAGGTGCATAGGACACATGGTGTAATAATGTCTTCTATCGTAAATGCATCTCCTCCAAAACCCTCACACATAGCAGCTTCAAACTTTACAGGTGCATAGGACACATGGTGTAGAGGGAAGTCAGCAGCATTTTGTGCGACCTTCAAGGTCAAAAAAGGTCGAATAATGATTTTTCTTGTAAATACATCACCTTAAATGTTGGACGTACCAACTTCAAACTTTGGAATTTGCAAAAATCACTTTATGCAGAGGGTACTGAGCAACATTTTCTGTGACCTTGACCTCAAGGCCAAATGTCAAATAATGTATTTTCTTATAAATGCATCTCCTCCTAAACCGTTGGATGTAGCAACTTCAAACTTTGCAGGTGCATAGGTCAAATGATGTAGAGGGTACTCTAGTACTCTGGCAACATTTCATGTGACCTTGACCTCAAGGTCAAAGGTTAAATAATGTATTTTCTAGTAAATGCATCTCCCCCTAAACCCTTGGACTTCAAACTTTGCTGGTCACATGATACAGAGGGTACTCTAGCAATGTTTTTGTGACCTTGACCCCAGGTCAAGGTTAAATTGGGGTCAAATTTAAAGGTAAAAAGCGAGAATATGCGATGGTGTACCATCAACTGTAGTCCAGTTCTGCATTTATTTTGCTTGAAACAAGCCAGAGTGCAATTAATTATTCCTTGCCTTGTCAAATGAGTTTTTTGTTTGATTTGATTCTTCACTTCCCAGTCAGCTATGTCGAGACGGGTCTTCCTGGGTTGAAGGAGTACTGAGCAAGGATTAATGTCTCTTGAACAAGGACGCAACGCAGTGACGCCAGTGAGACTAGAACCCACAACCCCTCGATCTCAAGTGAAGCACTCTACTACTGAGCCACTGCCCTCCCTCCGTGACAAATTTGTAGTTGCTTTTGATATTCCAGGAGTTTAGAATATTATGAATTTGTCCAGATTCAGAAAAAAACGATATTTGAGCCATGACATGAGATTTCCAACAATGTGGTATGTGTGACCAGCAAAGCCTCAGGTCAGCCTGCGCGTACGCACAGTCTGATCAGAGCCTTTGCTAGTCGCTTGAATATTCTATGAATATTAAGCTACTGACAGAACAGCATTTGGAGTTTCTAAACTTAAAAGGAGGCTGCACAGGTTGGTCTGAGTCTACACTTGTCAAAATACCACATTGGTGGAAATCACATATCTCGGCTCATTTGGAGATGTTTCTTTGTAATTTCAGGAGCTTCAGCTATAACCAATTTACCACGATTCAGGACAATATATTTGGAGATGTATCTGCCTTGACATACCTGTGAGTAATTCCTTGATTGACAGTCAGTCTTAATAAAAGTGCTCTGATCAATTCAATATGAAACTGCTACCACATCCCACAAAGTGTTTTCCAAATAAAGTTATAGTTTTCTCTGTTTTTCATACATCATAATCCTTTATAACGGTAAATGTTCTAAAATTTTGAATACTTTTCTCTTTCTGTTCTCAGATTAAAGATTGGTTTTCAGGGCTGGAAATAACAAAATTCTTGTCAGAATAGCAGTCTGATCTGGGTGTGCACTGTTTGTCTAGGCCTATTTGGAATTTTACCGTAGCTTCATTTTTAAAAGCAGATACTTGTAAACTAAAAATAACTGTATATTGCCTATTTAATTCTTATTTCTTAGCAAAACCGAGCACTAACATTCCAGAAAGAAAACAGTGAATATTTGATCAAAGTGGGTGATGTTTTCACTAAGTAAAGGAAAAGTTAAAATTTAATTTTCTGGCTGTTTTGCAGTTTAAGCCTTAACATTTTGTATGATATACACAGCAATCAGAGAGAACATTATATATTATATAAATCCTACATCTACTGAGAGGGTGTTTATAGTCGAAAATATCTCGAGGAATGTGATTATCCACTGAGGTGCAACTGAGGCTGGTAATCATATTTTGAGGGATGATATTTTCAGATTCTCAAACACTTGCACACATTTATGAATCCATATGCGACTGAGGTCTCAATCAGAATGCTAAAGATTAAGGTGCCAATCACAACAGCAGCAGATGATAAATTTTACAAAATCTTACTTTTTCTTTAGGATTTATAAGCATAGGGCCAGTTTTTTGAGCGTAAAATTGTGATCATTTTCTTATCCATCAGTTTCAACATGTGTTTTGGGTGCTCAAAAGAACGGTCTCACTGAGACGGTTCTTTTGAGTACCCACAACATATGTTTTGGTTGAGAAATAAAAAAAATACTTTTCAGTTATGCACTCTTATCTGGGGGCCTGAATAAGGTTTGACTTTTGTTGTTAATCCTCTGCCAACAATTCACATAGAATAAAGTCTCATTAGCAGATGACAAAGCAGACAACTGTTGTTGTGCATTGATTTTTTGTCTGGTGGGAGAATGGTTAATATTGCTAATGTTATGTTGTGGCTGAGACATTCTCAGTTGCCTTTTGAGCAGTTTTTCTTTTTTTACAGTGGCTTAGATGGCAACAGAATAACTCGGCTATCAAAAAAGAATCTGAAACCTTTGGCATCTTCAAACCTCTACCATTTGTAAGTACAAGTAACTGCTTTTTAGCTCACCTGAACCATATAGGCTCAAGGTGAGTTGTTGTGATCCTATGATGTCCGTCCTCAGTCAACAATTTATTTTAAACAGCATCTCCTCCTAAACCACTAGGTTGATTTTCACCAAACATCACAGGAGTGATCCTTGTGTGGTCACCTTTCAAAGTTGTTCAAAGAATTCCATTCCATGCAGAATTCTGGTCCAACAGAAAAAAACTTTAAAAATCTTCTTGTCAAAAACTACCGGTCAGATTCAAAATAATTTGATACAAATGGTCATTGGAAGACCCTCTGACAAAGTTGATCAGATTATTTTGATTGGTTAAAAAACATGGCCGCCAGGGGGAGTGGCTTGTTTTTCCTATGTTTTTAATATAGCAGCAGATTGCATGGTATAATAAGGGTTTACAATGAAGATTCACTTGTTTTCAATGCTGCTGTCCACTTTAATGGAAACTTTTCCATTTAAAGTCTTAATGAAACGGTTGACCTTTTGAAATTCATAGCTGGACTTAGGGGGTAGCTTATACCTTTATAAACAGTTATCCTCAGGCGAGTAACCCAGGGCCTGAGGGCCCTCTTGTTAAATATTCAAATTGTTTAATAAGCAGTTATGATTTGCCTCCAGAAAAGAATTCTAGGTCATTGACTGCATGTTGTTGTTAAAAGTAGAAAAATTTGATCCGACTTGAATGAAAAAAGCAGCATAATGCTCATTTTATCATTATATGTGATGCATCACATTGCAAGAATGAGTTTGACCAGTAAATGCCAGAATCACACACTGCAGACCGTCCCATGACACCCTGAGGAAGACACAAAATAACAGCAGCCAGCAGGCAATGAACGGTACTTTTTGGCCATACCGGTGCATCAGTAAATTCTGTGAACGCGGAAATTACAGAAATTCATAAGTGAAAAATTTATTCTAAAAAAGCGTATATGGACCAGTGATGGATCTGGGACCAGTGATCAATCACTTTCTGGTTATCAGCTCTTTATTCTCTAATAATATCTGAAGCAAGTCATTTGCTTGTCTAGACTTTAGGTACAAAATTTTACCTTGCAAATTAAAATGAAAACATACAGTAATACTAAGTGGCCACTCAAAAGAAAACCAAAAATTGTTTTTCAAGACAAATTATCACTTAATGCAGGTCAAAAGCATTGCAGAATGTTCCAAAGGGAGCATTCTGCAATAGTTTTGACCTTCATTAAGCTACCATTTATCATTAAGATCTTTTTTGAGTGGCTGCTTAAGACAGGTTTTGCTGTATTTCAATAGCCTTTCTATCCTGCCTTCTAGCTTGTGAAGTAGAGGGGGTCTTTGTTGGACTGCTTACCTGCCATGAGAGTTCAATAGGTTCTCTAAGAATAAGCAATTTTCATTTATTGATACTCGTTTAAAAGATTATTCACACTGCATAACAAACAAATATAAGGCACCTTCCAAATTCTATACAATACTGTTGCTACTGGTTAACAATTTGTGTAATTTCAATGGATTTTCTCAACAGTTTTCTATTATTTTATGTTATTCTATGCATTTTCGCCATTTCATTTTTTGGCTTTATTTCTTTGATCTTGCGAAACGTATCCAAGTTTTGTTTCATGGAAATTGATATACAATAATTACTCTTTGTAAAAATGCTAAAACTCCATATTGTTGGATGTTTGAACGAGAAAAATAGGGTGGATTTCAAGGTGAAATGTAACAGTAATATAGAAAATAAATAGAGGATATTTACTTTTATGAGGTGAATACGAAATATATTTCATGGAGTGCGGTGAAAAAAATCAGTATTTTTCACGAATGCGTAGCACGAGTGAAAATGCTAATATTTTCACCGCACGAGATGAATTATATTTCGTATTTGCCGAAAAAAAGGTAAATTTTCTTTTTATTTTATACTCAACGGAAATCCAGAAATCACAACCTTACTTTTTACTTGGTCGTTTCTCGTTCGATTTGACTTTTGCAGTGTGTTTATTGGGTATAACATTGGGTGTAAACATAGTTTGCACCTAGAAAATGGCGTAGAATCATATTTTAACGAATGAATTGTAAGAAATCAGCATTTAAAAAAGTCTATTGAGTGTGCCACAGGGTAGGCGTCACGTGCAAACTGGCGCTACGCCAGGTCAAACAGTGACGTCATTATGTTTGATGTTGACGTCACAACATGCGTAGCGTTATTTTTGACAAATACACTTCACTTAAAACCTTATGTTAAAAAATCCCAGTCACAAAATTGCCAAGAAAGCCTTGTTTTGCACAGTTCTATTCTATTCTACAGTGAAAATATAAATCGTATCAGTCACTAGTGAAAAAATAAGATATTTTTTCACTGTAGAAAAATACCAATTTTACTCACATTTGATATGCATTGAATTCACTGCTTGTGATAAAATAAAAAGAAACAAGACCAAAAAAAAAGAGAAAAAGAGGGCAATTGATCACTGGTAACCCTGACCTTGGTACGCACTACATGGATGGTAGGTGTGTTCAAATGATTTCATTGAGGACATGACATGATGACATCATAAACTGACATGTTGTAAAACACTGCGAAGGTTCAGGCTTGCATAGAGTATGCATCATCTCATGCTCAAATGTGTGTCAGATCAAAAAATTAAAAAAAAAAAACATGCAAATTTTTGATTGATCACTGGTCCCATTATGCTATCTTTTTTATTTTTTTTCAATGATAAATGAAACATGAAACCACATTGGCAATTATCCTGTTACTGTTACAGCAATTAAGACTAGCAGTGGCCCATGACGAGTGAAAATTTGTCGGGCGATTGATAGTTCCCATTTGGTTGCACAGCTGTGTGACTGAAAATCTCAGAAAAAGTCCTGGTCTGAGTCCTGTTGCCCAAAATTTACTATTTCCTACAAAAAATTTATTCCAATATTTGTTTGATTTTGTTTGCAAAACGAGAGAACAATGTTTTTAAACTTAATTTTACCTTTCTGCATCAGGCATGATTTTTTTTCTGGAATCTAAAGGTAAAATCTGAGAAAATTTGATCAGTACAATCTCTTCCACCAGTTATACAGTTATACCCCACCCACTAGGCCTGCATTATGAAGAATGTATAAGGTGGCAGTTGTATTTCAGGAATGTGGCAGTTGTATTAGGGGAGGGGGGGGTCTGTTTGAACATCTGTAAATCCTTTATGCTATCTCCTTCTAGACCGCTGGACTGAATCGAAACAAATTTGTTTCAAATGACTTAAGGTGGTACTTCTTTTGTGGATCATTTGTGTTATTTATGTCTTGTGTTTGTCATGCTTTCATGTCTGTTCATTGCTGCCTTGTGGTCACCTGCTGGGAAAGGGCTGACCTCTTGGCTTTTGTTTGTGGTGTTTAATTGTGTTTTTGTCACTTTCCCATGTAGTATCCTGGGTCAGATGTGGTACTTGATTGTATAGATTCCTGATCTTTGCAACCTTTCTTACTTTTACTAACACAAAGCTGAGTGTGCAAAAGCACATTTATTTTTGCCCTCACTCCCACCCAGGGGGCCTGTAGTGGGTTAAAAGCTATCAAATTCTTTGGGTTTTGTCATGACGTGACAATGATTGCGCTGCACTAGTTTTCACTTGAAGGCTTCTGGTCACACAGAAGATGTTTAACCTTTCTGCCTAGGAGCCTAATGTTCAAAAACCTATCTCAGCACACAGCAAATGTTAAAACATGTAAACATGTACGTTCCCGATATTCTATCATCTGTGTTTGAAGAAAAGAAACAATCATTCAGGACAATCTTTGTAGTTTTATTTGAACTTTTGTATTACAGAAATTGCAGTAACAATGCACTGAGCTACCTACAGGTGAATGTGTTCAGCCAGATCCCACAGCTCAAGATTCTGTAAGTGTCAAAAGAAGATAAACTAAACACATGGCTGAAAGTTGTCAGGATTATTCTTGAATTCAGGATTTTGAGGCTGACTTTCCATAGAAGTCAGCCTCAAAATGCTGAATTCTGCAGGTAATAATAGCTTTTCTGATTTAGTTTCAGTTCATCTAAAGGTATTTGACCATTAAACTTCGTTGGAATTTTTTATATTTTGGAGGCATAAAGCAAGTTTTAAATTCTGATTTTTTAAAGTTCTGAATTTTGGAAATTTTGAACTTTCACCCATGTAAACAGGCTTGTCCATGAGATAAGGATACTCTAGCATATACACAGTCTTTATCTCATTGCATGCTGGGTAATATTTATGCCAACAACTTTGAAAATTGGTTTTGGCTTGCCCGTCTATATGTGCATCTGAAAAAAACAAGGTTTTGAAATTTTGATAAATGGATTTCTCATAAAAATGGCTGACCCATGATTTTTGGTCTGAATTAAGGGATTAGCCTGGTCTTGATCTCAATTGCTGAACATGTTTTTTACCATAGCAAACCATTTATTCAACTGTTATGATTGTAGGGATCACACATGTTTTTTCATGCATTAACATTTGCCGGGTCCCGAGGATGCTGTTTGAACACGAGGCCAATAGGCCGAGTGTTCAAACATCTTCCGAGGGACCCGGCAAGTGTTAATGCAATGAAACAAACATGTGTGATCGTTATTCTTGCATATTTTACCTTATTCCAACCCAATTTGCATGGAAAACGCTGCTAAAGCATTAAATTGTCCATTTTCTTACACTGGACTTCTCTAAACAAAATGGCGTCGGCTGTGTACTTTCGAACGTCATGACGTCATAACCGCACGCAACGTTTTCGCGAACAAAAACGTTGGCGAAATGATCAGTCTGGTCCTCAACGCTTTCCATATATAACGTCATGTAAATAATGCAGGGCTCGTTTTAAGTATTTTCAAGTTCAGACCCATGTTCAAACAGCGCGTGAATTCCCTGATTTGAACATGGTTTTTGTCTGATTTGACAACGGCTTCAAACAGCTATGCGCATAGGTATTTATGCAAGAATAATGTTTTAAGAATAAAGTCTTAAAATTTGAGGTTAACTTTTATTTTCATGTGGCTAAGTATTTGATTCAGCTGCATAATGGGTGGAATGCCACTCCTGATAGTATAAGTCATAATCACATGATAAGAGGGGCGGGAATATTTTTTCTTATTCATGAACTAAAATATATGTTATGAATACTTCAAAGAACCATCCCATTGAGCACCTAGAACATGTCAAGACTGACTGATTATAAAAAAAAAAAAAACTTCAGCCTCACTATTGTGCTCATAGCTCCAGATAAGGACACTTTTTTGAATGAAAGTATTATAAGAATCCATCATGAGTGTGAGGGTGGGATAAAAAAATCCCTCTTGAGGGTCACAGTTTGGCAGAGTGATGACAAGCGGTGATTGTGAGGGACGGATTTTTCTATCCCATTCTCACACGAATAATGGATTCTTTTTCTTGCTCACCACTAAATACCTCATTTTATATTAGAAAACATGAAAAAGACTTCCAGAAAATCCTGAATATCCTGAGATGCGACACAAATTTTGACATTACAATGGCTTCACAGATTAATGTGCCGCCTGTGTGCGGCTAACATGCAGCTGGTATGAGTATGTGTGATAGAAGAGAATTATCTCGCATGGGTAAAAACAATGGAAATCCTAATCTGGTGTGCGAGATCATAATTCTCTTACACATCAATGTAAGTATGTGGTTGTGGGTGCTTAAAAGAACTGTCTGATTGAGATGGTTCTTTTGAGTACCTATAACATATGTTTTGGATGAGAAATAAGAGATTTTTTTTATTACAGACTCTTATCTGGAGGCTTGTTTATTTACCTTTTTCTCTCAAAATTTTCAGGGAACTCCACAATAATCTGCTCACCACAATGGAAAGAAATGTCTTCTCAGATATGACTCAACTACTACACCTGTAAGTCAGTTTAGTCACACTTGCTTAAGTAAAGTTAGTTTACTTATGGATGCTTTAGTAAAGTCAGTTTACTTATGGGTGCTTTAGTAAAGTCAGTTTACTTATGGGTGCTTTAGTAAAGTCAGTTTACTTATACTTGCTTCACTAATCAATGGCATAGTCAGAATGCTGAAATAGTTAGGCACATCCAAGGGAAACCACTAAATCCAGCAGTGATTTTCATCAATTACGTCCCTTTTAAAAGTGGTGACTTCTCTTAAAGGAAAGAATTTGCTCCCTCCAGGAGCTAATTCTTTCCTCCAGGAGCTAATTCTTTCCTCCAGGAGCTAATTCTTTCCTCCAGGAGCTAATTCTTTCCCCCAGGAGCTAATTCTTTCCTCCAGGAGCTAATTCTTTCCTCCAGGAGCTAATTCTTTCCTCCAGGAGCTAATTCTTTCCTCCAGGAAGCTAATTCTTTCCTCCAGGAAGCTAATTTCTTCCTCCAGGAGCTAATTCTTTCCTCCAGGAAGCTAATTCTTTCCTCCAGAAGCTAATTCCTTCCTCCAGGAGCTAATTCTTTCCTCCAGGAGCTAATTCTTTCCTTTAAGAACAGTCTTTCATGGTATGGAAAACACTATTTCCACATTAAATGTAATTTCCTTTGAATATGAACAGTTTTCATCACGCACATGCATAAATGCATAATGGGAACTATGCATACAGTATTTGTTGACATAATTAGCGCACTATGCACATAGTCTAGTCAAAAGTAATTTAATGTGGTTGTGAATATAACATATTTTCAACGTTCTGAAAAAATTCTATGTTTTTTTTTCAATCTTTCTTGGATGATTTTTCAATTATTTATTTTTATATTTAGTTGTTCGCTTAAGTGTCTCTTCTATGATGCGTTGTTTTGATGTTTTGTCCTAATATGTTTCATCATAGATCCGACTTAGACCAATAGAGTTAACCAGTATTTAATGTATGCTTACTTTCAACTGTATCTGTTATGTTGGATACAATTTTCCAAGGCATTTGGCAATAAAGAAACACTAATCATTGTTTTGGTAATTTATTGATTGCTATATAGATTGCTCTGCACAAAGAAATTCTAAAAAATTGCATATATTTGGATGAGACTGGTTGAAAATTGACCTAATGCACCAATGCCATGAACCAAAGTTTGGGAGTAACAGGTGGTTCCCACCACTTCCATCTATAGCCTGTCCATTATCCTAATATTTGTTGCCTCTGCATCACTGATTCATCAGGCATTTTCAGTGATTCATTTTGTCATTTTTGTCAATTATGTACAAGTAATCATACCAAGATATCTGAGGCTCTGTATCACTTAATCAATTAATTGTTGTGTAATTATTGGTCATCAAATGTTGCTTTGATGTTATGACAAATCTATATTTTGTCACAGCAATGTTTTGTCATTTTAAATTTGGTCGTTTTCCGTCTAAATCTGTCTAGGGACAGTGAGATAACCAACCACACCCTTCTTTATTGAAGTGCTAGATGATGCTCATTTTCCAACTTTACAGAGATCTCCATAAAAACAAGATAGTGAGTTTATCAAGCCGGTCACTAGAAAATCTTCCGTCGTTGATGGAACTACGTCTCCATTCTCAGAATTCCTCATTGACAACTATAGCACATGATGCCTGGAACAGTATTGGATCTGAACTAGTCTATTTGTGAGTATTAAATTTTTTGCCAATTTAACTGAGCATGAAATTTTAACTGCTAATAAAATCCAAAATGATGAAAAATAAATACATTTCTTGCTTTAAAACTCTAAGATGTTGTATTCATCCTGCTTACAATTGTTGGCATTTTAACATTTATGAGCAGGATAAATTTCATGCTCAGTTTCATGATCAATTGAATTATAATATTGCAAGTTGTTTTGTCATTTGTGGATTTTTTTTCAAAATTAGAGCTCCCGATAAGCTTTCAGGTCAATAGGGTATTTACGCTACCCGATTGTCCTCAATTGCATATTTGCAAAAACATGAAGGGAAATAAGCCAAATGGTACACAGTGGCATCACATGCAAGCATTTAGTTTTAATTGCATTTTGGAAGATTTAAATTGTCTATTTACGCACCTGATCTGTACTTCTTAAAATGAACTAAGTCTTTTGGAAAAAAATCTTCTAGAAATGTCATCAGCGTGTCAAACAGTTGTTACCAGTTTATGTCAAACATTTAGCCCTTTTATAACAGCATTTGAATTTCCTTGTTAAAGCACGTGCTTTCCTGGGTTAAAACATAGGTTTCAATAGCATGTGGCTATTATATGCAATAAGGCTACAGAAATCTTCATTTTTAATAATCGATAGTACTGGTAAATCAGCAAGGCAGAGGTAGGGAGCGCAGCGGCTCAGTGGTAGAGTGCTTGACTCGAGACCGAAGGGCCGCGGGTTCGAGCCTCACCAGCGTCACTGCGTTGTGGTCCTTGAGCAAGACACATTTATCCTAGCTTAGTACTGGTACTTAGTACCCAGGAACACCCGTCCCTTTATAACTGAAAGATTGTTGATGGGACGTTAAGAATCAAATCAAACAAACAAACAAACAAGGCAGAGGTACTTCACAAAATTAATTTTAATTTTAAGCACCTTTTGTTTAAATGAATTTTATGATTGACCTTGGGTAATATCTATAGAGTATGAAATGTTTGATTTATGATAGGAAAAGAATGAAGTTTTTCTCTCTCTGATTTTGTCCAAAATTAATAATATACATTTATAGGTAGAACATTTATATGACTTATACTAGGATATGAATACATTTCTGAAATCAGAATCCCCACATCCACAAAGTTTTATTGTAAAATAGTTTTAAATCTTTTCTAAAACTAAAAACCTGATGATTTTGAAACTTGCTAGATAGCATGATGGACTAAGGCTTGATATTTTATATGAATCGTCTGCTTTCACAGACAGATGATATCACAATTTTGTTGCCTGCTGCTGTCATGATTTGCCTTTTATGGGATCATTACTTTTTACAGATTTTTGAGTGACAATGGACTGACATCATTTCCACACCCTGTTATGGAAAAAGAAAACTATCCAAAACTGGAGATAATGTAAGTTTTTGCCACAGAGGCCAAAGTTTTATAAGAAAAGCCTACCTTGATGGCCATGTTGGTGATGCCAGTTTTTTTGTGCACAATTTTGATAAAAATAATAAATGTTTTTTAGGGTCATCAAAGTATGAATGCAAAGGTCAGTCGCAAAGCAACTGATGTCCAAAAGTGTCATGTTATACAAACTGTGCCCGATCCATTTTGTTCACTTGGATGACCCTTCTATAAATGATAAACATGCATCTCTTATACATGTATTTACATTTTTATAATTACTGTATAGAATTTACAGAACAGTTTTGTTGGATTGCAAAAGGGAGCAGAGGAACAATGAAACTGACCTCTGACAGCCAATGAAGCAAACAAGAGGCTTACATAAATGTATTGTAGCAGACGACTGCATGCTTGGTGGTTAACCCAATTACGGTTGGCAACTTTGCTTTCCTCTTGCACGCCGGTGGGTCCGACTCCAGACTCTATGACGGTTCCGACTTAAAGACTTATTTTTAATGAGATGGTAGGGGCCTGATGCTTTGGCTGTTGTCAGGCCCACCGGGGTTTACTTGTTGGATTTATTTTGCTCCCGTATTCAGTTTTATTTACCGTTGAGTCCTTATCTTTGCTTTATCTCCTTTTTATATCTTGATTTATATGTTCTTGGAGATGATGCATTGATAAGTTAGGGGTCTTTCATGCAAACCAAACTTCTATGTGTCTTGATCCACATCTGAACTAAGGGTGAGGTTGGTGCACCATTAAACCGGTTTAAGCCCTCCAGTAAAATATTTTTACTGACCGTTCCAAGGCGGTGCTTCTTTTCTGGATCATTTATGTCATTTCTGTCTTGTTTTTTATGCTTTCATGCACGTCTGTTTGTTGATGCCTTGTGGTCACCTGCTGGGAAAGGGCTGACCTCTTGGCTCTTATCAGGGTTCATACAGGCAAGTTTGTGATGTATAATTGTGACGTTGTCACTTTCCCATTGGTATCCTGGGTCAGGTGTGGTGCTTGATTGTATTGATTCCTAATCTTTGCCCTCTTTCTTACTTTGTTTTGCATGTGCAAAACATTTTTAGGCAGAATGTCAATCTTACATTGTCACAACTTGCAAGTGGTAAATTAATACACTGGATGAAGTGTATTACATGTTCAAGTGAGCATAGGTAGCTGTCATTTATATTTTGTTGCACATGAGGTTTCAAATAATTGTGAAAGTTTATGGATTAAGCTTACTTTGAAAATGTAAAAAATCATTTTTATATTAAGATGAATAAGTTATTAAAGGCTTTTTGAATTGGGAACTTCAGTGTGTTTATTCTGTCTTCTTTTGTTGTATGCTGACGTGTTTTAGAATCCTCTTGGTCAAACAGTGTAGCCTCAGATCATACTGCTCATGTAGGAGCAGTCTGATCTGGGCCCTCACTGTTTGTATCTGTTCTTACTTAAGTTAAATTAATGTTAGCAAATATATGCAGCAAACAACTTGAGCAGACATTATTTTCAAATGCCCTTTTGCTGGCTATTTGATTAAGAGCTAAGGTTTTTAAGGAGAAGAACTGCGTAAACTCCTGTTTTCAGAAAATAAGTTTACAAATTTTAGATTATTTAGGGGGGAATTTGAATTTCTTATTTCAGTTTTGCCGATCACAACCAGATTACCAATATAACCGGTTATGGGGAAGAAGCTTTCTCTTTGTCTCACAGAAGCTTGTATCAGAAGAATCTGGCGAAGTTCCATCATGCTTTTACCCAATATCCCTCCCTTCATACTCTGTAAGTACTGAGTTGATTCTATCCCAAATACAGTCAAATCTCGTAAATTCAAAATCCTTGGGACTAGAGGTTTTATTTTGAATTTTCAGGAGTTTGAATGATATGGAGATGGACATTAAAGAATTTAATGCTCCAAAAATGATAATTTTCAGTTTTTCCCTATCATACATGTAAAAGTTTTGTTGTTTCTTTTATGCACCCAAAACATATGTTTTCTTAGATGTTTCTTTTACACACTCAAAACATAAGGACTTAAAGACTGTTATCGAAAAAGTTCGTAAATAGGCAATATTCTCTGAATCCATTGTGTCCCAAATTTAAAATCGAATTTCAAAAAGCCGGGGTTGGAATTCTTCAGGTTTTACTGTGACTAATCTATTTTTTTTATCCAAAGTTTTTCAAATAAATATTTTATTGATATTTAATTGATTAATATATCAGCTGTACTAAATAAAAATAAGACATTTGTTAAATTCTGAAAAGAACATTTGGGCCAACATGCTTTGGCAACCCATAGAGGGCCCTTTGAAGACTCTGATCAGACTGCTTGGCCAAGCTTATCAATCATCAATGGGCACTCATACCACCTTGTACCTTTTGCTTAACACTGGCTCATGTATTCATAGGGCCAGTTAAGCAAAAATATTGTCTCGATGAGATGGTTCTTTTGAGTACCCAAACATATGTTTTCATTGAAGAATAAGAAAAATAATTTTCAGTTACACACTCTTATCTGGGGGCCTGTGTATTGATATCAATTTAAATTCAATTTTTGGTCTGTTCATGGAATCATGAACATATCAGGTCTCTTGCAAAGTAAGTAAAGAATGCTTTTGTTGGAGTGTAAAATGGAAAAGCGGAACAACCAATGTGAACAACCAATGAAGCTCCAACAAGAGGCTTGTTTTGCAAGTGCCAATCAGGTGTGGCTTGCTGTCAATCACAACACCAGTGTCACTTCTGGCGAATGAATTCGATGTTCGAAGCATATTGCATGGGCAAGTGAGCTTGGCAGCTGTCAATCATATTTATGTCTTTCAGGAGGTTATGAATGGTTGCTAAAATCTAAAGATTCATTAAAGGCTTGCTTTGAAAATGTAAATATTGCTGTAAGAATTCCTTCATCTGTTCATGAAACAAATATTATCTGATATCTTTTATATTGTAGATACCTTGGTAACAACCTGATATCTGTGATTGAAAACACTACATTCTGTAACCTGACCAACTTAACAAGCCTGTTCCTCATGAATAACCAGTTGACAGAGACAACTATTCCTGATGATGCTTTCACCTGTATAACTAACCTTTCAGATTTGTAGGTATCATAACATGATATGGGCTTTGACGGGAGGAAACTGTCTTTGGGGTCTCTGACAACATAATGTTCAAACAAGCCTGCTCAGCTATGGAGACCAGCTAGAATATTGAAATTTTGTATGTAGCAAATGAAGTCATAATCCTTTCCAGAAAGCCAATAACAAAATTGTAGATCAGACTGCGCATACAGACAGCCTGATATGCAGATTTTCTCAGGACAAAGCCCATGTTTTCATTCACATTTTTATACAAATTTTCATGCATCTGTTAATTTGCTATTTTGGCTTGGATTTTTATGAAATTTTCCCCAAACTTTAGAACTAAGAAATTGGGAATGATATACACCTTTTTTGGAAGTTTTTGCTCAATTTTGAATTGGAAAGGAGCCTATATTCGGCCCCAAATCTGGCCTAGGAAAATCCATGTGAACGATAAGATTATGTTTATCTAAACCTGTGAATCTGGGTGCATATTCCTTGAAACAGAAGCCACCAAAGTACATATGAAAGCAGAAGGAGTATATAAGACTAAGGATTGATTATCTGATGTGTATGGATTGCAGGTGAAGTAGTGATAGGCCTTGAACTGGCTATAGACCCCCCTTAGTGTTTCCTGCATTATTTCCGAGTATCAGTATGGTATTTAATGACTATACGTGTATTACATCTGTCACAGTATATATTAAACCCATAAGGCTGCTACTTAAATGATTTAAAGTTCTTTATTATGGTCGCTTACACTATTTTTCAGGCCCATGTTACGTATTTTACCCTCCAAATAGCATTAAACATTCAAGTTAATGTCTCTAACAAGCCCTGTTCATACTTATTTGCATGCTGGCACAGGTTTATGTACTTCTTTTTACAAGGTTTAACTATTTTAAGTATTCATTTAATAAATGCCTCAAACTTTAACTGTTATGTGTGTTACCAAATGATACATAAGATAGTCTGAGTATTTGTATAGTAGTTGTTACTTATACATGTATAAAGTCTGTCAGAGAATTTAGAAAATTTATAAAGCTGAAATAAATTGATGTTCCTTATTCATTTATGGTAATTTAAACTTTTACTATAATGTGATCTATCAACCTTCGCTGTTTGCTCACATGAACAGTAGATACCATGCATTCAAAGCAGAAGTTCTGAAAGACAGTCACTGTGAAACAACTCAGTTATGGGCAAGGTATATGTATATAATTCAGATGGTGTTGACACTGATTAGGGCTACATGGAAAAAACTTTGAATTGCATGTTACCTCTATCTGTATGCCTTGTTCTCAATGTTCATTGCACACAATCACAACTACTACCCACAATATGTACCTTTGTAACTAATTACACTCATAAGTTTGTCTGATACACATCCCAGATGCAAAGAACTTCTCGAACAAAAATGGGATTAGTGTGTCACAACCATTGGTTCTTTGCTTGAGAAATGCTTTTGACATTACTATAAGGCAAACAATAAACCCTGTGCCAAGTCAAAGGAGGTATTATAGGCTTTAGCAGCTAGAACTATGCTTCGAATGGTGTATTACTCATCACATCAGAGCTCAATATATTGAAACAACTCTTCAATGCACTGAAATCAAATAGTCTATTATCTGCTCAGATGCAAAGAAGGGCAAGTAATAGAGACAGTTTCTGGCTTCACCAATCCTTTTAGTTTTGAAGACAATGAAGTGTACTTTTTGTCTTTCGGTGTTCCTGCTAAGCCTGGCATAGCTAAGGATCTTATTGAGGCTGATGACATTGGCAGGAAAGCTGTTGAAGACTCCATTGACTCACTTTTAGTTGAAATCTGTCTTTTACAACCCCATAAAGTGCTACAAGCTAATAAAGTTTTGAGGCTTGCTAGGTCAAGAAGAAATTGCCCAATTTACAAAACGTAATCAGCCAGATGAGAGCTTAAATGAGCGTCTTTGGTCAGCATGACTCTCTATCTATTGGACATAATGTTGACCTTGAGTTGACACTGCTGTTCCTTCTGACCCCTGTACCATGGTTACTGTCAACTCCTGATAGAATTCCAACCGAAACTGACAAGTCCAAACTTCTGCATGGCTTGCAATCACACATTGAACCAACATTAGATTGGCCATGTAGTGCTGCACATAACTTTGATGGTAATGCCATACTACAGAGCATAATAGCTTTTCCTGTCACCTTCAAGGGTCTGATGGAACCAGTATTCAACCAGGTACTAAAGGCAGGGTATGTTAGCTTTGTCACTGCTACATATTATATGCAATGTATAAGCAACAGTCTATAAAGTCTTACAAACATTCTCACAGAGGATAACCTGGATGTTTTGTTCAACATTGGTGTATGCAACAAAAGGTGCTCCTTCTGAATGTCAACAACATTGGGCAGAGTATGGGGGAAGAGATCTACAGTCATACACTCTTTTTAAACAGATTGTGACACTACCAATGTGCCAATGTGTTAATACCACGGAAAAGTTGTTCCTATCAAACTGATATAGAACCCCTCCCCACTATTTTATCTACATTCTGAGCAGGGTAGGAAAACAAGCAAAGAATTGCTCTAGGCACTCATCAGTGACATGAAGCCCTAACATGTGCTATTTATGTAAATCTGAATTAGCTGCAGTATGATATGTTTCTGAAAAAAGTACCAAAGCCATACACATATACTGACTATTTCAAATGGCATGAACATGAGCTTACTTCCACCCTGCTTTTCTGTGCTTAAGATGTACATATAAAATTGAACTATCAAGTATTTCCCATGAAAACAAGTGAGGCTTTCCAGGAATGGACAAAAGGTTTGGAAAATAAATAGGAAGGAAATTGAGTACCTCTGGGTCAAAGAAAATGTGATTGTACCCTAACAAAAGAGCCACAGAATTATATTTCACAACTTGTGTGATATGGGGTTACCATGTTCAAAACTCAACAACTCAAACCTTATAAAAGATAGAAACATAATATTTGCAGTTTCCAAAAGGTGCATAAACATTCTTTAATACAAAATGAATTAGCAAGCACATTCACATTTTTAAAAAAAATATCAAACTATATTAGTTTCATAAATCATTTATATAGGAATAATGAAAAAATATAACATGCGTAACACTTGGGGTGTGCATATTTGTTTTCAAAGGTCCATATCTGTGATGCAAAAATAGCTAACTTGAATGATATAGCCAATTTGGAAATCTTACCATATGGTTTGTACTTTTCAGAAGTCATGTCATTTACTTAAATTATCAAAGATGTTGATGGTTAATATATGTAATTGGCCGTTACAAGGTAATGGTGTCATTACCAGAGTGCTAGCATATTGCAAAATCCTTTCAAGATGAATCTGATAGAGGATTAATAAGCTGTATTGGAAAATTCTTTAAACCCTTGGATTATATACGAAGAGTTGCTAGCTTGATAAGAAACAGCTCTATAACTTCTACCTGATGGTGTTTCTTTGATATTTTAAGTTGTTACTCACATATTGCACTGTATGTTAGAAACTTTCCATGATTATTATGTTAACTATATTTGATGTCTCTATAAAAGAAAAGAAGGTTTATGGTAGTTTATGTTTTGAGTTACTACCTCAGCAAATGAGCCAGATTAAAAAGAAGTACATAAACCTGTAAAAGCATGCAAATAAGTACAAGCAGGTTGTGTAAGAGACCTTATCTTGAACGTCTAGAGGTATTTGGAGAGTAAGGTATGTAACTTGGGCTGCAAAATAGTGTAAGACACCATAATAAGGAACTTCAATTCATTTGAATAGCAGCTTTATAGATTTGCTATATTCACTGACGGATGTAATGCATGTATATTCAATAACTACCATACTTGGAAATAACATATGAAACACTAAGTAACATATACAACGCAAAAACTCAAGACATTTATAACATAAATGCTAAAATTATGTAACTGTGTGATAAGAAGTTCTGAAACTTGTGACAGACTTAAAAAGAGTGTGAATATGTCATGTTGGAGACATTATCAGGAAAATTTAATGTTATTTTGTGGGTAACATACGTAACATTATGTTACACGCTAACACTGCCACTTTCAGAGGGCTAACATATTTCATTTTGTGGCTTATATAATGTAGTATCTGGAAATCATAGTGTACAAAATTCCCCCTGGAGGGAGGGGGTACTTTAGCCAGCGCAAGGCCTAGAGAATTACATTTGACATTTTTGTGTGATATGGGGCTACTATGTTCAACATCTTATAACTCAAAAAGTGTATAAGATAGAAACGCAATGTTTGCAGTTTTGAAAAGGTAAATAAAAATTCTTTAATGAAATACCAAATTTATGAACATAAACTGGTTTCAATGAAGCTTAAAACAAACTATATTAGATTCAATTATCATTCAAAAGGGGGTTCAATGAAAAACGGTAACATACACTACATTGGGGGTGACTATATTTGTTTTTAAATGTCAATAACTGTGGCCCAGTAATAGCTTAGTTAGAATATATAACCAATTTGGAAATCTTACCTTATCTTTTGCACTTTTCTGAAGTCTTAGAAAGAAAGCTAATTATAAAATTTTATGTAGGGTAACATATATGAGCATTTTGCCTTTCAAAATGCATAAAATTCTATATTTTTCCGGAAAACCTGAAAAAATTCCAGGTTTCACCAGTAGATTTAGGTAGGGTCAGGTTACCCTAAACACAGGTATTCTTTTATTTGGCCTTATCAATTCATGTTAGTTTTCTTGGTCTCATTTCTCAATCAACTGAATCTGCATTTGTGGAGTTAACTTTTAAAGGGTAAATCAATATTTATCTTTTATTTTTAGTCTGTAGATAGTCTTTTATAAATCCTTGAGTAATCCTTGAATTTTACTTGAATTTGCCCATATGCACCCTGTTTTGGCATACTCTGGCATATTTCTCTCAATTTCAGGGATCTTGAAGGCAACCTCATACAGTATATACCAAGTGCCTTATCGGGGAGTGACAGTCTACCAGCCATACAGAGTCTCAATCTTAACAATAACAAACTGCGATTTCTAGAGGCAGGAGCATTTGTAAATCATACAACACTAACTGCCCTGTAAGTAACTTAACTTGTTGCATATTAGTTTCGTCTGCTCATAGCCTTTGCCAACAGATTGGACCCAGATTAGGCCTGACAAAATGTGGGGCCTGATTGTAATCCGTTTAATACTCAGATGATATTCCTGAAAGAAATTTTCGAAAAAGTTGATTCTAAAAAAATCAGCAGACGACAAAAAAAGTATGAAAAATTTCCCATGGAGCATGCTGGGTAATTTTTGAATGCTTTTTTTGTCAACTATTGACTTTTTTTCAAAATCAACTTTTTAAAAAAAACTTTCTGGAACACTATCAGAGTGTCAAATGATTTGGACCCAGATCAGGACAGACATTATGTCTGTCCTGATCTGGGTCCAAAGAGTGTCTGGGTCCAAACTGTTTGCAAAGATTATCAGCAGATGACAAAAGGCACCACTAGCGAGGAAAGAGTTTACCATATAAGTAGAAAGGTGCTTGACTCAAGACTGAGAGGTTCGGGGTTCGAGCCTCATCAGCATCACTTTGTTGTGTCCTTGAGCAAGACACATTAATCCTTGCTTAGTACTGGTTCAACCCAGGAAGACCCATCCTGACATAACTTAAAACTTGTTGACTGGGACGTAAAGAATCAAATCAAACAAACAAACAAACTAAATATGTAAAATGAAAGATGTTTAGCTTGAAAGATGTAGCTATGTTGAATTGGAACAAAAACAACCAGCAATGAAGCGCAAGGATTTCATAGCAATATTGTAGAAAACTTAAAATCCTGCATTCAAGTTGTGAGAATTTTAGTGGTGTCTAGTTATGTTGATTACCCAACCACCTATATGCTGAGTAATTGTCTATTTATACCCCCTGCAAACTTTGTTTGTAGGGGGTATACTGTTTTCACGTTGTCCGTCCGTGCGTCCGTCCGTCCGTGCTTCCGTCCGTCCGTAACGCTTTGTTTCCTAAATAACTCGAAGAGTCATTGCTGGATTTTCATCAAACCTTGCAAACATGTTCATATATGCAAGACAAATACTTTAGACAAAAAAGTAAGGGCTAGGGGCCAATTCTATTAGAGTTATTTCCCTTTGTAGTTCTAAATGGCTTTTAATATAGTGCTTTATGCTTATGCTATTATAGGCCATACACGGGCCGATCAACTCCTACCACAGCTTTTGATGGAACAATTTGATACTTTTCCTATACAATGTAAACACATTGAACATATGCATGAAGGAGTTTTGTTCAGAAAAAATAATTTTTGACGAAATGACAGCTGTGAGAACTTAGACAATTTTTCCCTTATTAGGCTTTTGTATATGCATAGATGGTGCCTTCATGGGCCGATCAACTCCTACTACAGCTTTTGATGGAACAATTTGATACTCTGTCGATACAATGTAGACACATTGAACATATGCATGAAGGAGTTTGGTTCACTAAAATAATTTTGACAAAATGACAGCTGTGAGAACTTAGACAATTATTCCCTTATATGGCTTTTGTATATGCATGGATAGTGCCTTTATGGGCAGATCAAGTCCTACTACAGCTTTTGATGGAGCAATTGGATACTTTGCCGACACAATGTAGACACATTGAACATATGCACGAAGGAGTTTATAATTTTTGTTTGCACAGATTCTACTGAAATCTTCTTATCAAAACTAAGGTCTTCTTGTTTGAACTATAACTTGCCAAGTTTTTTCACTGACTCTTACTGTGCGGGGGGTATCTAATAAGCATTGCTTATTGACTTTTTTCATTTTTGCTATGTCATGAGTCAGTGAACTATTGCCTGAGCAATAGTTTTGGACATTGACTGGGACTACAAGAGGCATTTCATGTTTATTTGAACAAATTTGAAAATGCTGTCTCGTTATATTTGGTAATAATTGATTTCCATGGGTTAGTCTGATCTCCAGGAATAAGCAGTCGTCAAGAAAACAGTTCTTAACTTTTTATTTTCTGGTTTGAAACAGTCTCTGAAAATGAGTAGTCAAATTTTAAGCGTTTAAAATTGCTGTCTGAAACAAAATGCACTAAATCTTTCTCGAACAATTTTTCTAAAAGTTATGAAATTTTTCTCTTGGACCCTTTATATTTTGGACATAAATAATTAAAGTGTGTTCTGATAGAAAATAAAGCATTTCAATCGGATATTTACTTTTTTGAAGCAACTTGAACATCAAATTTTAGCGTTTACAGTTTCCATAGCAACACTAAATTGTATGCAAATTACTCAAATGCAATATTTGGTGATCAGTTTTATTAGCGATAGATACTTCACATATCTAAGAAATTGAGTCGGCTGTGAAATTTGAGAATTTGTTTTTCAAAATTCTTCCAAGACACATTTTATACATAGGATACCCATTTGGGCACTTGTTTGGAAGTGCTTATTAAGCCAAGTTTCCCAGCAAAAACAGGCACACATGGGCTGTTTCTCATTTGAATTATAGAATTAATGTTTCTCTAAACTTAAAAGAAAATCTCACACTTAAATACGTATTTTCTTAGAAGATAGATCTGTTTTAGCTCATAAAAGCAGATAAAGGGGATGGGGATGTATTTAGGGCCGCTGTGTTATGGCTATGTTTTAAATAGTCAACTTGTCTATTTGTCAATACCAGGGGCACGTCCATTATGCATGAAAAAGCAAAATTTGTTTGTTTTTATCCCCACGCTTTTTTAAAAAAAGTGATGGGGATGTTGCAATCGCCTCCAGCCGTCCGTCCGTCGGTACATCCCTCACGTTATCTCCTCCTAAACCATAGGACAAAATCCAACCAGATTTGCTGTGTGTGTGTTGCTCACATAAATGGGGCGTGCAATGGCACATTTGTTTTGGCCCCACCCCCTGGGGCCTTAGGGAGGGGCCAATAGGTCAAATATCATTAAATCTCAATTACAAAGTCAATTTCAAAGATTTTTAAACCAAACTTTATGCGTCTTCTCACAAATGAAAGATATAAAACATATCAGACAGGATTTTCATTCAACCACCTTGGTCATGCCCCAGGGGTGGGACTTGGGGGTACCTTTGGGGGATTCAACCAGAGTTGGTGTGTGAGTTATTTACATGAATGGCGAATGCAAGGGCACAATTTTATGGGTCCCACGCCCCATTGGGGCCTTGGGGAGGGGCCAAAGGTCAAATATCATTAAATCTCCTCAATTACAAAGTCAATTTCAAAGATTTTTCAACCAAACTCTGTGTGTCTTCTCACAAATGAAAGATATAAAGCAAATAAGACAGGATTTCATTAGGTCCAGTGGGTCATGCCCATGTGGTGTCAAAAATCTAATTTTCTGAACATGGTCCTGTGGCATATCAAATTATAGGGGATGAGTAGTAGACCAGGATGCACTGAACAATTTTAACTTAGGATCAAACTGGTAACCTCGGGATGGGGTCAAAGGGTCAATTACCATTAGATTTCTTTGAGAGCATGGGGATTTGCGATGGCACACCATCTAATGTGTTTTAGTATTTATATACAGCCGCAAAAAATACATTTCAAATCTGTTCAAATAGACATGTAAACGTTCCATTTACTGTGGCCTGGTTTCAAGCTGCGCTGCTTATAACATGAAGGCGCTCACCGACTTGTGCGACAAAGATGCACATACGGTTTGTTAATGCCAGGAGACATTATGTAGCAATGGCGGATATTACCATGGTTTGGCACCTTACAACACCCATAATTTCGTTGTTTATTGTCAGATACAGAAAGTGTGGGTACTCATTTTCTTAGAACAAACAGAACATTTTGAGACCAAATTTTAGCAGATTAGATGAAATTTTCTGTTTTTCAACAAAACCATACCGTCTACATAAATTCCATTCAAGGAACGCTGCTTTGTATGTCATCAAATGGGTTGGGTAATAAAACAGCTATTTCATGCCTGTTTGTAGAATAGTCAAACAAATACTCCTCAGTACTGTGGATGTCCTGATGCTCTATTGCCTTCAGCCTCGTGCAATAGTGCATCAGGTCGTCCATGGCACCTTGGTTTTGTTTGTTTGTTTGATTTGATTCTTTACGTCCCATCAGCAATCTTTCAGTTATATAGGGACGGATCTTCCTGGGTTGAACCAGTACTAAGCTAGGATAAATGTGTCTTGCTCAAGGACCACAACGCAGTGAAGTTGGTGAGGCTCGAAACCGCGGCCCTTTGGTCTCGAGTCAAGCACTCTACCACTGAGCCACTGTGCTCCCTCACGGCACCTTGGGGCAATAGTTTTGACTTTACTACAAACAGGCATGAAATAACTTTATAATATTTGAACAACATGATTAGTTCCTAGAGAACCTATCAGGTCTAAAACAATGCCAGTTATTACTTTCTAAAATTAGATTTTGCTTACCTTCAACGACTAAACTCTGACAGGAAACACATTTCCCAACAAAATAGTCCTAGATCAGACTGCTCCTACAGGGACTATTTGTATGCTTTCTTTAGCAAACATTTAATGATGGGTATGTCCAGTCTGTCAAAGAGATAAAGAAATGCTCTAAATAGAGAATGTCAAGTTCAAAACATAATTCCAATGGAGTACAGTGGCTCAGTTGGTAGAATCCGGGTTTCTAAGCGTTGCTAGTTCAAGACCCACAGGAGTCACTATGTTGTGTTCTTGAACAAGACACTTAATCTGCTGCTTAGTATTGGTTTAATCCAGGAAGACCTGAAATCTACCAGACACCACTGAAAATAGTTGACTGGGATGTAGAAAATCATCAATATCAAAACAAACCAAAAAAAAAAAATCATTTATTTTTTTGAAGAGCATGTTCAAATTTTATGGAGACAGTTTAATTGTACCCTGAATGACCCAGCTCAATGTACAAAAAAACAATAGCCATAATTTGTTCATAATGTATTTTGCCCTTACAGGCAGCTGAATGGAAATGGTATTATAGCGATAGAAGATGGCGCCTTCCCAGATGTTCTTACATCACTGTAAGTCTGACATCACTGTAAGTCTCACATCAATGAAAGTCGGATATCATTGAAAGTCTAACATCTCTAAAGGTATTTAATACATCATTGTTAGTCTGATACCAGTGTAAGTCTAATATCAATTAAAGCTGTGCATCACCAAAGGTCTGACACCAGTGTAAGTCTAACATCACTTAAAGCTTGGCATCACCAAAGGTCTGACATCAGTGTAAGTCTAACATCACTTAAAGTCTGGCATCACTGAAAGTCTGATATCGATGTAAGTCTGACATCACTTAAAATTTGGCATTACTAAAGGTCTGACATCAGTGTAAGTCTAACATCAATTAAAGCTGTGCATCACCAAAGGTCTGACACCAGTGTAAGTCTAACATCACTTAAAGTTTGGCATTACTAAAGGTTTGACACCAATGTAAGTCCGACATCACTTGAAGCTTGGCATCTGCAAAGGAGTGACATCAGCATTAGTCTAACATCACTTAAAGCTTGGCATTACTAAAGGTCTGACATCAGTGTAAGTCTAACATCAATTAAAGCTTGAAATCACCAAAGGTCTGACACCAGTGTAAGTCTAACATCACTTAAAGCTTGGCCTAACTAAAGGTCTGATACCAGTGTAAGTCTGACATCACTTAAAGTCTGGCATCACTGAAGGTCTGATACCCATGTAAGTCTGACATCACTTAAAGTCTGGCATCACTAAAGGTCTGATACCCATGTAAGTCTGATATCACTTAAAGTCTGGCATCACCAGAGGTCTGACATCAGTGTAAGTCTAACATCACTTAAAGCTTGGCATAACAAAAGGTCTGATACCCATGTAAGTCTGACATCACTTAAAGTCTGGCATCACTGAAGGTCTGATACCCATGTAAGTCTGACATCACTTAAAGTCTGGCATCACTAAAGGTCTGATACCCATGTAAGTCTGACATCACTTAAAGTCTGGCATCACCAGAGATCTGACATCAGTGTAAGTCTAACATCGCTTAAAACTTGGCATCACTAAAAGTCTGACAACAGTGTAATAGTGCTGCAGCAATGTGGCAAAAAGTAGCCTAATTTTAGAGGTACCCATACCAGCAGGGTAACAAGTACTACTATATACCAAATTAAAGCTTAGAGTCTGCTTATTTCAAAACTGCATGATGCCACTTCCAAAATTTTGTGCGAAATTTTTTACGGCCCTTCAAAAGTATACACCCTAAAATGTTAGTATTTGTTTTCTGTGTGCTTCCCAAGCAGGTATTATCCTCATATATGCACATAAAAATCTATTTCTTGTAAATTGTGGAGTGGAACATGAATAAATATAATTATAGATATTGAATGACAATATCCAGTCTGGTTTTCAACATTTTAAGAGGTCATTGAGTACAAAAGTCACGAAAACCTATGACATTGACATAACATTAATCTGGATGCAACTGCATGTAAACCTGTTCAATTTTGTAAGATTTTTACTGTTAGATTTTGTTAATATGTAATCTATACTATTTTATTATTTTTGTCACACTTGCTTGTAGCAAGGGTGTGGCTTTTTTTTAAACAGGGTGTTACGTAGGAGTTCAAATTCGCGTCAGTCATCCGTCCGTCAACAATTTACATTAAAGTGAATTTCTCTGCAGCAATGGTAACTGTTATTAAACATTGCATAGTAACTGTCCTCTGCATATTCTTTGAGTATACAGTGGGACCTGCTGACCTTGACCTACTTTTTACGCTCCAGTGACTTTGATATAAATTGACCGTGAAAAATTTACATTAAAGTGAGTTCTCTGCAGCAGTGATAGTTGAAAGTGTCAAACCTTGTATACAGTGATTCATCTATCAATTTTTGGCTTATGGGTCCTAGGAGTCGCTGTTTCCCATATCAATGAGTCCAACTACAAACTTATGAGTCCAGAATACTTTTTTAATGACAAGTCTGCAATACTATTGCATCATCGGACTCGCCGAAATAAAAACTTTGCACCCCAGAGACAAAATTATGCACAAAAGATGCAGGATGCGCAAGTTACAAAATCACTGCTGTATGGTAATTATCCTCGCATTCTCTTTAACCTTGCTTTGTGATTTGACCTACTTTTTTCATTCCAGTATTTTGACTGTGACAGACATATATATGACTTTACTCGAGCAGGTGTGACAAAGCGTTCCCTCAGAACTAATGTCATGTTGGTTTAGTATAACGTTTTATCAATATCAAAACAGGATGAAGCTATATTGCTCAGCTGTGTCTTCCATACTCTTAAATGACTAGCATGCATGTGAGACACCATTACTTGTTTAAGACGAAGCGGAATTCCTAAAGACCATGAAAATGAGTTCTTCACCAAAGACATTTACAGTCAAATTGGTCTAAAATGCTTCGCAATAAAGGTCTAGTGTATTTATCCTTCCATCTGTCAAAGAGTGATGTTAAAGCACATGACATTCTCTATTCCAAATCACGTGTGTTTTGCATGGATAATGTACAAAAATGTGTTTTCATTGAGCTGCTATTTTGCGTTAGGTTGTTAGGTTAGTGCACATAGTTGTTCATTGTGTAAACATGTATAATGCACAGTTATTGTCACAGATACTGTTCTCGCAATTGCATGTAATGTCATTTAAAAGTTTTGGGGCAGCTGTTGAATGGTTCATCATCGTAGGACGCATACAGTAAGTGTGTCATTATTGTTTTCAACTATCTTTTATCCATATTCAATTTGTTGGGTGGGCGGGTAGAATGTAGAATATGCAAATGGAAACTGTTATTTGTCGATAGGACTTTTGTTGCTGCCTTTGCTAAGCTTACCTCGTTAAGGGATGCAGGGTCTAGTTTTTCGTATATTGCTCGAACAGACTGAGTGCAAGTAAACTTTTGACAGTTTAATAAAGGCCCATGGCCAGGATATTTCAGTCCCTAAAATTTCAGTGCACCTTTAATCATGCGTTTGAAAACTGATTTCTTACCAATCCCAAAGAACGCACTGCCTATATCCTGTCCAGCCAGACAGTATTTTATGATCAGTCTTGTGTGTTGTTTTTATGTAAGACTGGTGAATAAGATGTTAACAGGGATATAACATCTCATAGCAACATCATATGCCAAATTGACATGTAAGAAAGATCTCATTTGTAGCTTCTTTTTTATCTATGATGAGGAAGTTACAATAAGAAAAAGAAATCTGTACTGGGACATTTTGCAGCAATTCAGGCATGTATACGGCCTTGTGTTCGCTTTCTCTCGTAGCTCTGAGATGTCCATATGCTCATCTTTGGTTGCTTTGATGGCTCTGTCCTTCAGTCCACCACTGATGAAGATTGTATGTTTCTGCTCAACTGGCTTTTATCAGTGTCGGTGTAATAAGCTACAAGGTTGTCCTTGCCCACGGATACGAAATTCCTCTTTTCTTCGAGTACTTTCATGTCTGCTTGCAGAAGCATTTATGTCCCATTGTGGTGTTGCCTCTTTTTGGCATACTAGCGTTTTCACACTATTCTCCCTATACATGTCAAATACAATGTGTATCTGTGAAGCGGACTAATAGATGCAACTGGCCTAAAGTATGTAGACACGGAACTGTTCAACTAGGGATACAGATGTTACTTTAGCCGTTTTAGACAGTATTGGTAGGATCTGTGTAAAAGCTGTAGCATCAAAGATAATGAATTCTTTTTTCTCAATAATGCTACTTTGCCTTCAGATATGCTTTTGAGTTAACGGATGAAATCTGGTCATTGATTTGAGCCATAGTTTTTGAAAATATTTTAAGACTCCTTGTGCATTCTCAAAAGACAAGATACCTCCCTGAAAGAGCAAGCTGCTTACAAACACAGACGCATCACCTAATCATTCATGACTACACTGCTGTATCTTTGGCATGTCTGCCAGTGTCTTATTGTTGGCCTTTTGCTTGGGTTCATAGAACATCTTCTGAGGTTTGTTTTGTCCATCAAACTTTATAAATCCTTCCTTCATGAATTATTTCCTCTCTTCCTGTGTCTAAGGCACCAAGCAAGCCTGGATGATATAACGCATGTTGCAAAATCCGTTAGAAGTGTGAGGCGGGGGCCTCTGTGGGGTCAAATGGGGATCAATGAATCGACTGTCAAACATCGAAATTATTTTTACAACATAATTATATTAGTGCTTTTGTATCAGAATGATGTGAAGGTCAACTCTGGTTTGGTTTACCTGTACATGCACTTCGACATAATATTGTGGAACATCATTGAGTACTTTGCGGTCACAGGCTTGGCTTAGTCAATGACTTGCCTTTTAAGGTTAGTCCCGTGATTCCTCCAGATCCTATTAAATTTTTGTACTCTGTTGCTTAGACCACACAGTTAATCCAGGCAGAATAGAACTTGTCCTCTGACATTTTTATAGTACATTAGCCTTCATGGAAAACAATTAATAACCCCTTCAGGAATGTACTGCATTTGAAGGATTTGATATGATATACATATATGTTGCTTGTAAACATCGGAGGGAATAGTTTCGCCTTTGCAAACTAATGCACATCTCAAAGACAAAGCCCAGTTGGGGAGAGGAATAGTTTAAAAGTAAGTAATACTATCTCCAGCGAGTCATTCCAAAAGTAATAATGTTGGAGAAATAGATATTCCCTTTTACCTGAACTCTGATAGCAGGTTAATCTGTACACCTTCACAAAAACGATCAGATAGTACTAGTTAATTACAGTTATATGTTCATTTCTGTGTCTGATTCATAGTCCGGAATCCTCTTAGAACTCATGCAAATGACAATGGACATCATCCGAGAAAGTTCTGTACGTTGTTCTTGCAGCACCACTTTCAAGAACTGTATAGAAAATGTTAGTTTAAAAAGTAAGTGAGTACGACCAGGAACTGCCACAATCACCCCAACAGCACGGTGAGGAAGAGGCAAGGCATGAAAACTGACTCATGACAAGCTTTGTCACACTCTTTTCCAGACAACTTTTGTTTAACACTGTCAACAGCAGAGACATCAAAAAAGTAAGCGAGTATGACCAGGACATACCACAATCACAAACTGCAGACAAACTCAATTCAAATGACAATTCTCCGAGTCTCGCCTTACCATGAAGGTATCCACTGCTAGCAAAACCTGTTATGAGAAAGTGCATTCCACCTTCACATAGAAAGATATATTTCATGTACATAGGTTTAGCTCAAGTGATTTCTAAAGCTTTCGTTAATAAACCCATATCAAAATATGCAGACGTATAAATTTGAACAAGTACATTTATGCACATTTGCATTCCCTTCAGAGTTGTATTATCACTGCTATAAACTGTTGGGGGACATTATAATTGGATTAAATGCTACATTAAATGCATTTATATTTACTTGATATTGCAAGGCAAAACTCCTTTTTATGATTTAAAATTGTACATGTAGATCAAATGCAATAAACATTTGTAAAACTCATTGGTTTTCGCGACTTTTGCACTCAATGACCTTTTAATTATAGTTGTCAATGTGCGTAAGAAGCATATCAAATGCAAACAAAATTAATTTTAACTATTGGATCATATACAACCTAATAACATGAATTTTATACAGTATGTATTCTTCTTGTCATAAAAAGAAATCATCATTCCTTTCTAAGCTATGATGACGGTACCCATGTTTAAAGGGCCGAAATATTTTTCGCACAGAATTCTGAAAGTGGCATCATGCAGTTCTGATCTCAGCACACTCTAAGCTTTAAAATGATGTATGATGCTACTTGTTACCCTTCCGGTATGGGTACATGTCACTTTTGGTGACCTCTGCTGCAGCACTATAAGTCTGACATCATTGTAGGCTTTACATAAATGTATGTATGACATAACTGAAAGCCTTACATCATTGTAAGTCTGACAACACTAAGTTTGACATCACTGTACCAAAACATATGTTGTGGGTACTTAAAAGAATCGTCTCAAAGAGATGGTTCTTTTGAGCACCCTAAAGATGTGCTGAAATGTATGAGTAAGAAAACATTTACAATTTTAGGCGCAGAAAAGTTTTGTTTGTCTAAACCTGTGATGAAGAGTGTGAACTAACTAACCCTGGTTATCTGACTGAAAAATCATTGAAAGTGACATTTTTAAATGTCAAAATAACAACTTCAGCTATCGTAAATATATTGAATGTAAGAGAAAACTATTTGAATGTGATTGACACTTTCCAACCAGGCTATTTTCACTCAATTATTGATTGTTAGGCCACAGCAGGCCAGTCTTTTATACAGTCACATGGTAGTGTTTACCCTGTCATACCAGAAACCTGGGTGAGATTCTCTGCTGGGACAAGTTGATTTTTTTTACCGCTTTCACACTTTTATGCATGAGGCTGCTTTTTGTCATATTAACCCTTTTTGCGCTGGGGGTCTGTGAAAGGGTACTTTGGCTTTCAGTAAAGACCCAGTTGAAATGCAGAATGTGGCATTTCATCATAGTATGCACTGTTATCTAGCATAAAAACAATCTTCAGTGTTTTGAATGCATCATAATTTTGATACCTTAACCTGTGAGCATTCAATATATACACAATGAACCACCAAAAGTTTGTTGTATCAAACCATATGAGCGGCGACATGTGATTTCCAACAATGTGGTATGTGCAACCAGCAAAGGCTCAGACCAGCCTGCGCATGTGGGCAGTCTGATCAGAGCCTTTGCTAGTCGCTTAAATATTCTATGACTAATAAGCTACTGACCAAACATCATTTAGAGCTTCTAAGCTTAAAAGGAGGCTGAGTCTACACTTGTCAAAATGCTACATTGTTGGAAATCACATGTCGGGGCTCATATGAAAGAATTGATCAGTATAAAAATGATTAGGTACAGTAAAACCTGTCTTAAGCGGCCACTAAAAAAGAAGACCAAAACTTGTTTTTAAGACCGATTATCGCTTAATGCAGGTCAAAAGTATTGCAGAATGCTCCAAGGGGAGCATTCTGCAATACTTTCGACCTTCATTGACCTACCATTTGCCTTTAAGATCTTTATTTTATCTATTTATGAGTGGCCGCTTAGGATAGGTTTAACTGTATATGTGTGAATATTTGTTTTCCAGGTCTATGAACAATAATGATTTCCGCTTTCTCCATCAGTACCCGTTTGCTAATCTGGCAAACCTGCAGACTCTAGATCTTAGTTATAACCAAATAGACTATATTCCAGCGAAGGCTTTTGAGAATTGTACCTCTTTAACACATATGTGAGTACCAAATTACCCTTTGATGACTGTGAGTAGCAAATAGAATGTTTATAGTAAATGGTGAGAGTTTTGTTTTGTTTGATTCTTTACTTCCCAGTCAACTTTTTTCAGTCATATTGGGACGGGTCTTCATGGATTTAACCAGTACTAAGCAGAGAATAAAGTGTCTTGCTCAAGGACACAACGCAGTGCCTCCAGTGAGGCTGGTTTATGATCAATTGTATGATAACCAAATGACCTATTTATGTTAAATGGTGCAAGTTCAAAATATCTTGTTTATGGTAAATTTTATGAGTGCAAAATATGTTGTTTATGGTAAATTGAGTGAGTGCGAAATAACTTGTTTATGGTAAATTGAGTGAGTGCGAAATAACTTGTTTATGGTAAATTGAGTGAGTGCCAAATTACTTCTTTGCAATAAAGTGTTTTGAGTACCAAATTGCCTTTGTACAATAATTGGTGTGAGCACCAAATAACCTATTTGTAGTAAATGGTGAGAGCACCAAATAACTAGTGAGAGTGCCTTTATCACTTACTGTGCTCCTGCTTACTGTAAATGCTGTAAAATTTCAACACATGTTACCTGACAAAAATTGCTTGACAAAGAGTGCAGACCTAGAAACAGTGCAGACCTAAAGGAGCATATTGATCAAGCCCTTCACTGCTTGCTATTCTGACTGCTCAGCTTGAGATCCAGGTCGCTGGTATGAGCACCATTCTTTCAGGATTTGTTGCTCCAAGGATGGTTATTGTCAGTGTAGGTATCGAACCCATCGATGAGTCGAACTCGCACCGATGGTCCCGACAAGTTTGAGTCATCAAAGTTCGAAAGTTATGCATGAAATATAAGTATAGATTGAAATCTGGGATTGGAACAGTATGACTTGAAGATTCTTGAATCTGGAGAATTTAACAATGTGCTTTAGAACATTTTCTGTGCTCTTTGAGTCCTACTACATATTGTTATGACACAGAATGGCCTACTATATGCAAAAAGATTTCTGTGGATTTACAGCCACGCTGGTAGAGTCATGCCTCCAGATAAGAGGGTTTCATTGAAAATTATTTTTCTTATTTCTCAATCAAAACATATGTTGTGGGTACTCAAAAGAACCTTCTCATTGAGAGGGTTCTTTTGAGCACCCAAAAACACATTTTTAGATTGATGGATAAGAAAATAATCACAATTTTACGCTCAAAAAGTTTCCTCTCCTAGACATATGGTCTGCTTTAAACTTTGTTGATGTTGCATTATTTTCAGTCAACTGTCCTATAACCAGATCTCACAGCTACTGAAGTCACACTTTATCAACTGTCCATTGAGTGGTGATCTCTTATTTGATAACAACAATATTGGATGGATTGAAGATGGAACATTTGCTCATATCTCATCCCTTGTAAGCTTGTAAGTTTACATTAGTCAAATATGGTAGAATAAATCATACCTTTTAGACATATTGTAGTCAAGTTTATTTATTTTTTGACAAATTTTAATGTGAAAAAATAATAAAGACGATACTATTCTCTTGTTCAGTCATCCGGGTATTTTAGGCTTTATGTAATTTCATGTTGAAGAGCTCTGCTGAACTACTTGGTGACCATAATGCCAGACAATTTTGATAGAGTTCAAAATCTTGATTTTTTAATCAATAATATATCCATAAATATTTTTTATTATTTAATAAACACTTGCTTTATCCAAAGAAAAGCATATTTTAATTAGATGCTGAAAATTTCAACGCAAAATTTTTTGTAGTTTTAAAGATATTGAGAGTTAAACATGTAATGATAATAGAGAATAACCTGTGTATTCACCAAGTGCCTAAAGCGCCCTGATCATCTAGATTGGGATGTGACGTATCACTATTTAAGAGAATTGTTGTTTTTAGTACCCCAATTTCGGCTAATCGAAGAATCTAAAAATCTATTGTGGATATGAGGTACTGGTGCAGATAACCATTTTATAGAATCAATGGTACATGAGCACTCATGTAAGATTCTTTATAATATAAAATTGCTAAATGCTATTGCATATGATAAACAGGTTGTTAAAATGCGTAGACCAGGAAGGTCTAAGATGACAAAGATGAAATTGATTGAGAACAATTGCCATGATTGGAACTTCTCGGAAGTCAGGTCTGATCTGTCTGCTATGCCTGCAGCTTTGGTGTGAATGATGCTCTAGCACCTGCTTGTTAATCAAAAGCATGATGATGATGATGATGATGATGATGATGACGACGACGACGACGACGACGACGACGACGACGACGATGATGATGGCAATGACGACAATGACATGATTTAAGATTTTCTGAGATTTTCTGGTATGTTTCAGAGATCTGTCAAACAATGAACTGACAAAGCTACCAGTTGGAGGAGACTTTGAGAATATCACAATCCAGACCAGCCTAGACTTCTCACAGAACAGGATCAATATTCTCTTTTCCAATGTCTTCAAAAACCTGGATATGGGTAGTAATAATACACTGTAAGTATCTAGAGTACCAGAACAACAAAACACCCAGGCATAAAGGTGTCAGCTCATGATATTATGTTAGGGAGCACAGTGGCTCAGTGGTAGAGTGCTTGTCTCAAGATCAAAGAGTTGCGGGTTCAAGCCTAACCGGCGTCATTGCCTTGTGTCCTTGAGCAAGACCCACTAATCCTTGCTTAGTACTGGATCAACCCAGGAAGACCAGTCCCGGCATAACTGAAAAGTTGTTGACTGGTGTGTAAAGAATCAAATCAAACAAACAAAATGAGATAATGACATATATGAGCAGTGAAGGCTCTTGTGAGACTGCACAAATGTGCAATCTCACATGAGCCTTCCCTGCTTGCCCACATAGTTTGTATGAAAATTGATAAAGGCCTAGTCCAAAAGTTGGATCTTAGCCCCACTAGATAGCTGTATAAAAATGTTTAAAGAATGTCTTTATGCTTATGAGAAAAGTATCAAAAGCTCATGAGTTTCAATATACATGTACATAAAGATAAAGAAGCCTTATTTAATGTCGCTGTGACATAATATCTGTAACAGATGCTTACCTGCCTTACTCTATCTCCCCAGCACAACCCCTTTTTATACGAGCGTCAGGAAGGGAGCTGCTAGTACCATTTTTACACCTTTGGCATGGTGTGGCCGCCGGATTCTAACCTGTGACCTCCCACTCTGAAAGCAGACGCTCCACCAACTGAGCTATCTGGGCGGTATATGTATTACAGCTTTTGATTGATTTGAGAAAATGAACTCGTAGCTTGTATATGTACCTTTCGGGCGATTTTGCAGAAAATGTAACCAGTTATTGTTGAAACTCTGCTATTTACACATATAAATAGTTTTATATACTTGTAGTATATGAGTAAATCTTTATTTCCAACAAAATTTCAATATCTACGTAATATGGATATAGTAGTGTATAATTAATGTAAGAACTCATTACTTTGCTTGTTGATAAGATAAAATAAGGGGGATGTCCCCATTATTAGCTATGAAGACAGAAGAGCTAATCTCATCTCAAGTGGAGTCTCCAGTGTCCGTCTCTGCTTTTGTACATCCCTCCTTTCACACAAGTTGATGCATACAAATTACATGGCAAGAAAAATAATGCAATATATTTGTTTTGAAATAATATGGCTTGACAAGCTATAGCTACCTAAAAGTGATTTCATGTGACAAATCACTCTAAGGTGGCTTTCAAATCACCAATGTATCCAAAATACAGATTTGTCATTTAGCTGTGCAGTAGGTAGTAGTCAATCTGTCTGTAAACCTTTCTTGTTTTTGCATCTCCTCCAAAACCTGTGGGCGGATTTTTTCTAAACTTGTGAGGGATTTACCCTAGTGGTCTAGTTGTGCTCCTGCAATTTTGGTTCTAGTTTGTTTTTTATTTTATATTTTACCACATCTCATCTGAATCCTCTAATCCCATATTTAGCTCCTCTGAGCCATAGGTTCAAGGGGAGCTTTTGTGATTGTTGTCTGTCTATCATCATTTGTACATTGTCCAGCGTGCATTGTCAACAATTGACTTAAGGACATCTCCTCCTAAACTACTGGCTGGATTTTGACCAAACTTGACTGGAATAATCCTTATATGGTCTTTTTGACAAATTTTCACTGGTTTAAGTCTGTTGCATAACTAGGTGAAATGAGCTAAAAATTCTCAGAATGAAAACTTTAAAAATCTGCTTGCCTGGAACCTCAAGATATGAATGTTATTTCACGCATTGAAGTTATTATAACAGGGTTCCCACAAGCTCTGGAAATCATGGAAAACCTGGAGAATCACCAAAAATAGTTCCATGCATGGAAAAATCATGGAATTTGAAAAATCCTGAATGATCATGGAAAAATCATGGAATTTTGTGAAATAATTTGATGAAACCACCAGTAGCCAGGAAACTAGCTGTCAGACACACAAAACTTGTGTGTCTGACAGCTAGTTTTCTGGCTACTGATGGTTCTCAAGTTTTAGTATTTATGCCCAGCATGGTGAAGATGGCGCTATAAGGGGAGGTTGGAGGCCATACATTGAATAGTTGTGGAAATTACATTGTTGATCATGGAAAATCATGGAAAAATCATGGATTTGTGTTTTTGAATTTCTGTGGGAACCCTGTTATAAGTAAGGTTTTGATTTTTTCTTACAGGCAACTCAGTAACAATAAAATAACAAGGATTGAGTCGGAAGCTTTCTATGGTGTAATCGCCGGTAGTATTGACTTCCAGAACAACTCACTACGAGAGTTACAGACATACTCCTTCAAGGATGTACAGCTCACAGAGACTCTGAATCTCAATGAATTACAGTTCTCAGACATTCCAACTAAAGCATTTTATAATGTTTTTGCCAGGAATATAGACCTTAGTAGCAGTGGTATCAACACAATACAGCCAGAGGCATTTTTCAATGTAACATTAATGGAAGATTTGTAAGTTAGTTTAAGGTTATCTCAGCCTGAAATAAGAAAACATTGGAAACTGAATGTTTTGATGACAGGGGGTGATTTGTAGCTCACCTGAACCAACGGCTCACAGGTGAGCTATTAGAATACCAATGCCTCTGGCGTCCGTCTTCCGTCTGTTTGTCAACATTTTCAAACATCTCTGAAAACACTTGGCGCATTCTCAAAATTCATGTGGAGACTCCCTAGGGTGGGGAACTAATGTTTGCACAATTGTTCTTGGTCACATGACCAAGATGGCTGCCACACCCATATAGTGTAAAACCCTTTAAAAATCTTCCTCTCTCAAACCAAAAGGCAATGACATTGGGTCTTGATATGTAGCATTGGGATCTGGACCCTACTAAGTTTGCACAAATTATGATCCTAGGTTGAACTTTACCTTCTTTATGGCAAGGTCATCTTGTAATATTCAAAGTCATGTTATAATGAGGTATGGTATAAGGGACTGTACTGTACTCATAACATATATTACATACACAATAGGAGCCGCTGTGGTGTAGTGGATAAACCACTTGCCTTGTAAACCAGGGGTCGCAGGTTTGATTCCCGGCTTCACCAGTCTGTTGGATGAGATTTTAAGCTGTGGCCCCATCTCCATATGACCTTAGCTGTTGGTGGGACATTAAACACAAACACTACAACACTACTACAAGCATACACAGCTATCTAGTTGAGTGATATGCCTTCATCTACTTCTGTACTTTATGTATTGCAAGCAGCAAAGGTTCTGGCAGAACAATGCACAGATGCACAGGCTCATCTGGGCCTACAAGGCTTCCCAATGCGATCAGTACCAAATTATCTCATATACTGGCTTTTCAACCCATTACCTCAGAGACACCTTTTAACACTTTTGCAAACAGGGCAGACTCAGACCAGGGTCTACTCTGTTCGCTTATGGAAATATGATATTTTTGATCCTACACTAGTGGACCTGATAAGTACAGTAAAACCTTAGTGAAATGGCCCCTCAAAAATAGACAAAACAAAGATCTTAAGGACAAATGGTAGCTTAATGAAGGTCAAAAATATTGCAGAATGCTCTCTTGGAGCATTCTGCAATGCTTTTGACCTGCATTATGCGATAATCGATCTTGAAAACCAATTTTTGGTCTTCTTTTTGAGTGGCCGGTTTTACTGTAGTTTCTTTGTTCTCTGTATTAACATGAAAGTTTATTTATATAATTATTAATTGTGGGTGGATCCTAGCATAAATATTCATGAAGGAAATGCTTAAAAGAATATCTTAATGCATGTGCAATAAGTGCCCATTCCTCATGTGCTTGTCAATTTGTTTTCAGAGATCTATCCAACAATGCTATCACTTCATTGGAGGGAGCAATTTTTGGAGGATTTTCATTGGTTAACAACAGTCTCAAGTTGATGAATAACAGTTTGACTGGTATTAGTATTGATGCCTTCAACAACCTGGTGGTCACTCACGTCTGGTTGACCAATAATCAGCTGACAGTCTATCCACAGGCACTCCAGTCGCTGAATCCAACATCAATGTATGTATATCATAAGTACACTTTAAACTCAGGTATTTTGTCATTATTCTACAGATATATTTTATCCGTATTCATCCAACAAACATTTGTTTTAATCAGAGCTGCTCCCTCACTCAGATTGCATTAATTCTTTGCATACAGGGTAATTTTGCATGATATTTTGTCGTCTGCTGATTTTTTTCAAAATCAATCTTTTCAAAAAGTTCTTGAAGGAAATTCGCTTGAGTGTCAAACACTTTGGATCCAGATCAGGGGGATGTTTTGTCGGGACTGATCTGGGTCCAAACTGTTTGCAAAGGTTATCAGCAGACAACATGAGTAGGCAAAGAGTTGAACTCAGACGTTTTGTATATAGAAAAAGAAATATTCAAATACATCAAACAAACAATTGTTTTTGTTAAAGTGGTTTCCTCACTCAGATTGCATTAAATAGTATGCATGTGGCCTGTGATAGTATGAAGGGAGATCAAAAAGTTCTGAGCTTCATCTGCGGAGCGTGGTGGCTTAGTTGGTAGACCAGGCCAGGGATGGAAGGGTCACTAGTTAGAGACTCATGGGAGCCACCGTGTTGTGTCCTGGAGTAAGGCACTTTATCCCCTGCTTAGTACTGGTTCAACTCAGGAATGAAAAATCGTTGACTGGGATGTTAAGTATCAAATCATTCAAATCAGCTTTACTTAGATTATAACAATCCACCATGGGCGTCCATGTAGGATAGAGATATCTCACCCGAGGGGTCGGAAGTTTAACCATGGACGAGGCTTGCACAGTCCCTGGTTTAATTCCGACCCCGAGGGTGAGATTTCTCTATCCTACATGGACAGGCTCATGATGGATCGTTTTTCTCCCACTTTTTGAAGGTTTTTTTTTCAGAACATAAAAACTCCGTGAAAACCTGAAATTTCTAACTTTTTACTCGTTGGGTTAACATTATTTCTGAGTTCACAAGTGTTTTTATCGGGCTATAAAATGGGTGTAAACATAGTTTGCACCTTGATATTGTCAGGAAAACACCCTTGGAGCATTAGTTTAGTTGCAATATGCAAAATAAATTCCTGCTTGGCTCCCAATGCCGCCGTTTTCGTCATGCGGCGCACGTTCGGTGACGTCATTAACGTTATATGACGTCAGTAAGTAACGTTTAACCTTGCCTGGTGCCTTTGGGTTACCTAGGCGCCATATAATGGTCCTTTAAGTATCCTTTTTCGGAATAAAAGAATATTTAACACTGCCAATGTAAGAAAGCAGTCACATGGTCATGTAAGATAGAAATTTCTTACATGAGCTGACAGCCTATCTTATATGGGCAGAGGTGGGAGAAAAAATCATCATCACTAATTTGTCTGGCATTCAGCTATAATACAAGGTCTATTTATCAATCAAGGAATGATGATAGTAATTCTAAAACTAACCAGTGAATAGAAGTTAACTATTTGCCTACTGGGTACTTTTTCATGATTTATTATACCCCCCGCAAACTTTGTTTGTGGTGGGGTATACTGTTTTCACGTTGTCCGTGTGTGCATCCGTGCATCAGTCCGTTTTTTTTTTTTTTAATAACTTGAAGAGTCATTGCTGGATTTTCATCAAACCTTGCAAACATGTTTATATATGCAAGACAAATACTTTAGACAAAAAAGTAAGGGCTAGGGGCCAATCCTATTAGAGTTATTTCCCTTTGTAGTTCTTAATGGCTTTTAATATAGGGTTTTATGCTTATGCTATTATAGGCCATACACGGGCTGATCAACTCCTACCACAGCTTTTGATGGAACAATTTGATACTTTGCCTATACAATGTAGACACATTGAACATATGCATGAAGGAGTTTGGTTCAGAAAAAATTATTTTTGACAAAATGACAGCTGTGCGAACTTAGACAATTTTTCCCTAATAGAGCTTTTGTATATGCATAGATGGTGCCTTCATGGGCCGATCAACTCCTACCACAGCTTTTGATGGAGCAATTTGATACTTTGACTACACAATGTAGACACATTGAACATATGCATGAAGGAGTTTGGTTTAGAAAAAATGAATTTTGACAAAATGACAGCTATTAGAACTTAGACAATTTTTCCCTAATAGGGCTTTTGTATATGCATAGATAGTGCCTTCATGGGCCGATCAACTCCTACTACAGCTTTGGATGGAACAATTTGATACTTTGCCTATACAATATAGACACATTGAACATATGCATGAAGGAGTGTGGTTCAGAAAAAATAATTTTTGACAAAATGACAGCTGTGAGAACTTAGACAATTTTTCCCTAATAAGGCTTTTGTATATGCATAGATGGTGCCTTCATGGGCTGATCAACTCCTACCACAGTTTTTAATGGAACAATTTGATACTTTGCCTACAGATACAATGTAGACACATTGAACATATGCATGAAGGAGTTTGGTTCAGAAAAAATAATTTTTGACAAAATGACAGCTGTGAGAACTTAGACAATTTTTCCCTAATAAGGCTTTTGTATATGCATAGATGGTGCCTTCATGGGCTGATCAACTCCTACCACAGCTTTTGATGGAACAATTTGATGCTTTGCCTATACAATGTAGACACATTGAACATATGCATGAAGGAGTTTGGTTCAGAAAAAATAATTTTTGACAAAATTACAGATGTGCGAACTTACACAATTTTTCCCTATTAAGGCTTTTGAATATGCATAGATGGTGCCTTCATGGGCTGATCAACTCCTACCACAGCTTTTAATGGAGCAATTTGATACTTTTCCTATACAATATAGACACATTGAACATATGCATGAAGGAGTCTGATTGAAAAACAAAAATGACAAAATGACAGCTATGAGAACTTAGACAATTATTCCCTTATATGGCTTTTGTATATGCATGGATAGAGGGGCCGCTCAACTCCTACCACAGCTTTTGATGGAGCAATTTGATACTTTGCAGATACAATGTAGACACATTGAACATATGCATGAAGGAGTTTATAGTTTTTGTTTACCACAGATTCTACTGAAATCTTCTTTTCAAAACTTAGATCTGCTGGTTTGAACTAAACTTGCCAGGTTTTTTTACTGAATCTTACTGTGCGGGGGGTATCTAATAAGCATTGCTTATTGACTTTTTGTCATTGTTTTCTGCTGATATTTTTTCAAAATCAACTTTTACAAAAAATTATTTCAGAAATACCCTCAATGTGTCAAATAGGGCCTGATCTGGATACAAGTTGTTTGCAAAGGTTACAAGCAGACGACACTAGTAGGTAAAGAGTTAACATTAAAGGGCTTTGCCATTGAATTGATTAGATAGCAAGTCCTACTTAAAGCTGACTAGAAAAGATCAAGTAACCATAGTGATTGGCATTTCAGTCCAATCGATCACTAGTCCTATAAAAGTTTTTCTTAAATTGTAGAACAAAGAACAAAAATGTCAATAAAACTCCTACAGTCACGTGCTTGGCATGGATTGGTTTGTTAACATTTTTAGACAATTAGGTGATAGAGTTTTAACTGTCACAGAAATTAATGTTTAGCTTCAACCTTTAGATGCAAATGAGCAAAATGGGTTGAATGGGTTGTTAAACTTTATCTTGTATTAATTTTTTACTGTAATTTTTCAGTTATTTGGACAATAATCTTGTGTCTGAGATTTCTGATGGATCGTTGACCAGTATGACAGACCTTGTCACACTTAATCTCAACAACAACCAACTGGTGAAGTTACAGACAGAACTGCTCGTTGACCTCACAAGTCTACAATACCTGTAAATATGTACCATAAACTTTAAGATAGAAATAATGATTATACAGTGTAGTCTCTTTATAATGCTATGTTGGGGGTCAATAGGAATGGACTGTAATATAAGTGAGCTGTATTATAAAGGGATAATTTTACAAAGGAATTATAGGAAAATGACCCTAATTTATTTTGTAAAATTTCATGGTAAAAAGATTTGGTAGCCACCAAAGTACTGTGTAATATCCGAATCCATATGTTACAACAGGGTATAAGTGAGCTCAGTGGTAGAGTACTTGACTGGAGACTGAGGGGCCGTGGGTTCCAGTCTCACCGGCGTCACTGTGTTGTGTCCTTGAGCAAGACACATTAATCCTAGCTTAGTACTGGTTCAACCCAGGAAGACATGTCCCTACACAACTGAAAGATTTTTGATGGGACGTAAAGAATCAAATAAAACAAACAAAACAAAAACAACAGGGTATGTTATAAAGGGACTGTGCTGTAAAATGATCTCTTACTACACTGCTGCTGATCAATGCTTGAATTATTCTGAAGTATTCCTAGTTACTAGCCAACATATCTATGTGAATGACCATTGGTTGGGAACTACCTTATCCATTAAATCACCAATCACAACAAAAGTTATCTGTGAAATGTTTTAGAAGCCTATTGGTCAGACAGTATTGACCCAAATCAGACTGCTCCTATAGCAGCAGTCTGACCTGGGTCAATACAGTTTGCCTCTACACTTATATTAGTCAATAATGTTAGCAATATTTTCAATACTGTTTGCCTCTTCACTTATATTAGTCGATAATTTTAGCGATATTTTCAATACTGTTTGCCTCTATACTTATATTAGTCAATAATGTTAGCAATATTTTCAATACTGTTTGCCTCTACACTTATATTAGGTGATAATTTTAGCAATATTTTCAATACTATTGCCTCTACACTTATATTAGTCGATAATGTTAGCAATATTTTCAATACTGTTTGCCTCTACACTTATATTAGTCGACAATATTAGCAATATTTTCAATACTATTGCCTCTAAACTTATATTAGTCGATAATGTTAGCAATATTTTCAGATGCTCCAAGGGTTAAAGTTGTCAGCTGTATTTAATGGAAAAAGTGAAAAATTACATTTAATATTATTTCAGCTCTTTGATATTTTTATGCTATTAAACTGTTACAGAAATGTTAGTTAGGGTAACTTTTTTACCAAACTTGAATTATTTAGCAAACCTTTCTGTTTTGTTGATTGAAGTTGTCACTGAAAAAAGACTGATAAGTTGAATCATCTAAGGATACTTTTATTAACTTTTTATTAGATATCTTACATTGGAGTTACCCATTACACACAGTATACTCATGCATGTCACCTAATGTGAGGATCTGATAGTGTTTTCAAATACTATAAGGGACTTTCTTTCCTTTAAGAGTAGTCCGGAGGGAGCAAAGCCTTTCCTAAAACAGTAGTCCTCATTTGGAAAAGGGACACAATTGAAGAGAATCTCTGCTTGCTTCACTGTGCAGAAATATGCAGTGTTCCAGTGCGGTCTTTATCTTAGAGTCTTGGATACTGGAATGTATTTATTAAACAAGTTTTTCATTTTACTTTTATCAGATATTTAGATAACAACACCTTAGAGACTCTGGAAGCTGGAGTATTTGACAACCTGACCAGTCTCCTTTACCTTAGTGTAGCCAATAACAGGTTGACCCACTTCCCTGCACTTGGACCCAGCCCACAGTTACAATATGTGGACCTGAGCAACAATGAGATTGAAACATTTGGAAATTTGGCCTTCAATAACTCCCCAGCTCTCATGAATCTGTAAGTTAGACATGTATCATTTTTCCAAGGTGTTCATGTATGTTTGCAGGGTTCACAAAAGATTGTAAATGGAGGGTTGAGAATGGAGACCATTCAATCCTACCAAATGATCTAATGCTCAACCACCACTAGAGAATTTTAAAAACAACTGCTTTAGGAAGAGATTCAAAAATCGGGGAATGTCATGCAATAGCCTATGGATTTCTACTTTTGTGGTGTAAATATGAGACCATAAAATTCTCTTATTTCGTCAGATTTACTTTTCGCATAATGAAGGTGTACCAGAATCCGACAGGAACTAGTCTATTGCGGGAAAAGTGAAATTGACATAATAAGAATACTTTCTGAGTTTGTATTTATACTACAAACATAGGAATCCATAGGCTATTGAGTGATATACCCCAATTTTCGATTCTCTTCCTAGGACAGTTTTATTTTTTAAAATTCACCAGGGGTTGAGCATTTGATCAATTGGTAGGCATGCCATTGAATTAAAATAAGAAAAAATCATCAAGTAAAGTTTATCAAATAAAAACTTTCTGGAATATCACAAGAGTGTCAAACAATTTGGATCTGGATCAGACCCATTGTTTTGTAGGACCAGAACTGGGTCCAAACAGTTTCAAAGGTTAATATTAGCAGATGTGGAAAGTAGTCACTAGGGGGTAAAAATAACTAAACATGCCTGGGACTTGAAAACTACACACAGGGTTGTCTGTTTTCTGTTTGTTTATATATGTATTATATTTGTCACATCTTAAATAATTGTACTACATAACCATATCAAGCATGCACTGTGACCTTGACTTATATTGAAACTAGGCAGGTATGACACAGCCTTTGGTGGAAATCTTGTCTTGTACAATACTGCTTACCTTGACCTATGGAATAGCAAGGGATAAACGCTTTGCAAGCTGGCTAATTTTTTATGCTTTTGTTGTTGTCTGCTGATTTTTTTCTTCAAAATTAACTTAATAAAAAAAAAATCAGGAGTACTATTAGAGTTTCAAACAGTTTAGATCCAGATCAGGACTGACATTCTGTAGATCCTGATTGGGGTCCAAATTGTTTGCAATGGTTATCAGCAGCTGACAAAAATTGCTTCTAGCATGATAAGATTGAGCCATGGCATGAGATTACCAACAATGTGGTATGTGCGACCAGCAAAGGCTCAGATCAGCCTGCGCATATGCGCAGTCTGATCAGAGTCTCTGCTAGTCTCCTGAATATCTATGGCTCTCAGGCTACTGACTGAACTTCAATTGGAGTTTCCAAGCTTAAACGGAGGCTGCACAGGCTTGTCTGAGTCTACACTTGTCAAAATGCCACATTGTTGGAAATCACATGTTGCGGCTCATTTCATAAGGAGTCAGAATTTTTCTCATACTTTCTTTCTTATTTGTTGAAGGGATGTTAGTAATAACCCACTTGGTTGTACCTGTCAACTGATAGAGATAATAGATGCTGTGAGAACTGCGGTAGTGGGTGGAACTTGCCAGTTTCCTGTGGCTACAGATAGCATCACCCTTAATGTTGCCATGGAAACAGATTCATCATACTATCTTAACAGCAACATGTCCCTATTTCAGTGCAGTAAGTTAATTACACATTATTGTTTAGCAAATTCTTTTCCTGCTAGTGTTGTTTGCTGATAAATTTTGAAAACAGCTTTAACCCAGATCAGGCTAGACAAAATGTCTGGCCTGGTTCTGGCCATTTACCTGAGTCACTCTGTTGTTTCTTTGAGCAAGACACTTTATCCATTGCTTAGTACTGGTTCAACCCAGGAAGACAGGAAAATGTCCAGACATGACCAAACCAGAAATTGCCCTGACATGACTGAAAAATTGTTGACTGGGATGTGAAGCTCCAACACAAACAATGATCTGGATCCAAACTGTTTAATATTATGATTGTATTCCAGAATTATTTTTGAAAAGGTTAATTTTGATAAAAAAAGGCTTACCAGACAAAATAAAGCATGAAATGTTATCCAGGATGCAGTGTTAATTAATTTAGTAATCTTTTTCCTGCATACACAGTCAGCATACAGTTTTGGACCACAATCAGCCTACTAGCTGAACACCATTCAAATGGTAGGGGAAAACAATGGAATATTTTCCTTACAACATTATTTCAAGGAATAGATATATATTTTGTTAGAGGCATTGCTAGGGTTCTTAAACCCACCATCAAAGAATCTAACAAATGTTCTGTCTAATAAAAATCAGCATAATATGTGTTAGTGGTTCTATAAAAGCAACCTCTCTGTGCTAAAATTAAGAGATATATGTGTTGTGCTATAACTATGTTTCAGTATATATGGTTTCCTAAACCAAGAGTGGGAAAGCAATGGCTTAGCGGTAGAGTGCTTGACTTGAGACAGAGGGCCAGGGTTGCAGGATCGAGCCTCATGGGATCCACTGCCTTGTGTTCTTGAGCAAGACACATTAATCCTTGCTTAATACTGGTTCAACCACGGAAGACCTGTCCTGACATAACTGAAAAATTGTTGTCTTGGATGTAAAGAATCAAATCAAACAAGCAAACTTAACTGGGAGATATGATAATTTTGATTTCCTTATCTTTGATCTGTAATACTTTGTTTTCCTTACTAGCTGGAGAGAATATAAATGCAACTGGTGTATCAGGGGCAGAGATCAGTGTTATATGGGACCAACCAACTTATCTTTACATCAACTTCAATGATGTCAGTGGATCATCTCAATTGCTAGAAGGAAATATGTAAGTTAGTACACATTGGGCTCAACTTAACACAGATCTTTATAGGCCTCTTGTGAGAAAACATGTCTTTAACTCTTTTCCTACTAGTGTTGTCTGCTGATAACCTATGCAAATAGTTTATACCCAGATCCGGCTCGAAACAATGTCAAGGGCTAAACATATCTGCGATGTCATTAATTTGTCCATGAGTTGCTCATGGGCTCAGTGGTAGAGTGTAAGACTTTAAATGGAGGGATTGAGACTCACCGAAGGCACTGTGTTGTGTCCGTGAGCAAGACACTTTATCCTCAGCTTAGTACTGGTTCAACCCAGGTAGATAGGAAAGTTTCCAGACAACATTGTTGACTGGGATCATAGGTCCAGATAAGGATCATTTGTGCACCTAAAATTGAGTTTATTTCCTTACCCATCAATTTAAACATGTGTTTTGGGTACCCACAACATATGTTTTGGTTGTGAAATAAGAAAAAAATGTTGGCTGGGATGTAAAGCATCACCACAAACAAACAAAAACATTAACCCATTTATGCCGAATGGAATTTCCCACTGTTATCAATAGGAACAGTCCATTTCTGTTTTAAGGGTTGTCGGGTGGTATTTTTCATTTTTATTCAAATTTTAATAGAACATTCTGCAAGCAAACAGTGGAGAACCTGATCAGACGTCTAATCTGGTTTAGCACTGTCTGCCGATGTCCCACAAAAAGGAGGCCAGGCTTAAATGGGTTAAATGGTTCTGAAATTGCATTACCACTGTATATCAATATGAAAATACATTTGGTTTATAAAGAATTTGTGGGAGCACAGTGGCTCAGTGGTAGAGTGCTTGACTCAAGACTGAGGGGCCGCGGGTTTGAGCCTCACCAGCGTCACTGTGCTGTGTCCTTGAGCAGACACATTTATCATTGCTTAGTACTGGTTCAAACCCAGGAAGACCTGTCCCGACATAAAAACTGTTGACTGGGACGTAAATAATCAAATAAAACAAAACAAACATAAAAAATTTGTAACAACTTTCATAAATAATCTGTAACAGCTTTCACAAGAATCTGTAACCCAAATTTTGGCTCATAAAGAATCTGTGTCTCCTTTACTAAACTCAACTTTCCTATTTCACTCAGAGAGTGCAGTGGGGTTAAAGAGTTTTCTTTCTTTCAGAACTTACACAGTTACTTGTGTGAGTACATCAGCTGCCAGTCTGGAGGATACAATAACTGTCTATGACTACATTTATAATGCTTCTGCTGGCCCGAGTAGCTTAACCTTGACCTTTGACACTAATATTGTTGCCTTGACAACCTATGAATGTTCTGTCAAACTGAAGCAGGAGAATTACACAAGTGCTAAGAGTCTTCCTTCTGTAGTAACTACACCAGCTTTAACTGGTAAGAAACTAAATTTAAATAGGTACTCACCGCCCCCAAGGAGAAAAATAAAATATACCATAGTTGATCTAATTAATGCACTGGACACATAATTACTTCAGTTCTATACTCTCTTTTGAGGATTTGTGGGGTGAGTTAATTTTTCTATAAGATAATGGTCCTCAAATATTGGAAATTGAACGCCAAGTAGAGGGGATGTAAACCACCATAAGATTTCTCAATGTCACCAGGGGGATCCTAGGGTATTTTTAGGGTGAAGGTGCCAAAATTAAATGTTTTATACGTTAACATGTAGTTTATCGAATGGAAGACCACTACTAGTATAAATGTTAAGAAGTATGTATTTTGCCCCAGGGTCATATTGGGAGACCCAGTGTCAGGCTACCTGCTTGTGTATCAGTGCAGGCCTCGAACGTTAGAGATTTGTGATGGTCTACCATCAACTGTTTTCAAATTATGTGATATTCTTCACAAATACATGAGGCATAGCCCTTTTAATTTTCAAATTTTAATGAAATTGTCAATTTTAGATCCAGACTGCCAACAATAATTTTGGTAAGAGATATTAATTTGTAGATGAATTCCCCTCGTTTTTGTTGTTGTTGTTGTTCTTCTTATTATTATTATTGTTTTGAAAACAAACAGCTACTAATGCTACTACACAGAGTAACGTCACAGATCAGAGTAACACTACTGACACTAACGGAACAGATACCTCCGGACAAACTAATGGCACCGATACAGGAGGGAGTAATACAACAGACACTTCTGGACAAAGCAATACAACAGATACCTCTGGAGGTAGGGTTTGAAGAGATAGTTTTCTTACATATGGTAAATGTTTCTAAATGTCAAACACTTTTCTCTTTTGGTTCTCAAATAATATGTGGTTACCATGGCTGGAATTCACATATGCTTGACAGACTAGCAAACAGGGAAGACACTGATCAGACTGCTTCAAGCAAACGGATCTGATTCTCAACTATTTGTTAAGGCCTTTTTTGACAGGCAACTAGTGTTTGAAATAATCCTTCTATTGAAAACAGTGTAGCTCCAGATCAGCTGGTTTCTGATGAAGCCAGCTGATCAGGATCCACATGTTTTAACCCACTCAATGAATGGTTATAAACAATGAAATTACAGCACTGGATTTAATGGGATCACATCAGTTAAACCTTATCTCATAGAGACACCTTTTAACACTTTTTCAAACAGAGCAGACCCAGACCAGGAAGCTCTTGTTAAAGCTGCCTGATCAGGGTCTACTCTGTTTGCTTATGGAAATATGTTATATTTGATCCCAGTGGACCTGACAAGAAATTTCTTTGTTATATGTACCAACATGAAAGTTTATTTATACGATCATTCATAGTGGGTGGAGCTTAGAAGGAATATTTACGAAGAAAAGAGTTAAGGATATCTGAGATTTGTTTATCAAGGGTTAGAAATCCTACTGCAAGTTTTAAGATATGATTTTCTAAAGTTGAGGGGTTTTTTTTGGAAATTTTGAATTCTCACTAATATAAAGATCCAGTTTCCCATGGGCTGGCCAAAATTGTGCTCTGGAAAACAGATTTTTCTATCAGCTCATAATTCCTGTGTTATATTTGGATCTGCACTGTTTAAAACAATATAATATCCAGTACATAAGATTTTGGTACTTATAGTATCTGCAAGGAGCAAAGGATCAGAACAGACTGTACATTTGTGCAGTCACTCCAGACCCTTTGCTGCTTGCACACACAAAGAATAGGTGTAAGTGAAGATTCAGGCCATAAAACAGGCATCTCTGACTTCATGGAAAACAGCTGATCACGCAGTCACTGCATGCAGTCTGCATTGAAAATAATGCTGGTGGCTGTCTGGGGGGTTGGGGGGCATCTCTGGCCAATCCTTACCTGGGAGTTTTTGTACTTCATATCACTAAGTACAAAAACAGCTATGTATGGAACCGTATTTCATCTATCAAAACTAAATACAATTGTATCAAGAAACTATTAGAATAAATGTATGCATATGTGCTCATAGATCCCCAGGCGTATATTTAAATGTATACAATATATATATGTTTTTTAAAAATGTGTAGTTTGTAAGGTGTGAGAGGGGGATGGTCCTCCCCGACCCCCTACAAACCAAATGTACAGGGAGATTAAAACAACAACGAAAAAAGGAAGAAAAAAAACAGGCATCTAGCCATGCCCCACTAGATAGATGCAGATGCATGTTTAAATTACATATGTTTTAAGCCAAAATCTCATGAGTTTGTCCATATATTTTATCATGGTATGTATACAGTATATTTTCAGGTACGACACTCCTCTTTATTTTTAACCAATTAAAATGCAGTATTCCCGTTTTTTAGCATGCATTTATAAGTAGAGTAGAAAACAGTGTGTATCCAGATCAGCTGGCTTCTGGATCTACACTGTTTTCAAAGCAATATCTTGGTTTAGCATGATAATTATATAAGTATTAAATTTTCCAATTTTATGCACAGCTGGAATCGGTGATATAGAATCACCTGTGATTTACCATGACTTCAGCAAGACCCATCCAGAATTTGATAATGTCGGTGTAATCAGCTTTGGTACACCCATGTATATAGCCAGCCTCTATGGAGCACAATTTTGGTTTAGCATAATACAGATTAAAATTTCTAATTTTAGGCACAGCTGGACCCGGTGATATAGAACTACCAGTAATCTACCATGACTTTAGCAAAACCCACCCTGACTTTGATAATGTTGGTGTAATAAGCTTCAGTACACCCACTTATGTAGCAAGCCCCTACGGAGCCTGGTTGTCAGTCTCGAGCCATCCAACAACAGACACATTCTCTCAGTGGTTTCGTCATAACCAGAACATTAATCATGAAATTACCAGTACACTTATCGTTACAGCACAGAATGGAACAATAAAGAGGTATGGTAAATGTTCTAAAACTTAGAATACTTTTTTTCTCTTTGTTCTCAAATAAAATGTTAGTTATCAGGGCTGTAAGTCATAAAATGTTTATCAGTCTGAGAATACAGAATAGCTAACAGGGAAAATCCTGATCAGACTGCTTCTGTTTGTCTAAGCTTTTTTGGCAGGCATCTAGTATTTAAAATTTTAAAACATCTACCTTATATCAACACTTCACATACCGGAATGAGGGTTTTGGATGAGTTTTACTGATGAGCGATTAATGGCCATATGTTTTTGTGATTAATGACCCTATTTTTTAGCGATTAGTGATTAAAGATCTTATTTTTAGTGTATAGTGCTGGGGTTTAGAATTAAATGATCAAGGCAATAAATTTTGAAAAATACTTTTTATGAAAATGGCTTTTAATATATATTGGCAGATTAAAGACGTAAAACAATTAATGATTAGCTATTTTCTGTACCCAGTAGACCCTCATATGTTGAGTAAACCAAAATATATATGTTTATGATTAAAAGCATAGTCCAAAATTGGGCCTCATCATTAGTAAACCTGATTGTGTGACCAATCTGGTATGCAATTGCACAAGCTGATCAGTGCCTTTGATATATTCACACTCATAAAAATGATAGCATTAAACCTTTTTACATGCAAAATTTCAAGATTTTATCTAGTCTCTGTAGTTTAGTAGCTTGGTTTGAATGTAACAAACCCAAATACAGATTTTCTTGAGCTGAGGTCCAGTTTAGGCTCTTCTCTACATGATAACTGTCAAATTTCATTCAACTCACAATCGTTAGCACAAAGTGCATGATACCATGATACTTCGAGTTATCAGAAGTTTGATCTTGAGGACTTTGTCTCTGTGGAATATGTAGCCAAAATCTTATTTCTAACACACCTCGCCAGAATAACTAATGAAAAAACAACATATCAAACAAACATGAAACAGTTTTGAAAGCGCAAGGAAAGCATACTCTAGCTGACCTCAATTGCCACTGCAAAACATCATTAGTCGTGTCGTTAGATGGTGTAACATTGTTTTGATGCATGAAAGACGTTACAAATACATGTAAATGTATGCGAAACATTTCAACTATTGCAGGATTTCTTTAGTGCAATGGTGGAAAGTTGGAAGAAGCTGAAGATCATTGTTAATTGTGTGTTAGAATCAAAATATATCAGCTCTAGTGTGTGAATTGTTGAGTAATAATTCACTGTTTGTCTGTCAGTTGTATGAAGATAAATCACTAGCGCTGCACGCTTGTGATTTGATCTTCTTTACAACTGACCTCCAAACAGTGAATTATCACTCAACAATTCACTGCTAGAGCTGATATATTTCTTAAATAATGGCCTTATCTACTGTCTAAAGATATCATCTTGGTTGCCAGAAATTTCATATCATATGTTTATGATGTTCATTAACTTTTTACTGTTTGATTTGCATTGATAATTATTTTACAGTACATAATAGTTTCATAGCTTGGGTTCACACATCAATGAATGCATTTCATGAGATGCATTCTGCTGTATGTGACCTTATAAGGTAACTTGCTCTTTAAGCATATAATGTGTGATTGATATATAAAATTTCCAGTCCACCAGTCGTGCAGTTACATTATTAATATGGATTCATTGTGTGGATGAAAACAATGGTTGATGCTGATTAGCTGGCTTCATCAGAAGCCAGCTGATTTGGATCTACAATTTTTTAAAAAAGAGAACGGAATCTTAAAAGTTATCTGCCCACAGAGCTTATTATGACTATATCTACAACTTTAAATATTTCCGTTTCCATTGTAGTTTCTTTAGATGAAACCTAACATTCAAGATGTTTGCATTTCTCGATGCAAAACATTGAACAACCACGTGATTTGATACCAATGATTTGCTCTGCTTATCTGTTTGTGTGACGTAATTATCATATCACCATGATGTTGTGTACAAGAGTTTCACTAGCTGGCTGTTCCAACACCTCGGTTACAAATAAAATAAATCATTTTAAAAGGGTAACAAGCGAGCCTGGGTGTAAGATTGTACTGCATATTTGATTGATAATATAAAATGTAAATATAAGGATTGAAATGTAGATTTCTAGCTTGCACTGGCTGATGCAAAATATTAGCTTCTTAATTTTACATTAAAATAGTATGTGAGTATGATCAGGAAATACCACAATCACAAACTGCAGAGAAACCCATGGCATCACGAGGAAGAGCCACTCAACAATCACGAGATGTTAAGAAGTCAAACTAAGCAAAGCAACCAGCTCTCTCTTCCCCATCAAGATGATAGCAAAACTAGAATGGACATAAAGTAAAATATAACAAAACATAGCACAGTTAAAGACTTCCAGAATGGGAGTAACAATAAACAACAAATCAACAACAACAGAACCACCGCCTTAGAACAGACTGCAGCCTAAGCCACAGGCCTAATCTTTTGCATCATCCAGTGCAAGCTAAAAATCTGCATTTCAATCCTTAAGTGAATAATATTGATATCTCAGAGTTGTGATTTTTGCAGATATTCTTCAGATAAGTTCTTCCCATTGGATGATTTGGGATATGGTTCAGAGCAGCAGCTTGACAGTAATGGCACTTACCATAACTTTGGGTAAGTTTAGATTGGGAAAATTCATGCCCAGTCTTTCAAACACTCTTTGATAAAGCAGTTATCTTATGAGCGCACAATGAGTACTTTATGTATGGCCTTCTGCTTCTAGTCAATCAAGTGTAACTTCATTATTAATATGGATCCACTGTTTATATGAAAAGGTGAGGGACCTGATCAGGATCTACACTGTTTTCAAAAGAGAATTTGGACTTTGGAAAAGTTATGGTTTGATGACAAAAAAGGCAGGCCAATGAGAAAATGGTTCTTACTGAGTATTCAGGAAATTTTTCTTTAAACATGCATGTTCTTACAACATGATAGCCATGACATAGTTAAGTATAGCTGAATATATTTCCGCACCCTGACTGGGAATCGAACCCAGGTCCCCCCAGTACAAGACCAATGCTCTTACCACTAAGCCAGAGTCGACTCTCTGACGCAGTTGTCAGAGATTGATTATATACTAGAAGCTATGCGAAATCTACCTTATGTAGATATATAGATGAGGGTGCCTGGCCCATAGCACTCCCCCTCTTCAAAGAAGTTATCATTTATATGATGAAGGAAAGCCTTTTTAGGCAAACAAATGTCCAATCCTGGACGTGAGCCCCCATCTTAAGACGTTATAGCTGTAACAAAGTAAAACATAGCTGAAAATATTCCCGCACCCTGACTAGGAATCGAAACCTGGGTCGCCCCAGTACAAGACCAATGCTCTAACCACTAAGCCAGAGTCAACTCTCTGACGCAGTTGTCAGAGATTGATTATATACTAGAAGCTATGCTGAATCTACCTTATGTAGATATATAGTTGAGGTTGCCTGGCCCATAGCACTCCCCCTCTTCAAAGAAGACATCATTTATGATGATGGAAAGCTTTTTTAGGCGAACAAAAGTCCAATCCTGGACGTGAGCCCCCATCTTAAGACGTTATAGCTGTAACAAAGTAAAACATAGCTGAAAATATTCCCGCACCCTGACTTGGAATCGAACCTGGGTCGCCCCAGTACAAGACCAATGCTCTTACCACTGAGCCAGAGTAAACTCTCTGAGGCAGTTGTCAGAGATTGATTATATACTAGAAGCTATGAAATCTACCTTATGTAGATATATAGGTGAGGGTGCCTGGTCCATAGCACTCTCCCTCTTCAAAGATGTCATGGATATCATTTTTAGGCGAACAAATGTCCAATCCCAGACGTGAGCCCCTATCTTTAGACGTCATAGCCGTAACAAAGTAAAACATAGCTGAAAATATTCTGAACCCTAACTGAGAATCGAACCCAGGTCGCCCCGGTACAAGACCAATGCTCTAACCACTGAGCCAAAGAGTCGACTCTCTGACACAGTTGTCAGAGATTGATTATATACTAGAAGCTATGCGAAATCTACCTTATGTAGATGTATAGATGAGAGTACCTGGCCCGTAAAAATGTACAAGTAGTGGGTATGAACAAGATACAATGCTGTCCCATTATAACACACTTCTTTATAACACCAATTTGGTATCTACCGCTGTACTTTGTGTGTATGCTCAAGAAAGATTCTGACAAGGCTACATCTCAGCCACCCCATGTTGTTTATGCAGTAAATTACCAGGCCTCCTGATAAGAGTGTGTAATTAAGATTTTTTTAATTTTTCAGCCAACCAAACTTCCAATGCAAATTGTTTATTGAGTTTCATTTTGATTTTCAAACAAGATTTTATCAAAATTGTATCATTCAGAGGTTATGACAGATGTTCACTCAGTCTAGTGATGATTGAAAACAAATTATTGACTGAAAAATACTGCTTTATCTTTACAAATTTGTGTTCTGTCTTTTAATAGAATTGTGTTGCGATGGATGAAATAATATATGAAATATTAAAGGTTAGTCCAGTTTTGCCTTAGAAGTGGCGGTCATTACATGTTGTGGGTGCTCAAAAGAACCATCTCATTGAGATGGTTCTTTGAGCACCCACAACACATGTTTAAATTGATGGATAAGAAGAAAAAATCATTTTACACTGAAATAATCTGAGTTAAAACTCTCAGTTTTGAATTGTTTATGATTTCAGGTTTACAAGTGTGATAAGGACAGGCCTTGTGTTCAATGGGACAGAGAAGATCACAGTTGGGGGTGGGGAAGCTCTCTGGCTGTATATTAACAAGGTTCTTGTGATAGAGATAGTGTCTACCAGTACTGACTGTTATAGAATTGACCTATCACCAGCTGCTATTAAAGGTACATGTACATATATGATGAAAATCCAATGACCTTTAACTCTTTGAATGCTGGGAAATTTGGCATGCTTTTTAGCTGTCTGCTGATTATTTTCAATACTACCTTTAAAATTTAGATTTAAAACTTCTTGTCAAAAATACATTAAATTGGTTCAAATGGTCCTTTGATGGCCCTCTACTAAGATTGTTCAAATTATTTTGATCCATTGAAAAATATGGCCACCAGCTGGTAGGGATATATAGGAGGTGTATTCCTGTTTCTCCCACTTTTTGATTTTTAGGTAAATTTGGGGTGGGAAGAACAGGATTTGTGGATAAGGTAAAAGGTGTTAATCCATAACCTGAGGACATATAGTTTATTTCAATAAAGGTAAAAACATAAAACAGCATTGTCGCAAACAGGATACTAGATGAGGTATCGTCAGGTCTCGCGAGAATGCATAAAACAGGTATAAAGCAGATACAGGTGATAATAATTGAGCACAATCAAATTAAATGTATATACTTAGGTTTTGCTAAAATAATCAAATTTAGACAAACAGTGAAGACCAAGATAAACTGTTGCAATATGTGGCATTTATCAGGGTCTGTTCTATTTGTTGAGATAAAACATACTTATCATTGTATCAAACCAGATTTCATATTTTTTTTAAATTTCATGCGTTTGACGGCTATGATGAGTACATGCGCGCAGGCTCGCTTAAGACTTCTTTGCCCAAAAGATTGTACATCTAGATGTATGTCTACAACCGTATTCATAATAATTTTCTAATTTAACCCTTTGCATGCTGGAGACCCTAATCAGGACGGCTATGACGAATCTGTGCATGAGCCCAGGTGTGCTGGAGACCGTAATCAGGACGGCTATGACGAATCTGTGCATGAGCGCAGGTGTGTCTAAGACTCCCATGTTTGATAGATTTTGCATGTGCATAAGTGATTGGCTCTTGCTACAACCTTATTCGTGATAATTTTCTAGGTCAACCCTCTACATAGTGGAAACCACAATCTTTGTATATGCGAGCATAGATGGCTCTGACGAGTCTGTGCATGTGCACAGGCTTGCCTAAGACTTCATAGCTCGATAATGCGATATAAATTCTTCAGTTCATAATCATTCAAATATGCAGAAGATAGGATGCAGCATCAGCATACTGTACTACGATGATCTCTCCAGCTTGAGCTCACAAAACATGGAATCTGTGCAATTTTGTGCAATTCGATAGTTTTTACATTTCCTGCCCTGGTTTTGGGGCATCAAAGTAAGAAAGAACAACTTAAAAAATCTTCTTGTCAAAAACTACATAGCTGATTTGAAAATAGTTGGCCACAAATGTTTTTTGGGTGACCCTCTTTTGAAACCAGTTAAAACTATACAAGCCTGTCACAAAAATGGCTGCCTCTGCATCTTTCTGTCTGTCAGGTACTGTTTTCCATTAGCCATTTATCAGATTTGATTTGATGCTTACTTATTCTTAGTTTAAATGATGATTTCCATTGAGCTTCTGCAATTTTTTACTTGCGTCAAAACTGCTTAATTTTCCCCATGTAGTCTTATTAAAACTGCTGATCCATCAAAATTTCATTGCTAGAATGCTGGGATCCTGACCTTATTAACAGCCATTCTCAGGACCTGTTGTTCAAAATGTTTGATTCAGGAACACTATCAGAGTGTCAAACTCTTTAATGAGGCTAATAGAAGAAGACAAAAAGTCACCTTAATTTTACAGCGGATGAATTTTTTAAAGTACTTTGCATCTTTCAGAAACCATATTAGTCTTGAGATTTGTTATGAGTTTTCATATTATTCCTGAAAATGAACACGCATATGGGGGGGGGGGGGTACAGTGTTTCTCAACTTTAATTTCTAGTTATATTTTCCCTGAAGTAACAATCCCAATTCGATAGAGCCAGTATCTAAAGAAAGAAAGTACCTTATTCTTTATTCTGTGTTCTCATTTTCTTCAACTATTCATAGGTGGAGGCACTATTATCCCAGAAGCAGGTGTTATCACAGGAGGAATATGTACAGGTTTATCTCCCCTATCTACTGGAGCTGAACTTGAATTAGAGGTATGATATTATTCATTTTCTTTCTAATTGACAATAAATGATGCTAACCTCTTAATGATCTCAGACACAGTTGGAAGCTCAGTGGCTCAGTTGGTAGAGCGTTAGACTGGGGATCTACTGGTTTCTAGTTTGAGACTCACTGCCAGTGGGGTCACTGTTTTGAGTCCTTGAGCAAGACACTTCCTAGTACTGGTTCAACCCAGGAAGTCAGGAGATTTTCAAGACATGACTGATGCAAAGTATCAAAACATGCAAAAATTTCAGACCTGGTTACTGATGGAAATGTGAAAAGAACTTGTCATGGCTGCCTATTAGGGATATCTAAGAGTTACTACCATTAAAAGTGGTTTTGAAGGATATCTGAGATTGTAATGAGTTCATATGTTTCTTTGATTATTCCAAGCAAAAGTAAATTTAATTGAAGATTTACAACCATTTTTAATGAGTTCCTGGTGTTTAACTGCTGATAGTACCAAAAATAGCTAAAATGGGCACCATGGTTTCTTATAGGTGTTCACAAAACCTTTCATTTATAAAAAGAAAACACAGACAATATACTGAGCTATTGCTTTTGGATAGCTCATACATTTCCTGAATTTGCAGATATTTTATGCTTTTTTTTCATCTTGCAGGTGGGCGAGATCTACCATTTTGATCTGTTCCATGCTGAGACGACACAGTCTACATCTGAGCTCCTGTTTGAGGTGGAGGATACTACCTTCATGACGGACTCTTCAACAATGCTACCGATAGACTACAGAGTGACTATAGCGGAAGATTTCTTTGTCGGAGATACTGTAGAAACCATTTACCTTACTGATGCCTTCTCAGAAGGGGGCTATGAAATTACTTTGTACAAAGGTACATGCATCATTTTTATCCTTATTTATAACTCTATTGCACTGAATGGTGAAAAAATAGTATAGTACAGCCCGGCCCTTTTATTGCACTATTTTGGGTTCCATACGAATGGTATTTGTTAGAATAATCATCACAGGTTTAGATAAACAAAAAATTCTAGCGTACAATAGTAGATATTTTCTCACCCATTATTTTTAACATATGTTTTTGGTGCTCAAAAGAACCGTCTCATCGAGACGGTTCTTTTGAGTACCCACAACATATGTTTTGGTTGAGAAATAAGAAAGCTATTTTTTTTCCTAAGCACTCTTACCTAAAAGCCGGATCATATTATAAAGGGAAACTTTACAAAGCAATTACAGGAAAATGACCATTATAAAATTCCATGGTAAAACCATTTGGGACCCACAATATGACTGTTATATCCAAATCAGTGTTATAACTTGGTATGTTAAAAAGGGACTATACTGTAGTATTATTGAACTACAATTCAGACTAGTTAAAATCCACCAACTAACCATATTTGACAAAGAGTATCCTTCATATGTACTGTTGTGGGGTAAGAAAATTCCACTCAAGGACCAGAGCCTCGGTTTGAAGGTGGAATTTCTTTATCAAACAATACAAAGTGATTGATACTTTTTTCTCAGCTGCTTTGTTATTTTTTAAGGATTCCCTTCCAAACCAATTGTCAGATTAAGCCAAAACTTGGTAGGAGGCATTGGGGCAATATGGAGATTTAGAATTGCTAAAATTCCAATATCCAAAGTAAGTAAGGTGCAAAGATCAGGAATCGATACAATCAAGTACCACACCTGACCCAGGATACCAATGGGAAAGTGACAAACTCACAGTTAGACACCACAAAGGAGAGCCAAGAGGTCAGCCACCATCTTGAAAATCTTCAAACATCTTTTCAAAAATCATACATTGGACTTGACCAAAACTTTCTGGGAGGCATTGGTGCAACATGGAGAATTAGATTTGTTAAAATCATTTATACCGCCCTTACCAACTTTAGCTCGAAATATTTAATGAAGTGCAAGGTCTACACTGATGTAGGTGTTATAAAATAGTTATACCATGTTTGCCCACCTGTACATAAGATAATCCACTTGCTAAAGCTTGTGGATTTTCTCCACATGCAGGCGGACAACCTATGGTATAACTATTTGTTTTTCTAGTATCCAAGATTGCTGCCGTTACAGTCATCTTTAAGTTCTTCAAATGACATCTCCCAAACTATATGTTGGATTGAACTGAAACTTGGTTGGAGACATTGTGGTAACAAGGTGATTCAGAATTTTTAAAAACATTCCATTCAGATATCCAAGATGGCGCCATGGTGGCTATTGGTGGATATCTGGAAACTTATCAAACAACGGAACCATAGGTAGGACTTAATGTGTCCGTCATCAGTGTTATATGGAGACTTTGAATTGCTGATTTAAAAATAAATGATATCCTAGGTGACTGCCACAATGGCAATTTTGGAATTCTTGAAACAACATCTCCTCCCGAAGTATTAGTCGGATTACACTGAAACTTGATGGGAGGCAGCAGAGTCTCAAGGGGGGGGGGGGGGGGGGGGGGGGTGGTACTCTGATATTTTCACACATACGTAGGCTCAGGCCATTTTCTTAGTTCCATTGTATTGACTGGTACCTGGTCCATTTCAGGAAATGAAGCAAGACAATTTGAAATAAAGGAGGGCACATTAGCCAATCAGTTTACAGCTCCTAATGTGACATTACCTGTCTACAGAACTACCACTGATAGGGATGGTAATGCGGTATCTTATGTCGGTAAGCACCTCTTTTGGCCTGACTTGAGATAAAATGTCTTCAGAGTTTTTGACCAGGTGTCAGACTCAAAGATATCTGATCAACTACAAGAGAGTAACTTTTAAAACTCCTATCCTGCCAATAAATTATTGTCTGAAAATTTCATCTGGTTTTTATGTCTGCTGCATTCTGTCTGTTCCCTTTTGTGGACACTATCACTAAGTCATTTGGGACCTGATTTCTTCCAAAAAAAAATATGCTTTACTTTTATCAATATCTCACGTAAGTATGTAAAAGTTTTGTCAGATGAGCTCTCACTGTGGCACTTGTGGACACAAAAACTATTACTAAATCATTTGTCACTTCATTTCTTTCAATATTCATATATGCAATACTTTTAACAATTTCTCCCTCAAGTAGGAAAGTGGGTTTTTTTTCCGAAGAACTGAGATGAGCGCCAAAATCACTGCCAACTTTTGGTTTGAACTTGTAGACACTATGATTAAGTCATTTGTCGATTTATTTCTTCCAAATTTCATATATGCATAGTTTTTAGCAATCTCTCTCCCAAGGATGAAAATGGGGTTTGTAAGATGAACCTTTAGATGGCCACCAAAATTAAATGTAATTCTGAAAAAATCAACACAGAACAAAAATGCATGCAAAATTACCCAGCATTCTGAGTTCATTCAAGTACTCTTTAACACAATTACATAACCTTTGGAAACTTGTGAATCCAGATCAGGCTTGCCAAAATGTTGGGCCTGGTCTAGATCCAAGTTTTTTGACAATCTGATTGGATTTCTGAAAGTTTTTTTTTTGAAAAAGTGATTTTAAAAAATGCAGACGACAGAAAATCCTTCAAAATTACCCAGCCTGCAGAGTGATAATTCGAATACTGTATTACAGAATGTAATACATCATCGACAAGTACAACACTAACAAGCAACAACAATGCAAGTGAGACGTACACAATAACAACCAGTACCGCTCTGTTCACCTTGAAGGATGACCTGGACTATGAGACAACAACATCCTACTATTTCCTCATGTCTGTAGTTGATACAGGTCTCTCACCTCAGCTGACAGGATTCATAGCTATAAGGGTAGGAATCGCCATGCATATACCTAGATAAACAGCTTTTGTGATAATACCATGTTAAGCTTTAACCGGGCTGAGTAGCGCAGCTAGTAACGTGCCTGACTTCAGATCCAGGGGTCAAGAAAGGCTGTTGTCAGCTACAAGTGTAAGTATGTGCACAAAGTACTTGATAACTTAGTCAAGCTTGCCCAGGGAAAAAGTGGTCAGGTGAACTGACTGTCTGACATGACCATAGCTGTTGACTGGGATGTAAAGCATTAAACCAAACCAAAAAAATTATGAGCCTCATATGAGCACATGCTCTAAAAATTAGAGCACACTGAGTCCTTTATGAGATGTTTACAATATATAAACTTCTGATTGTCATTTTGTTATGGATTCATCACTAGGAAGAAAAACTGTGTAGACCCTGATCAGCTGGATTCACTATAGGCCAGCTGACCTGATCTACACTGTTCTCACAAGAGAGAACTTGTTTATAATATTTGCACATCACACTTTGATAGGGGCCAGTTGAGCTGAACAATCTGTCATCTCTGCTAACTTGATATACTGATATATGGGCCATGAAGCGAGAAAACCTGTCTTTGGAGTTTCCGACAAAGTGAGATTCAAACAAGCCTGCTCAGCTACAGACACTAGCTAGAAAATAGAAATTTTGTTTGTAGCAAGTCTATATATGATACTTTCCAATCAGTGAATAATGAAGGCGCTGATCAAAGGTCTGCACCTTTGTTGTTCGCAAACCCCGATGACAGGTTTTTTACATGTCAAGGACCATACAATGTAGACTATAAAAAATAAGCTTATTAAAACTTGTGGGATACTGTAAACCCTAAGTAGTCTGTGTGATACACAGTGTACTTATAAGGCCAACTAAGGTAAGTTGTTTTATGGCATTTTCTGGTATTTTTTGTGTCCAAATAATAAACCAGGAGTCAAATAGAGGAAACATTTCATAATGATAATGGATGATTTTCATTACAACATTGTTTTTACTCATGAAACTTTCTTGATGTGTTCGTGGAAATGTGTTAGTATTATATTGTTAGAGAGTCAAATAGCTTGGAATCAGATTAAGTCCGACATTTTGTTGATCCTGTTTTTGATCCAGACTGTTTGCAATGACAAAAGTCCCCAATATTTTGGTATAGCGTTACTTAGTGCTTGAAAAATCTAGTTTTTGATTTTTGTAAATGTTACAGGTGGTTATAACTGATGTCAATGACAACTGCCCTGAGTTAACCCCAACAACTGTGACCTTGACCCCTGTACCTGCCTTGGTAACAGAAGCTCTTGTGACCTTCAACATCTCAGATATAGATTCAGGAGAAAATGCAAACATACACTTTGTTATATCTACAGTCACAGAAAGGTAAGCCAATCCAACAAATCTCCAAATTTATATTTACACTTTTAGTTAACTTGACCTTAGTAACAATCTTAGTTACAAAATTCACCAGATTAGATAAAGATTCAGGAGAAAATGCAAACACACACTTTGATATATCTACAGTCACAGAAAGGTAAGCGGACCAACAAATTTCCAAATTCATATTCACACTTTTAGTTAAACTTGACCGCAGTAACAATCTTAGTTACAAAATTCACCCGGTTAGATAGAGATTCAGGAGAAAATGCCAACATACACTTTGTTATATCTACAGTCACAGAAAGGTAAGCGGACCAACAAATTTCCAAATTCATATTCACACTTTTAGTTAAACTTGACCGCAGTAACAATCTTAGTTACAAAATTCACCCGGTTAGATAGAGATTCAGGAGAAAATGCCAACATACAATATGTTATACCTCTTGTCACAGAAAATTAAACAGGTCTAGCAAATATGCTAATTTACATTGATACTTTCAGTTAACTTGACCCCAGTAGCCATGACGCCGAACATCTGAACTCACTGTGGATCAGAAACCCCTAAATGGGTACTTTGACAATTAGTGAAGACCCAGATGAAATACCGCATGATCCTATAAGACAGAATACTTCTTCAGAGAAAGAAATATTTTTTTTTTTGAAAATTATAACTTATGACACCTCAATATATACAATGGACCATCCTGACTTAATTGTACCAAACTTTATGGAACATTCCTGGTTAAGCAAATGAAAGAATAAAAAACTTTATATATTTAGCAAGTGGTCAAAAATCCTTAAATTGATGAGTTAAATATTTAGGAAGTGGTTTAAAATCCTAAAACTGATGCCTCAACCCATCCTATAATCACTGACATTTGTTGTCTTTTATAGTCCATCAGTTACAAGTAACACAAGTTGTGACTTTGGTGATGATATAATCAATGATACTGACTCTACAACCCTTCAGTTTCAAGTTATAGCCATGGATAATGGAACAATACCACTGGGAACATCTGCTGAGGTCAATCTCACAATTAGTAACAATTGTTTAAATGATGCTAAAGAAGGTGCCATAGAGTACAAGATTCTTGTGAATGATTCCACAGGAGAGTTGTTCCTCCGAATTCCAAAATACTTCAAATACCCTTATGGTGAGTGAAACTGTTTCAACAAATACTTCAAATACTGTATAACGCTTATATTTGGCAGGTATTTTTATTTGACACAATAGGGGTAACAGCAAAAAATGCCAAAATATAAGACCGCAAAATAAAATTTCGAATTCAATTACACAATAAGCAATAAATGGACACACTTCTTTAGTAAGTTGGTATCTGTATCATCAAAAACCAACTTTTTATCCCCCGACGAAGTCAGAGGGATATAGTTTTGGCATCGTCCGTCCGTCTGTCCGTCCGTCCATTCCGTCCTTCCGTCCGTCCGTCCGCACTTTTTGTCTGTCCGGAACCATATCTCAGTATCTATTTGTCAGATTTAATTCATTCTTGGTACAAATGATAAGTACCATAAACTCTCGATATCTTATAAGTTTGGTCAACATCGACCCCTTAACACTTGAGTTATTGCCCTTGTTTAAGTATAGGCAATTATAAGGCAAAACCTATATTAGCTTTTTTGTGTGATGATCTTCACTTTTCATCAAAGCTATTATATTTAACAACTTCTCGCTAAAGACCATGATTGCCAAGTGCCTGTAGATAAGAATGGCAGGGTCAAAGTTTTACCCCACCCCCTTTGACCCCACCTGCGGGGTCAAAGGTCAAATATTCAAATTTCGCAATAACTAAGGCAATTATTAATATTTTTTGCTGAAATTTTGCATGCAGGCAGAGCAGCAATAGATATGAAACATATCAAACGGGATTTCAGTTTGAAGGCCTGATTCCGAACCCCTTGGGTGGATTTAGGGGGTGGGTCCGAGGCCTAAATTAAACTGTTTCAGAATATGGTCATGTTGCATATCAAATTAAAGCTGACGACGCTTGCAGCAACATGGTAGCAAATATTTTGCCAACATACACACCCTCAACCCAGGGGGTGGGGACAAAAGGTCAAACTATATATTTTTCTGAAAGTAGTCATGTTACATATCAAATTAAAGCTGATGACGCTGGCAGGAACATGGTAGCAAATATTTTGCCCACAGACACACCCTTGACCCAGGGGGTGGGGTCATAAGGTCAAACTATATCTTTTACTGAAAGTAGTCATGTTGCATATCAAATTAAAGGGAATTGAGCACAGAGCACCATGAAAGCAAGTATGCTGTCATTACACACACCATAGACCCCTGGGGTGGGGTCAAAAGGTCATTTTTTGTTATTTTCTAAAAGTCGTCATGTTGCATATCAAAGTAAAGTGGAAGAAGTGTAGACCTACATGCAAGGTAACACTTTGAATTTACACACACTCTTGACCTTTGAGGTTGGGTTTAAAGGTCAGATATTGAAATTGTGCACATGTAAGTATATTTTTTATTGAACTAAGCGCTAAAACATACTTGACAGGCGTTTGTTATTATCTGAATGATACTGAAGGTGAACATGGGATTTATGTTATGTGATTTACATGTTTCTCTCAAATAACCCTTCGTCGGGGGATATAAATTCGTCGAATTTGCCTTGTTAATGGTAGAATATGTTCAACATAGTGGAAACTATGTAGTAAAATGGGCTACTATTAAATTAAAAAGTATGCTCCCCATAGGGAGCATATTCTTTCCTTTAAAAGAAGTCCCCTATGAGAATACAAAATATCTTTAAAGGTAATTTATTTGTGAAACTGCCAAAAATTAGCTACTCTGATTTGTCAGTCTTTTAAAATCTTCTATTTTTGATGCCATGAAATTTGAGTGGTTTACAGTACAACTACTCTAATACCAAGACATTTATTAAAATCATTATCATTCATAGAGAAGGGATGGGTGTTTTTGTATGAGTACAATAAAAGATCCTTATTTTAGGGGGTAGTTAGAATCTGTTTTATATATTATCTTGTATTTATAATCCTTCCATTAAGAGAAATCTCCATTTTGAGAAAGGGACATAATTGATGAGAATTACTGCTAGTCTCAGTAGTCTTCCTTTGATGTGTGTAATGGCTGGGCACTTAAAAACTTTTTAAATGTTTTCAGAATGTAAAGATGTCATTGGTCTTGAAAATGGTGCTGTGCTTGATTCCATGATATCAGCCTCCTCCTCCTATCATGTAGATCATACTGGACCAGAGAGGGCAAGACTCAATTGGGTATATGGTAAGTTCTACTTTGATATTATTTAGATCATACTGGTCCAGAGAGGGCAAGACTTAATAGGGTATATGGTAAGTTTTACTTACATATTGGTCCGGAGGGGGCAAGACTCAATTGGGTATATGGTAAGTTCTACTTTGATATTGGCCCAGAGAGGGCAATACTCAATTGGGTATATGGTAAGTTCTACTTTGATATTATCTAGATCATACTGGCCCAGAGAGGGCAATACTCAATTGGGTATATGGTAAGTTTTACTTTGATATTGGTCCGGAGAGGGCAAGACTCAATTGGGTATATGGTAAGTTCTACTTTGATATTATCTAGATCATACTGGCCCAGAGAGGGCAATACTCAATTGGGTATATGGTAAGTTCTACTTTGATATTATCTAGATCATACTGGCTCAGAGAGGGCAAGACTCGATTGGCTATATGGTAAGTTCTACTTTGAAATCATGTAGAACATACTGGCCCAGAGAGGACAAGACTCAGTTGGGTATATGGTAAGTTCAACTTTGATATCATGTAGACCATACTGGCCCAGAGAGGACAAGACTAAAATTGGTGTATGGTAAGTTCTATTTTGATATTATTAAGATCATATTGGTCCAGAGAGGGCAAGACTCAATTGGGTATATGGTAAGTTCTACTTTGATATTATTAAGATCATATTGGCCCAGAGGGGGCAAGACTTAATTGGGTATATGATAAGTTCTACCTTGGTATCATGTAGATCATACTGGCACAGAGAGGGCAAGACTCAATTGGGTATACGGCAAGTTCTACTTTGATATTATTAAGATCATTTTGGCACATAGTAGAGGGCAAGACTCAATTGGGTATACGGCAAGTTCTACTTTGATATTATTAAGATCATATTGGCCCAGAGGGGGCAAGACTTAATTGGGTATATGATAAGTTCTACCTTGGTATCATGTAGATCATACTGGCACAGAGAGGGCAAGACTCAATTGGGTATACGGCAAGTTCTACTTTGATATTATTAAGATCATTTTGGCACATAGTAGAGGGTAAGACTCAATTGGGTATACGGCAAGTTCTACTTTGATATTATTAAGATCATTTTGGCACATAGTAGAGAGCAAGACTCAATTGGGTATACGGCAAGTTCTACTTTGATATTATTAAGATCATTTTGGCACATAGTAGAGGGTAAGACTCAATTGGGTATACGGCAAGTTCTACTTTGATATTATTAAGATCATTTTGGCACATAGTAGAGGGTAAGACTCAATTGGGTATACGGTAAGTTCTACTTTGATATTATTAAGATCATTTTGGCACATAGTAGAGGGTAAGACTCAATTGGGTATACGGTAAGTTCTACTTTGATATTATTAAGATCATTTTGGCACATAGTAGAGGGTAAGACTCAATTGGGTTTATGGTAAGTTCTACTTTGATATTATTAAGATCATTTTGGCACATAGTAGAGGGTAAGACTCAATTGGGTATACGGTAAGTTCTACTTTGATATTATTAAGATCATTTTGGCACATAGTAGAGGGCAAGACTCATTTGGGTATACGGTAAGTTCTACTTTGATATTATTAAGATCATTTTGGCACATAGTAGAGGGCAAGACTCAATTGGGTATACGGTAAGTTCTACTTTGATATTATTAAGATCATTTTGGCACATAGTAGAGGGTAAGACTCAATTGGGTATATGGTAAGTTCTACTTTGATATTATTTATATCATATTGGCCCAGAGAGGGTAATACTCAATTGGGTATATGATAAGTTCTACTTTGATATTATTTAGATCATATTGGCCCAGAGAGGGCAAGACTCAATTGGGTATATGGATAAGTTCAATTTTGATATTATTAAGATCATATTGGCCCAGAGAGGGTGATACTCAATTGGATATATAGTAAGTTATTGATATTATTTAGATCATATTGGCCCAGAGAGGGCAAGACTCATTTGGGTATATGGTAAGTTCTACTTTGTTAGCATTTAGATTATATTGGCCCAGAGAGGGCAAGACTCAATGGGGTATATGGTAAGTTCTACTTTGATAGCATTTAGATCATATTGGCCCAGAGAGGGCAAGGCTCAATTGGGTATATGGTCAGCTCTATTTAGATATCATTTAGATAATATTGGTCATGAGAGGGCAAGACTCAGTCGTGTATATGGTGTTCTACTTTGATATCATTTAGATAATATCTGCCCAGAGAGGGCAAGACTCAGTCGTGTATATGTTAAGTTCAACTTTGATATATAGTCGGGGAACCAAGGTAGAAAAAATGCTAAACCTTGCACCCGAAAGGTATACAGCTGGATTTTGCGTGGTTGCAATGGTAATTCTATGGTGTATCTGAAACCACTGTATAGCAGACTCGATCGACTTGCATAACGCCAGAGCAGTCAACTTTCTACGGAAGCCCAGCAAGAACATGTCAAAATATTATTTTTCAAAATGTTATATATTTTTATCAAAAAAGTTCAGGATTGAAAAATATGGAGTTTAAATAATAATACAACATCGGTGTAGACCTCAGAAGCAGTGGTGGTCATCTACGAATACTGATTATTGATTTTTAAAGCATGTAAATTAGGGCACCCCCATTTTAAAATTAAATTTATAGATTTCTTTTCTTTAAATCTCATTAAAACTGCATTTATTGCCCAAAAAAGTCTTTGATAAATATGTATATATTGCTTGGAAGCATATCTCGTAAAAATTGTGTGCTTACTTATTCACTTTTGTCCTCCCGCGGAAGTGGTTTGAATTGCTCATTTTTGACATAAATAAATAAATTTTTAATTGATTCTGCATACAGTTAGACAGACGTTTGGGACATAATTTAAGACAATTTATTTTGTTTTCTATGGCAAACTAGAAAAGGTAGCTGAAAAGTAAAAATATGAAACAACGATAATTTCATACTAAGTAATTTAGTCCATGTCAGCTGGTGCATAGTTAAATATCAGGAAAACTTAAGAGCAGCTTAACACATAAATGAAATTTATCAAGGTTTAAAGGAAGTTTATCTTCCATATTTACCTCAGCTTTGAAAAGAGGGTCGTTGTAGGGACCAATTGGATTTTTATCTACTGAAAACAATAATTTCATTTAACAGTGGTAAAATAAATATGAAAAAAACTCGTATAACTATTATCATATCACCATGAAAACCCTGTCTGTCCCCGTCTGAGATGCAGAAATGTAACTGCATAGTATTTGTAAAGACAAAAATGTCCATAAGAAGATTATTTTGGTGCACAAATGACTGCCCATACTTTTAAATGCATTTGATAGTGTATTATTGTATTATCGAACAGTCAAACGGCTTCTCATATCCATCCTTCAGATAAGAGTGCGTAATGGAAAATTAGTTTTGTTATTTCTCAGCCAAAACATATGTTGTGGGTACTTAAATGGACCTATCAAATGAGACGGTTCTTTTGAAGGCCAAAAGCACACTCTTTAACTTATTTATAAGGGAAACGTCACAATTTCTATGCTATGAAAGGTTGCTTAACATGACCTATGTGGCATACAAAAATGCATTTTCCCACGAAATGCAATTCTGGTCGCATTGCTATACAGTAGTTTCATATGAAGCACTATTTAGACTACCAGTATACAAAATTCCAGCCGTATACCTTTCGAGTGCAAAAAATGTGTTTTTGCACGATACGCGACTTTGGTTCCCCGACTAATAATTTCGGTCATATTGACCCAGAGAGGGCAAGACTCAAATGGGTAAATGGTAAGTTCTACTTTGATATCATTTAGATCATATTGGCCCAGAGCGGGCAAAACGCAATAGGGTATATGATAAGTTCTACTATTATATTCCAGAGAGGGCAAGACTCAATCATGTATGTGGTAGTTTTAAAATCATGAAAACAATATTATTCTGAGAGAGAAAGACTCAATAATAATAATAATAATAATAATAATAATAATAATAATAATAATAGACTTTATTTAAAGAGGGTAACACATTTAGTATCGAAACTTATCTTCCATGAGGCCCTCTAATAAATACATATAAACAGTTTTACATAGTGTCTGAAGGTGGTAAAGCAAAAGCTGTTCCAAAATAGTTTTGAAAATAGCGTGCTCCTTAAGAGCATTGTATGGTTGTAGAAATCAATATGCTTTTGGAAAGGAAATTAATTACAAGTCTACTTCTACTGACATTTCTGAGGGAAACAATAACCATATTTTGTTAAGGTTCGCTCAACTCTGAGGAACATATAAATGGATTTTTGGCTTATCCAAACATGACAGATCTATCTGATATGCAAGGACAAGCTTTTATTTGATGCAAATTGAGATGCTAACTCTCTCAGACTCTAAGGTTTTACTTTGCTTAACCATGCAACAGATATTTAATGATTTTATATTGTAGATTCAAAGTCAAGTGAGAACTGATAGCAACAGTACATTTAAGTCCTATATAGTCAATAGATGTAATTTATTTATCAAATCCTTCAAGGTAAAATCCAGAAAGTTACTTTCGGTAGTCTCACTTATCTTTGAATTGACAGTTGGGTATATGTCGGTTCTACATTCCTACATGTATCATGAAGATCATATTGGCCCTGAATAAGAAAAACTGACTCATGTTACATTTATTATTGAAGATCAGAAGCTGACTGTTCTGATATGCAAACAAATAAATATCTCTGTTTTGCACATGCAATCAAATCGGGTTTCTTGGAAGGATGCACAATTGATATACTGTATTCGCATTTTAGTTTTTCAACTCATATAGTTGGATGTTTCCTAAATGACAGTGTCTTCAAAGACTGCATGGAAAACAGTGTAGGTCCTGCTCTGCTGGTTTCAGAAGCCAGCAGATCTGGATCTTCACTACTTTCAATGGGGGTATATTGAAGCCAGTAGCTATATATGTTTGCAGTCCATAGGAATGAACTGTGTTATAAGTGAACTGTTTTATAAAGGGAAAAAATATTACAAAGGGGTTACAGGAAAATGACCATTTTATGGTCATTTTCCTATAATACCTTTGTAAAATGCAATGGTAAAAAAAGCTTGGATGCCACAAAATGACCATGTTAGATCGAAATTTGTGTTACAACGAGGTGTATTATAAAGTGACTTTACTGTATTATCATTGCAGAAGAGTTTGGTGCGCTGACTGGTGGATGGGTGGCCGGGATAAATGACACTGATCCATATATTGAGGTGGACATGAAAGAGCCAATGAAATATTCACAGGTTTATATCCAAGGTCGTCAGGATGCGACTGAGTGGGTGACTTCATTCAAAATCTTCTATGACTCCAGCAATAGTACTTTGATGGAATACTACAATGGAACTGGGGAAAATGTAAGTACATGTGCAGATCCAGAGGGTGGGACAGGGGGTCTGGACCCCCCTCCCCCCTGGAAAATTATAAAAATGTAGGGTTCCTCAGCAATACTGGTCCGGATCCCCTTAAAATCACAAAGCTACAAATCCAGCATTCAGTGTTGGGCCATCATCAGCCCGCCAGCGAATGCCATTTAAAAAGCATTTCGCTGGCGGCCGTTGATGGCCCGCTTATAGTGGTATTTGGATCCTTCCTCCCCTCATCAAACTAAAAAAAAAAAAAAAGAAAGAAAAAAATGTCAAAGTTGGACCCCCTCTGACAAAACTTTCTGGATCAGCGCATGAAGTATGTGGATAGACCTCCAGATAAGAGGATTTAGCTCTTTGCTTGCTAGAGGCGATTTCTGTCATCTGATGATAACCTTTGAAAACAGTTTGGACCTAAATCTAACAGTTTTGGCCATAATCTGGACCCACAGAGGGTCAGTCCTGATCTGGATTTAAACAGTTTGACACTCTAATAGTGTTCCTTAAAGAAGCATTCTATCAATACTGATATGGGTCCAGACTGTTTGCAAAGATTATCAGCAGATGCGAAAAGTTGCCACTATCAAGGAAAGAATCAATGCACTTTTTATTGATCTTCCATGCAGTATGGTTGGTAAAATTTGATGGGTTTGTTATATATTTTTTCTTTCCCTGAAGATTGTTCAAACAGAGTAGCACCTGGATCTACACTCTGTGTCAATTTACCAAATAGGCCTTGTCGCAGGAAAATCAGATTGTATTGCATGCAAAAAACAACAAAGGTGCACACCAAACTGCCCATCCGAGCAGCTTGATCAACACATTTGTTGTTTGCTAACTGAAAAGTATGATAGCTAAGCTTGCTACATGCAAAATTTAATTAGTCTAGCTTGTCTTATTAGTTTAGCAGGTTGGATTGAGGCCTACCTTGTTTAGAACCCTGAAAACAGCTTGTCTCTTTAGTTTAGCAGGCTGGATTGAGGCCTACCTGGTTGTGAACCCTAAAGACAGGTTCAAATGGGCCAGCACACAAGATTTTGATATGTACAGTAAAGACCTGTCTTAAGCGGCCACTCCAAAAATAGGCAAAACAAACTTCTTAAAGACAAATGGTAACTTAATGAAGGTCGAAAGTATTCTGCAATGCTTTTGACCTGCATTAAGCGATAATCGGTCTTGAAAACCGATTTTTGTCTTCTTTTTGAGTGGCCGCTTAAGACAGGTTTTACTGTATTGCATATAAACAAATGCTTCTAATAAAAGCCCATGCTGACATATCCAGCAATGCTTGAGGTCTAAACTTTGGTCTGAGCCTTCATCTACATCCCTACCTTATGTGTGTGAGTTGCAAAGGCTCAAGTGAGTCTGCACATATGCGCAGACTGATTTGAGCCTTTGCTACTCGCCGACCTGATAAGAACCAAAATCTGGTGCACTTGTCAAAATTATAAGTTTGTAGTTAACTAGGGTTCAACTACACATCAAACAATTGGAGTACTTAAGTGGTATACAGTAAAACCTGTCTTAAGCGGCCAATACAAAAGGAAATCAAAGATTGGTTTTCAAGACCGATTACCACTTAATGCAGGTCAAAAGTATTGCAGAATGCTCCTAGAGAGCATTCTGCAATACTTTCAACCTTCATTAAGTGCTCCTAGAGAGCATTCTGCAATACTTTCAATCTTCATTAAGCTTACATTTGTCTTAAAACTTTTGTTTTGTCTATTTTTGAGTGCCCGCTTATGACGGGTTTTAGTGTAATTTTCATGTGATTTTATTCATTTCTGATCAGATATTCCTTGGAAATATTGACAATGGCACAGTGACAGTGGTAAACTTGGACCCGGTGATAGAGAGCCAGATTATACGTATATATCCACAGACCTGGTACGGCAGCAACATCTCAATGAGGCTTGAGCTCTTTGGCTGTACACAAGCTCGCCAGCTATGTTGTAAGATTTTCAACAATATTTACTTGATTGCTTTAATCCTTTGCATGCTGAGTAATTTTGCATGCTTTTTGTCATCTGGAGCTTTTTAGGTGTTTATTTAAGAATCAGGAAAACCCTCAGAGTGTCTGAAAAATCCTTTCAGGAATATTATCAGAGTTTCAGACAGCTTGGACTTGGAACAATGTTATAAGCAGATGACACTAGGAGGCAAAGAATTAAAGGAAAATTTTATATTTTTCCACTGTTTTTCAAAAGAAGGTATACAATTTTGAAAAATAAATGTAAGCATACAAAATGCACTTATCAGGTTGATTTGATTGATTAATTGAGTTGATGCTTTATGTCCTAGTGAACACTTTGCAGTCGTGTCAGGATGATTTTCTGGGTTGAACCAAACTAAGCACTAAAATATAAAGTGTCTTGCTTGCAAAACTCAGCCACAATTCAAATTTGAACCTAATACCCCTTGGTTACAATTTCTAATTTGAATACAGTTAACACTTATTATATCCCCCGCAAACTTTGTTTGGGGTGGGTATACTGTTTTCACGTTGTCCGTGTGTGCGTCCGTCCGTCCCTGCGTCCGTCCCTAACGTTGTTTTTTTAATATCTTGAAGAGTCATTGCTGGATTTTCATCAAACCTTGCAAACATGTTCATATATGCATGACAAATACTTTAGACAAAAAAGTAAGTGCTAGGGGCCAATTCTATTAGAGTTATTACCCTTTGTAGTTCTAAATGGCTTTTAATATAGGGTTTTATGCTTATGCTATTATAGGCCATACATGGGCCGATCAACTCTTACCACAGCTTTTGATGGAACAATTTGATACTTTTCCTATACAATGCAGACACATTGAACATATGCATGAAGGAGTTTGGTTCAGAAAAAATAATTTTTGACAAAATAACAGCTGTGAGAACTTAAACAAATTTTTCCCTAATAGGGCTTTTGTATATGCATAGATAGGGCCTTCATGGGCCGATCAACTCCTACCACAGCTTTTGATGGAGCAATTTGATACTTTGCCTATACAATGTAGACGCATTGAACATATGCATTAAGGAGTTTGGTTTAGAAAAAATAATTTTTGACAAAATGACAGCTGTGAGAACTTAGACAAATTTTTCCCTAATAGGGCTTTTGTATATGCATAGATGGGGCCTTCATGGGCTGATCAACTCCTACCACAGCTTTTGATGGAACAATTTGATACTTTGCCTATACAATGTAGACACATTGAACATATGCATGAAGGAGTTTGGTTTAGAAAAAATAATTTTTGACAAAATGACAGCTGTGAGAACTTAGACAAATTTTTCCCTAATAGGGCTTTTGTATATTCATAGATGGGGCCTTCATGGGCCGATCAACTCCTACTACAGCTTTTGATGGAACAATTTGATACTTTGCCTATACAATGTAGACAAATTGAAGATGTGCATGAAGGAGTTTGGTGCAGAAAAATTAATTTTTGACAAAATGACATCTGTGAGAACTTAGACATTTTTTCCCTAATAAGGCTTTTGTATATGCATAGATGGTGCCTTCATGGGCCGATCAACTCTTACTACAGCTTTTAATGGAGCAATTTGATACTTTTCCTATACAATATAGACACATTGAACATATGCATGAAGGAGTTTGGTTGAAAAAATTTTTTTTGGACAAAATGACAGCTATGAGAACTTAGACAATTATTCCCTTATATAGCTTATGTATATGCATGGATAGTGCCTTTATGGGCCGATCAACTCCTACCACAGCTTTTGATGGAACAATTTGATACTTAGCCGATGTAGACACATTGAACATATGCATGGAGGAGTTTATAATTTTTGTTTGCACAGATTCTATGAATCTTTTCAAAACTAAGGTCTGCTGGTTTGAACTATAGCTTGCCAAGTTTTTTCACTTAATCTTACTGTGCGGGGGGTATCTAATAAGCATTGCTTATTGACTTTTTTCATTTCACACTACCAAAATACTAGCTAGTCTTTGTAGCTGATCAGGTTGGTGTTTAGTCTAAACTTTCTTTTTTCATTTTTTGTATAACAACATGTGAACATATAATACAATTATTTCTCATACAGATCATTTCGAAATACAAATGAAAGGGACAGAAAAAAAGTCAATTGACTTTTGTAAATCTGTTTCCCAGGTTGGTGTTTGGACACCTTACCTAGTCACACACCACAAAGACAGGTTTTCTCATGAGAAGGTTTAAGGAGGGGTTTATGTATGACTGTTTATTGACCAAGATTAACATGAACCAGCTTATGAGATGATGTGTGGTATATAACCCTTTACCTCATGGAGACACCTTTAATGCTTTTGCAAACAGAGCAGACCCTGATCAGGCAGCTCTTGTAAGAGCTGTCTGATCAGGATCTGCTCTGTATGTTATTGGAATCTGATATATCTGATCCTACACAACTGGACCTGACAAATAATTTCTTTGTTCTTTGTAACAACATGAAAGTTTATTTGTATAATTATTCATAGTGGGTGGAGCCTAGCATGGATATTCATGAAGGAAGGGTTAAGTCATATATGTACTATCACAGCTATCTAGTAGAGCTACAGAGCTTGTTTTTTTGTGTGAATTTTCATACACATGGATACTTAATGTTTGCAAGCGTTGAAGGCTCAGGTTCTTATGTGCTGAACCCGGTTTAAACCTTTTTTGAAAACACTGTAGATCCAGATCAGCTGGCTTCTAACGAAGCCATCTGATCAGGATCCACACTGTTTTAGACTTTGATTGAAAATACATGCTTACCATATTTTGTTTGACTAGATGATAAGAGTTGTTTCCGGTGTGAGACGAGCTACTTCTGTGAAGGTGATGGGGAGAGAAACATGTGTGGTCGCTGTGATAGTACCGTCTCTTCCTGTGACAGAGATCCTTCTGAACACAGTTTTGGTCTAGCCTCTCAGTGTAGTAGTTGTCCTAATGGATGGGTAAGGTGTTTCTACTATTACATTAAATACTTTAAAAACAGCAAAAACAGTAAGCGTAAGACCAGGACATGGCAAAAATCAAATTTTCAGTTGTTTTTCTCACTTTCCAAAAAATATGTGAGGTGCTTGTTGAATTCTGTCACAGTTTGATTTATTAGATTACCTTACCACTGACTTTAACTGTTTCGTATTTTTCCTAGAAAAAAGAAGTTTTTGTCCAATAAAATGTTATTTTTAAAGCCAAATGAAAAAATAAGTGTGTTTTGGGTAACAGGGCTTAAAATTTTTGGTAGGGTAGGCACACATTTTTTTGTTAATTATTATTTTTGCTTTCAAAAGGCATAAAATAATATATATTTTTAAGAAAAACCTGAGAAAAATTCTAGGTTTCACCAGTAAATTTAGGTAGGGTCGGGTAACCCTAAACACAGGTATTGTTTAATTTTGGCCTAATTATGCATTATTTCACACTGCAGTGTAGTCCTTCAATTTTGTTATTATTGCCTTGATCTAGACAGTTTTACTGTTATATTGTTACACTGTTACACAATGCGCCTTTTCAGAAATCCACTCTCTTTTTTGCACTATGAAAACAAAAATTGCATGATGATTAGAAAATGTCAATCAATGAAAAATCACTGTTGATACGAAAAAAGTGGCAATTAAGTTGATATTTTATCGGAAAAAATTTTGAGAGCACATGCATTAAAAATGACAATGAATTCCAAATGGCAATTTCATTTCTGGAGATGCTTAATTCACAGAGTGGGCACTCCTGAGTATTAGAAGAAGAACAGATGGCCTCACCGTTATATTATTTGAGCATTGGTACTTTTCCCCAAAGTAAGCAGGGAAGGATTGGACTAGACCGCTTTCATGTGCAATCTAGTCAGAGCATTCACTGCTTACACACACAAAAATTAGGGATGTAAATGATGGCTGAGGTGAAATTTAAGACCTATAGCCCCACTAGATAGCTGTGCATGAATGTTAAAAGAGTGACTTGACGCATTTGTGATATGGTAAATGTTCTAAAATTTCAAACACTAGGTGCGAGCCAAAACGGCTTAGACAACAGTGCAGACCCAGATCAGACTGCTTCTGGGAAAGCAGTCTAATCAGGGTCTACCCTGTTTGCTATTCTGAAAAGAATTTTGTGAATTCCAGCCCTGGTAACCCACATTTTCTTTGAAAACAGAAAGTGAAAGGTGTTCAGAATTTTAGATCATTTACCGTAATTACCAAAATCTTACAAACTGGCTCATTTGTAGTTGTGTAGTAATGGTGTAGCTGTCCCATGTAATGAAACCTACTATATAGACTACTGTAATTCCACCTATTGTCCCACATCATGTACCCAGTGTGAGCCAGGGTATGCCTGTCTGGATGGAAGAAGAACCATCTGTGACCCAGGAACTTTCTCCGATGGAACTCTGCGTAAGTTAAGTTCAACTCATAGGTTGAGGTAAACACAAATTGTGTCATATCTGTAAGTTTCAACACATGTTTTGGGTGCTCAGAAGAACCGTCTAGCCGAGACTTTCTCTTGAGTACCCACAACATATGTATTGATTGAGAAATAAAAAATAAAAAGAAGTAAAGAACAAAAAAATATTTTGCACCCTTATCTAAAGACCTGGTACAATTGATCGGAGATTGAGAAGGCTCATCATATTGCATTTGACATAATAAGTGTGCACCTTCCTTTAACCCTTTGTATATGAATGAATTCTTCCATCTGGTTATACCCCCGGTGGGTATTATGATTTCACGTTGTCCGTCCATGCGTCAGTCCGTAGCGTTTTGTTTCCTTAATATCTTGAAGAGTCATTGCTGGATTTTTATCAAACCTTGCAAACATGTTCATATATGCAAGACAAATACTTTAAACTAAAAAGTAAGGGCTAGGGGCCAATTTTATTAGAGTTTTTTCCCTTTGTAGTTCTAAATGGCTTTTTGTATAGGGTTTTATGCTTATGCTATGATAGGCCATACGAGGGGGGTTCAATATGTAATGAAAATCTAATCATAACTCCATCCATAGCCGCGTTATGATTTTATGGCATATGCCAAACAAAAGACCAAAGCTCGGCCGTTATAATGATGTATAAAACATTATTTTATCTTTCCAAATTTAATAAGTTACAGACTTTTTAAAAAGCACACTAATATACACTGCATATATTTTCCTCTGAATTGTAAAGACTCATTTTTACAAACGAAGAAAGGCATGCTGTATTTTCTGAAACAAACATTTAACATGCATGAATAACATATCCATAGTTTTCTGACCCATTTCTCTTCTAACTGCCGTAACGATACAAACTTTTGACCTCCACCGATTTCTCGTGCAAACGGTTTTATTACGTTGCCCCCTCTTACGTTGACGTCGTTTAAAGTAACAGACGTAACACTAAAATACGCACGGTTCTTGGACATCAGAAATATGGCTTTGTACCAGAAAAGGACAATTTTGATTGTATCGAAGTTTCAATACACACAGAGCATAGGCAACAGACCAATTAAACAGAAACCAATATCCAGGGGTATCTCATCTGAGTGGTTTACCATTTTCGTTTCCTATAATTTTATCGTCTGAAATTACCAGCCAGATTATGTACATGTAAATACTTGTATCGATGTCCAAATAATGCATCAGAGCGCAAACATCGATGAAACCAGCATTTTGTGCGATCCATTTCAGTGTAAGCCAGAGATGGCATTCTAAGTGATTTTCTTATTTCAAATGACGTATTTGGGGGTACTTTATGAGTGAGATTAGATATGGAAATTTCAAAATTGGCTGTATAACTTGCAAATGAACATCAAAGCGACCAAAAGAAATGTTACAAATGATTTTCGTATACATTTTCACTATGCAATCGTTCACGCAAAAACGACTCTGTCATTGGAATGCCAGAGAATGTAGCATCAAGGAGAATTTTAACCAAATTGGCAGCCTCAGTATTTCATAGAATATTAAGCAATATCAAATGTTTTTGCAGTTATAAATCACCAATATATGGATATTTACCACACGAAGAAGCAGACTGAAAACATTTCTCGTTCATGTAGTTATCTTCTTTTGAAAACATTGCTTTATTTCATATCGCAGTGTACTTCAGAACCCTATCTTTAGAGTGGCTTGTGTAAATTAGATAAGAAGCTGGACAACTGCAAGTTTACATTTATTTAGCCAAGAAACAGACCTTTTAATAAAAGTAATTATGAAGTGTGTAAATATAAAACTTTGGGATATATTGGGCTGTTTTCATTACATATTGAACGCCCCTCGTACATGGGTCTATCAACTCCTACCACAGCTTTTGATGGAACAATTTGATACTTTTCCTATACAATGTAGACACATTGAACATATGTATGAAGGAGTTTGGTTAAGAAAAAAATACTTTTTTGACAAAATGACAGCTGTGAGAACTTAGACAATTTTCTCCTAACAAGGCTTTTGTATATGCATAGATGGTGCCTTCATGGGCCATCAACTTTTAACACAGCTTTTGATGGAGCAATTTGATAGGTTGCCTATGCAATATAGACACATTGAATGTATGCATGAAGGAGTTTGGTTCAGAAAAAATAATTTTGGATAAAATGACATCTATGAGAACTTAGACTTTTTTTCATTTAAGCTGTGATATATAGAGCTTTCAGGTGTGAATAATTTTGTGTATTTGATCTTAACAAATGTTACAGATATCAAGGTTTAAGATCATTTGCACAGATTCTACTTAAATCTTGTTTTCACAGATTCTACTGAATTTTTTTTTCAATACTAGGGTCTGCTGGTTTGTACTATCACTTGCCAAAATTATGTTTTTTCACTTTGCCAAAACTAAGTTTTTTCACTGACTCTTACTGTGCGTGGGGTATCTAATAAGCATTGCTTATTGACTTTTTTCATTTGATACAATTACCTGGGATGGTCCATTGTAAATATCAAGGTTAGAATTTCCAGATTAAGATGTATCTCAGTCTGTAAAGATTTTTTCATCCTTGCAAACAGTACAGACCCTGATGAAACATTTTATCTGGGTTATTTGGGTGTCTGCTGTTTGCCAAAGTACCCATATATGGGTATCCAGTATTCAAAGGGTTAAGTGCACAATGAGTACTTAGTTTGTGAAGTTGCACAGGTGTCATGGCACGTACCTGAAGCATTTTATAGAATACACACGCTAAAGGAGATCTGGGGTACTTCCCCCTATATGGGGCATGAGGTGAAGCCCTATGCAGAAAAATGGTTTAAGAGCATGCCACAGTTCTAATAGAATGAGCTCTAAAGACATGCAAGTAAACGCTATTAGATGCAATTTCTTCCAAAAATCAAATTAAAAAGCTTAAGAACCTATACTTGTGGCTCCGAGTTGTACGCACATACATATTTGTGTATACGCAGGTATGCCCCTGGTGTCATATTTTGTACATTATGTGCAGTTGAACACCTACCCATATATAATTTGATAAGAAAATATATAATAGATCTTTGGTGTAGTAGATCTATGTAAAAATATAACAATCTTAGTGTCAAAAGATAATTCCTATGATAAGCTTAATTACTGGTATGTTTCAACAATTAGATTTATCTCATGAGTATCAAGAAAATAATAATAATAATAACTTTTACTTTTTTCTCAGCAATGTGTGAATAATATTTTTGGTATTTAAACAAATAAAGTATATGTACTCTTTCTATTTATGCATCCAGATAATGTATGAATACAAAGAGGACATCTACTTTATTTGTTTAAATGCATAACTCAAAATTAATTATGTCATTTTACAACAAAATAATATATATTATGGGTACTCTTTTGAATACTCTCAAAACATGTTTCATTAGCTGGATAAGAAAATAATTACAATTATACGCTAAAAAAATTGCTTATCTAACCTTTTTTCTATGCAGTAAAATCCTGATAATTTAAACTCTGATAGTTCAAAATACTGGCTAGTTCGAAATAAATTTGGGGCACACTGGATTTGGAGATTGGGCCTATCTATGAACTACTTTAATAACTGTCTCTAAAAATATATGTTTTTGATGCTTAAATAAAACATCTCCCTTTCTTTTAAGCACCAAAAAACATATGTTTTGAAAGGGAAAAAATGATAATTTTCCAGAGGACTTTTATTTTACAAGATTTGGCTGTATTTCTTTTTCATGTTTGTAGAACATTGTCAATCCTGTGCTGCTGGTACATATACAAACCAGTCTGGTCAAAGTAGCTGTTTAACTTGTGAACCAGGCTACTACAGTGCTGCGGGCATGTATGCTTGTAGTCCATGTGAGGAAGCAGAATATTCAACTGCTGGTGTCTGTACGACTTGTGCTGATGATCAGGAGTGTCCCTGTATGGCAAATGGGACATGTTTTGATAACGTTCTGTGTGTTAACCATGGCAATGGGGCTTACATATGTGGTGATTGTCCAGTAGGATATGAGGGAGATGGAGTCAGCTGTACTGATATTGATGAGGCAAGTAACACTTCACACCAAAAATGGGATTTAAAATTCATTTTAACATCATATGATTAATAAAATCTGACATTCATACTCTTGGGTACTGAATTTATAATACTTGTTGTGCGGAGTGCAGTGTCTCCCTTTGTAAAATGTTAGCCTGGGGATCAAATGGTTATGGCTAATTTGAGTCTCACTACCGGTGGAGTCACTGTGTGTCCCTGAGCAATACACTTTATCAGCTGCTTAGAACTATTTCAACCCAGGAAGACCCATCCCAACATGACGAAAAAATTGTTGACTGACATAAAAGAACAAACAAACAAATAACACTTGTTGCAAAAGTGATAAAATGCTTTGCAAGCCTCACATTATATCTTTTTTCCACAATTTATAGATTCAATAAAACATTAGCACTCATGTAAGATCATAGATGTTTTTTTTTGTTTCAGTGTGAGGTCTATAAACCATGCTATAATCAAAGTTGTCTCAATACTGCCCCAGGGTATCAATGTTATGCCTGTCCAGATGGCTATTCTGGGTCTTTTGAAGATGCTTATGCCTGGGATGTCAATCAGAGAGTGTATGACTATATGAACTTAAACCTCTCAAGTTCAAGGAACCAGACATGTGATGATATAGACGAGTGTGCTGTTGATAATGGTGGCTGTGGTACTGGTGTAACTTGTGTTAATACAGATGTAAGTTCCACCAAACAGACATGTGATGATATTGACGAGTGTGCTGTTGATAATGGTGGCTGTGGTACTGGTGTAACTTGTGTTAATACAGAGGTAAGTTCCATCAACCAGACATGTGATGATATAGATGAGTGTGCTGTTGATAATGGTGGCTGTGGTACTGTTGTAACTTGTGTTAATACAGAGGTAAGTTCCACCAACCAGACATGTGATGATATAGATGATTGTGCTGTTGATAATGGTGGCTGTGGTACTGGTGTAACTTGTGTTAATACAGAGGTAAGTTCCACCAACCAGACATGTGATGATATAGACGAGTGTGCTGTTGATAATGGTGGCTGTGGTACTGGTGTAACTTGTGTTAATACAGAGGTAAGTTCCACCAACCAGACATGTGATGACATTGAAGAGTGTGCTGTTGATAATGGTGGCTGTGGTACTGGTGTAACTTGTATTAATACAGAGGTAAGTTCCACCAACCAGACATGTGATGATATTGACGAGTGTGCTGTTGATAATGGTGGCTGTGGTACTGGTGTAACTTGTATTAATACAGAGGTAAGTTCCACCAACCAGACATGTGATGATATTGACGAGTGTGCTGTTGATAATGGTGGCTGTAGTACTGGTGTAACTTGTGTTAATACAGGGGTAAGTTCCACCAACCAGACATGTGATGACATTGAAGAGTGTGCTGTTGATACTGGTGGCTGTGGAACTTGTGTAACTTGTGTTAATACAGAGGTAAGTTCCACCAAACAGACATGTGATGACATTGAAGAGTGTGCTGTTGCTAATGGTGGCTGTGGTACTGGTGTAACTTGTGTTAATACAGAGGTAAGTTCCACCAACCAGACATGTGATGATATAGATGAGTGTGCTGTTGATAATGGTGGCTATGGTACTGTTGTAACTTGTATTAATACAGAGGTAAGTTCCACCAACCAGACATGTGATGATACAGATGAGTGTGCTGTTGATAATGGTGGCTGTGGTACTGGTGTAACTTGTGTTAATACAGAGGTAAGTTCCACCAAACAGACATGTGATGACATTGAAGAGTGTGCTGTTGCTAATGGTGGCTGTGGTACTGGTGTAACTTGTGTTAATACAGAGGTAAGTTCCACCAAACAGACATGTGATGGCATTGAAGAGTGTGCTGTTGCTAATGGTGGCTGTGGTACTGGTGTAACTTTTATTAATACAGAGGTAAGTTCCACCAACCAGACATGTGATGACATTGAAGAGTGTGCTGTTGCTAATGGTGGCTGTGGTACTGGTGTAACTTGTGTTAATACAGAGGTAAGTTCCACCAACCAGACATGTGATGATATAGATGAGTGTGCTGTTGATAATGGTGGCTGGGGTACTGGTGTAACTTGTGTTAATACAGAGGTAAGATCCACCAACCAGACATGTGATGATATAGATGAGTGTGCTGTTGATAATGGTGGCTGTGGTACTGGTGTAACGTGTATTAATACAGAGGTAAGTTCCACCAACCAGACATGTGATGACATTGAAGAGTGTGCTGTTGATAATGGTGGCTGTGGTACTGGTGTAACTTGTATTAATACAGAGGTAAGTTCCACCAACCAGACATGTGATGATATTGACGAGTGTGCTGTTGATAATGGTGGCTGTGGTACTGGTGTAACTTGTGTTAACACAGAGGTAAGATCCACCAACCAGACTTGTGATGATATAGACGAGTGTGCTGTTGATAATGGTGGCTGTGGTACTGGTGTAACTTGTGTTAATACAGAGGTAAGTTCCACCAACCTGACATGTGATGATATTTACGAGTGTGCTGTTGATACTGGTGGCTGTGGTACTGGTGTAACTTGTGTTAATACAGAGGTAAGTTCCACCAAACAGACATGTGATGATATAGATGAGTGTGCTGTTGATAATGGTGGCTGTGGTACTGTTGTAACTTGTGTTAATACAGAGGTAAGTTCCACCAACCAGACATGTGATGACATTGAAGAGTGTGCTGTTGATTATGGTGGCTGTGGTACTGGTGTAACTTGTGTAATACAGAGGTAAGTTCCACCAAACAGACATGTGATGACATTGAAGAGTGTGCTGTTGATTATGGTGGCTGTGGTACTGGTGTAACTTGTGTTAATACAGAGGTAAGTTCCACCAACCAGACATGTGATGATATTGAGGAGTGTGCTGTTGATACTGGTGGCTGTGGAACTTGTGTAACTTGTGTTAATACAGAGGTAAGCTCCACCAAACAGACATGTGATGACATTGAAGAGTGTGCTGTTGATAATGGTGGCTGTGGTACTGGTGTAACTTGTGTTAACACAGAGGTAAGATCCACCAACCAGACTTGTGATGATATAGACGAGTGTGCTGTTGATAATGGTGGCTGTGGTACTGGTGTAACTTGTGTTAACACAAAGGTAAAGATTTCAAAGTAAATTTGTTCTCATGTCACATGCAGGGCCACTTGTCGTAGTGCCAAAGTCAGGGAATCAGTAAATGTAGGTGTTCTCTTACATTCTAATTTATTATATAAGAATGAGCACACTGTATAAAATTTATACAATGCTATTCAATGTCATTATGAATTATCTTTCTAAGAAGGGTGTAATATTGAAAAAATCTTTGCTTTGAGATGGCCATAGTAATCAAATCAAACTCACAACGGCATTTCTTTAGTTTTATGTCAACACGAAGGAATTATGGAGTGTTTTACCAGTTTTTCCTGAGAGCTATACTTAAGAAATTAAGATACGCAAAACACGAAAAAATGTTTTTTGCGTAGTTATATGATGTTAAAATTAAATTTCATTTAGAATTTGCTTACTGACTATCGATGACATGTGATGAAATGCAAAAACGTCATTAACGTCACAAGATGAAAACACTTAAAACGTAAAATGTGACATGGACGTCAGAACAAAGATCATGAAACCCAATCTTCTTCATGATTTGTTACATGTCATCGACACCACAATGTGCAAACAAAGAAAGCATCGTATCATGCTGAAATTGCAGTCAAATTTTTGTATCAAAACTAGCTACTGGAATGCAAGGATAAACAATGACAAAGAATAAGCATTTAATGTCACTTAAAGCCCTTGAGTTGAGGTGGTTGGTGCATTACAGGATTTATCGAACCTAAAGATAATAGGACATGCTTTGCCCGCAATGGTTACCTTAAAGAACCCATAGAATTGTGTCAGAGGGACATTACATTGAGGTTAGTCATACTGAACACAGCACAAATTTGCAAATGAAAACAACCTGTTATATGTGGGAAGTAAGCATTTAACTTGCTAAATGTAACCAAAACTTTGCCACTTGGCCATTCTCTCATCAGAAAAATGCGTAAACATTATGGTGCCTTTCAAGTGCAGAATAATGAATTTAGACGTCATAATATTCATTTTATTGACGTGTAGCATTCTAAAGTCATAATTCTTGCAGTAAATGTGCTTATATTGAATAAAACTCAAGAGGAATACAATTCTATCGCAATTAACGCAATATTTTGTCTTGTAATAATACCATAAGGTTGCAAGCTGATTATTTCCTGGGTCCCCTAATGGTTCCAAAGGTTTCTTAAACAACAAACAAGTTTTTGATAGAAAATTGACTTTTATTGACCGTGTTTCACAGTTTTCTACTGGGGGTCATAATGATTACAGGCATGCTAGCTGGCATACATAATCAATGTAGTAATACTGTAATGTGACAGATACATGCTGCTTTTATGAAATAACATCATCTACACAACAGACTTGTATTACATTTTATGTTTACAATGAATTGAAGTGATTGTTGCGTTTCTTTATTCTTTAAGTATAGAACCTACATGCATGTTCGGGCTATATATCAGCCCTTATTTATCACTGCGATGTAAATAAAACTAGCTAATTTTACATGCCTTTTGTTGTCTGCTGAATTAAAAACAAAATCGGATAAATCCTTTCAGAAATACATATACCATCAGAGTGACAAACAGTTTGGATCAAGTTAAATTGTCTTATTTCTCAACTAAAGCATATGTTGAGGGTTCTCAAAATGAGATGGTTCTTAATGAGATGGTTCTTTTACCAACCATGAGATGGTCTTTTTGAGCACTGAAAATGAGCTTATAACTGACAGAAACAGGTAAGAAAATGTTCTTAATCAACATTCAAAAATGTTTTTATCTTGACTGTAAAGCTCTGCACATGTTTCTCTTCATATCTTCTCATACTGACATGGTTGACTCTTCAGAACTAGAACATGAGTTTGGAACTACCTCAATGATATTTGATCTACTGCAGATGAACATTTTGACACTATTTCTTAACAGTATATGAACAGATGAATTCTTTGCCAACTAGTATTATCTGCTGCTAACCTTTGCGGGCAGTTTGGATCCATTTCACTCCTGACAAAATGTCAGGCCTGATTAGGATCCAAACTGTTTGACACTATGAAAGTATTTCTGAAAGAGTTTTTTGAAAATTGAAATTAATTTTTAAAAAGTCAGCAGACGACAAAAATAATGCAAAATTACCCAGTAGGCAAAGAGTAAAGATGGATGATAAAAACCAGAAAGATTTCTGGAACCAAAATAGGGAGTCCTAATTAACTTACATGTAGAACATCCAAAGGAGTTCATTATGTCCAGTGATGTGTTGAACAACATTGTTTGGTCTATATTTTAACAGGGGAGCTACAAATGTGAGGCGTGTGGAGATGGATATCTTGGATCAGTCGAGACTGGCTGTTACCTGGCAGATTTCTGTGCCTCTGGTAGTCACGATTGTAGCTCTGGAGCCAATTGTATTTATATTGGACCAGCTCAATATAGATGTGAGGTGAGTAACATTTAACATTTATTAACCCTTCTCCAGCCAATCACAACTTTTGTCATCTGCTCCGCTTGTCTGTTTATGTACTTAGCTAGCCTATTTTGCAAACAATATGGACCCAGATCAGACTGCTTGGAGCAGTCTGATCTGGATTCATATTGTTTACTTCTATGAAAAAATCTAGTCTGAAATGCACTTGAATACATGTATATGCAGCAGACAAACTGACATAAATAATATTATAATCATCAGGGACAGAAAATCACCTAACGTTGCAAGGTTGCAGTGTGAGCCCTCCAAATTTAATAACGAGTGAAACATATTTTTGATCAAGAATATGTTAAGTGTATCTGCCACTAGTATAATGAAAAAATGCAAGGAAACAAATATCTTGAAACACAAGAATAGATGTATGCCATACCATTGCTAAAGTGCCCTAAGTATGATAAATAAATACAAGGTACCAAATAATTATCCTGGTTCACACAAACAAGTGTATGCAAGGCAAATCATTGGTGATACACGGGAGAAAATGCATGGAACACTTGAAAAAGTGTGTAAGAACTCAAGGTTTCCATACACAAACTAATGTCCCCATCAATGCAACTGATGATTTATTTCTGCCAATTTCAGCAGACACCATTGGACCAAAACCCTACAAGATTTGGATCATTTGTGCCATTATGTCTTATGTTTGTTATGCTTTCACGTCTGTTCATTGCTGCCTGTGGTCACCTGCTTGGAAAGGGCTGACCTCTTGGCTTTTATTTGTGATGTTAAATTGTGTTTTTGTCACTTTCCCATGTGGTATCCTGGGTCATTGTGGTACTTGATTGTATCAATTCCTGATCTTTGTCACCTTTCTTACTTTGATATCTGTGAGAATTAACTAGACATAGATCCAGATTAGGAAACTTTGTGTGCATAAAAGTGTTATAATCCTCTTATCCATAAATTCAAACATGTGTTTTGGGAGCTCAAAAGAACCATCTCATTGAGACGGTTCTTTTTAGTACCCACAACATATGTTTTGGATGTGAAATAAGAAAAAAAGTTTTCCTATTCACACTTTTATCTGGAGGCCTTGTAGCACCCGTTAGTGTAAACGCTCCTGTTAGTGTAAACGTTGACAATAACGGGAGATATCGCTCCTGTTACTGTAAACAGGACCGTGTTTACACTAAGTGGCGATAATACAGACCCGAAAATCAGTATCAACGGTAAGTGTCAACATTTGAAAATAAATATTGAAATTACAAGAGATGACGATTCATCGCAGACATTTGAGCAGCTGTGACAAAACCAACTTTGCGACATTGACTACTTGATTAAGAGCAGTTTGAACTCTGTCTTAAGTTCCAGCGGTTTTGTTGTATATCTTGATCAATATTTGAACCATGAATAATACGTAAGTTAGTGGGTGTTTTATTATCTTGACCTGTGCATTATAACATATGACAACATAGTTGCACCCAATAAGACACCACATACAAATCTGTAAATGAATATCAGGAAAGTGAAAGGTGAATCGGATGATTTGCATTTTCTGTAATACATAGTTAATCTACAAATGCATATTTGTTCCACGCCTATTCCAAGCAATTCTCATACGGGAATCAGGCTCTTGTACTGCAAATGCGAAATTAGCATACAGTGCAAACCCATGTAAAAGGCGATTAAAGGTGGCGTCTCATCGGAGTTTGTCCTGTTTAACTAAGTTAAAGCTATTGTCTATAATAGTCCAGTTCAATACAACAGTTAAGGTAATGATAACAATATGTGCATCCCACATAAACAGCTTAATAGTTTATGAGCATTTTGGATGTAGTGCAGGAGGAAGATCAATATATTGTGGGTTTCAGCTTCAAACCATGCTGATCATGATCAGATGTCAAACCTGGGCATACGCCATTATCAACAGTAACACTCAAGGATCTTGTCTATTGATAAATTCAGCTGCACGTTCTAAATCAATACATTGTCCATATTTATGTATATCTACAACTGCAGAATTGTGCCATGCAAAAATGATAAGCAAACCCAAGTGTGGCCTTCACGTTTGTTAAAATTAGAGATTTTCAGTAAACCATAATCACAGGATAATAGGCCGATTAAATAGGTTGAAAGTGATTAAATTTGCCTGTGAATATGATACTTGTTGATTTCAAGTAAGTATGACCTGAAGTTTGTCCTAAAATTAATGCAGGTCACTCTGACATATATTTCTTGATTATCTAATTTTGAGGTATCTTTTTAAAGACCTAAAATATTCTATCTTCAAACGTAAGGAAATGAACTCCAATATTGTTAACAAAAAGCGTTGATATCAGACACATTATCGTCACACGCTCCTGCTAATGTAAACGTTGACAATAACGCGAGAGATCGCTCCCATTACTGTCAACATTTACACTAACGGGAGTGTTTACACTAACGGGTGCTACAAGGCCTGTCTAGACAATGAAACAATCCAATCCCAATATTTTATCTGAAAACAAAAGATTTTTTTACTTTTGTTATATTTTTGTGTTTATGTTGCAGTGTAATGTGGGTTATGGTGGTAAGCTGTGTGTACTAGACTCAGACAATGATGGCTGGTCAGACTCTGTTCAGTCCTGTACTGACTGGGGCTGTAATAAGGTAGGCTGTGTACTAGACTCAGACAATGATGGTTGGTCAGACTCTGTTCAGTCCTGTACTGACTCGGGCTGTAAAAAAGGTAAGCTGTGTGTACTAGACTCAGATAATGATGGCTGGTCAGACTCTGTTCAGTCCTGTACTGACTGGGGCTGTAAAAAAGGTAAGCTGTGTGTACTAGACTCAGATAATGATGGCTGGTCAGACTCTGTTCAGTCCTGTACTGACTGGGGCTGGGCTGAGGTAGGCTGTGTGTACTAGACTCAGACAATGATGGTTGGTCAGACTCTGTTCAGTCCTGTACTGACTGGGGCTGGGCTAAGGTAAGCTGTGTGTACTAGACTCAGACAATGATGGTTGGTCAGACTCTGTTCAGTCCTGTACTGACTGGGGCTGTACAAAGGTAAGCTGTGTGTACTTGACTCAGACAATGATGGTTGGTCAGACTCTGTTCAGTCCTGTACTGACTGGGGCTGTACAAAGGTAAGCTGTGTGTACTAGACTCAGACAATGATGGCTGGTCAGACTCTGTTCAGTCCTCTACTGACTTGGGCTGGGCTAAGGTAGGCTGTGTACTAGACTCAGACAATGATGGCTGGTCAGACTCTGTTCAGTCCTGTACTGACTGGGGCTGTAAAAAAAGTAAGCTGTGTGTACTAGACTCAGACAATGATGGCTGGTCAGACTCTGTTCAGTCCTGTACTGACTGGGGCTGTACAAAGGTAAGCTGTGTGTACTAGACTCAGACAATGATGGCTGGTCAGACTCTGTTCAGTCCTCTACTGACTTGGGCTGGGCTAAGGTAGGCTGTGTACTAGACTCAGACAATGATGGCTGGTCAGACTCTGTTAGTCCTGTACTGACTAGGGATGTACAAAGGTAAGCTGTGTGTACGAGACTCAGACAATGATGGCTGGTCAGACTCTGTTCAGTCCTGTACTGACTGGGGCTGTACAAAGGTAAGCTGTGTGTACTAGACTCAGACAATGATGGCTGGTCAGACTCTGTTCAGTCCTGTACCGACTGGGGCTGTGCTAAGGTAAACTGTGTGTACTAGACTCAGACAATGATGGAATGTCAGACTCTGTTCAGTCCTGTACTGACTGGGGCTGGGCTGAGGTAGGCTGTGTGTACTAGACTCAGACAATGATGGAATGTCAGACTCTGTTCAGTCCTGTACTGACTGGGGCTGTACAAAGGTAAGCTGTGTGTACTAGACTCAGACAATGATGGCTGGTCAGACTCTGTTCAGTCCTCTACTGACTGGGGCTGTACAAAGGTAAGCTGTGTGTACTAGACTCAGACAATGATGGCTGGTCAGACTCTGTTCAGTCCTGTACTGACTGGGGCTGTACAAAGGTAAGCTGTGTGTACTAGACTCAGACAATGATGGCTGGTCAGACTCTGTTCAGTCCTGTACCGACTGGGGCTGTGCTAAGGTAAACTGTGTGTACTAGACTCAGACAATGATGGAATGTCAGACTCTGTTCAGTCCTGTACTGACTGGGGCTGGGCTGAGGTAGGCTGTGTGTACTAGACTCAGACAATGATGGAATGTCAGACTCTGTTCAGTCCTGTACTGACTGGGGCTGTAAAAAAGGTAAGCTGTGTGTACTAGACTCAGATAATGATGGCTGGTCAGACTCTGTTCAGTCCTGTACTGACTGGGGCTGTACAAAGGTAAGCTGTGTGTACTAGACTCAGACAATGATGGCTGGTCAGACTCTGTTCAGTCCTCTACTGACTGGGGCTGTACAAAGGTAAGCTGTGTGTACTAGACTCAGACAATGATGGTTGGTAAGACTCTGTTCAGTCCTGTACTGACTGGGGCTGTGCAAAGGTAAGCTGTGTACTAGACTCAGACAATGATGGCTGGTCAGACTCTGTTCAGTCCTGTACTGACTGGGGCTGTACAAAGGTAAGCTGTGTGTACTAGACTCAGACAATGATGGCTGGTCAGACTCTGTTCAGTCCTGTACTGACTGGGGCTGTGCAAAGGTAAGCTGTGTGTACTAGACTCAGACAATGATGGCTGGTCAGACTCTGTTCACTCCTGTACTGACTGGGGCTGTGCAAAGGTAAGCTGTGTGTACTAGACTCAGACAATGATGGCTAGTCAGACTCTGTTCAGTCCTGTACTGACTGGGGCTGTGCAAAGGTAAGCTGTGTGTACTAGACTCAGACAATGATGGCTGGTCAGACTCTGTTCAGTCCTGTACTGACTGGGGCTGTACAAAGGTAAGCTGTGTACTAGACTCAGACAATGATGGCTGGTCAGACTCTGTTCAGTCCTGTACTGACTGGGGCTGTGCAAAGGTAAGCTGTGTGTACTAGACTCAGACAATGATGGCTGGTCAGACTCTGTTCAGTCCTGTACTGACTGGGGCTGTACAAAGGTAAGCTGTGTGTACTAGACTCAGACAATGATGGCTGGTCGGACTCTGTTCAGTCCTGTACTGACTGGGGCTGTGCAAAGGTAGGTAGCATGGGCAAATCCAGAAAATTCCATCAGGGGGAGGGATCCTGAAAACTACTTTGAGTCCATATACATGTATTTCACAGAGGCTGGTACAGACCTCCCGCTAGAATCAATTAGGCCCAAGGGGTCCAATTGCTTCTCAAGGGGGGTCCGTACCAGTATTTCTAAGGAAACATATAGCAAACAGTGGGAGTGAGGTCAGAACCCCCTGTCCCCCTCTTTATCCGCCTAGGGTAGGATCCTAGGCTGCTATATAGCCAATTTCATACCGAGTTTTCCCATCAGGCTCGAATTAGCTCCAAGCATCTTCCCATTTGAAATAATCTGACCAAACACAATAAGTTCTTATAGCGTGGTCTATATTTAAATAAACATTTCAGATACCCAATGGTGACAAATGAATAAGTACAAACAAGTTTGTGTTCTTTTTGGTTATATTTACAATAACTATAGCTAGATTGACTTGATAGCAAGATCGCACAGTGTCACTGGTATTTTGCTAAACTGTTTAGCCTCTCTTCCAAGTGGTGAAATGTTTACAGGTGTACTGGCTACACCAGTACATTGGCCTATTTCAATGAAATCGCAATACAAATACAGTAAAACCTTGTTAAATCACTCCCCCCACCCATAAACTGCCAAATTTGCTTGCAGCCATAATTTTCCTGTGTCCCAATTTCTGCAATGTAAAGCTACAAACTAGATTTAGATCAAAAGAAAGAAATTTGGAATATTACAATAAAATTTGCAAACAGTTACTGCTAACATCCGCCAGTGTAGCAGTTTCCACTTACATCTACGGAAGTACACGTAAGGATAATGTAGATACCATTTTTTCGCACCAATAGCACATGCATGTCTTACAATGTCAACATGTAACTGACAGAAATCCAGACCTCGATCTGTCACCAAACTTGTTATAATACCAAAATTCCCTTTTCCCATTGGCAGCAATCTAATAGGAATCCTCCATTCTAGCTTAACATTCTTTGTGCTTCAACAACGGCAAAATCTAGGGCAAAGATTTGGTAACCAGTAAAATGCATTTAAGCCCCCTGGTGGCTTTGGCTGCTGTCCGTTCTAAGGCGGTGGTTCTGTTGTTATTGATTTGATGTTGATTGTTACTTCCATTTTGTGATTATGTAATTGTTCTATGTTTTGTTGTGCGTTACTTTATATCCTTTCTAGTTTTGCAATTATCTTGATGTTGAAAAGAGAGCTGGTTGCTTTATTTTGTTTGTCCTTCTGTTGTCTCGTGATTGTAGTGTGGCTCTTCCTCACGATGTCACAGTTTGTCTGCAGTTTGTGATTGTGGTATTTGCTGATCATACTATTTTTACTGTACATGTACAGTGAGCCAATTTAGTTATGCACCACATTTTCATGGCCCACATTTTTTGACGAAAATGCTGGAATCAAACATTCTCTATGAAAATTTACGCATTGACATTTTATCTGTTTGATGAAATCGAAAAGATATCGAAATCACTCATGTGAATCATTCTTCAACGTCAAAGGCAATTTTGACAAAAAGGCTCGTGCAACCTGAATGTCTATATTTTCTATTTACATTTTGCACTAGGATTTATCCATGATTATCGTTGTGACAGAAAAAAACACAAAAACAATTGTTTTATTCAAGTAAAACCCTTATGTTTGGTTGATGAAGTTAGTAACACTGTTACTTTTTGAAGAAATGCTTGTTTTGACATCATATTAATCAAACAGGGTTTCCTTCGCAAATTGTTTTGTTATGAGTCACTTGTTGACATAGAAGTATCGAAATACTAAAACATCTTATTGTTGGCACGTCTTATAGCCTTGGTAGTAGTGACTTTATCACTAACCTCAACACAATTCAATTCAATTCAATTCAATTCAATGATTTATTTACGTGTCACCTTATGTACAAACATAAAATACAGACATATAAACATAATACAAAAGTACATAAGCTACTCTTAAAAAGTTATGAGACACGATAAAACCTCATTAAAATTCATACAATGACGCCACTAAATCCATTTATTTTTTACGAAAATAAACAGCTGATACATGGTTCTTTAAAATGAAATAATAAAAGAAGTGTTTTGATAACTAGTTTACTCGGAATCATACGGAATTTTAACTTACTTTAAAAAAAGTCATAAGATCAACTTTTTTCAAACCTTGGTTAGCTGGGAACCAAAATAGTAAAACGTTTGAAAAACTGATAAAGTTAACAAACACATTCCAGTCTTAGATATTGCGAAGAACAAATCGGCTCTTATCTCTGGCATAGCAGAAATTCGACCCTGAAAAAAGTGCAATGTGAACTGAGTTTCATTCTAAATAATGCAATGTGAAATGGTTTTTTGAGGGTAGTGCCCTTCAAGATCCATTTTCTCACTTGTTTCTCATCTGATCACAATAAAATTTCAATGGCTAATGCAAAAATAAATGCGCCTAACGCTGATAGTCTCAGAATAAAAATAGCACATTTCATTTCCGAGTAATTTTACATTTTATAAGTGGTGCATAACTAAAGTGGCTCACTGTAAATGCAAATGCTGTCAGAATTGCTTGAATTTGGTTTTCGAGCTAACAAAAAATCTACAAAACGGTGCTCAATGGCCCTTAAAAAGCATGACAACTGATCCTTATTGTTTGCTTCTATGAAAATGCAATGCATACATGAAGGTATGCTTACAAAACTGAATTACTGCTGGGATTTTAAGTCCCCTACCGGTCATAGACCTGTTCCAGGGACTATAGGTTTGCTCGATTCTGTCCATCCATCTGTCAGTCAGGCTTAGGTGTTTGGGCCATGTTTCCTATATTATTTGGGATAGGCATCTCATATTTGGTGTGTGGATGCATCTTGCAATGACAGAGTGTGGCATACCATTTTGGGGTCACTGTGACCCTTGACCTTAGACCTCATTTCTAGAATAATTGTGTCTGGAGAATATCTCGTATTTTTAGGTAGAAATCCAAAATTTGTTGGTTGATGCATTTTGGGATGGCAGAGTGTTGCATACCATTTTCAGGTCACTATGACCTTGACATCTTACCTCGTTTCTAGAATAGTAGTGTCCGGAGCACATTCTATATTATTTGAGGTATGTATCCCAAATTTGGTGTGTGGATAAATCTTGAGATCGCGGAGTGTAGTTTACCATTTTGGGTCACTATGATTTGGCCTTGTCCTCTGACCCAGTTAAAAGTCAACTTTTTCAGAATATGGTCATGTTGCCAAAAGCAAATGCTTCTGTTGTCAAATAAATAATAAAAATTGAGATAAAAATGCTTGCATATCAAATTAAAGGGAATGATTCATCTTGGGATGGCAGATTGTTGCTTGCCATTTTCCGGTCACTGTGACCTTGTTGACTGTGACCTCTGACCTCGTTCTAGAATAATTGTGTCAGGAGCATATCTCCTATATTACCCAAATTTGGTGTGTGGATGTATCTTCGGATGGTGGAGTGGCATGTAGCATTTTTGGGTCATTGTGACCTTGACCTGACCTTATTTCTAGAATAATCATGCCCGGAGCATATCTCCTATATTATTTGAGGTGGGAATCCCAAATTTGGTATGTCGATGCATCTTGAGATGGCCGAGTGCAGTGTACCATTTTTGGGTCACTGTGACCTTGGCTTGACCTCTGACCCAGTTAAAAATCAACTTTTTCAGAATATGCTCATGTTGCCAAAAGCAAATGATTCTCAAGTCAAATAAATAAATAAAAATTGAAATTACAATGCTAATATCAATGTTAGCGATTGTCAGAACGATAGAAGTACCCTTCCAGTTCCTTGGAGCTCGGTGGATGCTACCATTGTTGGAGGATTGTCCGAACGATAGTGGTACCCTTCCAGTTCCTTGGAGCTTGGTAGATGCTACCATTGTTGGAGGATTGTCCGAACGATAGTGGTACCCTTCCAGTTCCTTGGAGCTTGGTGGATGGTACCATCGTTCGAGTTGATGCAACATCTGTATTCTGTACCACAGGCCAAGCTCCATTTTACCTTTGTATGGCCTATATTTCATACATATGCGCTCTCTTTTCTACACTGCAAATTAGCCACCATAAGTTTTGCTATATATATATGTATCAGCCTCTCATGTTGTCAGTTTAAGTTAACTAGCCTGAGAGAATAAATCAATTTGAAAGTTAGATCTTCTTACATTGTAAACAACATATAAAACTTGTAGGAATTATTAGCTTGGTTACAGTATTGAATTACTTTTTTAACTCTTTCCTTGTTTCTGGCAACTGCTGATAACCCATGCAAACAGATTGTATCCAGATTAAGGCCAACAGAGCGTTGGTCCTGATCTGGTGTCAAACTCTTTGGCACTCTGATGGTGTTCCTGACAGAAATATTTGAAAAAGTTAATTTTGAAAAAAGTCAGCAGACAACAACAAAAAGCATGAAAATTAACCCAGCATGCAAAGTGTTAACCTTTGTCCTGCTTAATTGTAATTTATCCTTTTTTTAAAAAAAATTGCAACAGTTTACCTTGCGATACACTGTCAGAAATAGTTTGAGGTCATTAATTACACCACATTTCGTTTATTGATGTGAGGCTTTATGGGGCTTGCAAAGCTTTAATTTAAGACAAGAAGAAGATAACCAAATCCAAAATGTTCATTTTTGGAGGTATTTTGACGGATATACAGTCAGAAGTTGCGTTTTACAACTCCGCTTATGCATCATCATAAAACTAAATTTCTAAAGTACATGTATATCCTTTGATATATCTCCCCAAACGAAAATTTAAAATGCAGTAATCCCCTAATTGTTTATTGTAGGATAATTGCCCTAGTGTACCAAACAGTAACCAGGAGGACACTGACGGTGATACCTATGGTGACAGCTGTGATGACGATGATGATAATGACAGAATTAATGATAATGTGGTAAATCATACATTTATTGTACTTACATTCAAACTCCTTTGATTTTTCATTAGATCAGACCTATGGTGTACATTGAGGGTCTACTTTGATAACCTGATAATGACATCTGATTCATAGAAACCATAGCAACACAATAACATGTTTGATTGCAGTTGGTTTAAACATATTCTATTCATTCTCTTTTATACAATAAGCAAAGCACAAATAATATAACAAAGCAGTTGGATGAAAGGGATTTGACAGTAAGCGTAAGCTTATATTAGTCATCTCCCGATGTAAGTCATCTCCCGACATATGTGATAATGACATCTGATTCATAGAAACCATGGCAACACAATAATACGCTTAATTGATTGCAGTAAAACGAAGGGTTACAAACTTCCACAATAAACCAAGTAGAAAGGAAGATGCTATAACTATATGTTATGGAAAAGTGTAAAATGTATTTAACCTATCAATTTTTGGGCAATCAGAATAATTGATTTTAATAGGGCTGATCCCACCTGCTACTGAACAAACTGTCCTAACACCAGTTCCAGCAAACAAAACTCAACGTTTTCATACATAATACTTAACATACATCCGGACCTTGTCTGGATCCAACCTATTAAAAGTGCAAAGGTAAGCAGCAGACAATAAAAGTAGCAACTAGCAGGTAAAGTGACATCATTGCAATGCCAAATGATGTCAACAAGTAATGTAGAGTCGGAAGCACCTGTGAGCTCGTTTGATAATATAGTGGCTGATGCAGGAAAAAGAATGTGATATCCATGTTGGAACAAGAAGAAAAAGCAGTTCCTCTGCATCCCCATTTGGCATCACTTGACAAGTTTTGTAATGCCAAATGGTGATCTTAGCAATGGAATTTTCTATCTGGTTAGCACACTGATGCTATATTCTTGGTCCTCTTTCTTACCATTGGTTATAACAGTTTCGGTCAGGTATCTATAAAATTCAGGGGTAAATGAAAGCTTATAGGAGATAAAAAGTGCAAAAGTGAAACTTGATAAAAGATTTCAGATTAAACATATTTTATTGCATAAACATACAAAGGGATTAAGTTATGACAACATTAGGTAGTCCTTTTCCAAAACATAACAACAGATAAATACTATGATACAATGGATAAAAGATAAAGTGCTGGTGTAGAGGAAGTGGAGTTAAAAGAGGTTGATAAAGTCCATTGAATTAAGGTGAACGATGATTGATCTTGTAGGCTCCTTTCTTGTTGAACAATAACCAGTTGATGCCAAATGACTTTTCCCATCCTTATCCATTGAACGAGTCCATTGTCAATTTAAGGGTCTTGGGATGGTATTTGTTATTTTTATTTAAATTTTGATAGAACATTCTTAAAGTAAACAGTGAAGAATTAAATTATATGAGTTGTAATGTTTTGTTCAGGACAACTGTCAGTATGTGTCCAATACTGATCAAGCTGATGATGATGGGGATGGTATTAGAGGTATGTGATAACTGTCCCGGTGTTGCTAATGTATTGTAATGTTGTTTTGTTCAGGACAACTGTCAGTATGTGTCTAATACTGATCAAGCTGATGATGATGGGGATGGTATTGGAGCGGTATGTGACAATTGTCCCGGTGTTGCTAATGTATTGTAATGTTGTTTTGTTCAGGACAACTGTCAGTATTTGTCTAATACTGATCAAGCTGATGATGATGGGGATGGTATTGGAGCGGTATGTGACAATTGTCCCGGTGTTGCTAATGTATTGTAATGTTGTTTTGTTCAGGACAACTGTCAGTATTTGTCTAATACTGATCAAGCTGATGATGATGGGGATGGTATTGGAGTGGTATGTGACAATTGTCCCGGTGTTGCTAATGTATTGTAATGTTGTTTTGTTCAGGACAACTGTCAGTATGTGTCTAATACTGAACAAGCTGATGATGATGGGGATGGTATTGGAGTGGTATGTGACAATTGTCCCGGTGTTGCTAATGTATTGTAATGTTGTTTTGTTCAGGACAACTGTCAGTATGTGTCAAATACTGAACAAGCTGATGATGATGGGGATGGTATTGGTGAGGTATGTGACAATTGTCCCGGTGTTGCTAATGTATTGTAATGTTGTTTTGTTCAGGACAACTGCCAGTATGTGTCCAATACTGATCAAGCTGATGATGATGGGGATGGTATTGGAGCGGTATGTGACAATTGTCCCGGTGTTGCTAATGTATTGTGATGTTGTTTTGTTCAGGACAACTGTCAGTATGTGTCTAATACTGATCAAGCTGACGATGATGGAGATGGTATTGATGAGGTATGTGACAATTGTCCCGGTGTTGCTAATGTATTGTGATGTTGTTTTGTTCAGGACAACTGTCAGTATGTGTCTAATACTGATCAAGCTGACGATGATGGGGATGGTATTGGAGCGGTATGTGACAATTGTCCCGGTGTTGCTAATGTAATGTGATGTTGTTTTGTTCAGGACAACTGTCAGTATGTGTCTAATACTGATCAAGCTGATGATGATGGGGATGGTATTGGTGAGGTATGTGACAATTGTCCCGGTGTTGCTAATGTATTGTGATATTGTTTTGTTCAGGACAACTGTCAGTATGTGTCCAATACTGATCAAGCTGATGATGATGGAGATGGTATTGGTGAGGTATGTGACAATTGTCCCGGTGTTGCTAATGTATTGTAATGTTGTTTTGTTCAGGACAACTGCCAGTATGTGTCTAATACTGAACAAGCTGATGATGATAGGGATGGTATTGCAGAGGTATGTGACAATTGTCCCGGTGTTGCTAATGTATTGTGATGTTTTGTTCAGGACAACTGCCAGTATGTGTCTAATACTGATCAAGCTGACGATGATGGAGATGGTATTGGTGAGGTATGTGACAATTGTCCTGGTGTTGCTAATGTATTGTGATGTTGTTTTGTTCAGGACAACTGTCAGTATGTGTCTAATACTGATCAAGCTGACGATGATGGAGATGGTATTGGTGAGGTATGTGACAATTGTCCCGGTGTTGCTAATGTATTGTGATGTTGTTTTGTTCAGGACAACTGTCAGTATGTGTCTAATACTGATCAAGCTGACGATGATGGTGATGGTATTGGAGCGGTATGTGACAATTGTCCCGGTGTTGCTAATGTATTGTAATGTTGTTTTGTTCAGGACAACTGTCAGTATGTGTCTAATACTGATTAAGCTGATGATGATGGGGATGGTATTGGTGAGGTATGTGACAATTGTCCCGGTGTTGCTAATGTATTGTGATATTGTTTTGTTCAGGACAACTGTCAGTATGTGTCCAATACTGATCAAGCTGATGATGATGGAGATGATATTGGTGAGGTATGTGACAATTGTCCCGGTGTTGCTAATGTATTGTGATGTTGTTTTGTTCAGGACAACTGCCAGTATGTGTCTAATACTGAACAAGCTGATGATGATGGGGATGGTATTGCAGAGGTATGTGACAATTGTCCTGGTGTTGCTAATGTATTGTGATGTTGTTTTGTTCAGGACAACTGCCAGTATGTGTCTAATACTGATCAAGCTGACGATGATGGAGATGGTATTGGTGAGGTATGTGACAATTGTCCTGGTGTTGCTAATGTATTGTAATGTTGTTTTGTTCAGGACAACTGCCAGTATGTGTCCAATACTGATCAAGCTGATGATGATGGGGATGGTATTGGTGAGGTATGTGACAATTGTCCCAGTGTTGCTAATGTATTATGATGTTGTTTTGTTCAGGACAACTGTCAGTATGTATCTAATACTGATCAAGCTGATGATGATTGGGATGGTATTGCAGAGGTATGTGATAACTGTCCCGGTGTTGCTAATGTATTGTAATGTTGTTTTGTTCAGGACAACTGTCAGTATGTGTCCAATACTGATCAAGCTGATGATGATGGGGATGGTATTGGAGCGGTATGTGACAATTGTCCTGGTGTTGCTAATGTATTGTAATGTTGTTTTGTTCAGGACAACTGCCAGTATGTGTCCAATACTGATCAAGCTGACGATGATGGGGATGGTATTGGAGAGGTATGTGACAATTGTCCCGGTGTTGCTAATGTATTGTAATGTTGTTTTGTTCAGGACAACTGTCAGTATGTGTCCTATACTGATCAAGCTGATGATGATGGGGATGGTATTGGTGAGGTATGTGACAATTGTCCCACTGTTGCTAATGTATTGTAATATTGTTTTGTTCAGGACAACTGTCAGTATGTGTCCAATACTGATCAAGCTGATGATGATGGGGATGGTATTGGTGAGGTGTGAGACAATTGTCCCACTGTTGCTAATGTATTGTAATATTGTTTTGTTCAGGACAACTGCCAGTATGTGTCCAATACTGATCAAGCTGACGATGATGGGGATGGTATTGGAGCGGTATGTGAAACTGTCCCGGTGTTGCTAATGTATTGTGATGTTGTTTTGTTCAGGACAACTGTCAGTATGTGTCCAATACTGATCAGGCTGACGATGATGGGGATGGTATTGCAGAGGTATGTGATAACTGTTCCGGTGTTGCTAATGTATTGTGATGTTGTTTTGTTTAGGACAACTGTCAGTATGTGTCCAATACTGATCAAGCTGACGATGATGGGGATGGTATTGGTGAGGTATGTGATAATTGTCCCGGTGTTGCTAATGTATTGTGATGTTGTTTTGTTTAGGACAACTGTCAGTATGTGTCCAATACTGATCAGGCTGACGATGATGGGGATGGTATTGGTGAGGTATGTGACAATTGTCCCACTGTTGCTAATGTATTGTAATATTGTTTTGTTCAGGGCAACTGTCAGTATGTGTCTAATACTGATCAAGCTGACGATTATGGGGATGGTATTGGAGAGGTATGTGACAATTGTCCTGGTGTTGCTAATGTATTGTAATATTGTTTTGTTCAGGACAACTGCCAGTATGTGTCTAATACTGAACAAGCTGATGATGATGGGGATGGTATTGCAGAGGTATGTGACAATTGTCCTGGTGTTGCTAATGTATTGTGATGTTGTTTTGTTCAGGACAACTGCCAGTATGTGTCTAATACTGATCAAGCTGACGATGATGGAGATGGTATTGGTGAGGTATGTGACAATTGTTCCGGTGTTGCTAATGTATTGTAATGTTGTTTTGTTCAGGACAACTGCCAGTATGTGTCCAATACTGATCAAGCTGATGATGATGGGGATGGTATTGGTGAGGTATATGACAATTGTCCCAGTGTTGCTAATGTATTATGATGTTGTTTTGTTCAGGACAACTGTCAGTATGTATCTAATACTGATCAAGCTGATGATGATTGGGATGGTATTGCAGAGGTATGTGATAACTGTCCCGGTGTTGCTAATGTATTGTAATGTTGTTTTGTTCAGGACAACTGCCAGTATGTGTCCAATACTGATCAAGCTGACGATGATGGGGATGGTATTGGAGAGGTATGTGACAATTGTCCCGGTGTTGCTAATGTATTGTAATGTTGTTTTGTTCAGGACAACTGTCAGTATGTGTCCAATACTGATCAAGCTGATGATGATGGGGATGGTATTGGTGAGGTATGTGACAATTGTCCCACTGTTGCTAATGTATTGTAATATTGTTTTGTTCAGGACAACTGTCAGTATGTGTCCAATACTAATCAAGCTGATGATGATGGGGATGGTATTGGTGAGGTGTGTGACAATTGTCCCACTGTTGCTAATGTATTGTAATATTGTTTTGTTCAGGACAACTGCCAGTATGTGTCCAATACTGATCAAGCGTACGATGATGGGGATGGTATTGGAGCGGTATGTGAAACTGTCCCGGTGTTGCTAATGTATTGTGATGTTGTTTTGTTCAGGACAACTGTCAGTATGTGTCCAATACTGATCAGGCTGACGATGATGGGGATGGTATTGCAGAGGTATGTGATAACTGTCCCGGTGTTGCTAATGTATTGTGATGTTGTTTTGTTTAGGACAACTGTCAGTATGTGTCCAATACTGATCAAGCTGACGATGATGGGGATGGTATTGGTGAGGTATGTGATAATTGTCCCGGTGTTGCTAATGTATTGTGATGTTGTTTTGTTTAGGACAACTGTCAGTATGTGTCCAATACTGATCAGGCTGACGATGATGGGGATGGTATTGGTGAGGTATGTGACAATTGTCCCACTGTTGCTAATGTATTGTAATATTGTTTTGTTCAGGGCAACTGTCAGTATGTGTCTAATACTGATCAAGCTGACGATGATGGGGATGGTATTGGAGAGGTATGTGACAATTGTCCTGGTGTTGCTAATGTATTGTAATATTGTTTTGTTCAGGACAACTGCCAGTATGTGTCTAATACTGATCAAGCTGATGATGATGGAGATGGTATTGGTGAGGTATGTGATAACTGTCCCGGTGTTGCTAATGTATTGTTATGTTGTTTTGTTTAGGACAACTGTCAGTATGTGTCCAATACTGATCAAGCTGATGATGATGGGGATGGTATTGCAGAGGTATGTGATAACTGTCCCGGTGTTGCTTATGTATTGTGATGTTGTTTTGTTTAGGACAACTGTCAGTATGTGTCCAATACTGATCAAGCTGACGATGATGGGGATGGTATTGGTGAGGTATGTGATAACTGTCCCGGTGTTGCTAATGTATTGTGATATTGTTTTATTTAGGACAACTGTCAGTATGTGTCCAATACTGATCAAGCTGACGATGATGGGGATGGTATTGCAGAGGTATGTGACAATTGTCCCGGTGTTGCTAATGTATTGTGATGTTGTTTTGTTCAGGACAACTGTCAGTATGTGTCCAATACTGATCAAGCTGACGATGATGGGGATGGTATTGGTGAGGTATGTGACAATTGTCCTGGTGTTGCTAATGTATTGTAATGTTGTTTTGTTCAGGACAACTGTCAGTATGTGTCCAATACTGATCAGGCTGACGATGATGGGGATGGTATTGCAGAGGTATGTGATAATTGTCCCGGTGTTGCTAATGTATTGTAATATTGTTTTGTTCAGGACAACTGTCAGTATGTGTCCAATACTGATCAGGCTGACGATGATGGGGATGGTATTGGTGAGGTATGTGACAATTGTCCCGGTGTTGCTAATGTATTGTAATGTTGTTTTGTTCAGGACAACTGTCAGTATGTGTCTAATACTGATCAAGCTGACGATGATGGGGATGGTATTGGAGCGGTATGTGACAATTTTCCCGGTGTTGCTAATGTATTGTAATATTGTTTTGTTCAGGACAACTGTCAGTATGTGTCCAATACTGATCAAGCTGATGATGATGGGGATGGTATTGGAGAGGTATGTGACAATTGTCCCAGTGTTGCTAATGTATTGTAATGTTGTTTTGTTCAGGACAACTGTCAGTATGTGTCCAATACTGATCAAGCTGATGATGATGGGGATGGTATTGGTGAGGTGTGTGACAATTGTCCCGGTGTTGCTAATGTATTGTAATGTTGTTTTGTTCAGGACAACTGTCAGTATGTGTCTAATACTGATCAAGCTGACGATGATGGGGATGGTATTGGTGAGGTATGTGATAACTGTCCCGGTGTTGCTAATGTATTGTGATATTGTTTTATTTAGGACAACTGTCAGTATGTGTCCAATACTGATCAAGCTGACGATGATGGGGATGGTATTGCAGAGGTATGTGACAATTGTCCCGGTGTTGCTAATGTATTGTAATATTGTTTTGTTTAGGACAACTGTCAGTATGTGTCCAATACTGATCAAGCTGACGATGATGGGGATGGTATTGCAGAGGTATGTGACAATTGTCCCGGTGTTGCTAATGTATTGTGATGTTGTTTTGTTCAGGACAACTGTCAGTATGTGTCCAATACTGATCAAGCTGACGATGATGGGGATGGTATTGGAGAGGTATGTGACAATTGTCTTGGTGTTGCTAATGTATTGTAATGTTGTTTTGTTCAGGACAACTGTCAGTATGTGTCCAATACTGATCAGGCTGACGATGATGGGGATGGTATTGGAGAGGTATGTGACAATTGTCCTGGTGTTGCTAATGTATTGTAATATTGTTTTGTTCAGGACAACTGCCAGTATGTGTCTAATACTGATCAAGCTGATGATTGTGGAGATGGTATTGGTGAGGTATGTGATAACTGTCCCGGTGTTGCTAATGTATTGTTATGTTGTTTTGTTTAGGACAACTGTCAGTATGTGTCCAATACTGATCAAGCTGATGATGATGGGGATGGTATTGCAGAGGTATGTGATAACTGTCCCGGTGTTGCTAATGTATTGTGATGTTGTTTTGTTTAGGACAACTGTCAGTATGTGTCCAATACTGATCAAGCTGACGATGATGGGGATGGTATTGGTGAGGTATGTGATAACTGTCCCGGTGTTGCTAATGTATTGTGATATTGTTTTATTTAGGACAACTGTCAGTATGTGTCCAATACTGATCAAGCTGACGATGATGGGGATGGTATTGCAGAGGTATGTGACAATTGTCCCGGTGTTGCTAATGTATTGTAATATTGTTTTGTTTAGGACAACTGTCAGTATGTGTCCAATACTGATCAAGCTGACGATGATGGGGATGGTATTGCAGAGGTATGTGACAATTGTCCCGGTGTTGCTAATGTATTGTGATGTTGTTTTGTTCAGGACAACTGTCAGTATGTGTCCAATACTGATCAAGCTGACGATGATGGGGATGGTATTGGAGAGGTATGTGACAATTGTCCTGGTGTTGCTAATGTATTGTAATGTTGTTTTGTTCAGGACAACTGTCAGTATGTGTCCAATACTGATCAGGCTGACGATGATGGGGATGGTATTGCAGAGGTATGTGATAATTGTCCCGGTGTTGCTAATGTATTGTAATATTGTTTTGTTCAGGACAACTGTCAGTATGTGTCCAATACTGATCAGGCTGACGATGATGGGGATGGTATTGGTGAGGTATGTGACAATTGTCCCGGTGTTGCTAATGTATTGTAATGTTGTTTTGTTCAGGACAACTGTCAGTATGTGTCTAATACTGATCAAGCTGACGATGATGGGGATGGTATTGGAGCGGTATGTGACAATTTTCCCGGTGTTGCTAATGTATTGTAATATTGTTTTGTTCAGGACAACTGTCAGTATGTGTCCAATACTGATCAAGCTGATGATGATGGGGATGGTATTGGAGAGGTATGTGACAATTGTCCCAGTGTTGCTAATGTATTGTAATGTTGTTTTGTTCAGGACAACTGTCAGTATGTGTCCAATACTGATCAAGCTGATGATGATGGGGATGGTATTGGTGAGGTGTGTGACAATTGTCCCGGTGTTGCTAATGTATTGTAATGTTGTTTTGTTCAGGACAACTGTCAGTATGTGTCTAATACTGATCAGGCTGACGATGATGGGGATGGTATTGGAGAGGTATGTGATAATTGTCCCGGTGTTGCTAATGTATTGTGATGTTGTTTTGTTCAGGACAACTGTCAGTATGTGTCCAGTACTGATCAAGCTGACGATGATGGGGATGGTATTGGAGAGGTGTGTGACAATTGTCCCACTGTTGCTAATGTATTGTAATATTGTTTTGTTCAGGACAACTGTCAGTATGTGTCCAATACTGATCAAGCTGACGATGATGGGGATGGTATTGGAGAGGTGTGTGACAATTGTCCCACTGTTGCTAATGTATTGTAATGTTGTTTTGTTCAGGACAACTGTCAGTACGTGTCTAATACTGATCAAGATGACGCTGATGGGGATGGTATTGGAGAGGTATGTGACAATTGTCCCGGTGTTGCTAACAGTGATCAGACAGACAGTGACGGTGATGGGGCTGGAGACATCTGTGACCCGGATGATGACAATGATGGTATGTACAAGTGTAGGGTGGATTAACCAAAACTATAATTTAACCCTTTCCTTCATGAATATGCATGTTAGTCTCCACCCACTACGAATAATTTTATAAATAAACTTTCATGTTGGTAGAACAAAGAAATTGTTTGTCAGGTCCACTAGTGTAGGATCAGATATATCATATATCTATGAGCAAACAGAGTAGACCCTGATCAGGCAGCTCTTACAAGAGCTGTCTGATATGGGTCTGCTCTGTTTGCAAAAGCGTTAAAAGGCGTCTATTAGGTAAAGGGTTAAAGACAGAATTTTCATGCTGGGGGGTCTGGCTCCCTGTAGACTGACAATTTACCTGTACAGGTAAAGGTATGAAAATTTATTCAGCCAATCAGTGGACAGGAAATGGCTAATATGACATCTTGATTGGTTATCTGGAAGTGTTATCTGAATGCGATTCAGAATGACTGTGAGATATCTGTGTGTCCTTTTATACTCCAGTCTTGTCTTTATTGCAAGAAAGCAAATTGCCGATACTGCCCCAGAATGAACAAATTAAAATATTTCATTTGCACATACACTGGTTACAGGTACGCCACAAAACTATGTGGCCACTGCACCATCAGAAACCTGGTCTATCTCATCACCCGCACAAACTGTGCCAAACAGTATGTAGGAGAAACCAAAAGGGAATTCAAATTCAGAATGGCCGAGCATATTCGGGATACACATGTCAAAAGAGAAACACCAGTATCCATACATTTCAATGAACCTGGCCATTCATTTTAAAACATGATATTCCAAATCATACAAACACTCCCAACGGATCCTGAAGACGACAGGTCCACAACCAGACGTCGTATTTGCGAAAGATATTGGATCTATCAGCTCCACCCGGCTGAAACCCTTGGGTCTCAATGTGTTTGGATAAGACACCAGCAAACCTCAGTCACTTTCCCCATCTTTATACCCCCACGCTGGGGTCTATCCAGACACATTATAGACAACAACTTATAAGCTCCAACGAAGTTCTAACGGTAAACAATACCACAACAACATACACCTCAGTTGCGAAAAATAAACAAAAACCAGGTACCAGTCAGGTACCACAATGTCCTCCCATCCTTTACCCACGACGTCACTGCAACCCAAGGAACAACGCAATGAACAATCATAAAGTCATGGATATGAAGCACATCTGCTCTCAATGCCACAGAACATACGGCCATCCCTCCAGCCTCAGACGACACGTCAACAGTGCTCACAAAAATCGGAGGTACCAATGCAAACGTTGCCCGTGTACATACAAAAGGATAGAAAACCTCAAATTTTATTTGAGGAAACATGAGGATGGGACCAACCCTGTCACCCCAAGTACACACGGACCAAGTGATACAGCCAATGAGGTAGGAAACACATGCATGGACCTCTTATCAACCCCCATGTCCAGGGATAAATGCACATGTCAGCCTTTGATGCAGTGGAAGTCGCCCTGAACCACTGACAAGCACCCTCATCTGTGGGGCCAGAACCACAAATGGCGATGGAGTACACCAACATGATAGCGGTAGATCCCCCACAGGACCACGGTAACACCCCTACAACAATGGGGTTCGAACAATTGCTTAACCTTGAAAGCACACCACCAACCATGAGACCAGGAGGAACCGAGGACAAGGCCTTAAGTGAACAGGTCATCGAGGGAGCATTCCTCTTTCTTGAAGAAGCGGCCAAAGAGGCACAATTATCACGAAACAAACACACTGCTGATGACAAACAGAATATTACACAAGAATTGGGAAACCCCCAAAGACAGAGTCACAATGGAGAAACTCTATAATCATCACAAAGTGTTGATTTTCGCATGCTACAGGCTGTACAAATATATTGACTTTATTGCCAGGAAATAGTTAAAACAAACTCTCCATAACATAGGATCACAACCGATGCACTAAACATCAAAAAATAGGAAAATAACCTCATATATAGAAGTTCATTGTTTGTCTCCTACCATAAACATATTGTAACATTAGGCACGTTACATTGTTTATGCCTTTGCTGGTCCAAATCTGAGACCACATTAGGGCATTATATAGTCATGAAAATCGTGTATTCCCTGGCCAGCTAAAACCACAAACCACAAAAATATGTCTGAAAAACTCCCCCATCCACCACAAACTTTGGAAACAGCCCACAACAGCTAAAAAAAGATTGGCCACACAGTAACGTGCCCAGGGATCGTTTCGGGGGCCGTGGACCACCCCCAGGAGCCCTTTCCTTGGGAGCCGCCACCCAGGAGCTGCCCCGGGATCCACCTCACTTTGGCGGCTCCTGTAGCAGCCCCTGGAAGCCAGTTCACACATTTCCTAAGACAGGAAACCACCCTGTATGCCATATAACGGCAGGGCTTCTGGGGAGCCGCTTTTGGACACCAGGAGCCACTTTGTGGGAGCTGCTTTTGGGAGCCGCTTCTTGGAGCAGCTTTTGGGAGCCGCTGCCTGGAGGCGGCACCTTGAGCCGCCACAATGTGGAGGCTCCAGGTGCCGCTCCCAGGGAGCTGGGAGCCGTTTTTGAGCCGTTTTTCATGACTATATAAAGCACATTTGAATGTTTTTCAAACATTCACGGATTCAAAGCCAAAGAATCCAGTTCATCACAGGAACCCCTAAAGAGTCTTACTATAGACGAAACCTAGGTCGGGTTAGGGCATCACCATGGACCAGACCATGGAGCAACAAGAGGACGGCCACCTCCCTCAGACTTCACAGTCACTTTCTTCTCTATAATAGAAATAACGTCTTATAATCTTTATATTGTTCAGGTTCAGAAGATAGCAGTGATAATTGTCCATACATTGCTAATGTGGACCAGACAGATACTGACGGGGATGGTGTTGGAGATGCCTGTGATAATTGTGTTAATTATATAAATGCTGACCAGGCTGATACTGATATGAATGGAGTAGGGGACATTTGTGACACTCCTGGGGTAGCCGGAAAAGATCAGTGAGTACATGTTTCTCTGGTTACTGTAGTCTTATAAAGTTGCACGCTATAGGTAGACTGATACTGATATGAATGGAGTAGGGGACATTTGTGACACTCCTGGGGTAGCCGGAGAAGATCAGTGAGTTCATGTTTCTCTAGTTACTGTAGTCTTCTAAAGTTGCACACTGTAGGTAGCAGACTGATACTGATACGAATGGAGTAGGGGACATTTGTGACACCCCTTGGGTAGCCGGAGAAGATCAGTGAGTTCATGTTTCTCTAGTTACTGTAGTCTTCTAAAGTTGCACACTGTAGGTAGCAGACTGATACTGATATGAATGGAGTAGGGGATATTTGTGACACTCCTGGGGTAGCCAGAGAAGATCAGTGAGTTCATGTTTCTCTAGTTACTGTAGTCTTCTAAAGTTGCACACTGTAGGTAGCAGACTGATACTGATATGAATGGAGTAGGGGACATTTGTGACACCCCTTGGGTAGCCGGAGAACATCAGTGAGTTCATGTTTCTCTAGTTACTGTAGTCTACTAAAGTTGCACACTGTAGGTAGATTGATACTGATATGAATGGAGTAGGGGACATTTGTGACACTCCTGGGGTAGCCGGAGAAGATCAGTGAGTTCATGTTTCTCTAGTAACTGTAGTCTTCTAAAGTTGCACACTGTAGGTAGATTGATACTGATATGAATGGAGTAGGGGACATTTGTGACACTCCTGGGGTAGCCGGAGAAGATCAGTGAGTTCATGTTTCTCTAGTTACTGTAGTCTACTAAAGTTGCACACTGTAGGTAGATTGATACTGATATGAATGGAGTAGGGGACATTTGTGACACTCCTGGGGTAGCCGGAGAAGATCAGTGAGTTCATGTTTCTCTAGTTACTGTAGTCTACTAAAGTTGCACACTGTAGGTAGATTGATACTGATATGAATGGAGTAGGGGACATTTGTGACACTCCTGGGGTAGCCGGAGAAGATCAGTGAGTTCATGTTTCTCTAGTTACTGTAGTCTACTAAAGTTGCACACTGTAGGTAGATTGATACTGATATGAATGGAGTAGTGGACATTTGTGACACTCCTGGGGTAGCCGGAGAAGACCAGTGAGTTCATGTTTCTCTAGTAACTGTAGTCTTCTAAAGTTGCACACTGTAGGTAGCAGACTGATACTGATATGAATGGAGTAGGGGACATTTGTGACACTCCTGGGGTAGCCGGAGAAGATTAGTGAGTACATGTTTCTCTGGTTACTGTAGTCTTCTAAAGTTGCACACTGTAGGTAGATTGATACTGATATGAATGGAGTAGGGGACATATGTGACACCCCTGGGGTAGCCGGAGAAGATCAGTGAGTTCATATTTCTCTAGTTACTGTAGTCTTCTAAAGTTGCACACTGTAGGTAGCAGACTGATACTGATATGAAAGGAGTAGGGGACATTTGTGACACTCCTGGGGTAGCCGGAGAAGACCAGTGAGTTCATGTTTCTCTAGTAACTGTAGTCTTCTAAAGTTGCACACTGTAGGCAGACTGATACTGATATGAATGGAGTAGGGGACATTTGTGACACTCCTGGGGTAGCCGGAGAAGATTAGTGAGTACATGTTTCTCTGGTTACTGTAGTCTTCTAAAGTTGCACACTGTAGGTAGCAGACTGATACTGATATGAATGGAGTAGGGGACATTTGTGACACTCCTGGGGTAGCCGGAGAAGACCAGTGAGTTCATGTTTCTCTAGTAACTGTAGTCTTCTAAAGTTGCACACTATAGGTAGCAGGCTGATACTGATATGAATGGAGTAGGGGACATTTGTGATACCCCTGGGGTAGCCGGAGAAGATCAGTGAGTTCATGTTTCTCTAGTAACTGTAGTCTTCTAAAGTTGCACACTATAGGTAGCAGACTGATACTGATATGAATGGAGTAGGGGACATTTGTGACACTCCTGGGGTAGCCGGAGAAGATCAGTGAGTTCATGTTTCTCTAGTTACTGTAGTCTACTAAAGTTGCACACTGTAGGTAGCAGACTGATACTGATATGAATGGAGTAGGGGACATTTGTGACACTCCTGGGGTAGCCAGAGAAGATCAGTGAGTTCATGTTTCTCTGGTTACTGTAGTCTTCTAAAGTTGCACACTGTAGGTAGCAGACTGATACTGATATGAATGGAGTAGGGGACATTTGTGACACTCCTGGAGTAGCCGGAGAAGATCAGTGAGTTCATGTTTCTCTAGTAACTGTAGTCTTCTAAAGTTGCACACTGTAGGTAGCAGACTGATACTGATATGAATGGAGTAGGGGACATTTGTGACACCCCTTGGGTAGCCGGAGAACATCAGTGAGTTCATGTTTCTCTAGTTACTGTAGTCTACTAAAGTTGCACACTGTAGGTAGATTGATACTGATATGAATGGAGTAGGGGACATTTGTGACACTCCTGGGGTAGCCGGAGAAGATCAGTGAGTTCATGTTTCTCTAGTAACTGTAGTCTTCTAAAGTTGCACACTGTAGGTAGATTGATACTGATATGAATGGAGTAGGGGACATTTGTGACACTCCTGGGGTAGCCGGAGAAGATCAGTGAGTTCATGTTTCTCTAGTTACTGTAGTCTTCTAAAGTTGCACACTGTAGGTAGATTGATACTGATATGAATGGAGTAGGGGACATTTGTGACACCCCTGGGGTAGCCGGAGAACATCAGTGAGTTCATGTTTCTCTAGTAACTGTAGTCTTCTAAAGTTGCACACTGTAGGTAGATTGATACTGATATGAATGGAGTAGGGGACATTTGTGACACTCCTGGGGTAGCCGGAGAAGATCAGTGAGTTCATGTTTCTCTAGTAACTGTAGTCTTCTAAAGTTGCACACTGTAGGTAGATTGATACTGATATGAATGGAGTAGGGGACATTTGTGACACTCCTGGGGTAGCCGGAGAAGATCAGTGAGTTCATGTTTCTCTAGTAACTGTAGTCTTCTAAAGTTGCACACTGTAGGTAGATTGATACTGATATGAATGGAGTAGGGGACATATGTGACACCCCTGGGGTAGCCGGAGAAGATCAGTGAGTTCATGTTTCTCTAGTAACTGTAGTCTTCTAAAGTTGCACACTGTAGGTAGCAGACTGATACTGATATGAAAGGAGTAGGGGACATTTGTGACACTCCTCGGGTAGCCGGAGAAGATCAGTGAGTTCATGTTTCTCTAGTTACTGTAGTCTTCTAAAGTTGCACACTGTAGGTAGATTGATACTGATATAAATGGAGTAGGGGACATATGTGACACTCCTGGGGTAGCCGGAGAAGATCAGTGAGTTCATGTTTCTCTAGTTACTGTAGTCTTCTAAAGTTGCACACTGTAGGTAGATTGATACTGATATAAATGGAGTAGGGGACATTTGTGACACTCCTGGAGTAGCCGGAGAAGACCAGTGAGTTCATGTTTCTCTAGTAACTGTAGTCTTCTAAAGTTGCACACTGTAGGTAGCAGACTGATACTGATATGAATGGAGTAGGGGACATTTGTGACACTCCTGGGGTAGCCGGAGAAGATCAGTGAGTTCATGTTTCTCTAGTAACTGTAGTCTTCTAAAGTTGCACACTGTAGGTAGCAGACTGATACTGATATGAAAGGAGTAGGGGACATTTGTGACACTCCTGGAGTAGCCAGAGAAGACCAGTGAGTTCATGTTTCTCTGGTTACTGTAGTCTTCTAAAGTTGCACACTGTAGGTAGATTGATACTGATATGAATGGAGTAGGGGACATTTGTGACACCCCTGGGGTAGCCGGAGAAGATCAGTGAGTTCATGTTTCTCTGGTTACTGTAGTCTTCTAAAGTTGCACACTGTAGGTAGCAGACTGATACTGATATGAATGGAGTAGGGGACATTTGTGACACTCCTGGAGTAGCCAGAGAAGACCAGTGAGTTCATGTTTCTCTAGTAACTGTAGTCTTCTAAAGTTGCACACTGTAGGTAGCAGATTGATACTGATATGAATGGAGTAGGGGACATTTGTGACACTCCTGGGGTAGCCGGAGAAGATCAGTGAGTTCATGTTTCTCTAGTTACTGTAGTCATCTAAAGTTGCACACTGTAGGTAGATTGATACTGATATGAATGGAGTAGGGGACATTTGTGACACTCCTGGAGTAGCCGGAGAAGATCAGTGAGTTCATGTTTCTCTGGTTACTGTAGTCTTCTAAAGTTGCACACTGTAGGTAGCAGACTGATACTGATATAAATGGAGTAGGGGACATTTGTGACACCCCTTGGGTAGCCGGAGAAGACCAGTGAGTTCATGTTTCTCTAGTAACTGTAGTCTTCTAAAGTTGCACACTGTAGGTAGATTGATACTGATATGAATGGAGTAGGGGACATTTGTGACACCCCTGGGGTAGCCGGAGAAGACCAGTGAGTTCATGTTTCTCTAGTAACTGTAGTCTTCTAAAGTTGCACACTGTAGGTAGCAGACTGATACTGATATGAATGGAGTAGGGGACATTTGTGACACCCCTTGGGTAGCCGGAGAAGATCAGTGAGTTCATGTTTCTCTAGTTACTGTAGTCTACTAAAGTTGCACACTGTAGGTAGATTGATACTGATATGAATGGAGTAGGGGACATTTGTGACACTCCTGGGGTAGCCGGAGAAGATCAGTGAGTTCATGTTTCTCTAGTTACTGTAGTCATCTAAAGTTGCACACTGTAGGTAGCAGATTGATACTGATATGAATGGAGTAGGGGACATTTGTGACACTCCTGGGGTAGCCGGAGAAGATCAGTGAGTTCATGTTTCTCTAGTTACTGTAGTCTTCTAAAGTTTCACACTATAGGTAGCAGACTGATACTGATATAAATGGAGTAGGGGACATTTGTGACACCCCTGGGGTAGCCGGAGAAGACCAGTGAGTTCATGTTTCTCTAGTAACTGTAGTCTTCTAAAGTTGCACACTGTAGGTAGCAGACTGATACTGATATGAATGGAGTAGGGGACATTTGTGACACCCCTTGGGTAGCCGGAGAAGATCAGTGAGTTCATGTTTATCTAGTTACTGTAGTCTACTAAAGTTGCACACTGTAGGTAGATTGATACTGATATGAATGGAGTAGGGGACATTTGTGACACTCCTGGGGTAGCCGGAGAAGATCAGTGAGTTCATGTTTCTCTAGTAACTGTAGTCTACTAAAGTTGCACACTGTAGGTAGCAGACTGATACTGATATGAAAGGAGTAGGGGACATTTGTGACACTCCTGGGGTAGCCGGAGAAGATCAGTGAGTTCATGTTTCTCTAGTAACTGTAGTCTTCTAAAGTTGCACACTGTAGGTAGATTGATACTGATATGAATGGAGTAGGGGACATTTGTGACACTCCTGGGGTAGCCGGAGAAGATCAGTGAGTTCATGTTTCTCTAGTTACTGTAGTCTACTAAAGTTGCACACTGTAGGTAGATTGATACTGATATGAATGGAGTAGGGGACATTTGTGACACTCCTGGGGTAGCCGGAGAAGATCAGTGAGTTCATGTTTCTCTAGTTACTGTAGTCTTCTAAAGTTGCACACTGTAGGTAGATTGATACTGATATGAATGGAGTAGGGGACATTTGTGACACTCCTGGGGTAGCCGGAGAAGATCAGTGAGTTCATGTTTCTCTAGTTACTGTAGTCTACTAAAGTTGCACACTGTAGGTAGATTGATACTGATATGAATGGAGTAGGGGACATTTGTGACACTCCTGGGGTAGCCGGAGAAGATCAGTGAGTTCATGTTTCTCTAGTTACTGTAGTCTTCTAAAGTTGCACACTGTAGGTAGATTGATACTGATATGAATGGAGTAGGGGACATTTGTGACACTCCTGGGGTAGCCGGAGAAGATCAGTGAGTTCATGTTTCTCTAGTAACTGTAGTCTTCTAAAGTTGCACACTTTAGGTAGCAGGCTGATACTGATATGAATGGAGTAGGGGAAATATGTGACACTCCTGGGGTAGCCGGAGAAGATCAGTGAGTTCATATTTCTCTAGTTACTGTAGTCTTCTAAAGTTGCACACTGTAGGTAGCAGACTGATACTGATATGAATGGAGTAGGGGACATTTGTGACACCCCTTGGGTAACCGGAGAAGATCAGTGAGTTCATATTTCTCTAGTTACTGTAGTCTTCTAAAGTTGCACACTGTAGGTAGCAGACTGATACTGATATGAATGGAGTAGGGGACATTTGTGACACCCCTTGGGTAGCCGGAGAAGATCAGTGAGTTCATGTTTCTCTAGTTACTGTAGTCTACTAAAGTTGCACACTGTAGGTAGATTGATACTGATATGAATGGAGTAGGGGACATTTGTGACACTCCTGGGGTAGCCGGAGAAGATCAGTGAGTTCATGTTTCTCTAGTAACTGTAGTCTTCTAAAGTTGCACACTATAGGTAGCAGGCTGATACTGATATGAATGGAGTAGGGGACATATGTGACACTCCTGGGGTAGCCGGAGAAGACCAGTGAGTTCATGTTTCTCTAGTAACTGTAGTCTTCTAAAGTTGCACACTATAGGTAGCAGATTGATACTGATATAAATGGAGTAGGGGACATTTGTGACACTCCTGGGGTAGCCGGAGAAGATCAGTGAGTTCATGTTTCTCTAGTAACTGTAGTCTTCTAAAGTTGCACACTATAGGTAGCAGGCTGATACTGATATGAATGGAGTAGGGGACATATGTGACACTCCTGGGGTAACCGGAGAAGATCAGTGAGTTCATGTTTCTCTAGTAACTGTAGTCTTCTAAAGTTGCACACTATAGGTAGCAGATTGATACTGATATAAATGGAGTAGGGGACATTTGTGACACTCCTGGAGTAGCCGGAGAAGATCAGTGAGTTCATATTTCTCTAGTAACTGTAGTCTTCTAAAGTTGCACACTGTAGGTAGCAGATTGATACTGATATAAATGGAGTAGGGGACATTTGTGACACTCCTGGGGTAGCCGGAGAAGATCAGTGAGTTCATGTTTCTCTAGTTACTGTAGTCTTCTAAAGTTGCACACTATAGGTAGCAGACTGATACTGATATGAATGGAGTAGGGGACATTTGTGACACTCCTGGGGTAGCCGGAGAAGATCAGTGAGTTCATATTTTTCTAGTTACTGTAGTCTACTAAAGTTGCACACTGTAGGTAGATTTATCATTCTGTATGTTATAATTTCATTTCCTCTAAGTGTCTTGAGAATTCCTTGAGAACAAGTTGATAGAATTTGTATGTCATTCCATCCATCTATCATTTTCATCCATCATTATATCATTTCCTTTCAATATCTAGAGATCAAATTGAAAGAAAATTACAAAATTTTGTATATGCATAGATATTGACAAGATCTAGGTTGGGATTATTACACATCATTTTTTTGCAAATTTGTAACAAAGTTGTGGTGTTTGATTGATGTCATAATTTCGTTTCGGCTTGATATCTTGAGAACAAATTGATAGAATTTCACCAAATTTGTATATGCAATGATATTGACAAGATCTAAGTTGGTATTGTTTTAAGGCATCATTTTTTGACCAAACAATTGTAACAGAGTTATGGGCCTTGATAGGTGTAAGAATTTTGTTCTCATTCAAATTGACAGAATTTCACCAAATTATATACTTTCATTCATAGTTAGGATTATTACCTGTTTGTAACAGAATTATGGCCCTTGATTGATGTCAGAATTTTGTTTCAGCTCAATATCTTTAGAACAAATAGACAGAATTTGTCCAAACCTTGGATGTTCATTGATATTGACAAGATCTAGGTTGGGTTTTCACAAATTTGTAACAGTGTTTGGGGTGTCATCAGCCAGATTCTTAATCAAGAATGTCTTGGGTTTCTAAATATGACAAAACATTCTATATGCACTCCAAATCCAGGGCCACTGAAATGTCTGCCAGAATACATAGAATATGGCTTGAAAAATTGTTGATTTATTCTTAGCACAGTGTTTAAGTATATGTACAGTCATTTTTAAAATAGTGTCACGACAAAAAACAGGAAACCAGAGTGACTTAGGCTTGGGCTTTAGAACAGTGTAGCCAGAGATGAAATGCAGCTTAATGTTTATTCTTATACACTCTTTTAAAAACAATGTAGATCCTGATAGCATCACAACAAAAAACAGAAACCAGAGTGACTTAGGATTAGGCTCTTTTAGAACAGTGTACCTGTGATGAAATGCAGCCTAATGTTTATTCTTATACTCTCTTTTAAAAACAATGTAGATCCTGATCAGCTGGCTTCAATAGAAGCCATCTGATCAGGATCCACACTGTTTTTCATCCACATGATGAGTGCATATTAATAATAAAATTGCAATCACATGATTGCCTGGAAATCAGAAGTTCATACAGTATGAAAAACCTGTGCACTTACAGGATCATGTGACCTTACAAGATGCAATATGGTAATTTGTATATTAATAGGGATGGTGATGGTATACTAGACTCGATGGACAACTGTGTGTCATATGCTAATGGGGACCAGTCTGATATTGATGTGGATGGAATAGGTAAGTGAGAACCAGTCATACAGTTAATGTTCTTAAATTTCGAACAGTTTTCTCTTTGTGTTTTCAAATAAAATGATGGTAATCTGAGCTGGAATTCTCAAAATACTTGTCAGAATAGCAAACAGGGAAGACCCTGATCAGACTGCTTCTCCAGAAGCAGTCTGATCAAGGTCTGCCCTGTTTGTCTATGCCTTTTCGGCAGAAGACTAGCGTTCACAATTTTAGAACATTTACCGTAGTTTGAATCCTTATACCTCATTTGGCATAAGTATACATGCTCTTCTAAGCAATTTTTAGTTGTTTTTTTTGTGAATGCTTTTTCTACTTCTAATTTCCAGCAAGTCCTTTGGTGCATTTCAGCTCACCTGAACCCTAGGCTCTAGGTGAACCTTTTTAATTTGGAACAACAGTTTGGGGTGACCCTCTAGAACAAGAAAAAATATGGCTACCAGAGGTAGGGCCAGTTTTTTCTATGTATATATAATGAAAACTTTAAAAAATCTTCTTGTCATAAACAATGATGTGATTTGAAAATAATTTGGCACAAATAGTCCAGTGTTGACCCTCTATTAAGATTATTCAAATCATACAGATCTGTTAAAAACATGGCCACTAAGGGGGCCAGTTTTTCCTATGTATATATAAGGAAATCTCTAAAAAATCTTCTTGTCAAAAACTAAGGGGTTGATAAGTAAGTAAGTAAGTAAAGTCTTTATTTAAAGAGGGTGACAACATTTAGTAGTACAACTAATCTTCCATGAGGCCCTTGATTGGTAAATAATTTGGCACAAATGGTCCTTGGGTGACTCTCTACCAAGATTTTTCAAATCATATTGGTCCGTTGAAAAACATGACCCCCAGGGGGGCAGGGCTAGTTTTCCTATGTATATATTATAAGGGAAAACTTTTTAAAAATCTTCTTGTCAAAAACTACGCGGCTGATTTTAGAATAATTTGGCACAAATGGTCCTTTGGTGACCCTCTACTAAGATTGTTCAAATTATCTAGATCTGTTGAAAAACATGGTATCCTGTTATCCATTGATTAGGTTTGATTCACTTTTGATTTAAGTGGAGCGCAGTGGCTCAGTTGGTAGAGCCTTAGACTTGGGATCAAAGGGTTGCTAGTTTGAGACTCTCTGCTGGTGGAGTCACTGTGTTGTGTCCTTAAGCAAGACACTTTATCTGCTGTTTATTACTGGTTCAACTTATCCCAACATGAGGTGAGCAGCCCTCTTGTTATTGTCAGTGACCTGATCTTTATCCTGATATTTCTAAGCTTGCTGAAAACATTTGCAAACAGTTTAGATCCAAACTGTTTGACACTCTGATGATATTTCTGGCAGAATTTTTATCGAAAAAGTTGATTTTGAAAAAACTCGACAGATGACAAAATATCATACAAAATTACCCAGTAGGCAAAGAGTTGTGCATAAATCTCATGTTCAGGACGATGGTAAAATATTCCAAGTCTTTTCTATTTCTGCAGGAGACCTGTGTGATACAGATATCAATGGAGACGGAGTAGTGAACACGGTAGACAACTGTGTGTATCTTAGCAACACAGCTCAGACTGACTAAACTCTTGGCTTTTCTATTTCTGCAGGAGACCTATGTGATACAGATATCGATGGAGACGGAGTAGTGAACGCGGTAGACAACTGTGTGTATCTTAGCAACACAGCTCAGACTGACTAAACTCTTGGCTTTTCTATTTCTGCAGGAGACCTGTGTGATACAGATATCGATGGAGACGGAGTAGTGAACGCGGTAGACAACTGTGTGTATCTTAGCAACACAGCTCAGACTGACTAAACTCTTGGCTTTTCTATTTCTGCAGGAGACCTATGTGATACAGATATCGATGGAGACGGAGTGGTGAACATGGTAGATAGCTCTATGTATCTAAGCAACACAGCTCAGACTGACTTAGCTCTTGGCTTTTCTATTTCTGCAGGAGACCTATGTGATACAGATATTGATGGAGACGGAGTGGTTAACACGGTAGACAACTGTGTGTATCTTAGCAGCACAGCTCAGACTGACTAAGCTCTTGGCTTTTCTATTTCTGCAGGAGACCTGTGTGATACAGATATCGATGAAGACGGAGTGGTGAACATGGTAGATAACTGTCCGTATCTTAGCAACACAGCTCAGACTGACTAAACTCTTGGCTTTTCTATTTCTGCAGGAGACTTGTGTGATACAGATATCGATGGAGACGGAGTGGTGAACATGGTAGATAACTGTCCGTATCTTAGCAACACAGCTCAGACTGACTAAGCTCTTGGCTTTTCTATTTCTGCAGGAGACCTTTGTGATACAGATATCGATGAAGATGGAGTGGTGAACACAGTAGATAACTGTCCGTATCTTAGCAACACAGCTCAGATTGACTAAGCTCTTGGCTTTTCTATTTTTGCAGGAGACTTGTGTGATACAGATATCGATGGAGACGGAGTGGTGAACACGGTAGACAACTGTCCATATCTTAGCAACGCAGCTCAGACTGACTCCAACAGTGACGGTGTCGGCGACGACTGCGAGACTGACTCTGATGGCGATGGTACACCAGACTACAATGATACCTGTCCATTTAACCCGTCAATTTCACGAACATCATTCAAGAGCCACTTTACTGTTGACCTGTATCCTTCCCTGAATACCAGCTCCCCAGCTTGGCTGATAAAATCAGATGAAGTTGAGGTGTTGCAGACGACTAATACTGGAATGCCCACCATGCTTATTGGTATGTTAACACTAGTTTTAGTTTTAACAAAAATTTGTAACAGTGAGAAGACATTTTCAAATTTTGAACCTGCTTTAAGAAACCAACTAAGGCTTAAATTTAATTATTCTCCTAGTTAAATTATCATTAATGAGAAATGCAGCCCAAAAAATTGTCAAGATCACGGGACTAAGGCATAGACAAAGACCTAGCCGATGTCAGGCCAAACACAATGTATAACACTAACTAGTGATATATTGAAGCAAATGTTGACAACGCACAGCACAACATCCACCAAGGGCTCATGAGGGACCTCCTTTATTTCAGGACTTATAAAGCAATGGTTGACGACGTCTCTTATACTTAAATTCAACTGAAGTCCACGGGACTAAAGTATAGACCAGGGCCTAGCTGGAGCCAGCCAATATACACTGATCACACTAACTAGTGATTTATTGAAGCAAATGTTGACAACGCACACCACAACATCCAACTGTGGCTCATAAGGGACCTCCTTTATTCTAGTACTTATAAAGCAACTGTTGACGACATCTCTGATACTTAAATTCAACTGAAGTCCACTAAGGAATTCATTTGTTAGCAATTGTTGACAAGGTATCACAGACCAAATTCTTTAGGGGCAGACAACGCAAAAGGATGTAATTGCCCAAATACGCACAGGCACCATAATTTCCATCTCGGATCCTTAAAAACTCCATAGAACTAGAAAGATGTCCTGCCGAGCACTAAGCGACCTTATTCCTCTTCGCCTAGCTCACCCAAGCAGAAAGGAATAGACACTCCCCTCAACGACAGGATACCTCGTCTAGTCTATGAACAACCATAAAATACAAAAACAAACAAAGAATTTTCTCCAAAATTATTATGCTTATATCTTCAATCCGCAAGGGGCTTTTCAGGCATATAAACTTTTTCAAACAATTTACTCACATAATTTTAAGTATAATGCCTAGGATCTAAATATAAATTGACTTAAAGAATATACTCAAAATGTCCGTAATCATTAATTGAACATTAATATTTAAAATGCCACCGTCACAAGGACACTCTATATACTAAACTTCAATCAATATTAAACAGACTTCTCTCATCTCCACAAATTCTTTAAGCAAAATGACCTAAACTCCATCAAAAACATCTTACAAAAAATATACAAATATATGAATCATATTAACATTTACAAAATATACAATTATCTACACAAAAACAACACAGAAAAGCGGTGGGTGGGTGGGATTTCAAATAATCTAGCAAGCCCCTGCTGTAAATTTCTCTGCCGCCTAAAATTTCTTTTTGTATGAGGCTTGCGCCAATCAGAAAGCTCCTTACATCGAGAAAATATGTTGTGATAAAACCCAGCACTAATAAAGTGCACAAAATGGAACTAAGAAAACACGTCGCATAATTAAAGATTATAGATTTATAATTCTCCCATGTAAATCATCTGCTAGGTAAATCATCTGCTAGTACATGATTCACATGAAATATTAAGCCTCATTTTACACCAAAACCAAGAAAGAGATCACAAAATTTGGTGTCTGCTGCTGTCTCATTGACATTTTAAGGTTTTGTATGCGAAAAAGTAATATTCTAAAATTTGAAACACTAGTCACCTGACATAATTGTCCTAGCAACAATGCAGCTCAGGTCAGACTGCTATTTAAGTTGAGTTTCTTCACTGGGAGACAAATCAACCTGATTAGGGTATTCTGTGTCTGGGACTGGATCTGAAGCTTGTCATTTTAATATTTGATCATTGCATGGATTCAGGGCAAACTGCATTTGTTTCTTTGTTTTTTGAAGGAATAAACCTTTTGGTAGCCTTTACTTACCTATTAATATTTACTTTCTCCAAGATACTTGATGAAGCCTTGAATCTTATAATCATTTTTTCCATCTCATTTAAAGTGACATGGTCTGCAATTATGAATATTTTCCGAAAAAAAAATAACAATTTTCTTCTTAAACTGTTTGTAAAAATAGAATTAAGCTATGCTTTTACAATAAATCAGTTCACAACAGCTGAAAACTGCATGGAAAAGTGAGTTACCTAATAATCAGGTGTTTTTTTTTCTCTTGTTGTAATTATTTGCCTCCCTTCAAAAATTCAAAAGTTTAATTGCTGTTGTTTTGATAGTGATAATTTGTTATAATTACAACTGTCATAACATTTATTGAGATCCATTAATCTGATTGGTCAAGAACAGTCATCTGATCGCATTGACCTGTATTTCATTTTTCAATGAAACCTGGTCTGTATTCATGAGGGGCCGGGCCATTCACGACAGAACTACTTTTGTGATACTGTTCAATGCTTCTATGAAGAGAAATGGACAGCCCTCGGGACAGCCTGCAACTACTGCCACCTTACCTTACACATACTCATATATTTTCAGCTGGAAAAGCTAAGATTAACTTACATACAACGCCTAAATCAGCAGTAGTCATGCTGATCAACTGTCTGCTGCGATCTATACAGTTTCCCAGTCGGCAAAATGATGCGATCACCTCTTGCACTTTTGCTTGTTTTCCTGCAACTTCGTTGTATGTTTTCAGCCGAGCCCCGCAATAAAATCGTTTCTTAAACTTACTGACTTTTGCCTGGTGTATCCAACACTTTTTGCAATTCTTCTTTGCTTTCTTCAATCACTCAATAAAGATAGCACAATTTTTTTTTGCTGGGGCCAGTGGGGGTCATTTCTTTTACTTTCCAAGCCATTTTGACAGATGATTTCCTCACCAATGTAAATGAATGACGTCATATCCGATGACGTAACTATCATACACATTCTAATGAACACCCATGTAAAGTAAAAAACGAGCTTCTAGTCGCTGAAATGTAGTCGTTTATTTTCAATTGGAGAACGGCCGCCATTTTGTTTTTTCTGAATGTCGTAACGTCTACATATTTACGTCATAGTCTAAATGCGTGAAAAGTTATTAGCTCAAAACATATTTTAGGAAAACTTATTATTATAAATACTGAATAAGAAAGAATAACGAAAGAAGTTGTAATTATGAGAATTGAAAGTTATTTTTCTGCGTTTCACTGAGGTATGAAATGTCTGGAAAATTGCATCTAATTTGCATGAAAACCTTCGGTTTTCATGCTAAAATTAGATGTAATTTAAACTTACATGCAATTTTAGATGCAATTTTCCCGACATTTCATACCTCAGTGAAACGCAGAAAAATAACTTTCAATTCTTAAAAGGTTTACAAAGCTGGTAAAATGTATACCCGAATTTTAGCTATATTACTGTGTTCTTGAAAATTAGAAACATTCTTTCTAAAAATAGAAGGTCAAAAGTGACAGACTATGCAGCTTTTTTAATGAAGCCAGTAATATAATGAGCACTCACGTTAGATCCTCTCTTCATCCATACAGCATTACAATGCAATCCCATATAACTATATCTTTGTGGTCCATATTAATGAACCATGTTATAAGTTTTGTTTTATTTGTTTGTGTTGATGCTTAATGCCCAGGTCACACATTCACAGACTGGACACCAGATTAGCCACAGATGTACATTCATGGCAAACCGTATTGGTCAGTAGCTTTCTGTATTGCATCCACAATCATACGTAGTAGTACTTAATCATAATATATAGTGCATCCGTATCGGACTACGGAAATTGGCATTTCCGGGGTCATCCGTGAGATTAAATCCGTAGTAGAACCGGCGAGGTGATCCGTGAATGTGTGTGTGACCTGGGCATTTCGCCCCCCTCAACAATTTTTCAGTCATAACTGGACACTTTTTGTCTTCCTGGGTTGAACCAGTACTAGGCAGTGGATAAATATCTTGCTCAAGGACACAACACAATGACTCCTGTGAGTCTCGAACTAGCAACCCTACCCAGTATAAGGCTCTACGAACTAAGCCGATGATCAAGGGACATTTTTTCTAAGAAATTATAGGAAAATGACCATTTCATGGTCATTTTTCTATAATTCATTTGTAAAATTCCATGTTAAAAAATTTGGGGGTATTGGGAGGGAATAAGGGCACAGCAAAATCTGTGTTATAACATAATGTGTTTTAAAGAGATTGCAGCAATTTATTTGTTTTACTTCAGGTGATCAAAGCTATGGTGCCATTGAGTATAGAGGCACATGGTATATGTCTGAATCCAGTACCTATGATTATATTGGGTTTGTGTTTGGGTACCAGAACAACAGGAAGTTCTACCTTGCTGCCTGGAAGAGAACACATTCCAACTATGATATAACCACCAACTACACAGGGGGTATCAAAGGCATGCAAATTAAGGTAAGGCCAAATGTAAATTTATCTGTCGTATATATTATAACCTGAAAAATATATATAGTCATATCTTTTTTAGGTTGAAAATTCTCGGTTAACACATTCTACTTGAGAACCAAAAGTGTATTTTTTTCAAATACTTTTGTCTGTTGCTTTTTTCTGTTCCCTGTAAGGTTTGTGAAATTGAACCTATTCCTTTACGGTAATTCTTACAAAAAATCTGGAAATACATTGCATTAAATGGCAACAGCACAAAGTGAGGATTCTGTATTCATGAGATGCAGCCTACAAATAAGTAGACTTTGCTAGCTATAACTGCTATTCTAATGTACTTGTGGATGTAATGCAATGTCTGATTGAATAACGCCAAACATTTGTGACAGTATATCCTGTGATATACTTTCCAAAACTTGACGTCAAACATCCATTTTCCTTGACAGGCAAGTGGTTTGAAGCAGCTGCCAGCAACTGGCTGTAGGCACAAGAAACATTTTCACTCTTTTTGAAGGAAAACATGGTACTAGTGCATTAGAATTTGGATAACTATATTCAAAATTATCACTTGGGGAGGTATACGGTAACACCTGGGGAAAACGGCCACTCAAAAATAGACAAAACAAAGGTCTTAATGACAGCTGGTAGGTTAACAAAGGTCAAAAGTATTGCAGAATGCTCCCTTTGGAGCATTCTGCAATCTTTTTTACCTGCATTAAGCAAAAATCGGTCTTGAATGCCATTTTTTGGTCTTTTTGAGAGTGGCAGTTTTACTCAGGTTTTACTGTATTGTCAAATATAAAGTTACAGTGGTAAATGACATTTTACAGCTCTGCTGATGCAGGACCATAAAAGAAAATTTCTGACCCCAAATGATAATTTGAACACAGACATCCCATATGTAAATTGACAAAGGCAGGATTCCTCATAATTATACCCCCCGCAAACTTTGTTTGTAGGGGGTATACTGTTTTCACGTTGTCCGTCCGTGCGTCCGTCCGTGCGTCCGTCCGTCCGTAACACTTTGTTTCCTTAATAACTCGAAGAGTCATTGCTGGATTTTCATCAAACCTTGCAAACATGTTCATATATGCAAGACAAATACTTTAGACAAAAAAGTAAGGGCTAGGGGCCAATTCTATTAGAGTTATTTCCCTTTGTAGTTCTAAATGGCTTTTAATATAGTGCTTTATGCTTATGCTATTATAGGCCATACACGGGCCTATCAACTCCTACCACAGCTTTTGATGGAACAATTTGATACTTTTACTATACAATGTAGACACATTGAACATATGCATGAAGGAGTTTAGTTCAGAAAAAATATTTTTTGACAAAATGACAGCTGTGAGAACTTAGTCAATTTTTCCCTAATAAGGTGTTTGTATATGCATAGACAGTGCCTTTATGGGCCGATCAACTCCTACCACAGCTTTTTATGGAGCAATTTGATACTTTGCCTATACAATGTAGACACATTGAACATATGCATGAAGGAGTTTATAATTTTTGTTTGCACAGATTCTACTGAAATATTCTTATCAAAACTAAGGTCTCCTTGTTCGAACTATAAATTGCCAAGTTTTTTCACTGACCCTTACTGTGCGGGGGTATCTAATAAGCATTGCTTATTGACTTTTTTCATTATTATTCAAATTTCCAGTTGGTAGATTCTACAACAGGGCCAGGGGAAGCCCTAGCCGAAGCCTTGTGGCATAGTCATGATACAGCTGACCAGGTTACCATTTTATGGCATGATCCCACACTACAGGGCTGGGAAACAGAAACTTCATACAGATGGGTACTTTCCCATAGACCATCCACTGGTTATATCAGGTATGAACCACAACTCTAGTCCACAGGCCATCTACTCAAAGTACATTGTAGATGGTCATAAAGTGGAATCTCTCTAATTAACCCTTTTTTCCACTATTATCAACTGAACCAGTACATTTCTCTTTTAAGGGTTGTTTTCTTTTTTTTTTTTATTAAATTCTGTAAGCAAACAGTGGAGACCCTGATCAGACACTGTATTTTGCGGCGTCTGGGTCTGCACTTTTTGCGAATTCCACAAAAAGGATGGTTAAGATACAATTTATGTTGACTATATGAGGGTCTGGAAGGGATACAAGGCGTGTTAACTATATGAGGGTCTGGAGGGGGTACAAGTTGTGTTAACTATATGAGGGTCTGGAGGGGGTACAAGTTGTGTTAACTATATGAGGGTCTGGAGGGGATACAAGTTGTGCTAACTATATGAGGGTCTGGAGGGGATACAAGTTGTGTTAACTATATGAGGGTCTGGAGGGGATACAAGTTGTGCTAAATATATGAGGGTCTGGAAGGGATACAATTTATGTTGACTATATGAGGGTCTGGAAGGGATACAAGTTGTGTTAACTATATGAGGGTCTGGAGGGGGTACAAGTTGTGTTAACTATATGAGGGTCTGGAGGGGGTACAAGTTGTGTTAACTATATGAGGGTCTGGAGGGGATACAAGTTGTGCTAACTATATGAGGGTCTGGAGGGGGTACAAGTTGTGTTAACTATATGAGGGTCTGGAGGGGATACAAGTTGTGTTAACTATATGAGGGTCTGGAAGGGATACTAGTTGTGTTAACTATATGAGGGTCTGGAAGGGATACAAGTTGTGCTAACTATATGAGGGTCTGGAGGGGGTATAATGGCATTATTTTTTAATGATGAGTGATTAATGATGTTAATTTATTGTGATTTAAGAGTTATATGCACTTTTGGTGTTTAAAATTGAACAATTAAGAAAAATTCTAAAAATTTACTGCTTTAACTTGATTGAAAATACTTGAATACTGAGCCATGATACATTTACTTGGTATAAATTATTCATAGGTCCAGATAAGGAAGTTTTATTTGCGTAAAATTTTAATTATTTTCTTACCCATTAATTTAAACATGTGTTTTGGGTGCATAAAAGAATTGTCTCATTGAGACGGTTCTTTTGAGTACCCACAACATATGTTGTGGATGAGAAATAAAGAAAATAATTTTCCAATACCCACTCTTATTTGGAGACCTGTTATTATGTAGCATTCCTCTACCATGATTAAGTGGCCACTCAAAAATAGACAAAACATGTCTTAAAGACAAATGGTAGCTGAATTAAGGTCAGAAGTATTGCAGAATGCTCTTTCGGAGCATTCTACAATACTTTTGACCTGCATTAAGCAATAATTGGTCTTGAAAATCAGTTTTTGATCTTCTTTTTGAGTGCCCGCTTAAGACAGGTTTTACTGTATTTAGTAGATAATATCAACCTGTGGTCCTCAACCAAGATGGTTTGGATTATGCCATAGTGGTTTAAAGTGGCCCAGCATAAGCCCTTATGTTTTACAAAGATTTACTTTGTGTCCATTCTAGTTTTGCAATCATTTTGAAGAGGAAGAGAAAGCTGGTTGCTTTGCTATTATTGTCTTATAGATAAATGTTCTGTGGCTCTTCATCATGGTGCCATGGGTTGGTCTGCAGTTTGTGATTGTGGTATTGCCTGATCATACTTACTTACTTTTTTATATAGATAGAAAAAACAATTCTGTTTGGAAACACTCATCCTCCCCCCTAAGTCAAATATCATATTGATCATTATTACAAGATGCAGCAGTGGGTGACTAGTGGCATGTACCACCCCCTCCCCTTAAATTTCATTTAATTTAAGAAATCTATTACCAATTCCCCTGAAAGATGCCTATTCATTAAAATGCTTTACTCTTTTTGTCAAGCTTGCAGGTTTACCATAGTTCCAGTCAGATTTTAGACACTGGTGCCATATACAACTCAGCCATATCTGGTGGTCGTGTAGGTGTCTTCCAGTTCGGAGACTTCCCAGTCACCTGGTCCTATCTCAAGGTCACTTGTCTAGAACATCATAACCAGGGACTATATTTTGATGGTATAGATGATTATGTTGAGCTAGATGATATTCCTACACTTGAAATGGAAGAAAGGTAAAACAGTATAATTACTTGGCTGTGTTGGCTTGAAACCAATACAACAGATAACTTGTAACTGGGCCAAAACGAAGTTACTTGATTAACCCTTGTTTTACTGGTGTTAATTTTGTCTAATCTTTGTACCTCATAAGCCATATTATTCTGTGTGGATTGAGTGAAATAAAGATATATATATATATGAGCGCCGATCTGAGAAAAGGGTCCTTAAGGCATTTTAACTATTATTATGTAATAGACATTTGAAAAATGCTTAAAATGACAAAAAATAGCATGCTTTTATAGTACCACAAAAATGGTTCTATAGCTTGATGTAATCAAAGTAGCTAATGTTTCTGATTATATTTAGGGTTTTGTATGTTGCCTGTTGCCATGGTAACAATAAGGCCATAGCACCTACATGGGCTCAAAATGAAGGGTGGGTCACTTTAAATGCCTACAATTCCACTTAAAAAGTACAAATTCGTACAATTCCATTTGCATCTACATTAAACAATATATAAAGCATGAGAATACATTATATTTACTAGATAGTTGTAACGAGTCGACTATAATCAACGAGCAACTGAGACCAGCATTTTGACGTCATATTAGGCTTAACGTGCTTCTTGACGTCCCGTTCAAAACCTGATTACAAACGCTTATTCAAACCTCCATATATTCGTCAATTCTGAAGATAATTGCTTCACATTTTCAGAAAATGCTCTTAAGTGGTAGTACTTTGCAGACTCATCATAAGTTTGATTTTGATTAATAAAGCCATAGGGTACCTTTTGTCATATCCTGGTCCATATATATATATATATATATATATATATATATATATATATATATATATATATATATAAGCCAAGCTTATTTGGGGATCCAGAAACTTTTGTCAGAGGGGGTCCAACTTTGACAACGTTTTTTTTTAGTTGATGAGAGGAGAGACGATCCAAATACCACTAAAAGTGGGCCATTATCGGCCATCCAGCAAAACGCCATTTAAATGGTGTTTCGCTGGAGTGCCAATGATGGCCCAACATTGAATTCTGGCTTGATATCTTTGTGATTAATCTGAGGGTCCGGACAAGTATTGCTAAGAAACTGTATAGTTTTGTGATTTTCGAGGGGGGGGGGGTGTTCCAGACCCCCTGTCCCCCACTCTGGATCCGCGCATGTGATTACATTAGTAAGCATTGGTTCACAATCTGAATTGATAACATTGTGGATCATGATCAGGTGGCTTCTCAAGAAGCCAGCTGATCTGGATCTACAGGGTTTTTTTAAAGGATATAAATCTGAGCTCATCAAGACAAGGGTTAATATCATTATATCATTTATCATTAAATATTAAGTGTTTACAATAGAAACTTGTGTTTCAATTGCTGACAGTTGTACGTTTCATCTAAATTTAACATGTCACAATGTGGCTGATTGTTGACCAATCACTGGCCACAGGCTTCATTCCCATTACTACAAGACAGCAGAAGGCTTCATTGCCATTTAAGCTCGGTGATCTGGAAAGGAAGGTATATAACAACTAGACTTCAGTGGATGGTACAGTAACACCATCGCAAATACCCACTTTTGAGCTAACCAAAGCATCTTAAAAGTTTGAATTTGCTACGTCCAACCATTTAGGAGGAGATGCATTTACAAGAAAGTACATTATTCCTCTTTTGACCTTGACCTTAGGTCATGGACAAACACGAAACGTTGCACAGTATCCTCTCCATCATATGACCTATGTACCTGCAAAGTTTGAAGCTGCTATGTCCAACGGTTTAGGGGAAATGCATTTACAAGAAGCATTGCCCTCTACATCATGTGACCTATGTACCTGCAAAGTTTGAAGTTGCTACGGCTAATGGTTAAGGAGATGCATTACCAAGAAAATGCATTATTTGACCTTGAACCCGAGGTCAAGGGGGTCAAGGTCACACAAAATGTTGCCCAGTACCCTCGACTTTATGTAACCTATGCACTAGCAAAATTTGATGTTGCTACATCCCATGGTTGAGGAGAAGATGCATTTACAAGAAAATACATTATTTGACCTTGACCTTAAGGTCAAGGTCACACAAAATGTTGCCCAGTACCCTCCACATCATGTGACCTATGCACCAGCAAAGTTTGATATTGCTACATCCCACGGTTAGGGAAGATGTATTTACAAGAACATACATTATTTGACCTTGACCTTCGGGTCAAGGTCACATGATATGTTGCCCAGTGCCCTTTAGATCATGTGCTCTATGCACCTACAGAGTTTGAAGTTACTATGTCAAAAGCTTTAGGAGGAGAAGCATTTACAAGAAAATTCAATATTTGACCTTGACCTTGGGATCAAGGTCACACAAAATGTAGCCCAGTACCCTCTACATCATGTGACCTATTCAGCTACAAAGTTTGAAAGTGCTACGTCAAAAGGTTTAGGAGGAGATGCATTTACAAGAAAATTAAATATTTGACCTTTGACCTTGACCTCAGGGTCAAGGTCAAATAAACTGTTGCCCAAAACCCTCTACATTATGTGACCTATTCAGCTACAAAGTTTAAGTTGCTACGTCAAAAGGTTTAGGAGGAGATGCATTTACAAGAAAATTCAATATTTGACCTTTTATCTTGACCTTGGGGTCAAGGTCACACGAAATGTTTCCCAGTACCCTCTACATCATGTGACCTATTCAGCTACACAGTTTGAAGTTGCTACGTCTAACCGTTTAGGAGGAGATATATTTACAAGAAAATACATTATTTGACCTTTGACCTTGACCTTGGGGTCAAGGTTACACGAAATGTCGCCCAGTACCCTCTACATCATGTGACCTATTCACCTACAAAGTTTGAAGTTGCTACCTCTTACGGTTTAGGAGGAAATACATTCACAATAAACGTGACATACGGACAGACAGGCAGACAGAGGGATAGACGGACAACGGACCGACTATGACACAAAATTAATATACCCTTTTTATTGTAAAGGAAAAAATGATGATATAATATTCTTTTCCGTGTATTAACGTTTGCCAAACCCTTGTGGGATAATGTGCTGCAGCACTCACCGCTTCGCCGATCGGGCTGCAATCCATTATCACACTCAGGCTTGGCAATCGTTAATACACAGAAAAGAATGTTTTATCCTCTTATTAAAACTAAAAGTCAGTAATATTGATATCAGAGTGCTTCATTTAGATAAAACAGTTGTAACAAATACATTTCATGGAGCTGTTGCTAATGATGATGAGGTTTCAGGGTGCAGCAAGGTAACTCTTCGTCTACTAGTGTCATATGCTGATAATCTTTGCAAACAGTTTGTACCCAGCTCAGGCCCAACAGACATCCAGCCTGATCTGGATACAAGCTGTTTGACACTCTGATGGTATTCCTGAAAGATTTTTTTTAAAAAGTTGATATTGGAATAAAAAATCAGTAGACGACAAAAAAGCGTCCAAAATTACCCAGTAGACAAATAGTTAAAAAAAGAAAAACAAATCTGCCTACCTTTGGTCTCAAAGTATTTGCCTTTATTTAGCAAAGAAAATGAGTACCAATACTTTGTTTCTTTTCATAAGCCATTGATATATAGACCATACTGGCTTGAATACTTATACTTATAGCTGTTTGAAGCCAATGTTAAATAAACTTATAGCTGTTTGAAGCCAATGTTAAATAAACTTATAGCTTTTTGAAGCCAATGTTAAATAAACAAAAATATCTATGTTCAAATCAGGAGGTTTGTGTGCTCATTCATATTCATAAGGATGTTTTTGCAGATAAATACAGATTTTTAAATGATTGTATCATTTTTTTTCATTTTGCCATTTTAGCTTTACTGTTGAGTTGTGGCTGTCTCTAGATGTTGGCTATACCACAGGCTCATACCCACTACTCTGCTCTAATGAAAGTGCTATTTGTGTTTGGATAGAGAATAGTGTTGTAAATGGTCGCTATGGTGACAGTACAGTATCAGGCTCAGCAACTCTGACTGCAGGAACATGGCATAACATCATCTTTAGACATAGTATTGAAGGTAGGAAGTCCAAGGATACAGTCAATATCCGTAACTCTATGCATGCTGGGTAATTTGTCAAGCTTTTTGTTGTCGTCTGCTGACTTTTCGAAATTAACTTTTGCAAATAATTCTTTCAGTAACACTTTTAGAGTGTCAAATGGTTTGGATCCATATCAGGACCGACGTTTTGTCAGTCTTGATCTGCATCCAAGCTGTTTGCAGAGGGTATCACCAGAGAACAAGTCAAAGAGATAATTTTCAAACACTTTTTTCTTTCTGTTCTCAAATAAAATGGTTATCAGGGCTGGAATACACAAAAGGCTTGTCAGAATAGCAAACAGAGAAGACCTTGATCAGACTGCTTCTTCAGTAGCAGCCTGATCTGGGTCTGCCCTGTTTGTCTAGGCTTTTTTGGAAAGCAACTGGTGTTAGAAATTTTATAACATCTACCATAGTTACCTTAAGTATAAAAAAGATTTTGTACTGTTCACTGCCTACACAACTATTTCATCCCCTATCCAAAATATTTTAAAATCTGCATGAGAATGAAAACTAATTATCTTCTTTACTTTTCATGTCTGCATTTTTGGCAGAAGCCATGTTTTTAATATCTTCCAATTCAGCAAAATTTTAATACACGGATTTATATGACAGCCAGATGAGATGTCATATTAAATTAACTCATTCTTTCAATTTCTCCAGAAGATCCCCCATCCACAAATCCAGAGGTGAAGACATGTGGTCCAAACTCCTCAGAAATTTTGCCAACTAAAAAAAGGGAAATCAAAGATTAATAATAAAAAGTACATTATAACACCCACCCCCTGCCCATAAGAAAAATAGCTAGATCTCTGCATGATACCCTCAGAAAAAGCAATACTCAACTGGTTAAGAACCTAAGCTACTGTTAAGATACTGGTAAGGATGTGCATTTTCACTTTTTCAGATCAGACTTTAACCATCTTTGTAGACAGTGTACAGGATGCTGTAGTCAGTGGAGTAAACAAAGTCAACTTTGTAAGTTTACATATGGGCCTTGCCACAAGAAAACCTGTCTTCGTGAATTCCGACCAGGTCATACCCAAGCACGCTTTCTCAACTACACAGAACAGTTAGAAAATTGAAATTTTGCTTGAAGCAAATTTAGATATGATACTTTCCAATAAGTGAATAGCAAAGGCGCTGATCAGGCTGCATGAAGGCTCAGGCTGGTCTGCACCTTTGACGTTTGCAAACCCTGAAGACAGATTTTCTCATGCCAAGGCCGCTATATATGTTGTTGCAGGACTTTAGATAAGTATGTGATTAATTTTTTTTATCTTATTTCTCAATTTAAACATATGTTGTGGGTACTCAAAAGAACCGTCTTATTGAGATGGTTCTTTTGAGAACCCAAAACAAATGTTGAAACTGATTGTTAAGAAAATATTTACAGCTTTACTCTCAAATTTGTTTTTGTTTATCTGTCTACCTTTGTAATGCATTGAGATGGGTTTGTTTGCAAAGTATTTTGATGCTAAGTTGAACTTTTTATCATTTATTTTCAAAATCATGTAAATTTGAGTAAGCACATTGGATTTTGGTACTTATCACATTTCCAAGCAACCAACCTGCAAAATTGCACAGTCTTGCAAGAGCCTCTGCTTACATACATGAAATATGCAATATGAGGTTGGCTGAGATCAAATTTTGACCTGAAATCCTATTTTGTAGCCATAATGCAGGTTTGTTCAAATCATGATTTTACACATATGCTGCAAATTATATCAAAATCTTTTGTGCATGCCAATTTATCAATTTTCAACAAAAACAAGTGAGTATGACCAGGAAAAGACTTAATCAGAGACAGCAGACCAACCTACTGTGCCTGGAGGAAGCAAGTGGAGATCTGACACAGAACACAAACAACCAGCTCTCCTTCCCTGGAAAGATGATCACAAGGCTGGAAAGGCCACTAAGAACTATATATCTCAAATAAGGACCTAACACAAACCACCCACCCACATTTTTCAACTTGTTATGGTGATAAGACTTAAATTAAGGAGGATATAATCCTAAGGTATTTGGTTTCCATGACTGTTTAGATTACCATGGTTTCATTAGGAGTGCAAACAAGTGAAAAGTACAAAATATGAAACTTGTGTAACTTGCACAGGTTATATATTTTGTACATTTTAAGCAAATTTAATAGCAAAATAGAGCTTCATGTACATATATTATAAAATTGAAGAAGTGTATATTTTAAACAAGCTGTCAACTCATTCTTGAAAGATCTTAGGTGTCTTTGGTTTCCAATGCACAAATGTATATACAGGAAACCTATATAAGCGTACAAAGGATACCAGTGATAAGGCAATTTTGTACATTGTATTTATATTTTAGACTGAGCGAGGAAGTGTAGAGATAAGACAATTATTTTGTACATTGTATTTATATTTTAGACTGAGCGAGGAAGTGTAGAGAGTCTTGTGATGTACCTGGGTAAAGACAATGCCACATTTTTCAAAGGAACATTGGATGAGGTATGGTCAATAATTCAAAACATTAGAAATTTGACCCTTAGGCAGCCATGAATGATGTTGCCTGCTCTTCTTATCTCTTTATGTTCTTAGGTAGCCTATAATGCAAACAATATGAACCCTGATTAGACTATTGTTTGCTTCCATGAAAAGATCTATGCTTGCATATGCAAGCAGCGTAGGCTCAGACGAGTCTGCATAAATGGACTGTTATGCCAGTGCCTTCACAGTGTGTACACCCAAAGTAGGTACCTAGACATAGGCTCAGTTCAGAATTTACACCATTAGAAAGCTGCACATACATGTTATAACTCATATACGATAAGTACCCAAATCTGATGAACTGGCTCATCTTGAAAGCAAGATATATCAATTGTGTTTGAGCAAGTCTTGTTATTTGATACACTGATTTGGGCTTAGGAGTAGATGGCCTGGTAGTGATATAACTTTTGGTTGGAATTCATATAACAAGATGGAGTTCTGCTCCGTTTTAGATTTTGACATTTATCCAACTTCCGTCCCATCTGACCTTAAAAGCTGGCTTTGGTACAATAAGAGTAGATGATGTGTAGAATATTTATAGAGGTTTACATACTTCACATCAATTAATTTTATTATATACCTATAAATGATACGACTTTAGAACTGTCTGTTTACGGAAAGTCGGATCAACGAACTGAGGTTTTCTGAATCCATATCACTATCCTTTAAAATGAGGCTAACGTCGATTACCTGCTTTTTGCGGTGACGTTTGTAAAGTAAATTTCAAGCATGGAACCAGAGACGGAAAACTTGATGGCGTAATGCCATATTATATGACGTGAATATGACGTGACAAAACGTAATGACAAACGTTCCCGCATTTTTTTTTGGATTAAAGACCAAAACAATTTATAAAATCAAAATAATTCCAGAAAAGGGTATATAATAAACATATTATTATAAAAGTAACTTGATCTGGCGTACAGTATCACATCTCGTGGATGAGGCCATACCATTGGATCACCCTCGACGCTTCGCGTCTCAGGTGATCCGATGGTATGGCCTCATCCACTCCACATAATACAGTACGCCAGATCAAGTTACTATTGTAATAATGTGTATATATAGTTTTTTCCCTTGATTCACTAACACCTCGTTAGCAGAATATCTCAAATTAAAAGAGCTACAGAATTGAAACTTGGTAAGCTTGTCATAGATGATGAGTGGAGTACCTTTACGGAAGGTTCATTTATTTTATTTGGGGGGTCGCGGGATGAGGGGAAGGGGGTTCTTTTCTGACATAAGTGATCAAAATATGGCTTTATGACAAAAAATTAAATAGATAATATAGGCATATACTATAGAATGTTATAAATATTACCAGATTTATGACCTTTTTTATATAAACAAAAATAACATCCTTATGGACAAGCATATAGTTGGGGACACATAGTGTATCATGAACATTATTTCCAGCTATCACTAGGGATTACTTATTTGGGTATTCAAAAGAGTAAACTCCTGATCATTTGGGCTTCATCAGATTGGGAGCGAGTTGATCTAGATTTACAGGGATGGATCCAGGGTTTCAGGAAAGGGGGTTATATGTATAATGGGGTGGGGGGTTCGCTTTGCTTATTTTATCTTGTTTTTCCTTAAAATCCCATGAAAATGAAAGAATTTGGTCTCATTGAGATATTTCATAGGATATTTAAAAACGTGGGGATGGGGGGGGGGGGGGGGGGGGGTGGGCAGGGACGAGCATTCGAGTGAACCCCATCTGGATCCGCCACTGATTTACACTGTTTTGAAAAGGGAGTATAGAATAATTCTTTTTTAAATTAAGTGCACAGTTTTTTAATAGGTTGAATATCTTGCATACTGCAGATAGATGTCATGATTTAAGCAGATTAATTTCTGCTTTTAAGACGCTGACTGTCTAGTGATGGGGTAAGGTCAGTGCATTTCTCGGCTTTTGGCCGGGAAATACCCTGCGAAACCACCACAACCTGAAAGTTGACAGTCAAACCATTGATACATACCACTGCAGGAGCAATTAGACTTTTTTCACGAATCAATATTTTGGTAGCATAGCTAATTGGATTGGAACCTGTCTGGCAGATCAGACTACTGCCGTTGGAATACGACCATGTACAAACCGATTCATGAGCGGGAGCACAACGATTGTCAGCAGTTCATTGCATACCACATGGTTGATCCTGATTGGATTTAAATTTTCAACCGCAACGCCTACCCGTTTGTAAAGAGAAAGGTCACTGTGTACGTAACGTGTCAGTGCTCTGAAAATAGCTACTTTTGGCGTGTCATAGATGACAATTATCAGGCTCCGTGTTGGGTAGCATAGTGCACAGTTTTAAGAAAAACATATTAAAATATCAAAAAAACTTACGTCCGCTTGGTATCCATTTAAAATGCTTATTTCCTGGGTCTGTATAGAAAGACTATGGCAGTAATCTCACATTTCTTACATGATAATAAAGCCGACCACAAAAACAGACAACATTTTTTAAATTTTTTGCTGTCTAAGAAATCAAATAAGGAAAGATATTTCATGTGAACAGTCTGTTGGTAGATGATCATATGCAATATCAAGGTCTATTATCTCCCTGAAATTCAAGAGTGTACAGTGCAATTTGTTATGATCGACGTTCTAAGGGTAAAGATCAAAGCGGCCTTTTCAAACTCCAGATAAAAAGATTTTTGACACCTACGTGATTTGAAATGAGCTTATTATAACTATTTGCATGCTGGATAAGTTTTCATATTTTTGTCATCTTTATCATGTACAATTTAATATCAAGACTGTTTTTAGGAAGGCACTGTCTCCGGGTCCGGTACCGGACCTCTAGACTTCGGGGCTACGGGTCCGGTACCGGACCCCTAGACACTGATTCTAGGGGTCCGGTAACGGACCCCGAGCCACGCCTATGAGGAATGTCTCGGGGTCCGGTAGTTTGTAAAACAACTACTGACAAGTCTAGGGATACGAGTCCGTACCTGCACGTATATGTAGTAACAGTTATTTTACCAACAAAAACTCATGTTGAATTCGTACGACATTTTTGATCAACAAAGGGAAACCAATCTGTATTTACTGTCATGCGTCACACTATTCAAACAATTAAGCTTATACAAAAGGTATACAAATAATAACGGTAACAAATCAATTATCTTCTCATCTTCAATTTAAGGAACAAATTAAACTACTTGTTGGCAGCTGATAAGTGAGATGAGTGAGCAGTGTCAATTAAGCTTACATAGTCTGTAGTGTAGATTCATTATTCAACTGTAGCTTTCAAAGAGACTCACTACACGGAAAACGGCGGTGGATCTTGCTGGTATCTTTTGACATTCGTACATAGCTTTATAAGAAGATTTGAGTCTTTTTTTGTTTTTTTGTTTTTTAAACAACTGATATGGTCCAAAAAGGACATGACTTTTTAGCATAAATACAAACAGTGTTGAACAAGATCAGACTGCTCATACGATAACAGCCTAACGTCATGCACATCTTCAGACCTTGCAATACTAGAATGGACTAGGTACCGCAGTGGCTCAGTGGTAGAGTGCTTGACTCGAGACCGAAGGGTAGCGGGTTCGAGCCTCACCGGCGTCACTGCGTTGTGGTCCTTGAGCAAGACACATTTATCCTAGCTTAGTACTGGTTAAACCCAAGAAGAACCGTCCCGCATAACTGAAAGATTGTTGAGTGGACGTAAAGAATCAAATCAAACAAACAAACAAACAATCATACGATAACAGTCTGATATGGATCCACACTGTTTGCTAGGGAGACGTTACAAATGGATCTCCTAAGGTTGAAGACTCGATCGCGGAAATGCATCTAAAATAATGACAAACAGTGATGAACAAGATCAGACTGCTCCTATGATACCAGTCTGATCTCGGTCCACTCTATTTGCTACAGAGACGTTACAAATGGATCTACATAGGTTGAACGACTCAATCGCGGAAATGCATCTAAAATTTACGTCTGCTGGAGTTATCTGCAACATGTAAATGCTTACGCCAACGGCTAATTGCGCGTGGACCCTGATCAGACTGTTCCTAGAAGAGCAGTCAGATTTGTGTCCAAACTGTAAGCTACAAAGTCGTCTTACAGACAGACAAACATTGCAAATCCAGTTCAGGCCACTCCTAGGATAGCAGTTTGATACGGGTCCACACTGTTTGCTACAAAGACGGCTTATGGGTCGTTATGTCAGGGAAATGCAACTTATGCTTACGTCAGTGGCCAATATCCCCGTACAAACAAACATTTGGGACCAGGATCAGACTGCTCCTATGAGATCTGGGTCAATATTGGTTGCTTCAACGACGTCTTTCAATAACGAACTAGTAGACGACATATGGGTCGTTATGTAAGGGAAATGCAACTCATGCTTACGTCAATGGCCAATTTCTCCGTACAGACAAACATTGTTGACCTGGATCAGACTGCTCTTTGGAGAGCAATTTAATCCGGATCCACACTGTTTGCTACAATGACTGGACTGGAATAATCTAGCAGAACATAAATGGCGTTTTGCTGGCGTGCTAATGATGGCCGAACATTGCTGGCTTAGTAGCTTTTTAATTTTTCAGGGGATCCTGATCAGTATTGCTAAGAAACCCTATATTTCTTATGATTTTTCAGGGGGAGGGGGCTCCGGCTGGTGTTCGACAGTGGTCTGATTTTGTGTGCTTATTTGGTCTTAAGCTTTTGGGTGCTCAAAAGAACCGTCTCACCGCTGTGAATAACTTCCCGAGCTAGCATGTTATATCGGGCCAAAATCGGCCCACGTATTAAGCTGTTTTATGTTGAATAACTTCGGACCACCATCAGCCCATGCGTTTCACTGATGGTTGTGGTGGATGGACGGGCGGACAGACAGACAGACAGTTATGTGACCAATTATACGGTATGAAAGCAATTAAACAATGCACCTGCAATCACCGTTTGCTTACTTCAATGAAAGTGCAAATTGGTATTTACCTTTAGGTTAATAATCAAGTAGACAGATAACAACAATAAATTAATAAGAACATTGAGACAAGCACCAATTAAAGGACATCAAACCCTACGCCAATTCACTGATGCGATTGTAAGTTCCCCCTGACATTAATTACCTTTATTCATGACCTTACTGAAAAAATAAGGATAAGAAAAATAAAAATAAAAGGAATAAAGTAAGACAAATTAGATCTGTATCTAGTTATTTTTTTCCACTCTCGTCCGTTAAAAATCTTATACCTTTTGTATAAGCTTATACTTGTTTGAATAGCATGACAGTAAATACAGATGATCAAAGATGGCGGACGAAGCAAAGTTAAACTTCAACACGAGTTTTTGTTGGTAAAATAACAGTTACTACATATACGTGCAGGTACGGACACGCATCCCCGTATCCCTAGACGTGCCGAGTAGTTGTTTCACAAACTACCGGACCCCGAGACAGTCCTCATAGGCGTGGCTCGGTGTCCGGTACCCGACCCGTAGCCCCGTAGTCAAGGGGTCCGGTACCGGACCCCGAGACAGTGCCTTTTAGGAACATCACCAGTTAGACCGTTTGATCATGTCTGATCTGGGTTCAAACTGTTGCAAGCCCGCAATCTTTAAGTGTCACTTTCCGGACAAACTTATCTGTTAAAATTGTATGCAAAGGTAATTAGCTCCAGCAGGCAAAGTTAAATCTATTTACGGACAAGAGATTATGTCACCGAGACAGTTCGAAATGTCTGTCTGAAGGTCACAATGTCCAGGAATAGATCTAATACAATAAGAATGATGCAGCTTTTGTATACGTGCTAGTTGACATATGGAACACTGCAAGGTAGGCGTTTCTCTCCTGTCTCGTTATTTATTTGACAATCCAATCAGCACCAAGGCTGTGACTTTGACTAGCGTCCGATTGTAAACATTGGTCCATCACAAAGTCCATGGTCATTGTCCATCTACAGTATCACCCTACTGACAGTTATCTGGATGCCCACAAGAATATGGTATAAAACATTTGTTAACAGTTCTATCATAACCATTAGGGATTAGTGCATATTAACTCTTTGCCTCCAGGATAATTTCCTCATTATACCCCTGCAAATGTAGTTAAAAGGGTATACTGTGTTCAGCCTGTCCATCACTCCATCATCATACCCCCGCAAACTTTTCACACCAGCAGCCAAGACTGGTGAGTCTGCACATTTGGGCAGGCATAGTCACCGGACAATGAAATAAGTATCAAGATCTCATGTGCTGGCAGCGAAGGCTCCAGCGAGTCTGCATATTTGCATAGGCTCGCCTGAGCCTTTGTCACAGTACCGAAATATCATGTGCCGGTTCAAATAGTGATTTGTGTACCGTTTATGTGAACAGCGAATGCTGTGGCGAGTTTTCACCAGCAACCACGGCACATCTGTGCAACCACCAGTGCATTGTATCACTGCATCAAAAAATGCTCCCAGTGGGTTGTAATAAAATTCCTCAATAAAACCTTAGCTAGTTTACCAAGAAAAAAAAATAGAGAGTGATAATCGTGGTTTGGATGTTATTTCATGGGAATATGGTAACAGTTGCCCTTAGACATGCAGATTTCCCTTAATTTAGAATTAAATCACCAATTGGGTGGCACCCATAAACTGCAATGCTATCAATGGTCTGTGTGCCTGGTGTCATCACAAATAAAATAAATGCAAACTTATAAAGAAATCATAAAGTCAACAGGTATAGATTTTGTTAACCTTTTACATCTGCACCAGTGTGAGATTCAGCCAGCATCAGTTCGTTTAGTAACATCCGGTGCTTTTACATTTACCAGTGTGTTTAAGTGTATCCTTTCTGTACTTTGTGAGTATATTATAGATATTGAAGATGTGCATAATGTAGTTTGGTTCTGATGTGTTTTTTTGACAAATTTATAGCATTTTTGAGTTCCTTGTGTCATTGCTTATCTTTAACTTTACATCATCTTATTTTGGTTCTTTTTTTTGTTTGTCAATTAAGGCTGGGGGTATACTGAAAGCTTTGCTTGCAGAGCAATTCTTGTTACCTTATTCAATCTTACAAGTGTTCATGCTCCTATTAGCTCTTCACCTTTATCCGGCCACTATATTTTTGTCCTGAATATGTCGTCTGCTTTTACATCTATTGCATATATTCAAAAGCACTTCAGACTAGATTTTTTCATGGAAGTAAACAACATTAACCCTTATCAAATTGATCTCAAATTAGACTACCTAAGAACTTGAGCAGATGATATAAGTCATGACTGGCTAGAAAAGTGTTAAAGAGTTTTTTTTTAGTTGTGAATATAAGAATCCATCATGAATGTGAGGGTGGGATAGAAAAATCCGCCCCGAGGATCACCGATTGGCATCACAAGGCTTGCTGAGTGATGGACTTTTCTATACCATCCTCACATGAATAATTGATTCTTTTTCTTGCTCACCACTAAATACCTCATTTTATATTGGAGAAACGTGAATACGCTGAGATGCGACATGGTGATGTCATTTTATCATTACAATGATGTCACAGGCCGAAGTGCCGCTGTTCATTTTTTATCTTTCCTACTGGCTGGTACGGGTATGTGAGAGAAATAGAATCCATCATTGGTGTTCAGTGGGGACAGAAAAATCCAAACCCGAGGGCCCACCGTTCCAGTGGGAAACGAGGCTTGCCTAGTTTCCCACTGAACGGTGGACCCAAGGGTTGGAATTTTTCTGGAACCACTGAACACCAATGATGGATTCTTTTTGTCATATACCAAATCTAAATTTAAAAACCGTATGGTACAGTACAGTATAATATGATTATATTGGTGACGTCACTGAGGTCGATGTTTATGTAGTCAATGACGTGCGCTGTACAAATGAACTTGAAACAAATGGTTATTTCTTCAAATGGATTTACAATATTTAGCTTTTCAGCCACAGTAACTCGAGTAAGTAATTTTGTTGAGGAAAATGTGTGTCTTTTTTTACATCATCAAGGCTCCCCATTCCGGTGCATTCAGTCACTCATTGCCTAACATTTTAAATGCGTCAATCGCAATGCATTTAGCATGCTCAAAGCATTGAATAAATGTTTTCAGCAAAAATGTGCATTTTTACTTTATACCATGTTGAATGCTGACTTAAATCGCTGAAATTTAAGCATTGAAATTTTTCCTGACTGTCAACAATTCAACTTTCGTTTTCAAAGGAATACAGTCATGCGCCAAAAATGTCGCGTGTGGGTTATCTCACATTAGCACTCGACCACATGTGGCTTATCTCATATAAGTTACGCTTATCTCATATGGGTAGCGATGTGGGGCAGAGTTTTCTGACAGTGAGCTAACATAGAGATCACTCAGTCTTGTATGCGTTGGTATGTGAGAAAGAATTATCTCATATGGGTAAAAAAAATCCGAAATCCGGATCTGGTTTGACAGATCTGTTGTGTAGAAAACCAAATAAAACTCAGTGAAATTGTGTGAAGTGAGCATGGTATGATTAGTGTAAACCCCTAAAGCACAAACAAATATTGCATCAGACCACAGGAACTAGTTTTGTTTTGTTTTCATTTTTAACTTTTTCAAAAAAAATCTTTCTTGCTGACTTTTTTTCAAAAATTAACATTTTCAAAAAAATAATTTAGGAACACTATTAGGATGTCAAACAGTTTGCATCCAGATCACAACCAACATTATGTTGGTCCTGATCTGGGTCTAAACTATTTGCAAAGGTTGTCAGCAATGTGGCCAATAGCAAGGAAAGAGTTGAATTCTTGTTTGCCATTCACTGTGACTTTTTATTTATTACAGGTGCGACTCTACAGCATTGCTATTGAGGATTCACAAATAATTGAACACATTGGCTATTCAACACTGGAAATCCCAATCTTGAAGTCTTATGGTAATGTCCACTTCAGAATGGAAGAGTCATTAGGGGCAACAACTCTTACTAATTCTGGCAGTTTGTCTGCAACAGCAAATTTGTCTGGTGCCAGATTTGTGACTGTAAGTATCTACTTCAAATGCTTTAAACAATTTTACCTCATAGAGACACCTTTTAACAATTTTGCAAACAGAGCAGACCTAGATCAGGCAGCTCTTGTAAGAGCTGCCTGATCAGAGACTACTCTGTTTGTTCATAGACATAGGATATATCTGATCCTACACTAGTGGACATGACAAGTAGTTTCATTGTTCTATGTACCAACATGAAAGTTTATGATATAATTATTCATAGTGGGTGGAGCTTAGCATGAATAATCATGAAGGAAATGGTTAAGTGATTGTACTGACACCCATTTTTTGGGGGTATAAAACTAATACATGATTGGGCCTCTAAATAAGAATCAGTAATTGAATTTTTTTTTTTTATTTTTCAACCAAAACACTTGTTGTCAGTACTCAAAAGAACCGTCTCAATGAGATCAAACATAATGTCAGGAGTGATCTGGATCCAAACTGTTTGACACTTAGATGGTATTCCTAAAAGAATTTAAAAAAAGGTGATCTTGATATATAACAGCAGACAACAAAAATGTATGCAAAAATTCCCAATATGCAAAGAATTACCCAAACGTGCTGAAGCCAAGGAAAGAACCCCACTAAAGAATAAAACACTAGTTGAGCAACAGTGGGCCCAGCCAAAGACAAGCCTCAGGCACCCAACCACTATTAAAAGTTTTAGGCCAGGGCTGTCATCGAGTCTGAGGCTTGATTCACAATTGAGCAGTTAAGGAGGAGACTATAGCTATGAACAGAAAAAATCAAATTTCTTATGTATAAAGCAAAACATATGTTGTGGGTACTCAAAAGAACCATCTCAATGAGACGTTAAAATAGCACCAAAAACATATGCTTAAACTAATGGATAAGAAATACAGTAGAACTTCAATGGCTCAAACAGGCTTGGGACCCTGAAAATTAGTTCTAGCCAAGGGTAATTCCAGCCATCCAGGGTGGATTATGCTTAAAATCACCTGTAGGGCCCAAGATGATAGTTCTAGCCAACCCAGGTGAATGAGCCATCAGAGTTGAGCCATTGAAGTTCTACTGTATTCAATATTTTATGCTGATAAATGTTTGCATACCAGCTATTAGCTTGCTAGTGTTGTCTTTTGATAACTGCTGCAAACAGTTGGGACCCAGATCAGTCCTGACATAATGGTGGGATGGGCTTGATTGAAACTGTTTTACACTATGATGGTATCCCTAAAAGATACATTTTGAAAAGAAATCTGCAGATATCAAAACTGTGTACAAAATTACCTATCAAGGTTGTTTCCTTATGCAAAACCTATTGTCAATCCAACAGATTTTCTCTGATGATTATTATTTTTTCTTTTCATGTGCAAAACCTATTGTCAATCCAACAGATTTTCTCTGATGATTATTATTTTTTTCTCTTCCAGAGCTACCAACAGTACAACCAGTTCAGAATAACAAACCCCAGCAACAGAAGATAGCTGGTTTCCCGACAAGCTTTTTGATTGGATAATTATTTATCTCATGTGCTAGAGACAGGCAAATATAACTGATCTAAAATGACTGTAAATCATACAAGTTATGACATACATGTAAAGTCACTTTAATCTCATGCAAACAGTAAAACCTGTGTAAAACAGCCACTCTCAAAAAGATCAAAAATTGTTTTTAAGACTAATTATTGATTAATGCAGGTCAAAAATATTGCAGAATGCAGCATTCTGCAATACTTTCAACCTTCATTAAGCTACCATTTGTCATTTAGACCTTTGTTTTGTCTATTTTTGAGTGGCAGTTTTACACAGGTTTTACTGTACATGACTATAGACTAGGGATAGATTCCTCATTGTTGGTCTAATCATTTAGGCAAGCAGATAAGGGTCTGGTAAGTCTGCACATTTGTCATGCTCATCTGAACATAGCTGTCTGCCAATTGGATAAGTAGCGAAAACTAATGTCTTGGATCATATATTTACAGAAAACGACGAGATCCTTTGGCTAGATTCCAGGGTAGTACTTTATAAGAAATTCTCAGATATTTTATATGTACTGTATTATGTTTTCAATCAAAATGGCAACGCTTAGTCAAACATTAACAAATGATTAATCTTCAGGGAACACTACCCCAATCTGACGCCTCACTTCATCCAAGATAGTAAAGATCATCTCATTGTCGCTATGTGAAATTTCTTCTGTTTCCTTGGCCCCTGAAACACAATTTAAATGGAGGAGTTCCATAACAATGTAGAATCTGTTATAGTGTCATAGCCAGAATACAGTAATGAGCCCTCATCATCTCACCAATGAAACGCCTTTGGCATATTCCTGGCTGGCCGATTGTGGCCCGCTTTTGGCTGGCCGATTGTGGCCCGCTTTTAGCTGTTTACTTGGATAGGGCATCTTACAAATGAGCCAGGCCATGCAAAAATGTGCCTTTGGGATTTTCGACCAGGTAAGGTTCAAACCAGCCTCCTCAGATTCAGAAACAAGCTACAGCATTGTTATTCTGGATTTAGCAAGAGTGGGTATCCTGCTCCCGAGTCAGTGAACAAAAAGGTGCTGATCAGACTTTGCAGATGCGCAGACTGATCTGTGCCTTTATTGTTCGCATTTGTCATTAAGCAGGTTTTCGCATGACATGGCTCAATTGTTAAACAAAATCTTTGGACAATCTATGAGTGTCATAAGTAAATACTTATGCATTATTTAGGGTTTATAGCTCACCTGAGCCAAAGGCTCAAGATATGCTATTGTGACCATTGGATGTCTGTCGTCCATTGCCAGTCATATGCCGTCTGTTGTCCACCATCAAAAATTGCTTCAAAGGACATCTCCACCTAAACTACTGGCTGGATTTTACCAAACTTGGCAGGAAAGATACGTATATGGTCTTCTTTAATAATTGTTAAAATGGTTCCTGTCTGTCGCATATCTGGGTCGCACAGGCTAAAAATAGATTTTCAGATGAAAACTTTTAAATTCTTCTTGTCTGAAACCACAAGGCATTGGGCCTTGATTTGTGGTATGTAGCATCATCTAGTGAACCTCTACCAAGTTTGTTCAAATTATGTATCTGTGGCCAAAAATGGGCCCGCCCTGGGCGTCACATGTTTTACATAGGCTGATATGAGAAGAACAGGAAACAATCTTCATGTATGAAACTACAGGCCTAGAGCCTTCATATTTGGTATGTAGCATCACCTAGTTGACCTCTACCATGTTTGTACAAATCATGATCCTTTGACGAAAAATGGCCTTGCTGCAGGAGTCACATAGAGTTATATAAAATATTTTTTCAGAATATGCATATCAAATCAAAGAGAATGAAACTTTAATAACATGCTAGCCAATATGATTGCCTTACACACGCTTGTCTACTGGGGTGGAGTCAAAAGGTCACTTTATTTCTCGTTCCTTAAAGTGGTAATGTTGCATATCAAATTAACAGAAATGAAGCATAGAAAGCCATGCAAGTAAATATTCTGCCATTTTACACATCCTCGACCACTGCATGTGGTCAAACAGTCAAAACATTTTTTTCTGAAGAAGTAAAGGACAAATTAATAGGAAAGAAATGTAGAACATTATGCAAGTAGAATGTTTGACCTTTGCACAACCCTGACCTTTTGTGTTGGGTAAAAAGGTCAGACATTGAAATTGTGCAGCTAAGTATAGCTTGAATGGACATAGTGACTTGATAGGCTTTGGTTATGATCTGATTGTTCATTCCAAAGAAGGGTGAAATGGAATTTATATTTTGTCATAAACATCCTCTCCTCGTGTCAAGGATTCAGGTTAGCGGTCCAGGGCCAAAAGGCTCTCTTGTTACTTTTGGTGCTTCATGTCCCAGTCACAAAAAAATCAGTCATGCCAGGAATATTTCCTGTCTTCCTTGGTTGAACCAGTACTAAGCTGCAGACAAAGTGTCTTCCTCAAGGACACAACATATTGACTCGGCTGTTGGTGAGTCTCAAACTAGCAACCTTTGATCCCCAGTTTTACGCTCTACACACTAAACATGAAATAAGTAATACTCGTTAATATAAAAATTGAGGCAAATAGAGGCATTTTAGCTCATCTGAGCCGTCATTATTTTACTCAGAGGTGCAGACAATGACTATTATTGGCATTTTAGCTCATCGGGGCCGAAGGCTCAAGTGAGGTATTAGTATTGCAATGCTTCGGCGTCCATCCTTGTCTTCGTCTGTCCACACTTTAAAAGTAGTGTATCTCTAAAGTCATTGGGACAATTTTGATCGAATTTCATGTAAATATATTTCTATTATATAATTTACATTGACGTACATGTAATTCTTTAGATACAGACTCATGGTAAATGCATCACTACAATGGAGTATCTGCAACGCGACTGGAGTCCCTCGGGTATGCTCTTGCTATTCACATATCTATTAAAAGCACACCAATATAACTCTCTTTTCAATACTTGAGGTAGCCTTTATAAATATATTTTATATAATAGAAAAATATTTAAAAAAAAACAGATGTACAAAGAGCAAACCAGAATGGACTCTTTTTCGTATTGCAACTCATAGTTTGTAAGTGTAATAGCAAAGATGTTAAATCTTTATGTTATGCCATATAACATGTATTTATTGACAATCCTGTGATATTGTTAAAATGTCAGTAGAAAAATAAAATAAATAAAAATAACAATCTTATTTTATTTATCTTTGCCCTCTTTCTACTTTGGAAAGCACTATCAGGCAGTGGGAATGGTTGTATAAAGGTTTTGGCCTGATTGGATTGGAACTCTGGTTGCCATGGCATACTATAGCTCTCAACGACTAACAATGGGAGATAACTTTAAAAATCTTCTTCTGAAACCACGAGGCCCACATCTTGTATATTTGGATTTGGTGTGAAGCAATGTCAAGTTGTCCCCTACATCAACCCTGCCAATCAAGCCCCTGGGGTCCAAACTGGTCGGGTCCCGCGGATAAAGACTTTCTTAAGACTTATAATGGGGACAAAAGCTTTAAAAATCTTCTCTGAAACCAAAAGGCCCACAGCTTATATGTTTGTCCTCTGAAACCATGAGGCCCATAGCTCATATATATGGTATGTAGCAATGGCTAGTGGTCCCTTACATAAATCCTGCCAATCAAACCCCTGGTGTCAAAGTAAGTAATGGTGCAAAGATCAGGAATCAATACAATCAAGTGCCACACCTGACCAAAACTGGCAGGGAACAAGATTTTCTATAGACTTATGATGGAAAAAAAACTTCACAAATCTTCTCTTAAACCACGAGGCCCACAGTTTATATATCTAGTTTGTATTAATGTCTAAGAAAACTTAAAAAATCTTCTCTAAAGTCACGAGGCCCTTAGCTTATATATTAAGCATGTTGCAATGCTTAGTGTTAGTGTCCTCCTATGTTAACCCTGCCAACCATGCCCCTGGGGTCCAATGTGGCGACTCCATGAGGGGCAATCTGCTTCCATAGACTCTTGATAAAAAACGTTAGCAAATCTTCTCTGAAACCATGAGCATAACAACTAAGGTGAGCGGGAATGAGCCTCTTGTAAAATTTATGACCAGAGAAAAATCCTTGCTCATGTGCGCAGAGCATGAAAAAGGATTTATAACCACAGAGATGGAACTCTCATTTACATCAGTTCTCTTGAGGAGCACATTGTCTTAGTGGTAGAGTGTTTGGCTTGAGCTTGAGGGGAAACTGGTTCGAGCAATATTGGAGCCATTGTTTCGTGTCCTTGTGCCAGACAATCTGTCTCCATTGCTTTGTACTGGTTTAGCCAAGGAAACCTCCCAAGAAGATTGAAATAATTGTTTACTGGAATGCAACATATCAGCTCAACTGTAGTACAGTTGTTGTTTTTGGTTGAGTTGATACAATAAGAATCCATCATGAGTGTTAGTGTGAGATAGAAAAATACGATCCAAGGAGGGCCAGTTTGCATCACAGGGCTTAAGCCTCATGATGACAAACAGTGATCACAAGAGACAGATTTTTCTATTCCACCCTCACACAACTATGATTTATTTTACTTGCTCACCACTAAATACCTAATTTTATATTGGAAACACATGAAAAAGGCTTCCAAAACCCCTAAATACGCTGAGTTGCAACATATGTGACATTGTGTCATCATTTTAACATTACAATGACGTCGCGGATTGTCGTGTGGCTGTTCGTTTTTATCTTTCCCACATGTTGGTACGGGTATGTGAGATAGAATGTTAAAAAAAAGCGGAAATGCCTATCGGGTGTGCAAGAAATTGCATTCCAGTAAAAAATATTTCAATACTCTCGTAAATGTGTGTACAATGTACTGACGTTTTTGCTAGTTGGCTTTACTTATTTCACACACACACACACACACACACACACACACACACACTGGAGCTATAAGTATACAAAAACTTAAAAATTACCAGATTTTAGGTAATTTCGAACAGCATTGACTTCAAATTGGAAGTTGGAAGCATTTGGATAATTAGACTGTAATTCTTTCAAAGGAAAGTCATAGTCTCCAGATGGTGTACTGACTTGAGTTGGTGACCAAAGGGGACTCCTTATCTACAAAACAAAAATGATTATATTTTCAAAGAAAAAACAACAGTTTATATATATATTATATATATATATCCATCATTTTGCCTACTGTGTAATTTTGCATGCTATTTTTTTTCAAAATCATCTTTTTTTGAAAGAAAATCTGGAATATGTTTTGTCAGGCCTGATCTGTATCCAAGCTGTTTGCAAAGGTCGTAATAAAATCATATAGATATATGACCCAATTCTTATTTAGAATTGCCAATTGATGTCACCAGCCTTTCACAATAGCACGTCAGCTACACACCTTTGCCAGTAATTAATAAACCATTTGTTATAAGAAATTGATGTATTCAGAATATCCAGCAATGATTTTACAAAAACTATGACACAAATAACAGCATAGGGGGTCTGCAATTCGTATGTTGCCAGTCATTGATTCTATCTTAATTGCACATTTAAGTACACATTCAACTGGAATTTGGAAATACACTGAACAAAAATAGAAACTTTACACTTTTTAAATTGAAATTTAACCACTTTAACGCAAACTCATTACCTTAAAAAGTATGCGTATATAAAGACCAAGCGTCTGACAAGACAACCATGCAAAAAAGTTTCAACTTGATGGCGTTCATGAAAAACGTTGAAAAACGTCAAACTGCATTTTTCAGTCTGGAAGAGTATCATTATGATATTTTTAATATCTAAACGCACTATTCGGGAGTCTTTCGAGTCAGAACATCGAACATCAACAATTATCGTCCGCGAAGAATACTGTACTAATGCTACGTGAGCGTAAGAAAGCTTTTGGCAGGTCGCAGCATGAGTAAAACGCGCGGCAAAAATGTTTGGTTGCTCACGCGTTATTTCTCATAGCCACCTGAGACAGTTACAGCAGGCAGGAATATCTACAGATGCACAGGATCGACGCGACGTAAGAAAACAACACCGAGATAAGACCGTAAATTTACACTCACACATTGACGTAAGTGGTTCTAGCCAGCAACTGAAGATGCTACAAATCTCAACGTTTCATACCAGATAATACCAGATAATAAAAACCAGAATCGGAACAAATGATTTTGGATGTGTGATTTTATTTTTTATTTTTAACCCCTTACTCATTCCTAACGCTACTGTTAGCCCAATGTTTACTGTCGTCGCCCTGGGCCCTGTCACCTGTTAAACTAACGGTACCGGGAGCCAACTCACGACGGTAAACATTGAAGGCATTATACCAGTCAAACACACAATGTCGCAGCTGTGTTTCAATTACTCAGGACAACTGAGAATGGAACACCCATTAATTTGATAAGATTTGTTTTTACATAGGATAGGTATTGGCGGAGATATTACTGATTAAACGTGTAAAGTTTCTATTTTTGCTCAGTATAAATGAAAAACATTATTTTAAAGTTTTTGGTGCTGTCTTATAAAAAAGACAACATAATAGTTTATTTTTCAAGCTTTTTCTTTTGTTCCTATTTCGTTTGTTTTGTGGCCAAATCTAACAAAGGGCTAAGTTCACGAAGGGGTAAAATCGGCCCTGTAAAATCCTATTTTAGAAATGTATGAATATAATATAAATGACATTATTTCTGAACAAGACCATCTTCCCTCTCTTCAAATACATACCAAACAATTTCTTGGATGCTTCCCTTATACCGCAAAAATCCATATTATGACCCCCAGTCTCCCCAAAATGGCTGATATTGTGGGGATTTAGTGTAAATATATCCATAACAAAACATGAGGCCATTATTTCGACACCACAAATTTTGGCTTAGCTGTGCAAATTAACATTGAGAACCCATGACCAAAGATTTCAAGGTGTCGAAATTATGGCTTCATAATGTAATATTACGTAACCTAAACGATCACGTTTGGATATTTTGTCTGTGTTTGGTCTTTTCAGGCAATTTATACATGTTCTAAGGCTTAAAATATACAGATATGACTACATTATCTCATTAAAGCAGGGCTGGACTATTTAAGAAGCCGAAAATACGCTACTTTCTCACATTTTTTAGTGCAAACAATGCCGATGCCGAAATAATGTTACGTCCGAAATTTACATTCAGTATGAGACGCTCGTCGTGCTACCGTTAGCTTTTGTCTGCTTTCGCAGGTACATACTACCGTTTTTGGTTAACGGGATGTGAATGTTTTCATAAATCACTATTAGAAAAATACACGGGGTCATATTTTTACAATTAATGAGTGTCAGCTCGTTTATTTTTTGTATATTTCTAAAAGCCTATTGTTGTTTTGTTCGTGTTAAAAAAAGTATATAGTTATAAGTGCGCTGCACTTAAATACAAACATCTACGTGGCCGTGCGGTTAAGTCCATGAAGAATTCCATATTTTGCAAGGGGTCCTGGGTTCAATTCTCAGCGACGTCAACTTTTTTTCTTTCCTTTTTTTTCTCGTTTCTATTTAATGCGGTCCCAAAGTGCTAGTTTATGTATTATTGCAAAGCTATGAGGTTAATCTGATAGCTGAAAACAATTAACCACATGTACTGGTCGTCTTGTTTCAGAAATCTTCCACTGTCCAGTATATACTTACGCCAAGCATATTTGACATGCCTTCATTGTATTCCATAAGCTCACAAAAAATGTATTTTTTGGTTCCAAAGGGGGTCCAACATTTTCCAGGGGTAGAGGTCGAACTCAATTGCTTATTCCCTATAGAACTTGTGATTTTCAAGGTGGGTGCAAGCCACCTGTTACCCCCCCCCCCCCCCCCCCACACACACACACCTCCTCTCTGGGTCCGTGAATGACTGATCCTTCACAAAATGATCGTGTTTCATGTCTTAATCATGAGTTAAGTTTAGTCTGTATTGCACTGATTTTCCTATTGCAAAAATAACGTATTCGATCGCCAATATATATGCGTATCTTTAGAAATGTGACACAGTTGGAGACCGTTTTAAAAGAAAATTCGCATTGGGCATTCGCGATGTACGGCTGTTCGGATAAGGTGATAGGTCTACTAATTTTATGTCCCTCATTGTCCCCGTGTACCCCATGTATAAGCTGCATGTAGTGTTAAGAACTGGGGATTTTTGGTCAATAATCGGTAATGACGCATGTTTCACATACGTTCGGCAAGACGTACAGTTGATTCAAATATAGATGAGAATCGTTGTAAACAAAAATATGAACTAATCCAGGTAATGTGTATTTCATACAGGTATATTACATTAAATGCCTCAAACTGCAGTATTTCATTGACCGTTATTTACCCGTTTCAATGGAAAATATACAATGTGGTATAGTCTGATTATTTTGCATCTTTGAAACATCAGTACAGCAATCTGTGGGGTGAACGGATTTTTTTTTATACTTTGTCACACTTGTATTTGCATGGGGAGAATAAAGGAAGGTGCTATAATTTAGGATTTATCATGATCTCAGGAGTCAGGCACATCGTTTAGAAAATAATGATCCATGTAAAACTTAGAAGTTTGAATTATACTAACAATTAAACTACACCTGAAATGTTTTAGACCTGTTTTTGCGATGATTTTTACTACGTCATTTTTTTCGAAATCCTTATCCCGATGAAAAGTATTCAGAAACATACCTGCCAACTTCTCAAAACGGTTCCAACATCCAAGATGATGAAGTTACATCTGTGCATAGATGCACTCTGAGCATTTTAAGCAAAGCACAAATATAACAAGTCAAAAGATGTCAATCAAAATTTTACATTGTACCGCCACAATTCACTTATTAAAGCGATGTATGGCTTGTTAAAATATATTGAAAATCGCGCCTGATTCGCACGTGCGTTAAGCCAGTGGGGATTCGCACGTGCGTTAAGCTAGTGGGATCATCTCGGAACCGTAGATTTTAGAACACGTGCAAAGGAAAATGGCACGTTGTGCAAAACCCCCAAACTTTGTTCGTACAAATGAGCCTGTCTGACGCTGATTCTGTTTTTCTCACGTCATGGCCCATATGTATAGGTGTGTAGGGTGTCGGTGTTCTTTATTGTTGGATATATGTATTTTCCTCATGTTTGAGGGCCCCAAGGAAGATTGATTCGTCAATTGGGTTACCCTCACTAAATAAAGTCGTTACTTACTTACTTACTGTGCGTGCACGGAAAATTCTGAGCATGCAAATGGCAGTTTTATCGCTTTCATGTTATACACGACCTTTGAATAATAGGATTTTCATCGTTCACGATATTTTTTGATAATACCCTCTTTCTGACACGCCCATACGAATTTTACCCGTCAATAAAACAAACTTTGAAATGTTAAACGAATTCAATTAATTGTAAAAAATATCTAAATACAGTTGAATCTCGTTAATTCGAAGTCCTAGGGACTAGAGGTTTTATTTCGAATTATCGAAAATTCGAATTATAGTGAGGTAGAAATAGAGGATATACAGCCCCCAGAGAGTTTAATGATTTTTTTTCTTATCAAATATATGTTTTGTGTGCATAAAAGAAACGTCTCAGGGAGACGTTTTTTACGCACCCAATATATTATTATAGAAAGTTATTAAAATAGATCATGAATAGGTCCTATACTCTGAATTTAGTGTGTCCCAAATTTATTTCGAATTAGCCAGTATTTCGAAAAATCGGAGTTCGAATTTTTGAGGTTTTACTGTACACAAAATCTGTACGTGCAACAAACACCAGACCTTTTGGAGAAGTTGATGGAAAGTCTTCTCTACAGCTTTATCGTGAACACATTTTGCTAAAATTGAAGATAAAAACGTTATTGCGAAAGAATAGCAGCTGGATTTTTTTTTCATTTCGTATAATAACTTATTTTCATGCTTGAGAGATTGAGATTTACTGTCATGGTAGAGTGCTTGACTCGAGACTGAGTGTCCGTGGGTTCAAGCCTCACCGGCGCTACAGGGTTGTGTCCTTGAGCAAGACACATTAATCCTAGCTTAGTAATGGTTTTACCTGGTAAGACCCGTCCCTACATAATTGAAAAATTGTTGATGTGACTCATTACAAACAAGATTTTACTGTTATCACTATTGAATTCCGTCCATCAAAAGTGTTCGTTTTGTGTAAATGCTTAGTGTAAGTCCCATTATCATATTTTGACAAGCCTGCCCCACTTTAGCGAGGCGGGGAGAATCAAAAATAGCAGCTTACCATCGGCCCAGCAATATGCAATTTCCTTTCGCCGTTGGCCGATAGTGGTTACATGTAGCTTTAACGTTATTTCTGGGACTTTATCAAAAACGAATGATTTCACAAAACATGCACATGAAACTTCTACGCTGTCTTTAATTTGAGCGGGCAGTATCAGGGACGGTTCTGGCTAGTCTGTTCGAATGCTCAATCTAGCCTGCACCTGCGCTGGTCGCTAATGATAAAAACATAAATATCTTCTGACTTAACCCTTAATGCGCCGATCGCATCAAAAGTCGTCTGCTGAACTGTTTAAGAAGCCTCTATGGAAAACAGTGTGGACCCAGATAAGACTGCTCCTATAGGAGCATATGTTCTGGGTCCAAACTGTTTGCTTCTATACTAAATTCGTCAGTAATGCTAGGGAATTATTTGCAGCAGATGACTTCAGCTGACGACATTTTCAGATGCATTTTTTTCTTGGCGCTTTAAGGGTCAAATATTACAGCATCACTCTACAATAAGTTACCACGTCCGGGAAACCCAACTACACGTGTATATATATATAAGCACGGGTATTTAAGATCAGTCAGAATGACAAGCTCCTGTCTGAAAATGACGAGACTACCGCAAAATGACCACTCTGCATTCCATTGCATAAAATGCGTTACGATTTTGTTATCCATCGCATCGGTAATATTGTGTGCATACAATTTTAATACGCTTTTTCTCGGACCCACGAAGCGTGGTCGGCAGAGTTCTATTTATAGTCTGACTTCTATGGACTACTCTTCAGGGTGGCGGGGGGGGGGGCGGGGTTCATGAGTCATGAGTTTGAACCCTTGTACAATTTTGTTGAAATTATTTTCTCTCTGAGAGCATTTAGTAAGTACTTGATACTGATATACCGTTTGTAAAGCAGCGGTATAGGATACATTGACCGCTACCGTGATATGACTAAAATTGATGAAAAATACATGGACATAAAGCCTCAAACAAACATGCACATTTCAGACGGTTGGCGGGCGTATCGCCATGATAGACTGTTTATCGATGTTTATAATACATTTTGGCACAAATTTGGGTGCGACACACACTTGTTTAACATAAATTTGTTAACCAGACTTAGCGACGTCTTTGGCGTTACATTGCAATGTAAATGACGTTGCTTTTTGCGCAAAATTTACAGAGGGTCCTTGTCTTTAGAAACCCATAGTTTTCACAATTTAAGCACTAGGCAGATAAAATTTCGATTTTTCTCAATGAAATAAACCATATAAACATATTTGAAGTCAGTGTGCATTTCTATGGCAGGGCCGATTTCACCCCTTCGTGAACCTAGCCCTTTACGAGTCCAAACAATTAACCCAATCATCACATACCAAATACATTAGTTATAACAAAATATAAACTAATAATCAAATACGTAAGCAGCTGCTTTTCATACTTTTGAAATGGAAAAAAAACAACATTATAATCTACCAGACTTTCGCTAACACAATCAGGAAACAAGATTTGTTTGATTTTATTATTTACGTACCAGCCAACCATGTTCCAGTTATGTTTCTTCCTGGGTTGAACCAGAACTAAGCAAGGATAAATGTGTCTTGCTCAAGGACACAACATAAAGACACTGGTTAGGCTTGAAGCCCTGGCCCCTCAGTCTCGAGTCAAGCACTCTACCACTGAGCCACAGCGCTCCCTCAGGAAATAAGATATTCAGCTGTTGTCTGCTATAAAAATTAACTCTTTGCACGCTGTATAATAGAACATTTGCACGCTTCATTCTGGTCACTGCACAGTATTTTTTCAGCAAATTCTTTTCTAATATGTGGTTTACCACTTATATGATATTAATGCGCATATGTTTTCAAGAAAAGGCAATAGAAATTAGAATATGCTATTATATTTTTCATCTTTTCTTTTTCTTTAGAGAAAATAAAACGCTGTCTGATTTCAGTTAAATCCTTGATTGCTGGGACTCTTTGTTGTCTTCTACTTTTAATTTTCAAAATCAACGTTTGCAATGAATTCTTTTCAGTGAGTGTATCATCTGTGTGTCAAACAGTTTGCCTACATTTTGTCAAACCTAGTCTGGGTCTAAACTGTAAGTAAAAATTATCCGCAGTTTACACAAGCAGGTAAAGAACCTCTGTACTCGAACAGCGCAGTCATCGCGTGGTGGTCACAGTCGACGAGTGGAAAAAATGGCGTGTTTATGTGCACCTTGCTGTTGAAAAGGGTAATGAATTTCTTAATTTTTACTTCTGAGAGTATTTTTTGCTGATTATTGTCACTAATATATCCAACTTTGTATGTGCGTGACAATACGTGTGTGGGTTAAGCGATAGTCAATGCAGCTCCTTATTTATACAAAGAAGGTGATTTTTCTCCAAAAAAAGGATGAATGATTTTTTTCGTTTATATTCTGAAATTTATGCTTACTTTAGAAAAAACGCTAAATACCATGGCTTTAATGTGCAAAAGTTTGAAATCTGTGGGTAGAGCATTTTGAAAGTTATTCAAGTATTTAATACTGTACGCACAGTTCTCTATATCGGGTGTTCTGGCCCAATGATCAGGTGCTCCTGTACGCAGTCGTCTGGATTAGATAAAAGAGAACTGTACGCATATGTCGCGTGCTGTCCATGCTATATTTGAGCCAGCACATGTGTTTTGGGGTACGTGTTGCATTTTCGACCAACGGAAATCCAGGCAAGCATGTGCAGACTCGCATTAGCCTTTGTTACTAATATACACAAAGTATGGATGAAGATAAAGAATCAAAACAAAATTTGGACCTCTAGTCCAACTAGATGCGTCGAAGTCTTTAACTGACCAACGCAATGACACCTTAGTAGGTGGCATGCCCCCATTAACAAATTCAGACGTGTTCTATCTTCCAATCAAATCTATGGCCAGTGGATTTAACTCGTTGCATGCTGGGATATTTTCTATGCTTTTTGTCATCTGCTGATTTTACCTGATCTGGGTCCAAACTGTTTATTAAGGTTATCAGCAGGCGGCACTTGTATACAAAGAGTGTGGTCAGGCGCCCTTATCAACAAGCTCCCTGGGCAGTCCAAAATCACTTTAATGGTATTGACCATTTCGCGCCGGTTTGACATGGGGGTGACAAGTCAAGAGCTCTTTAAAATTGTAGGTATAATTCCCAGTATCTCACTTCTGGAAAACGGAAAAAACCTAAGATAGTCCACGCGTCAGGGCGCGTTGAACTAAATATTTTTCACATTTTGATAAATTTGTTGGCATTCCTTTGCTAATTTACAGCCACAAAGCGATCACGGTCCACGTGGGGGGGGGGGGGGGGTACTCTGATAGGCTCGGGACATTTTTTTTTTTTTTGGCTTAAATTTTTGAATTACATTATTTTTTGGAGGTTTCAGAAATATTAATATTTTGGGGTATGAAGATTTTGTGGATATTTTTGGGGGGTCACGACAAAATTAGACTCGTTTTAGGTGTATTTTCTTTGTATTTTAGGGTCTTTTCTTAAGGTAAATGTACTGAATGAGAATATTTTTGCGTGGCAAAAATTTCAAATAGTCTTTGGGGTGCTTGATATTCCCGATATTTTTTGGCGGCAAACGGTAGATGCTGGGCCCAATCCTACGTATAAAGAAAAAGTGAGAGTACCCTTCCCCCCCCCCCCCCCCCCACACACACACACACACACTCACCCTGGGTCACAGTCTATGATGAGAGGTTGCTAGCTAGGTGATCTGTGATGGCAGATTGAGTTATTTCTGGCGATTTTATAGAGGATGCTAATCGTTAGTCATACATGTATTAAATCTGAACATATGTTGATATATGCTCTACGGGAGTTCGGCTTATTCTACATTCTGGAGCTCCTAATGGTCCATGATCGAAGTAAAATTATGGGTAAATCCCACAATAGTATTCAACCCCGTAAGGCCAAGCTACCCACACCACACGCAGAACCGGTTCCTGGCAATGTTTCAGCGGATGGACAATGCCAAATATCTCCCCAAAATTTTTCGGAGGATAGAAAACAAGAATATATAAAACGCATTGCATATTTTCCTTTTTCAGTATAAATGGATTAGCACACGAGATCTTGGCGTGAATTTAATGCATGCATGTATACATTGTAGCTCTCTAATGAGAATAGGCCTGTATTCATGATAAAAATTGCATCTTCATACGAATGCTGCTCGGATACACAGGCTCGATAGAGCCTCGGCTGTTCGTTCAAAATCTCCTGTGCTGTCTTAGTCCCAGAAGAATTTGTAATTAGCCTGCGAATACCCAGTTAGCACGTGAAATCGGGCCACTATCGGCCCGCATGCAAAACGCCATCCGAATTGCGTTTCGCTGGCGGGCCGATAGTGGCCCGAGATTGGATACTGGTGCCGAGGTCGACCGTTAAATAGTTTTGCTGTCAGTAGAGCGGCAAACAGTATTGACCCAGATCAGACTGAGCCAACACTGTTAGCAAAAATATTTCTAAAATGTTCCAGCAGAAGACAAAACAGACGTAACGTTTTATTGTTTTGTTTGTTTGTTTGATATGATTCATCACGTCCCATCAACAATCTTTCACGTTTTATTGTGATTAGCCTTTTTTCGGCCTAAGAGATTTTTTTTATTTTCAAAATGTAATGCTTTTCTCTGAAAAGTGCGCAGACCCTGATGAAAAGTTGTATTATGCTTGCGGCAATTCATCGCGGCCTTCACTGTTTGCCAAAGTGCCTCTTTTAGGAGAAAGTACAGAGGATAAACAGAATTACTTACTGTTGTTGTTGTAGACTGCAAAAGTGGTCGTAAGTTACGTCATATTCCCCAACACGTATCATGGTGTTCGAAATATAGCAACGTTTTTGTTTCAGCGGTGAATACTTAACTCTTTGCATGCTGAGTAACGTTTTTTTTTTCCTAAACATTTCTTAATTCTTACGGACCTTTCTCCTTCGGGTCCTGCCAGACGTTTTGCTGAGCCTGATCTAGGTCTAAACTGTTTGTATGATCAATCTCAGACATTCTCATTTTGAAATGATTCCAGAAACACACTATTAACATTTTACTGATTCTTTTTTCCCCGCATACTATTTTGTCATCATAACCAGATTTAAGGAATACCAGCTATATCGAGCCAACATCCCATCACGGGCCACTATCGGCCCGCCAGCGAAACGCCAGTTGCCTGATTTCTAATATAATAGGTGCTTACTGGGTACAGGCTCGAATATGTTGGATCCAAATCAGGCTCCAAGTTTTGTCAAAAATAGTAAGACAGTATGATCAGAAAATACCACAATCAGAAACATGGCACCGCGAGGAAGCGCCACACAACCATCATGAAACACCAGGAAGACAAGCTAAGCAAAGCAACCTGCTCTCTCTTCCCCATCAAGATGATTGCAAAACTAGAATGGACATAAAGCCTGGTCTAAAAGCCCCCGGAGCAATCTGATACCAAAATCGACTCTTCCCCGCTAGTGTCAAATAGTTTGATCCAGATCGGGTTGACATTTCAAGCTTTCGTCATTCGCAGATCGGCCATCTATTGGCCTCTTTTTTATTCTACGTGGTAAGCATATGGCTAAATATGACATCCACATAATGGAGTCCCTCCCAGGGTTTTTGAGAAACAGGGGAAATGATATTTATTCCAGGGGAACAGGGAACAAATTTTGAGTAGAACAGGGTACAAAGGCAATATTGGGGAACATGGAACATGAGAAAACAAATTTCTATTCTTGGGGAACAGGGAAACAAACCTATTTATTTCAGGGGAACAAGGAAACGGTTATCCCCTAGGAGGGTCTCAATGCAATTACTCTTACTTACTTCCATAAGCGTTCCAATTTTCAAACCATCCACCAATTTGTTTGTCTGTTCATCCGTCTGTCAACACGTCATATTAAATTGTGTCTTCGAAGCACTGGCAGCTGTGAACGTCAAAACATGCATATCAATTGTCCTTTGCATACTCTTCAAACATACACTGTAATTTGTGACCCCATACCATGATCAATACCACATTTGCAGTAGGGTATGCAGCAGAGATATATGAAGTGTCATTGTTGTCCTGGGCATACTCCTCAAGCACGCACTATGCCATAAATCGCATGTTTCATTGATTTTTATGATTCTGTAAAGCGCATATATCTTTTTTTTATTAAATCCATAAAATTTTAAACTTGATCTACGTATCACTCGCCAGTGACCCTGGTTATTTTATGCACTAAAATGCATGTCTTGCCCAGCAGTGATAAATTAAGAAGCAAACCTTGCAATGTGTATTAGAGAGTGTGGCACAGCTTGATTTATGTTTTGGCATTGCTTTGAAATTTTTGCCGAGACCGTTTGGCATCGCTGGAGACAAATAAACAGCAGTTCAATAGCTATGGCTTTGTTAAAACCGCTCGTGCTCCCAGCGACTGCGTCCAGTTACAGCTTGACGAATGCATACAAATTAAATATTTAGGCACTCGACATATGGGACAGTCCACTTGACTACTCAAAATTTGCGTACAGAAGAAAAATAGCTTGCCACTTCGCAAATAATAAACAGAAACATTTCAAACTTTCTAGTCCTCCACTTTTACGTATTCTTCATTATTTGATGACATAACATGATAATTGATGAATTTAATAGCACACTTATTAGTCATTGAACACATTCTAGGCACATAAAATCCAATTGACTAGCCAGAAACTGACTGGTACTCTGCTGGTTTTAAAATTTAAAAGCTCTTATTGGGCCAGAATGGACTAGAATACCTGAGCAATAATTCCAAATAAAAAAACATCGTGAAAATTAAAAGCTGTAAAGTACTGGCTCATAGAATGGATCACAGTAAACCAAAATAGTATATTTTGTGCACTCGTCGACTGCGAACACCACGCGATGACTGCGCTGTTCGAGTACAGAGGTTCTCTAGCGTGGTTAATGCAGTGTGCAATTTGCAATTTAACTGAAATGAGCATTCACTAGACTGACTTTGACTTTTTAATACTTAATGGTTTCCAAACTGGCGGAAACTCAGTAAAGAGAATCTAGCAAAAGAAATGCAACGTTCACAGCTTTTGTAAGCTTTGGTAAGGATTTATATATGTCTATCCCTTCAAACACCCATAACCTCCAATCTACTGAAACACCCCAAAACAACAAGTCAGTAAAACTGAGTCTGCTGTTTCTTTTGCTATACACAATAAGTTTAGTAATTTCTTATGTTTCGTATCTTTTTGTGCTTATCTTTGTGCAATATCGAACAATTTCAATTGCAATGACGATAACAGGATCTTAGGCAAATGAAAACACGAATTTACACACACCACCCTTTAAATATGCATTTGTGGAGAGCAAGAATTGCAGGAGGGGTCAGCAAGCAAAATTCACATCCGCTGTAAGACATACTAATATGTTCTTAAAAAAGTATCCTTTGGAAGCAAAGATTGCACCAAAGAACTGAAACAAGAGTTTGCATTTTTCCTGGGCCAGACTAAATAGTTTCTGCCAATTAGGCTTCATCAGTGACCCTCTAATAGTTTTAAAGTTCCACAATGAAACCCAAGATCCCAAAGGACAAGAAAATAAAATCTACACTATAATGAAGGGCAGGGAGACGTTCTACCGCCGCCACACAGTCCCAGTCACCAGCTGTACATAGTGAAGTCAAATATGTTCTTAAAAGGGTATCCTTTGGAAGCAAAGATTGCACCAAAAAACTGAAACTAGAGTGTACATACTTCCTGGGCCAGATTAGCTAGTTTCTGCCAATTAGGCTTCATCAGTGACCCTCTAATAGTTCTAAAGTTCCACAATGAAACCAAATATTCCAAAGGACAAGAAAATTAAATCTACACTATAGTGCTAAAATGGTAAGCATGAGATTTTTCGTTTGGTGGTCTTTCATCTTCCTCATGCATCATACGCCTATAAAAACTATTGGTTATGTGACAGATGTGATAGATATTTCCATTTGAAAAAATCAGCTGCCATCAATGACGCCAAAACGTAGTCATCAAAAAGATATCATAGGCTTACGATGTATCTTATGGTTGATTAAAACTTTAAGTTACTGAAAATGGTGTGACGCACTTGCGAGATAACGGTAACGTTAGATTTTTCTATCGGATTGTGCTCTGTAGCCATGAAGATGTTTCATTTAACATTATTTGTCAAAATGTGTTGGAAGACATCAAACAGTTTAAGTTGTTAATGTGGTTCAAGAAAAACGACTAGAAACCCCATATAAAGGCGATAACGTAAAATCATTAAAAATGCGTCAAATCGTTGAAAACTTGGTCCTTTATGTCTCTGAGAAGGTTCAGAAAACTGCAGTATTTGCTATACATTTTTGGTTTTCAGTGACCAAACTATAGCTTGAAAATAGTTTTGGCGTCCCCCAATAATCAGAAATACCCACGTTACCCGCTAGTCTTAAGATTTAACGTCGCTTTAGCACGGCCACTGCGTTTGGTAATTCTGTATTTTTTAAAGGAAACTCTTGTCAGATAATTGGCACTTGTATCTTCATGACAGCAAATGAAACTTGAGATCTTATGTGGATGGGCTCACCTATACAAATTTTGCTAAATTTAGTGTGCATAGTATATATTGTAGGCTTCCTCTATTTCTGAAGGATTCGTTTTCCCAGATTATTAATAATAACTTAAGATTGCATATTCCGTCAAGTGACGTCAGAAATGTGTACAACTGTATTTTTGGTATATAACCTGGAAGAGCTCTAGAAATGTCGACTACCGCCATCCTAAATTGATTGAAAATTAGTTCAGAAATTTGCTAAAACTTTTGCTATTTTGAAAGCAATGACGCTAATAGTCGGGGAACCAAAGTCGCCTATCGTGCAAAAACACACATTTTTTGCACCCGAAAGGTATACGGCTGGAATTTTGTATACTGATAGTCTAGATAGTGCTTGATATGAAACCTTAGTATAGCAATGCAACCAGAATTGCATTTCGCGGAAAAATGCATTTTTGTATGCCACATAAGTCATGATAAGCAATCTTTCATAGCATAGAAAGTGTGATGTTTCCCTTATCAATAAGTTAAAGAGCGTGCTTTTGGTCTTCAAAAGAACCGTCTCATTTAATAGGTCCATTTAAGTACCCACAAAATATTTTTGGTTGAGAAATAACAAAACTAATTTTCCATTTTGCACTCTTATCTGGAGGATTGGTATGAGAAGCCGTTTGACTGTTCGATAATACAATAATACACTATCAAATGCATTTAAAGGTATGGGCAGTCATTTGTGCACCAAAATAATCTTCTTAGGGACATTTTTGTCTTTACAAGTACTATGCGGTTACATTTCTGCATCTCAGACGGGGACAGACAGGTTTTCCATAGTGATATGATAATAGTTATACGAGTTTTTTCATATTTATTTTACCACTGTTAAATGAAATTATTGTTTTCAGTAGATAAAAATTCCCTTGGTCCCTACGATGACCCTCTGTTTCAAAGCTGCTGTAAATATGGAATATAAACACCCTTTAAATCTTGATAAATTTCATTTATATGTTAAACTGCTCTTAAGTTGTCCTGGTATGTTACTACGCACCCGCTGGCATGAACTAAATTGTTAAGTATCAAATTATCGTGGTTTCATATTTTTACTTTTCAGCTACCTTTTCTAGTTTGCCATAGAAAATAAAATAAATTGTCTTAAATTATGTCCCAAACGTCTGTCTAACTGTATGCAGTGTTTAAACACATTCAATTTAAAATTTATTTACTTATGTAAAAAATATCCAATTCAAACCACAAAAGTGAATAAGTAAGCACACAATTTTTACGAGATATGCTTCCAAGCAATATATAAATAATTATCAAATACATTTTGGGGCAATAAATGCAGTTTTAGTGAGATTTGAAGAAAAGAAATCTATAAATTATATTTCAAAATGGGGGTGCCCTAATCTACATGCTTTAAAAATCAATAAGCAGTATTCTTTGTTGACCACCACTGCTTCTGAGGTCTACGCCGATAATGTATTATTATACAAACTCAATATTTTTCAATCCTGAACTTTTTTGATAAAAATATATAACATTTTATAAAATAATATTTTGACATGTTCTTGCTGGGCTTCCGTAGAAAGTTGACTGCTCTGGCGTTATGCAAGTCGATCGAGTCTGCTATACAGTGGTTTCAGATACACCATAGAATTACCTTTGCAACCATACTAAATCTAGCTGTATACCTTTCGGGTGCAAGGGTTAGCATTTTTTCTACCTTGGTTCCCCGACTATAAGGACCCTTTATGCAGGAATAGGCTTAATGATAAAACTATAAATAAAGGCTCCTTACAATTTATCAAATTTATCTAGTCAGTAACCTTTATGAAGGACGTTGCTAAAATGTCAATAATGACCCCTTGAATTATATCTTTTATTTTCGCAAAGGTGTGCTGGTAGACAAGCTTACCTTTGTAAATATAAACTCACTTTAATATTCAATTTACTACCATATATTGTTGCAGTGTTCTCACCCTATACCTTTGTTAATATACACTCACTTTAATAGTCCCTTTACTCCCATATATTGTAGCAGTGTTCTCACCCATCCATGTTATATTGCTTGTTAGGTTAGCTATTGCGCCAGATTTGTACTTGAGTAGAATACAAACAGACTCATCTACACCTGGAATGAGTTCCATTTAAGTTCATAACAAAAAACGCAGCAACTATGTATTTTATATAACCATTCAAGTATTGATTTCGTTAAACAATAACAGCAACATGACATCAAGAAGGCAATAAAACTAAAGCAACCAGCTCTCATTTCCCCAGTGAGATGATTGCAAAAGTAGAAATAACTCAAAGTACTGCATTACAAAACAAGGACCTAGTACAAACCCCCGCACACAACGAGAGCAGCAATAGATGAAAAAAGGTCAATAAGCAGTGCTTATTAGATAATCCTGCACAGTAAGGGTCAGTGAAAAAAAAACTTAGTTTTGGCAAGTGATAGTTTAAACCAGCAGACCTTAGTTTCGAAAACAAGATTTTAGTAGAATCTGTGAAAATGATCTTTAAGCTTGCAAACAGGAATAAAATACACAAAAATATTCACACCTGAAAGTTCTATATATCAAAGCTTATATATTGGAAAAATTGTCTCATAGCTGTCGTTTTGTCAAAAATAATTGGGAACCAAACACCATGCATCTGTTCAATGTGTCTACATTGTGAAGGCAAAGTATCAAACTGTTATATCAAAAGCTGTGGTAGGAGTTGATCGGCCCATGAAGGTACCATCTATGCATATACAAAAGCCATATTAGCGAAAAACTTGTTCTCAAAGCTGTCATTTTGTAGAAAATCATTTTTTAAACCAAACTCCTTCATGCATATGTTCAATGTGACAACATTGTATAGGCAAAGTATCAAGTTGCTGAATCATACGCCAAAGTATGTGTTGATCGGCTCATGAAGCCACTATCTATGCATATTCAAAAGCCCTATTAGGAAAAAATTGTCAAGTTCGCATAGCTGTAATTTTGTCAAAAATTATATCTTTTAAACCAAACTTATTCATGCATATGATCAATGTGTCTACATTGTATAAGTAAAGTATCAAATTAATGAATCAAAAGCTGTGGTAGGAGTTGATCGGTCTGTGAAGGCAATATCTAAGCAGATACAAAAGCCATCCTAGGGGAAAATGGTCTCATAGCTGTGATTTTGCAAAAATAAATAAACCAAACTCCTTCATGCATATGTTCAATGTGTCTACATTGTATAGGCAAGTATCAAATGAGCGAATCATATATGTTCTTAAAAGGTTATCCATTGGAAGCAAAGACTGCACCAAAGAACTGAAACTAGAGTGTGCATATTTCGTGGGCCAGATCAGCCAGCCTCTGCCATTTAAGCGCCATCAGTGACCCCCAATAGCTTCAAAGTTCCACGATGAAACCCATGATCCGAAAGGACAAGAAAATAAAATCTATACTAGAGTGATTTTACTACACTACACAAAAGCTGTGGTTGGATCTGATCTGCCCATGAAGGCACTATCTATGCATTTACAAAAGCCAGATTAGGGGGGAAATGGCTAAGTTATCATAGCTGTAATTTTGTCAAAATTTTGTATTTTAAACCAAACTCCTTCATGCATATGTTCAATGTGTCTACATTGTATAAGTAAAGTATCAAGTAGCCGAATCAAAAACTGCGGTAGTAGTAGATCAGCCCATGAAGGCAGTATCTATCCATATACAAAAGTCATATTATAAGGGAAAATTGTCTAAGTTCTTATAGCTGACATTTTGTAAAAAAAGAAATAAATCAAACTCTTTTATGCATATGTTCAATGTGTCTATATTGTATAGGCAAAGTGTCAAATTGCTAAATCAAAAGCTGTGGTAGGAGTTAATCGGCCCATGAAGACACTGTCTGTGTATATTAGGGAAAATGGTCTAAGTTCTCATTGTTGTCATTTTGTCAATTTTTTTTAACCAAACTCCTTTATATATATGTTCAATGTGTCTACATTTTATAGGCAAAGTATCAAATTGCTCCATCGAAAGCTGTGGTAGGTGTTGATTGGCCCATGTATGGACTATAATAGCATAAGCATAAACCTCTATATAAAAAGCCATTTAAAACTAAAAAAGGAAAATATCTCTAACAGAATTGGTCCCCAAGCCTTACTTTTTGTTAAAAGTTTTTGTCTTGTATATTTGAACATGTTTGCAAGGTTAAATGAGATTACACCAATGACTCTTCAAGATATTAAGGAAACAAACGTTACGGACGCATGGAAAGGACAGAAGGATGCACAGGCAACTTGAAAACAATATACACTCCACAAACAAAGTTTGGGAGGGGAGAATCAACAACAGAGCCGCCGGCAGCTAAAGCCATTGGGAAGCTTATATTAACTTTATTTAAATTAGTTAATAGATTCAAAAGAATCACAGGTAAGGATGATCAATGAAAAAAGATAATCAAGCATTTCAAAAGTGCGGGATACATAACCTGTATATTATCAGGGACACAATATCAACTCGATTGAATATGTTTTATGGCAATCAGCGTGGCTGCTTTTAAACCCAATTTTATACCCAATCACAGCTTATATGAGTAGTTATGGTTAGCTCTTGAATTGCACGACGGTTGGTCAGGTATTATACGGAATGATGACCTTGGCCTAAAACTGTTATAGTTGGGTTGATGTCTGATGTTTATCTTTGGCTGGGAACACCATCACTCACTCGTTTTTTTTTCTTTAGTTCTGACTGTTTTGTTATTGCTATCATTGCATATGGCCGATATATGTTTGGCAGTAAAATGCATTTAAGCCCCCTGATGGCTTTGGCTGCTGTCCGTTCTAAGGTGGTAGTTCTGTTGTTGTTGATTCGTTGTTGATTGTTACTCCCATTGTGGGATTCTGTAATTGTTCTATGTTTTGGTGTGCATTACGTTGTGTCCATTCTAGTTTTGCAATCATCTTGATGGGGAAATGGTTACTTTGCTTTGTTTGTCTTTCTGAGGTCTTGTGATTGTTGGGTGGCTCTTCCTCACGATGCCACAGGTTTGTCTGCAGTTTGTGATTGTGGTATTTCCTGATCATACTCCTGGTGCTTGTTTTGAGATGTAGTTTTTGTGTCCTTTGTAGTTTTGCGCAATTTATCTTCCTGATAAACAGAACTCTGGTTGCAGCTTTGCTTGTGTTCTTGCTGTCTAATGGCTGTATGTAATTCGGAAATTTTCGCGAGAATTTTATTTTCGCAAAAAGAGTTAAAAGACATTTTCGCGACGCAAATATTCGCGATTATGACATGATTTACCTTTACAGATAATGACAGAATAATTTTGCCATTTCGCAAGGATTTTATTTTCACGAAACCAAAAAAGAAAAAAAAAACTCGCGAAAATATCCGAACTTACAGTAATTCTTCCTCGAAGTACTGTGGGTGTGATTGTGGCATTGTCATCATGCTCGCTTGTATTGTGTATTGTCACAGCTTTAGATAAATATTTTAGCGCAAAAGCGTAAATATTTTTTTACTCATCAGTTTTAACATATGTTTTGGGTGATCAAAAGAACCGTCTCATTGAGACGGTTCTTTCAAGTACCTACAACGGACATGTTTTGTTTGAGAAACAAGAAAAATAATTTTTCGTTACGAACTCTTAATTAAAGGTCTGATTGTATTAAAGAATTTCTTAATATTACATATACAAAGTTTTCAAAATATATTAAAACCAATCCCTCCATGTACATATCAATTGAGATGTGTTATCACAGATTTCAAATATGTATTAAAACAGGTAATCTCACCTTCGTGTGTAAGCTGTCCAACAGCTGTAATGGTTTCCGGCATCTCTCCAAATATCATACAAGCTAGGGCAACTGTATATATCGCACATGTGGAACAGCTACCTCCACCAAGCTCTGGCCTTTGAATCCATTCTAGTGATTCATATATAGGAAGACAATACTCTGCCCGAAGAAACCCTATATCACCTAGAGACCCTTCTGATAATTCTTTCCTTATCTGCTTATACACTGGTAAAAATCTGCTCCATAGACCCTGAAATAGTTGCAATTGTTTCAATTCTGTATCCATTAATGTGTCAGCTGGGTAATTTTCCATGCTTTTTTATCTTGTAACTTTTTCCAAAATTTCTTTCAGAAATATTATTAGAATGTCAAATAGTTTGGATACAGATCGGTCCTGGTCTGGTTCCAAGCTGTTTGCAAAGGTTTATGAGCAGACGACAAAAGTAGCAATTAGCAAGGTAAGAGTTTTAAAATTATTGTTATGCTAAACTCGGATATATATAGTCAGAAAAACAATTGAAGGATATTAAAATGCTTTTGACTATATAACAGTTGAGAAAATAATTTCCATACAAGGTATTTTCGTATCTGATAGAACTACCAATATGCAATTCAGAAGAATGCAAAATAAAATTTACGGGTCATTGGTTACAATACAGTACCACACCAAATGTACCAACCCTCTTTACCCAAAGTTCACAAGCAAAAAATTAAGCGTTTACATTTTTTGTTATACATGTTGTAAAATTTGTGAAGTTTACCATTTACCTTGTAAAATACATTCTTATTCTTTGGGTGCTGATCGTGACTAAATATTGTCTGCTGAGTGTCGTCTGCCGACTATTTTAACCAGATCCTAGAGGGGCAGTCTGATTAGGGTCCACATTGTTTGCCTGCCTGCTGAAATTAGTCTGTGGTGTTGGTTAGCAACGGGATGCAGCAGGCATTTTTGACAACCAGCACTTTTATATGCATTGTTCCGTACCAGGAATGGACAGGAATCCATATAAGGAGCTCTAGCGATAAGGCGTTGACATGTTTACAAACCCCAAATTTTCAAATTTTCTTTATGATTTTAAAATTGGTGAGGTTCGGCAGTAAAATATGCATAGAAAGCATCAAAATTCGTTTCAAAAAGATCCATCGTTTACAAACCCGTTAAAACTTGCGCTTTCTACTCCCACCGCTCATTTTACGCCTTTATACTGGGTACAATTAGACCCGACGTTGAGCGGCTCTTCCTCGCGGTGCCATGAGGTTGTCTGCGGTTTGTGATTGTGGTATTTCCTGATCATACTCACTATAATTGAGTAAATGTATTGCTAGTTTTCTGCTAAATCATTAAGGATAGAAGTGCTCTTCATTTCTAAAACTTTAGGGTATTGTGCGAAATATACTTAAAATTGTGACGTTAGTCATTGAAAAGATGAAAATGGTGTCTTTCAGTTTTTTGAGATGCTTTACCCCGCCTGACCCAAAATGCCCTTTGGCCAATGATATGACGCTATAAACATATACAACATATGTAAAGGACGTCTTGGGTCTAAGGAGGAAAGGGGTTGTAAAAGCCAAAGAAGACATCAACATCTGACAAGAAATGACCACTTTGCAGGATGGTCGTTTTAATTGTACATCAACTGTATGAACACGTGATATGACGATTGTTTACCTTAGTTTAACGGTCTATTTCCCATATGTGTTACTGAAATAGCAAGCACAGTTGACGATCAAAATAAATTCTTATTGTCGTAGAGCGAAAATATCTTACCTGCCCCAGGTGGGAATAGAACCCAGGGCGCTGGATTAACTTCAACGTCGCTGTAAAAGCCGGCTTCTACTGCAAGGCGGTAAAAGAGTATTTAGATATACCTAGACCCTGTGACATTATTCAAAACAAAGTAGGGTTATTAAATGCATTAAAGAAGAAACGATTTAAATAAACGGACTAAGGTGCATAGACGGCTGGTCTATATGCATTTGTTGAATGTGTCTAGTGTTTCCAGTCCTTATTTCAACAAAATAAAACAAACGTCTCGTTTAGGGAAATAGCCCGCCTTATCGCTAGAGATCCTTTATGTAATCATAGATGCAAAGGCCGATCCAGCAAGTGTTACTATGATCAGTTATATGATGGGATTCACTAAGGTGCAGGGTTTTAAGAAAAAAACGGATGAGAAAAAGTGAAAGGAAACAATCAGGTAATTCCATAATGTAAGGAATAGATATTAATAATGCAGTAAGTGCTGTGACTATGAAGGGTTCTTATCAACAATGCTATTTTGTGATTTACTGTTGCATTTATTTGGTCAATAATCACAGATAAATCACATACATGAACAGAGCTCAATATTGAGTTTCAGTGCGAGAGATTAAAAAATGCAAATTTGGAGTGATATTTCTAGGGAGCATTAATAGTTGTTAAAATGTATTAAATGTAATATATCCCCAAACCTATTGCTGAAACAAAGTGAACAATTACCAAACCAACCACATTCAAAGGCACTTAAGCAGATTTCAGTTTATGGCTGCAAAATTATGAACAAACAAGACAAATTTGACGAATTTATATCCCCCGACGAATGGTTATTTGAGAGAAACATGTAAATCACAAAACATAAATCCCATTTATCTAACCCATACTTCACCTTCAGTATTATTCAGATCATAACAAACGCCTGTCAAGTATGTTTTAGCGCTTGGTTTAATAAAAAAATACTTACATCTGCACAATTTCCATATCTGACCTTTTAATCCAACCCCAGAGGTCAAGGGTGTGTGTAAATTTAAAGCGTTACCTTGCATGTAGGTCTACACTTCTTCCACTTTAATTTGATATGCAACATGACCACTTTTAGAAAAGAAAAAATGACCTTTTGACCCCACGCCAGGGGTCGTTGGTGTGTGTAATGACAGCATATTTGCTTTCATGGTGCTCTGTGCTCATTTCCCTTTAATTTAATATGCAACATGACTACTTTCAGAAAAATATATAGTTTGACCATTTGAACCCACCCCCTGGGTCAAAGGGTGTGCCTGTGGGCAAAATACTTGCTACCATGCTGCTGCCAGCGTCGTCAGTTTTAATTTGATATGCAACATGACTACTTTCAGAAAAAGATATAGTTTGACCTTTTGACCCCACCCCCTGGGTAGAGGGTGTGTCTGTTTGAAAGTTTGATTTTGGCCTTGGCCCCACCCCCTAAGTCAACCCAACAGGCTCAGACCCAGGCCTTCAAACTGAAATCTCGTTTGATACGTTTCACATCTATTGTTGTTCTGCCTGTACGCAAAGTTTCAGCAAAAAATATTAACAATTGCCTTAGTTATTTCGATTATTTTTTTCACTGACTTTCATTTTTATCCTACTACATATTTAATATTTATACAGTAATACAAAACTAAAAAGAAACAAGACATTTTTGTATGGTATACTTTTTCTGTTCCTGAGGCTGTACTGGTCACTATACTGAATCACTAATACATGTATTTCAGAGTGTCAGTTTTTTTCTTTTTTCTTTCTTGGTATGTGAGGGTTGGTATGTATGCTTATATACCTATTCTTAATTATTAAGTAGTGTTTCATATGGTTCCCAATCTTTATTAAACTCTGTTAGTTCACTATTTGACAAAGCAATATTTTTGAGTATTTTGAACAATTGATAAAGCTTCTTCTTGTATACTTCTAGAACCAGTTGACGTTCATTACAGCGAGTTGTGTATATGAAGTACTTGGCATAGAGTATTATGATATTAAGTGGTTTTGTCATAATATTTAATCTATCCAGACCAAAAATAAAAAATTCCTCTACAAAGTCACACTGTATATCATTATTATTCAGCCATTGTAACAAATCCTTCAAAAAAGCCTGAATCCTCTCACAGGTCCAGAACAGATGGGTTATTGTTTCTTTTTGGGAATGACAGTAATAGCATGATGAGTCGCTCTTTATTTTCATTTTAAAGAGAAGATTGTTTGTCACCAAAATATTATGATTAATACTTGTCTGAAACCATTGTATAGCTGGATATTTGATTATACTAAAGGGGTAGTTGTAGATTTTCTCCCATTCTTGGTCTGTGAAATTAAATTTTCATTCCATCTTCTTTTACTTGTCGGTTCATCATAGTTTTTATTCAGTTCATTATACATTGCTTGCGTCCCTGTCTTTTGTTGCAGAAAGACTTTGATATGACTTGGTATGAATGGATATTGTACTTTTTTGGTTAATCTTATTTGTGTATGTGATAGAAAGTGTTTTAGTGAGTCTATAAATCCTTGATATTTTAGAATGTTCAACGGGTTGCCATCAATTCTAACTTCTTGATAGCTATAAAAGCTTCCGTTCTGGTTCACCAGATCATTCACAAATCTAATGCCTTTATCATACCATGTTTTATAAAAAACACATTTTCTATCTATTTTAATATTTCTGTTGTAGAACAGAGGACTTTTTTAAAATTTGATCTTCACCTATTTCTGTTTTATAGTTTATATCAAGAAAAGACTTTAGTACATCTTTCCAAAACTGATTATTCAATGTGCTTAAAATATCCTGAATATATTCTACATTACAAGATGTCAACATTTCTAGATTTATATGTATTTTTATTATTTCTTGCCATTTACTTTCATTTAAAAGAAGCCTTCTTATCCATGTACATTTTAAAGTATTTACAAAGGCATTTAGGTTTATCATATTCAGTCCTCCTTCTATATACTTCTTTATCACAAATGTTTTTTTTAATTTTTGGATTTTTATTCCATAAGAAATCATACAGAGTTTTATTTATAGTTTCATATATTTTGACATCTGGATTTGATTTGGTAGAGATGTAAAAAGAAGATTAAATATTGGTATAACAAGAGTTTTAATTACAGTTATTTTTCCAATAGGTGATAAACTTCGTTTATTCCACTGTTTTAGTATCTTTTCCATTTGTGTTACTTTTGGTATATAATTATTTTTTATCATCTTATCTAAGTCTGTATTAAAAAGAATCCCTAGTAACTTAAATTGGTTATTACCCCATGAAAGTTTCCACTTTGTTTTTATTGATCTGGTACTAAATTTTTCTGAACCAATCCACACAAGCTGTGTCTTATCAAAGTATATATTTAACCCTGATATTTTTGAAAATCTTGAGAGCTCTTCCAGAGTCTGATTGAGAGATCTTTCTGTGCCATCTAGCATTGCTGAAGTGTCATCTGCATACTGTGATATTTTAAATTCAATGTTATTGATACTAATGCCTTTTATTGTTTTGTTTTTCCTTATTTTTGTTGCAAGGAATTCAGCACAAATCACAAAAAGGTATGGAGAGAGGGGATCGCCTTGACGGCATCCACGCTCTATGTTAAAAAAAGCAGACAGATGTCCAGATACAGATACTGCTGAGGATATGTTTTTATAGCATACTTTTACCCATTCCCTGATAGAGGCCCCAAAATTTAGATGTTCAAGTGCTTTGTGTAAGAAATTCCATGATAGAGAGTCAAAAGCCTTTTCAAAATCTATCAGCAGTAATAGTCCTGGAATATTCTTTTCATCTGTAAATTTCATCATGTCATATATTAATCGTATATTTTCCACAATGGATCTACCCTTTATAAAACCTGTTTGATCTTTGTTTATAATGTCGTCTAATACTGTTTTAATTCTATTGGCAATAGTACCTGATGCAAGTTTGTATACAGTGTCAAGGAGAGTTAAAGGTCTCCAGTTTTTTAAAAATATCTTTGGTTTATTGTCTTTTGGGATGCAAGTAATAATGCCTTGTTTTTGAGTTATGGATAGTTCTCCAATTGTGTATCCATGATTCAAGGATCTCAGCACAAAAACTCCTAGCTGTTTCCAAAAAACTTTAAAAAATTCAGCAGAGAATCCACTTAACCAGGGCTTTTACCATTTTTCACATTTTTAAGAGTACATGAAATTTCCTCTAGGGTTAAGAGTCCTTCTAATCTATTAGCTTGGTCATCAGTGATAGTTTTCATAGATTGCCCTACATATTCATTTAGATTGATATCCTCCAATTCTGAGTCCCTACTGGAGTACAAATTTTTATAGAATTGCTCAGTTTCATTTAAAATTTCATCTTGCTCATTTAGGACAGTTCCATCATCTTTCTGCAGGTTATGCATTGTTTTTTAAATATAATTATGTTTCTCCAGTGCACAAAAGTATTTAGTAGGTCTTTCACCTTTGTTTATATACTCTGCTCTTGATCTAATCAGGTTACCTTTTAATTTTTCTTGTCTTATGTCCTGTAGTTCTGTTTTTAATATGTCCAGTTCTCCAAAATTTGCTTCATTTAAATTGTTTTCCAAATATGTAATTTTATTAGTAAGATCTTTTTCTAAATTATTCCTTTGTTTATTTTTAAAACTTGCATAAGAAATTGACTGTCCTCTTAATTCCATTAGCAAAACATCGAAAAACAATTGATCATTTATATTGAACTGTATTTCTGTATTAGGAATATTATCTATTTCATCGATATTATACACTGGTAGGGCATATTGTTCTTTAACATCCAAAAAGTTATTTCGAAATTTAAATATTTGACCTTTGACCCCTTAGGTGGGGTCAAAGGGGGTGGGGTAAAACCTTGACACTGCCATGCTTATCTACAGGCACTTGGCAATCAAGGTCTATAGTGAGAAGTTGTTAAATATAATAGCTTTGATGAAATGTGAAGATCATCACACAAAAAAGCTATTATAGGTTTGCCTTATAATTGCCTATACTAAAACAAGTGCAATAACTCAAGTGTTAAGGAGTTGATTTTGACCAAACTTATAGGATATCGAGAGTCTATCGTACTTATCATTTGTACCATGAATGAATTAAATCGGACCAATAGGTACTGAGATATGGTTCCGGACAGACAAAAAGTGTGGACAGACAGATGGACAGACGGACAGAATGGATGGACGGACGGTTGGACGACGCCAAAACCATATCCCTCCAACTCCGTTGGGGGGTAATAAGTCATGTAAATGGCTGGTCTTATGATTTTACGTTGGTAAATATTGTAATAGTACTTCAAGAAAATGGTAACAGAAAATTTTGTGAGTGTCATGACTAAGCTAGGTCCAAACGGTCTTCGCTATCCGCAGCTCGGACCTAGAAGCATTCTGCTACCTTTGAGGCCACCTTGGAAAGAAAAAGAGCAATCAAAATAAAACCCTAGATAAGTTTATGTCTTGTAAGAACAGCTTTTCCAGATTGGGACATTTCATATGAAGGAATAAGCTAGCTAAGAAGTACTTCATTGATGGACTTGTAGAAAACTTGCAATTATGGGTCTTACAAGCCCAAGAACGCTGATGAAACACTACAGATCCCTCTTTGTTCTGAGGCTTATCTTAAGCAAAAATCAGAAGCCAAATCAGAAGTAGTGGCAGACTCTAGTCAGCCAAACATGACTAGTTAGTTAGCAGACACAGAAGCAAAAGCTTTACAGATAGCTGGCAGAGGTTTTTGTGATTCATGTGGCAGGTAGGCTATTTTTGAAATGGTGCAATATGCCCAACAAATTGTAACCAGGGAAACTAGAGATGGACGGAGAACTCATAAGAGATATTTCTTAACCCCTTTAAAATGATCAGCCCATATTAGGTAGACATATAGACATAGTTGGTATTAAGTATTCACAACCTGTCTTATGAATTGAGTCAATGAAGATGCCTTAATCAATAAAAGTGCCATTTTGAACGACAAGATGCACTCACAACCTAGTCTGCATTCAGTATCTGTTAGGGGAGCATGCTGGGGATCCAAACATAAAGTTGTGGGTGTGGCAAAGCTTACTTCAACCCTGGGGAACACAAACATTCTCTGGCCAGTACATGTTTGTGAGAATCCAAATTAACAAATGTTATTAAGGGAAGATATCTTGAGAGACAATGGCATACTGATCAAAGTTTTAAATGACCATCTGCTTTGTAAAGGGAGAGCAATAAATTTAAAATATAAACCTAACCTAGAAGTGTGTTAAGTTTCTTTTTCTAGTCACACAAGGATTCCATCCAAAACTGTAACTAATGCAAAGATACAGGAGGATTGATGAAAGAAGGACCAGCTTGTATAGTTAAAGGTCTAGAACATTTTGAAGAAAAACACCATGTTGGTGTCATTTGTGTAGCTGCCAGACTCACAATGGTGAAATTCCTGAAAATAATTTTTAACCCAGATGACAAAAATGTAACAATTTGGAAGGTTAGTTTTGACGGATTTTCTAACCTATTCTTATCTGATGACAATATAGGAGATCATCATATTCAACTCATGACTCGCACCTAATTCTAATAATAGGTGCATGGTGCAGAGAAGCTACTCGCCCTATTGACGACAGACTGCAGAGTGAAGTTCAGGTCCCACCTGATAAGCTGGTGGTAGAAACTTCCTTCTGCTAGCTGAGTGAAATGCTTTTCAGAGAGCTAGCAGTGACTACTCGCCTGAAAACTGCCTGGAAGATATTCAGAGAGCAACTGTCAGTTCTCACATGCTGCTACCACTCTGACAAGACCTGTGGCCATGTGTACAGCTCTTGTGTGCATAGCGCCATGCTCCATGTTAATGAAACTTGACCAAGGCAACCTGCAGCACAATGACAGTGCCATGATCAGACAGATCTACAGTATTACGCCAGAGGATGTTGCCACAGCTTGCGTGAGCGACTGACAAAGCTTGAGCTTGAGGACCTTGGCCTCATGTTGAGAGAGAGAAGGTTGTGCTGGTTTGGGCATGTGGAGCGTTCTAGTGTGGTGTAGTCAGAACAGCATGTGATATACAGATTAATAACAGGTGGAGGCGAGGGAGCCCATGCTGACATGGAAGAAATTGATGGAGTATGACTGCTGTGAGTAGAATTAACGAAAATTTACCCTCAAGAATGGAGACATGGAGATTAAATGTGAGATCTCCTATGCGATCAGCTAGCCAGTTACCTGGAAGGGGGTCCACTAATGTTGACGATGCCCCTGCACATATATGAAAAAGTTATGATGATGATGATGATGATGATTTCTATTTTTGTGCAGAGTTTCTTTGATAGTCACGCGAACATTTGATCAGGGTAATTGGACATCTAAGCCTGATAATAAAACGATTTTGCAGTTATTCCATATCGGCAATCTTGAAATTTCTGAGCAAGACAAAAATTTGCATTATGAGACTCTGAAAAATAACAACATGAGAAAACTATTTCCTGGGGCCCAAGGGATTTATGTCCAATAACGTCAGCAAAACACAAAATCGTATAGGCAATGCAGAACCCAGGAAAGCACCATTAAGAGTCGCGTCACCTGTGAAACGTGAAACAATCAGAAAGAAAGAAAGTGATATGTAGGAATATGAAGTAATTTAAGAATCAGAATCCTCAAGGGTAGCTCCTGTTGTTTTAGTACATAAGAAAGATGGGTGAGTTAGATTTTGTGTGGACTATACAGCGTGCGTTGAATGAAGCGACTGTGAAAGATAGTTAGCCACTCCCTTGGGCAGATGACATATTAGAATCTTTGAGTGCTGCACAGTATTTTAGTCATTAGTTTGGGGATTTTAGCAATTTGACGTTGAGAAAAAGGACAAAGAAATAGGGCATACTCTACACCAGTTGGACATTTCAGTTCACAAAAATGAGATTAAGGCTCACAATTGGATCAGCGACGTTCAAGAGGGCAATGGACAAGATTTTGCGTGCACTTTCTTGGACTGATATAGTTGTATACCTCAATAATATCGTTGTCTTTGTGAATACGCTAGAAGAACACAAGTGTCGTTTAGAGGCCCTTTTGGATCGACTGGAAAAGCCCGTTTAAATGTTTAGCCACAGAAATGCACAATTTTGCCATAGAGATTATTGCTACCTGAACATGTAGTCACAAAGGATGGCATATCAGTGGATCCAGATAAGATCCAAGTGATCAATGATCGGTTTACACTGACAACTTTGCATGAGCTTAGATCTTTTCTGGGCCATGCTTGGTATAATCAGAATATCATACCCAACAATGTACAAATAACCACACTGTTTGGACATTTGAAGAAAAGTGTGTCAAATTTAATAGCAATTCATAAAGGGCATTTCAATGTTTCAACATTGTCTTGCGCAGGCGTGATACTAAAGAATCAACATGTCTGCTAAGGCACATCACGACTGAAAAGTCGGATTTGTGTCAATATGCGGTGTGCATTACCAAACCACTACGTTAGAAAAGTTACAAGCCCTGAATGGCTATAAATAATTCGTTTATGGAGACATCAAGTAACCTTTGGTAGATAAACAATAACACTGATTGGTATTACAATATTTAGAAAAACAATGATGAAATTTCCTACACTAAAACATTTTTTACTAAAAAAAGTGGTTTCAGTGACGCGTGATGACGCAGATTGATAACAAATTTGAATTGACCATTCGTGTAGATCACATTATTTGGTGACGTATTCGGTAAACAAATATGTCACATGGACCTACAATGGATAAATCAGACAGGTTAGTTTTGAAAAATGCTTCCCGGCTTAGACAATGATGTTTCAAAGACAAGCTTCCATCTTGTACAGCTTTTCCCAATTATGACTTATCATTTATCATCGATACAAACGCCTGTGAGGAGGGAATATGTGAAGTTATATCACAAGGGACGATGTGCATTTTCATCACAAGTTCACTGGGCCCCAAAGCAAGTCTGACTGCAGACCCCAGGGTCGCAAGTCCCAACGACCTAGTCCCATACGTTTGTGGAGATTGATCATGATTTTTTTTCTCCTTCCGCTGATTCAAGAAGGGTTGTTTTTAGTTACAAGCGAAACCAGCATTGTTTTTTCTTCAAAATCAGATGTCCTCCACCCCCTTTGGTGTCAGAAAGATCCAAATTTCACTAAATGCAATTTAAAAATAAAAAAATGTGATTTTTTAAAAGCAAAAAATCGAATTTATATCCAGCAACGATGTCCAGCTAATGCAGTAAATTAGTGAACAACTACATTTGAGAAAAAGTTAATTATCATACATTATTTGCATTATAATAGAAATCCATGCTACATCCAAATCCCATGCACATTCTTAGACCTAGACAAAAACGCCTGCAAAGTTAAAAAAAATATATATGGGTTAAATTGCAGGAGGAGTGCGCTAACAAGATACCCAGTGTCTATATGCTTCTGTATAAGTTGAGAAAAACCTGACTAAGTGCAAACTGCTAAAAGTGTAACAAAAAGTTATTGGAGGATTACAGCTAAGTGCCATGCACATCTTCAGACCATGACGAAAACACATGCAAATTTTCAATAAGATCCAGGTTAAATTGTAGAAGGAGTTGCGTTCACAAGACTCCCAGTGTCTATACACTTTGGTAGAAGAGCAGCCTAAAAACGACTAAGTTTAAACTGCAAAAAAATGACAAAAATTAAACTGAGGATTACAAGATAACCATTGTCTATATGCTTTAAGTGAAAAAATGACTAAGTTCAAACTGCAATAAAAAGTGATAAAAATATATCTGAGGATTACCATGAAAAGTAATAAACATCTTCAGATCTTGACAAAAACACCTTCAAAGTAACAAAAAGATTATTGTAAAATTATAGAAGGAGATACCCAGTTTCTATATGCTTTAAGCCAAAAACTGACTTAGTAGCTGAGATATTATTGATCCTGGTCATACACCCCCATTCGTGAATTGCATTTTTAATGTTTTCATAAATATTTATGAATATGCAAATTAGATCATTTGCATATGCAACAAGGGGATAATAGGCCTATGTCTTAGCTTTAATTTGATATTAAGTTTAATAGTCTAGGATAAGTATAAAGAAATTTAGGACACCTTCGTTTCACATTCCAGGGGGTCCCAATGAACAATTGGGCACCCATGAAAAATTGTCCGGTAACCTAAATTGGATGCCGGGGTTTATAAGGAGAGCTTGATGAAAGTAAAACATATATGAAATTTTGAAAAAATCAGGTGATAAATAACTAAATTAGAGTGTACACAAATGCAAACTGACCACAGGCGGTGGCCATTTTGGAAGCCGTCTTGGTTATCATTCATCTGACAAAACTTATATTTGAACTTAGGCGAGAATTTGATGAAAGCAATTAAAATATGAAATTTGGAGGAAATCAGGTGATAAATGACTAAGTTTGAGTGTCTCGGACACAGGTGCAAGCAAACCACAGGGAATTTTGGTGGCCATCTTGGTTATCGTTCATCAGGAAAAAAAACCTATATACGAACTTGGGCCAGAGTTTCATAAAAATAATTCGTATATGAAATTTGGAGAAAATCTGGGGATAAATACCAAGTTAGAGTGTTCTGACAGATGGCGGCTATTTTTTCAGCCCTCCTGTTTATATTATGTCCGACAAAAAATATCATACTTGGACGAGAATTTGATGAAAACAATCCATATATGAAATTTGGAAAAAAATGCGATGAAAAACGACCAAGATGGAGTGACCACAGACAGACGGTCGTACTTACAGGAGGTTCCTAATGTTTATTTTCCATTACAACTTTCTTTGGTTAACCCTTCAAGATTAACCCCATAACACAATTTTAGTACCTAAAATAGTAAGTGAGTATGATCAGGAAATACCACAATCACAAACTACAGACAAACCCATGGCACGGCAAGGAAGAGCCACGCAACAATCACGAGACACCAGGAAGACAAACCAGGCAATACAACCAGCTCTCTCTTCCCCATCAAGATGATTGCAAAACTAGAAGGGACATAAAGTAACGTACAACAAAACATAGAACAATTTCAGACTCCCACAATGGGAGTAACAATAAACAAAAAGTCAACAACAACAGAACCACCACCTTAGAATGGACAGCAGCCTAAGCCACCTGGGGGGGGGGGGGCTTAAATGCATTTTACTGGTACCAAATCTTCGCCCTAGATTCTTCTGTTTTTGGTGTACAGGAAATGTTCAGCTCGCGTGGAAGCCTTCGAACTATTGCAATGTATAATCATGGAGAAACACCAAGCTTCCTGAGCCCTAACATCACTAAACATGGCTGTACAGATTGCGAATCTCATATGGTATCCTGGGCATGTACAAAAGACGAACAAACGGATGAACGGACGAGCCGAGAACAAAAGAGCTCCGCGAACATTTGTTGGCGCGGCTAAAAGCTTTTAAAAACAATAATTACTGGGTATTGTGATTTAGGCTGCATATGGCAGACCTGAAAGAGGTCAGGTCTTTGGATAGGACAGCTGGTGGAGGGAGGTTGATCCACTGCACGATTGGCAAAGGGAAGAATGAGTATTTATAATAACTTGCTATAAACAGGATCTAGATAAATTGGAAGCATGCCTGTTGTACCAGTTTTCGTGGTATTAACGGATTTAAAAGTGGATACTCTTGTGTTACACAGCTATTACATGTTCTTGAAGAATGGTCAAAGGCCCTGGACTCTTATGAACAAATAGATGTAATTTATCTTGATTTTCGAAAGGCTTTCGATACAGTGGCACATGAACGGCTGGCCAATAAACTTCATGCTTATGGAATAAGAGGCAATGTACTGAACTGGATTAATAGTTTCTTACATGACAGAAAACAGAAAGTGGTAATAAACGGTGAAGAATCGTCTTGATCAAATGTACTCTCTGGAATTCCGCAGAGTAGTGTCCTCGGACCGGCTTTATTTTTGGTTTTTATAAATGACTTGCCAGACTCTATTAAAAATCTTGTGAAGATCTTTGCTGACGATACAAAAGTGTATTCAACAGTAGGTGCCATATGTGACAGAGAACAGTTAGAGCTACAAGAAGACTTAGATGAATCATCAGAGTGGTCGGGCATATGGGATCTAGGTTTTAATGCTAAGAAATGAAAATCTCTACACATTGGAAGAAACAACCCACGGCATAGGTATTATATGCATGAATCTGGTGAGCAAATACCCATCGAGCAAGTTGACAGTGAAAAGGACCTGGGAGTGACTTTTGAAAGTACACTAAGATTTGATAAGCATATATTAAACTGTGTCAATAAGGCAAACAGAATGCTGGGTTTAATCAAAAGATCATTTTCATTCATGGACAAAGAAATGTTTCTCCCCCTCTATAAGGCATTGATTCGTCCGCATCTAGAATATGCCACTGTAGTATGGTCGCCATTTTTGAAAAAGGACATATTCCTAATAGAGAATGTACAACGCAGAGCAACAAAGATAGTAAGATCCATAAGAAATTTAAGCTATGAAGAAAGATTAAAGCATTTTGGCTTACCCACCTTGAAATATAGGCGTGAAAGGAATGATATGATTCAAGTTTATAAAATAATGAATGGAATTGATAAACTGGATGTGAATACCTTTTTCAAGATTTCAACAGATACGCGTACCAGAGGTCATAACTTCAAGATCACAAAACAACAGAACAGAACAGTGCAAAGAGCTAGTGTATTTTCACAACGTGTAATCACTCCATGGAATGCACTACCAGAGAAATGTGTCAACAGTGACTCTATTAACAAGTTCAAGTCTTCACTTAACGATGCTCGGAAAGACCACCCAGAAAAGTTCAGCTGTGTTTAAAGACAATTTATTACGCACCACCCCACAATATTACAGTTATTATAAATAAATGAAGATTGTTTAGTTGCTGTGATGGACCATTACAAGCAGACTGCTTAGAAGAAGGTCTCGGGAACCGTAAGTTAACCGTAAGTTAACGTTTCAAAGTAAATCTAGTTATGGCATAATATTAATTTTGAATAAAACTATTTGGATATACATATGTACGTTGCATTTTTGATAATCATTACTCACTATTAATGTGCTGACAGGTTAAATTCCGATTTATTCCCGCCTGGGTCACTTTTCAAACAAGCCCCAGTTTTCGTGGTAACCGTCGCAAATCTATGTTTAAATAAATAGTTGCAGAATTTTTTGTAAATAAAATGCCATCGAATTATATATTATTTACTGAAACAACCTTTTAATTTATTCATGTGACGATCAATCTAAGCTGCCTGTTGTCATCGTTAGCTTTCTGACATTCGCAAAATGGCGGCTGTCACGTTCAAAGATAAGAACGCCATAATGACGTCATTGGTGACATCATGTCGCTGGATAGATATTAGACGACGAGCAAATTTAATTGATACGGTAACTGATGAAATTTCATTGCTCAATTTCTAGGAGCAGATAAATTGTGGCTTATTTTCTGTCATATCATGATTTCTGGAGCTACCACGAATACTGGTACATCTACCATACATGTAATGTGTTCTGATCATTCTAATATGTCGGCAGTTGGATCTCAACTGGATCTCAACTAAACCATGTACTATTTTATACAACATTATGAGACGTGCTCTAACGACCTCCATCCAAGGCTATTTATCATCTGTGTCACACTACGATAGGGTGAGTAGTCATGGCAGGCACAGCGTGCTGCCCTGCGTTGGAAGGCTTAGATCTTGATGATATTGGTTTGGGTGTATGGGCTCCATATGGGGGAGACATAGTCTATCTGGGGCCTTACTAGTGTTTGGTATGCTGTCTGACGTTTGCTTTTGTGTTTTGTAGTATGTTTCTACGTATGTAGCCCATTGTCCTATTGGCTTTGGCGGTCACATTATGAATGTGGTGGTTCCAGCTTAGGTATTTGCTGATTTCCAGCCCAAGGTATAAAGCGTCGTCTACCGCCTCTAAAACTTAGTCATGTAGAACATACTGTGCTTAGATGGGGTACCAGGTCGTAGACATATGCATGACTTGGCATTTGCTAGCGTAATAGTGCATTTCAGAAGTCTTTTCCCATTCCTCTAGCTTTTTGGAGGTTCTGCTGCATAGTCTGGTTATCCCTTTTGCTGGTGACTGTCAAATACGCTGCAGTATCATCAGCAAATAGTTGGACCTGTGATGTTATATTATCAGGTAGGTCTGTGATGTAAAGAAGGAACAAGGTTGATCCAAGGACCAAACCTTGAGGCACCTGCGACGTGACTGGAAGAGCCACACACTGAATGCCCGAATAAGAATGCCTTTAACCAGCTGAGATTGTTTTGAATTATTCCATACTGGAGGAGCTTAAAGAGTTTTTAGTGTGGCTAACCTTATCAATGACCTTACTGAAACTATTTGTTGACCGTGTGAGAGACCTCTAGCAAGTTCAGCAACAAGCTGGATATGTTGAGTTCCACAGGACCTTTTTTCCTTAAAGCCATGTTGTAGGTTATATAGTACATTTTGTTTGTTGAGATGCTTGGTTAGGTTTGATACAATGATGTGCTTCATCAATTTGCAACAAATGCAGGTTAATAAAATGGGTCCATAGTTACCAGGGTCACATTTGTCACCCTTTTTGAAGCGAGATGTAACGATAGCCTTCTTCCATTTGAAGGTATCTGGCCAGTTTTTGATGACTGCTTGAATATTATCTGTAGTATTGGTGCTATTTGATTTTAATGATCCGAGCACTACAGGTTTAATGGCATCTGGGCCAGCCCCTGTGATTGGCTTTTTCTGTGGTATTCTGTTACGTACATGGACTATCTGTGTCCTGCTCTGTTGTGTCACATACACACAAAAAATGTATGTCCTACCCATTGTGATAGTATTTTATCATGCGCGACGAAGATGTGTGTACGGTTTTTTTACGTTATGTAAAATGGCATATATGAGACATGGTTTGGCAACCTGAAACTCAATAAACTTTGTAGTTTATGGTCAGAAACATATAGTGTGGGTAGTCGCTTTGTTAGTTAGGAACATGCAGAACATTTTGAGAACAATATTTAGCAGATCAGACGAAAATTTCTGTTTTGCAACACTTTCGTATCATCTACACATTCTCCATTCAAGAAAGATTTTTGTACACAGGGTTAACGCTCTCTTTGTTTCTCGGGTTTAATGTTGTAGGCCAAGATTTCACAATAACTGACTGTCTGCAGAGGTTAATTTGACAACTTTCAACAGAATTAATGGTGCGGAAATAATCAGCTCTAATCCGACAATTACAAATATTTTTCTATTAAATCCACTAACAATAGCAAAGGCTAATCTTTTATCTCTCAATTACCGCATTTATTTTTTCATAAATGTAATGTTGCGGATTATTTTGCGAGGTATTTTAATTACCTATTGGCCTTGATTGAGAGGTGTTTTTGAGGTATCGACGACCTCTTTTTATGCCAACCAATGACAAAACGGAACATATTTAAAAGAAATTGAAAAGGTCCTTTGAGACATGCACACATTAACGAACCCAGTATAAATGGACTGTTCATTGACGGAAATACAAAGTTATGTTGTCGAGGCTTTGTTTTAGTGCTATTCAAAGTACTACAGCCTATAAAATTGATTCTGAAAATACCAAGACTATACGAAGTTATTCCCGGTATGAAAAGTTGAACTATTACAAGTTACATTAAATTAAGTTGAAGTTTTATCATATTTTTAAGTTGATTTCTGTCAATTGTCGGCTAAAAATGCTCAAAATAGCTAAAATGGCACCTTGGTTTCTTGCTGATGTTCATAAAGACGGATAATCTTTCAATAAATATAACAACACACGCTTAAAGATAGTATATTGAACCATTGCTTTTTAAAGAAAAATCACAGAAATGCAGATTAATAATGGACGATGATTATTTAATCTTCAACATACGTCAGTTTTGAAAGCTCAGCCTGGACAGCGTATTTCAAATATATACATTTACATGTATTCCGGTTACCATTCCGTGTATACTGGGTCCAAGACGCACTGAAAACAGCCGAGATATTGCTCTAAGGAGTGTGTAAAAATGGTGGCTTGTTTTTCAAACGTAAAAATGGGTAAACCAGTGATAGGAATATTTCTCAGCGGAATTATTATTCTTCAAATAATAATTTTTTTAAAATAGTTAACAAAAAAGGCTAAAGAAATAGATCTTTTATCAATATGTTTGCCTCTGTTTGTGACATATTCTGAATCATTCAAGACGATATTTTTTGGCAATTCCACATACACTCGTAGTACTCGAATCTATTCCTAAATGCGTACATAAATCGCCAAAAATGATCTAATTCTATAGTCCTTTAGGCTTATGGCATGTTTTTCTATATAGTATTAACACAAATATCTACCACTTCCGGTCTATGAAGTACCGGCAATACACGTAAATACCACATAATCGACGTATACATTTACCAGTGTGAATAAGTACATGTATCATTAAATGTACAAAACTGCCAATTTATTTTGCTTTCTGGTATTTCAATTGTTTTCATTCTCTTAACTAAACAGTACTTCCCTGGTTTCCACTTAATAATTTTGTCTCCTACGTTTCCTTTTACCCTTTCTTCTCGTCTGCCTTTGCAGACGATCTCTCACCCTCTTTGCATATCGCAGGTTAACACTTTTGGGCTGCCGTTCGATAATCTTGGGAATGATTGTCTGGAGGAATAATATAGTCATACTATTCCTTAGCAACGAGGGGTAATAGTATGACTATACTATTCCTAGATGCAAAGACTGCACCTAATAATAATGTTTACTTCCTGAAGCCTTGAAATTTCAATAAAAGTTTTATCCTTGCCTTTCTCTGTCTTTGACGCAGTTTTCTCCTCTTCTATAGAGATATTCTCTAAAAAATTGTTGACTCTCCTTTTTCGTTTTATATGTATAGTATAAATTGTATGCATTTGCATCTCCATTCCTTTCTGTGCCTTCTTCAACGAAATAGTGCTCTTATTTACTTTCGTCTCGTCCGTTTTGTCATTTTCTTCTGTTGATGGACACCTTGTGCAACACTTTCATTGTCACAAATCTCATACTTGAGTACTACCCTACTAACATTACACATGCTAGGCGAGCTCTCACGCTACTCCTCAAGATCCCCTATCTGACCACCCTGCTAACCAAATTCCATTGGTGCCTGAAGATGATGTCCATTATGACCCACCACTGGAAGGCGCTCAGTACAAGGATCCGCTGCTAGAATATGCTCTTCACTAGCTCCCGCTACAAAGATATTTTCTACGCTTGAATCCACTGTCAGAAGATGCGCATCTCTAGGATATGTTGTTTGAAGACAATCTTTACCAGGATCCACTGTCTTAAGATGCTCTTCACTAATATCGAATGCCTAAAGACATTCTCCACCAAGACTCGGCGTCAAAAGACGTTATCTCCTAGGATCGGTTGCTCTCGAAGAAGCTCTCCACTAGGGTATGCTGTCAGAAGTTGCTCTCTACTATGAATTAGTTCATGAAATAATAGTTCACAAATTGACAACTGTTCATACTCTCTTCCTAATATTTGGTCTCCCTCCGCTTGTGATTGATTAACATAAATGTGTGTTTCTAAAAAGCGATGGTTGTATGTTTGCTTGACGGTGTATCAACTCATTTACTTGCATGTCTTCCTTTTTTGTCCTTTGCCTACTTTCTACTTGTAATTTTCTGTCCAACAAATACGACTGCAGAGGCTCTAGTGCACGCCTACATTCAGTAGCCTAAATAATTGGTGAATAATCTTTGCCTACTTCTCTTTTAAAATTGCTCCTCTTCGCTTCCATCTTCAATGAGTGACTAAAACATATCATTATTGATCGTTTATAATGCATGAAAAATGGTACAATAACTTTTGAGAAAGATCACTTCAAACAAGTTTAATTTGTGCCTTATAAAATGTTTCATTACATGAATTCTTCGTTAGTGAGGAAAGAATGGCATAACACGAATTAATTTCACTCGCATGATCAAATTAGTGCTCCTCAACAAGTAAAGCGTTCATGTCACATGCTTTTATTAGAGGTGATAATCTTACAAGACATATAATTAAATGATAATTGGTTGATAAACAAACTACGGCAATTATCATGCTGAACACAAATAGTTGACAATGCAGAATGTATAGGTGTATGGTATGATCGTATCCAAGGGCGTAGCCAGAACGCTGAAAACGTTACGCACACCAAAGGGAGACTATTGGAGCAAGCAGTGATTCTCTTAATTGCGTCCCTTTTCATAATGGGAACTTCTCTTAAAGGGAAGAATTTGCTCCCACAAGGAGCATATTCTTTCCTGTAAGAGCAGTTCCTTTTGGTATGGAAAATCACTTTTACCACATTAGATGAACTTCCTTGAGTGTTACTATTTTTGTTACGCAGGCGCGTAAACTGCGTAATAGGCGCACGGCCAAGGGTATCAATTTTGTTGCATGACATGTTTATGTACGTGTATGCGCTGTAACCGTTCATATTTTCATCCATGGATCATGTTAGTACTTGTATCACTTATACTATTTTCTATAAATACATGTAGCCACAATTTTATAAAAGAAGACGAAGAAGTAGAACTTTATTTGTGCATGCTAATGCTCCCCATAGCATTGTTCAAGCATGTGTACAAAAACACTTACTGATGATTCAAAGATAGAAACAAAAATATAAACTAATCCAGGAGGGTCTGGATAGGGGGTCTGGTTTTCAGTATTCATTCAAAATTTAGCTCATTATTCATCTCATTAAAATTTTGGGTTATTCATTAGAATAAGACATATTGTTCATTAACAGTAAAAAAGGTGGCAAAGAAATCTGATTATTCACTATTCATTAATTTTTTCTTCAATTCATTGAAAATATAGGATTATTCATTATTTTTAGGCCCTCAATATTCACTACTCATTATTTTTTTTTGGCTCATTATTCACTATTCATTATAAAAAGGGCCATTATTCACTAATCATTATACCCAATCCAGACCCTCATCCAGGTAATGGGTAATTTATACAGGTATATATCAAAAACTACCTCTAACTGCAGTAATATATTTACCGTTTTTTTACTTGTTTCAATGAAAAATCGTATAGTCCTATTATTATGCATCTTTGAAACATCAGTATATACATTTTGCAAATAAAAACATCAAGAGATAAATATGTTTACATGTACATGTGCCACTAAACGACGAAGCGCACTCGTGTCACTACGTTATGCCATTTAGCAAGACATATTATCCACGACTTAGGACTGGTTCAACACAGGACGACAGGATATCGCCCCTATATGACTAAAATTTTGTTGACTAGGACGTAAAGCATAAACACAAACAAAACATATCGATAATAATAAATTCTACCTCTGTGAAAAATACATTGTTCTGCTTGGCTACTTCGAAAACTTTTCTCGCTTGTTTCAAATTCACAGCCATAGGCTTTTCACACAACACATGTTTTCCAGCATTCATTAACTTGATAGACAGTTCTGCATGGTTTGAATTTACCGTAGCAACATACACGATCTCTGTGAAAAGAATATAAACATGCAAACGAGTACAATGTAGAGACAGGTAAAAACTGTATGATTGATATGCTCCTATGGGCTTTGACGTGTCCAAACAACGCTAGGAATATAACTCAAAAGTCTTTTGATAGTGTACGAGTATAACTGATCAATGCACCGACAGCTTTGCTCACAAACGAAATTGCATGCGTTCAAACTCCCACCTTTAATCCGCGGTTTACTTTTCAGTTAACGTTTTAAAGTAGGCGTGGTTTTCGGAAAGAAATATCTAGTGTAAACTTTATTTAAAGAGGAATACGTGTAATTGCACAGAAATGTGAGACGGGCTGCATCAAAGCAATCCTTTGGTTATTATAGATAGGACAGCCGAGAAAGAAATGTTTTACTGGTTCAATACTGTTGCAACGGCAGAGTGGAGAATTATTATGTTTTTCAGGTATAAGTTATAGTTTAAAACACTACAATTTGTGCTAAGGCGTGTGTGAAGGATTTGTTCTTTCCTTTTTTCCAAAAAAGGTAATGTTAATGAACTATAGGCTTGCCACGACTAAGAACATTCTTAAATGCTATCACAGAGTCTACCTTTCTATGATCATCTGGTATGTTATTCCAGTCACGAACTGCTGAAAAGAGTTATAGGTGTCCTGGTCCACATCAGAATCAAGGATGAGGTTGGCGCCGTGAAACTGGTTTAAGCCCTCCAATATTTTACTGACCGTTCCAAGGCCGTACTTCTTTTGTGGATCTTTTATGTTTTTGTTCTGTCTTGTGTTTGCTATGTCTTTGTGCGCGTCTGTTTATATGTGCTTTGTGGTCACCTGCTGGGAAAGGGCTGACTTCTTGGCTCTCGTTTGTGGTGTTACTGTGAGTTTGTCACTTTCCCATTGGTATCCTGGGTCAGGAGTGGTACTTGATTGTATCGATTCCTGATCTTTGCACCCTTACTTACTTTTATAGTTGGCAATCCGAATTGAAAAAAGATGCATACTTTTGGTTTTGTTGGCATTTTTGAGTGCATTTGTTAGACCACTTTTAAAATAATATTAAGCATGTATACAAAGCGTTAGGGGTGGATGCCAAGTATGAATTTGCATATGAAGGCCAGAAATTAGGTCAAAGGTCTTTGAGTGCAAAAATAATGAAAAGTGTACTTCTGTATAACAACTTTATTTTTTTATATGTAAACATTTTTCATTTCAAGATAAATTTTGTATGCTTATAGTTATAAGTCTGAAAAAACATTGAGAAAATAGTTTTCATAACTAAATGTTCATATGTTGGCTTTGAAATGGGGTCAAAGGTCATCAAGTGCAATAATCAGAGCATTTTTACAAACTGTGTTTCTTTTTTTTCTCTGGTCCAACAACAAGATGTTTTTTAAACTCTAAAAAAGGTTGATGTTTTAGAAGGCTAACATCAACATGTTTGTTATTAAAGAAACCCCTTTGGAAGCATCCTTTTATGGATTTTACAAAGACAAACATTGTAACTTTTGTGCAATTATGACGGAAATTTTCCCTCATTTTGGCTAAACTGAGATATGTGGGCTACTTTGAGAGTTTGCTGCACCTCTCAGAAAGTAAAACTATTTCAGTTTGGGACATGTCTTGGGGCCTTAGAAACCCATAATTTAATACCTTTTCTGTGGTCATTTTTCTATAAATCACCTGTAATCAACGTTACCCTACTGACATTGAAAATAACAGTACATACAATACAAGGCTAATCTTGATTTATTTTAATAGTACTAGTGAAACAGTTTAAGCATTAAATGTTTAAACTAGACATAAAAATCAATTGCATACATCTGTGATATGTAGTTCTGCTCGTCAGCGATACTTATGTTACATTTTATACTAAATTGCAGATAATGACTTTACAAATTACATGTATTAGAATAAACCATGATACCTGTCCTGAAATATACATGATGTTGATCTATATTTTAATTGAAAATGTTCAATTTCATATATTTGAAGTTGTTTATAACTTTTAACTTGCAATGAAGTGAAATGAAGTAAATATATAAATATGCTAATTAGTATGTGGTTTGTACCGGCTCCAGCATGTGATGCATAGCTGCTTGCAGATTCATTTTTCTATTTACATTGCACTGGAATTGGCAAAATATCTTTCATAATGAAATCAAAATATAACTATATTAACAATAATGGATCTAAAATTGCTGCACATATATTAATGAGGTAAGGTAGGTAACAAAAGGTGCCTTACATAAATGGATAAAGGTAGTAAATTGTTTAAAAGAGTGCCATGGGTTGGTCTGCAATATGTGAACGTGGCATTTCCTGGTCTTACTCAATTACTTTTTGCAATTTGCTTGGCTCTTTTACATTCATATTGCAGTTTTCAGATTTCTACCAATCTTTTTTAACGATCAACATGCAATCTACATCATGATTTAAAAATCGACTTAATGGAAATAATTTTCTTAAAGTAGCATAAAATATTTCATACATCTAGTGGCAAGGCAGGAATTAAGGCAGGGGTAGTGCTGAGTGTCTTCTAGAGCAGATATAGGTTTTTGAAGATTACAAACATAACAACAACCAAAGCTTTCGTAGTACAGAACCAGCATGGTTTTTGTCGAAATATAGGGTGTCACATAGATCTAGTATTAAAGATTTTCCTTGTATCCTTTAGTCTTTTAATTTGCACTTTTCACTGTTGACAATTACATTACAAAATTAATTTATCATCTGTCCCCATTAAAATCTTCTATGTTTTGTTGAACTAGATTTCATATCATATTGTAATGATGATTATCTTATTATATTCTGCAGCAATTCTGATAGAAACTATTCTGCTTGTTAATTATCTTAGACTAAGGTTGGTTAAGGTAAGGTTACCTGAGCCATGTAGCAGTCTTGTAAAACATCTTAACACATTTCATGGTAGCATAAACAACAAATCATTAGAACGTTAGTGATACTTTATTTTAAAGATCAGTTTACTGATTTTTTCTTCTGAAGCATAAAACAAAAACATGACTCCCAAACTGAAACTCCCAGATTAAACTGAATGTTGAAAAATTAGTGTCACACGCAGCTGATTTCTATGCTTTTCTTATTCACAAGGTAGTTTTTTTTAGTTTTGTTTATGCACTATTTGATTTTGTTGAGCTTTTTGTACCCCTAGTACATGTTTTACATATGTCCTATGAAAAGTGAGTTATGGTCTGTTTGTTGGTTTTAAAGGGTTTACTTAATTAGGCTTATTGTGATAGTCTTAAATATATGCAAAACCATCGAAAATGTGAACAACAATGCTGACAACAGCTTGCAGAAAGCATTTTAAGCATGAACTTGCTCACTCTTGTACCTATATCCTTTTAGATATTTGTGAAGACTAACACTGTTTGAGGACTGTCTTGTATATAGTGAAAGGAAAGTAGTTCAGTTTTATTTCAAGAGTAATGCCATATTAAAACTACACATTTCGAGTATGTTACCAGTTACAAGTGCTATCCAATCTGATATATTGCACTTGTATCTACGAGCAGTAGATGTATACATTAATGTAAGTCACTTACACTATATGAAATCAATCCCTGTCTTAGCAAATTGTCATGGTTAACAGATAGATTCTACACTAGAACAGGCGAGTTAACTACTTTAGGATCTTATATACATCAAGCAAATCAGAGATGTTAAACCAATTGATTATGCTAGTAAATGTACATATTAGATAACCAGTTCAGGACACATTTACTATAAATACTAAGAAATGACCCCAAACTGTTGGAAATCTATGTACACAATCAAATCATCAGGTGCTCCAATATGTTGAATGCCTGTGTTCCCAAAAGTCACCAGACATCTGTTTTGGGGAAATTTAATTTGGAATAAAACTTGTATTGGCATTTTACAGTTAAAAAGAATAACCAAAAGAAAACACATGCCAATAACCTCATAGCATTTAATCTCTATCATCATTGCAAAATATGTTTAATACTGATACTCAGAATTGAATTTATCGACACTGAAACAATTACAATATATATAAAGTTACGCTGTGAAAGACATAAATATATATTTTATGGTATCTTAAAATTAGAGGTAACCTTTAATATCATATCTATACTGCTTCTATATATGGATAAATACGTTTACACAAGCAGTCTGATTTCAAAGAAATGCTGCTTTTGAATCAACATCATTTCATTAATATGTGTAAATGAAAGGACACCCCTACAATTAAATGTTGAAAGTTATATGGAGGATTACCCTTAATGTCAGGGCTATTTCCATGATATACCCAACAAAAAGTTAACATTTTTTTCACTGGAATGTCCTTATTAGAAATGTACCTGTATATAAGCTTAATAATATGTATGTTACCATCTGCTAACAGGCAGATGTGAAGATCAATTTGAGGATATATTCCTTCCAGTATATGGTATTTACCATATTCTATCATAGTTTCAACACGCCTGATGCTTTATGAATGGAGGCTTATTATTGATGCGTTTAACACTACTTCCAGATATTTGGACGATATTTTAAATATTAATAATGTTTATTTTGACAATATGGTAAGTCAAATATACCCTTCAGAGCTCCAACTAAATAAAGCCAATGCCTCTGATACCGAAGCCGCATTTTTAGACTTGCATTTGTCAATTTCTAATGATATTGTTTCTACCAAAATTTATGATAAACGTGACGGCTTTGATTTTGAAATTGTCAATTTCCCATTTTTAGATGGTGATGTTCCTCGTTCTACATCCTATGGAGTCTATATCTCTCAACTCAATCGTTTTGCTAGAGCATCTAGCTATGTTGCTGACTTCAACACTTGCAATAAATTGTTAACTCAGAAACTTCTTAAACAAGGCTATCGTATCATAAACTTCGCAAAACTTTTTCAAAATTTTATAGACGATACTATGATTTGACTTCTAAATTCCAAGTTTGACTTAAATCTCTCTTGCGCCAAGGACTTTCAGAACCTGATTTCTATGGTGACTTGGTGTATAAATTGAAGAAGATTGTTGGTTCTAATAATTTTTCAGCGCAGTTCATTAAAATAATTTCCCATTATAAAAAGATTGGCTATAACATTAATGTATTGCAACAGACTGCATGCTTGGTAGTCAACCCAATCACGGTTGGCAACCTTGCTTTCCTCTTTAATTGCACGCCGGTGGGTCGGACTTCAGACTCTATGATGTTTCCGACTTAAAGACTTATCTATTGATGAGATGGTAGGGGCCCGATGCTTTGGCTGTTTGTCGGGCCCACCGGGGTTTACATGTTGGATTTCTTTTGCTCTGGTATTCAGTTTTATTTACTGTTGAGTCCTTATCTTTGCTTTATATCCTTGTTATATCTTGATTCATATGTTTTAGGAGATGATGCATTGATAAGTTAGGGTCTTTCATGCAAACCAAATATCTATGTGTCTTGATCCACATCTGAATTAAGGGTGAGGTTGGCGCCGTTAAACCGGTTTAAGCCCTCCAGTAAAATATTTTACTGACCGTTCCAAGGCAGTACTTCTTTTGTGGACCTTTTATGTTTTTGTTCTGTCTTGTGTTTGTTATGTCTTTGTGCAGGTCTGTTTATATGTGCTTTGTGGTCACCTGCTGGGAAAAGGCTGACCTCTTGGCTCTCGTTTGTGGTGTCTGCTGTGAGTTTGTCACTTTCCCATTGGTATCCTGGGTCAGGTATGGTACTTGATTGTATCGATTCCTGATCTTTGCACCCTTACTTACTTTGGTCTCTGTGTTTTCATGAAGCTATGTTTAGTATATGCAAATAGCAGGTAGTGGCCTTTAAAAAGTGTTAACAATCACTCATAGATGGGAACAAACACAACAAATGTGTGAAATGATAAAAAGATATATTTTAGTCCTATAAGCATGAGGTCATGGCCAAGTCCTTCATAAAAGCTGTAGCTTGGAACATATACCTTTGAGAAATTACTCAATTCCAGATTGTAAAATGTAACGTAAGTAACAACTTAAACACATCTTATGTTTAAAAGGATAAATAATTGCATAAAATGACGTCTTCATACAAAGCATTAAGCAAAAGAAATTATTTCTTTAAAATGAAATGGTTATTCTTAGTTGTATTACATTTTAATTGATTTTATACAGTAACGTAATTACATGCCTTTAATGAATATTTTTCCGCGGGAAACTTAGCAAATCATTGCTTTCTAACCATAATAGACACACACCTAGCAGGATAGCAATAAAAAATTCTTCTATTAGGGTAGAAGGAAACTTAAAATTTGTCATTTAAGTGCAAAATTGGTGAAAATTGTAGCAATATTTTATGTTTATAGGGTCAAAACTCAAATTTTATTTGCACTCAGCAAGAAAAACAGGTTATAGATAATTGTGCTCAGAATGAAAAAAATGAAATTGAAAAAATCCAATTAGAGGCAGCAAGAATAGCAACAGGTACCACAAAATTAATATCCATCAACACTCTCTACAAAGAAACTGGGTGGGATACACTCGAAAAACGAAGAAAGAATCACAAACTCACACTATTCTTTAAAATGAGCACAAATGTTTCTCCATCATACCTTTCCTCCTTAGTGCCTCAATCTGTTGATCATGCATCCAGCTACAACTTACGTAATTCTCACAATCTCCGGCCTATTGCTACAAGAACAAATCTTTACTATAACTCCTTTCTGCCATCTGTAATTAGGGACTGGAATGAACTACCTGTCGTAGTCAGACAACTAGATAGTGTTTGCTCCTCTAAAAACTACCTCAACAGAGATTTTACTCCAGTTCCTAAATACTATCTTACAGGCAATCAGAAATCACAAATCTTACACACACGTTTGCGAACAAACTGTAGCTCATTAAATAATGATCTGTTCCTAAAAAAACATATGTGAATCTCCATTATGCAGTTGTGGTAGCGTTGAAAACACTCAACATTTCTTCTTAAGATGCCCTCGATACAATGAACACAGAACATTGCTCTTTAACGAGGTTTACAAGCACCAGCCAGTTTCTCTCAATTTGCTACTATATGGAAGTAGTTCACTTCCATATGAAACCAATGTTGCCATATTTCAAATAGTACATAAGTACATATCAGACACTTAGCGTTTTACTTAATATCCATCTCAATTACTCTTAGCCTCAGGACATAATAAGAGTGAAGATGTAGTAAGTGACGGTATCCACTATTGCAATTTGCCTATCGCATATAGGCCTGGCCTGGTATCGGTGTTCCCCTCCTCCCTTGCACATCCTATTTTTCATTTATTATCAAAGCTTATGTACTGTCAATGCTAACAAATATGCTTAAATCTGAGCCCTGCTTACTACATTGGATAGTCCAAGTGTCTTGTTTAAGACTTGGAGTATTTAATCATAAATTTCACCCGTGGACTTGCACCACTGCATGCTGATAGGGACAAACTCAATAAGCACTTATATTTGTTAGCATTGACTGACTTCTATATTATAATGTACAGTATTTGATATGATCTGCCTTCCACTTACAGCTTATTTCGCATTGGAGAAGAACTATATAAGCTACATGCTTCCGTTCTTATCCTCATCTTATTGTTTAAATTTGTATTTACCATGTACAAATTAATTTGAAGAAAATATGTTTAAACCAAATGACCTTTGATCCAAACACACATCATGCCGTGATGATGCTGTTTGTTTATATAGCATGGCTGTAATATCCAAAAGAGATTTTGCATTACTTTTAATCATAGTTTTGGATAGCTATTTGATAAAAAACGCTAAAATTTGACGTATATACAAGAATTTTCACTCAGTTGACATTTGACCTAATTGTGGGACTTTGGGTCATTTCGAGACTTGGCATCTACCCCTATCCTTCTTAAAACACATCAAGGTACACTTTTAGCATGGATGCCAAAATGTACTCAAAAATGCCAACAGATTTTTTTTTTCAAGCTCTGGATGGCCAACTATTATAGTAAAAAGAAGTACGTGCATTGACTAGATGAATATTATTAGAATTGCGTAAATTATAGTATGAGGAGCTGTCAATAGTTGCAGGTACAATATCTGAAACGTACGGAGGAGATAGACCATTGAAAATTTTAAAGAATAGAGTAAGCTTATGATTCTCTCGTCGTGTTTCGAGGGTTTCCAAGCCTGTTTCCTCATATAACGAATTAATCAAGACTAATTTTGTTGTGCCAGTAACTATTCTGGCTGCTTCAATGTGGATTTTTTTTCTATATCCTGTTTTTCTTGCTGAGTGCAATTATCCCAAACAACATCTCCGTATATAAGTATTGGTCTAATAAAAGAAATATAAATTGTTTCTAATTATTTACGATCCAATATTGTTATTGTTTAGTGTAATAAGAAACGTTTAAACTAAATGCACTGTGCGCTCTGTAATCTGGTAGACACAAATCATTGACACAATGGCTTAGTTAAAGATTTGTCCTGCTGCGTGTGATCACAAAGTGAAAATATTTAAATTGCATACGCTGTGGGCTAGCTCATGGAATTGTTGCTTGCTTTTGCAACATTTGAGTAACAGAGAAAAAAGCAAAAGCATTACCACATACGAGGACAATTTTCAAGATGGCTACGCCCTAGCTGCAAGATTTATGATTTCACAAGTCACGTGTTTCCTAACCCTGTAAATTTAGCGACTCTGAAATACTAAATATTAAAAAAATGCTGTTTTCTAGGAAAACATGGCACGCAGCGCCATTGCACCACGTATAAAAATTAATAAGTAGATGAATATATGCCAAAAGCCTTTTATACATATGACCAGAAATTTAACAAAACTTGTGTACTCCTACATACATATTTTGCAAGAGAGTCCCAATGAGTAATTATTTTTAAAAATGAATGCTACTTACCTACATCCGGGTCATTTATAAGGTGATCATAAGAGCCATATGCCTTTAAAAAGCCCAATTTAGTTGCAAACTTCTCAGCACGTTCTAGATCTCGGGATGCTATAGCAACAAACTGAAAATAAAGATAATTATCACAGGTTTAGATGAACAAAATTTTTGAACGTAAAATTATCCATCAGTTTTAACATATGTTTTGGTGCAAAATTATTTTATGGTCCGCTCTCTTAACGAAAGGCATTGATAATAGATAAATTTAAGCTTACTTCCTTGTCAAGTAAAGTCAATTATTTGCTATTCCCCAAAACATGTCATTAAATGTTACATTTAACCCTTTGTATACTGAAAACCCATGTCTATTGAGTACCCACAACATATGTTAAGGTTGAGAAATAAGAAAAAAATTGGTACGCTCACTTAACTAAAGACCTGAATTAAAGATAAATTCAATTCTAACACACCTCGCCTATAGAGCCAACGGTAACAAACTGTGATATATTAAACAATAATTCACAGCTAAAGTGTGTGATAGCTGACGTCACTGGAAAATGACGTCATTCATGGCTTTAGACGGTGTAACGTCCTTTTTTACGCTTGAAAGACGTTACAATTACATGTAAACGTATGCGACGTAGTCTAAGTATTGGCGGGAGTTCTTCAGTGCAATGGCGGAAAGTTGGAAGAAGCTGAAGACTTCGAATGCGTTTTCGTCGTTTACTGTGTGTTAGAATCGAAATAGATCAGCTCCAGTGCGTGAATTGTTGAGTAATAATTAAATGTTTGTCGGTCAGTTGTACGAAGATAAATCACTCGCGCTGCGCGCTCGTGATTTGATCTTCTTTACAACTGACCTCCAAACAGTGAATTATTACTCAACAATTCACTGCTGGAGCTGATCTATTTCTTAAGTTTACCTACTTGTAAAATACATTATTTGCTATTCCCCGTAAATATGTCATTAAATGTGTCATCTAACCCTTTGTATACTGAAAACCCATGTCTTTTGAGTACCCACAACATGTGTTTTGGTTGAGAAATAAGAACAGAAAATGGTACGCTCTCTTAAAGCTGCATAGTCTGTAACTTTTGATCTTTTAATTTTTGAAATAATGTTTCTATTTTATAAGAACACAGTAAAAAAACTAAAGTCCAGGTATACATTTTACCAATATCGTAAATCTTTGCAAATTATCAGTATCAAACAACACCATTTATGTTAAAACTTACCTGTCTATAATTATTGGAGGGACGCAAATAATTACCAACAAGAGAAAAAACACCGGTTTTTATAAGATAATTCACTTTTCCATGCAGTTTTCAGCTATAGTGAACAGATTTATTGTGAAAACTTAACTTAATTCTGCTTTTACAAATGGTTTAAAAAGAAAAGAAAATTTTTCGAAAAATGTTCAAAGTTACAGACTATGCAGCTTTAACTAAAGGCCTACATTACAGATAAATTTAAGCTTACATACTTGTCAAGTAAATAAATTATTTTCTATTCCTCCAAAACATGTCATTAAATGTTACAGTTAAAACGTTGTGTGCTGAAAACCATGTCTTTTGAGTACCCACAACATATGTTTTGGTTGAGAAATAAGAAACTTATTTTTTGGTACGCTCTCTGAACTAAAGGCCTGAATTAAAGATAAATTTAAGCTTACCCACTTGTTAAGTAATTTCCCCAAAACATGTCATAAATGTTACAGCTAACCCTTTGTATACTTAAAACCCATGTCTTTTGAGTGCCCACAACATATGGTTTGGTTGAGAAATACGAACATCAATTTTTGGTACACTCTCTTAACTTAAGGCCTAAATTGATAAATTTAAGCTTACCTACTTGTCAAGTAAAATAAATTCTTTGCTATTCTCCAAAACATGCCATTAAATGTTACCGTTAACCCTTTCTGTACTGAAAACCTATAAACGGATACTTTGGCAAACAGTGAAGACCCAGATGAAATACAGCATCATGCTGCATTTGATCAGGGTCTGCACTGTTTGCTAAGATTTAATCAAACTTTAGAGACAGAAATACATCATGATTTAGAAAAAAATCTACCTGTGACCCCTTAAAGTATACAATGGGCAGTCCCATACCAACTGTATCAATATGTATAATGGGAAATCCATTAGAATATAAAGGCTAAATAAAAACAGCAGTCACGCTGCAATCCCTGACTTTTCATTTAAGTCTGTATTTGCAATGATGAAAACTGTTTTTCTCATGGGACGAAATATCTAAATATTCATCTGCTGATGTCGCATGTTCACAGATTTGAATGTTATACTTTTATATTGCAACAGACTGCATGCTTGGTAGTCAACCCAATCACGGTTGGCAACTTTGCTTTCCTCTTTAATTGCACGCCGGTGGGTCGGACTTCAGACTCTATGATGGTTCCGACTTAAAGACTTATCTATTGATGAGATGGTAGGGGGCTGATGCTTTGGCTGTTTGTCGGGCCCACCTGGGTTTACCTGTTGGATTTCTTTTGCTCCGGTATTCAGCTTAACTTACTGTTGAGTCCTTATTCTTGCTTTATCTCCTTGTTATATCTTGATTTATATGTTTTAGGAGATGATGCATTGATAAGTTAGGGGTCTTTCATGCAAACCAAATATCTATGTGTCTTGATCCACATCTGAATTAAGGGTGAGGTTGGCGCCGTTAAACCGGTTTAAGCCCTCCAGTAAAATATTTTACTGACCGTTCCAAGGCGGTACTTCTTTTGTGAATCTTTTATGTTTTTGTTCTGTCTTGTGTTTGCTATGTTTTGTGCGCGTCTGTTTATATGTGCTTTGTGGTCACCTGCTGGGAAAGGGCTGACCTCTTGGCTCTCGTTTGTGGTGTCTTCTGTGAGTTTGTCACTTTCCCATTGGTATCCTGGGTCAGGTGTGGTACTTGATTGTATCGATTCCTGATCTTTGCAACCTTAATTACTTTCATACTATTTTCAAATTGCTGCCAAACAGTTTAGATTAGGTTTACACTGTTTGCACATTGCAACTAGATCGGGAAAATGTAAGAGGGTCAGAAATATTTATCAGTCTACCAGGCACTACCCTAACATTTCCTCAACTATATGGGATAGGGGTTTAATCAGGTTAGATCGGGTGAACAACTGAGCGAAGCCATATGAGCCGCGACATGAGATTTCCAACAATGTGTTATGTGCGACCAGTAAATACTCAGATCAGCCTGCGCATACGCACAGTCTGATCAGAGTCTTTGCTAGTCGCTTAAATATTCTATGACTTTTAAGCTACTGACTTAACATTATTTGGAGTTTCTAAGCTTAGAAGGAGGCTGTACAGGCTCCTCCGAGTCTATTCATTTCAAAATGCAAAATGTCACATTTTTGGAAATAACATGTCACGGCTCATATGATAATATGTTCAGCAATTCTGACAGTATCTGCAGCTAACTAAACTATACTAGAGGATTTTGAAAACGCAACACTATAATTTTACACTTTTCACGCAAAAGATATATATATATATATATATATATATATATATATATATATATATATATATATATATATATATATATATATACAGAGGGATATAGTGAATCAACTGAGCCGATAGATGCTGTAAATATTTTGCCTCTATATATATATATGCGATTGAAAAGTTACTCGCAGGTTTTAATGTGCAACTCAAAATTGGTATTTGAAAGCATCATAACACGGCGTTGCTGGTGACGTACAGTATCCAGCACCATTCTGCAAGGTCAGTTGATGATTTTTGATTATTTTTTTGTTTAGACTGCGGCGTGTATGATACCAAAACCAGTAACGCAGTTTATTGACTTCTAATCGATAACTTCAATATTTCATAAAGACACGACAAATTTAAATATAAGTTTACAGCTCCCTTTCAGAAACATCTCTATAACTTAAATTGATGTACACTTTCATTTCTGACGTCGACTACTTACACTTACAATTATATGGGGAATACATTTTAAAGTAAATCATGCCAGGATATGACTCGTGTGACTCGTTTGATTCGTCTTCTAAATTTACGTCAATACAAAAGAAATGTGATACAAGCGTATTATATGCATAATCTGTCATTGTATATGCCCTTGGTCTCTTGCAAAAAATCGAACGAAACAATTTGAAAGGCTCGAGGTGTTGAATTTTATTTCTAGACTATAGAACAGAACAGATTGTTTATTTGACGTAAACCATATAGTTTCTAGTCAATCATATATATATCTACTATAGTAATCAGAGATGGTGGGACATGTCGACATCATTAAAGGGGTATTTAAAGTTGGTTCTCAATCGAATTATCTCCTTTTGAATTAAAACAATAGTAAACTTTAGTCCTTTCTAAAAGTTTTATATCTGATAACATTCAGTGATTTGTTTGGACCTCTGCCGAAAGTACGTGACAAGATAATCTGATAAAAACTCCCATCGGTTTGGAATAAAAATGGCAAAACAATTGCACTGGGAAATTCCATTGAAATCACTGTTAAGTTCGCAAAAAGGGTATGAACGCAAAACGCAAAACTACCACTCTATTTTGTGTTACTCGTAGGGTGGTCCTGGCTGATTTGAACTTTAAGCAACAATTCGATAGCATGCCTTTCAGACTGGGTCTTTTAATTAAATGGTCCAATTTCAAAGCTACAGTAACACATCAAAAGTGATAGGTTTTGGAAAAGTTTATTGTACGCCTTCCCCTTGTATGTTTTATTAGGGCCTTGTGGCTGCATTTTGACAACAAAAACATAAAATTCAATTGTCTTATGAATAAATGATCGGACTTTAATATGAATCAAACACATTAATATATTACTCACCAATACCCGGAAACGATATATACTGCTCAACTAAAGTTTAGCACGGATTTTAATATGATGCCCAACTTTGAATGAACACGAAATTTTTTATTCGATGTTATCAACATGTATGGGGATATTGAAATTTACGTTTTTTTGTGTCCGCATGACAAAAGGTAATCTGGTTAGGCGTCAGTGGATTGACGTTAAATTTGATGTCATGGGCATGTAAAGGATACACGTCTACATCGGAAATTGAAACTTTTGATGCTAATGTAAAGCAAAAGGTTCTTAATGATGAAAAACGTTAAAAACATCAAAGTTTTATACCCGTTTATGCCACGTTTTACCGTTCCATTATGACGTTTAAATGGTATTTTCCACTTCTTGACTTTTCAGCGAACTGAGACAAGCGGTCAAGTAATCCTTTTGATGCTAGAGTGGCACAAGCACCTTGGTCATTTCTGTTAGTTGATCCTTTGAAAACGTCTTCTTTAGATAGCGTTACAGCCTACATTTAGCCTCAACTTCAGATTAACGTCACCTTTTTATCAATTAAATATCCAGAGACAAAACTTTATAAACGAACCTTACTCTAAATTGTCTCTCTTTTGGCATCCTCTTAAACACGAAAACCCTTTCAATTAAGAACGCATACACAACGAAAACAGTACTGTTTTTGACATGTAAACGTCATTATAACAACGACGTTAGTTGTTATCAATACTCATCTTTTGCTTTAAATACTCAATGGAGACGACCTTTAATTTTTCAAAATGGCTGATTCGACCAAGCTGAAAAACAAAGGACTTTAAAAACTGGTGCTGTATCAATTTTGTATTGCCAATAATGCAGTTAATACACGTTTTGACCCTTCTCTTGTTTAAAGTAATAAATGACGCAGTAGAAATCCAATTAAAGTACATCAATCGCTTTCCTCCATTTTATCACATATCAAACCATCATTTCAGCAGATATTTTATAACTTTAAGCCATTTGCTCAAATAAAAATCAATTTTTATTTATCCGTGCTAAACTTTTGTTGAGCAGTATATATAATATATAAACAGTGTAAAGTTATTTTGGGTTTTAAGTATATTTCGAACATTCATTGATGAGTATGCAATCTGTTTAGTCAGAATCAAAACCAAACTGGCAGAATTTGCAGCTTCAAAATCGATCACTCTGTCTTAAAGCGACTACTAATCCTTTAATATCAGAATTTTGTAGGCCACACTTAAAGCTGTTCAGACTTTCATATGCAATAAAAATTTCTTGCCGACATTCTTAGTGCTATAGAGCAATGAATGATTTAATCTGGGTGATGCGTTTTCAAATTCCTCTATCTACATCTAGCTATAAGCTTCCTTTTAGGTCTGAAACTTCAATTACTTCCACTATGAGTGATTGGGTTAAGCACAACTTATCCACTGAAATTGGACAAGTCAGGAGACAAGGCTCACACCTGTCAAATCACAAGTGCGGATCAAGAGGGGGGGGGGGACAGGGGGTCAGGACCCCCCGCCCCCTGGAAAATCACAAAAAGGAGAGTTTTCTAGCAATACAGGTCCGGATCCCCGAAAATGACAAAGCTATCAAACCAGCATTCAATGTCGGGTCATCATCAGCACGCCAGCGAAACGCCAACTAAATGGCGTTTCGCTGGCGGGCCGATGATGGCCCGCTTATAGTGTTATTTTGATCCTCTCATCAAAAAAAAAACGTTGCAAAGTTGGCCCCCTCTGGCAAAACTTTCTGGATCTGCGCATGTATCACAGAGTAGCAAATCCCATAATCATTGGAAAAAAAGCGTTACCATATACTGTGACACCGTACCGTCACTAACGTCAACACCAATTTCCTTTTTGCATAGCTTTACCTCATGTTCTTCCACTGGGAGGTTCTCCTTGATCGCAGTGAAAAAGTCTGACGCGACGTTACCAGCACCCAAGCACCCCCATCGTGTTGCCATGATAACAGCCCTGTAATTCACACATATTCATTATGATTATATGTCTGAGGCCCCAGGGGGTCTGTGCCCCCTTGCTCCCGAAAAATAATGCATCGATCTCCCCAAACCCCCGAAAAATTTATTCAGGTCCCTGAAAGTATATTGCCTTTGCTCCCCGAACCCCAAAAAATAATTCAGCTTCTCCCCAAATCCCCAAATATATACGCCAATTCTCTCTAAAATGTATGTTTCTTTCCGTAAGGATTAAAAACTATAGAGCTACACAAGCGCATGACTTAATTTTCACTTGATATTTTGCGTTTTACATGTAAAGGCAGGGCTTAGCCATGGAATACAAATAGGATCTTACATGAGTGCTTATGTGTTATTGAATTTATTAAAGAGATAAAATTCGAGAATTTATCGCGTTTTCGGAACGAGTTTAATTCAATAATACAAGAGCACGAATGTTAGATTCTATTTTATTATATGACATTAAGATTACTTTGAAATCTCATTTCTGGCATGAAAAAGTAAAGATTTTGTTATTATGTACGTAACGTTATTTTGACGCCATTTCATAACATTACCAAAATCAGGAAACCACTAGTGATTATCGACTTAAATGCATGTCGTCATTTCACTCTCAGACGCGGTGAGTAGTATAGGCCCCACTTTAGCGCCAATGACGTCACGACGTCAGATCCAAGATGGCGGCCCCCACGACTTCCAGTCCAAGATGGCGGCCCCCACGACACCAAGATGGCGGCCCCCACGAAGTCAGATACAAGATGGCGGCCCCTGTGACGCGTTCGGTTACACCTCGGAGGGTGAGTCAACGCCCTAGACCACGAGAAGGTAGCGTCACGTCCTAGAGCGCAGTTCTTCTCTATATACAAGGGGGTGAGGGGCCTCTCATGTATCGAACGAACACGGATCTGGAGGAGTCTATATTGAGGATTTTTTACGAAGTTCAGAACGAGATCCAGTCTTTAATGGTGTAGCGCGTCGCAGCGCTCGGTTTATCCCGTTCCCCGTGTGGACCCTTTTTTTTCAGCACGGTCCTTTCACGTCTTTTTCCACGTACTGATCGACTTCGTAATTGGGTCGTAAAGGCTGAGAGGGATATGATTGTCTATCAACGTAGAACGGGTTCCTCGCCATGCATATGGCGTCTGGCTAACTTAGGAGCATATTGCGCAATTATTTGCTGTTCGTCGTTTAGTATCTTAATGAATTCCAGTCCGAAGTTGCTGTCTTACGCCCTCCGTCCGTTATACTATCCTCTATTTCTAAAGCTTGGGCTACTGGGGTGACCAGGTTCACTACGGGTTTTTCCTTTTGTCTCATTTCTTTCAACTCTCTGTATTTCCGTCCACTACCCACAATATAATGACCCTGACTGTCGCGTTCCGCGTAGCCATCTCTAACATCCAGCAAGTGCTGATACCATTTGTCGGGATCCGACACGTACGGAATCCACTTCTGCTGTTGGTAATTGTAAATGAGTCTAGTGCCCATCTCTTTTGATCGATTTCCTCCTTCGTGCTCGAGTTATTCTTACGCTCTATTCATACGAACGGGCAAGAGTCTAGTTCACTATCCTCAAGCACCTCGATTAATCGCTCAGCAGCCTATCTGGCTTCGCGCCGTAGTTGTCTACATCTCATACGAAACAACAGTTCATCAAACAAAGCTATACACATAAAAGTAATGGCAAACATATTTACGCCTACACAATTCTTAATCCCTTTTCTTAGTTACCAGTTTTGATAGTCATTCGGGTTACACTCCGAACACCGTAATGCCCCTAACTGATTCATGTGATCACTTTGCACGTAACAGGGTACGACCCCGTCTAGTTCGGGTGAGGCCCTTCCAATTTCTGTTAAGAGTTCTTTGACGGCAATGTATTCTAGGGGTCTCAGGTATAATCCCTTTTTCGTAGGTATCACCTCTTCTTGCGGCTTCCAATACTGCCTTATATCCATACATGCGCTGCCCTCGGTGATGGTACAATAAACGTTCCCTCCAAGATGACTCTTATAGTTTTGTTTCTCTGTCCTCGCTTGATCCGCGTATTTTAAGTAATCCACCCAATTCTTCCATCGCATCAAGGTTAAGCTGATACCTTTTTTGGTCGGTTTGTCATCTTTCCATTCTCTCAGGTCAACACGCAGTTCACCTTTCCATTCTGTGACCTCGATAAAGCGATCGTTTCCGAGACTGAATCTGCATCTAGACATGTTTACTGTTTGACTGTCAGAATAGATATGACTAGATTGCTGCAAAGCGCCTTATATAGTGAGAGGTCTCTTCTGATTGGTCAATTATCCAGCCATCAGATTGGTCAACCTCCTCACTCCTGATCCCTCCTCCTCATTCTCCTTCACGACGTAGTAGAGTCCTCTTGGTCTTCAGAGGCTTTCTCGGTTTCTATATTATGATTCAGCCATACATCCATAAATAACTCTTTTCTGAGTTTGATGGCTTGTCTGATAGAGTCCGCCTGATTCATATCGTGTTGGTTCTTAAACGTTTTAGCCGATTCCAGTATTCGCTGTTGAACAGGATCCTCTTGTAGCTCGTAATAATCTATCAGAAATTGGGCGTAATCTCGTCTGAGTTTTTCGCGGAGAGAAGGCAAATCATCATTGGCTGCGAGATGAATAGCTTTATCCGAACTAAAACCTCGCTCTGCATAAGCATTCACTTTAGCTTTAAACTGCTCTACGTTCTCCTGCCTGATTGGATTTTGAAATCTCCTGTTCCAGATGTCGAGTTTAGAGTGCTCATCTCTTAGTTTTCTTTGTTTACCTGGAGGGCTTAAATCGCTTACCCTCCTATTCCATATATACGGTTTATAACTTTTATCTCTTTCTTTATCCGGAGGGCTGATAGAGCGTATATAATCTAGGGACTCCACACTGTCAGTATCTTCATCATCAGAAATATCTCCGTCATTGGGAGACTGTTGATTGACAAATATGTCAGTTTGTAGTCTGTCCTGTTCGGATGTACTCGATTTAAGATCTAAGACGAGGTAACCATAAGGTCTTGCCGTGGCATCTTCAAATTTCCTCATAAATGTGGCGCAAGTGGACGGATAAATTCTTCTTGCCAAGGTCGCAACTTGTTGTCTGTCGATCGGATTATCAAACAAGACCAAATATTGCGTATTTAAAGCGATATCCCTGTAAGCTCTAACTTGAGGAAATAGGTTTTGAGTCAAATACACGATAGATATATTTCTGTGGTGACTGCCTTTCGTAAAAAGGTCGGCAATTCTCTGGTCACACTTTGCTTCAGTCATCAGGTCATCAAAAATGATTAGGTTCCTTTTTGAGGGATCGATAAACTGAGCATTATCGAGATAGTCTGGGATACCCCGTATAAATTCTATACACGGAATTCTCTTCTGAAGGTCTTCGTACAGGGGCTGCCATTGTCCAAAACACCATAAGATTCGTTCCGGTGGCAGTTGTACTAACGAGGAAAGTAACAGTTTTCTAGTCCATTCCGTTTTCCCCGATCCACTGGGTCCAGTTACCATCATAGAGAATGAGTGTCTAAATGTCATTTCCTTCAATGGTTGTGACTGGTCGGTATATTTCCCACTGCCATGGACATTGCGTTCATGTCTTTGCAATGCATCACGCCTACTATAGGACTGGTTGCAGATCAAACACCTGATCATTTTGTCTCAGTTAGTATTGTTTCTCTACATTCATACGGGTGTCATCCTTCTTACCATCATTGGATCATTGTTACCACCACCACCAACACCACCACCACCACCACCACCACCTACACCACCACCACCCACCACCACCACCACCACCACCACCACCACGCCCCCACCACCACCACCACCACCACATGGTGGACCATTGTTTCCTGACTGTACATTCACTGTACCCTCACTGTATCCCACTGTACCCCAACTGAACCCTCACTGTATCATCACTGTACCCCACTGTACTCTCACTGTATACCCACTGTATCCTCCCTGTACCCTCACTGTATCCCACTTTACCCCAACTGAACCCTCACTGTATCCTCACTGTGCCCTAATGTACCCTCACTGTATCCTCACTGTACCCCACTGTGCTCTCACTGTATCCCCACTGTATCCTCCCTGTACCCTCAATGTATCCTCCTTCCCTCCTCCTCCTCACCCTCTCCTCCTCCCTCCTAATCTCAATGTACCCAAACTGAACCCTTACTGCGCCCCAATGTACCCTCACTGTATCCTCACTGTACCCCACTGTACCCTCACTGTATCCCAACTGAACCCTCACTGTATCCTCACTGTACCCCACTGTACTCTCACTGTAACCCCACTGTATCCTCCCTGTACCCTCAATGTATCCTCCTTTCCTCCTCCTCCCCACCCTCTCCTCCTCCCTCCTAATCCCACTGTACCCCAACTGAACCCTCACTGTGCCCCAATGTACCCTCACTGTATCCTCACTGTACCCCACTGTACTCTCACTGTATCCCCACTGTTTCCTCCCTGTACCCTCACTGTATCCTCCTTCCCCCTCCTCCTCACCCTCTCCTCCTCCCTTCTAGCTCCATTATGAATTTGAACTATCATGATCACTGTTTTTTGCGGCCATTATACTCGTTTTAGAACGTTCTATCATCGTAGGTTCACCGGTAATTGTGGGTTGACCATGATTATATAATGATTAAGCATAACAGTTTCGCTTTAAACAACCAGTCGTCAGCATTTACGCTATGTATAGTCTTAAGATGATGTACTATATTTAGCACATCCTTTCTATAGCATATTGGACACTGGAGCTTGTATCTATGAGGCATAGTTTTGATCTGTTTTTAAACACCATTTAAAACGAAACTTTATGTATATCAGCTTGCTGGGCAAGCCTTTCCTTTTAAATCGAAACTTTCATAATACAAACGCGAACCTTCCTTTTAAAACGACACTTTTTATGTATAACCTGGCAAGCCTTTCCTTTTAAATCTAAATGCTTATAATACAAGTGAGAGCCTTCCTTTTAAAACGACACTTTTATGTTTCAGCTTCCTGGGCAATGCTTATAACGCGAAGATGAATCACGCTATGATAAAAACGTGTGGCGTTCGAAAACACCAGTTTACAAACGTTTGAGCTTAATAGTATCATTTAAACTGTTCAATTTGCATGTTTATTGTTCGACTGTCATATTAGCTATGACTCGATTGCATGCGATGCGCATTATATAGCGAGAGGTTTTTTCTGATTGGTCAATAATTAATCATAGTAATATCGTTATAAATGTATATCATAAGCCATACATTTCGCAATTCGTCTCTAGACTATGAACAGGCGATACGTAAGTTGAATTTAGGGGTTAACTGTCTCATGTACCTACCTGTACACGAGCAGCGAAGGCTCTGGCGAGTCTGCGCTGATGTACCAGCTTATGTTAAGTCGTTGATGAATACTTTTAAGAAATCTTTATGAGCGTAGGATGCCTAGTCACTGCGAGAGTTAGGATAGCTCTGTAATGCGATCATGAGTCGACTATTTAATGTCTAAATACGATGATGTCATCCAAAATGGCCATCTCCCATGCGCAGTGAGAGCATTTAATTAAACAACATCTATATCCGTACTTTGTACATTAGTTCTCAGGTAAATATAGACTCTAACAAAGGCGAAGAATGAGAAGAATCGCATTATTGGTGTATTTATATACCCTAGACATTTAGAATGAAAAGGGCGAAATCGCAATCGCCTTTCCTAGTACACGCTATAGATACATCAAACGTCTGGTCCGATGGACAGGCTCATCTGCTTGAATAACGCACTCTGATCAGTAAATTCGATGTTGAACAGCGAAGACCCAACGCAATGATACAGCAAAGTCGTGCGTATTGAAAAGGTGGGTTTTCCGTGGGCCTGTCTCATTTCCTTTACCAATATAATCAGCTGCTGACCGGATGCATTCACTTTGATCCATGTAATAAAATCGCTTATCGATTTTACAATTCAGGAGGAATTGAGACAGGCCTTCGCTGCTCGTGTACAGGTAGGTACATGAGACAGTTAACCCCTAAATTCAACTTACGTATCGCCTGTTCATAGTCTAGAGACGAATTGCGAAATGTATGGCTTATGATATACATTTAAAACGATATTACTATGATTAATTATTGACCAATCAGAAAAAACCTCTCGCTATATAATGCGCATCGCATGCAATCGAGTCATAGCTAATATGACAGTCGAACAATAAACATGCAAATTGAACAGTTTAAATGATACTATTTAGCTCAAACGTTTGTAAACTGGTGTTTTCGAATGCCACACGTTTTTTTCATAGCGTGATTCATCTTCGCGTTATAAGCATTGCCCAGGAAGCTGAAACATAAAAGTGTCGTTTTAAAAGGAAGGCTCTCACTTGTATTATAAGCGTTTAGATTTAAAAGGAAAGGCTTGCCATGTTATACATAAAAAGTGTCGTTTTAAAAGGAAGGTTCGCGTTTGTATTATAAAAGTTTCGATTTAAAAGGAAAGGCTTGCCCAGCAAGCTGATATACATAAAGTTTCGTTTTAAATGGTGTTTAAAAACAGATCAAAACTATGCCTCATAGATACAAGCTCCAGTGTCCAATATGCTATAGAAAAGATGTGCTAAATATAGTACATCATCTTAAGACTATACATAGCGTAAATGCTGACGACTGGTTGTTTAAAGCGAAACTGTTATGCTTAATCATTATATAATCATGGTCAACCCACAATTACCGGTGAACCTACGATGATAGAACGTTCTAAAACGAGTATAATGGCCGTAAAAAACAGTGATCATGATAGTTCAAATTCATAATGGAGCTAGAAGGGAGGAGGAGAGGGTGAGGAGGAGGGGGAAGGAGGATACAGTGAGGGTACAGGGAGGAAACAGTGGGGATACAGTGAGAGTACAGTGGGGTACAGTGAGGATACAGTGAGGGTACATCACGGCACAGTGAGGGTTCAGTTGGGGTACAGTGGGATTAGGAGGGAGGAGGAGAGGGTGGGGAGGAGGAGGAAAGGAGGATACATTGAGGGTACAGGGAGGATACAGTGGGGTTACAGTGAGAGTACAGTGGGGTAAAGTGAGTATACAGTGAGGGTACATTGGGGCACAGTGAGGATACAGTGAGGGTTCAGTTGGGATACAGTGAGGGTACAGTGGGGTACAGTGAGGATACAGTGAGGGTACATTGGGGCACAGTAAGGGTTCAGTTTGGGTACATTGAGATTAGGAGGGAGGAGGAGAGGGTGAGGAGGAGGAGGGAAGGAGGATACATTGAGGGTACAGGGAGGATACAGTGGGGATACAGTGAGAGCACAGTGGGGTACAGTGAGGATACAGTGAGGGTACATTGGGGCACAGTGAGGATACAGTGAGGGTTCAGTTGGGGTAAAGTGGGATACAGTGAGGGTACAGGGAGGATACAGTGGGTATACAGTGAGAGTACAGTGGGGTACAGTGATGATACAGTGAGGGTTTAGTTGGGGTACAGTGGGATACAGTGAGGGTACAGTGAATGTACAGTCAGGAAACAATGGTCCACCATGTGGTGGTGGTGGTGGTGGTGGTGGTGGGGGCGTGGTGGTGGTGGTGGTGGTGGTGGTGGGTGGTGGTGGTGTAGGTGGTGGTGGTGGTGGTGTTGGTGGTGCTGGTAACAATGATCCAATGATGGTAAGAAGGATGACACCCGTATGAATGTAGAGAAACAATACTAACTGAGACAAAATGATCAGGTGTTTGATCTGCAACCAGTCCTATAGTAGGCGTGATGCATTGCAAAGACATGAACGCAATGTCCATGGCAGTGGGAAATATACCGACCAGTCACAACCATTGAAGGAAATGACATTTAGACACTCATTCTCTATGATGGTAACTGGACCCAGTGGATCGGGGAAAACGGAATGGACTAGAAAACTGTTACTTTCATCGTTAGTACAACTGCCACCGGAACGAATCTTATGGCGTTTTGGACAATGGCAGCCCCTGTACGAAGACCTTCAGAAGAGAATTCCGTGTATAGAATTAATACGGGGTATCCCAGACTATCTCGATAATGCTCAGTTTATCGATCCCTCAAAAAGGAACCTAATCATTTTTGATGACCTGATGACTGAAGCAAAGTGTGACCAGAGAATTGCCGACCTTTTTACGAAAGGCAGTCACCACAGAAATATATCTATCGTGTATTTGACTCAAAACGTATTTCCTCAAGGTAGAGCTTGCAGGGATATCGCTTTAAATACGCAATATTTGGTCTTGTTTAATAATCCGATCGACAGACAACAAGTTGCGACCTTGGCAAGAAGAATTTATCCGTCCACTTGCGCCACATTTATGAGGAAATTTGAAGATGCCACGGCAAGACCTTATGGTTACCTCGTCTTAGATCTTAAATCGAGTACATCCGAACAGGACAGACTACAAACTGACATATTTGTCGATCAAGTCTCCCAATGACGGAGATATTTCTGATGATGAAGATACTGACAGTGTGGAGTCCCTAGATTATATACGCTCTGTCAGCCCTCCAGATAAAGAAAGAGATAAAAGTTATAAACCGTATATATGGAATAGGAGGGTAAGCGATTTAAGCCCTCCAGGTAAACAAAGAAAACTAAGAGATGAGCGCTCTAAACTCGACATCTGGAACAGGAGATTTCAAAATCCAATCAGGCAGGAGAACGTAGAGCAGTTTAAAGCTAAAGTGAATGCTTATGAAGAGCGAGGTTTTAGTTCGGATAAAGCTATTCATCTCGCAGCCAATGATAATTTGCCTTCTCTCCGCAAAAAACTCAAACGAGATTACGCCCAATTTCTAATAGATTATTACGAGCTACAAGAGGATCCTGTTCAACAGCGAATACTGGAATCGGCTCAAACGTTTAAGAACCAACACGATATGAATCAGGCGGACTCTATCAGACAAGCCATCAAACTCAGAAAAGAGTTATTTATGGATGTATGGCCGAATCATAATATAGAAACCGAGAAAGCCTCTGAAGACCAAGAGGACTCTACTACGTCGTGAAGGAGAATGAGGAGGAGGGATCAGGAGTGAGGAGGTTGACCAATCTGATGGCTGGATAATTGACCAATCAGAAGAGACCTCTCACTATATAAGGCGCTTTGCAGCAATCTAGTCATATCTATTATGACAGTCAAACAGTAAACATGTCTAGATGCAGATTCAGTCTCGGAAACGATCGCTTTATCGAGGTCACAGAATGGAAAGGTGAACTGCGTGTTGACCTGAGAGAATGGAAAGATGACAAACCGACCAAAAAAGGTATCAGCTTAACCTTGATGCGATGGAAGAATTGGGTGGATTACTTAAAATACGCGGATCAAGCGAGGACAGAGAAACAAAACTATAAGAGTCATCTTGGAGGGAACGTTTATTGTACCATCACCGAGGGCAGCGCATGTATGGATATAAGGCAGTATTGGAAGCCGCAAGAAGAGGTGATACCTATGAAAAAGGGATTATACCTGAGACCCCTAGAATACATTGCCGTCAAAGAACTCTTAACAGAAATTGGAAGGGCCTTACCCGAACTAGACGGGGTCGTACCCTGTTACGTGCAAAGTGATCACATGAATCAGTTAGGGGCATTACTGTGTTCGGAGTGTAACCCGAATGACTATCAAAACTGGTAACTAAGAAAAGGGATTAAGAATTGTGTAGGCGTAAATATGTTTGCCATTACTTTTATGTGTATAGCTTTGTTTGATGAACTGTTGTTTCGTATGAGATGTAGACAACTACGGCGCGAAGCCAGAGAGGCTGCTGAGCGATTAATCGAGGTGCTTGAGGATAGTGAACTAGACTCTTGCCCGTTCGTATGAATAGAGCGTAAGAATAACTCGAGCACGAAGGAGGAAATCGATCAAAAGAGATGGGCACTAGACTCATTTACAATTACCAACAGCAGAAGTGGATTCCGTACGTGTCGGATCCCGACAAATGGTATCAGCACTTGCTGGATGTTAGAGATGGCTACGCGGAACGCGACAGTCAGGGTCATTATATTGTGGGTAGTGGACGGAAATACAGAGAGTTGAAAGAAATGAGACAAAAGGAAAAACCCGTAGTGAACCTGGTCACCCCAGTAGCCCAAGCTTTAGAAATAGAGGATAGTATAACGGACGGAGGGCGTAAGACAGCAACTTCGGACTGGAATTCATTAAGATACTAAACGACGAACAGCAAATAATTGCGCAATATGCTCCTAAGTTAGCCAGACGCCATATGCATGGCGAGGAACCCGTTCTACGTTGATAGACAATCATATCCCTCTCAGCCTTTACGACCCAATTACGAAGTCGATCAGTACGTGGAAAAAGACGTGAAAGGACCGTGCTGAAAAAAAAGGGTCCACACGGGGAACGGGATAAACCGAGCGCTGCGACGCGCTACACCATTAAAGACTGGATCTCGTTCTGAACTTCGTAAAAAATCCTCAATATAGACTCCTCCAGATCCGTGTTCGTTCAATACATGAGAGGCCCCTCACCCCCTTGTATATAGAGAAGAACTGCGCTCTAGGACGTGACGCTACCTTCTCGTGGTCTAGGGCGTTGACTCACCCTCCGAGGTGTAACCGAACGCGTCACAGGGGCCGCCATCTTGTATCTGACTTCGTGGGGGCCGCCATCTTGGTGTCGTGGGGGCCGCCATCTTGGACCGGAAGTCGTGGGGGCCGCCATCTTGGATCTGACGTCGTGACGTCATTGGCGCTAAAGTGGGGCCTATACTACTGCAGTGTCATATGATATGATGAAGATAGATAAGATTATTTTATTATAGTGACATGTGTATAGCAAAGCAAAGAACATAATATTTTAATGTTTAACACCCGACCGCATTGGGCCTACATGTCACTTCAAAACATATGTGGTATTCATACAAAATTTTTACATGTAAAGAATCAAATTGACACAAGTAAACAGGATAAGTAATACTGGAGAATAACAATGCAACAAATCAAAATGAGAAGAAACTGTCCCCCATAATGCATTATTTTGGTGAGTGCTTGCCTTACGAGAATGTTTCTGCGTGACACCCTTGCAGTTCTGAGTAGGCAAAGCTCATTCACAATATCACCGCTGATGTTTGTCTTGTAGTCTACTTTGGCATTTTGAAGGCATCCTAAGCAAACAACGTGAACCAAGATTAGACTTCTTCATATGAAGCAGTCTAGTCGGAGTCCACATTGTTGGTTTGAATTCTCAACGGATTTTCTAATGCGTTTTACGAACAGAGAAATAGTTGAAAGTATAAGTATTAAGGGTATAATACTGTTTTACTTCTATATATTGCATTTATTATAAATTGTGCACATTGCTTTTCTTCGTTTTTTAAAAATAAAAGTGTGTTTTTCTGTCTCTGTACAACAGCCCTTCGTTCTGACTTCGCGATCATAGTTCTTCTCCAATCATCATAATACAGCTCCCTGTGCTTAGTACACGTTACGCTCACATAAAAGCGCTTACAATTTACACTTTCGTTTCAATTACGAAGACATGAAGTAAGCAAGCCTCTGCAAAGGAGAGTAAGTATGTGTTATGTAGACAGACATAAAGACAGACAGACAAAACCCACCTCTTCCTCCGCGGTATGTCCTAAATAAAGCGTGTATTTATGTCTTAACCAAAACCAAAAATAAACACTATGGCTATTGTTGTGGCGTAACAAAAGCAGTGCAAATTACATAACCTATGCACCATAGATACCAAATTACACACGAGTAATGCACACTGAAGAAACTGCATATTAGGTAATGTCAAGGTCAATTTTAAATGAATACATTCGTTCGTACACCTTTCGACTTGGATTGAGTTTTCGGTTAAATTTTCATCATTTATAAACGTATTTGTGTGCTAGAAGTGGGGGTCTGGAAAAATGCAGATTCGTTTATCTTAGCCTTTTGTAAACCAGAAACCCCTAAACGGGTACTTTTGCAAAAAGTGAAAACCCAGATGAAATGCCACAGAGTGCGGCATTTCATCAGGATCTGCACTGCTAGCTAAGAAGACAAATATAAAATATTTTGGACACCTCTATATATAATGGATTTTTTGCGTGTAGCTTTATGGAAGAAAATGGTTAAGCTACCGCTGGACGCCCTGGAAATTGAAATGCTCAGTGGTTATAACTCAAACACATAAGAAAAAAGGTCCTGCAAATCTTGATATTAACAAAAGGTGCTATCACATTATGAGATATATGTACATGTGCATGTTGTTACATTTTATAAATATAAAAATGTACCATATATTAAGGCATTTTTTTGGAATTTTGAACATTATGACATTGTCTCCAAACCCATGTACTCTAGCTTAGGACAACATACTAATAATTTTGGATAAAAAAAACATTGTCAAAAAATAAAATATTTCATTAGTATCTCAAATTCCATGATTTTAGGCGAACACCTTGAAAATATGCAAATTAGGTCATTAAGACACCATTTCTCAGCTTGCCAACATTGACATACCAGTTTACCCCTATTCACGGTGTCAAAGTAAGTAAGGGTGCAAAGATCAGGAATCGATACATTCAAGTACCACACCTGACGCAGGATACCAATGGGAAAGTGACAAACTCACAGCATACACCACAAACAAGAGCCAAGAGGTCAGCCTTTTCCCAGCAGGTGACCTCGAAGCACATATAAACAGACGCACACAAAGACATAGCAAACACAAGATAGAACAAAAACATAAAATATCCACAAAAGAAGTACCGCCTTGGAACGGTCAGTAAAATATTTTACTGGAGGGCTTAAACCGGTTTAACGGCGCCAACCTCACCCTTAATTCAGAAGTGGATCAAGACACATAGATATTTGGTTTGCATGAAAGAACCCTAACTTATCAATGCATCATCTCCAAAACATATAAATCAAGATATAACAAGGAGATAAAGCAAAGATAAGGACTCAACAGTAAATAAAACTGAATACTGGAGCAAAAGAAATCCAACAGGTAAACCCCAGTGGGCCCGACAAACAGCCAAAGCATCAGGCCCCTACCATCTCATCAATAGATAAGTCTTTAAGTGGGAACCATCATAGAGTCTGAAGTCCGACCCACCGGCGTACAATTAAAGAGGAAAGCAAAGTTACCAATCGTGATTGGGTTGACTACCAAGCATGCAGTCTGTTGCAATACATAAATGTTATAGCCAATCTTTTTATAATGGGAAATTATTTTAATGAACTGCGCTGAAAAATTATTAGAACCAACAATCTTCTTCAATTTGTACACCAAGTCACCATAGAAATCAGGTTCCGAAAGTCCTTGGTGCAAAAGAGATTTAAGTCCAACTTGGAATTTAGAAATCAAATCATAGTATCCTCTATAAAATTTTGAAAAAGTTTTGCGAAGTTTATGATACCGATAGCCTTGTTTTAGAAGTTTCTGAGTTAACAATTTAAGTCAGCAACATAGCTAGATGCTCTAGCAAAACGAATGAGTTGAGAGATATAGACTCCATAGGATGTAGAACGAGGAACATCACCATCTAAAAATGGGAAATTGACAATTTCAAAATCAAAGTCGTCACGTTAATCATAAATTTTGGTAGAAACAATATCATTAGAAATTGACAAATGCAAGTCTAAAAATGTGGCTTCGATATCAGAGGCATTGGTTTTATTTAGTTGGAGCTCTGAAGGTTATATTTGACTTACCATATTGTCAAAATAAACATTATTAATATTTAAAATATCGTCCAAATATCTGGAAGTAGTGTTAAACGCATCAATAACATCAGCCTGCTTATCATCAGAAAGAGACATCATAAAGTCCCTCTCATAACAAAACAGGAATAAATTTGCAACCAGGGGAGCACAATTAGTGCCCATAGGAATCCTAACTACTTGTCTATAGAGCTTGGTGCCAAATCAAATAAAAATGTTGTCCAACAAAAAGGTCAGCGCATCACATACATTTTGACACGACCATGCATGATATTTTTTAGGTTTTTCTGAAGCAAAAAATGCATTTCTTTCATTATATGCCAGGTAAGGAGAGCCTTCTCTCTGGAAGGTTCTTTCAATAAGATCAATAAGTTTATCTTTAATTAAATTATGAGGTAAAGTAGTGTAAAGAGTAGAAAAGTAGACAAACTGGTCGCATTGAAATCTCTAGCTTTAAGTTTATCTAAAATTTCACCTGAAATTTTAATAGACCAAAATAGGGTTTTACCGGATCTCTCATAAACCTTTTCACAATAATTGATAACATGTTTTTAACAGCTGTAAGACACGAGGTTAACAATTTAGAAAGTTATGTTGTCGTACAAGAACTAGAATTAGCAATAAATCTTGCTTTATAGGTTTTTTATGGAGTTTAGGTAACCAGTACAACGTAGGAACTTTGTCTTGATTTTCTTTAGCTTTGACACCAAAATGTAGGGCTGTATGACAACCATGCCCATCAACAATCATCCTCTCACTTAAAGAAGGCTGCATTAATAGGCATTAGTGTCAACAAGCTCACGCTTAAGAGTATTAATATAATACAATCGTCAAACAACTACAACATTGTTAGCAGCTTTATCTGCTGGAACCAAAACATAGTTCATATGAAAATCCTGGATACCTCGTTTAAGATGACGAAAAGAAGATTTAGGTATAGGGGGCAAAAGATGTGTATTACGAGAGTAAAATGAAATACGAGTATCAATAATTTTAAAAATGTTAATATTCAATTCCTTCAAGGCATCAGGTTCAACATTTTCCCGTTTGCACCAACGATTACTAAAGCCATTTAAAGAAGCAGCGATCTAGTAGACCTAATTGGTTTGTTATATTTATAACAAATGATAGGAGTTTCAGAATTATAAAAGTAATTTGGAATAGATGAAATCACGAAATTATCCTTGTAGATACTATGTAAATCAATAAACTCAATACCTTTGTTAATGAATGGAACCGTTTTCTTCACAAAATGCGGTAGTTGTTAACTTTTCTGATTCTCCCCTGACTAAACCACATTTAAACTGATGGATAAGAAATCAATGACGGTTTTACGCTTATTTTTGTTTGTTTGCCTGGACCTTTGATTTTAACATAGTTGGGTATATGTACTGTGAGGTTTTTTTCTCAAATTGTATTTGCAAAGTTTCGAAAGGCCCTTTTGACCGACTGAAGTTCATATCTATGGAAACATATGTATCAATACACCATTTATCATGATCGACCAGATATCTATTGATTAGATATGATTCTACACTAGCGTACCTGAAACGTAATTTCATTGTTCTATGTACCAACATGAAAGTTTATTTATATAATTATTCATAGTGGGTGGAGCTTACCATGAATATTCATGAAGGAAAGGGTTAAGTTATTGTATTGACACCCATTTTTAGCGGGTATAAAACTAATTCATGATCAGGCCTCTAAATAAAGATCTGTAATTGAAAATTATTTTTTTCTTATTTGTCAAACAAAACATTTGTCGTCAGAACTCAAAAGAACTGTCTCAAATGAGATAGATATCAAACATTATGTCAGGCTTGATCTGGATCCGAACTATTGACACTTTTGGTGGTATTCCTAAAATATTTTTTCTATAAAGTTGATCTTGAAAAATAACAGCAGACGACAATTTTTTGCACAATTTCCCAGTAGGCAAGAGTTAACCAACTGTGCTGAAGCCAGGTCCACAGACAGTCAGAGCTGAAGAAAAACACTAGTAAAGCAACAGTGGGCCCAGCTGAAGGCAAACCTCAGGCACCCAACCACTATTAAAAGTATTAGGCCTGAGTTTTCATGGAGTCTGAGGCTTGATTCACTATGGAGCAGTTAAAGAGGAAACCATAGCTATGACCAGTAAAAATCAAAGTTCTTACTTATCAAGCAAAACAAATGTTGTGGGTTCTCAAAAGAACCGTCTCAATGAGACGGTTCTTTTGAGCACACACAACATATGCTTAAACTGATGGATAGAAAAATATTCAATATTTTACCCGATAAACGTTTGCATTCCAACTATTTGCTTGCTCACAACTGCTGCAAACAGTTTGGACCTAGATCAGTCCTGACAAATGGTGGGATGGACTTGATTGAAAAAGATTTTCTCTGATGATTATTGTTTCTTCTCCTCCAGAGATACCAACAGTACAACCAGCTCAGACTAACACACCCCAACAACAGAAGATAGCTGGTTTCCTGACAAGCTTTTAGATTGGATAATGATTTATCCCATGTGAGACAGGCAATCATTAACTGTTCTAAAAAGACTGTCAATCATACAAGTTATCACATACATGTAAATTTGGTCGCGAGCTCGATCCCAGCCCGGTCCCATACTTTTGGGGAGATTGATCACAGTCATTCTCCTGCCTTCCCCTGAATCACACAAGAAGGGTTGTTGTCAGTTACGAGCTAAAGTATGTGTACTAATGAAATAACTGCTTGTTCAAGCTTGCCCAGGAAAAAGTGTGGCTAGAAGAACTGACTGTCCCGCCATGACCATAGTTGTTGACTTGGGACGTAAAGCAAAACGCAACAAAACAAACAAACAAAACATACATGTAAAGTCACTTAAAACTCATGCATACAGTAACACCTGTATAAACGGCCACTCTCAAAAAGACCAAAAATTGTTTTTTAGACTAATTATAACTGGGGAGCATTCTGCAATACTTTCGACCTTCATTAAACTACCATTTGTCATTAAGACATTTGTTTTGTCTATGTTTGAGTGGCCGTTTTACACAGGTTTTACTGTACATGACTATTGACTAGGGATAGATTCCTCATTGTTTGTCTAATCATTTAGGCAAGTGATAAGGGTCTGGTAAGTCTGCACATTTTGCCATGCTCATCTGAACAAAGCTATCTGCCAATTGGATAAGTAGAAAAAACTAATGTCATGGATCATATATTTACAGAAAACGAAGAGATCCTTTGGCTAGATTCCAGGGTAGTACTTTATTAGAAATGCTCAAGATATTTTATACTGTAAAATGTTTTCAATCAAAATGGCAGCGCTAAGTCAAACATTAACAAATGATTAATCTTCAGGGAACACTACCCCAATCTGATGCCTCACTTCATCCAAGATAGTTAAGATCATCTCATTGTCGCTATGTGAAATTTCTTCTGTTTCCTTGGCCCCGGAAACACAATTTAAATGGAGGAGTTCCATAACAATGCAGAATCTGTAAAAGTGTCTTAGCAAGCATACAGTAGTGAGCCCTCGTCATCCCGCCAATGAAACGCCATTCCCTGGCTGGCCGATTGTGGCCCGCTTTTAGCTGTTTACTTAGATAGGGCATCTTACAAGTATTAAGGAGCGCTCTGGCTCAGTGGTAGAGTGCTTGACTCGTGACCGAGGAGCTGCGGGTTCAAGCCTCACCGGCGTCAATGTGTTGAACATTAATCCTAGCTAAGTACTGGTTCAACCCAGGAAGACCCATCCCTTTATAACTGAAATATTGTTGATGGGACGTAAAGAATCAAATCAGACAAACAAATCTTAAAAATGTTAAACAACATTTTGGACAATCTATGTGTGTCATAAGTAAATACTTATGCAGTATTTAGGGTTTATACAGTGAAGCCAGAGAAACACTTGACAAAAAGTGCAACCCATGTGCACTAGGCCAGAGAGAGGTGTGCACAAAGTAAGTAAGGGTGCAAAAGATCAGGAATCGATACAATCAAGTACCACACCTGACCCAGGATACCAATGGGAAAGTGACAAACTCACAGTAGACACCACAAACAAGAGCCAAGAGGTCAGCCCTTTCCCAGCTGGTGACCACAAAGCACATATAAACAGACGCGCACAAAGACATAGCAAACACAAGACAGAACAAAAACATAAAAGATCCACAAAAGATGTATCGCCTTGGAACGGTCAGTAAAATATTTTACTGGAGGGCTTAAACCGGTTTAACGGCGCCAACCTCACCCTTAATTCAGATGTGGATCAAGACACATAATATTTGGTTTGCATGAAAGAACCCTAACTTATCAATGCATCATCTCCTAAAACATATAAATCAAGCTATAACAAGGAGATAAAGCAAAGATAGGACTCAACAGTAAATAAAACTGAATACTGGAGCAAAAGAAATCCAACAGGTAAACCGCGGTGGGCCCGACAAACAGCCAAAGCATCAGGCCCCTACCATCTCATCAATAGATAAGTCTTTAAGTCGGAACCATCATAGAGTCTGAAGTCCGACCCACCGGTGTGCAATTAAAGAGGAAAGCAAAGTTGCCAACCGTGATTGGGTTGACTACCAAGCATGCAGTCTGTTGCAATACATTAATGTTATAGCCAATCTTTTTATCATGGGAAATTATTTTAATGAACTGCGCTGAAAAATTATTAGAGCCAACAATCTTCTTCAATTTATACACCAAGTCACGATAGAAATCAGGTTCCAAAAGTCCTTGGCGCATGAGAGATTTAAGTCCAACTTGGAATTTAGAAATCGAATCATAGTATCGTCTATAAAAATTAGAAAATGTTTTGCGAAGTTTATGATACCGATAGCCTTGTTTAAGAAGTTTCTGAGTTAACAATTTATTGCGAGTGTTGAGTCAGCAACATAGCTAGATGCTCTAGCAAAACGCATGAGTTGAGAGATATAGACTCCATAGGATGTAGAATGAGGAACATCACCATCTAAAAATGGGAAATTGACAATTTCAAAATCAAAGTCGTCACGTTTATCATAAATTTTGGTAGAAACAATATCATTAGAAATTGACAAATGTTAGTCTAAAAATGCGGCTTTGGTATCAGAGGCATTGTCTTTATTCAGTTGGAGCTCTGAAGGGTATATTTGACTAACCATATTGTCAAAATAAACATTATTAATATTTAAAATATCGTCCAAATATCTGGAAGTAGTGTTAAACGCATCAATAACATCAGCCTGCTTATCATCAGAAAGAGACATCATAAAGTCCCTCTCATAACAAAACAGGAATAAATCTGCAACCAGGGGAGCACAATTAGTGTCCATAGACTTTGAACTTCATCTGCGACCCATGTGTACCAGACTTTGAGACCCATGTGCACTAGACATTCTGACCAAGAGGTACCTGAGAACTCCTTGTGCACAATGAAGTTCAGTACCTGTATAACACATAACACAAGTTACATGTACCGTAGCAGAGTCCTTAAATAGATTGTATTTGATCATTTGGATATATTGCATAATTGCATTAGTTGGATATTTTTATCACTTTTTTGTCTTTCATTTTTTCTAGCTTATCTGCATAAAACGTGAATGTATTTGAACATTAGCTATTCATTTTAAAAGCTTTACTTTTAACAATGCATTTATATGTTGTGATATGGCCATATATATGATGATAACCTTTGCAAACAGTTTGGATCCAGATCATGTCTGATAAAGATGTTGGGTCTGATCTGGATCCAACTAGACACTCTCATGCATGAGAGTAGGATAATTTGTTCATTGAGATATCTATACTGAACCACACTTCTAACGCAAAATCAAACAGAATTTTTGATTTAAAAGATATTGTTTCATCCTTAGTAGCGCAATTTTATCAAACTATTAAAACACCTATTTATGAAAATGAAAGTAGAACTTCATCGGACAGTTATTCCCTTTTATTCAAAGTAAGTAACGGTGCAAAGATCAGGAATCAATACAATCAAGTACCACACCTGACCCAGGATACAAATGGGAAAGTAACAAACTCACAGTAAGACACCACAAACGAGAGCCCAGAGGTCAGCCCTTTCCCAGCAGGTGGCCACAAGGCACATATAAACAGACGCGTACAAAGGCATAGCGAACACAAGACAGAAAACACATAAAGGATCCACAAAAGAAGTACCGCCTTGGAACGGTCAGTAAAATATTTTACTGGAGGGCTTAAACCGGTTTAACGGTGCACCAACCTCACCCTTAGTTCAGATGTGGATCAAGACACACAGATGTTTGGTTTGCATAAAATACCCCTAACTTATCAATGTATCATTTCTTAGAACATGATTGGGTGAACGTCTGCCATAACCACTGACAAGTACAATGACTTTGACAAGACCTGGTATATTAATTAAAGTTACATTCCTGAAACATTTTGCGTTAGCATTGTGTGTCAGTATATTAACCCATATAAGCCTAGCGTCCTATTTTGCGGGACATAGGCAAACAGCACAGACCCAGATCAGACGCCAAATAACGTGGCTTCTGATCAGGGTCTCCATTGTTTGCTTACAGAATGTGCTTTTAAGATTTAGTGAAAAATACCACCCAACAACCCTAAAATAGGAAATGAACTTGTCCTATTGATAGAGATGGGAACCATAGCATCTCCTTACTTATTAATAGTAAAAAGTGTATATCCTAAGAGCGATACAGTCTTATCAGAGTTTGTCTGTACCGATTACAATTATCAGGAAATTATATATGTGTAATTTGACAATTTTCACCAGCAACAACAATCCCTAATGGACCATTCTGACATTCTACTATGCAGAGATCAAAGATCAGGCTAAAATCTTAAGAATGACACTTATCGGAGCGCAAACTGGTCTGAGCCTTTGTAGTTCTATTTTAAAGTTAGATTTTCGCATGGCTCACACTACCACATTACTAAGAAGGTTTCATTGTTGACTTTAACCCTTAACCCTTTGTGGACTGGAAATCCCATTAAATGGTAAATTAGCAACAGTGGTGACCCAGATGAAATGACTGGTTTAATGGTCTGCTAGTTACCTTTAAAAACAGTTTGGACCCAAATCCAAACCGAATTTACGTCTGTCCTGATCTGAATTCAAACACGTGTTAAATGTATCAGCAGACGACAAACTAAAAGTATTTTTACAGGATGCAGAGAGTAATTACCTAATACAGTAGCAGTTGGTAAATGTCCATGAAACAAATTAGTAACAGGTCCAATCATTTGGATTTGTGCACATATAAGTCTTTTTCTGAGACATATATGCAAACAGTGCAGATCCAGATCAGACACCACATACATGGAATCTGATCAGGGTCTCCACTGTTTGCTTACCAAATTTTCTATTAAAAATGAAAATACCAGAAAACATCCCTTTAACGGAAATGGGCAGGCCCAATTGATAATAGTTGGACATTCCATTCGGCTTAAAGGGGTTTGTCGCACCCCTAAATGTGAAAATGTAATAAGGCCCGTTAAATGTAAAACTTTTAACTCTAAATGTAATAAGGCCCCGTAAATGTGAAAACGGTAAACCGTAAACGTGAAAACAAATATACATAGTTGCGACGGTAAATGTGAAACCTTTTTTATATACACGAAAACAGTGATTATCATAAGCAACTTCGAAGACTGGCAATATAAGGTGCTTTTTTCTCCATGCTTCAGCGGAGCATTGGCGTAGCACCCATCACGCACGTTACGCACGTGCGTACAAAAATAGTTACATTCAAGGGAGGTCACTTAATGCGATAAAAACGATTTTCCTTTCCATAAGGAACTGCTCATAAAGAAAATATTTTTTCTTTGGAAAATTTGGATTTGTGTTTTCGAGAATTTTTTTTTCGTTGGCGATTTCAGTAAAATCCTTACAAAGCATTTGATGTTGTTTATGTTTTTCCGGTGACCAGATGAGTGCATAACATTCCAAGTCTTCATTCAGTTTGTGATAGACGCTGAAAAATGAACTTTAAATCGATTTTTGGTACCTACAGCGAATTTTGCAGATGCATAAAATTACACCATATGCTGACGCTAGTCATATGCAATATGTATACATGTGCAGTGAGTTCTATATTTGTTACTTGTGTTTCGTGTTTTGTCATGTAATCTTATCTGTTCATTAAAGCCTTGTGGACATCTGTTGGGGAAAGGCTGACCTCTTGGCACCTTCAAATTTAGACATCCATTAGATGATAATGAATAAATTACCCGGTGAAAATAACAAAAAAAGTTATTTTATTTTTACGAGTTATTGCTCTTTTCATTTTTTGAGCAATTGCCCTAGCAAATTTGCACATCCAAAATTTGTATTAAATATAACGCGATAACTATTACAGCTAGTAGCCTAAGATTTGGTCAGCTAAGAGGTTGGTGAGTAGATTACCGGGTGAACATGATGGTGGTGAGATCTCCTTATCGACAAGCTCATAGTTGGGAACCTAGTGTTTCGTAAGCAAAATTTCTAGTTTATTGTGTTTTGTAAATTTCCCATGTGGTGTCCTATGTCAGATGTAATGCTTGATTATATCGATTCCTGATCGTTGCCTTCTTTCTTACATAAGTTAAGAGTTAAAATATGTTCACACATCTTACATGTCAGATAGGCACTGTCGCTGCGACGTATAGGCCTGCTCAAATAAAAACGAGGTAGCATTTTAGAATATGGACATGTTGCATATCAAATTAAAGATAGTGCATACCAACAACATGGTGATTTCTATCACGTCCCGGTCCATGTCCTGGTGATTGATCATGACATTCTTCTCCCTTCCGCTGAATTATTCAAGAAGGGTTGTAAAGTATGTGCACGGAGTTCTGATTATCTGCTTTGCCTTAGTCAGGCTTACTTGGTTGGTCTTATTGGCGTCTCGTAGTTGTTTTGTGGCTCTTCCTCAATATGCCATGGGTTTGTCTGCAGTTTATGATTATGGCATTTCCTGATCATACTCACTATTTTTGCCCAGGAAAAGTCTGCTTTGGTGAGCTGACTGTCTCGACATAACAATAGTTGTTGACTTCAACGTAAAAAACGAAACAAAACCAAATAACTTGTTCAAATTTTTGCCGATGATCTCCAAATTCCAAGTTGACTTATATTCATATTACCTTTCTAGAAACTTTAACGGCAATCCATGCATCCACTGAAAAAACATGGATCCAATGTGTATGTCATGCTTCCCAGAAGCAACACGAAATTGATGAACACGAAATTGTTGATGGTATCAATACACTGGCGTGTCTGTCATGCTTCGGAGCAACACGAAATTTGTGAACACGAAATTGGTGATGGCAACAATACACTGGTCCTCCGCTCAATGGCTTTATTTGACAGAGCTTTAGATGAAAATGAAATGTCACAAGTCCCTGTTTGTTATTATGTGAAAAATGACATTTTGATGAGAAAATGGCGTCCTCCTGATGTCTCAGCAGATGATGAGTGGACTGTTAACCACCAGATTGTGGTTCCTAGGGCTTATCGTCCTGAAATTTTAAATTTGGCTCATGAAACTCCCATGTCAGGCCATTTAGGTGTAAATAAGACCTATCACAAAATTCTTAATCATTTCTTTTGGCCAGGATTAAAATCAGATGTTTCTCAGCACTGCAAATCCTGCCACACTTGTCAAATGGTAGGAAAACCTAATCAGACCATTCCAAAAGCTTCTTTACAGCTCATTCCTGCCTTTGATGAACCTTTTAGCAGAATCATTATTGACTGTGAAGGTCCCCTACCCAAAACAAAGTCAGGTTGTCAATATCTTTTGACTATTATGTGTGCTTCAACACGCTTCCCTGAAGCCATTCCACTCAGAAATATCAAGACTAAAACAATTGTTAAGGCACTTGTGAAGTTTTTCACTTTTGTGGGACTTCCAAGGTCTGTACAATCTGATCAAGGTTCAAATTTTATGTCAGGAATTTTTCAGCAAGTCATGCATGAACTTGGAATCAAACAATACAAGTCATCGGCTTATCATCCTGAAAGTCAGGGTGCCTTAGAAAGATTTCATCAAACTTTGAAAAACATGATCAGATCTTACTGCTTTGACACAGAAAAAGATTGGGATGAAGGTATACATTTGCTTTTATTTGCTGTAAGGGAATCTGTACAAGAGTCTCTTGGGTTCAGTCCATTTGAACTGGTATTTGGGCATACTGTGCGTGGACCCTTGAAACTTCTGAAAGAAAAATTTCTCTCAGATGATGACAGTTCTTTGAACTTACTTCAGTATGTGTCTGATTTCAAAAATAGACTATCAAAAGCCTGTGAAGCTGCTCGGTCCAATCTCAAATCAGCCCAAAGCAAAATGAAACTATGTTATGATGAAAATGCTCAGGATAGAAATTTTGAACCTGGAGACAAGGTACTTGCTCTTTTGCCCATTCCTGGTAAGCCATTGCAAGCTTGATATTATGGCCCTTATACTGTTGACAAAAAGTTAAGTGATGTTAATTACATAGTCAACACTCCTGGGAGGCGTAAACAAAAACAATTATGTAATATCAACATGCTTAAAAGTACATTGATAGGGATAGTTCTGTTATTTCATCAGTAAATCTAGTTAATACTGTCCCTCTTGAACAAAATCAAATGGACTCTGAAGATATGAACTTTGTAAAATCTGATCCTGCGTCGTCAAAACTCAAGAACTCTGATATCTTAAAGAATCTTGACCAGAAATTGTCACATCTTAGTTAAGACAAGAGACTTGAACTGAAGCAGTTAATTCTCGAATATGAGCACTTATTTCCAGACATTCCATCCAAAACTGACAAAATTTATCATGATGTTGAACTTATTGATGGTTCAAAACCTGTGAAACAACATCCATACAGAATGAACCCTGTAAAACAACAAATTCTCAGGGAAGAAGTTCAATATTTGCTGGATAATGACTTTATAGAACCTAGTCAAAGTGAATGGAGTTCTCCTTGTATTCTTGTACCAAAACCTGATGGGATATTTCGCATGTGTACGGACTACCATAAAGTAAATTCTGTCACCAAGACAGACACTTTTCCCATCCCACGGATCGATGACTGCATCGATAACATTGGACAAGCCAAATATGTCACGAAATTCGACCTGGTTAAAGGATTTTGGCAAATACCTCAGACAGACAGAGCAAAGGAGATCTCAGCATTTGTTACTCCAGACGGATTGTATCAGTACAAAGTTATGCCGTTTGGAATGAAGAACTCTCCAGCGACATTTCAACGCTTAGTTAACAGCTTGATATCTAATCTGGCTGGCTGTAAAGCCTATATCGACGACGCTATCATCTTCAGCGAAGAATGGGAACAGCACTTACAAACTATTAGAAATTTCTTCGACAGACTTAGTGAAGCAACACTTACAGTTAACTTAACAAAGAGTGAATTTTGCCATGCAAATTTGACATTTTTAGGTCATACGGTGGGACAAGGTCAGGTAAAACCTGTAGAAGCTAAAGTTGAGGCTATTGCAGATTTTCCCGTACCTTCTGGCAAAAGACAACTGATGCGCTTTCTTGGTATGGCTGGATATTACAGGAAATTCTGTAATAACTTCTCTGTCATAGCAGAGCCTTTGACAAACTTACTTGGCAAAAGGGTCAAGTTTGTTTGGACTGATAATTGTCAGAAGTCTTTTGAAAAGCTTAAAGCCATACTTAAAAGTGCTCCAGTTCTCTTAGCACCAAACTTTGACAAAGAATTTAAGTTGGCTGTAGATGCCAGTGATGTTGGTGCAGGCAGTGTATTGTTACAAGAAGATGACAATGGTGTTGATCATCCTGTTTGTTACTATTCTAAAAAGTTTAACAAACATCAGAGAAATTACTCTACCATAGAGAAAGAATGCTTATCTCTCATCCTTGCACTTCAGCACTTCGAAGTTTACCTAGCCTCTTTAGTTGCACCTATTGTCATTTTCACTGATCACAATCCACTGACTTTCATTCATAAAATGAAAAAACAAGAACCAGCGTTTACTCAGATGGAGTCTCATGTTGCAAGAGCACAATCCAGATATCAGGCATATTAAAGGAAAAGATAATATCATCCCAGATGCACTCTCTATGGCTTAGATGCCTCAGCATTTTTGATATTGAGTTTGTGCTATAGCTCCTTATTGATCTGATGTGATTTCACATTATAGTTTTTTATATTATTGTTCATTATTGCAAAAGAACGCTTTACTTCATAAAACTTTCTTTTCTTTGAGGAGGGGAAGTGTAGCATGTATGTTGTTTATCTGTTTTTATATTTTTGTTTACTTAGTTTCTGCTGACCCAGATATTGGAGACATTGATGGTAAATAAGTTGTTCTAAACAAAGTATTTATTTGGTTATAAGAATTTTCTAGAATGATGACTAATTATCTAGAACCTAAAAATGCATTATCATAGAAGGTACTGGAACCTTGGAGAAAAGACCAGAACTTACTAGAATTTTCTTTTCCATGCAAATAGAAACTTTGAGTGGGTTCTGGAATTCAGTAGAAGTTTGTGGAATTTTCCAGAATAAGTAAATATAGCATATGATATAATAGTCTTTCTTGGCCGTTCTAGAACTTTCTTAAAGGGTATAGATAAGAGTAAATTTTTCATAAGGGCATCTTTGAAATAATTTCACCTTTTAAAAGTTTAAACCTTTTGTACTGGAATTCTATAGTGGAATAATGTGTTTACTTTATTCATTCTGGATTACTTTGGATTATTCAGTTTTGGATTCAGACTTATTCATTTGGATTTAACTTCAAAATCTGGGGATCAAAAACTGCTGAAAGACTTGTGTTGATAAATATTCTGAGGGACAGTTTGGACATAAAAGGTATTGTAAATTAGACATTCTTTGATTGTATAACTATTTTCCATTGCTTATTGTTAATGATAATTTTGTTTTTGATAAATTTTGTTAAATTTTAAAAGTGCTTTTTGCTGACTTTCCAAATAGCAAATTTTGGTTTCCTGAATTTGTTTCAAGTTACGCCTGGCACGTAACATTATCCCCTGATGAAGTCAGAGGGATATAGTTTTGGCGTCGTCCCTGCGTCCATTCTGTCTATCCGTCCTCACTTGATGTCTGCCCGGAACCATATCTCAGTACCTATTGGTCAGATTTTATTTATTATTGGTACAAAAGTAACTCCTATAAGTTTCGGCAAAATTCACTCCTTAACACTTGAGTTTTTGCCCTTGTTTTAGTATAGGCAATTATAATGCAAATCCTATATTAGCTTTTGTTGTGTACTGACAGCTTATTACAGTAAAGACTGTATGAAACTCTTGATAGCCTAAAACAAAAGCACACCCTGTTTATCATAATTGCCTCGTATGATATTCTGCTGTTTGTAGAAATAAATTAGTTCAGAGCTAGAACCCACTTTGTTAAGTTGTGTTTCGAGTACATAACAGCTTTTTTGTGTGATAATCTTCACATTTCATCAAAGCTATTATATTTAACAACTTTTCACTGTAGACCGTGATTGCCCAGTGCCTGTAGATAAGCATGGCAGTGTCAAAGTTTTACCCCACCCCTCTGACCCCAGCTAAGGGGTCAAAGGTCAAATAATTAAATTTTACAATTACTAAGGCAATTGTCAATATTTTTGCTGAAATTTTTGCAGCAATAGATATGAAACATATCAAACAGGGTTTTAGTTTAACGGGTTGTTAAGGTCCGAGCTCCTAGGGTGGACTGAGGGGATGGGGGCCGAGGCCAAAATTAAACGTTTTTCAGAATATGGTCATGTTGCATATCAAATTAAAGCTGACAACGTTGGCAGCAACATGGTAGCAAATATTTTGCCCACATACACTGCCTTGACCCAGGGGGTAGGGTCTAAAGGTCAAACCATATATTTTTGTGAAAATAGTCATGTTGCATATCAAATAAAAGAGAATTGAGCACAGAGCACCATGAACGCAAATTTGCTGTCATTACACACACCAACGACCCCTGGGTTGGGATCAAAAGGTCATATTTTTTCCTTTCTAAAAGTGGTCATGTTCAATATCTTATTAATCTGGAAGAAGTGTAGACATACATGCAAGGTAACACTTTGAATTTTTACACATCCTTGACCTCTGGGGTTGAGTTGAAAGGTCAGATAAGTATATTTGTTTTTTATTAAACTAAGCACTAAAACATACTTGACAGGCGTTTGTTATGATCTGAATGGTACCGAAGGCAAACTTTAGGTTTAGACAAATGGGATTTATGTTCTGTGATCTACATGTTTCTCTCAAATAACCCTATGTCGGGAGATATAAATTCGTCGAATTTGACTTGTTCAAATTATATCTCTGGGGCCAAAAATGGGCACGCCCTGGGGGTCACATGTTTTACAAAAAGGCTTATATAGGGAAAATAGAACAATCTTCTTGCCTGAAACCATTAGGTCTAGAGCGTTCATATTTGGTATGTAGCATCACCTAATGTACCTCTACCAAGTTTGTTCAAATTATGCTCCTGGGGCCAAAAATGGACTTGCAGCAGGTGTCACATAGGGTTATATATAAAAATCTTTTTTTATTTTCAGAATATGCTCATCTTGCATATCAAATTAAAGGGCATGAAACAAACAATAACATGGTAGCCCTTACACACATGTTTGTCCCTATAGTGGGGTCAAAAGGTCAGTTTATTTTTCTTTTCTGAAAGTAGTAATGTTGCATATCAAATTAACGGGAATGAAGCATAGAACGCCATGCAAGCAAATATTCTGCCCTTTTACACACCCTCGACCACTGGATCAGGTCAAAGGGTAAACACATTTTTTCTGAAGGAGGTCATATTGCATATCAAATTAAAAGGACAGAAGTGTAGAACATTTTGCAAGTAGAATGTTTGCCCTTATGCACACACATGAAAGTGTAGGCCCCTGTGTCGAAATTTTGGCTCCCGTGTGCATTTTTGGTAAAAGTGATTCTTATCGATTTTTAACCAGAGAAATATGTGCAGTGTAAGAAAAAAGATGTTAACAATTTTTTTTCTTGCAGTATTAACGTCATAAAATGGGGCATCGTCTTTTCACTTGCATCAAAGAGCTTATATGCGGTGGGGTTATTTACACACCTGAAATAGTCTTATTTTTATGTTTGTTGCATTGAAATGGTTGAAAATGTCTATAGAAACATTAAAATGAATCTTTGATTCAATATGGACTTCAATTTTACGTGAAATTGACGTCAATTTGAGTGAATGTGCTGGAAAAAACACATTGCGCACAAAAAAATAATTCTGGAAATTTGTGTGTGCCTTGAGACTAAAATCAGATCTTAGCATATCTGTATGTTCCTGGCTAAGCTTTTGAAACAAGTTAGCTCTCTGATGGTAAGGCGTTTAGCTGCTACAGCGTGTAAACTACGTTACCCTAAATTTTTAAACAAAACAAATGTAATCAAGGTTGTTAAGGTAATACTTTAATTATTTAAATTGGGCAAACATTCATGTTATAAGCAAGAACATTTCATTCCTTATATAAATTCATGTTTATAGAAGTCATACGGGCCGATTGTAAAGTCATTTATGTTACATTTTAAGCTACTCCCTTTAAAATCACTGAAATTATGTTAAATAATTTTCATTTTTAACTTTCAGGTTTTAAATGAATGTTCCAAAAGACAAGTAATCGACCATTATATAACTGCAAACAGTTTGTTTGTATCACAAATACTTTAAGAGTTATAAACGGTTAAATGTGATAACCCTAATCGTTCGTTCTTTAATTCAGCATGACATTCAATTTGAAAGTCTTTAAACACCATATATGAGCATTCTGTTGATAAACAAGAGTGAAAAGCCATGCTTTAAGCTTTGTCTTTGGTGTAAAATATTAGTTTTGTTTTTGTTTGTACGTCACCATGTAGCATATATTACGACTTTCAAGACTGCATATACATTGCTTTATTCCATATATTATACGTCATAAGATATTTTATTTCATCTCAAAACTGACCGTGCTTGATGAATAGATATTAAGATACCAGCCTATCTGAAAAAAGAATTTATCAGTTTGTATTAAGTTCCTACTAATTATATATGCACATATACATTTGCAAAATAGTATATATCTGAACTTTTTACATCCACAAATTTTAAACTGATTTGCCCAAAATTATAGATTTTAAATGCATAAACAAAGGAAATAATAGCACTCAAGTAGCAGCACTTAGAAGAATACATTTCAATTTTCTGTCAAATTTGTTAAAATAACACAATATTACTGTACAAAATATATTATATAGCAATATGTTTATCCAAAATGTTATCGAAGATGAGATATAATTGAGCCTGATAAGCTTAAATAGTATGTTAAGTTCAGAGTTTTGTAATATTTTTCAGTTATTTAAAGTGTCTGTAGTAAGTGATTGTTTAAAGTGACTGTCTCAAAATCATTTTGTATCCTGACTTTTAACTGTGTATGCATATGGTGACGCATTGCAGAAGCTTTGAAATTAACAGCATAGCTTTTGCTGCCTAATCACATAAAGTAAGTTCCTTGGATCACTTGCTCAACCAATAATATCTAAACAATTGCTTTATTGGTGAGTGACATTTCCTTGGAAAAAGAGAAAGTTGGATATAGTGGTGAGTTTTACTTTAAGGCCACATTAGATATGGTCATATACAAGGAAATAGGTCAGCTGTTGCTACGATACCAATTTAAATAAAGACATCTCAGCTAAAATTGTATCTGATGGGTATTTAAAACGGAATGATCACCGATGACACACGCTGGAAGCATTTAACCAAACGACCGTCAAAACAGAAAGTCACACAACCAGCCATCAAATGGGTCAGAAATTTCAAAAGTATTATTCTCACATTTTTCAGTGCATAAATTGTAAAGAATCTCTAAATTGATAGGCAGGAATAGTCATCTTGACTTGAAATCGACAATAAAGTCACGATGTGATGTCACTAGCATCAGTTTGACTAGTGCGTAAAATCGAGACATTCAAGAAATCCTTCTTTTTACTGATACAAAATTACGACAAGGTCGTAGCAAGGAGATTTCTTGCTCGTTTAGCGGGTCTTTAACATCGACGGAGCGTAGGTGTCAGCGTTCTTTGATAAACGTCAATCTCTAAAAGCTTGTATACACAAACCTAAGAGTATTTTAGTTGAACTTAATGTTAGATAATACTTGCACCAACAGATGAACACATATTTTAGAAGATCTAAAATGCTAGCGTTGCAAACAATGGCTGGCGACGCGCTCAAAATTGACGTTGAAGATGCAACGTCAGTTTTTAGATGATTTTGATGACGTTTTGCTTGTGTGTGGGTTTGTACGAGGGAAAACAGCATTGAGTAGAACACTAGGACTGTAGAAATCGCAATTAAACATTTAAATGATTTTACGTCGAGCTTTGACGGACCACGCCATATTTAAGCTTACATGGTGACATTGTTCGCGTTAGTGTAGTGATAGGTGTTGCGTCACAACTGTCAAAGTTGTGGCGAAACTGTTGGTTTTGTTGCTTTACGTCCCAAGTCAACAGCTATGGTCATTGCGGGATGGTCAGTTCACCTAACCACACTTTTTCCTGGGCAGGCTTGAACAAGCGGTTAACCAGTAATTCGTGCACATACTTTCGCTTGTAACTGACAACAACCCTTCTTAAATAAATCAGCGGAAGGGAGGAGAATGACCGTAGAAATTATTTCATGATCAATCTCCACGAAAGTATGGGACCGGACCGGGATCAACTCGAAACCCCTGGATCTGCAGTCAGACACGCATCTGTAGCCAGACACGTTACCGACTGGGCTACACGGCCCGGTTTGTGGCGAAATGATAGGGTATCTACTGGCAAACGGAAAACACTTGAACGAGATTTTGGAGTCTTTTTGTACACGCCCAAAACGCAATTAACGCAATTTGGAGGCTGACGTTACGTCATGTGTAAACAGAGTCTATGGAGTTGAATTTTTGTGCGAAAACATTGCATTTGTCCTAAATAATAATTATAAATAACACAATTTTGCACAGCTTTCCATAGTCCACAACTATGCGCATCTGAAGAGTGGTGAGTTTTCATTGGACATGAGTATATATAGTAGTATCAAGAAATCCTAGTCGCCAAAACCCCCTTGGGGGAGCAGGGTCTATAGCCAACCCAAGGTCTATATGGATCATTTCTGTCAAGTTTGGTCAAAATGTAGACAGTAGTTTAGGGAGATGATGTCCTTTGAAGAAATTATTGGCGACATGAGGGACAACACATGACAGACATCCAACAATTCCAATAGCTTGATCACTATGAGCCTTTAGCTCGGATGAGCTAAAAACAGCAGACATTAAAGGATGAAAATTTACCCAACATGCAAAGTTTAAGGCAAACCTCAAATTATCAATGGGGGATTGAACACATGCAATTTTGTTTGTGGGGCTGTCACATGACAGACATCCAACAACTCCAATTGCTTATCACAATGAGCTTTTGGCTCAGATGAGCTAAAACAGCAGACATTTAACATGAAAATTTAACGAACATGGCAAGAGTTTAAGGCAAACCTCAAATTATCAGTGGGGGATTGAACACATGCAATTTATTTGGTGGGGCTGTCACATGCTCAGCCTTTATTCTATTGGTCAGTTATACACTATCAGGTGACTTTTGAATGATATTCTGGGTGTGACGCGGAAATGTCTAATAGGAAGAGTTGTTATACAGCTGTTTTTCCATGTGTCATTCATACATGCTTCCAAACTTCTAGGTCTAGTTCTTGGTCCTAACAGAACCTGTGATCAGGCCTCCAGATAAGAGTGTGTATTGGAAGACTATCATATTTAGTTCTCATACAAAACATATCTTGTGGATACTCAAATGAACAACTTCAATGAGACGGTTCTTTTGAGCACCCAAACACATGTTTAAATTGATGGGTATGAAAATAATTGCGCTCCTAAAATTTCCTTATCTGGAGCTTTGTGTGTGATTGTGGCATTTTTGTCATATATCCAGTGTTTATTGAGGAATAAAATAGAAGGCGAGAAGATGCATGATCTTGTTTGTATTTATAATGCATAGAAAATGACAACTAAGCCACGACATGATTTCCAACAATGTGACATTTTGACATTTCGGACGAGGTTGTGAAGCCTCCTTTTAAACTTAGAAACTCCAAATGATGTTTGATCTGTAGCCTAAGAATCATAGAATATTCAAGCAACTAGTAAAGACTCTGGTCTGACTGCACATATGTGCAGGCTGATCGGAGCCTTTGCTGGTCACACATACCCTATTGTTGGAAATCTCATGTTGTGGCTCAAATGTAAATTACAGTAATTGCACATAAAGCTAGAATATTTCCTCCAAATATTTAGGCATCAATCTTCTTATCATTTTTTGTATGTGACAGAGTCTGTAAAAAGTGAGAATGGCAAATAGTACAAACCCTGATTAGTCTGCTCCTTCAGAATCCCGCTGATCTAGGTTTATACTGTTTGTTCAGATCTATCAGTTGAAAATAACAAGAAAATATGATACTCTTATTCATTTACAGTAGAAGCTCATTAATTTGAAGTCAACTGGAATTGAGATTTTATTTCGAATTATCAGAATCAGTAGTTTATATTATAACCCAGCAGGTACACGATATTTACTCAACATTGATTCAACGTCATGACGTTGAATCAATATTGAGTCAAGGTTGTGTGCCAGCTGGGTAAGGAAGTAAACATAGAAGTATAAAATCCCCAAAAATGTTTATTATCAGGTATTTTTCCTATCAAACATATGTTTGGCATATAACATTTTAATACACTGTAGATGCATCAATAAAATAGTTCATATGTTGGTCTTGTTCTTTAATTGAATCTATTATGTCAAAAATTTGGATTCAAATGCGTTCAAATTTGAGGTTTTACTGTATTTTTAACCCTTAAAGCGCCACCTATAATTTGCAGCAGCCGACAATTAAAAATTTTGCCGCTTTTTCAAAAATAACAAATAAGGAATGATATTTCACGAGAATCGTCTGCTGGCAGACGATTCTCATATAATAATAATAATATACCTTATTTTTGTCGAAAATTGGGAAAGATGGCGCAAAATTTGTTGTCTGCTGCAGTTGTGATTGGCTCTTTAAGTGTTAATTCAATGTATCAACTGCCCATAAGCTACTTGAATGTATATAAAATATCATGGTGATTAGATCAACAGTAAATCAATTAACAAACAAAAGTGAGCAAGAACAGAAACTTTTGGATATTGTCACATGATAGTCAAGCAATGGCAGGGTCATACAGGCAAGTTCATGTAAAATTCAAGGACTTCTAAATTACATTCCTACTGTTTTCAAGGACTGAAAACTTATGAAAAATACTGGTTTACACGTTAAAATGTTAAAATTACTTCTAAAATGCTAGAGTCCATTACAAAAGATATTAGTTTTAGAAAATCAATGTAAAATTATAGTTCCTTTATTTGGTGCAGCATGTGCTGCACCAAATAAAGGCACCACAATTTTATACTGATTTAGGCCTCCAAAAACCAAATGGTAAAATTCAAGAACTTTTCAAGGCCTTTGAGTGTTTTTCAAGTACTTTTCAAGACAAATTTTATTTTCAAGGACTTTTCAAGACAGTCCTGTATATTAAAGTACTTTTCAAGCACGTGCGAACCCTGAGTGGAGGCTCAGACCTGCACTAGAATACAGTCTCATCAATACTTTCACTGGTCACACACCGAAAGAAGCAATTTCAGACAAAAACGTACATCTCTAGGTCCACAAGGTTGCTGCAATGGAGATTCAGACAGGCCTACACAAATGTACAGTCTCATCAATACATTCACTGGTCACACACAGAAAGTAGCAACGTCAGACAAAAGCTTATATCTTACAATCCACTAGGTTGCTGCAATGGAGATTCAGAAAGGCCTGCACATATGTACAGTCTCATCAATACCTTCACTGGTCACACACAGAAAGTAGCAACGTCAGACAAAACCTTACATCTCTAGGTCCACAAGGTTGCTACAATGGAGATTCAGACAGGCCTGCAAAAATGTACAGTCTCATCAATACCTTCACTGGTCACACACAGAAAGTAGCAACGTCAGACAAAAGCTTATATCTTACAATCCACTAGGTTGCTGCAATGGAGATTCAGACAGGTCTGCACAAATGTACAGTCTCATCAATATCTTCACTGGTCACACACAGAAAGTAGCAATGTCAGACAAAACCTTACATCTCTAGACGTACTGGGTTGCTACAAATGCAAGTTTAAAGAATGACTCTTTACCTAATTTTTCTGTAAATTTTTCCAATATCAGATTTTACAACAAACCTTTACAGTGTCAAACAGTTTGGATAATGATCTTGACTAACATTTATCTGTCCTGATTTGGGTACAACCTGTTTGCGACCACATTAATAAGCAATGATTTTTGAAAAATATGATATCAAGTACAAAAATCACATGAACTGTTATTAACACTAACTCCAAACAAGATATCTCTAGTGGAAATTTTCAATGTCCAAATTTGCAAAGGGCATTAACTAAAAAAATACAAAGGTGATAACTAAAAAAAAAGAAATATATTTTTATCAATTTCCACCAGGTAATCTACTTATTACCCTCTATTAGCTGTCCAACTTTGGAGCTCCTAGCTGTAACAGTTTTTGAGATATCAAGTTTTCTATGTCAAAATTTGCAAAAGGCAATAACTCAAAAAAATAAAATGATTTTTTTTTAATTTTAACCAAGCAGTCTACTCATTATCCTCTATAAGCTGACCAATTTTAAAGATTCTAGCTGTAACGTTTTTGAGATATCAAGTTTTCTATGTCCAAATTTGTAAAGGGCAATAACTAAAAAAAAATAAAATGATTTTTTTTAAAATTTTCACCAGGTAATTTACTCATTATCCTCTATAAGCTGACCAAGTTTGAAGCTCCTAACTGTTATAATTTTTGAAATATCCTGATTACAAAATTTAATTATGACCCTTTAAGGGGGGCATAACTCCACAAAGAGAGATAATCCAGATTAAAAAAAATACAGGTCAGTTATTTTTTCATGTGGAGTCCATCTATGAAATTTCAAAACCATTATCTTAAACTTGTAACGGAGGGAAGGACAGTTGGATGGACTAGCCCAAAGAAATATGCCCCTTCAATTTTTTCAAAGTTGGGGGCATAATAAATCATATCTTGAAAACAGTGTAGATCAAGTTCAGATGGTGTCAGAGACCTAGCTTATCCAGATCCACACCTTTTCCACTTTCCTTGTTTGTGAAAAAAAACATGCCAATAAATTAAATCCAGCATTTTAAATTGACACAAATTAGGGAATGGTGTAAAGCATGCATTATTCAGCATGATCAGAACTGTTATAAAACTTTTTCATGCTCAACTCAACTGAGAAGGAACCTTTAACTGCTTATAAAAAAGTAAGATATTCTTGCTTTCAAACTCTTAGATGTATTTATCTTGCTCATAAATGTTAAAGTGCTAACAATTATTGGCATTGTAACACTTATAAGCATGATTAATTTTAAGCTAAGTTAAGATGAGCATGAAAAAATTGCATAACTTCTGGGCCAGATTTATCAATCAAGAAATCTTAATGACAATAATGAATGAATAAAGTATCTGAAAATTTTACAAATTCACAACTTATAAAAGATCAGTTTTTTTTCCAAATAATAAAGCATAGCAATATTAAATACATATACACCGGTTTAGATAAAAAAAAATTAGTCAAATTGTTTAAATTTGCTTACCCAAAGTTTTTACATGTTTTTGGTGCTCAAAATAACCATCTAATTGAAATGGTTCTTTTGAGTACTCACAACATGCATTTCAGTTGAGAAATAAGTTTTTTTTTTCAATACACATTCTTTACTAAAGTCCTGCATATATTCACAAAATAATAAATTATCTTCAGTCCTGCAATATTTGGTTTGGATAAACAAAATTTTTTAGTGTAATATTGTTAATATTTTCTTACCCTTCAGTTTTAACATGTTTTGGGTGCTCAAAAGAACCATCTCATTGAGATGGTTCTTTTGAGTACTCACAACATGTGTTTCAGTTGAGAAATAAGATTTTTTTTTCAATACACATTCTTAAATAAAGTCCTTCAAATATTCACAAAATATTAATCAAATTATCTCAAGCCCTGCAATATTTCTTCATAGTAACAAATATAAATCCATAGGTTTGGATAAACACAATTTTGGAGCATAAAATTGTAAGTATTTAATTACCAATAAGTTTTAATATATGTTTTGGGTGCTCAAAAGAACAGTCTCATTGAGACAGTTCTTTTGAGTACCAAAAACATAGGTTTTGGTTAAAAAATAAGAAAATTATTTTTTTTGGTACCCAGTCCTAACTAAAAGCTTGCAAATTACAACAATATTCTACAATAAAGCACATCTTATTTCCTCTAACTATTCAGACTTTGTAATAAAATTTGCAGAAAGTTAAGATAGTAAAATCTCGATCAGGCTGCTACTGCAAAATCTGGTTTTATGTGTTTTGCACAGGTCTATCTGTCCTAATATCTAGAGAATATAAAGCATTTACTCCTTACTGTGTCATCTACTGGTAACATTTACAAATAGTATGGAACCAAATCAGGGCCAACATTTTGTCAAACCTGATCTGGATTCAAACTGATTCACACTATTTAATATGGTTGTCCTTAAATAGCTTTTTCAAAAATATAACTGATTTTGAAAAAATCAGCAGATGACTAAAAAGATTACCCTGTAGGCAAAGAGTTAATCTATTTATTATAATTAATAATGCAAAAACTATTGACCTCTGCCTGCATGATCTTATTTTGTCTACTGACTTTTTAAAAAATCTTTCCTGGAAACCAGAAGTTCTAGCCCGTGTTTGAGTACACACAACATAATTGAGCCGTGACATGTGATTTCAAACAATGTTAGATTTTGACAAGAGTAGACTCAGATGGGCCTGGTCAGCCAAGCTTTAAGCTTTAGAAACGCAAATGATGTTTGGTCAGTGGCCTAAGAGTCATAGAATATTCAAGCGACTAGGAAAGGCTCTGATCAGACTGTGCGTATAGGCAGGCTGGTCTGAGCCTTTGCTGGTCGCACATACCACATTGTGGGAAATCCCATGTTGCAGCTCATATGTTTTGTCGGAGATGCTCTTCTGAGTATACACAACATTTTGCTTTGTTCCATATATGTAGAAAAATAAGTTTGGAGTCCACCAGGGTTCATACAGGCAATATTGTGTAAAATTCAAGGACTTCAGAAAGACAATCCTATATAATATTATGGTTTTTAAGGACTACAAGTTTATGATAAAATACTGATTTACATGTTAAAATTCTACTTCCGATGTAAAGGAGACATTAGTACCAGACCAAAGATAGTATAAAATTGTTGTGCCTTTCATTGGTGTAGCACATGCTGCACAAATAACGGCACAACAATTTTATACTGATTTATTACTCTATCCACAGTGTTAAGTCCTACTGAAAATAGTATAATTCAAGTATTCTTTCAAGGTCTCAGGGTGATTTACAAGTACTTTACAAGCAAAATTTTCAGGACTTTCCAAGATCCATTTCAAGCACTTTTCAAGCCTGTGCCAACCATGGTTTACTCTTCTCTGGGGGCCTGATCCATTATATACTTTGAGACACGACAGGTTTCATTTTATATTCAGAAATGATTCAACTTTAATTAGGCCTTGTCATGAGAAAACCCATCTTCATATTTTCAATCATGTCAGACTCAAACAACTCTGCTCAGAATCAGAGGCCAGATAGGGTATTTAAATTTTGCATGAAGCCAGTTTAGACATTTTAGTGAATAACAAAGGCACTGAACAGGCTGCCCTAAAGCATAGGCTGGTCTGAGTCTTTATTGTTCACATACAGTGAAACCTGTATAAAACGGCCACTCTCAAAATGGCCATAAATTGGTTTGAAGACCAATTATCGCTTAATGCAGGTGAAAGTATTGCAGAATGCTCCCCTTTATTGCAGAATGCTCCAAGGGGAGCATTCTGCAATACTTTTGACCTTCATTAAGCTACCATTTGTCATTAAGATCTTTGTTTGTCTAATTTTGAGTGGCTGTTTTACATAGGTTTTACTGTACAACAGTCAGGTTTACTTGTTTCAAGGCCCAATTGAAGTTTGATCTGTCTTTGTGCATAAGAGTTAATCCACTGGTCTATAAATCCATTTGATTCTATAGTAAGGATCATATTAGAACACATTGAATGTTGATCTGTCTTAGTGCATAAGAGTTAATCCACTGGTCTATAAATCCATCTGATTCTATAGTGAGGATCATATTAGAACACATTGATAGTTGATCTGTCTTAGTTCATAAGTGTTAATCCACTGGTCTATAAATCCATTTCATTCTATGGTAAGGATCATATTAAAACACATTGATAGTTGATCTGTCTTAGTGCATAAGAGTTAATCCACTGGTCTATAAATCCATCTGATTCTATAGTGAGGATCATATTAGAACACATTGATAGTTGATCTGTCTTAGTGAATAAGAGTTAATCCACTGGTTTATAAATCCATTTGATTCTATAGTAAGGATCATATCAGAACACATTGAAATCTGTCTGTCTTAGTGCATAAGAGTTAATCCACTGAACTATAAATTCATTTGATTCTATAGTAAGGATCATATTAGAACATATTGAAAGTTGATCAGTCTTAGTGCATAAGTGTTAATCCACTCGTCTATAAATCCATTTGATTCTATAGTAAGGATCATATTAGAACACATTGAAAGTTGATCTGTCTTAGTGCATAAGAGTTAATCCACTGGTTTATAAATCCATTTGAATCTATTGCAAGGATCATATTAGAACACATTGAAATCGGTCTGTCTAAGTGCATAAGTGTTAATCCACTGAACTATATATTCATTTGATTCTATAGTAAGGATCATATTAGAACATATTGAAATTGGTCTGTCTTAGTGCATAAGTGTTAATCCACTGAACTATAAATTCATTTGATTCTATAGTAAGGATCATATTAGAACACATTGAAATCGGTCTTAGTGCATAAGTGTTAATCCACTGAACTATAAATTCATTTGATTCTATAGCAAGGATCATATTAGAACACATTGAAATCGGTCTGTCTAAGTGCATAAGTGTTAATCCACTGAACTATAAATTCTTTTGATTCTATAGTAAGGATCATATTAGAACACATTGAAATCGGTCTGTCTATTAGTGCATAAATGTTAATCCACTGAGCTATAAATTCAATTGATTCTATAGTAAGAATCATATTAGAACACATTGAAATCGGTCTGTCTTAGTGCATAAGTGTTAATCCACTGAACTTTAAATTCATTTAATCCAAAAGTTATTTTCCTATTAGAAAACAATGAAGTGTGGTCTGTCTTAGTGCATACGGGTAAATCCACTGATCTGTTAATCTGTTTTGAGTCTAAAGACCATAGAACAATATGCATATGTAAAGTATGTATAACTGTTTTAAATTCTGTAACTTTTTGATGATGCCAGCCAATTGTACTCCCACACAAGGCTTTGAGGTCTGACTGTAACTGTAAATGCATCGAATGAATTGAAGGTCATAATTAGAGATTGTGGTAGAAGTATAGGTTCCACGTTTTGAAACTATGCAATGAATGTACATTGATAACGAAAATAACAGCACTTGATATACTAGAAATCATTATAGTGTAAACAATCCATCAAGGGTTCAGCTTATAAGGTGAATATGCCCTCTGGTAAGAACATAAAACAATCTCATATCATATAACCTTTACCCTATCAAGGTTGATGTAGAAATGATTAATTCTTTGTCTACTCTTCACATCCTATTTAAGCCTAGTAGAGTCTACACTTTATCTGATACTATAGCAAGGTTTTCACTTGGTGGTCTGTCCTTCATCGAGTTCCTCAAATCCTGAAGACAGTTTCTGACCCAGTTATCCCCCACCGTTGGGTCCTTCGCTGGGTTACTCGGCCACTTGGGTTTCCTCAGGTATGCTGCAATAAAAATAAAAGCATGGAATTATTTTCATGCTGATAAACATTGAGCTGTAGAGCCCAGATATATGCTATGCACAATAAGTTTAGCAATTTCTTATGTTTTGCATCTTTTTGTGCTCATCATTGTGCAATATCGAACAATTTAAAATTGCAATGAAAAAAGTCAATAAGCAATGCTTATTAGATACCCACCGCACAGTAAGGGTCAGTGAAAATACTTAGTTTTGGCAAGTGATAGCTCAAACCAGCAGACCTTAGTTTTGCAAAGAAGATTTCAGTAGAATCTGTGCAAATGATCTTTAAAGCTTGCAATCTGGAACATTTGTTAAGATCGAATACACAAAAATGTTCACACCTAAAAGTTAAATATATCAAAGCTTATATCAGAAAATTAGCTTATATCAGAAAATTTTCTAAGTTTTCATAGCTGTCATTTTGTCAAAAAACTTTTTTTAAACCAAACTCCTTCATGCATATGTTCAATGTGTTTATATTGTGAAGGCAAGTATCAAATTGTTCTATCAAAAGCTGTGGTACTGCTGAGTTGATCGGCCCATGAAGGAACTATCTTAGCTTATACAAAAGCCATAGTAGGGAAAAATTGTCTAAGTTCTCATAGCTGTCATTTTGTCAAAATTCAATTCTTCAACCAAACTTCTTCATGCCTACGTTCAATGTGTTTACATTGTGAAGACATAGTATTAAATTACTGAATCAAAAGCTGTGGTAGGAGTTGATGGGCCCATGAAGGCACTATCTTTGCATATACAAAAGCGATATTAGGGAAAAAATGTCTAAGTTCTCGTAGCTGTAATTTTGTCATTTTTTTTTTAACCAAATTCCTTCATGCATATGTTCAATGCATCTACAGTGTAGAGGCAAAGTATCAAATTGCTCCATCAAAAGCTGTGGTAGGAGTTGATCGGCCCATAAAGGCACAGTAGCTAGCCCTATTAGAGAAAAATTGTCTAAGTTCTCATAGCTGTAATTTTGTCAAATTTTTTTTTGAACCAAACTCCTTCATGCATATGTTCAATGCACCTACATTCTATAGGCAAAACATCAAATTGCTCCATCAAAAACTATGGTAGGAGTTGATCAGCCCATGTAGGAATTTTTTTTTTAAAAAAAACTCCTTCATGCATATGTTCAATGCGTCTACATTGTATAGGCAAAGTGTCAAATTGCTCCATCATAAGCTGTGGTAGGAGTTGAGAAAGGGCTGACCTCTTGGCTCTTGTTTGTGGTGTCCACCTGTGAGTTTGTCACTTTCCCATTGGTATCCTGGGTCAGGTGTGGTACTTAATAGTATCGATTCCTGATCTTTGCACACTTACTTACTTTGATCGGCCCATGAAGGCACTATCTATGCATATACAAAAGCCTTATTAGGGAAAAATTGTCTTAAGTTTTCACAGCTGTCATTTTGTCAAAAATTTTTTTTTTTACCAAACTCCTTCATGCATATGTTCAATGTGTCTACATTGGATAGGCAAAGAATCAAATTGCTCCATCAAAAGCTGTGGTAGGAGTTGATTGGCCCATGAAGGCACTTACCTATGCATATACAAAAGCGATATTAGGGAAAAATTGTCTAAGTTCTATAGCTGTTACTTTGTCAAAAAATATCTTTTGAACCAAACTCCTTCATACATATGTTCAATGTGTCTACATTGTATAAGCCAAGTATCAAATTGCTCCATCAATTGCTGTGGTAGGAGTTGATCGACCAATGTATGGACTATAATAGCAAAAGCATACACCCCTATATAAAAAGCCATTTAGAATTACAAAGGGAAATAACTCTAATAAAATTGGCCCCTAGCCTTACTTTTTTGTTTAAAGTATTTGTCTTGTATATATAAATATGTTTGCAAAGTTTGACAAAATAGCAGCAATGACTCTTCAAGATATTAAGGAAACAAAATGTTACCGACTGACTGACGCACGGACGCACACACGGACGCACAGCATGAAAACAGTATAGTGTCGAGAACTTTTTACAGACACAAATTTACAGACGCTATCCTTTTCATATGCATTTGGGGGAGATCAAGAATTGCAGGAGGGGTCAGTAAGCAAGATTCACATTCGTTGTAAGTAATGTTAAAATGATAAGCAGTTGATATTTTGATCGGTGGTCTCATTTACATCTTCCTCATGCATCATACGCCTATAAAACTTTCAGTTATGTGACAGATGTGATAGCGATTTCATGCAAAAAATCAGCTGCCATCTGAATGACGTTATAAAGTAGTAATCATTTGATTAATTTCTAATGTTAATTGGTGTTTCAATTCAACAGAGAATCAGTTTACAAAGATATCATAGGCTTAAAATGTAACTCATCTTATGGTTGATTAAGCTACTGGACTCAAACCCACATCTTTTGAGTGCTATGGACAGCCATTTATCCATTAGGCTATCTAGGAATTATGTGTGTGTGTGTGTGTTTTTTCATTCAGAAAAGTAATTGTACCGCAATCTAAGCGCACTTTATATGAAGATTCCCAAAGATTGGGTGAAAGGTAATTGAAATTCATTTGTCTTGGGTCAATGTAGACAAATAATAACTTTTCATATTTTTAGTTAGTTTTGAATATAATTTACTAATGCACCACTGTCCACGGTAGATCTCACATTGATGTTACGCCTCCCCAAATGATAAAATTGATCAGCGAGTAAAATATGTGACTTATTTATAAACATGTACTCACTTTGAGAGTGCTTCAAACTTCAAAAGGGTTTAAGCCACACGGTGGCTTAGGTTGCTGTCCGTTCTAAGGTGGTGATTTTGATGTTGCATATTTGTTAATATACTTCTCAATTCCCATTGTTTGTGGGGTTTTGTGTCTTTGTTTTGGTATGCATTATTTTGTGTCCATTCAAGTTTTGCAATCATCTTGAAAAGGAAGAGAAAGCTGGTTGGTTTGCTCTTATGGTCTTACAGATGTTACTGTAAATGTTCTGTGTCATTTCCTCCCAGTGCCGTGGGTTGGTCTGCAGTGTGTGATTGTGGTATATCCTGATCATCCTCCCTTACTTTTTAAGCCAAGCAGAAGTCTAAAATATTAATTTGAGGGGGATGAATTAGTAAAATTCTCATTAAGGCAGATTCTGGATCTGCTTCACGTTTGTTTTGTAAAATGAGCCGTGACATGAGATTTACAATTATGTAGTATGTGCGACAAGCAAAGGCTCAGACGAGCCTGCGCATATGCGCAGACTGATCAGAGCCTTTGCTAGTTGCTTAAATATTCTTTGACTATTAAGCTACTGACCGAACATCATTCAGTTCCTAAGCTTAAAAGGAGACTGCACAGGCTTGTCTGAGTCTACATTTGTCAAAATGCCACATTGTTGGAAATCACATGTAACGGCTCGAATATTGTATTTCTGTAAGATCAATTTTATCTTACAGTGAAGATCTGGATGAAATGGGCCTCAACACGAGAAAACCTGTCTTCGAGGTTTCCGAAATGGTCATACCCAAACCAACCTGCTCAGCTACAGAGACTACCTAGAAAATTGAAATTTCGCTAGTATCATTAGTTTGTATATGATACTTTCAAATAAGCAAATAACAAAGGCGCTGATCAGACTCTGGTCTGTGACTTTGTTGTTCGCAAACCACCGAAGACAGGTTTTCTCACATCGCGGCCCAAATGGAACATACTCATTTAGGGACTTCTGGTCTTCAAATGGTTCATTCTCATTGGGATTTGACAAGATAAAAATATAAACTTTTGTAAACTTACAGTTATCAGTTCTAGACTGTTTCCCTTCTCTGTGGCATTTAATTCATTGTTCAGTTGTTCTGCTTTGTGAACTTGCAGCAATCAGTCTTGGGCTTGATCGCACTAGTATTTATTTCATGGTGAACAGTTGTTCTATTCACAACAATCCACTCTAGACTTACACCTCTCTGTAGTATTTAGTTCATTGTTCACAGTTGTTCTATTTACAGCATAAGGTCTAGACTTATTTCTCCTCTATAGTATTTAGTTCATTGTTCACAATTGTTCTATTTACAGCATAAGGTCTAGACTTATTTCTCCTCTCTGTAGTATTTAGTTCATTGTTCACAGTTGTTCTATTTACAGCAATCCACTCTAGACTTATTTCACCTCTCTGTAGTATTCAGTTCATTGTTCACAGATGTTCTATTTACAGCAGAAGGTCGAGACTTATTTCTCCTCTCTGTAGTATTTAGTTCATTGTTCACAGTTGTTCTATTTACAGCAATCCACTCTAGACTTATTTCTTCTCTCTGTAGTATTTAGTTCATTGTTCACAGTTGTTCTATTTACAGCATAAGGTCTAGACTTATTTCTCCTCTCTGTAGTATTTAGTTCATAGCTCACAGTTCTAATTGCGAACTTAACAGCAATCAATTTTAGACTTATAGTATTTAGTTCATTGTTCACAGTTGTTCTGTTTTGTGAGTTTAAAGCAAACAGTTATTGACTTTTTTCACTCTGTAGTGTTTAGTTCATGGTCCACAGTGATTCTGTTCAATTTGTGAATTTTCAACAATCAGTTCTAGACTTGATCTCTCTGTATTTAGTTCATGGTTCACAGTCATTCTGTTTTGTGAGTTTGCAGCAATCGGTTCTAGACTTGTTCTCTCTGTAGCATTTAGCTCATGGTTCACAGTCGTTCTTTTTTGTGAACTTGCAGCAATCAGTTCCAAACTCATTATTTTTGTTCTCCTCACTGTGGTTTAGTTCATGGTTTGTAGTTGTACTGCTCTACAAAGTTCCAAAACAGGTTACAATACATCCCACTGCATCAGATTCTCAACTGAACCCTACAGATCCATTATCCTGATTCAGAAATACAACAACCTAATCTAACGGTGGGTGCAAAGATAAGCGAGTTTGAAAATTGACTGAATGGTTTAAAGTTAAATGATCTCCATCAGGAAAACAAATATAGAGGTTTTCCAGTTGACTGAACAGGTATGAGCATTCCAAAGCAGTCAAACCATTGCCTGATTTGAAACAATTGCACTGACATGTACTCAGTTAACTTGCTACAGGCTTTAGCTCTGTAACTGTTACCTCTGGATGCAGAGGACTTCTATCAGACATTAGGCCTGAAGCTCTGCTGTATAAATGATACAAGAGGCTCTGCTAAAGAAGCACTCAGCAGCTCAAATAGTTCTATAGCCCCAGTGAGTTTGGTCAAAGCAGAAGCAAATTAAAGAAACACTATGCAATATCTAATTAAATATATGAGTAAGAAGAGAAAAGCAAATTTGTAGAAGTTTTCCTGAAGATGTAACATTTAAGAACAGTAACCTTACCACACTTTTAATCTGTTACACATATACATGGCTGCATATTACTGCTCATGGACATAAACACTGAAACAATATAATGTGGAGACATATATATTATTACAGTATTAGTAACTTGCTTCAGGCTATAGCTCTTCAATTATTTCCTCTGAATTTTAAGGAATTCGACCCAGCTAGAAAATCCATGCCTGCTGGATGAAAGATATAAGTAACTCTGCCAAAGAGGCACTAGACAACCTACATATTTCTATGGTCCACGTGAGTTGAAGGAATTCTATCTGTCTGGAAAATCAAAGCCTGCTGTATTAAAGATACAAGCAGGTCTGCTATAAAGGCACTAGACAACCTGCATATGTCTAGGGCCCAGTGAGTTGAAGGTATTCTATCTGTCTGGAAAATCCAAGCCTGCCGTATTAAAGATACAAGCAGCTCTGCTGTAGAGACACTAGACAACCTGCATATGTCTATGTCTAAGTGAGTTGAGCAAACCTTAAGAAAATTAAAGAAAACTTAAGATTTAACTAAAGAGTAGGAGCAGAAAAGCAAATATGAAGCTTTTGATTGTCTTGATTCTTTACATCACAGTCAACATTTTTTCAGTCATGTTGGACGAGTCTTCGTTGGTTGAACCAGTACTTGGCAGTGGATAATGTTGCTCAAAGACACAACACAGTGACACCTCCGACAGTGAGACAGACTAGAAATCCTATGTTCCCCAGTCAAATCAGAGCCACTGCGCTCCCCAAATATTAAGATGAAAACAGCTAAGATAAGTAACCTTACCACACTCAGTCAGTCAAACATATACATGGTTGAACCTTTTTGCTCATGGATATTATCACATGAGATCACACTATAGCATTTTATTGTGGAGTTATAAAATACCACAGTACAATAAATGTGAAAAATATCCAATATGTCAAAACTGCCCAGTCATGTTCTCAGTTAACAACTAAGTTGCTTCAGGCTATAGCTCTTTAACTGTTGCCTCTATATTTGAAGGGATACTGTCGGACTGGAAAATCCAAGCCTGCTGTATTAAAGATACAAGCAGCTCTGCTATAAAGGTACTAGACAACCTGCATATGTCTAGGGCCCAGTGAGTTGAAGGAATTCTATCTGTCTGGAAAATCAAAGCCTGCTGTATTAAAGATACAAGCAGCTCTGCTACAAAGGCACTAGACAACCTGCATATGTCTAGGGCCCAGTGATTTGAAGGAAGTCTATCTGTCTGGAAAATCCAAGCTTGCTGTATTAAAGATACAAGCAGCTCTGCTACAAAGGCACTAGACAACCTGCATATGTCTAGGGCCCAGTGATTTGAAGGAATTCTATCTGTCTGGAAAATCCAAGCCTGCTGTATTAAAGATACAAGCAGCTCTGCTACAAAGGCACTAGACAACCTGCATATGTCTAGGGCCCAGTGAGCTGAAGGAATTCTATTTGTCTGGAAAATCCAAGCCTGCTGTATTAAAGATACAAGCAGCTCTGCTATAAAGGCACTAGACAACCTGCATATGTCTAGGGCCCAGTGAGTTGAAGGAATTCTATCTGTCTAGGGCCCAGTGAGTTGAAGGAATTCTATCTGTCTGGAAAATCCAAACCTGCTGTATTAAAGATACAAGCAGCTCTTCTGTAGAGACACTAGACAACCTGCATATGTCTATGGCCCAACTGAGTTGAGCAAACCTTAAGAAAATTAAAGAAAACTTAAGATTTGATTAAATAGTAGGAGCAGAAAAGCAAATATGAAGCTTTTGTTTGTCTTGATTCTTTACATCACAGTCAACATTTTTTCAGTCATGTTGGACGAGTCTTCGTTGGTTAAACCAGTACTTGACAATGGATAATGTTGCTCAAAGACACAACACAGTGACACCTCCCACAGTGAGACAGACTAGAAATCCTATGTTCCCCAGTCAAATCAGAGCCACTGCGCTCCCCAAATATTAAGGTGAAAACAGCTAAGATAAGTAACCTTACCACACTCAGTCAGTCAAACATATACATGGTTGAACCTTTTTGCTCATGGATATTATCACATGAGATCACACTATAACATTTTATTGTGGAGTTATAAAATACCACAGTACAATTAATGTGAAAAATATCCAATATGTCAAAACTGCCCAGTCATGTTCTCAGTTAACAACTAAGTTGCTTCAGGCTATAGCTCTTTAACTGTTGCCTCTGAATTTGAAGGGAATCTGTCTGACTGGAAAATCCAAGCCTGCTGTATTAAAGATACAAGCAGCTCTGCTATAAAGGCACTAGACAACCTGCATATGTCTAGGGCCAAGTGAATTGAAGGAATTCTATCAGTCTGGAAAATCCAAGCCTGCTGTATTAAAGATAGCACTAGACAACCTGAATATGTCTAGGGCCCAGTGAGTTGAAGGAATTCTATCTGTCTGGAAAATCCAAGCCTGCTGTATTAAAGATACAAGCAGCTCTGCTATAAAGGCACTAGACAACCTGCATATGTCTAGGGCCCAGTGATTTGAAGGAATTCTATCTGTCTGGAAAATCCAAGCCTGCTGTATTAAAGATACAAGCAGCTCTGCTACAAAGGCACTAGACAACCTGCATATGTCTAGGGCCCAGTGATTTGAAGAAATTCTATCTGACTGGAAAATCCAAGCCTGCTGTATTAAAGATAGCACTAGACAACCTGAATATGTCTAGGACCCAGTGAGTTCAAGGAATTCTATCTGTCTGGAAATTCCAAGCCTGCTGTATTAAAGATACAAACAGCTCTGCTATGAAGGCACTAGACAACCTGCATATGTCTAGAGCCCAGTGAGTTGAAGGAATTCTATCCATCTGGTAAATCCAAGCCTGCTGTATTAAAGATACAAGCAGCTCTGCTACAAAGGCACTAGACAACCTGTATATGTCTAGGGTCCAGTGAGTTGAAGGAATTCTATCTGTCTGGAAAATCCAAGCCTGATGTATTAAAGATACAAGCAGCTCTGCTATAAAGGCACTAGACAACCTGCATATGTCTAGGGCCCAGTGAGTTGAAGGAATTCTATCTGTCTGGAAAATCCACGCCTGCTGTATTAAAGATACAAGCAGCTCTGCTATAAAGGCACTAGACATCCTGCATATGTCTAGGGCCCAGTGAGTTGAAGGAATTCTATCTGTCTGGAAAATCCAAGCCTGCTGTATTAAAGATACAAGCAGCTCTGCTATAATGGCACTAGACAACCTGCATATGTCTAGGGCCCAGTGAGTTGAAGGAATTCTATCTGTATGGAAAATCCAAGCCTGCTGTATTAAAGATAAAAGGGGATCAGACAAGTGATGACAATGAGGAAGCCTATTGCACTCAAAATGAACAACACTCCAATGAGATAAGTCCATTCTGAGTGCAATAGGTAAAAAGAGATCAGACAAGTGATGACAATGAAGCCTGTTGCACTCAAAATGACCAACACTCCAATGAGATAAGTCCATTCTGAGAGCAATGGATAAAAGGGGAACAGACAAGTGGTTACCATGAGGAAGCCTGTTGCACTCAAAATGACCAACACTCCAATGAGATAAGTCCATTCTTAGAGCAATAGGTAAAAGGAGATCAGACAAGAGATGACAATAAAGCCTGTAGCACTCAAAATGACCAACACTCCAATGAGATAAGTCCATTCTGAGAGCAATAGATAAAAGGGGATCAGACAAGTGATGACAATGAAGGCTGTTGCACTCAAAATGACCAACACTCCAATGAGATAATTCCATTCTGAGAGCAATAGGTAAAAGGGGATCAGACAAGTGATGACAATGAAGCCTGTTGCACTCAAAATGAACAACACTCCAATGAGATAAGTCCATTCTGAGAGCAATAGGTAAAAGGGGATCAGACAAGTGATGACAATGAAGCCTGTTGCACTCAAAATGAACAACACTCCAATGAGATAAGTCCATTCTGAGAGCAATAGGTAAAAGGGGATCAGACAAGTGATGACAATGAAGCCTGTTGCACTCAAAATGACCAACACTCCAATGAGATAAGTCCATTCTGAGAGCAACAGGTAAAAGGGGATCAGACAAGTGATGACAATGAAGCCTGTTGCACTCAAAATGAACAACACTCCAATGAGATAAGTCCATTCTGAGAGCAATAGGTAAAAGGGGATCAGACAAGTGATGACAATGAAGCCTGTTGCACTCAAAATGACCAACACTCCAATGAGATAAGTCCATTCTGAGAGCAATAGGTAAAAGGGGATCAGACAAGCCGTGACCATATGGAAGCCTGTTGCACTCAAAATGACCAACAGTCAAATATGATAAGTCCATTATGAGTACAACAGGTGAAAGCAAAACTACTGAAAGAAATGGATCTGCAGGATCTAGTTGACACCCAACTGCAATAGACGATACAGGTTCCCTGAATTGTTCTTTTCCAAGGGGCTGTTCCACGTTAGCTGGATCTGAAAAGACAATAAAATTAATGTACAGAGGTTTTCCATAACCAAACTTTGACCTCACACAAGACACAAAGTAAATAGATACACCATGATTTAATGACTTTTAAATATTTGAGCCAGTGGCTAAGTGGTAGAATGCTGGACTCAAGACTGAGGGGTTGTAAGTAAGTAAGTAAGTAAGTTAAGTCTTTATTTAAAGAGGGTAACAACATTTAGCAAACAATGGTGCTAATCTTCCATGAGGCCCTCACATATGATACAAATATATGTTATAATAATATACAATTTTTTACAAAAATAAATAGATCAATCAACAAAAAAAAAAAAAATACAGTAAAATGTTATATAGAATAACAAAAGTTCATAATAATGACGATTTTTGTAATAAGTATACATTTGTATATAAAGAAATGGTAGCAAAAGAGAAACCTCAACATTTCACAATATTTTAATGCTGAATATATCTTCCAATTCATCCAATGAATTAGGAAATAAGAATCAGCACACCACAGGTAGTCTATACACTGCACATCTGTAAATAGTTTTAGAATTTAGTTTCCATTTTTTGTATTACAATTCAAAATTTCTATACTTTATAGTAATGTTGCAATCTTGAGACTGCACATGATAAGAGAAGAGTGACATAGACCGGTAAAGCCGATACCTTTCAGTATTACGTGAATATGGATGATTGAAGGAAAGTAACTATTTCATATTGACATGGGTGAAAGTTCAAAATTTCCAAAATCCTGAACTTTTGAAATTCAAATGTTAAAACTTGCAGTATGCCTTCAAAATTTTGTTGTGTCCTTGAGCAAGAAAAATTAATTATTGATTAGTACTGGTTCAACCCAGGAAGACTCATCCCAAAATAACTGAAAAATGTTGACTGGGGTGCAAAGAATCAGATCAAACAAAACTGACTTTTTCAGGTTTTAGCCTAAATCATTTGCCAATCAGACTAGAATTTTTCCACAATACAAGTGCCAAATTTCGAAGCCAGTCTGTGAATGATATACCTGTACTAATTTATGAAACCTTTGTATAATAATGGATTGATGGAATAAACTTGGGATAGTCCATTGCTCATATCCAATGGTTTCAGGTTATAGATTAAAAACAATAGTGTATTTTTGTCAGCAGCTTTTATTTAACTTTACCCTGGGTCTTCACTGTTTGTAAAAGAAGTCATTTAGAGGTTTATCATATAGGAAGGGTTAAACTGGCCAACTTTTTTTAGCGATATACATCTTTGAAAACATGGACCAACAAATCGACAACTCTGGACTATTATTGATTGACAAACTATAGTAGGTGCCTTGATATCAGTTTTTAAAGACTCATGCAAAATAAAAATGGAAACATGTAGTTTGCCATTTGTTTGTAATGGGAATTCCCCAGGTGAAAATGAAACTGACATATCAGTGTAATTACTCCGTAATATCAGTGTTTCGGTGATATATTTAGCTTTTGACTGATATTTTGAAAAATTCAGTGTAATTTTGGTGGATTATCAGTCCCAGTGATATTACGGTGTATAAACTCTGGCTGTAAAGTTTTTAGAACTAAATTTTTGCTATAACTTTTTTATCTTAAATTTTAGCAAAATGTGTTTGCGATGAAAGTTGTATTGGAGACTTTCCGCCACCTTCTCCAAATGGTCTGGTGCTTGTGGCTCAAACAGATTTTTGTGTACATAGATGAAAATTTTGAAATAAATTGAATTCATCCTAAACTAGAATTGTTTTTCTACGAAAAAAAAGATGTCTCCCCCCTTTTGATGTCAAAACCATGAGTCATTAAATACAATTTCAAACAGAAACATTAAATACAATTTCTAACGGAAATTCTAGTTATTTCATGCAGACATTCAGCTCGTATCTAGTAAAGATATCTGTCAATGTAGTTAACTATTGCACAATCATAACCTGGTATAAAATAGTCATAGATAATTGTTTTTGTGTTGGACAAAGTTCCAAGGGAAATAACTCAAAAAGTATAAATGGCAGAGTTACCATTCTTGCACTCTGCACGTCATCTCATGCTGATTGATATTTGTATAAAGTTTTGTGAATATAGCTTAAGCGGTTTTCAAGTTAGAGAGCGAACACGATTTTTTTTATGCACAAAGTTCCAAGGGAAATGACTCAAAAAGTATAAATGGCAGAGTTACCATTCTTGCACTCTGCACGTTATCTCATGCTGATTGATATTTGTATAAAGTTTTCTGAATATAGATTAAGTGGTTTTCAAGTTATAGAGCAGACACGATTTTTGTGTTGCACAAAGTTCAAAGGGAAATAACTCAAAAAGTATAAATGACTGAGTTACCATTCTTGCACTCTGCACGTTATCTCATGCTGATTGATATTTGTATAAAGTTTCGTGAGTATAGCTTAAGTGGTTTTCAAGTTATAGAGCGGACAAGCTTTTTGTGATGCACAAAGTTCAAAGGGCAATAACTCAAAAAGTATAAACGGCAGAGTTACCATTCTTGCACTCTGCACGTCATCTCATGCTGATTGATATTTGTATAAAGTTTCGTGAATATAGCTTAAGTGGTTTTCAAGTTATAGAGCCGACACGATTTGTGACAGACAGACAGAGGGACAGACGGACGCCCGGGGAAAACAATATGTCTCCCGACCCTAAAGGGGGGAGACATAATTTCTAAGTCTTTTATTGACAGGTAAAAATTTTTATAGGCGTGACAGAGAGGGGTAGTATCAAAAAATATTTATAAGCTGTGCATATCCTGTTTATTCAAAGGTTGTGCACATCGTAAAACTGCCGTTAACATGCTCAGAATTTACCATGCATATGCAGAATCAACTTTAAGCACGCTCATTTGTAGGAACAAAGGGACGTGAAATTGTATGCTCTTATGCCCATGCTATGAATGAACCGTTTTTAGACAACCCACTAGCTTAACACACAAGCGAATATTAGGCCCGATTTCCATCATATTTGAACAAGCCATCTATAGCTTTAGTAATTGAATTTGGGTGGCGCAATTTAACTTTTTTGACTGGCATCTTGGACTCGGTTTATTTGCGCTTTGCTCAAAATGTACAAAGAGTGCATCTAAGCATAGAGGAATCGCCAGCATCTTGGGTGGTGAAACTGTTTGGAGAAGATGGTGGAGGTGTTCCTGAATACTTTTCATCTGGAGAATTTTTTTCAGTAAATGATGCAGCAAAAGTTATCATGAGAAAACAGTTCTAAAAACATTACAGCTGGAGTTTAGTCCTGCTGCATTCATAAGAAACGTGGATATCTGGAATATTATGTATCAGTAAAACCTGTCTTAAGCGGCCACTCAAAAACAGACAAAACAAAGATCTTTATGACAAATGGTAGCTTAATGAAAGTCAAAAGTATTGCAGAATGCTCCCCTTTGAGCATTCTGCAATACTTTTGACCTGCATAAAGTGATAATCAGTCTTGAAAACCATTTTGGTCTTCTTTTTGAGTGGCCGCTTAAGACAGGTTTTACTGTATATAGTTGGATAAAGTTCGAAATAATTCACTATAAATGGGTAACTACTGCAAGAGTCTTATTCACTCAGACACTTTCCATGTGCAACATCATATTTCTTTTGGTGAGAAAAATAATTAGAATTCCAAAATCGGATGTGTCCCTTGCCAGAACAGAAGTCAAACAAGGCATATTTGTCAAATTTATATCCCCGGCAAAGGGTTATTTCAGAAAAACTTCTAAATCACAAACTATAAATCTCCAACCCCTAAGGTCTCCTTGGGTATCATACAGATCAAAATTTGATGACTATAAAATAGTTTTCAGTGGTAATTAAACAAAACAACTATCAGATTCTGTACAATTTCAATATCTGACTTCAACCGGACCCAGATGCTAGGGGTGTGTGTAAGGTCAAAGTGTTTGAAAAAATTGAATTTTGAACTTTTGACCCCACCCCCACCTGGGTGGGATCCTAGGGTAGGTGTTTGCCGGCAAAACATTTGTTAACATTTTGCTGCATTCCTGATTACCTTTAATTTGATATGCAACATGACCATGTTCTGGGGTAGGTGTGTGTGTGCGTGGGAGGGGGGGGGGGGGGGGGGGTCTGCAGGCAAAATATTTGCTACCATGTGGCTGCATACCTGATTCCCTTTAATTTGATATGCAACATAACAATGTTCTGAAAAAGTTGCAATTTGGCCTTTTGACCCCACACACCAAGTCCACCCAGGGGGTCGGACCCAGACCTTCGATAAAAAATCACGTTTGGTATATTTCATATTTATTGTACCTCTAAATTTCAGTAAAAATATTGACAACTGACAGAGTTATTGCGAAATGACCTTTGACCCCACTGACCCCACCTAAGGGGTCAGGGTGGTGGGGTAAAATTTTAATCAATGTCATTCTTATCTACAGGCACTGGGTAATCATGGCCTAGTGAGAAGTTTTCAGATTTTATAGTTTTAGAGAAATAAAAAGTTTATCCACGAAAAAGCCAATATGAGCCACGACATAAGATTTCCAACAATGTGGTATGTGCGACAAGCAAAACCTCAGATCAGCCTGCGCATATGCATTGTCTGATCAAAGCCTTTGCTAGTCGCTTGAATATTCTATGACTGTTAAGCTACTGACCAAACATCATTTGAAGTTTCTAAGTTTCAAAGGAGACTGCACAGGCTCATCTGAGTCTACACTTATCAAAATGTCACATCGTTAGAAATCACATGTCGCGGCTCATAAAGCTTCTGCATTAGCCTAAACCTAAGTAAAAAAGGGCCATAACTCAGTCAAAAGTTTGCAAATGAACCCCAAATTCGAACTTGACCTGTATTTTATCATACCTTCTGTAAAATTTGAATGAAATTATTGGATCCTTTCAAAAGTTATTGATCGGAAACCACAATTAAGCCAAATTATAAGTTGGGCCATAAAAAGGGCCATAACTCAGTTCAAACATTTTGTGGATTACCCCCTTTTCCAACTTGACCTGTATTTTATGATGCTGGACCCTTCTGTGAAGTTTGAGTGAAATTAATGGATCCCTTCAAGAGTTATAGATAGGAAACCAAAAGTGTGACAAGGCGGACGCAGAAGCTGCCGAAGACGAGGACAGAGACATGATCCCTATGTTTCATCCATGCTTCGCAGGCCACACAACAATAATGTAATATTTTTGTTGAAATAGATGTCTTATCTAGAGAAATTTAGATTATTATAGGTTTTATAGTTTGGTACAATTGAACTATCCAACATTGATCTGATGTAATGTGTATCAATAACTGCCACCTTTGCAAACAGTTTGGACCCAGATCAAGCCCAATTGATCTAGATAATGGGTAATGGGTATTTCATACAGGTATATCATGCACTGGGTCTACCTGTAATGATATGTATTTACTATAATTTAACTTTTTCTATTAGTAATGGTATAGTCCTTTTATTATGCACCTTTAAATCGACAGTATAATATATTTGAGTGACGTTGTATAAGAAAAACATAGCAGCATGTCAGTCTGTGCAAATGCGCAGTGCGGTCAGTACCTTTGTTACTCCCTGATTAGGGTCATACTGGATTCCTACTGTTCTGTGTGTTCAGAGTACTCCCAGAAGATGATGTGTATCAAGTGACACAGAGCATTTCGGCAATTACTGACAATATCTTCATGCACAGAACAATAGCTATTCTCGTGTAATCATAATTTAACCCTTAAAGCACCAAGAAAAAAATGCATCTGAAAATGTTGTCTGCTGAAGTCTTCTGCTCCAAATAATTGCCTAACAATACTGATGGATTAAGTATAGAAGCAACCAGTGTGGACCCAGAACAGACTGCTCCTATAGGAGCAGTCTGATCTGGGTCCACACTGTTTGCCATAGAGGCTTCTTAAACATTCCAGCAGATGAGAAAAGCAGATGACTTTTGTTGGGATTGGTTCATTAAGGGTTAAGGCTCTAACCAGTCTATGAAGCTGGGCAGACCTGACTTTAGTGTAACTGGTCCTAAATAACGAAATGTTTATTGTTTAAATGATTGCACCAGAAAACCAGCGAAATTAAATTTATGTGCCGGGAAGACTTGGTCAGCCTGGTCATACATCCAGTCTGATCATTCTTCCCTGTCCACAGGAAGGAGGCAGGTAGCTTTGAAAATCCTTTTTGTACAAAGATTGAAGAATTAAAATAGACACAGGCCTCCAGATAAGAGTGCGTATTGGACAAATATTTTCTTTATTTCTCATCCAAAACATATGTTGTGGGTACTCAAAAGAACCGTCTCAATCAGACAGTTCTATTGAGCACCAAAAACACATATTTAAATTAATGGGTAAGAAAATAATTAGATTTTCACGCAAATAAAAATTCCTTATCTGGACCTATGAGAGTGGTTTCTGGGTTGTCAAGAGAAAGCCTTATTCCTTGTTTGCTAACAACTAAGGTGCAGACCAGCCTGCACAGTCTCATGAGCACATTTGTTGTTCGTTTTTTGCAAGGTATGATAGCAAAACTAGCCACATGGATTGCAAAGTTTCAGGACATTATCTAGTCTCTGTAGCTGAGCAGGGAGGTTTGAGCATGACCGGGTGACAAACCCCAAAGACAGGTTTTCTCATGATGACCGAGCCATATGTCCAGATAAAGAATAAAATTGGCCTAAAATTGTGAACATTTTCATATCCATTAGTTCGAACATTTGTTTTGGGTGCTCAAAAGACCCGTCTCATTGAGGTGGTTCTTTTGAGCACCCACAGCATGTTTTGGATGGAAAGAAGAAAATGATTTTTATTTTATCTCCAGGTCTGAGGACCAACCTTTTGATACTAACCTTCATATTCCGTACAGCCTTCTAAACACCCCAAGAACTTAGAAATATCTTTGGCAAGTACTCTAGTCACACCACTCCACATTGGATTATATATGCTCCGTTTCTGAGTCTCTTTGATCTGGGGAGTTTTGTTGTCCTGGGGAGTTTCGTTACCCTGAGCAGAACTGAAAGTCTGAGGAGAAAAGGGCCTAGATGAATTTGGTCTACATGCTGCATTCTGAATACTGTATGGCTCGTTTTCAACACTGTACAACTTATTGCTAACACTGTATGGTCTGTTGTCTCTACTATACAATTTGTTGTCAACATTGTAAGATGGTTTATGCACAATACTGTAGCGTTTAACATCATCAATAGTACTAGTTCTGTAGGGTTTATCCATGGCACTGTACAATTTATCCAGGACAATGTACGGTTTATCACGTTTATGATCAACACTACAGTCTATTTCTAGCTGTGGTCCTCCTACTGACGATGATCTTGATTGGAACACATCACTATCAATATTTTTCAGTTCTCCCTTGATCTCGTATAGGTCGGGAAGTCCGCTTAATGGTGGTATATGTGGTAGGACAGGCATTTCACGGTCCTCTATGTCACAATGGGATTTCAACTGTGGATTTTCCTTGTGGGTCTGTTGTGTGCTGATCACGCTACTGGTTTGTTCTTGTGCAGCTGCTGGGAGGTCTGTAAAGAATTAAAAAAAACGATTCTTAGATCTTTACATGCTTTTGTCGCCTGTCGATTTTCAAAATTAACTTTTTCTTCAAAAAAATATCAGAGTGTCAAATGGTATAAATCCAGATCAGAAATGACGTTCTGTTGGTCCTGGTCTGGATCCAACCTGTTTGTAAATGTTATCAGCAAACAACAAAAGTCACAGCTAGCAAGTATAGAGTTCATCAATATGTGACCATGTTCTTAATAATTATACCGGTAATAATAATAATAGTCTTTGTTTTCAGAGGGTAACACATATAGCAAAAAAAAAAGCTTATCTTCCATGAGACCCTCTATAAACTACCACCCAAAAATAATACAATTATAAAGTACAAAGATGATTTACATGTATACAAAATAATACAAACAGCATGGAACTCTTTCAAACCTACATACACACAAGCAAACTTTATATACATAGATAAAAGTGCTTTAATAGTTACTCATTTTCAAACACAGGTTTTAGGTACTCAAAAGAAGCGTCTCAATGAGACAGTTCTTTTGAGCACCAAACTAAATGATAAAACTGGGGATCAAAACATATTCACAATTTTACACTCAAAATTATGTTCATGCATTGGATATATGCTTCAGTTTCAAAGATTGAAGGATAGACAGGATTTCATCCACTTAATACAATGTCTACGAAAAGAATGAACTTTTTTAAAATTCTTTAAACAGTCTGGTAAATTGTTCCAAATGACTGGACCTGAATAAATTAAGCTTTGTTTGAAAATTTCTTTCTTAAGGGTCATTAGTCTGAAATCTGTGTCAGATAAGCAGAATTTGGTATTTGTAAGGGTATACAGTCATTATCCAGTGTAATCAATATGTGACCATGTTCTTTAGGGTCATTATGTTGAAATTCTTGTCAGATAAGCAAAATCTGGTGTTTGTAAGGGTATTCAGTCAGTATCTAGCATGCGGTACAAGTTGACATGTACATACAGAAAAGATTCAAATCAGTATGAGCATCCTCAGAATCTGATCAGAGTCTTAGTTTTCTACCTCAAGTAACATTTGATTCTTGGCATAGAGCAGATGTGCAGGCTGATCTGAGTCTTCAGCTAGAGCACATGCCAACTTGTATCTTTTGATGGATACCGGCTCATGAACATTTTCATAGGAAATCCTTGATAACCATATTTTTTATACATGCATGTGCAGATAGCCAGCGGAGCTGAGTGACTAATTTCATTTCTGTATCATCATTTACTTCAATACAGAATCCTTGTGGGCAGTGGAAACTCGGACAAGATGACAGTTGCAAAGGTGTGTCCAATACTCCACTACTCATTCAATGACAACTAACTTTCATTCGAATGTGAAACATATATGCACGTGTGTGACAAAAGCAATAATTTGACTCTTGCAACAAGCAATAATTGTGAGCAGTTCGGATACATGTTGAGTACAAAAGAGCTCGGCACCAGGGGCGGGGTCCAAGAGAGCATATACAAGTGGATAAGATTGGACGCGCCAACGAAACACTATTTAAACAGTGTTTTGCTAGGGGCTGATTGTAGTCCATAATAGTATGCTGGCTTGACATTGAAAGCATTGGTCCTAACATGTAACAATTTTTAAGCACTCAGCAAAACTTTGATCAGAAAAGGCTGGTCTCAAGGCTAAGCTGAGTATTCTCTGCACATAAATTCAAATTGTCGGTATTGCCATACAAAGGCTCACATAATCTGATACCTAGAACTGTCCTCATACAGGGATGCTCAAATGAGGATCCACAACTAATAATTATAGTTCTAGATCCGAAAGTCAAAGACTTCCCCGCAACATCCGTGTACATCACACTTGTATTTTGCGCCCTAAAAAGGCCCTTGTGTGACTGCGCAGTTGCACAGGGAAGCCTGGACATTCATCATTCCCCTATTAGTCCGGAATCCAAGATCCAAATTTTTTATTTACCCTACATGATCTTGGCCAGAAGTTTTGATGCTTGTTTTGGGTAGGTGTATGCCAGTAGTATACAATCCAGATGGGTGTATAGAATATTAGGCCGGCGAAAGTCTCCAAAATGGTTGTTAATTATGTTATCCCTCATTTTCTTAAAAACATAAATATGTAAATTTGTCTGTCAAGGTAGCAGTTGAAATGTTAAAATAAACAAAACAGTTACGCAATCTGTAAGAACATGTTATTGTCTATGCATATTTGATGTTTGTATTTTTGGATGTCATTTATGTTTCATTTCAACTATACCCTTAAAATCCACTATATTTTGTTAAATAGTTGCAGTTGACAAAAATTATTAACAGGTATTTTAGTTTATGATAACATGTGTTCAAAGGACCATTTACTGACCATTTCAAAACTGCAAACAGTTATGTTCTATCACAAATACTTTGTTGTATATAAAATGTTCAATTAGATGACCTCTGATAAAATGTTATATAAGTTTAGAACCCTTAACTTTCAGATTTAAGCAGGCAATTCTTTCTATTAGCTTTTATGCACCTGATGGCACCCGACTTAATAGTAGTATTTATTTTATACTTGGCAGTGAAATCAATACATATCAAAAACAAATAAAAGTGATATCATTTACAAGTGAAATGTTATATTTTCACTGTAGTGTTTTTGGATTACCTCTGACTTTTTTCCATTCACTTGATGCATTTCACTTCAGAACTTCAAACGCCCATAACTTTCTTATTTGTGAACAAAAAAATCAAGTGTGGGTATGCATTTTCTTAGTTAGAACATGACAAATATTTTGGTACCAAATTTATTTGGGTTTGCTAAGATTTTTTTTTTTTTTTGGCATTTTCAGCACCTCCTTTTTCAGTGGATGAGACATTGCATATAGCCTATAAAAACTTTGACAGAATAAGTTTAGGTCATATTTGACAAGGTGGCATTCAAATTCCTTTAAACAGATTTTATACAAGTATTTTAGAGTGTTGGTGGATGTAAGAGTAACTAGAACACATTCGATGGCGCGCCATCGCAAATCCCCACGCTCTCAAAGAAATCTAATGGTAATTGACCCTTTGACCCCACCCAAATGTCACCAATTTGATCGTAGGTTAAAATCCTAGTCTACTGCTCTTCCCCTTTAATTTGATATGCTACATGACCATGTTCAGAAAATTAAATTTTTGACCCCTCCCCAAGGCCCCAGGGGGTGGGGACCCAAAAAATTGAGCCGGTGCATGTGTCATTCATGTAAGTAACTCACACACCAAATCTGGTTGAATTTCTGAAAAAAAAAAATTTTGACCCCCAACCCACCATGGTACCCCCAATAATTTTTTGACCCCCTGGGCACCCCAGTGCCCCAAGTCCCAACCCTGAGGCATGACCCAGGTGACAGAATGAAAATCCTGTCTGATATATTTTGTATCTTTCATTTGTGAGAACACACGCAAAGTTTGGTATAAAAATCTTTGAAATTGACTTTGTAATTGAAATTAAATGATATTTGATCTTTTGACCCCTACCCAGGGCCCAAGGTGGTTGGGCCAAAAAGATTTGCCGTTGCATGCCCCATTCATGTGAGTAACTCAATCACCAAATTTGGTTGAATTTCGTCCAATGGTTTAGGAGGAGATAGCATTACGGACAGACCAACGCTCTTACATTTAGATACTTGTTGGGTACTTACAGTGTTAGAAAAAGTAGCCAAGAAAGCTTAAGTACCCAACAAATCCCAGAAATTTAGGAAATCTAAAGTACCCAACAAGGGTTCATTCGTGTTTTGTTATATACATTACCAACATAAATTTCATTTCTTTTACCAAACTGGTTACTCTGTAGATACTAAAATACTATGACCACAAGGATATGTATGGTGGGTGCTTATTGTGAGACAGAACCATTATAATTTCCACAAACTTCAGTTTTTTATTTTACATGGAGGAATTCATTATTTAATGTTTCACTTCTTGATTTGGACTTATACTTAGAATGACTTACAGTTCTTAGAATTGTAAGTTAGCTTTTGTTACTTGTTAAGAACATAGCTGTTGTAGTCAATAGATTTGTTTGTTTTGTTGCTTTACGTCCCAAGTCAACAGCTATGGTCATTGCGGGACGGTCAGTTCACCTAACCACACTTTTTCCTGGGCAGGCTTGAACAAGCGGATAACCAGTAATTCGTGCACATACTTTCGCTTGTAACTGACAACAACCCATCTTGAATGAATCAGCGGAAGGGAGGAGAATGACCGTAGAAATTATTTCATGATCAATCTCCACGAAAGTATGGGACCGGGCCGGGATCGAACTCGCGACCCCTGGAATTGCAGTCAGACAGTGTAGTCAATAGATGATTATCAATGCAAAAAAAAATGAATGCTTGGTATCCTGGGTCAGATGTGGTAATTGATTGTATAGATTCTGGATCTTGGTCACCTTTCTTACTTTTTATAAAATTGTCCATGGAACCTATTACTATATTGCTTCTTGCTTTTATTTATTTCAGCTGAATTGAGCTGTGACAGTGAAGGGAAATGTCTTGTAGATGGCATTTAATGCATAATTAAAAGAACCAAAAACTAGGTAGTGGCAGAGATAAAAGAATCATTGAATCTTTCTTTAGACATAATTTGTTTATGAAAAATAAATAGGTATTAAAATCCAATTGAAACTGTTCAGAAAAAAAGTACAACATTTTTTGTGCTTTAAAAGTAAGTTTTTCCCTTTAAAGCAACTATGCTTTTGTTGAAGCTGAAAATCATTCATATGATATGTTTAAAAAGAAAATACTCACAATAAATGTATTTTTGAGCAGTTAGATGGTAGTCAATTTCAATTTTCATCCACTAAGTGTTTCAACTCATTTAGTTATAACATTGTACAAAAATAATATTTAAAAAAAGTAACGTATATTACAGAAATACCAGGTGCCTAAGCTAATAATTATCATTCTGCTAGTAAGCTTATTCAATTCAAAGATCAAGATGGTATGTAAAAAAATGAAACACACACTAATAGCACTATAATAATATGAGTTCCACTATTATTTAATGGTAACGTATTTGACTTGACTGTTGCATGGTAATACATCTATTTCTAAGGAGCCACTATACATTAGATTTGTCATATATAATGTGGTTGACAAAAATTTATTTCACTAAACAGCCTCTCCACAGGTATTTAGGCAGCATGTGGTCAAGTGAGCAATACAAATATATATTAAAGTAAGTAACATATATAACAGTTATCATAAGTGTAGATTATTTTAACTTTTTGGTAGTTTTATTGGTTAAATCAAATATTTGACAAACTGAGTGAAATCAGACAAGTATGTATAGCTTCATCTTTGTGATATTGATGAATGCGAAAAAAAAATATTTTAAAACTTAAAAATTGGCCTTCAGTAAACTGGGGCTTATGTATTCAAAGAGCTATTGCTGAAAAACTTCTGAGGATAGAATGCTCAAATTGTTTTTATTTGAAATCCCTTTAAGCCTTTTATGAAATCAAATTAATAAAGACTTCAAAAACTATGAAGGGGAACATTGACGGCAAACAACAACAGTCAATATTATGATTCTTAGGGAGTAATGTTAATAAAGTAACATATGTAACACCTGAGAACATCAAAATATCGTTTTAAAAAGCTTTCATTTTTGACGCATAAACAAAATATATGAAAATATCAACATTTGAAAAACCTAGATGCAATTAAACCCGAGATAGGTATGTTTTTCACTCAGTTCTATAAAGTTCATAATTTTGGAGGCCATCTTGAATGTCAGCCATTTTGAAGACTTTCACCAGCCTAATTTTTTATACACCCACCTGGTCTGTAGACTACTATCATATACCTACCCAAACCTTGAAATGCTTGAAGTAATTTCTTTATACCTGTCAGTGAACTATTAAGATTGATCTCCCCTGGATTGCTTTTTACAGCTTCTTCAAACTGGTATGAGCCTTCTGACATCCAGTCTGAAACAAAGAGAAAATATATAAGAATTAACCTAAACGATTTCAATAATGGCTCCTGCATTGGGCAAAATAATCACAAAACTTCTAAGTAGGCTACTTGGAAAATATTTGTGTATGAAAACATTCTTCAAAATTCTGTTTGTTTGGCAAGAAAATGATTTGGGTTTTAGCTCTGACTGAAAAAATAGCATTACAAAAAAACAACTATATCAAACCTACACACACACAACACTAATTAAAATTTGGCATGATAAAGGTTCAATATCTGGACCACAGGGAAAGGGTTCACATACCTTTTATGAAACAATAAAACTTGTGTTTGTCGAAAATTGATTTTTTGCTTGTATAGTTTAAAATGCATGTAGTACAGCCAATGACTTATATGATCTAATATACGTCACTGCCTTAGCATATAGGTTTCTGGACTGATCATATTCATCTGCAATAATTCTCATAACGCTATTTTTCACGATACGGCAACTATAAAATTACAGGTACATAATATTGGTGTGGAGAATTTCACAGATGGATGAATACGCAAACATTGCCACCTGACTAACCTATTTCCAAATGTATTTGTCCAGCAGTTGAACTTAGCTAAGAACTGCCCAACGTCTCTTATCTGGACGGAGTATATAATGCTATTGTCACATATTCTGGTTTAATCAAGGGAAGTAACTCAAGTGTTAACACATTCAATTCTTCTATAACTTATTGGTAGTCAAGCCTCCTTTGTATTATCATTGATAAATGTAACCAAGGAGTACAGAGATGTGGTTATGCATGGACAGATAAAGTTTCATTTGAAAAGATCCCCTAGTTCTCCAGAAAAGAATAAAAATCATAATTTGCAGGCCATAAGAGTGTGTAACTTAAACTACTTTTCTTAATACCGAATCAAAACTTATGGTGTGGGTACTCAAAAGAACCATCTTAATGAAATATAGTACTTTTGAGCACCCAACACATTTGATTATTTAAACTGATGGATAGGAGATTATCTAAAAATTTTCACTATTTCAATTAATCGATTTTCCTATGTACACAGGCAGGAAACAACATAGACAGAACATTAATTCGTATATGAGGCTCTTTCTGATTCTGTATATGTAGTCTAAAAAAATGCCTAATAATTGTTAAGTTTTCTGTTAAGTGTTTTTATAGTGTAAAATAGCGAAAAATGGTGAAAGTAGTTCTCCACTCTGGTCTTTTAACTACTTATCTAAGCTGAAGCGAGCTGCAAATTGTGTACAGTTTTGTATCCTTTTAAGGATTGAAATTCATATTTTAAGCTTGCACTGGATGATGAAAAACATTAGCTATTTTAATGTCTGTGTAGGGCTTCTAATAGCTAATGTTTTTCATCATCCAGTGCAAGCTTAAAATATGAATTTCAATCCATATATTTACATTCTATACCATCAATCAAATTTACTTAATTATCTTCCACCCAACACTGCTAGTTACCCTTTTAAAATGGAATATTGTATTTGTAACGGAGGTGTTGGAACAGCCAGGGAGCGAAACTCGTGTACATAACGTTGTAACGATACATGAATTATGTCACGCAAATGTCGATAAACAAAGCAAGTTATTGGCTGACATTGACATAACTTTGCCTAGAGGCGCGGTCTGGATCACAGGACATTTCAATGTTTTGCATGGAGAAATGCAAGCAGCTAGAAATGTTGGATTCATGTAAGGCACATACACTGAGAATGTAAATATTTTGTCATGAGGAAAATGAAGGTCAATCTATATTTATTTCTTCTCAAAATTCATTTTTTTTAAATTCTCGTTTTTTATAAATGGGGCTGGATCAGACAACCTTGAAGAGACATATACACAAAATGATAGTTGTCATTCTATGCATTAGCCTCCTTTTACCTCACAACAAAAACAATTCAGATAATACCATACACAATTTTCAACTCGCATCAGCTTGGATTAGAAGTTAAACAACCAGATCAGAGCACTACATTCTCTTTTCACTAATTAACAATATAATAATGGAAATCTTTTAGGCATTATTTTCAGTCTCCATATACAGAACCAGAAAAAGCCTCATAAGATTTCCTTATCAGAACTTACCGTTCTGTCTAAGTAGTTTCCTACCTGTGACATACTTACGGTTCTGTCTGTGTAGTTTCCTACTCATGACGTATGTGTTTGTTTTTGTGTTTTTTAACCAGATACTATGAAAAGATACTCACCACAGGATGAACATGACCAGCTTGCTGCAGCCTCACCAGAAACTGAAATATTATAACAGTACATTTAAATAGAACAATAATGCAACAGACAACAATTAGCACAATATTTTCATTATAGAGTGCCAATATTAACCCTTGTCCTGTTGAACACAGATATATATCCATTTATGATAACACTGTAGAACCAGATCAACTGGCTTCTTCCAGTTTCCAGTCTGAAAATACAGGCATATAAGTTACTGGAATTCTGTGGGTGAACTAGATAAACATTGGGGGGAGGGTTGTTGTGAACGAAAATATACTGCACAATAACAAAAATAAACTTAAATCTACACAATTTCAGTATCTGACCTTTCAACCCAACCCCAGACGTCAAGGGTGTGTGTAAATTCAAAGTTTTACCTTGCATGTAGGTCTACACTTCTACTTTAATATGATATGCAACATGACCACTTTAAGTAAAGAAAACAAGACCAAACTCTGCTCTGGACCTGCAGTGCGTTCGATGCGTTAACAATCATTATGCAAAGTTTGAATATAAAGGAATGAAATCTGTTTGAATTACAGATTACACACAAATAAACAATGTAAGCAATCCAAAGGTGGTGTAGACGTACTAATGTCTAAGTTCAACAAACCCAAAAATATTATCAAATGTGCACAACATATAGGGAGCACACATGTTCAATGTGTGAGCAATCATTACATATTAAAGAAATATTGCCTGTATCTTTCATCAAAAAGTATGCTAAACAAAACTTAAATGTCGAAAGTATATCTTATAAAAGAGTAGTACAAGAAGGTTTGAGACTTTAAAACTTTTATTTGCAGCAATACGCTTTATTTTTCTAAAACAACAAAGCCCCTGATAAATAATCGGCCATTTCCGATACCAGTTCCATGTTTAGAATGGCATTGGAGCAAAGATAAGTGCAGTCAAACTATCTCTGATCAATTCCAGTTCAATTGGAATCTAAATATATATATTGCCAAATGACAACGCTCAGGAATAGTTGTTTTCTCTGAAAGAGAGGTGTAACGATAAGAATATATCCTCAAAATTAGCATTTTTTTTCAAGAATTTTCTGTTTCATCCGAACACTTGCGAAGTGAATATAAGATACAGTCATACACGTTTGAAGTAGGCGCCTACGGGGGATTCATATAGATTAAATTTATGAAACCCGTATGAACAGTTGAACGCTTAACTTCTTCAGCCAAAAAGCATTTATTAATAATAAAATTTGGTGTTTTAGTAATTTATGGAATACAGACACCGAGAATTTCTTGAAATAAGTTAGAATTAAATATCACGCATACTGCGCAAGACCATTAAGTCCCCTTATCGAGCCTTTAGTATTCCTAGCTGTGGTAGATAGATGCACATCCGCGCGGCTTGAAATAGTAACTGACCGTTGTTACAGGTTGCATATTTACAGCACTTATCAATTGTTGCTGCGTCTATATATTGGTTTACGCAATGTGTTTTGTGCTAGTTATAAGGAAATGAGAGATGGATAATAATATTTGCAGTGGTCCAGAAATAACCAGGAAAACGGTAATTGATCAGCTGTTTATATCGGTCATACACGTCAAGCAAAACTTTTCATGTCGGACTTCAGAAAGTTATTTGTTATGAAGGTATTCAATCAATCTATTTCTCGGCCGATACTAATCCTCCATTTATTACACTTCGAATTCATAACTACTTTCTCCCTGATTTTAGCAGAGTCTGTCAAAATCTGCGTTCCTCGTGGTCGCCCTGCGCGTGTTTTGTTTCCCGACATGTTTTTCTTTGATCAACAAGGTTACTGCGGCTGCGCCGATTTTGGGGTCAAAGAAAAGGTCATATGAATATTACGGAGAGATGCGAGAGTTTTGTGCGGGACGTTAAAAATTATTTTCCAGATTCTTTCTCGAATTTTTACCCCTTTCCTTTACATTTTTATGTTAAAAAGATATGAACGTGCACTGGTCGGTTTGGGAACATTCCATTCCACCTGTCAAAACTAAGGATTCCAACATTCACATAGAACGGCAAAATACGTAGGGCATATTTCTTTAAGTTTGAATATGATGGAATGAAAACTGCTCGAGCCACAGATTACACAAACCAGACACCCCCTAAGCATTTCAGATGGACAAAATATTTAATTTCAACAAACCTAGAAATGTGAAAATATTTATGTGTGTGTAATGATAGTATATATGCTTTCATGGTGCTCTTAAATTTGATATGCAACATCACTACTTTCACAAAAATATATGGTTTGACCCTTTGACCCCACCCCTGGGTTAAGGGTGTGTCTGTGGGCAAAATATTTGCTACCATGTTGCTGCAAAAGTCATCAGCTTTAATTTGATATTCAACATGACCATATTCTAAAAAAGTTTAATTTTGGCCTTGGCCCCACCCCTTAAGACCACCCCAGGGGCTCGGATCCATGCCTTCAACATAAAATCCCTTTTGATTTGTGTCATGTCTATTGATGCTCTGCCTGCATGCAAATTTCAGCAAAATTTCAGCAAAAAATATTGACAATTGCCTAAGTTATTGTGAAATTTAAATACTTAACCTTTGACCCCTTAGCTGGGGTCAAAGAGGGTGGGGTAAAACTTTGACACTACCATGATTATCTACAGGCACTGGGTAATCATGGTCTATAGTGAGAAGTTATTTTAAAAATATAATACCTTTGATGAAATGTTAAGATTATCACACAAAAAAGCTTATACAGGTTTCACATTATAATTGCCTATACTAAAACAAGGGCAATAACTCAAGTGTTAAGGGGTCAATTTTGACGAAACTTAAAATGAATATTCATGCCCTATTAATATTTATCTTGGTTATATATAAATTCCTCATTAATTACTAATTTATTTTACCACTCTACTTCTTCATCAGCTAAGGTGATTACAAGCCTGTTTATTGCCCATAAAACCAGTAACTGACTGCTGACATTTTTCCCCTCATGGTTGCCAAACAGCTTGAGTTCAAGCATCTGGTCACCTCTGCTGTGAGTTAATCGCGGCACATCTCAGTGGAGAGAGCTTGTTATTAGGCTGTGCTTCCATTCATTTTTTTCATTGAGTAATAATTGCTTTAAGTGATAAGAATGAGAATCATTTTAGACACAGCCAATGTTACATTTTTTGCACTACGAAATTACGCTGTCTGGTTCAGAGCCCCTAAGTAGTAAAAGTTAAAAGCGTTAATTGAAGTTGTAACATTTAGCTCTATTCATGATATCTACAACCTTGCAAACATTTTTGACCCAGATCAGGCCCGACAAAATAATTAGGGACCTGATCAGGATCCAAACTGTATGGTGCTCTGATCACATTCCTGAAAAGATTTTTTTGAAAAGTGATTTCTTAAAGAAATAGGCAGACAATTTAAACATTCAAATAATCTTCTATTCGCAAAGAGCATTTGCATTATTTAATGTCATAATTTTTATCATTCCTAATATCATTTCAATAAAGCCAGTTCTTGAAAATTCAAACCAATAAAATGCCGCTTGCAAGCCAAACAGACTCAGATCAGCGGGTGCAGACATTAAAGACTCTGACCAAACAGTGTCAATATCCAGGCTGATCTGAGTCTCCGCTGTTTGCTCATGCATCTGCTAATTCAAGTCAGTCCTCGAAGCTTGGAAACTTACCTACCCAAAACACTGATCAGACTATAATCTAACACAGATGCGATGCTGGATGCTACTACCAATAAACTTTAAACCTGTTTGTGTCGTCTGCTGATAAGCTTTACAAAACTTTTTGATCAAGATTTTTTTGTTTGATTTGATTCTTTACGTCCCATCAACAAACTTTCAGTTCAACAGGAACGGGTCTTCCTGTGTTGAACCATTACTAAGCTAGGATAAATGTGTCTTGCTCAAGGACCACAAAGCAGTGACGCCGGTGAGGGTCGAACCGGCGGCCCTCTGTCTCGAGTCAAGCACTCTACAACTGAGCCACTGTGCTCCCTCACACAAATTACATGCCTATTAAACAGGACAACTCCTTTAGTTTCAAAACACATATGACCATACAGTGTAATGGTATAAAAACAGTGAGAGGCAGTTACATACCTTTGGCACATTGTAAAGCATATTGTACTTCCGATGACCAAAATTATAAGATCTGATGGTCTCACATAAAATGCATCTAATATTAGTATACCATACTTCTTGAGTCGAAACCCGAAATTTCGGTATTCCAAAACACATCCATTTACTCAAACGAAGGGGTTTTCTGGGTCAACTCTCAGTATACAAAATGCCAAACTTCGATGCTGTGTACAAACAACGGATCAAAAAGGGCTAAGTCCTTCAGACTTTTAAGACTAATGTTCCCTCTAAGTTGTGACAGCAACGTTTAACAGATCAGACGATCTAGTAAGGACCATTTTAAAGCAAAAATGTACGAATTATAGTTATAAAATGCGTCAACAAAATGCAATCCATGCATTAAATTTGTTATTTGACTGTTTTATCTGGCCCTTTTTGCTGTAAAATATTGCTTGGTGATGCGAGAAGAATCGTTGTGGCATTTACAGACCTTAAGAGTCATGAAACAAGGTTCCTAGTCATTATCAGAAATGCAGCCTGGTCTCAAAGGGCAAATATCTTCATTATTTAAATTGGGCATTCGGGATAGCCAGTCATACAGCTATGCCGATGTGATATAGCTGGCTGTAAACTTTGATAGACAGTCGACTAAACCGTTCCTGAATTTTGGAGAAAATCGCCATTTTTTTTTGGAAGTGTTTTAGTAGGATCAGTTCTTGGGTTGCTATGACGTCATCAGGATTAGTAGAGTTCTATATTACTGACTTTTAGATATTTTGTTTGATTTGGTTCTTTACGTCCCATCAACAATCTGTCAGTTATAAAGGGACGGGTCTTCCTTGGTTTAACTAGTACTAAGCTAGGATTAATGTCCTTGCTCAAGGACACAACGCAGTGACGCCGGTGAGGCTTGAACCCGCAGCCCCTCGGTCTCGCATCAAACTTTCTACCACTGAGCTACTGAGCTCCCGACTTTTGGATAGCAGAATAACAGCACATTTTAATGGACAATAGCTAATTTTGTAAAAAATGACAGTCTGATAAAAATTAGCAACACCGTGAAAATATGCTTAACTTTATGCCATTAGTATATGATAAATATAGACGAGTCAGGTATTCATTTATTTACAATGAAATGATCATTAGCTCTTCTATACTTCAAAGTGAAAATTTACACTCTTTTCCAGATTTATTTATTTTAGTGTTTACAGTATGACACGAATAATCCCTCATTAAATGTTTGTGAATGCTCTTCAATTAGCCTGTAACTAATTACTTTTGCTTGTCCATAGGGCTCTGGCCATTTTCAGGTCAATAAGCTCTACACAGGAAAACTGGAAGCACTACCATCTGCTTACACACACCATAAGCAAAGTTATATATCCTTGATAATGTCAAAAATAACAGATATCAGAGTAAAATATTTTGCAGTGTGTGCATTGTGCGTGATATGATTTTATGAAGATTGTTAAGTTGCTATGATGGGCCACTTCAAGCAGACTGCTTAGAAATAGGTCTCGATAACCGTAAGTTAAACGTGAGTAATCGGGACCACATGTTGATATTGTTTTAAGCTTTGGGAAGCACGTTGTGGCCTTGGTGCATGAAAGCAGGCTTAGCAGCATAATTGTCCCGCTTTCTCCGATTCATGGATTTGCATGAAAAAAACAACTTCTATTAACATCAATTTCGCTCATCGCGATCACAAGCGCAAACAAATAAAATTGTTCTGGATCTCAGGGATTCTCATTTTCAGAACTGCATGAAGACTGTCGGACGCTACACAAGAAGGCCTGTTCCGACTGTGCAAAGATGAGCATATGCATCTAACACTATTGTTGGCTGTAAGGTAGATCCACTTGCGACATCCAAATTTTCAAAGCCCTGTACTAATTCAAATCGCAAAGAGCAGGGTTTCTAATGAAATAGCTCATTTTCCAGTGCTCCAGGTAGGATGACAGTTATATACATGTAGTGACACTTCAAAACATGGTTCTGTGACATTTGATCTGGTTCTACATTGATCATACAGGTACTTTAAATGAAACTAGACAGTCTAACAAGACAGTCTCGCCAGAGCCTTTGGGGCTTCCATACACGAAAAGACATATATGAAGATCAGCCAAAAATCAAGGCCCCTAACCCCACTAGATAGCTGTTCATACATATTTATTCAGGGAATAAGCCTGGGGCGAAATAGTCACTCTATGGGCCGAAATTTCACCTTAAATGGGACCCAGGGAGAAGTAGGAGTCTCCCTTCTTTTTAGGGGGACTCATTTTCATTCTGTCACCACACAAACACAAGCTGTGGTAACAGCATACACCTTAGGTACAAACTTTGTGCTGCTCTGTAGGTTTTATTATCTGCTGTACGACATTGACATTTTCACCGATTTATTTATTTATACTAGAAGCCACTGTTCTTCTTTTGAGCAGTAAAATATCTTTGATAAATGCTGTAAAATTAATTGTAAAAATTTCACAATGAAGTTGGAAGTGTGGAATTGTCGTGAAAGATTTACCGTCGCAGTTGATGAGTTCTGTTGGGTTTTGTCTACCAAGTTCGGATAAAGTAAAACACATAGAACGATTTTAACGTGTGCTACTGAGGATTTTCAAAAATCATGAAAATTGTGTTTTTTTTTAAATTATTTTTAAAGGTGCGTAAAAAATTCTGCTATATATCAAATTTCAAAAGTTTGTGTTTTTTGTCACTTGGACCGGTCACTTCAATTGGATAAAAATGCACCCAATACTATTTTTACACCTAAAACATTGATTTTTACATTTTTGAACGACAAAATTGTAACATGAATGAAAATTATCCCAAAACACCTCTAAGCTTTGGGCCATTGAAATGCTCATGATAAGAATTTATTCAATAATATTGGTGTCTTTGTTAGAAAAAATGAGTTTGTAAAGTGTTCGTTTATAAGTTTGTCTTAGTGTATATTTGACTTGCCTTTTCTCAAATTCTATAAGAGCTCTGGGAAGAATAGAGTCTACATGGCTTTGTCATTTCTCAAAAGACATTGTTGCGATACGCCAGCCTTACTTTGTGGAGCAGCTGGCCGTCGAATGAAAGAGCAAGTTTGACGTATATGTAAATTATTCAGGGGTGCATAAATGTATCGCATCTCTTAGAATCTTAGAGGAAAACAAATTCGTTGAGATGACACATGGACTATTGAAACCTTTATAAAACTATTATCACACTGGTAAATGTATACGTCGATTTGCTGGTATTTAAGCGTATTGCCGGTACTTCATAGACCGGAAGTGGTAGATATTGGTGTTAAATATTATATAGAAAAACATGACATATATGCCTAAAGGACTATAGACTTCAATCATGTTTAAGTATTCAGTATGTGCATGGCGATTTATGTAAGCATTTAGGAATAGATTTGAGTACCGATCTGGATTTGAGTACCGATCATCCAGATCGGTACTCGAATCTATTCCTAAATGCTTACATAAATCGCCATGTGCATGCCAAATACTTAAATATGATTGAAGTCTATAGTCCTTTAGGCATATGTCATGTTTTATATATAGTATTAACACCAATATCTACCACTTCTGGTATATGAAGTACAGGCAATAAGCGTAAATACCAGCAAATCGACGCATACGTTTACCAGTGTGTAATATTATTAAACTGGTTTCAGGATACATATAATATGCGACTAGGTTTAAAATATACAACGAATCCCTCCTTCCGGGCAAATGTCCAATGATTTTAGCAATCATTGGGATTTAATTTTATTAGTTCATACAGTGGCCTTTCCCCCCTTCCCCCCCCCATTTTTTTTGTTTGCTCATACAAAGAGAAAAAATATTATTTTTGCTGCACGAACTAATACAAGGTTTATGGTTAGTCATTTGGCAGTTACTCCAGTGTAAAATAGTTTAATTTCAATATAACTTATAGAATATGGACTGTCTATTGTATGAGATTTCCAACAATGTGGTATGAGTGAGCCAAGGCTCAGACCAGCCTGGGCATAGGGGCAGTCTGATCAGTCTTTGCTAGTCGCTTGAATATAAATTCTCTGACTGTTGAGCTACTGGCTGAACAGCATTCTACAGTTTCTAAGCTTCAAAGGAGGTTGTACAGGCTTGTTTGAGTCTACACATGTCAACTTGAAAATGCCACATTGTTGGATATCAATGTCATGGTTCAAATCTGGCCAGTGGGTACTTGGGCAGACAGACAGAATTATGAGTGGTAAATTATGTAAAAGACACTTACGGGCACATGTCTGGTGAGCAGAGTTCTGGCAACACTTGCAAACTAATACATCCTCAAAGAGACCAACAGTGTTAGAACAGATGCAGCAAACTACATCAAGGTCTAAATCAATTGAGAGATCTGCATAATCCCTGAAAATATAATTGAACATTAATATAGCATAGGCCCAGTTAAGCAATTTTTCAGCGTAAAATCGCCATTATTTACTTATCCATCAAATTTAACATGTGTTTTGGGTGCTCAAAAGAACCATCTCATTGAGACGGTTCTTTTGAGTACCCACAACATATGTTTTGGTTGAGAAATTTAAAAAGTAATTTTCAGTTACGCACTCTTATCTGGAGGCATGTAATATAGGCTTTCAAGAACCATTCCGCAAAGTAGGGAAAAAAGGAGGAATAAAATGGAAAAGTGGGGACTATCGGCATAAAAAAGTAGAGAGAGTGCCAGGGCTTTTCCAAGTACAATAGATATAACAATGAATTGAATGATTTGTTTGTTTGTGTTGCTTTATGTCCCATGCAACAGCTATACATATGGTCATGGCATGATGGTCAGCTCACCTAACCATAATTTTTCCTGGGGTAGCTTGAACAAGCGATTAACACGTACTTCGTGCACATACTTGAGCTTGTAACTGACAACAGTAATTTATCTTATTTCATTCCTATAACCCATGCAGCGAAGAGAGAGGAAAATTCCTATATCTTTATTACGTAAACAACACTTTTGATTGAAAAATAGTTTTTGTTTTGTTTGATTTGATTCTTTTCGTTCCATCAACAATCTTTCAGTTAAACAGGGACGGGTCTTCCTGAGTTGAACCAGTACTAAGCTAGGATAAATGTACCATGCTCAAGGACCACAACGCAGTGACGCCGGTGAGGCTCGAACCCGCGGCCCCTCGGTCTCGAGTCAAGCACTCTACCACTGAGCCACTGCGCTCCCTTAAAAAATAGTGAGTATGACCAAGAAGTAACACAATCACAAACTGCAGATAAACCCATGGGACCGCAAGGAAGAGCAATACAACCGTTACGAGACACCAGGAAGACAAACCAAGCAAAGCAACCAGCTCTCTCTTCCCCATCAAGATGATTGCAAAACTAGAATGGTCATAAAGTAAGTACAACAAAACATACAACAGTTAAGACTCTCACAATGAGAGTAAAATCAATGAATCAACAACAACAGAACCACTGCCTTAGAACGGACAGCAGCCTAAGCCACTGGGGGTCTTAAATGCCCTAGATTCTGCTGTTGTTGAAGTACAAAAAATGTTCAGCTCGCATGGACGCCTTCTAACTATTACAATGTATCATCACGGAGAAATAACTCTAACCAAATTAACACACTATTATGAAACAAAGAAAAGGACTCACGAATCACAGATAGTCTGAGGTAAAGAAAACCTCAAGTTGAGCCACGTTGGGCACAGCTTCAGAAAAGCATAAGGCACCAACTAACCGATTAAAGATTTACATCAGAGCCGTCATTGAGTCGGAGGCCTGACCTACCGTCGTGCAATTAAAGAGGAAACCATAGCTAGAAACCCTGATTGGGTTTAAACCCAGGCATGCAGACTGTCATATGACATCCAAGTTAGAAGGGATAGAAGGCATTTCTTATAAAATATAAGAAGCTCAACAGAAAAGTAGGAATTAAAGAGCAAATGCTCCATTTTCCAAAAACTTTCAAATATACTGAACAAAAGTGAAAACGTTACACCTGAATTGTTTGCCATCTATATACACAGTTATGCAAACCAAGAATGCAAGTGAAAGTGTATCTTAATGTTCAAATACTGGGTAATGTATCACAGTAAAAGTTACACGGATGTTGTCACGAGGAAACACATGAAAGCCATTTAAATGTGACAGGGGTCCAATTTTTCAGGTTGCAAATTTGAACAGAAATCTCACACAGTTTAGGCCTTTAGAAATCCACTACCTATGCCATCCGACTGCACGAAATGGTAGTCTAGACAAGTGACAACCAGAAATGTGAAGGACTTATCTCAGGTTTGTGTTTGATTGTTTAGAAAAGCAATCTTAAAAAGCGAATTTCCCATCAAATTGCCCAGTTAGAAATTTTAACACTGAAATCTCCATAGGAAAATCAATGTGTTATTGCATCTTAGTATGAGGACACTACTAGTCGAAAAATGGTAGAAACAACGTGCTGAGAGGTCTACCTGATTTGGCAAAAGAAAAGTATCGATAATCGTCATACGTCGAAGACTACTAAACATTTAATATTCCCTATTTGTTTTTGTCAAAGGGAGACAATTTTCAATTTTTTACAACTTGATAAATTCGAAATTGATTTCTGAGATTGTTTCAAGCGATTAATCAGTTTTCTTGAGTTTTATGCAACACAATTATGACCAATTTTGATAAGCATAACAATTTTAATTTGCATGTGCGCAATAGCAAAATTCAGTAAATAAAGCTTTAAACATTTAAAGGAGCATAACTCAGACATCAAACGAGACAAATTGGTGGAGTTTCAACGAATCGTTTGCTGGATGTTTGGGAAACACTATTTAGCTTTAGTAAATACTTTTTTTCCAATACTTTCTCAGAAAATAGATAACTGTAGTGTAGCGTTTTCACTTTTGTTCAGTATACATGATATTTCATGTGACAAAAGGCGCTATTAGACATTTTTCAGTTACCCGGGACCTTAGGATTTGTAATGTGTTGCACACCTTAGACTTACGTTATTTAAGAGGGGCGATCTCAGCAGTGTAAATCAGAAACGTTTAACAATTTCATTAACTTGTAACTTGCGACTCCGTTAATTTCTTGTTAGGAAATCATATGAAGTGCTTTCAGCAAACTAATATTTTCTGTTAAAGTACTGATTTAATGTAGTATGTTTTTTTATGTCTGCTGATATTTAAATGGACTCTGGACTACTTTTATGATAGAAGTAAACATAATGAATCCAGAACAGACTGCAACTCATGCAACGGTTTGACTATGTTACAGAGAAAGATTTCAACCTCCACTTCTGCACTAGAAACCAAAATTATATTCAATCTATTGGGTCTGACTGCAGAAATAAAGGAGAATCACTTTCGTTTGCACTCTTATTCGGATGCTTTCGTGCAAGAGGACTCAGTTTGGAATTTTGATCAGATTGAAGTCGAAATTCATATGGAACAGTCTGATATGCGTATAAGGCTTCCATGCGAGCTGGACTTTTCTTGTACTTCAACAACAGCAGAATCTAGGGCAAAGATTTGGTACCAGTAAAATGCATTTAGTGCCTTAGGCTGCTGTCGGTTCTAAAGAACTGGTTCTGTTGTTGTTGACTTTTTGTTTATTGTTACTCCCATTGTGTGAGTCTGTAATTGTTCTTTGTTTTGGTGTACATTACTTTATGACCATTCTTGTTTTGCAATCATCTTGATGGGGAGGAGAAAGCTGGTTGATTTGCTTAGTTTGTCTTCCTGGTATATCTTGATGGTTGTGTGACTCTTCCTCGTGGTGCCATGGGATTGTCTACTGTTTGTGATTGTGGTATTTCCTGATCATACTCACTTACTATTTTTAAAGGTAGTGAATACCCTTTATATCTTCTTAACATGAACCACAAGACTGGTGACCTTGAAACATGGTTTACATCATTGGATAGTAAATGAGTATGAGCTGGAGATGCCCCTAACCAGGTCCCACACTGTTTTGGATTTAGATCATGAAATAATTTCGCAATAACTAAGTCAGATTGCAATTATTGTTTGCCTATTTTAGTATGCAGGCAGAGGTGCAATAGATATTGAAACATATGAAGCTTTATTAGTTCAACCGTTTTTGTGGACTTGGCTGTGGGGGTTGGCCAAAAATCAACTTCTCACATTATGGTATATGCAGCAACATGGTAGCAAATACTTTGCCAGAAGACACACCCTCTACCCTTGCATTGAGCTACATTATATCAAGGGTTCCTTATTGCTCTACTCCTAGGAATTTTTTATCGATCAAAACTGAGTTCTGCTGGTACAATAAGGGTTGTTGTCAGTTTCTAGCGTAGGTTGTGCATGAAGTACCATTAAACTGCTAAGTCAAGCTTGTCATGAAAACTGTGGTTCCACCCCCAACCCACTTCACCAAACTAATACCATGAGGTAAAAAGCTATACTAATTGTCTTTTTGTATTTTACTCCTTCTGAATGTCTAAGGGTCCTCAACTAAGTGTGTATTGAATTAAATAGTTTTAGCATTTTTCGGGAGGTGGGAAATAATGATCAATAATAATTATAATAGATTGGTGAACTCCTTCAGTATGTTGAAGATAAGGAGCTAGATATGAGAGGATGCAGCTTTATCACTTACATGATTAAGCCAATCTGCCTGTCTGCCTGTCCCTCCTGTAGTCATTTGATGCATTTTGATTTTGCATGATCACTACCATGAACAGTCAATATCATATAAAGTTCACCCAAATCGACTCAACAATTATCTATATGCATGATGAGTAATTTTGCATGCCTATTCATTGTCTGCAGTTTCTTTTATCTTTCCTTTTTTTTTAAATTAACTCATTAAAAAAGATCCTTGGGGAATACAGTGCTAATTAAACATTTTTGATTTGGATGAAGCCCGATATTTTGTCAGGACTGATCTTGTTCCAACTTGTTTTGCAAATGTGACTCATCAATAGATGACAACAGTCGACACTAGTGGAAAAATAGTTACGAGTATAATGACACTTGAATTACTAGAATCGCCTGAGTTGGACTATATTGACTTTTGGTGTATTTACAGGGGCATATCCAGGATTTCTGGAAAGGATGTTCATATATATAAAGGCATGGGGTTCGTTTTTTCTGATTTTATCTCATTTTTCGTAAATATCCCATGAAAATGATATCATTTGGTCTCACTTCATTTTCATAGGATATTTAAAAAAAGTGAGGGGGAGGGGGTTTCAAGCAAACCCCCTGAATCCACTGATTTAACTTAACATTAGCAATTTCCCAGTACGCCTCATGGTTTCGTAGATTCTGAAACATAGGAAACTAGATTTTTGTCCAAAAGTGCCTCATTTGATATACATAGGCAAATAATGCTGTATAAAGTAAAACATGACAGATGGTGGAGAAAACTGCCATGGTTTTAACAAAAAGTCAAAGTCCCCGTTGTTCTCCGGTTAGAAATGACCAGTGCATAAATTCAAGTCCTCTTAAGGGTCAAGGGGGAATCCAAATTGCCTACTAGTTCGGTACATGAATGATCAAAACAAGTTAACGGACGTTTCATGCTTGAATTCCATGTCAGCTTCATATCTCCTTTGCATTTGAATGATTTTCAATTACTGTGTTCCAGTTATATCGGCTTGCACAAGTTGCGAACGCCTTATACATGTACGTTTCCACTGTCCATTAACCTGAGCTTGATGAAATATTGACGCCCAAAATAATCATATTGGACGCAGAAACATCGAATTACCTACTCACAAGTTACAACAATTGAATGCATACATGTATGGAACAAGAAATAACTTTAAAAAAGTTATTCGGCTGCATTTCATTTGTGAAATATATTATTCGGTACATGTTTTTACACTTGCAAACTGGTGAAATGCCATCATGTGGCATTTCTTCATGGTATGCACTGTTTGTTAAGGTTATAAAAGATCTCAGAGCAAAAAATATAATATTTAGTAGCAGACGAAAAAGATAGATTCCAGTTACTGCTGACATCTCCCCTCTTAAATAAAGTCCAAAGTAAGTCTCCGTTGACAGACAAATTGTAATGTAAGGTGGAACTGAAAAATGTCTATTATGGAGTATAGGGTTAATTTACCAATATTAGACCAACTTACCATGAAAGTTCCAGATGTTGCAGAGACATATCCATATCTGAAATAATATATGGAGGATCTTACATGAGTTCTCATGTTTTATTGAATTTATTAAACGAGTTGGGGAAAAAAGATAAAATGCGAGGCTTGCCGAGCATTTTATCTCTTTTTCGCAACGAGTTTAATAAATTGAATAATACAAGAGCACGAATGTTAGATACTATTTATCATATGACATTAAGATTACTTTGAAATCTCATTTCTGCCGTAAAAACGCTATAATTTTGTCATTATGTACGCAAAGTTGTTATGTTCCCGTAAATCTATAAACCACTAGTGGTTTATCGATTTTATTGCATGGCGTTATTTCACTCCCAGACGCGACGTCATGTGATAAAGAATATTGGCAAGCATAGAAAATATTTTAATATGTGTTTCTTTAACTTATCACAAGGTGTTGAAATGACAATGAAGTTTGGTTAGGCTAGGGGTAGGTTGATAACTCCCTGAGTATTTGAGAAATGATTTTGTAGGTAGTTTCCTCTTATCTTCATCAAAATCTATGTTCATAATCTCTTCACAATAGAACCTGGACAAATATTTTCATTTCCAACAGGTTCCTTGTATGGTCACATGTGAAGTACTTATTACACTTGTTTTGTAAACCAATCACCATTGAATTTGAAAAGAATATTGAAAGACAATTAAGAGATTTGGAAGAAACTTTCATAATGGTTTGTATGGGTCTCTCCCTGGATTCGCTGTAAGAGCGTTCTTTTGAATACCCACAGCATATGCTTTGGTTGAAAAATAAGAACAAATATAGCAAGAAGTGAGCAAAGCTCATATACCCCGGCGGTAGCCATCAGAGGTTGTAACACTTTCAGAGAAAAGACAAAATGGTCAAAGATTTCATAATCCTAAATCAAGTAGTTTCTGAGAAAACTTTCATGAAAAATGTCCATATGTGTTATATAAGAGTGACAGAAGGAAAAATTGAAAATTTGAAAAAAGACAAAATAAGGATAAGCACCTTAATTTTCATTTACACAATACACTTTGCCTACCTGAAAGTGCACACAAAATTTCATAATCCAAAATCGAGTAGTTGCTGAGAAATCTCTGACGAAAAACGTCCATATGTGTTATATAGGAGGAAAAGAAGGAAAAATTGAAAAAGAAGGCAAAATGAGCTTTAGCATCTTTATTTTCATTTACACAATACACTTAGCCTACCTGAAGGTTAACACAAAATTTTGAAAACACTGGCTCCAATAGGAACCGAGAAATCTTTGACAGAAATTTTCATTGGAGAGAAAGAAAAATGAATAAATAAAGGGACTGATATGCAATATGTGGCTGTTTTTTGTTACACAATACAACTCATCACTATCAAGCTTTGTACCAAATTTCAGAATCCTAACTCAAATAGTTGCTGAGAAATCTTTGACAGAAAAAATGTCCATATGTATTATATAAGAGTGAAAGAAGGAAAAAATGAAAAATTGAAAAAAGGCAAAATGAGGATTAGCATCTTAATTTCCACTTACACAGTACACTTTGCCTACCTGAAGGTGTACACAAAATTTTAAAACACTGGCTCCCATAGGAGCTGAGAAATCTGTGACAGAAATTTCCATTTGAGAGAAAGAAAAATGAACAAATAAAGGGACTGATAAGCAATATGTGGCTGTTTTTTTGTTACACAATACAACTCATCACTATCAAGCTTTGTACCAAATTTCAGAATCCTAACCCAAGTAGTTGCTGAGAAATCTTTGACAGAAAAAAAAAGTTCACAGACAGACAGACAAACAAACATAATTACAGAAAAGGCAAAAACTATATACCCCCTATATACTTCGTACCCGGGGTATAACTAGAACACATTCGATGGCGCGCCATCGCAAATCCCCACACTTTCGAAGAAATCTAATGGTAATTGACCCTTTGACCCATCCCAAGGTCACTTGTTTGATTGTAGGGTAAAATATTGAGTGTATCCCGGACTACTGTCCGTCCCCTTTAATTTAATATGCCCCATGACCATGTTTGCTAAGAAAATTAATTTTTTGACCCCATGTACCCCCAAGTCCCAAACCCTTGGGCATGACCCAGGGAGCCCAATGAAAATCACGTCTAATATGTTCTATATCCTTCATTTGTGAAAAGACACACAAAGTTTGGTTTAAAAAAAAAATGAAATTGACTTAGTAATTGAGATGTAATGATATTTGACCTTTGACTCCTTCCAAAGGCCCCAGGGGGCGGGGGAACCCAAAAAATTGTGCTGTTGCATGTGCCATTCATGTAAGTAACTCACATACCAACTCTTGTTGAATTTCAGAAAAAAAAAATGTTGACCCCCCAACCCCCACACTACCCCAAAGTCCCACCCCTCGGGCATGACCCAGGCGGTCGAATGAAAATCCCGTCCGATATGTTTTATATCGTTCATTTGTGAGAAGACACACAAATTTTGGTATAAAAAGTCTTTGTAATCGACTTAGTAATTGAGATTTAATGATATTTGACCTTTTGGTCCCTCCCCAAGGCCCCAGGGGAGCGGGGACCCAAAAATTATGCCGTTCCTATGTGCCATTCATGTAAGTAATTCACACACCAACTCTGGTTGAATTTCGGAAAATAAATTGACCCCCAACCCCCACGGTATCCCCAAGTCCCACCCCTGGGGCATGACCCAGGCGACCGAATCAAAATCCTGTCTGATATGTTTTATTTATTTCATTTGTGAGTAGACACACCAAGTTTGGTTTAAAAAAAACTTTGAAATTGACTTTGTAATTGAAATTTAATTATATTTAATAATATTTGACCTTTTTGACCCTCCCCAGGGCCCTAGGGAGCGGGCCTGAAAATATAATGTGTCGTTGCACACCCCATTCATGTGGGCAACACGCACACCAAATTTGGTTGGATTTCGTCCAATGGTTTAGGAGGAGATAGCGTGATGGACGGACTAACCGACAGACGGACGGAGGCGATTGCAATATTCCCATTGCTTTTTTAAAAAGCATGGGGATAATAATATTCTGTTAATTACACTCTCTTATCTGGGGCCTGTATGCTCCTGGCAGCCATGTCTTTTGAGGGAAGAAATTTGTTTGACAACTTTTGTAGAGGGTCACGGGTCAAATTTAGCACTTGCTAACTTGCTAAAAGCTAGTAGTTTTCTCCAAAAAGCAAGTAGAAATTGCCATCACTTGCTACTTTTAGCAAGTGAAAATAAGTCATTTTCTTATTAACCAAACTATGTAACACAGCATAAGTAGTATGGCAAATAGAGTAGATCCTGATAAGCCAGCTTCTGAAGAAGCTAGCTGATCAGGATCCACACTGTTTGCAAAGAAACCTATTGGTTCAGAAAGATGAAAATGATAAATGGTTATTCACGGGTGGTAATGTTGTAAGGGGCGATCAAAAGTTATGCAAACGGTCGCCTTACGAGAGCGTCCAGATATGAGAGACGGGACGAATATAAAACGAGCAAAACATGTAAGTTAGCGATTTCTACATTTATTTCAATGTTTGCAGATTAATATTCAGAATTTAGGCAATGCTATTCCCAATAGTTATCATTTTTGTGTAATGGGAAGCAATAGAGGAAGTGGAAAACCGAGTAGTTAGTCTAAAAATCAAGTTCTCCTGAACGAGGGTGTGTTGATTTTTTGGTTTTGATCTTAAATAAACATGGTTTAGGGGCTTTTTAACATGTTTACTGGCAGGTTTAGTGACACAAATATACTTTTACATGAATTTTCTTTTATGCTTTAATAGTGTTTAGTCAAAATCGGGTTTAAAATGTAACGACATAGACTAAATAGAAAAAAATCAACACTTACGACATTGACTCCCCCTTACGAGTCAGTTAACCCTTACGAGCCAGTATGGTAAATGCCCTTCATCTGATAGACAACGGATTACTCTTAAGTGTCTGCTAGAAAATTCTTGGTCTAGTGCTTGCACATTATCCATACATGATAGAGGGTCTCAATGGGGTACTTTTGAAATCGCTAATCAGTAAAATTTGGACCCCATAAATCGTTAATTTGTAAAGTTATGCCCACAAATCGCCAACTAGTAAAATTGAGGCCCCCCAATCGCTAATCAGTTAAATTTTGGCCCCAGAAATCATTAAATTTAGGCCCAAAATTCAGCTGCCTGTCTGGAGGCATTTACGAGGTGGAATAGCAGAAAAGCGTTTTTCCATCAAGTTCGTTAACTGATTAAACGCGCCACTGTGCTATTCGGTAGTTCTTTGCCCCCAAATCGCTTATCATTATATTTTATGCCTTAATTCGCTAACCACTAGAAGCTCTCATTCCGCTATTGGTTAAATTTACCCTTAAATTCGCTAACCGTTAAATTTTAGGGCCATACTTCGTTGATAAGTAAACCCTATTGATATCCTCATGATATGCACTTTAAATTAAATCATCTCATCTTTAAAGCCTTCGGCAAAGAATAAAATGCTTTTGAGACTGTTTTCTGTTGTTCTTTGTTTAAAGAAGAGTAAATTAGGACAGTAGTACCACATGGTTTGAAACCATTACGAGAGCAGCCATGTGATCAGAATTAAAAATAATTTAGAAGAATTGATTACACATCAAAGACATGGCAACCAGGTGCTTCTTTACCTATATAAGAATCACTAGAGCAGAAGTCGATGGTACACCATCGCAAATACCCGCTTTTTGACCTATAACCTTTACCTTGGGGTCAAGGTCACACAAAAAGTAGCTCAATACCTTCTACATCATGTGAACTATCTAGGTACAAAGTTTGAAGATGCTACCTCTAATGGTTAAGGAGGAGATTCATTTACAAGATATTACATTATTTGACCTTGACCTAGGGGTCAAGGTCACACAAAATGTTGCCCAGTACCCTCTACATCATGTGACCTAAGTAAGACCAAAGTTTGAAGGTGCTACGTCTAATGGTTAAGGGAGAGATGCATTTACAAGAAATTACATTATTTGACCTTTGACCCTGACCTAGGGATCAAGGTCACACGAAATGTTGCCCAGTACCCTCTACATCATGTGACCTATCTAGGTACAAAGTTTAAAGTTGCTACCTCTTATGGTTAAGGAGGAGATACATTTACAAGAAATTACATTATTTGACCTTTGACCTTGACCTTGGAGTCAAGGTCACACGAAATGTTGCCCAGTACCCTCTACATTATGCGACCTATCTAGTTACAAAGTTTGAAGTTGCTACCTCTTATGGTTAAGGAGGAGATGCATTTACAAGAAATAACATTATTTGACCTTTGACCTTGACCTAGGGGTCAAGGTCACAGGAAATGTTGCCCAGTACCCTCTACATCATGTGACCTATCTAGGTACAAAGTGTAAAGTTGCTATGTCTAACGGTTTAGGAGGAGATGCATTTACAAGAAACGTGACGCACGGACAGACGGACAGACAGACAGACGGACGACGGACCGAGTTTGGTACGAAATTAATATACCCTTTTTTTCTAAAGAAAAAAGCGGGTATAATAAAACATCTTCTTTGAAATAAATATCAGAATTTGAAAAAATTAACACTAATTCACCCTCTACAAAATAGCGAAAACACTATAAACAAATATGACCTGTCAAAAACATGGCCACCAGGAGGCGTGACTTATTGAAGAAAGGAAAATTTTAAATTTCTTCCCTTAATGCAACTCACATTTACAAAAGTCATGATAACTCGGATTTAATAACCACCTCCCCTTTATTTCTCAGTTTCCATCTTCAAACTGGGTACCCATTTTCGACCAAACTGAGTGAATGCATTGACTTTTTTCGAAGAGTAAGATGCACTAAATTTTAAGGATAGGTGGGCCTGTTAAATCCAAAGGGTAAACATCTTCTTTCTGCGTATGCGTACGAACAATGCTAAGATATGCGACGTGTGACCTAAGATGTGTTTCACATATGTTGTGTATGTATGTAGCGACATTTCATTGTTTGAATGCTATCTTGGATTAATGGAGAGGTGGGGGAGAGAAGCATCTAAAACTGAACTGAAAGACATGTTTCAACTTTTCAATGACAAACGTAAAGTATCTAAGCATTTTTCGTACACATGCGTAGAAAGAAGATATTACACTTTTTGATTCAAAGAGCACTTCTATCCATTCCTTAATAATTCAGCACGTTTACACTTTGAAAAAAAGTACTGCATTCATGGTCGAAGACTTAAGGATGACACATTAGACGGTGAGGGCGAGTTGCTTTGAAACATATTTGGATGGTTGACTCAGCAGGGACAAAGACCTCGCGCATACCAAAAGGGCAATTTGTTCGAAATAAGGAGTATTAATGAGGGTCTGGATGGGGGGGTCTGGTATTCACTATTCATTAAAAATTTAGCCCATTATTCATCTCATTAAAATTTTGGGTTATTCATTAAAATAAGACCAATTATTCATTATAAGTAAGAAAGGTGGCAAAGAAATCTGATTATTCACTATTCATTAATTTTTTCTTCAATTCATAAAAAAATAGGATTATTCATTATTTTTTAGGCTATCATTATTCACTATTCATTTTTTTTTGGCTCATTATTCACTATTCATTATAAAAAAGGGCCATTATTCACTAATCATTATACCCCATCTAGACCCTCATTAATATAGGAATCAAGCTTGATTTGATTTTTGTTTGATTTCGTTTGATATGATTCCTGGGTTGAACCAGTACTAAGTTAGGATAAATGTGTCTTGCTCAAAGAACACAACGCAGTGACGCAGGTGAGGCTCGAACCCGCGGCCCCTCAGTCTCAAGTCAAGCACTCTACCACTGAACCACTGCTTTCCCGAATCTAGATTGAAGTAGAATTGAACGTTTCTAAAAACATTTGCCTGATCTTGTCAGAAAGGGAAAGCATGATGTAACAAAACATTGCGCTTTAGTATGCGCAATGTTTAAAACGTCCCACCAACAACTACGGTCATAATGAGACTGGACCCAGGCATAAATTCTCATCGGACAAACTGGTGAAGCCGGGGATCTAAACTGCATCCCCCCCCCCCCCCCCCCCCCCCCCCCCCGGTTCATCCGCTACACCACAGCAGCTCCTAGATGTATGAGGTGATGTTTAAGCAGACTGGGGGGAAAATATAAACGAAACTGTAGCAATTGCATTTTTTTAGCTCTTTTCAAATCCTTGCATGTTAAAATGCCAGGTTACGTAGCGAAAGCTTTTTTGTTTGATTTGATTCTTTACGTCCACTCAACAATCTTTCAGTTATGCGGGACGGGTCTTCCTGGGTTGAACCAGTACTAAGCTAGGATAAATGTGTCTTGCTCAAGGACACAACGCAGTGACGCCGGTGAGGCTCGCTTAGCGAAAGCGCTTGGGATACACCACCACCTGATAATAACCCACACTTCCAGTGGAAGGTGTGTGAGGGGGGGCGTCTATGTTCATTGTTTTCTGGCTAAATTATCAGGTCGGCTTACAATCAACTGACTACTTCGCTCCACACCCCTTCCTCAAGATATATGTATCAAACATGCCTCCCCCCCCCAAAAAAAATATCCCATTTAGTAGCAACCCACACACCCCTCCCGTCAGCAAAAAAAAAAGAATAAATAAAGAAAATCACCCAGTGAAAACATGCACATTTGTTGGGGTGGTGGAGGGGGGGCTATATTCAAAAGCTTCTGTCTACAGTATTTGTTTCCCCTCAACTAAACACTTCTAGCACGCACCCCACTGCACACACACACGTACACACACGTATTCCTATATTACCTTAACCTTAATGAGAGCCTAAAATGACCAAACATCCCCATTCAATGGCAAACCCCTCCCCCCCATACCTCACACGCACAATTATAATACTATTCAAAACTTTGTTGATCTCATAATTGGATTGAATCAGTACCAAGCAATTAATCAAGTAGTTCTTTGAAGCCACAACACAGTGCCTTTGCTGAGACTCGAACCCGCAACCTCTCGAGCTCGCCGATTAGTCACTGCGCTCCTCAATATAACTTGGAATTGAGCCATACCTTGAGAAAATGCGTCTTAGGGATTTCAAGGCCGACCAGGTAAAATTCAAACCAGCCTCCTCAGCCACAGAAAAAAGCTGCATCATTGACATTCTAGTTTTAGCATAATTAGGCTGGCTTTAACATCAGTAGATATCCTGCTATCAAAGAAGCATAATAATGGATGTTGTTCAGACTGCGCAGGCAGGCTGATCTGCGCCTTTGTTGGTCGCAATCGACATTAAGCAGGTTTTCACATGACAAGGATAAATTGAATTTGTATCAGTGACACGTCATGCATTACAACGAAAATATTTTCTAAAACTTATCTGTTCTATTTTTCTCTTTGAACTATCCAATTTTATTCGTCTTGTAAGGGGCAATCGTACCGTTAGGGGCAACCAATGTCGTAAGGGGTAATGGGCACCAAAAAATCGTCGCAGACACAAAGTGACGTCAAGAAGATGGTGTATATGGCTTATGCTTGAAAATAAGTTGGAAAGGATATGATTTTTTTACAATAAAAAAGCATTTAAGAACATTTATTGAACATAACACCTTCATTAGCAACCACTAAATTGATAGTATGCGTACACCTTACTCAGGAGAAAGTATATCATTAGTTAGATGTAAACTTTCTTACGTCAGATTCTTTTACCTCTTGTACAGAAATGGACATTATTGGGAATAGCATTCTCCGTTTCCTTATATTAGGCTCCAAAACGGTAAAAACAGTTAAATAGGACTACTCACATAGCTGATTCTATTGTTTATTGCTCCCGTAGCTCATGTCCGGATGATCTCGTAAAGATTTCATTTGCATAACCGTTAGATTGCCCCTTACGACATTACCACCCGTGTTATTGTCAATCAATCTATATGGTGTATGTTTACCTGAATGCTATTTGAATTTGTTCAATTTTCTTATTTGTGATGTAACTGATGAAATAGTTATAACTTCATTTTCAGTGAATAAGCAAGTTCATCAGGGCCTTTAGCATGTGAGAAAAATAGCCACCTGCTATTTTTAGCAAGTGCTTAAAAATCTAAAATTTTATCCCTGGGTCACCTCATAATCATTTACCTCAAAATTTCAAATTCTGACCTACGGTTTCAGAGTTGAAGATGATTCTACGGTTTTATTGTAGGTACAGTAAAACCTGTCTTAAGCGGCCACTTCAAAATAGACAAAACAAAGGTCTTAAAGACAGATGGTAGCTAAATGCAGGTCGAAAGTATTACAGAATGCTTTCTTAGAGCATTCTGCAATGCTTTTTACCTGCATTATAGAGCAATAATTGATCTTGAAAACCATTTTTGAGTCTTTTTTGAGTGGCCGCTTAAAACAGGTTTTACTGTACATACCATGGAAAACTTGCCACACTCCCTGGCAGTCATGTCTTTTGTCACTGTACTCAGGTTATCATGATAAAAACTAGAGGACCTGAAGGTCCTTAAGCGCTCACCTGATCTCCTTAATAATGTTAAAATAAGTCAAGGTCAACTTAGGCTTATTATTTAAACATGTTTTGTTTGACTATATATGGGCATGGTGGCCATTTTGGTCAAATGACCTAAATATATATATATATACATGATTTCCGCTTAAACAGTTATAGAAAGATGATTTCTGTGTTTGTTTGATTTGATTCTTTACCTCCCATCAACAATCTTTAAGCTATAAAGGGACGGGTTTTCCTGGGTTGAACCAGTACTAAGCTAGGATTAATGTGGCTTGCTCTAGGATACAACGCAGTGACGCAGGTGAGGCTTGAACCTGCGGCCCCTCCGTCTATATTTCAAGCACTCTACCACTGAGCCACTGCGCTCCCATAGAAAGATGAATATTTCAAGATTTTTCCAATATAAATCCATTAGAAATCAAATGTAAATGCTGTAAAAAAGGTCAAGGCCAACCCAGATTCATCATTTGTGCATACCTGGTAGGGCACACATCCCTAATGCTACATTCCAAGTCCCAACGTCATTGGCCTTTTAGATCCAGAGAAGATATTTAAAGGGTTTTTACCTTGGGGAACGGACAAAAGCCCACTAGGACAAAAGCCCACTTGACAATATCCCACTGGACAAAAGCCCACTGCTTAATTTGGCAGGGTGGACAAAACCCCACTTCTTTGGAAAAAATAGGTTTAGTCTTTTATAAAACTGTTTACCCTGATCAGACTGCTCCATTCAGGGTAAGTCACACCTGCAGTGTGTTTTCACTGGCATAATCATTTCTCCTGTATGTTGTGACAAACAACTTAATTTAGGTGTTAAAAGCCATTGATATTTGAAGAAAATCAATTTACAGTTTGGGTCAAACAATCTATTATAATTGGGAAAACATATGCCTAAATAATCCAAATGCCCTTTGATCTGTCAGTAACAATTAGCATGCACTTTTAACAAAGGTGCCAAACAAAAGGGATGTTTGAAATTTCAGATTTGAGAAGGGAGATTCTTCATCTTAGGTCCGTCTGTCTGTTTTTCCGCCCGTGGGTTCTCTTATATTTCATGCATACGTAGGCTCGGCCTATTTTTGGGGCTCAAAATTTTGAATATCAATATTTTGGGGGGTTTTCAGAAAACTGAATATTTTGGGGGGGAATGAAGATTTTGAGGATATTTTTTGAGGTTATCACAAAATTGGATTATACAATGCATTTTAGGGTCTTTTCTGAAGGTGAAGGTACAAAATGGAGGATACTTTTTGGGTTGCTAAAATTTCAAATATTTATTTGGGATCCTTGAAATTCTTGATATTTTTTGGGGGTGAACGGTAGATGCTGGGCCGGAGCCTACGTATGAAGAAAAAATGAGAGTACCCCCCTCAGTTCAAACCTATCCCTGTAAAATGCATATAAGTGGGCTTTTGTCCTAGTGGGCTTTTGTCCCAGTGGGCTTTTGTCCTAGTGTGCTTTTGTCCAGTGGGCTTTTGTCCTAGTGGGCTTTTGTCCTAGTGGGCTTTTGTCCTACACTCTTTTACCTTATATGGGCATGGCGGCAATCTTAGACATGTGAACATTAACATTCATTATAAATTTACTCCACTCAACTTAAGGAATCTCCATTTGAAATCAAATGGCCTATTGGTTTCTGAGAAAACTAGGTTTTAATATACAGTTAATGGTCCAGTTCCGAATCACTTTAAATTCAAGGCGTATTCCAAATAGTTGCTCTGAGTAAATAAGATTTCGGTTTTACTATTACAAAGCACTATCATTCCCCTAAACAATGAACCTCAATTTGTATCATTCGGACTCTGCCATGTTTCATACCACGGCTTTGAAGTAGGCCGCCAATTTGCCTAGTTGCGGGTCATTTGCCCAGTTTCGAATCACTTTAGAAATTCTAAGAAATTACCTTCAGAAGTACAGTTGCATTAAGGTTTTGACATTGTTGACTTAATCACTGCTTCCAATGACGAGTTTGACGCATTATTTTACCGTATTCATTGCAGTAAACTTGCACGGACACAGAAAGTAACCAAAACGGCAACCATCGGCCCGCCAGCGAAACGCCATATAAGTGGCGCCTCGCTAGTGGTCCGATGATGACCCGACATCGGTAGTTTTGTACTTTTCCAACCAGTGATCCTAAGATAATCTACAGCTTTGTGAGGGGGTGGTCCGGACCCTCAATACTCATTCCTGTGGATCTGCGCATGAATAAATTTCCTAAGACTATGAACATTTTTACCACATGCAAGTAATACTCCTGATTATACATCCTGGCTAATGATCGAAAGGTTTACAGGTAAACTTGGTCTATGAGACAGTGTAGAGTTGAACTAAATCAGATACTGAGCTGCTAGGAGCCTTAAATCTTGGGTAGGCTATATTGTAAAAGTTGCTAATCAGGATCTGCATTGTCTGTCATTTGACACATCGCTTTGTGATATAAACACTAACATTCACTTGTTCAGAGTATTTTTTTTCTATTTTTGTGACATTTTTATTTAACGTCTGTGCTCATTTCCATTGCTATTTAGCGCAGGCATATACCAACACGCGTTGTGAGAGTGAAATGCATTTGTAACCACTCCCCCATCCGCCAACACACGTGATACTGTAGCAGATAGCGGGGTCATGGTAGATGTTTTAATGGTCATAACCCCCCACCACCACCACCACCACCGGCAGTGACCACCAACAACACACACACCGCAGTACGGGGTAAAGGCCAGGTTTTTAACATTTAGAAAGACGATCGACAAAATCTGCGCCATTAAAAAAAATGGAGAGCTTCAACATGCTTAACGGTACCAACCTCACTCTTAATGGTATCTACCCAAGTAAAAAGTTGGGCAAAAAGCAAGGGAATCATCCGACACGAGTATGTTCACTTGTGATGGAGTGGGGCATATACCAGGGCACTCGAAAATCAACAAGACGTTAGCCCTACTTTTACTCAGAGGAGGATGAAGTGCATGTGCGGATCCAGAGGGGGACAGGGGGTCCGGACTCCCCCTCGAAAACCACAAATATAGGTTTTTAGCAATACTAGCCCCGATCCCCTTAAAATCGTAAAGCTACCAAGCCAGCTTTCAATTTTGGGCCATTATCGACACGCCAGCGAAACGCCATTTGAATAACGTTTCGCTGGCGAAACGAAGAGGGCCCGCTAATAGTGGTATTTCTATAATTCCTCCCCCATCAAACTAAAAAAACTTTGTCAAGGTTGGACCCTCTCTGACAAAACTTTCTGTAGTGATTAGGGATATTAATGATACATAATTAGGAAAATGGGCTTCTACCAGCTAAGGTTAATCGGGAACACGACTGATTTAGAGTTTCAACTAAAGACTTGGATATCCCGGTATCGAGCTCGGAATCCCTGGTCTGCTAGGCCTACACCACATATGCTGAGAGAGAGAGAGAGAGAGAGAGAGAGAGAGATGCAGATAGACAGGCATATAAAGAGACTTAGAGAGACAGACAGACTGATAGACAGACAGACAGACAGACAGACACACACACACAAAGGCATAATCCTCATGCATACGCGGATCCAGGGAAACCAGGCGTACAGACCCCCCCCCCCCCCCCCCCCCCCGCCAACTCCTGTAAAGTCCCATAGCTAAACCCCTAAAATTCAGACTTTTTTCACACCAATCCCTCTAGAGCTACCAAGGCCATCATATGGAGTTTCTCTGGCGGGCCTATGACGGCCCGCTTTTGTGGTATTTGGATCCTCTCTCCCCGCATCAACTAAAACGACATGAAGTAACTTAAAAAAAAGGCACTGTCTGGGGGTCCGGTACCGGTCCCCTAGACTACGGGGCTACGGGTCCGGTACCGGACACCGAGCCACGCCTATGAGGACTGTCTCGGGGTCCGGTAGTTTGTGAAACAACTACTCAGCACGTCTAGGGATACGGTGATGCGTGTCCGTACCTGCACGTATATGTAGTAACTGTTATTTTACCAACAAAAACTCGTGTTGAAGTTTCACTTTGCTTCGTCTGCCATCTTTGATCATCTGTATTTACTGTCACACTATTCAAACAAGTATAAGCTTATACAAAAGGTATACGATTTTTAACGGACAAGAGTGAAAAAACATAACTAGATATAATTTGTCTTACTTTATTCCTTTTATTTTTATTTTCTTATCCTTATTTTTTCAATAAGGTCATGAATAAAGGTAATTAATGTCAGGGGGAACTTACTATCGCATCAGTAAATTGGCGCAGGGTTTGATGTCCTTTAATTGGTGTTTGTCTCAATGTTCTTATTAATTTATTGTTGTTATCTGTCTACTTGATTATTAACCTAAAGGTAAATACCAATTTGCACTTTCATTGAAGTAAGCATACGGTGATTGCAGGTGCATTGTTTAATTGCTTTCATACCGGCTAATTGGTCACATAACTGGCTGTCTGTGTGTCTGTCTGTCTGCCCGTCCATCCACCACAACCACCAGTGAAACGCATGGACCGATGGTGATCCGAAATTATTCAAAATAAAACAGCTTAAAACGTGGGCCGATTTTGGCCCGATATAACATGCTAGCACGGGAAGTTATTCACAGCGGTGAGACGGTTCTTTTGAGCACCCAAAAGCTTAAGACCAAATAAGCACACAAAATCAGACCATTGTCGAACACCAGCCAAACGCATGGGCCGATGGTGGCACGGCAATAGCATGCTGGCACAGGACGTTATTCACAACAAAACAGCTATATATGACTATTGAGCTCTACGAAATGTGGTGCTCAGAAATTTATGATAGGGATCTAAGGGATCTAACATCAGTTTGGCGTATTCATGATGCGATAATCCAGGGGTGGGGGTGGGGGGGGGGCAGGGACTCCGTAGCTACCCTCCCCCTGAAAAATCATAAGAAATATAGGGTTTCTTAGCAATACTGATCAGGATCCCCTGAAAAATTAAAAAGCTACTAAGCCAGCAATGTTGAGCCGTCTTTGTAGCAAACAGTGTGGACCCGTATCAAACTGCTATCCTAGGAGTGGCCTGAAACGGATTCGCAATGTTTGTCTGTCCGTAAGACGTCTTTGTAGCAAACAGTTTGGACACAAAGCTGACTGCTCTTCTAGGAACAGTCTGATCAGGGTCCACGGCGAAATTAGCCGTTGGCGTAAGCATTTACATAGTAGCAGATAACTCCAGCAGACGTAAATTTTAGATGCATTTCCGCGATTGAGTCGTTCAACCTATGTAGATCCATTTGTAACGTCTCTGTAGCAAATAGAGTGGACCGAGATCAGACTGTTATCATAGGAGCAGTCTGATCTTGTTCATCACTGTTTGTCATTATTTTAGATGCATTTCCGCGATCGAGTCTTCAACCTTAGGATATCCATTTGTAACGTCTCTCTAGCAAACAGTGTGGATCCAGATCAGACTGTTATCGTATGAGCAGTCTGATCTTGTTCAAAACTGTTTGTATTTATGCTAAAAAGTCATTTCCTTTTTGGACCATATCAGTTGTTTAAAAAAAGACAGAAAAAAGACTCAGAGTCTTCTTATAAAGCTATGTCCGAATGTCTAAAGATACCAGCAAGATCCACTGCCGTTGTCTCAGTAGTGAGTCTCTTTGAAAGCTATAGTTGAATAATGAATCTACACTACAGACCATGTAAGCTTATTTGACCACTGCTCACTCATATCACTAATCAGCTGCCAACAAATAGTTTAATTGGTTCCTTTAATGAAGATGAGAAGATAATTGATTTGTTACAGGTGAGTTAAGTTCTTTTTTTTACTTTACCGTTATTATTTATATACCTTTTGTATAAGCTTGATTGTTTGAATAGTGTGACGCATGACAGTAAATACAGATTGGTTTCCCTTTGAGAATCAAAGATGGCGGACGAAGCAAAGTGAAACTTCAACATGAGTTTTTGCTGGTAAAATAACTGTTACTACATATACGTGCAGGTACGGACCCGTATTCCTAGACTTGTCAGTAGTTGTTTCACAAACTACCGGACCCCGAGACAGTCCTCATAGGCGTGGCTCGGTGTCCGGTACCGGACCCCTAGAATCAGTGTCTAGGTGTCCGGTACCGGACCCGTAGCCCCGTAGTCTAGAGGTCCGGTACCGGACCCGGAGACAGTGCCTAAAAAAAACGTTTTCAGAGTCAAAACTTTCTGGATCCGCGTCTGCTAAGAGAGAGAGAGAGAGAGAGAGAGAGAAGGCATATGGTGCCCGTGAAAAATTTTCACATAATTTTGACTTCTATGTTGTACAAACAGCTGAGCGCGTGTAAGTTATTGTTATGTGACGTGAAATTAAACTCGGAGTCAGCTGATTCGAAACTGGGCAAATAAGTGACAATGATTACACGGCTATCACGGAACAAAAAACAGAACTAAAGGTCCGTTTTTTTCTTGGGTGTGTTTTAATTATTGTTGGAAATCATGCTGAAACCGAAAGTTTGATAAAAATGCATTTTAAACGAAAGCTTTATTCGGAAATATGCAGTGAACAGATACTGACACGTGTGAAAATATACCTTCATAAAATGGGTCATGGGGGGAAATTGTAATTATTTTCACCAAGCAGATAACTTATAGATATTTGCTTTCACTCACATACAGAGGGATAATTATGCAACAAAACAAAACCAAAATATGTATTTTAAATTTTACCGCTGATGTGTAGTTTGCAACGAAACTATGACGTGATTCGGAACTGGGAAAGATTCGAAACTGGGCCATTAACTGTATTGATGGGACTCTAAAATAAGTCCCTGATGTGTAGATGGCGCTCGAAGATGTCGCACGCGAATTCTAAAGGGGGATTTTGGAACTTTAAAATATGGATAAAAAGGAGGGTTCTTCTACCAATTTTATGCCAGATGACCTTTTAGAAATCATCTGCATTCTTGAGAGAGGGAAAAAGCACAATACGTATAAAATTATACGTAAGAGGAATTATTTTTCTCTCATCACCAAATTTCCCGCCAAGAATGGATCGACGCCATTGAAGAACTGCGCTTCCGCTCGAGGAACAGCAACTCATCAGGATCAGAGAGAACTTTCTTCCGACGACAAGCTACCAAATAAAAGGCGAAAGCGTAGAAGGAACAAATCTTCACATGCTTCTAGATCTGCAAGTCATCATACGGATAAGAAACTCAAAGATTCTTCCAATGTTCGGCTAGCACAACAGAAGCCAAAGAAGAAATCTTCAGCTCGAGTGGCAAGTCAACATACGGATAAGAAACGTGAAGATTCTTCCGATGTCCAACTAGCACAACCGAAGCCAAAGAAGAAATCCCCAGCTCAAGTGGCAAGGGATCGTGCCAGGCGAAGAGAGTTCTGGAAACGTATGCGAATACCCAGACAGCTTAGAGCTGAGAACCTCGCTTTGCACTACCGACTATTAGCACAGAAGGAAGCCAGCCCACAGTCCTCTGTGGTCAGCCAGTCAGAGTCAGAGAACTCCAGCTGCTTGGATCGTACATCTGATGATTTTAAGTCATACCAGCTGCAAGAAACAGAGACGGTAGCCAGTCCACAATTTTCTGTGGTCAGCCAGTCAGAGTCAGAGAACTTCGCCTGCTTGGATCGTACATCTGATGTTTCTCAGTCTTCCAGATATTTAACCATTGGAGGGGACGTTGTCAACACACTTTTCACAGCCCAAGTTCAATCGGATTTAAATAAACTGTCTGCAGAGGCTGCAGTTGAGCATTTTAGTATTTCAGTGGATAAATGTTATGATTCGGAAATTGTGTGTACACGTTGTTTGAAAAAAGGAAGTTTGACAGCTTTACGTCGCTGTACAGGCTGTAAAAGCTCCAGCTACTGTAGCAAAGACTGCCAGAGATCAGATTGGCCCTCGCATAAGCAGCTGTGCAAATCAATCCAATCTCAAAACCCACAAAATTAACTGTAATAGCTCACTTTGTACATAGAACTTCCGGTGAAGGTGTTTGAGACTTTTAAAACTGAAAAGCTCATTCTTGTACATAGAACTTCTTGTGGTGTTGGAAGACTTATCTAATTGATTACTCACTGTGTTATATTGTACATTGGTGTTGGTGACATTTAGTGTTTAGAACATTTTTATCCATTATCCCCCTTTTACCGGTTTATCCGGGTGCGCCGATAAGTCAGCGGCGGAGCTCTACGAAACAACAGAACAACAGAACAGAACATTGGCTGAAAGGTCGAAGGTCAACTTTGACCGCTGGAACTAATTTATCAAGACAAACAGTGCAGACCCTGATGAAACGCCGCACTTTGCAGTCTCATCTGGGTATTCGGTGTTTGTAAATGATCACCACCCCCCCCCCCCCCCACCCCACCCATGGATTCGTGCTTTCGAGACCGTGTGTACTTTGAATTTTTGACTAGCAACGCCCCTGTGGATAAATCATTTACAGAAAAATAATAATATAACGGCCTACCTTCTGACTCTATAGTTGGTATGAATGTTGAAAAGCTGGCACATGAAAATGGTGACGCCATATTGATTTTGTTTGAAAATTAGGAGATAGATCTACAGTAGTACGTATTGCTTCGATGGATATCTTAGCAAAGGAAGTGCCCGTAGGCAACATCGTTTATATATACCAGTCGTCACGTGATTTCTCAGTCAGCACAGTGGTTCCCAGAACCTGCGAAATTTACTAGATCAACGACACAAGGGTGGGGCAACAGAACTAGAAGCGCACGTGACTGAACGTCCCCAAGTCAAAACGTCCCGACCGGACAATAGAAAACATAAATAGTGGGACACTTTCTCCGCCAGTGTCTTCAAGCAATTTGGAGACAAAGTCCGACAAAAACATCGTCCGTGATGTTGACCCAAACTGGAATCGCGGACCCAAGGGAGAGGCCCCCAGGGTGTTTGTGCTCCCTTGATCCCTGAAAATAATCCATGAATGAAATTTCCTCAGGTACCTGAAAATATTTTTCCTTTACCCCCAAATCCTTAAAATTAATTCAGGTTCTCCCAAAATCCCCAAACATGTAGGCCAATTCTCCTTAAAATGTATTTTTCTTTCCATAGGTTTAAATTAACATACTTGAAAACTATGAAGCTTTACACGAACGAATGCCATTCTACTTCAAGTGATATAGGATACAATGTTCAATTTCAGAGATACTGCTATTTTTCCTCTAAAATATACAAATACCACGGATGTATACTACCGGTAGTATACATCCGTGCAAATACAGAGTAGAAATACCAATAAAATCAATAAAAATAATTTTAAGTTTTTCATCAAGGAGGAAGAGCTGTATGTACAAGATAGGGCAAGTTTATCTCGACCCAGACCTTTAGACAGAGTATAACTTGTAGCGCGAATGCTCTTTTTTAAGATATTGAAGGAGGTAGAGATGACCGCATATTGTATAAAGTGGACTCTATTCTGATCAAACTTCCTTATCCACTGCTTGATTTTCCTCAGACTTGTGTGGTGTTTTGTGATGAGTCCTTAATTGTTTTGTGGTGTGGTTATTGACACTCGCATAGGGGGTGCTACCAGTATCCTATATCCCTGGAAGTAAACAGGAAAGTATCCCATATCCCTTTAAGTAAATTGGAAAATATCCCCATAATTAAATTTCCCAAATATCCTATATTTGCCTAGAAGTAAACAAAAATATCCCTGAAATTACCAACACAAGTACGGGGACATTTTGTCAAGTACATACTTCATGTCATAAATGGGCGTACTCGCTTATGTTTTAATAATAGAAAATATTTTTATGGTTTACTTATTAGTAATAATAATATTATTGTAAAATTAATGATCAAATTTATACGATCTTTGCTTAATATGCGAGAAACACTGATTTAACTGGAATGATTAGATCATCACCATTGCTCCAATACCTTAAATTTCATTGCCTTTTGTAAATTGCTTATCACTTTTATATGTCTGCCATGACCATTCATTGTGGATGTGTTAGCGTAATAAAGTCATTGTCATTGTCATTGTCATTGTAATGGTTTGTGTTCTATAACTTTGCGCTAACTATATGCTATTGAGTGTTCTATTTCATCGACTTGGCTTTTCCATATGCATCTTTAAGCTAGCAAAACAGATGCTAAACATTGATCATTTTAGGTCATCATTTTTTGCCTGAAAATGTCTTCCTCCAGTTGCAGTATATTACACTTACAATTTAAAGCTCATATGATCCGAAGACCCAAGCGAGGTGGTCTGGTCTTTTTCGTATGTATTGCCTTCGTCGTCTTCGTCATCCATTTCAATTTTGAAGAAGTATATTTCTAATGTCAGTCGGCCCATTGTGATCAAACTACATTGGTATAATGGGAAAGGCTACACAGATTTTATGTCTGATTGTATTGGACATATGGTTGCCATGTCAACACAAAGTTTCTATAGACTTATGATTGGAAATCTTAAAAGACATGCCATGATGGCAAACAGCTCACAGAAGATATTGTGGTCTCCATCATAAATCGTGCCATTTAGCCCCTTTCAATAGCTCCTATAGACTTTTTACTGAGACAACTTTAAAACATCTCTAAAATCTCTGAAACCTTGATGCCTACAGCTTATACATATATAACCGAGCCCAGAAGGGTAATCAGTAGTGAGTCTGAATGTCGATCCAAAAGCTATGAGTTTGATCCTGGCCTGGTCCCATACTTTCGTTGTGTTGATCATGAAATATTTTCTACTGTCATTCTTCTCCTTCCGCTGATTCAAGAAGGGTTGTGTCAGTTACAAGCAAAGGTATGTGGACGAAGTACTACCTAACCCCTTAGTCAAGCTTGACCACGAAAAGTGTGATTAGTTTAACTGACTATCCCGACATGGCCATAACTGGGTCGTAAAACCACTAAACAAATCCACATGTTTACTTTGTAGTAATGTTTAGTGGAGTCCAAATTGGCCACGTCTATTCGATAAATTTAGAATGGAAATAACTTACAACTTAGTGAGGCCCACAGCTTAAATAATTAATGTTTAGCAATATCTAGTGACGCCCTTCATAAATCCTGACAATCATGCCCCTGGCGTCCAAAGTGGCCACGTCTATTCAATAAACTTAGAATGGAAATAACTTACAACTTAGTGAGGCCCACAGTTTAAATAGTTAATGTTTAGCAATATCTAGTTGTGCCCTTCATAAATCTTGCCTGCCATGCCCCTGGGGACTATTTTGGTCAAGCCCCAAGGACAATTAGCTTCCATACGCTTATAATCGAAAAAAAGACCTTTAAGGTGTGGTACTTGATTGTATCGATTCCTGATCCTTGCGGTCTTTCTTACTTTAAAATACTTCTCTGATACCTTGTGGCCAACATCTTATAAGATATTTAGTTTATAGCAAAGTTTAGCAGTCCCCTACATAAGACCTGCCAACTATTTCTCTTTGGTTCATACTGGCCACACATCAGGGGTCTTTGGCTTCCACAGACATGTGATAGTAAAAACTTGAAAACAATTCATGAGACCTAAAGCTTCTATATCTTTTATATTGCTTACACGTTAAAGCTGCCACTCTCAGAAGGCTTATCTATTTCATTGTGTGGCTTATAAAACGTAGTATCAGGAAGTCATAGCTACAAAATTCCCACTGGGGGAGGGGTCTATAACCAGCTCAATGCTTATTTGTGGCACCCTTATACAATTCCTACCAACCATGTCCTAGCTGCATATTAGTTATACATAGTACATACATTCTCAGTTTGAACATGGCTGTGACCTCGACTTTAGACATATTACATTAGACCTTTTATACAGCACATATTCTTGTTATGGTGGACATTTGTGCTAAGTGCTAAAATTTGATAATTGGTCGAAGGCTTCGCAAGTTATGCTCCGGCAACAAGTTTTCCACAGCAAAGTGGCCTTTGACCTTACCCTTGGACATATGCGACACTTATTTCGAGTGATATGATAATAGGCCGATGGTTATGAATGTTTAAAGAATTGTTATCGTGGCCTGTGACCTTGAGCATACAAACTAGGGCGTGTACACGACAAATCATCTTGTTATGTTGGACACATGTACCCTATGATGTGATAACAAGAGAAGGATTCCCCGGAAAAATGATAACAATGGTGTGATCTGGCGCATTCTGAGTGTTCCAAAGTATGTCATTATCGCCCAAAAAATCAACAATTTTGAGGATAGTTTCCAAAAATAGTAAAAATTATTCGCCATATCAGTCACCAATACCAATCCAGATTAGCATGGTATCATGCTAGCAAATACATTTAGATTTTGTCATGGGGGTCTGGGGGGCTTCCCTCAGAAGCCGAAGATTTGTTGAAAAAAAATCAAACGAAATGAAGGCTTTTCCTTTAAGGTGATTTTTTTTACGTTTTTGCATTGCTCCCTAAATCCCCAAAACTATGAGCTTACTCCCCAAATCCCTGAAAAAATTACCAGTGCTCCCCAGCTCCCTAAAAATAAATAGCCATTCTCCCAAGATCCCCTAAACTCCTGGGGGTCCCAAAGGATAGTATTGTGCGTCTGGATAACAGAGCTCAATATGTTACCTTATGAACACTGGTCCGGACCCCAGGAAAGCTACCCAGCCTGTATTCAGTGCCTGGCCATCACCGACTATTCTTCTTCTTCTTCTTCTTCTTCTTCTTCTTCTTCTTCTAAATACAAGCACGCTAGAGAACCACTGTACTCGAACAGCGCAGTCATCGCGTGTTGGTTGCAGTCGATGAGTGTACAGAGTAGTGCACCTAGCAATCAAAAAGAGTAATATCACCGTATAGCATCGTACACCGGATATATAGCGATTGCGGAAGCGAGGAAATCCTCACATGTTGATGTACAAGGTCGGTGTTTCTTCTATTATTTTTCATATTTTATAAGATTCGGCTCAAAGGATATAGTGATGACATTGTTAAGACATTGATGTTTATCGGTGGCTATGAGAGTTAGCCAGGAATAATTGGTCAGCACTAAAATTGACAAAATGACCTGCCCAATCACTTGTATTTTACACGACTTTTGCCTCGTCTCCCTGAAATATGTTTATGTATCGAACGTGTTGCTAAGAAAAGATCAATATTCGCCTTCATATGGCTTCTACATTGCCATAAGTACTTGGCAACGAAGTTTTACTTCCGGATTCTATATGGTTCCATCAATATTTAGGTTGAAAAACCCCTCCTGCTGTACGGTCTATAGCAGTCTGTGGACACATCAGTGTACGTAAAATAGCAAAATACGTGTACGCACTATAGCTAAGAGACTAATGCTAACTTTTTTTCGATTTAAATGTGAATTACGTCTAAAATTTAATCTGCATATATTTGCATACCAGAAAAGAGTATTCTCATGTTACTGGTCGCTTAATTTTCATTGTTTTATTTAGAATAAACGGAAATCGGGAGACAAAATACTTAACCTAGATGATTGCAACCGTTCTACAATTTATCTACAGTGTTGAGCATTTACAATTTTAGACCAAACTAAGGAAGTTGCACTCGGTTTATATTTAATCTGCTCTTGAATTGATTTAGCTGCCCCCAACTATTTTCAGCCTGAAACAAATTTAGAGTTTCTTAAAACATCCAAAAGAAAACGCTGCTGGGAATAAGAATAGAAGCAAGGACCGAAATAATAAATTTAGGCCTCGACTCAAAATAAATCTGTCTTTGGTGTTTTCAACAAAGCAAGACTCAAACCAGTCTCCTTAGCTACAAAGAGTCTAGATATGATACTTTCAAATGAGCGAAAAACAAATGCGCTGATCAGACTGTGCGGATGCGAAGGCTGGTCAGCGCCTTTATTGTTCACAAGTCCAGAAGATAAGTATACTGACGTTATATTGGTTTGCAAGAAGAGAATCTACAGTATCCCTTTATCCAAGCACGGAAACCTATCATGCTAACACACCTATAAAATAAAGACCCTGCTGAATCACACTTTTAAAGAGTAAAACATGCATCTATAGGTGGGTACATGATGAAAGACGAAAATAAACAGCCAAAGAGAGAATCGCCGTAGTCGATTAAAATTCGTGATAATTGCGCGGATCTAGAGTGGGGACAGGGGGTCCAGTACAAATCACAAGTTCTATTACGCAGCAATTGGACTCCACTCCCTTGGTAAAAAGTTTGACCCCCCCCCCCCCCCCCCCCGGATAACATATGTTAGACCCCCCTGGAATTTCGGAAAGTGAAAGAAGTCACTGGACCCCCCCCCCCCACACACACACACACATAAAATGATTTAAAAAACAACAACAGAATTTGCCTTTGCGTCACCAGTCGGATGACACTTAAAGCTGTGGTTCCGTCTTCATATGACCTGAACAGTTGGGGGGGGGGGTCGTTAAACAAAAATACAGCAATTGTCAGTGGACCTGGACCCCCTGACTTGATCCGCGTTTGCCGTTCATGTGCAATTCCAGGGATTTCCGCCAGGGGATGGGTGGGGGCATCCTCTCTGTCATGTTTTGTCTGCAGGCAGTGCGGGACCAGGTCTGGCCTGACATGTCTGAAACTCTGACGGTATTTATTTATTGTTTTATATATAAACAAAGGCGCCGTTAAGACTGGTGGTGCACAGGCTGGTCTGGGCATGTGTTGTTCCAATGTTTCAAAGGCGTATTTCTCGTGACAATAGACATACGATCTTTAAAAATTCTAAATAAAATGTCAAGATCTACACTCGTAATACCCCAGCGTTTATGCCGAGGGGTGTATAGTTTCGTCTTTCCGTTTGTCTGTTCGTCCTTTCCTATATTCGTTAGGCTGTTCGTTCGTCCGTAATTCCGTTAATTAATTGCTCTCTCTCTCTCTCTCTCTCTCTCTCTCTCTCTCAGCAGACGCGGATCCAGAGTTTTGACTCTGACAAAAAACACCAATGCCGTTTTAGTTGGTGAGGGGAACCATCATCGGCCCGCCAGCGAAACGTCATTTGATGGCCCAGCATTAAATGCTGGCTTATTAGCCTTGTGAATTTAGGGGTATAGCTTTGTGACTTAACAGGGAGGGGGGACTCTGGGCCCCCTGCCTTCCCTGGATCCGCGTATACCTTACATGTTTAGAACGTTTTCATGAGGATTATGCCTTTGTGTGCATCTGTTGTATTTCCCTGTCTGTCTATCAGTCTGTCTATCTAAGTCCCTATCTACATGTATCTGCATGCATGTCTGCCTGCATGTCTGTCTGCCTGCCTGTCTGTCTGTCTGTCTGTCTGTCTGTCTCTCTCTCTCTCTCAGCATATGTGGTGTAGTCCTAGCAGATCAGGGATCACGAGCTCGATACCTGGCATTTCAAGTCTTTTGTTGGGACTTTTAATCAGTCGTTCCCGTTCCCGTTTAACCTTTAATAGGTGATGGAAGCCCATTATCCTAAATTATGCATCATTTGTCCGTAACCACTACACCTACTATGAGTAAAAGTGTGGTTAACGTCTTGTTGATTTTCCAGTGCCCTGTTATATGCCCCACTCCATCACAAGTGGACATACTTGTGTCGAATGATTCCCCTGCTTCTAGCCCAACTATGTATAACAGACTTTTACTTGGGTAGAGACCAGAGCCAAATCAGAATTAAGAATGAGGTTGGTACCTTTAAACATGTTGAAGCATTCCAGTATTTCTTTTACTGACAGTTCCAAGGCGGTACAGAGCAGTTTTTGCTGATCTTATTATTAATTTATGTTTCATGTTTATCTTCGTAATGCTGTCTTCAGATTTAAATGTTAAAAAATCAGGGCCCGGAATTACAATGCCTCCTTAAAATTAAGGAAAACTTAAGTAAAGTATTGAAATTTTCAACACGCTATATTAAATGCTAAATTAATTGCCTGTATACATGCAGTACTTGTGGTCTACAGAAAAATGAAACTATTTTGATTTCAATCAGTTTGAAACGAATGTTATTTTTCGCATATTGAAAAATCAATACTTAACATGAGTCTTACTTAACTTTAAGGAAGCATTGTAATTCTGGGCGCTTGCCTTTACCCCGAACTGTGGGGCTGGTGTGTGTATGTGTAAGGGGGGGGGGGGCAATCAAGACGTTATAACCATCGAAACATCTACAATGACCCCGCTATCCGCTACAGTATCTCGTAAATGTGTCGGTGTTGGCGGGTGGGGGTGGGGCAGTGGTTACAAATGCATTTCACTCTTACGCGTAAAAAAAATCTGAAAAAGTGAATGCCACACTTAGTTTCTGTATCATAAATCGATGCGTCCAATGACAGACATTGCAGTTCCTGATTAGAACGCGCCTCTAGCAAGTAACTCTACATTGTTTCATAGTCCTGTGACGTTCATTCATGCGCGGATCCTGAGGAGTGGGTACTTGGGGCTCCTGACGACTCCCTCCCGCATGGAAAAGCACAAAGCTGTAAATTTCCTCCAGAATACTGGTTTGGAACATTTGGAAAAGCACAAAGCTACCGATGTCGGGTCATCATCGTACCGCTAGCGATGCGCCATTTAAATGACGTTTCGCTGGCGGGCGGATGGTGGCCCGTTTTGGTTACTGGGTATAGGTAAATATATTTGATTATTTCGTGTTTGCAGAGGGTGGTGAACAAAGAGGGTACCCATTACTTAGCTATTGTAAAAATTATTCTATCAAATAAAAAAGGCCTTCCTCTGATTTCTACTTCATTTTCAATTATGATGCACCTTACTTAATTTGTTAACATAGACTTGCTTTTTTAAAACAAGCCCCACCCCCCTTCACTCATTGATGAGCTTCAGGCCAGCTTGTTCAAAGATCCAAACCCTTTTGCATATTGGTAGTGTTCCTGCAGGTTGTTCAATCATGCATCAATGTCACAATAAAATATTTGCGGTGCTACGAGGTTCAGCCCAGTATGTGGCAAGTTCCAACCTTTTCCGGACGAGACGGTATTCAGGCCAGCTAGCTTGAACACCCAAAAAATCACAGTTTGCGGCCTGCGATACAACATCAAAGTTATCTGTAAACAAGAAAATTATACTAAGTATAATAGATAAGATTCAACCAAGTATTAGAAGAACCATAATAAAGGGAACACTTGTATGGGGGTACTCTGATATTAGTCTACTGATATTTTCATACATACATAGGCTCGGGTCATTTTTGGGGGTTCAAAATTTTGAATCTCACTATTTTTTTTTTTTGGGGGGGGGGGGGGGGGGGGTTCAGAAAAATGAACATTTTTTGGGGGTCATCACAAAATTGGACTTTATTTAGGAGTCATTTCTATGTATTTTAAGGTATTTTCTTAAGGTCAATGTACAGAATGGGGATATTTTTGTGGGCTGCTAAAATTTCAAATATTTTTCTTGGGTGCTTGAAATTCCTGATTTTTTTTGGGTGAAATGTAGATGCTGGGTCCGAGCCTACGTATGAGAAAAAAAATAGAGTACCCCCTCCCCCCCTGGGATAAGGGCCAGGCAGTTCAAATATCCAAAACTACTATGAATTACGACCCGAATGTATGCGAGTTTTGGGTCTGTACGTTCAAATATTCTAGACCTTTCTGTATATGACGGTGAGGCTGGGTCTTCGCTTATTGTGTACACAAAGTTTTAGAGGGTAAGTCAAAATGACAGACTGATGGACGGATAGACAGATAGATGAGTTGTTTGACATTGAAATACACATTAAAATTTTAGCCGCGACTTGAGATTTCCAACAATGTGATATGTGCGACCAGCAAAACCTCAGACCAGCCTGCCCATACGCGCAGTCTGATCGGAGCCTTAGCTGGTCGCTTGAATATTCTATAACTCGTAAGCTACTGAGTGACCATCATTTGGAGTTTCTAAACTTGTCAAAATGGCAAATTGTTGGAAATTCCATGTCGTGGCGCAAAATTATTAGTTTAATCAAGAGTGCTATTTTTAAGTTTCGGGCAAAGCACACAGTATATTTTACCTGAGTGCGCTAGAGACTTTTTTCGCGCATTTTATGATATTGCGAGTATATACAGTATTACATAATAATACCTAGATTACCAAGTTGATAACGGATTACCTTTCTGCAGAAAGAAAAGGTGGCAGTGTGAGTGTGGCGATGGGATTTTAAATCTCCTGTAGTCTGGTTGCTGAGGATAAAACACTTTTGTGCCCTCTCCCAGTCCCAAATCAAACTCGGAAATTTGGGTGCGCACTTATCCCAAGTCCCAAGGCTGTGGGGCCGGAGTGTGTGCCCCCCCCCTATATTCCATTCCGTTTTTACTTCCATTGCTAATTCCATTTAGTCCAGTAGTCGCAAAGCTAATATGCAATAGCTGTGCCCCCTACCCTCCCCCGACCAGACTCAGAGAAATTGAAAAGAGAGCCCTAGGCTGCTGCCATGCTGGGCTTATATTAGTGGGTTGGGGGTGAATGAAAAAGTACAAAATACAGGGGAACCTATGCCCTATTTTTCTTAGGTGTGGGCTTGATTGTTTTTTCCAGCATTTTTTCAAATTTTAAGCCCGCCTCCCCCTAACATGGGCTCTGCTGTTTTTCTGAACATTGGGCTGACTCAGACTTGCATTGGAAATGATGTGCCCCTCTTCCCCCCCCCCCCCCCCCACATGTGAACCTTACCAAAGCACCAAGAGGACGACAAGGAAATGCAAAACTAATAGTTAGTAACAACGTGTTTGGGTGTACAACCTTACTTAAAATTGAGGTTATGGAATATGGAAACATTGGTTTCTAAATGGCTTTAAATGCATTCTCAGAGACATACTCTTCCCACGTCGCTCCTTGCGCCATCGGTTCAAGCCTTTGGCTTTCAGTGCCCCCCCTCCCTCGTCAACAACCCCTCTGGGTCCAGGCCTTTTTTGTACATATATTTCGTTGTATTTAGTTTATGGCAATGTGTTGTGTATGATTCAAACTTTGATTTACATTTACAGCTGCACTAGTTACGGTAACAAAGAAGACATCACGATGACTTATACCATTAGGGGCTCTGTGCTACGTTTGACAGATAGTAATTTGTCTATGTATATAGAACTGTTAAAATTATAGCACTAGACAAGATATTCACGATGAATATGTCTGGCTATCGACCTACACTACGAGCAGGAATTTTTGCTATAAAACGTACACTTCCCTCCTATAGACCGTACACTAAAACGACTGAAAAAAATTTCAATCGTGAAATGCAGCTTCAAAGGTACGCTTAGGGTATTTTCTACGGCGTTACTTATTAATGCATAAGTAACTAATATTAGTTCATTTATGAAACAGTGGTTACTTAGCCTATAACTGTAATTGGTTTTGAAATGGACTATTCCGAAGAGGGGTGTGATCAAAGTTATTGTTCAATGAATAATGTTTTGATTAAATTTTTCGTTTTTCCAAGGGTAAAGTAAAAACAAACGTAGACTTCTCTTATTAAAAGAGTATTTAAAACGTCTAAAATTGGGTGTCTTTTCAGTGTAAATGTCGGATGTTCAACCCCTGTTATACCCACGGACTGTACCTATTTTTCACACTCGCCAACAGGTCTAATGGTCTAACTTAGAATAACTTAGAATTGTAATTAATATTTTTACCAAGAAAATAATTTCCAATTATGTGTTATCAGCGGGTTTCTGGGGCGAACTTCATTACTATAGATACGAAATTCTTAAATAAGTATATTAAATAAGTATTTAAAGGACTAATCTGTAAATCATTGTGACGTCATTCATTCTATATTTAGCAGTGTGCGACAAAACAGTGCCACGATAAAACAGAAACAAACTTTTCATTTATTAGAAAATAGGAGCAAGAAAAAAAAGTTAAACAAACAAACAGAACGTACAACGGGCATACAAGAAGAAAATATGAATATGCAAAGAAAATAACCTAAGAAATATTAAAGGCAAAACGCGGAAAATAGGTCATTCGATTGGTTTGACCTGAGGTTCGTTTCGATGTTGTGTCAAACGCGGAAGCAATCATCAACAAAAAAAGCAATCATCATCTTTCTTTATTTTGCTACTGGCACGCTAGTAGATTTTTCCTATCACCCGCAAACTCATGGCTGGGGTTGGGGTTCTTTCCATCAAAAGGAGGAAAATGCATGGGATATTATTCTTTCGACTTGAGAAGTCATAGTTTTTCTTGTTCTTTTTAAAATACTGTATATCAAGGGACGTAATGCAGTCTAACTTTTTCTTTCCCCGCGGACAAGTATTGGTTTTCATAAAAGACTGATGATAACAAGTATTCACAAAAGCTTGCTTCCCCATCAATGGTTTATAAGCGAAACGTCAAGCATTTAATGACTCATTTCAAAGCCGCTTTAATGTATATCTCATTGCGAAAAAAACTTCATTATTATCCTTCATCTATTATTACTCATAAGAACCTTCAACAACGCCATTTATAACATGTAACACATGTTATAGTTTTTCTTGTTAGTGGGTACCTATGATATTCTGGGGTATTTGCCATGGTTCTTTATGTATTTCGTATTAATAGTGTACTTAAACAGCCTTTAAAACATGTATTTTCGTGGCAAACAATAGAAAATTATCAGTGATTAGCGGAACATTTCTGTTATTCGTAGCTGCTAGAGATTATTGCTGACCATTTGTTGTAGTAAGGAATATACATCGATGTATCAGCAAGTCTCGCGATGGTTGAGCGGCTCTTCCTCGCAGTGCCACGGGGTTGTCTGCGGTTTGTGATTGTGGTATTTCCTGATCATACTCACTAACTATTTATAATTTAGAACTAGTTTTTCGCAATAACCTTTTTATCTTCAATTTTAGCAAAACGTGTTTGCGATGAAAGTTGTAGAGAAAACTTTCCACCAACTTCTCCAAAAGGCCTGGCACTTGTGGCGCCAATAGATTTATCTGTATATATATAGATGAAGATTTTGATATAAGTTGAATTCGTCCTAAATTTCTAAGTCTTTTATTGACAGATAAAATTCGTATAGGCTTGACAGAAAGGGATAGTTTCAAAATGTATTCGTAAGCGGTGCATATCCCGTTTTTCTTTTAGGTTGTAGATAAGATAAAAAAATGCCGTTTGCATACTCAGAATTTACCGCGTATGTACACAGAATCAATTTTGAGCGGGCTCATTTGTAGGAACAAAGGTTAGGTTTTCGCATGGCGCGCCATTTTTCTTTTATGCACGTGCTATGAAATGAACGGTTTTGAGATGACCCCACTAGCTTAACGCACGAGCGAATGAGGCGCGATTTCCATTATATACTCATGTCCAATGAAAACGCACCACCTTCAAAAATGACTATATCTTTTTAACGCCTTAAAATTTTATTTTTGCAATTGCGTCTTATTGTACTGTAGCAATTCTGTAAGTTACTGATAGGTCTTTAAAACCGAATGATCACTGATGACACGTGCTGGAACCATTTAACAAAACAACCGTCAAAACAGAAGGTCACAGAACCAGCCATCGAATGTGTCAAAATTTTCAAAAGCGTTATTCTCGCATTTTTCTTTGTAGAAATTGCAAAAAGTCTCTAAATTGATAGCCAGGAATAGTCGTCTTGCCTTGAAAGCGGCTATAACGTCACGGTGTGACATCACTGGCATAATTTTGACTATGCGTAAAATCGAGACATTCAAAGAATCCTTCTTTTACTGATACAAAATTACCATAAGGTTGTAGCAAGAAAATTTCTTGCTCGTGTAGCGGGTCGTTAACATCGATGGAGCGTAGTTATCAACGTTTTTTGATAAACATCAATCTCTAAAAGCTCGTTTACACAAACTTAAGAGTATTTGTGTTGAACTTAATGTTAGATAATACGCGCACTAACAGATGAACACAAATTTTAGAAGATTTAAAACGCTAGCGTTGCGAACAATGGCTGGCGACGCGCTCAAAGTTGACGTCAATGATGCAACGTCACATTTTTAGAGGATTTGTATGACGTTATGCATGTGTGTGAGTTTGTACGACGATAATAAGCATTGTGTAGAACACTAGGACTGTAGAAATCGCAATCAAACATTTTTAGTCAAGTTTTGTCTGACCACTCCATATTTAAGCTTACATAGTGACATTGTTCGCGTTATTGTAGCGTTAGCTGTTTCGTCACAACTGTCAAAGTTGTGGCGAAATGACAGAGGATCTACTTGCAAACAGAAAACATTTAAACAAGATTTTGGGGTATTTTTGTGTATGCCAAAAATGCGATTAACGCAATTTTGAGGCTGACGTTACGTCATGTGTTAACGGAGTCACTGGAATTGAAATTTTTGTGCGAAAACATCGCATTTGTCCTAAATATTAATTATAAATAACACATTTTTGCACAGCTTTAGATAGGCCACAAATATGCGCATCGGAAGGGTGGTGCGTTTTCATTGGACATGGGTATATTTGAAAAAGCCATCCATCGCTTTAGTAATTGAATTAGGGCGGTGCAATGCAACTTTTTGACTGACATCTTGGACTTGGTTTATTTGACTTTTGCTTAAAATGTTCAAAGAGTGCATCTAAGCACAGAGGAACCTACATCATCTTGGTTGTTGGAACTGTTTGGAGAAATTGGCGGAGATGTTCCTGAATAATTTTCAATTGGGATAAGTTTTTCGAAATATGACGCAGTAAAAAGTTATTGCGAAAAATAAGTTCTAAAAACTTAACAGCTGGAGTTTGTATCTGCTTAACAAGATTATATCTGGGTTTAGTGATAGTCGCTTCAGCGCCACAGTTATGCCAAAATGTGATTTTTTTTTTCTGAAAAAGAGAACAAAGGAAATTGTTGTTTATGTTCTGGAATTTATGCTTACTTTCGATGATATGCAAAATACCTGTCCTTTTATTAGTCCGTTAGGTGAGGCCCTCAAACTCTTAAAAATTAAGAAACCAGTATTTTGTTTCGATGGCAGTGATTGGCTGCCGATTAAATGTTAACACGTGACGGGAACCAGACTTACCCGAACTAAAGTTCAGTTGAATGATCGAACTACCTCATCATTAGTGATAATAATAATAATAATGATAATATCACGAGAAAGCCCCTCCACCAAATTCTTTATACAAGTAGTGCAGCATGCACATAGATGTACACGATTATGCTAACTAACTGGATATCTTGCGTGCCACTGAGTGCTAAGTCTATGTTTTGAAATTTCACTTCCTTAGGATAAGGCCCAGAATCTCGCAACGTTTCTGATGTAGAGAATAGCACATATTCCTTGAAAGTTGTTCAACTTCTCTGATCACGTCTTCATCTAACTTAAGAGTTTGTCTGTTGACAGTCACTGAGCAATCCAATATTAACTCAACAAGCCTATTTGGGTTGGACAAGACTTCATTCACAACATTAAGAGGGTTCTTACGACTTAGGATGGTAATTAATTGAGCCTTAAAATTCACTCTTACAGCCTCAAGCCTAGAGCACCCTGCAATAAAGTGTACACGAGTCTCAGCCCCCTGCCCACAAAGCAGACAACACTCCCAGATTGAGCACCCACCGAATCTGGCTCGGTTTTCCTGCAGAATGTATGTTCCTGTAAGTAGTCTGAGTTTTGGGTACGCCCTTTTGATTGTCCTTACGTCATGGGGAATAAATGTCCATACTTGGTGAACCTACCCTACACGCATGGACTGCATATTCAGCCATTGTAATGAGACCTTTGCATCCGACGCCCACTCTTTTTCAACATAAGAGTCAATCTGCTTCTTTATCAGGACTTTCCACCCCTCCAAGGACTCAATATTGTCAATGACATGGTAAATGTTTGGGAGGTTATACTTGTATAGGAGGCGGTTACAGTCAGCAAACCAGCTCTTGCTTTCTATAGATTTGACTGCGAATTGACGCTGCGCTATCTCATACTCAAGTGTGTTTTTGTTTAGCAGGACATTACCTAGAAGTGTAAGTTTTCTTATATCAAGCTCTTGTTGGATCGGTCTTATGCCTAGGAGGCCATACACAGCAGAGGTTGCAGTACCGACAGGGAGACACTGTATACGTTTCATTATAGAACGCTGCAGCTGTTCCAGCTGCTGAACATCTTTAGCATGCAGACAATACGTCTCCAGCCCATACAACATCCTCGGCAGGGCAAAGACCTTCCAGAGGTGCGCAATGACCATCGGAGCAACACCAAAGGATCCATAGTCACCCGCCCCCATCATGGCGTACATCGTTCTTCGTCCCATTTGCACTCTGGCATCAATATCAACACTTCCTGAGCAGTTCCTATCAACCCCCAAGTGCACCTCCGAAACACTCCTCTGGATCTTGTCCTCTCCCAATGTCGGCATCCCATCGTCCTTCCCACAGGAAGCCACTTTACTCAGCTCAACCTCTGCTGATTTTTGAGCGTTAATGAAGTAGTGTTCCCTGCTGTTGTAAAACTTAACCACTCCAAGAAGGATCTGCAGGCAGATAAGGAATTTTGCCAAAAGTGCCACATCATCAGCGCAAGTTGGGCAGCTACAGGCAATATGGCCTATGGACATTCCAGCTCTTAGGGACTCCAATAAGTGGAGGAGATCATTATTGTACAGTTTGTAGTGTAGAGTAGACAGGATGCCCCCCTGACGTACCCCTTGTTTAATCTCAAAAGAGGGTGAAACGATTCCCTGCCATTTAACAGCCGAGTGGGCACCTTTATAAAGATTGCTGAGACACAGCCAGAGTTTCCCCTGTATACCAACGTTATGAATCTTTCTAAGCAATGAATCCTGCCATACAACATCAAAGGCCTTACATGCATCCAATGTGACCAGTTTCAGGGGCTCACCTATATCCTTAGCCTCATTTTGTGCTTCTGAGATAATCAAAGCCGCATTGACAGCAGATGCGTTATTTGTAAACCCTCTCTGCATCTTTGATTGTTGAGCTTCCATCACGTACTTTGTTCGGTTCTGCAGGACACGCTCTAAGATTTTACCAACAATAGACAAGACAGTTATTCCCCTGTAATTAGTAGGTAATGAAGCATCTTTTTTCTTTTTAAGGACAGTGGTAAGAATGCCCTGTTTCAATTGAGGTGGGATATGGCCAGTTTGGAGGATAGAGTTCATAAGGCTGGCTAAAACAGGAAAAAGCTCATCAGGGGCATTCTAAAAGTGCTCAGCAGACAGACCAAAGACGTCTTGAGCCTTATTTAGCTTAAAGGATCTAACAATATTGAAGACCTCCTTAGGGGAAACTGGTTTATCATTTCGGGGTTGCTCAGCAGCCATGGACTCCATTAGGAGTTTATCAAAAGTGACCTGGTTGGTATAATTCTCATCAAACACCTCGCTCTCGGCAGGAGTTGCCAATTTCTGAAAATGATCAGAAAAGGCACTTGCAATCCCCTCTGTAGAAGAGAAGGTTTGGTCTTCAAAATGCAGCACTTCTGTGGCAGTGTCCTTAGTGGGTCTCTGTTGGTTGACCAGTTTATAGAAGATTTTCGTGTCCATCTACTTAGCAAGCATAAGCTCTGTATACTTCTGCATTTGAAGGTAATTTTGCTGACAGATTGTCTGCTGCATTGCCCGCCGGGCTGCTTTCTTCTTAATAAGAAGGAGATCTGTAGCAATGGTTGGGTTGCCTGCCTCTTTCCATTCAGTGTGTGCCAGTTTACTAAGCCTTACTGCTACTGCAATAGTATCATTCCATACCGGGAGTCTGCTCCTTTTTCGTGCTCCATTTGACTTCTTTGGAGTAGAGGCGACCGATGCATCATAAAGGAGCTTATTTAAGGCCATTGCTGACAGATCAATTTCCAGTAAGGTGGATGGACCATTGGCCTCAATCTTCTGGAGACCAGCCTGTAAAATGTCGGAATAGAGTTGTAAATCACATTTATCCCATCGAACCTTTGGCTTGATATGATCTTTACTAGAATGGGTAAGTATGTTCCCCTCAGGGTTGCCTCCCAAAATATTAATCGGGATAATATCTGTATGTAGAACAACTTCAACATGATCTGACAGGTTCTCATGACATTGAGAACCTATTGCAGCACTCTCTTTCTCAGCAGGGTGTACAAACCAGTAGTCTATCTGCGAGTTTGCACATGTAGTCTCGTGCATATATGTTGGGCCAATCGGATACTCATCAGGGAGTGAGAGGCCATGCTCCTCCAAAAAGGATATTAGTAGTCTGTCTCGCTTACAACTCTCCTGCCTATGTACTGAGGAATTGAAGTCGCCACCCAACAGGGTCTTATGCGAGGGAGTATACTTTTCTATGATCTCATGGATTTCATCCAATGCCGCTTGGAAGGCAATGTCACAGTCGGCCTTGCCTCTTGACGGGAGGTAGACATTGATGAGACAGATATTTCTAGGTTTGGATTATCACACAATCACTTCCATCTGGGAGCGGAGAAATACAGTGGTTGAGGGATTTGTTCCACAGAATGGCAGTACCTGCACCACAGGGGGTTAACTCCGTCACAGTGCGGGGTGATTCTTTATGAAAGTTGTCAATGATGCTTTATGAAAGGGTTACAGGTGCTTTATGATTTCCTTAATCAGTATAAGATAGGTGATGGGAAACTGCATTAAACGTAAGATTCTCGAAGCCCAAAAGTATTTTATTTTTATTAATTCATATAATTGATAAGCTAAAGGTTTTACTTTGTCAGTCTTTGCGATGCTGGTTTATGTGTCAGGGATAAATGAGCGGTTTAATTCAGATATTGTTAAAACCCATAACAAAAATCAGTATATTTATCAAAGTACATATTCTATCAAAGATAGTGTGCATACAACTTCAAGTTCAATCTAAATGTGTTTGAAAAAATCAATTTTCGCCTCATGTAAAACTATAAAGGGCTTATTTTAAACGACTAATATTGACAAGCCAAAAAAAAAAGTGGTAAAGAATCAGTAACATATTTTGGTAACAGGTTCTTTACCTGTGCGAATGATGGGTAACTGGTTCTTTATGAAAGGGTTCGGATGCTTTATGAAAGAATTTGCAAAGATGTTAATGGTTTTAGAATCAAATATCAAGGCAGTTAGACCTTGTACTGAAGCCCTGACTTATTTATTGATTGAATTAAGACTTAACGGCCCAGTCAACAATATTTCTGTCATGTTGGGACTCCTCCAAGAGACAGGGAGAGACTAAAAGGGCCCAATCCCATACAAATTTGCCGCAAGTCAAGCAAATCACGCCCTATCATTATGATTAAGGTTATGATTTATTTCAATATTATATCCATGATGCCGAGACATAGTCTCTGATTTCGTTTAATTTAACTGTTGTTTGATTTGATTTGTTGTCTATGGTAAACAACTGTGGTCAACTTAACTACAGTGTTCCTATACAAGCCTACTGTATGGCAGTTTACCATTACTTTTGCTCATTCCTATACAAGTAACTGAAAACTTACTATTTTTGGTCTTCTTGAATCATCAGGAGAGGAAACAACTCTACATGAAAAATATGCTGGGTGCGATCTCCTGTCTGCTTGCATATTAAGCAGATAGGCAACTGACTGAGCTACAGAGTTCAGATTGTTAGCTAAGCATCGCATGTGCGTGTCCAGAGGGTGGGGGACAGCGGGTTTGCATCCCACCTGGAAGATCACAAGATGTTATATGTTTCCTTAGAAATACTGTTATTGACAACCTCGAGAGAAGAAGTAGACCCCTTGGGTCCAAATGCTTTGAAAAGGAGGCCAGGTCCGCACTGCCCTCTGTGAAAAACTAAAATAGAGTTTTCAGGAGACCCAACCCCCCAGACAGAGTTTTCTGGATCCTCCCATGCATCATAAATATCCAAACCCTGCAACAGCATCCAGTACTGTAGCATTGTATCCGGGACATCAATATGTTTTTTTCGAAACTCCCAAAAGGAGCATGCAGTGGATTGATGGGGTCGGGGTGGCTCAGCATATTTGGAGGGACTTCACATGAATTAGTGAGAGTTGAGCCTGACATGGCAGAGTAGGAGCATTTGGTTTGTTCGTTTGCTTGTTTTGACTTGCATGGCTTGATTCTTAACGCCCGAGTCGACGATCTTTCGGTCTTGTCAGGATGGGTCTACCTGGATGGATCCAGTAATAAGCAGCCGGTAAAATATCTGTTTGTTTTAATATTTTTCATCCCAGTCGGATCGGGAAGATTTCTTATCCTTCTGTTTTATACCAGTTTCGGTGTCTTGCTCTAGGACACAACACAGTGACTCTGACGTCTGTGAGTCTCGAACTAGCAAACCTTCAATTGAGCCACTGCGCCCCACACAGGCATGAAAGTTTAAGGCAAACATTGTCCATAATAACTTTAATCTTACTTGATAGTCTGCTCTTGATAAACAAAAAGAGACATGTAGACAAAAACTATTTACATGTTTTGATTCTCAAAAGAAACGTCTTATTTAGACGGTTCTTTTGAGTACCCAAAGGAAATACAAAGGATTTTTTTTTCAAAATTCGCAAACTTGCCTCGTCTAATGATATATCCAATCATTAGAATCTAACAAATAACCTATAAAAAGCAGACTACTTGTGAACCCTGTCCAAGACGCCAGATTTCTCGTTCTGGATACCTGCAGCTGCAATTATAGTTCTCTTCGCTGGAGTTGTTTACTCATAATTTGAAAACGAAACAACATCTTGCAATGCACAAAGCTCGTGCAGTACTGAGATTAAACATACCGGGTAGGCGGCAATTGAAAACGCTCTTAACAATCGACGAACGCGGATAATAATCGCAAGAAACGGTGTTTATAATTGCCAATCGGGCGACAAATTACAATAGAAAACCCTGTTTTATCGATTTTTGATCTGCGTTCGACGATAGTATTAATGTTTTCGATTGCCACCTACCCGGTGTGATAAAGAAAAGTGTACGGCTTTTGTGTCTGTACGGGCGATAATCCTCACTTACGCTTACGGCACATCTAAAGTTTTGCCAAGCTTAATTGGTTCCTTCGTGTATATGCGAACATTAGCCTATCCTTTTATGCATTATCCAAGTCACATACCTCGGGGAAAGGGTGCGTGTGATTTTGGGGAGGGGGTACCCTCAAGTACCCTTTCTACAAAGGCTTGGTCCCCCTTCCCCGCATCCCGACAAAAATTTCAGGATCCGCCCTTGAATAGCGTTTGATGTAGCACGAAAAGTGATTAAAGCATACAAGCTGGCTCCAAGGCGCTCCGTGCATTTTCTTCTTGAGCTATAAAAGCTAGCTAGACTTGAAATATTGGGTGTAGTTTTTAAAATTGACAGAAAACAACAAAGCTGCGGACAAATCTGCACCACCTGTCTGCAAAAATGCAAAAACATGTCTTCATTCGGTGAGTGACAATCAAGCATAAAAGTCAAAGGATGACTGGGCTTACGTGTGATGCAACCTCAAAAAGCTAGCCAAAAACTGCATTTGATCATTACACCAAAGTCGGCTGCTGCAAATATTTGTTTAGATTATTGACAATTATATTAGCACAGAATTAAACTGCAACAGTCTGTTCTGGGTCTACATTGTTTGCCTAAGAGGCTTCAAAAACATTCAGCATTAGACATTGTTGTAATTGGCAAGAGGATCAAATTATCGATGTCCATGCACTTTAGAAGAAAACATTTCTAGTCTTACCATATAATAAACTGTTTTATGGGCGAGATACTTCTATTACAGAGCGGACACGATTAATTTGCAAAATCTACAATTTTCCGTTTTAACGGGTCATATTTTTTTTTTTAAAAAAAGGGTAAAACAGAGTCAAAGTCCTTGTGTATTCATGTCGTCTTGTTGATTGATATCTGTTTTATGAAGATGTCTTAAACTATTATTGAGATACAGAGAGGACTCGAAGCACGTACATCTGAGTTGAAGTTGTTACATTGCACTTGGGAGATGGTGGCTGAGAGTTGTGCCAATACATAAGATTCCGGACCAGGTTTGAGCCAAAGTTGTGTCCTTGACTTTTATTTGGGAGTCGGTGGTTAAGTGTTGTATGCGACACACCTTCGTGGGATCAGTTATAACCATGTGAAGTTATAATCAAAATATAATGAGATTGTCCTACCCGGGCACGAAACCCATATTTACAGCGTGGCTCACAGATTTTGGGTCAACGCTGTAACTAATTTGAGCCGTGACATGATTTCCAACAATGTGGCGTTTTGACACGTGTAGACTCAAACGAGCCTGTGCAGTCTCCTTTTAAGCTTAGAAACTCCAAATGATGTTCAATCAGTAGCTTAACGCTCATATAATAATCAAGCGACTAGCAAAGGCTCTGATCAGACTGCGCGTATGCGCAGGCTGATCTGAGGCTTTGCTGGTCGCACATACCACATTGTTGGAAATCTCATGTCACGGCTCAATTATTGATATCGATACATATGTGCTTCCGAGAGTAACCCTGTCTTTGGTGGTTGCGAACGAGAAAGGCACAGACCAGCTAGCGCATCTGCGCAGTCTGATCAGCGCCTTTGTAAATCGCTTATTGGAAAGTATTGTATCTAGATATGCTAAATGCAAATAATAATTTTCTAGCAAGTCTCTGTAGCTAAGCAGGATGGTTTGAATCTCACTTTGTCGGAATCACCGAAGACAGGGTTTCTCGCGTCGCGGCCCAGTTATAAAGTCTGATGATATATGATTTTTTATTCATATGTTTTTTATTTTATTTTTATTGATATTGATGTATTTTAACTAAATCATCATTCCTCTAAAACACTTCTTCGTTTGCCTTTTCTTCTTCTACTATCTCAAAGATGTTTGAACAGACATAAATTAATTTTCTGGACAGCATAAGATAAGATGTGGAATGGTAGCTCTTGCTTGTTTGTTTAATTTGATTCTTTATGTTGCAGTCAACAATCTTTCAGCTATGTCGGGACAGGTCTTCCTGTGTTGAACCAGTATTAAGCAATGATAAATGTGTCTTGCTCAATGACACAACGCAGTAACGCCGGTGATGCTCAAATCCGCAACCCCTCGGTTCTGAGTCAAGCACTCTATCACTGATTTGGAATGGTAGCGGTTGGTATGGATTCATAGAGGCAATATTAGCATCTACGACGGATATTAGTCCAGTGGTACACCTTCATGCTATCGGTAATATTCATATGAGAGTATAATTTTATTGGGTCCCGTAGCTCAGTCTGAGACAAGCCCAGCTGTTCATCAAGGGTTCGTGAGTTCCATTGCGACCCAACCAAAGTCCATTATTTCCTGAAGATTGGTCATGAAAACAGATATATACAAGTACGTTCATTCGCCACCATCCGCTGATTCAAGAAGGGTTCTTGTCAGTTTCAAGTGAAAGTATGTGCAAAAAGTACTGTTTTATACCCCTATTCCACACAGGGCACGAATCCCACGAATCGCCACGAATTGACAAATATTTGGATATGTGGGCTTAAACGTACTCAGTTCGCGAAGATCTTAATAATAACTGAATCATACAATCCGTAGTCAGCTCTTGCAATTCGTAGGCCTATCGGGAATTGGGATAAAAAAAATTTGAACTATTCAAAACTTGGCCACGAATTCCCCGATTCGAAAAATCATGCTTGATCCGTAACAAATTCCTAATAATGCATTCTTGGACATTGTAACTGAATCGTAATCGATTCGGATGCGTTCTTAGGCATTCGAAGCTACTCTCAACTCATTCGTGGGTAATCTGGTCTAGGGGCCAAACTGATATATATGGGCTATTTTGCGAGTTTGTTGCACCCCCAGGAAGAAAAACTTGGTTACTATTTTCAGTTAGGGACATGTCTTGGGGCCTTGGAAACCCATGTTTTACTAAGTTTTCTGTGGTCAGCTTTCCGTAAATGGCCTGTAATCAACGTTACCCTACTAACATTGAAAATAGAGGTACTCAAAATACAAGACTAATAGGATATTTTACAAAAGTATCATTGAAATTATTTGAACTTTAAATGGTTGATCCTGTCATAAACATCAATTGCAGACATCTGTTAGATGTATTTCTGCTCATCAGTGTTACGTACGTTACATTTATACAAAATTGCAGATAATGACTTTCAAGAATATATATAAGAATGAATCATGTTCCCCAACCCCAGGAAGAAAAGCTTGGTTACTATTTTCAGTCAAAGACATGTCCTGGGGCCTTAGAAACCCATGTTTTCTAAGTTTTCTTTGGTCAGTCGTCTGTAAAAGGCCTGTAATCAATGTTACCCTAATAACATTAAAAATACCAACAAAAATACAAGACAAATAGGATATTTTCCAATAGTATTCATGAAATTATTTCAGCTTTACATGTTTCAGCTAGACATAAATACCAATTGCAAACATCTGTGATATGTACTTCTGCTCTCCAGAGTTACTTATGTTACATTTTTTGTGAAATTGCAGATAATTACTTAAAATATTGCATATCAGAATAAACCATGTCCAACAACAATAAATGTGTAATAAAGATTTCGATTCTTATGATGAATTTTCATTTTCACATATTTGAAGCTGTTTATAAATTGCAACTTGCATTAAAGTGTAGTAAAATAAACATCTTAAGATGCTTATAAGTGTCTTACTTCTGCTGGCGTACGTATTATATTTTCATTCATTCACATTGCACTGGGATGGGCACTGTCTTCTTTCATCAATTTCACAGTGAAATTAAATAACGACTAAACTAATAGGTTTAAACTACCATGAATATTTAATTTCTGTCAATATATAAATAAGGTAACGTAGGTAACAAAATTATGCTTTGCATAGCTAGATAAAGATAATAGAATTTGTGGAGAATAGACTCAAATTTTTTGCCTTTGCCCGACTACACGCAAGGTAAAATTTAAGTCTACCCTCAACATGTTTTTAATAACAGAAAAATTATTCTAAATAAACACTAATATAAGAGTATTGCATGCTTGGTTCTGTTACTTTCATATGGCTATTTGCTTTTTTGTCAATGGTTCATGGCAATATACATGATATTTACTTCATGATTCAAATATTGGACTGTAGATACCATACATCAATTAATAATTAAAAGTAAAATAAAGGCAATATTTCCTGCATCTGGTGGCAGGGCAGAGATGATAGTGCGCAGTGTCTTCCTGAGCAGGGGCTTTCTGTTGATTTTATACAGAGAAAGACAAATATTAAAACTAATAAAGTTCTGGTTAAGCCTCCTTCTTTTAACAAGAGTGAATGGGTAACAGATTGGTCAAATTTGATGATTAGCTGTTTTACAAGTCATATACCCTTTACACGAAATGCATATGTAAGGTAAGTCCATAACATATGTAACAGCACACTACCATTATTTTTGCTTAAATATATTTTTCTGCAAGTTCTGGCTCTTTTTGCCATTAGAAGTATTTTATCAGGCTTGAAAAAAACTATGTTTGCTTAAAAGTGAGTATGACCAGGAAATGTCACAATCGCAGACTGCAGACTAACCAACGGTACTGTGAAGAAGAGACACAGAACATTTTAGGTCTTGACTGCATTTTGCTATACATGTAATCTAAAATTTCTAACTCATTTTTAAAGACTGCAAACCTAATATCAACCAAAGTATTTATCAGAACAGAAGTAGCATGGTTTATACCCAAATGTACCTGATGTTTTGTAGATCTAGCCTAAACAGGTTTTCTTGTATGCTTAATACATTTAATTTTCACTGTTGGCAATTACATTTTGTAAACAAATAACAACAATGTTTCATCTGTCACAATTGCAATCTTCTCTACTTTTGTTAAGCACGATTCTTTATACCATATTGTAATGTTTATTATTTTATTATTTTATACAGCAATTTTGAAAGAAATTATTTTGTTTGTTAATTAAGAAAAGTTAAAGTAAAGCCATACTTATAGACTGAAAAACATAGTATGTGGTAACACTTTACAAAGCTGTAAAGATATTTCATGGTAACATTAATTGCAAATCTTTTGTCAGTTATTGAATCTTTTTGAAAGTCCATTTTCAGGAGTTACAACTTGAATCATAAATATGACACAACAAAATTAAGCAACATGATTTGAATCTCTGAAGCTCACAGATTAAATTGTTAAATGATTGTCAGTTGAAAAAAAACAACTAACACACAGCTATTGGCTTTCTTACATTGTTAATAATGTAGTTTGTGTTGTTGTTTTTTGCACTGACGGAGTTATTTGTAACAATTATACATGTTTACACATGATCTATGAAATGAAAAGTATGAGACTTATGGTCAGTTTGTTGCTTTCAAAGATTACTGAATTAGGCTTATTGTATGCAGAGCCATCCGAAAATGCGAAAAATACTGCGGATAACAGCTTGTAAACAGCATTTTAGTCATAAACTGACTCATTCTTGTACCCAATTGTTAATACTAACATTGTTTGAGGGCTGTTTTGTCTACAGTGAAAAGAAATCATTTCCATTTAATTTAAAGTATAGCACCATATTAAGATTACAAATATTTAGTACTGTATGTTGCCAGTTACAAGTGCTAGCTAAACTCGTATATTGCACTGGCTAATACATGTAATATGATACTGTAATATAAAGACAAACCTTATATGCAACAAATCACTGTTTCAGCAAACTGATATGGTTGAAAAACAGATTCATTATATGTTAAAATGGCGAGCATCCCAACTAAGGGATTGTTTTCTACATCATGCAAAACAGAAATATTAAAACAATTAAATATGTTTGTAAATTTGTATTAGATAAATCTTTTGTGATGTAATTGGTCAAAACATGAGACATTGCCTCTAATTAACTGATGAAAGACTGGGTATACACTGAAGCTGTCAGCTGATCCAATGTGGTGAACGACAGCTGCGTGCGTAGCATGTTTACATCGTTGAATAACCTTATTAAGAGCCTTTATCACCGAAAGACCAACCAAGACACACTTACCCTACTAGGATATATTCCAATAGTATCAATGAACTTATTTGAGCTTTAAATGTTTGACCTAGACATAAACACTAATTGCAGACACATGTGAGATAGGTTTCTGCTCGTCAGCGTTATGTATGTTACGTTTTATACAAAATTGCAGATAATGAATTTTTAATTGCATTTTAGAATAAAACATGTTCCCCAACCTTAATATTATAATGTTGGTCTCTATTATAATGGTAAATTACCATTTTAACATATTTGCAGCTGTTTATAACTTGTAACTGTAGTGAAATAAATATTTAAATACGCTTATTAGCATGTTACTTGTACTGGCTTACATATTTTCTATCCTGATTTTATATGGTAACGTAATTTACAGGCCTATAATGAGTTTGACAACAGGAAACGTAATAAAACATTCAGTACAATATTTGAATCATGAAGTAGATATTATTATTATTGTTATGAATCTTTGGTAAAAAATCCGCAAACTGTCATATCAAAGTAACAGAATCAATAAAAATCGCAAAACTCTCTTATTTTATTGTTTATTTAGAACAATTTGACTATAATTGAAGTTGTTTAAAAAAAGATAGAGAGTAGACTGAAATATAACCTTGTCCACAGGCTATGTCGTCAGGCTAAGGAAGAATTTGTGTCAACTTTCCACACTTTAGTGTTTTTATCTATTTATGCAAAAGGAAAATGATGTTACCTACGTTACCTTTTACCTCGTATATATAACCAGAAACAAACTTTCCATCGTCGTTGACTCTGTGCATTAAATTATTACTTTATTTCACTGTGACAGAGATGAAAGAAGACATTGTACATTCCAATGCAATGTAAATCAGGTCAGATAAAAAATATGTACACCAGTAGAAGTAACGTGCTAATAAGCATATTTAAACGTTTATTTTGCTACCTCTATCACCAGTAACAAGTTATAAGTAGCTTTTATATTCAAGAATGGACATTCATGATTTGAATAGAGATATTAATCACATATTTAAGGTTGGAGAACATGGTTTATTATAATATGTAATCTATAAAGTCATAATATGCAATTTCATAAAAAAATGTAACATAAGTAACTCTGACCAGCAGAAAGACACTCCACAGGTGTCTCAAATAGGTGTTCAAACATGTAAAGCTCAAATAATTTCATTAATACTATTGGGAAACATCCCATTAGTCTTGTTTTTTGTGATGCTGTTTTCAAAGTCAGTAGGGTTACATTGATTACAGGTCATTTACAGACAACTGACCTAAGAAATCTTAGTAAATCATGGGTTTCTAAGGCCACCAATACATGTCCCTGACTGAAAAAAAGTAACCAAGTGTTTCTTCCTGCGGTTAGGGAACATGGTTCATTCTCATATGCAATCTATAAAGTCATTATCGGCAATTTCGTATAAAATGTAACATATGTCACGCTGTTGAGCAAAAATATATCTTACAGATGTCTGCAATTGATGTTTATGACTAGATCAAACATTTAAAGTTCAAATAATTTAATTGAAACTTTTGTAAAATATTTTATTAGTCTTGTATTTTGTATACTACCATTTTCTATGTAAGTAGGGTAACGTTGGTTACAGGCCATTTACAGAAAATTGACCACAGAAAACTTAGTAAAACATGGGTTTCCAAGGCCCCAAGACATGTCCCTGACTGAAAAATAGTGACCAAGTTTTTCTTCCTGGGGGTGCAACAGATCTCAAAATTTGAGATTTGGCCCCTACACTAATCGGATTAAGACAAGCAATGAAACCAAGAAAGAGATAGTAGAAGGACTTTCCCTTAGAGTAACTACCCCATCACGCGCATACATTCGAGCCAGTCCTGGAAGTTGAAACAAATTTGGCAGATTCAGGAGCACAATCAGGATCAGTCAGTAGCTCCTGGCTGGTGGTTTTGCTAATGGTGAGCTACCATATTCTTCACAGTCAAAGAGCCAGGGCCAGGGCCTCTCGACATTAACGTAGTTGTTTTCTTCTAGCTATATAAGAAGCTGTTTTAGACACTCAGGTTGCAGGATCAATTCTTCAGCTGACAAACGAGGAACGTTCATTTTGGAACTGATCCCCCCCCCCCCCCCAAGCATGAATGGGCTTTTTTTTTATAACTGTCGTGAGAGGTGAGAGAAAATCTCGCGAATCATCACGAATCGTCGCGGATTTCTGTTAATTCGTACCCAATTCGTGCTGCATTCGGCGTATTTTCAACTAATTCGTGATCTATTCTTTAACTTATTAATAGGGTTATTGTACATCGTAGTGAATTCGGCACTCAGGCCGAATCCAGACGAATCCCGCGAATATTCCTAACTGTTTCTTACCTATTTCGTAACTGAATCGTAGAACATAACGAATGAATTGAAAAAAAAATACAATTCTCCACGAATCCTAACATCGATTCTTGATGATTCGGGGATTTGTGGTCTGTGGAGAAATAGGACAAGCTTGCCCAGTAAAGTGTGGGATGCCCTAACATGACGGAAAAATTGTTGACTTCCCCTCTCCTACCCCCCTCTTCTACCTCCCCAGACCCTGGGGATGGGGTCTTAAGGTCGAAATTCAACTTTTTTCCAGTACAGCATCATCACAACCCAACACCACCAAAGATATTTGTACCAGGACACCATGCGCGGATCCAGGAATTTTTTGTCAGGGGGGGGGGGGGGGATCCAGGCTCCTTAACTTATTTTACAGTTTAAAGAGGGGGTCCAATGGTTTTATTACACATTTTCCAGGGGGGTCCAACTTTTTCCAGGGGTTGAGGTCCAATAGAAACCCATATAACTATAACTTGTGATTTTCCAGGGGGGTCTGGGCCCCCTATCCCCCTCTGGATCCGCACATGGACATTGTGGCTTTTTGGCACGAATAGGCTCAGACGAGCCTGTGTGGCCTCCTTTTAAGCTAAGAAACTCCAAATGCTAATCGGTCAATAGATTTTAAGCGACTAGCAAAGGCTCTGATCATAATGCACATATGCGTGGGCTGGTCTAAGCCTTTGGTGCTCGCACATACCACATTGTTGGAAATCTCATATTGCGGCCCATTTATTGATGCAAAAAATGCATTGCGGCTGTATATCAGGACGAAATTGCATTTGTCTCATAAAGAACTTGTAACTTCTTTCATAAAGAATATGTAACAACTTTCTAAAAGAACCTGTAACCAGAATTTTAGGCTCATAAAGCATTTGTAACCTTTCATAAAGAACCATTAACTTCGAAAATTTTTGAAATTGGCTAAAACGTATATTTAAGGAAGAATTTAAGCTTCATATACCAAATATAAAATATAATGGTTCGTTTCCAAGCATGTTTTGCTCGATAAAACTATGAAATATACACATATGGCATTTGTTGCAACTTAGCATCTCTATTGTAGTTGGTGAATTGTTGGACAGCTAAACTGTATGATAAATGCATAGACTATCATAAAACATGATGCTTATATGTCTTTTAACAAATTTGACTCTAAAACTGTCTAATATAACCATTTTCACCCCGTTTCTGGCATGAGCATCGCATCTTGTCAAGAATCATTAACCCAAAGTAAAGAATCTGTAACCCTTTTCATAAAGCATCATTGACAACTTTCATAAAGAATCACCCCGCACTGTGACTGAGTTAACCCCCTGTGTGCACGGCCTCTTGGGGGTTGCGTGGGAGGGAGGGGATCAATATCATCAACACACTTTATATGGTAATTGCTATTGCCATATACTTGTTGGGCAAGGGTCGTCTCAAACGCATACAGCCAATGCTCCTGCAATAGGATAATGGGATGAGTTTTTGCTAGACTCTGTAGGTAAGTCATATTTGTTTTCATATTTTTAACATTTAAGGTTACTAGGGAGATTGGGCCAGTTGGGCTTCCAGCTCTGTATCCTCCTCTATATCGAGCACCACCACCTCCAGAATCTCCATCTCTGTCAGGGTTGACTGTTGCCCTGCTCGCTTCACTGGCTGGGAGACTGGAGTTGCCATTCTCACCACAGAAGGGTACTGCTCCCTTCTCAGTGCCTCTGTCATTTCGGGTCTTTCCAAGGTTGGGGACTTCTGCTGCTCCTCCACCTCCAGGGAGCATTCGCGGGCTCTCTGGAACCTGGGAATGGTCTGCCATGTGCGCTGCTTTGAATTTTCCCTCGCTGGCTTTTTGGCAGGCGAGAGGTCCTCCTCGTCTTTGAGACGGGTTGTTTTCCTCCTGCCTCGGTAGGAAAAATGGACCGGTATTGGCTGTTCATCTAGGACCTCGACCTGACTGTCTTTGGATTTGCAGCAGTGGTCAGGTAAGCTCTTTCCCAGCGTGGACTGGCCAGCTTGCCTAGGAATAGGCATCTCAGCATGGGGAGAGGTATTTCTTGTTATGCCACTAGGTTGAGCGCGTTTCGGGACAGTTTGCTCCATATGATACCCATGAGAACTATACTGGGGCTTTTCATTGTCTGTACCGGGCAAGGTACCTGTAGCCGAGCGTACATTGAATCTGGTTTCTGGCCAAGTCGTGTGCCGAACGGGCTGGAACGTGTTTATGGGAGGGTAAGTGTTCTGGTGCCAATAAGGACCATACCAATTGTAGGGTGGATAGTGATACCCGACAGGGTAGGAATGGAAGGGAGGATACTGTGTGCTTGGAGGGCCATACACATTGCTTGGAAGGCCATACACAGCACCATATATATGTGCATGTGTATAGGAGGGCTGATTTTGTCTGGACCAAAGATTTTGCTCTAGGGTATTAATTCTATGTTCCAATAGCCTAATCTCCATGTGTGCCACCCTGGCATGCAGCTCAGAGTCTGTATGGGGGCTGGGTGTGTCTGTGGTCCTATGAGGTAGGTGTATCTCTGTGTCTGACTCTTTATGCATACCCCCCCCCCATAGACCCCATCTCTTCCTGACACAACATCTTCATTTTTAAGAGTCTATTGGTATTCTCTAATTCCTTCAATTTGTGCTCCATAGTTAAAATATATGTTTTAGAGTACTCATTCTGCTACAACTGATCACTCATGTTTATTTCTTTCAAATGGTTTTCGTGGGTGTGAAAAGTCATCTTTGTTGTTAACCGATTCACGTGAAAAAAGGGCTCGCGGTTACCTTCTTATCCCAGACCTAGTCCCAGACCAGCAAAATGGATGCTGATTATCTACCGAGGTTACCATTCGACTTGAAAGAAAAACAAAAGGAATTCTTCAAGTGCATCCATAGAGTCGGTAAATTGCTACATGAGGGTCTGGATGGGGGGGTCTGGTATTCACTATTCATTAAAAATTTAGCCCATTATTCATCTCATTTAAATTTTGGGTTATTCATTAAAATTAAACCAATTATTCATTAAAATTATTCATTAAAATAATAATATTTCTACGGACGAGGCATTGGTCAAAATAATACTTACTGTAAATATATAACATGGTTGCATGGTGTATTACTTAGGGTAACTTGCAGCTGATTGTTCTGCTATCCAGTACTTGTTAGTGTGTGGTTGTTGCTTGCAGGTTCAGGTACCCTTCATTATTTATGTGTCAGGGACCCGGCTGAGATTTTGATTCTTTGACCAAATTTTGGATGACATCCCCCACCATTTCAAAAACAATGTAAATACAATACCCCCCACCCCCCTGGGAAACCACAAGAAATATAACCTGCCCCCCCCCCCCATTTTACACTATCCATTTTACACTATCTATTAAAAAGGTAGTGGCAGTAGGGCTGTTCCAAGTACTTAACCAATACAATATCTTTTAAGTTGTTAGAAAAACATAATATTAGCAAAAGCAGAGATACTCTTTTGTTTAAAAATTCAAAATTTAGGTGGTTCAGCGGTCTACTCCCTGAATATATAATAGCCTATTTATAAAAGTCGAGCGAGCGAAGAAAAGTTCTGTATTTTTAACGCATAATTCATATTTTAGAGTGAAAAAGTAGGGATAGTAGGACATTTTCAAGAAAAGTAGGAGCACAATAAAAAGTAGTCCTGAATATTAGGAAAAGTAGGGCCCACTTGAAAGCTTGATCAGTTTATTAATTGCATGTCTATTTAAGTCAGCATGATAAAAGTTGTCACAACAAAAATACCAAAACCGAATAACTTTTGCACTTGCAAAAATAAGAACTGAGAAATTAAGTGGCCTGCCAAAATTATTTAAAAAAGTTTAATTGATCAAAATTGAGCGAGCGAAGCGAGTGAAGAAATAATTAAAAAAATTTATTGGAACAATTTAAACATGACTTCCCCCCCCTGCTGGGAAGCCTAAGTTAAAGGTGACCCCCCCCCCCTACTAGCCACATGGAAATTCATACGACACCTCCACCCCCTATTTTTTAGCCGCCCCCCCCCTGACACTTAAATAATGAGCGGCCCCTTACCCCTTCCCTGTGTAGCAAATCAAACTAGCTAGAATGTGCAGTCGATCGCCATCGCAAATCCCTACTCTAAAGTTTTTGACCCCCCCCCCCCCCCAGCTTCCCAAGTCCCACCCCTGGGGCATGACCAAGGCAACAGAATGAAAATTCCGTTCAATATGTTTTCTATCTTTTATTTGTGAGAACACACGCAAAGTTTGGTATAAAAGTCTTTGAAATTGACCTTGTTACTGAAATTTAATGATATTTGACTGTTTGACCTCACCCCAAGGTCACCAGTTTGACCTTAGGGTGAAAATTTTACTTGCATTCTGTTCTGCTCGTCATCCCCATCAATTTGATATGCTACATGACCATGTTTTAAAAAAATAAATTTTTGACCCCCTGGGCACCCCAAGTCCCACCCCTGGGGCATGATCCAGGCGACAGAATGAAACTCCCGTCTGATATGTTTTGTATCTTTTATTTGTGAGAACACACACAAAGTTTGGTATAAAAATCTTTGAAATTGACTTTGTAATTGAAATTTAATGATATTTGACCTTTTGACCCCTCCCCAGGGCACCAGGGGGCAGGGCCAAAATATTGTGCCGTTGCATGCCCCATTCATGTGAGTAACTCACACACAAGATTTGGTTGGATTTAGTCCAATGGTTTAGGAGGAGATAGCATAACGGATGGACAGACTGACAGACGGATGGAGGTGATTACAATATCCCCTTCGCTTTTTTAAAAAAGCGTGGGGATAATTATGGCATACATGTAGAATACCTATTAAGTTACATTTTAGTAATGCACTATGCAGCCATCTTATAAATTGTCAATAAGCATTATTTTGAGCACTACCTCATTTGATTGTGGCACACCCTGTATCATCCAATCAAGCTTTATATTACCATAAATGACATCTACAAATCCATTTGAACAACAGCCTTTATTTTACGGCCTGATTTTGTATTCTGATATCTGTATGATCTGTTATAGTGTAGTTATTTGATAACCAGTCAATTACAAAGGGGGTGGGGGAGCAATCTAAAAAACAGAGTCAATATTTTACAAGTACTGTATAGGCTTTAACAAATGCATTGATTTTTTAGCATTAGCTATTCATTATTCATTAAAATCTGATTATTCACTATTCATTATTTTTTTCTTCTATTCATTAAAAAAATAGGAATATTCATTATTTTTTACGCCCTCATTATTCACTATTCATTATTTTTTTGCTCATTATTCACTATTCATCATAAAAAAGGGCCATTATTCACTAATCATTATACCCCATCTAGACCCTCCTACATGGTTACACGCCGCCGTACATAGCTAATGTTATCTCTGTTTATACTCTCCGACTTTAAATAAAATTTGTCTTATGTCTTAGAGAGCCGGACAGAGACATAGTTGCCAATCTCCCCGTGGGCTTTGGGTAAAGCATTTTGTATTACCTCCTTCCATTTTCTTGGGCGTGATAAAAGGAGTCGTCAACCCACTTGTGGTCAGTCGATTTGCAGTTGCATTTATTCTACCCTAGTCTATGTAAGAGTTGTGATCCTTATATAAAGCCATGCTCCAGCCATGGCCAGATGGCATGTAAAATCATTGAAAATTGTTTGAAGAATATAATTGAAACATGACAAATTGAGTCCGCATTTGGGCATACCAAATTAAAAGTCACACTGACACTGCTGGGTCACAACGGCAAGACAATGCAGTCTGTTCACTCGCAAATGTCGTATTTCTCTATTCTTTGATGTTTCTTTTGATGGTTTCAGTTGACTCGTCCGTCAACAACAGCAGCAGCAGCAACAACAAGTCAGGATAAGTATTAGTATTTTCTCAGCCCTAAGACTGTTATGTCACTCTGGTAATGTTTATCTTCACAAGTTCATAATTGGTATGGTCACACAAGTACGTTTGTTACTATGGTAAAATTGGGTTAGACCAGTCTGGAAGACACATGACAGCCGTGCAGATAGACGAAGATGGACTATTAGACTAAAGGCACATGGTAGCTATTGCAGAGGACAAATTCCTTCTGTACCAGCTTAGTGCCGGGTCTACACAAGTCACAGGCCTATGTAGGAGAGGTATAATTCCTATTTCTCTACAGTGGCGCTGCGACAAAACCGAGAAGAAGAGGTTTGTCAGGATTTTGACAGATGTCATTAGTTTTCGTGACTCTGCAGGATTGAAGCAAGGGAATAAAGACCGGCCAGTCAGCGTATTGAGGAAGTCTGCGGGATTTGGTCCGTGATATTCAGGTGCAGATAACTTGCATTTTCATGAAAATATTGTTTTGTTTTTGTAAAAATTTCGAAATCCATCGCTAAATTATTGGCTGAAATTGGCCACTACAGTTCATAAAATTAGATTATAATAAGTTCAGACTTATTTGGAAGTAATAGCTATTTTCACTGTTTAAAAACAACAGATACTATTCCAGCCTAAAAAAAAATAAAGGAGGGAGAAAAGGAGGCATAAATTTAATTGGATAAAACGTCCCCAAGTCAACACATCGACACACTGATCATTTAATTGGAAAAAATGTCCCCAAGTCAACACGTTGCCACACGTAATCAGCCTCACTGTTTTTGGCTTTCGTTAACCAAGTCATTTCTTTACAATTTCTAAGTTTTCTTGATAATCTATTTAGGCCAATATTAAAAACAATAAAAGGCTGGCTAAATTTCTAATGAAAAATTTGAGTGATAATTTGTCTCTAAATTAATTGCTGCACCAGTTTCTAAAAGCAGGACCTTTCCATTTCCATGATGTCACAGCTCAGTCAAGATACAGATCCATGGAATTCATCAGGGCACTTCCCTTCCTCTTTTCAACCAACATGGGGAGAAAGCCTGAGGTTTACAGCTTTAGACTGGAGTAGAAGTGGACTTATTCCGGATGGAGAACTGTCTTTATCTGGGCACTACCTGTCACAAACAACATTGGGGCACTGCCCGTCACAGGGATATTCATTCTATTCCACAGAGGCTCCACCAGGACATAGTCCCTGTGGGTTTGGAAGTACCCAATTAGCCACTCCCATTGGGGCTTTAAGCCCGGGTTATCAGCCAAATCACAGTTACATACCAAGTGGGGAGTCATTAAATCAGTCTACATTCCAGTCTGTTTGGGATGCACAGCCCGATTATCAACAAATCAGTCATCCTCAGCAATCAAATCCATTTAATTCACATTTTCAGAATGAGTTTCAACAGGAATTCACAAACCATATACATGCATCAAGCTCACTAACTTAAGCAACTACACAGACCAAAACACCAACTTCCAATCATTGCCGAAATACCTGTCTTTTGACCCATCCAAATCAAAGTGGTCAGACTTTTATCGTAAATTTGAGCATTATGCAAAAGACAAACATTGGTCTTCACAGGAATGTAAGTCTAATTTGAAATATGTTTTGCAAGGGAAAGCAGCAGATTATCTAGCTTATCTGAATGAACTGGTACCCAACCTCCCGTATTATGATTTGATCATGCAAATGGAACAGCACATGGAATCACAGGATCTCATTGATCCACAATTTAACCAGTTACACCACCAAAGAACATTTGATATAGACTGCTCCTATACATCCACCCCTAATTCTCAGAATACTTGTTATCAGCCATCTGCATATCACACTCAAGCTGTGGACACACAGCACCTAACATCATTTCTAGAACCCCATTGGCAAAGTCAGGGAAAGTTTATAAGCTACAGAGGTTCTCACGATGACACCTATTCGTCATTCGATTTTTCAGGGGATAATGCAATGGTGCACGGCCCGTTCCAGAATGGTGAAATGTTGAGTAGAGGTGTTCCAGCCCTGGGAGAGATGGCATTCCTCCAGCATGAACCTTGTGATACACTGGACATGAAAGAGCAGTTTGTTTCTTTTCAGGTTCCACCAGTGGCTGAACAAAATGGGGAGTCCCGCGAAAGTCAGATTGGCAGAGGTGTATTACACCAGGGTTCTTGCCATGACAGTTCATACTCAGAGCACCAAATTGAGTTTGAAGAGATATGCCTTCCTAGTAAAACAAAACAAGATAAAGGACTCATGTTCGAGAAAAATATTGCCAAAAATAAGGAAGAGGGACTTAAATCGCTAAAAAGCAAGTCCAAGAAACCGGCCAGGGAACTACCCGTAGAACAATGGCCAAGCATCTCAAGTCTGTTACCATTCCCAGAAAAAGGGAAAGGCATACAGAAAGCTCATAGAAACAGCATGTCAGTTGAAGAGGCTGAGGAACTACTTTGGCCTGAACCTACAGAGCTGCAGTTGGTCCAAGGCAATAGCTCTGAAATTCACCCAGAGATTCAGGAGTCAAAAACCGAGATCACAGATTTCTGGAGGGATAGCATGGGATCAACAGAGCTTGGGTCAAGAGATAAAAGGGAGAGTCTTGAAAATTGCGAAGACTACATCGACTACATGTATGGCAAGCTGTGTGGAACCTCGCCACTAAATAAGGAAAAATCCAGCACCCTACATGAGGATGAAGAATGGATTGACTGAACATTCAAAGAGATGCTGATCCAGCCATATTCAGCTTGGAATCCATCCATGAGTCTTGATGGAGATCTGAGCACTTTGCAGTTAGAAAAGCTAACAGGAGACTCATACTACCAGAAAAAACAAGAGAGCTCAAGTGTGGTAGTGACAGAACAATTGACTTCGTCTCAAATAAGTAGCAACAAGCTGGAGCTAAGCTCCGAGGCTACATCAGAAAATAAACTTGGGCCAGTTGATAATGTAAAAGCTTTTCTATTTCAGGGACAAAATACGAAAGATGATCAAGCCGCATTCGAAATTAGTAGCAATAAGCTGGAGCTAAGCTCCGAGGCTACGCCAAAAATGATGCTTGAGTTAGTTGATAGCCTAAACGTCTCTCTTCAGTTTCAGGGACAAAGTACAGAAGTTGAAAAAGAACAGAGTGAAAATATTACAGCGTCCCAAATGCATAGCAATAAACAGGAACTATGTTCCGAGGCTACATCAAACAGTAAAAATGATGATCAGAAATCTTTTATATTACAGGTCCGACAAGAAACAATGTATCCAGAAGGGAACGAGAATAAAATAGAGTCCCGTACTGATAATGTTACTTATCAACTGGAGCTTGACTCTGAGATAACTTGTAATACTAATCATTATAGTTCTCTTGCAGATCAGTCAGGTTACCCAGCTGGAGAAGAACAGGATCCCCGCTCAGATTCCATGAGCACATGGGAAGATATCACTATTTGTCAGCTTCCTTCTTCTTCAATGTTGAGTGTCCCAGTTAGTTTGCAAGATGTTAAACTTCTGGCTGTCATAGACACTGCAGCAGAAGAGACAATTATTTCAGACAGTATTTTCAGGGAGCTGCAGCCTACACCGCCATATCTGAAGAAAGTTATCCTCCATACTGCAGGGCGGGACCTGAGGATGGATGGTTTTGTTGTAGGTCCAGTGGCCCTGAAGCTGGGGGAAATCACCTTCCCTGAGGCAGTTAATGTGGCCCCGATCCAGGATGATATGCTGTTGGGTCTAGATTTCATGCTAAGGCATGGAGTAGACATTATGCTGAATGACAGGTGCCTTGATTTCAGGGGAAAAGGACAGAAGGTGCCCATAGAAGTAGAAAGGATGGGCACTAGTAAGGAAAGCCAAGTTAAAAAGGTTACACTATTAGAGAAAACTGTTAAAATGCCGCCGAACTCAGTCCTAAAACGGCAGTGTAAGATCTCTGACCTATTAACCAACTATATCATTGAGCCAGAAGGGGATTTGGATGTGATTGTACCTAGGTCATTGCACTCAGCCGGGTCAATGGTAAATGTTACCGATAGTTTAATTAGGCTAAGACAGAAACAGCTGGTGGCCAAAATGTTTCCAGTTTGTACTGCTTCAGTTTCAGTCGATGATACTTGGCAGTATGGCCTCTCTGTTTCAGTTTACAGCACCAGGGCGTACAGCAATTCAGTAAATGTTCAATCATTTCAGAAAGTTGAAGATGGAGGGAAATGGCCATGGGATCCTGGTGGTTGTTAATCCAACAACTTATTTAATGGAGACAGTTTGGTTAGTGATAAGTTTGTCTCCGGGGGACTAGTCCGTAGCCTGCAAAATTTATGGATATATATCCGCGACCTGGTCATCAGCACCAGTGAAATTAAAAGGGGTCTTACCCCGTGAATGGACCTACAGAGTCTGGTGCAGGACTGCTTAGTTTTCATACAAATAACTGGAGCATGCTCCGTGGGAACTTATATTATTTGTTGACTGCAGTCTGAATCATTTAAAAGGTGGTAGAGAAGAGCAGAGAACTATTTCAGCCACCATGTTTGACAGGTGAAGTATGGGATATTATCCCGAGTTGTAATATTGAAGACAGGGATATCCCGAGAAGCTATAGAGAAGACTTGGCCAGAAGAAAACCCAGAGCATTGGATAAATGTGAAGCTACCAATTCTCAGACGGGGATATGGAGGTCCCGAGAAGTGCCTATCTACATACTGCAAGATGGCCTTTTACCCGAGACTATTCAGGGTAGTAAGGGGGCCTTTAAAAACAAAAGAGGGAAGAATATGGTAAAATTGGGTTAGATGGTGCGACCAGTCTGGAAGACACATGACAGCCGTGCAGATAGACGAAGATGGACTATTAGACTAAAGGCACATGGTAGCTATTGCAGAGGACAAATTCCTTCTGTACCAGCTTAGTGCCGGGTCTACACAAGTCACAGGCCTATGTAGGAGAGGTATATTCCTATTTCTCTACAGTACATTTAGTGGTGCGCATTTTTGTGGACTTAGTTGGAGTTTGCTTTATCCGTGAATCTTTCTGTGCCTTCTATGTATTCACTAATAATTTCCACAATCACAGATCATGACGATATTAGATTAACTCGTAAAATGAAAAATGCATTTAAAGATCGTGTTCAATAAGTCTGGGACATTTCACGCCCATACCAATTCCTCCCCTTGTCACTTCGCTCCAAGACATTCCTCCACTACTCGTTTCACCATCAAAGGGTTGAAAATAGAGGCCAAACGACTAGGGGGGAAATGTCTTCTGGCTAAACGTCTTGTTACTGTGTTCCATTGAGCCAGAACTTTGTAATAGAAAGAAAGAATGCCTAGCACCCTAAGCCTTTGCATGGCAAAGAACTCTTAGACTAAACTCAGCTTTTGCATAGTTAGAACTTAAACCATGATTCAATGGGGGTTGTACCTGTTACACTGAAATAAATTTGCTTGTTCCTATGTTCCCCCAAAATAGATTTTTTCTTATGTTCCCTATTCCCCCAATATTGTCTTTGTTCTCCTCAAAACTTGGTCTGTGTTCCCCCTGAAATAAATGCCCTGTTCCACAAAGCCCCTGGGAGCTAGGACATCAAAAATAGACTACTATTGTGGTCAGAGAAAAACAACGCTATATCCCCCCCAATCCCCCCCCCCCCCCCCACACACACACACACCCAAAAGCAAATCCAGCTGTGGTTATTATGGCTGAGAGTGGTTGGTGATTGATTTTATTGATATATGTATAAAAGGTATGAAAGGACACAGCTTCCATTAGGCTGTTGTTCTTTAAACACAATTTGCCTAGAGGCTGGTGTTTGAACATAACGTCTTTGTAGTACAATGATAGTACACTATAGGCTCTTAAGGAACCTTCAGAGATGTCAGTTCAAGCCTGACCAAAGACAAGAATTCAAACAAACATACACCTCATTTAAGCAATTAATAGTACTTTTGTATATGCATGTAATTTTTGAAGTTACGATGTAAGAACATAGCTTCTAAACACCTCATTTAAGCAAAAAATAGAAAATGCATGCCGTGTATATTTAAGAAATAGATCAGCTCTAGCAGTGAATTGTTGTATAATATTAAATTCACTGTTTAGAGGTCAGTCGTAAAGAAGATAAATTCACGAGCACGCCAGATAGCTTGATCAGAAGTAAGTGTTTACAAGCAGTAATTATATTACAATTGCAAATCACATCAGATGCTCAGAAATTTTATGATAGTCTGGCCAAGGACCAAGGATCTAACTATTGTAAAATCTGGCATTTGCTTTAATATTGCAGTGACTTAAGATATGCTTCATACAGTGCCTTATAGATTTGTTTTCCCAGTCAGCTCTTAATAATTGGAAATGGATTACCAGTAAACAGCAGGTCGCTTTGTTATGTTCTGTGCTGTTGTGTGACTGTCTGCATTCTCTGTAGATTGTTCTGTGAATGTGGCAGTTCATGGTCATACTCTGACTGTTTTTAGAAACCTTTCTGCTGGGTAAATGTGATTTTGTCTATGAGAACAGGAAAGTATTAATGAGAAAACACAAGTATACAAATTTGTTAGCTTTATTGCACATATGTAATTGCTGTCTTATATATTCACTGCCTCAGAGGAATTCTGCCTTAACCACCAGTTACTATGTCTGTTTTTTTAGATAATTTACACCCTTATCAACAATTATTTACTCATGTTGGCACATTTTCATTGGAAGCAGTGGATAAATTGTTTTGTTCAAGGACACAACACAGTGAATCTGCTGGCGGTGTTTTTAGAAATAGCAATCCTTTAAATCTCAGTCTAACACTCTACCTAATAAACCAGGCTGATCTCTGCACTTTGCCATGTATTAAAATCTATAAACCACCAGTGCTATATAGGGAGCGCTTTGGCTCAGTGGTAGAGTGCTTGATTCGAGACCGAGGGGCCGCAGGTTCGAGCCTCACCGGCGTCACTGTGTTGTGGTCCTTGAGCAAGACACATTTATCCTAGCTTAGTACTGGTTCAACCCTGGAAGACCTGTCACTGTTTAACTGAAAGATTGTTGAAGGGACGTAAAGAATCAAATCAAGCAAAAAGCAGTGCTATATATATATAAGAGTGTAAGACAGTGGCACTAATATTTGGCAAAAGCGTTACAACTCTATGAACAGGTGTGGAGAAAGTATAATATTCTACTTGTCTTGGGACACGTAAATGGCCATAATGTACTTGTCCAAAGAAAATTTTACTTGTCAGAAAGAACAGATTAGTTTATATTTTTCTGTGCTTAAAAAAATTCTTTTTCAAAAACAGTATGAAACCAGATATCAACTCTCTTGTAAACGGTGTAGATCAAGAAGAAGCCTGCTGAGCAGGATCCACACTGTTTTCAATGCAAAAATGTGAAATACAGAATTGTATTAACTTTATACATTTGTTCTTGTCCAAGGACAAGTAAATAAAGATTGTCAACTTGTCCTGAATGAAATGGGACCAGGTCCGACAAGTGTTCACAAGTTTGGCATGGTATTTCCACAGCCCTGTCTATGAATCACAGAATGGGATGTTTGTGCTGCTGTATTATTTAATTTATTAAACTCCTTGTGAGAAAATACTAAAATGCTCGGCAAGCCTAACATGTTTTCTCTTCCCAAAGTTTAATAAAATCAATAAGACATTGGCCCTCATGCATTAAATTCTTCTATTCATAAATTCTGTTTATTGGCTGTTTATTTGCAAGTCCAGTGAGGTACTTATAAAGGTGTAATATCAAGCCTCTATAAATATTAAAGTTTATTTCTCAACCATATATGCTGTGAGTACTATTAAAAAGAGCTGTCTCAATGGTAGTTATTTTGATCACCCTAAACAAAATTTAAAGCTGATGAATAAGAAATGATAGATTTTTTTACAAACGTATATTAAAAAATGTCTATCTGTACGCATGATTCTATCTAAGTTTCAAGGTTTAATTCTTGTCTCGGTAGCATGACACTAAGTTATCAGGCAGGTTGTAGTGTTGATTAAGACAGGTTTCCTCATTATGTGGCTCAATGAAGACTTAACAAATATAAATGAGTTCAATCATTGTGAGATCAAAGAATTTACTTAATCCAATGTATACCGATATACTATCAGAATTCATACTCTCTTATTCGAAACAAATGAACAGTAAGTAAGTAAGTTAGTAAGTAAAGACTTTATTTAAAGAGGGTTACAGCATTTAGCAAATACAAACGAGCACAGTGTAACAGCTAATCTTCCATGAGGCCCTCTATAATGGTATATACATTATACATATGTACATAAAATATACATGTTTTTATACAAAAAATAAAAAGATAATTGACAAGTTATTACAAAATATATAAGTAAAGAGTTTGTATACTCCTATATAACGATCCTAAGGGTTTCATACCAAAAAGTTTGCAAATGAGCAAAACAGTGTTGACACAGTCTGGTTGCTACGTTTGGGCAATCTGATCATGTCCACACTATTTGTCTACTGGTCTGCATTCTTTGAATCCATAAGATTTATGGTGTCCGTAAATTACAGAACTTAATTTGGTATGTTACTCTTAGGATTTGTTCTGTAGTTTCTGTAAATCTGAGTGTTTGTGGACATAAGAATATTATGCACTCCAGTCCTCTGTAACAAATGCAAGAAATTTTATATAGATATTACATATCAATTATTCATGGGTGAAGTTTCATAATTTCCAAAATACTGAACTTTAAAAATTCAAATCTTAAAATCTTGCAGAATGCCCTCGAAATAATCACAATTTCAAGTTTAAATGTTGATTGTCTTTAGATAAACTGAAAATAAATCAGAGAAGCTATCATAATCAACTGAATTCAGTATCTTAAAGGCTGACTTTCCATAGAAAGTCAGCCTCAAAATCCTGAATTCAGGAATAATCCTGAAAACTCACCTATGATTATATTCACCCAATCCACCACAAAACACTTATAACTGCAGACCAGTTGAAGGACTTAATTGAAATTCAACCCTTTATGCACTAATGGATTCATTCATCAGGTTTGATACAAATAGGAATATTTCCGGGATTAAATTATTGCATCTCCTTCTCTGAGATCATTTTTGTCTTGGCAAACAGTGCAGACCCTGATGAGATGCCTTATTATGCAGCATTTCATCTGGGACTTCATTGCTTGCAAAAGTAACCGTTTAGAGTTACCTGTATTAACATAAAGGGTTAAAATACAAGCATAAATATTATAAATTTAAATGTTAGTTGTTACTATTCAAAATCCACTTAATAAATCTGCTGTGGAAAGTGTCTGTAGTCTCTGCATTTTTTACATGTGCTGGCAGACCATTCCACAACAGACATCCAGAGTACCTCAAACTGTTTTTGAAATATTCTGTCCTAGGCTTAGGTGGCACAAAACAGCCAGCAGTAGATGATCTCAGACTTGCATTTGTATCTAAAACATCGTTTCTTAGAGTAAAATGATCAGAAATATATTGTGGGGTCAAATTGTTGTAAACCTTAAACATAAATTTTGCTTTTCTGAGATAGAACCGATCATAAACAGACATTATCTTCAAAGTTTTCATGGCCTCATTAATATCATCAACATTATAATCAAGGATTACCCTGCATGCTCGTTTTTGTAGTCTTAATATCTTGAGCTTATTAGTTTCGGATGAGTTTCCCCAAACAATGTTGCAGAAGTCTATATGTGGTTGGATGTAGGATTTGTAAAATTGGACTCTGTGAGTTTGGTTCAGGAAATTTTTTAGTTTTGACAAGAGCCAAATGCTTGATGCAATTTTCTTTGTAAGGCGTTTAACATGTTCAGACCATGTCAAGTTATTATCAACATATACACCTAAAATCTTTTCATTTGTTATCATAGTTAGGGGTTCGTTATTGAAATTTAGATCAAGGTTATCATTATTTAGCCTTTGTCTTTTCTGATTTGTTGTAACAAGCATAACTTTAGTTTTGGCTGAGTTAAGTATCATTCCATTGTTTTGACACCAAATGTGTAAGTTATTGATAGCGATTTGAAGATTATTTTCAATCTGTTCCACAGAATCTTGAATATCATACAAAGTTGTGTCATCCGCATAGAGATCAGTTGTCACGTTGTCTGTGTATAATGGTAGATCATTAATAAATAGTAAAAACAACAATGGCCCTAATATAGAACCTTGTGGCACGCCATATGAAATTCGCTTAAAATCAGACTTAGTGTTATATAATTTTACCTTTGTCCATAGCATTCAACCAGGAATCGATCATATTAATCAGAGCGGTTTCACATGAATGGTGTGTTCGAAAACCTGACTGTGTTTTATGCAGGAGACTAAATTCTTGAAGATATTCAGAGAGGCTGTCATGAACATGTTTTTCTAGTACCTTTGACAAGATGGGTAAAATTGATATAGGCCGATAGTTATTTACGTCATCATGGGGACCACTTTTATGAAGGGGAGTAACCTTTGCTTCTTTCCACTTTGTTGGAAAAATAGAGTTATTGATACTGTAGTTGCAGATAAAAGTTATTTCGCCAACTATGTATGGGGCAGCAAGTTTCAATAAACGGGGTCCTATCATGTCAGTGCCAGTAGCTTTGTTTATGTCCATTCTAGAAAAGAATTTAAGAACACTTTCCTTCTGGATTTGAGGAATTTTAAATTTTGCATTAGATGGAAGCTTGGACTGATGTATCATTTTACATTTAAAGGGGTCTCAAAGAAATTAAAAACTATGATGCACATTAAAACTATTCTGAAACAGTTCTTGAGTGTTTAAAGGATATTAAAATTTTGGAATGAACATGATGTTTTTCAGGGCTCTCGATCACCCAATTTTGGGACAGAAATTCGGGCCCATTCCCATTGCCAAATAGTATGGGTTTTTTTTCCAATTCAACCAAAAAATTCCCAATTTGACAAAAAAAAAATCTTTTTGGTTCACCATCTTTATTTCATATAATACATAACATATTGTTACATATTTACAATTTCACAGATTAATAGAATACAATAACATTTGTTTCTTTCTCTCTCATTTCTCTTAGTTCACTAATTAGGCCTAAATGAAATATATGTGTGGTTCCTGTTGCATGCCAACAAAATTTAGGGTAGGTAGGTAGGGAAATTATCAAATTTTGTTATAACATTTAACAAAGAAAATAGTGACAAAATCTGAAAAAAGTGCCCATTTTAGGTACTTTTTCTCCAAAGACCATTTTAATGTTTAGGGTAGGGTTAAAAAAATAAGGGTAGGTAGGCAACAGGAGCCACACATATATTTCATTTAAGCCTTAACATTCATTATAGCAGTTTAATTATTGGAATCAATCTAGCAATCAAAACGTCATACAAAAGGATGATGTCAAATTTCCAAATTTTAGTCAAAACGCCGCTATTTTTCCCAATTCCATGGGCATCGGCCCTATTCCCAAAAAGGGGTGTGAGAGCCCTGTTTTTCTTCAAGTAAAGTGATGAATGTTTATTTCATGAGTGGCAAGGCTACAAAAGGAACTACTGGTATACCTTTTTCCTTTACAAGTTTAATTAAAAATGTCATTTATCATATAACATTACTGTTATTCAGTGGATAACGTTATCTCATAAATAATGTCTTGAACATGCTTTAAATAACACTTTCTGTTGGAAAAAGTAAGCATTGAGAACATCCATTACAACAATGCAAATTTTCATTGAAATAAACATACTTTGAATGTGATATAATCACATGCTGAACAGAATCTTATACTTCAAGACTTGTGATCATTTCATATTAAACTGATTATATTCGCCAAAGGCTCATTTAGCATGTTTGATTAAGTTTTCCCACTTTTTTCTTATATTTATTTTGTACGAAAGTCGTCCGTCTGTCCATGCGTGAGTCCACCACGTTTCTTGTAAATGTATCTCCTCCTAAACCGTTAGCAACTTCAAACTTTGTATTTAGATAGATCACGTGATGTAGAGGTACGGGGCATTTCATATGACCTTGACCCCTATGTCAATTACAAAAGTCAAATAATGTATTTTCTTGTATAAACTGTTAGACATAGCAACTTCAAACTTTTATACCTGATTAGGTCACATGAAGTAGAGGGTACTGGGCCACATTTTGTGTGTGACCTTTACCCCAAGGTCAATGTCATAGGTCAAATACTGTATTTTCTCGTAAAATGCATCTCCTCCTAGACCGTTAGACATAGCAACTTTAAACTTTGTACCTGATTAGGTCACATGAAGTAGAGGGTACTGGTTAACATTTGTTGTGACCTTGTCAAAGGTCAAATAATGTATTTTTTTTTTGTAATTGCATCTCCGCCTAAAAATAATTACAAATATATTGAGACCTTTATCGCCAAATTTTAAAGGCGAAAATGATGAAACAAGTTGCATTTTGTTATTTCCTAACAAATGATTTGGAATTATGTGAAATTGACATTGTTATGTTATAAAACGTAAAAGTAATTAACAAAACAAAACATTGAAGAATCCGCATCCAACAAACTCAAATCATCACAAACTGCTGAAGACATAAAATTCGATTCATCAGATTCAGAATAGATTTAATAGCAGTAAAATGTTACAATGTTCACAATTCAAGTGATAGATTTCCATTTTAGAAGATTTGAGATGATATAAAAAAATTATAAGTACAATTTTATCAAATGTATAAGTTGCTTGAAAGAAAAAAAATTGCATGAACATCAAGCTTCAAATTATGATCAATATTTACCCATTGTAATGTCTTAATGTAATATTATCAAACTTTCAATGTAAGGGAATCATCTTATGTTATTTATTTTAAAAAAAATGACCCCCCCCACTCCCTCTAAAGATGAAAAATACCCTGCCATGTTTAAAGGACATTGAAATTTTAGTGCATATATTTGCCCTTTTTTGGTCTTAACCCTTGTCCTGTTGAGCACAGAATTATCTTTTATTGTAAATGCTGTAGATCCAGAAATAGTGTACTCCTGCAATTTTTATCCTGTTAACCTGCAACATTCAAATTGTAAGCATGTATTTTTTATCAGTATTTTTCGTCTTTTTCCAGTAATATACAGTAACGTCATTTGATAAATATTTTTTGTATAAACATATGATTTACCAACTACAAAAAATTGTGCAGATGCTTTACTTATATAATTTTCTACTTATTTTTTCTCAAAATAATTTTGGTAATGAAATTCTAAAAAACTCAAATTTCATTTTAAGTTTTTAACCCTTGTTATGCCGAATATTTCTACATACTCATCTGATGTTTGCTGTTATTCAGTGGATAACGTCATGTTATAAATAATGTTATGACCACACGTTACATAGCATTTTCAGTGGGAACAAGTAATGTCATGATGACATCTGTTACATCAATACAAATTTTCATGGAAATAAACAAACTTTAGAAGGTGATAAAAAGTAGTTCCATACTTATCTGAATAAGAAAGCAAAAACCATTATTTGCTATAATTTTTCAAACAAATAGAAATGAAATGACAAGCTTTCCATTAAAATTGCATTGGCTACTAAATTAGCTTAAAGACATCTGCGGCTATTTCCAATGCGCACCTTTTCCGAGTCTGGAAATGGGTAAAGTTGTCTAGGTCTTGTCTTTCGACCATTAATGGATTCGGATCAACACAGCTTTCCAATATTCTTAATATGTCATATCGGTGTTCCGACATTTTCTTGACAAAATAGAGTAATTAAAGTGTGTCTGAAATATCTATTGACATCTTATCAGAACTGATCGTCTCAGCACTAAAGACAGATAAATGTAGCTCAGTCGAATCAAACGACGTACACAATTACCCTGGTTACGAATACGACAGTGGCCAAGTTTCTAGTATTTGTACGGTTATTTAAAGCTGCGCTCGACCTGACCTCGTGGCCTAGTGGTTAGCGTGTCTGGCTACAAAGCCAGAGGACCAGGATCGATTACCGTGTGTGCACATTTATTCTGTGTGTTTTTCTTTCTTTTTTGACATTTTAATGCTAAATTGCTTCATATACTAGTAAAATGGCATCATCAAAACGACCGAAATGGTCATTCCTGAATTTTTATATTGAATTACGCATGAAACCTATGGGGGTGGGGTTAAATTTGGCCCTCAAGAAGGAGAATTAGTTCGGTGACCCCAGATTTTTACCATTTTTTCTGAAAGGTATTATAATAGTCCATGAATTAAAAATGAAATTTTAAGATTTTCAACATCAGATTTTTTAATACATGATTTATTCTAAAAACAAATTCCAATTTTCGACAAATTACCAAAATACATCATGCAGTATCTTGTCACAGCATAGGATAACAAATAAACTTGTACATTTTCTGAAAGGTCTAAGGTCATGAGCAATAATTTAAGTTAAAAGAGAGAAGCGGGCTGAAGATACAACTGTTTTAGCTCGACATTTAGGACTAATGTTATTATATTATATTTTTGGAAAATTGGTCAAATGCTGATAACTTCAATATGAGATTCTGAAAAAATAAGCACGGTGACATATCCTTTTTATTTAATTAATGGATAGTCCATGCATAAAACAATCTCTATGCAAAGTATTGAAAATATTTCAACATGGGAAGTATTTAGTAGCATATGTCCTTAAAGCGATTTGATCTGTTAAAACTGAAATAAAATATTTTTTTATGCTGTAATAAGTTTATTGCTCTTTTGGATTTAGTAACAACTTATACAAATATTATTTATTTTTTCCCTTTTTTCTGGCCTATTTCATCCTATTTAAATACTTGTAGGTATTAATTATGGGATGTTAGTTAAATTATCATAAATTTAATTGTAGGCATGGTAACATCAGTGAGGTGCTAATTATATAAAGATCCTTGAGATAATTGTCCAAATGGCCTATAACTGATAAGCACAGCATGCCCATCAGCAGATTATCTAGCCATTATCTCATTGTAGACCGGAAACCCCTAAACGGGTAAATTGACAAACAGTGAAGGCCCAGATGAAATGATGCATAATGGGCTCTCTGCATACCTCAGAGATTGAAATTCACTTTTTTTTAAAAAATTATAACGTGTGACCCACCAATATATACAATGGATCATCCTAACATAACTGTTTCAAACTTTATGGAAAATTCTGTTGGTCTGAAAAGGTTTAATTGATTTTCAGAAACAACTTGCATGAAACAGAACAGAATAGAAAGTTTATTGTCACATCTCACATGAATAAGCCTTTCAGTAATTTTTGCCAATTGGTCTTTAACATTTTTCGATCATTTTAAGATGGATCGTTCAATGTTCTAAAGTTCTAATCTATAAAGCATTGTACCTTTTAAACCATTTTCAGAAAGGTTGGTTACATTTGAGGCCATGGTGTAGTGGATACAACTTGCCTTGTAAACCAGGGGCTGTAGGTTCAATCCCTGGCTTCTCCAGTCTGTTGGATGAGACTAAACCTTTGCCTCTTCACAATATGACCTTAGCTGTTGGTAGGATGTGACGGAAAGTGAACCATATGCCTACTCCCTTTTCACCCATTCCCCTTTTGCCTGCTCTGAAGTTTTACACTGCTCCCTTTTCGCCTGCTCTAGCTGTGGTTTGTGTGCTTTTAAGTCATCAGGGTAATTATTGCTCATTGTCAAATTATTTCATTTTTATGTAACATTAAATTTATATATTGAATTGAAATAAATAGTACTTTAAAAACAATAACATGTCTTGCTCTATCCATTTTAAATGAGTGAGACAGGAAAATTGTAAAATTTGAGAGTAGGCAAAATGGGCCAAATCATTGGCAAAATGAGAGAGGCAAAATGGGTCTATGTGAGACAGGTCATTGATATCTCAAAAATTCATATCTCACATGGAAAGGAACTTAAAAGACAATACAAGCGAAATATATGGGCCAGCTCATGAGTTTTTGATACATATTGCTTATGCATAAAGTCATGCTTTAAATATGCTTGCTCAGCTATCTGAAGTGGGCTAGATCTAAATTTTGAACTGAGTCTTTATCTACATCCATACTCAGTGTGCCTGAGCATTTGTTGTTTGATACTGTGATAAAATCTCTTATACTGTCTAAAAGTTGATATGTTGTCTGGTAAAGAATGGTGTCTTTGAAGTGTAATATAAAGTAAAAATGTGAATCTTTTTAGATGACATCATAGACAGAACTCATGCTAAGAATTAAGGTCTGTATTTTGCATCCAAGATCATTATTGCGCAGCTAATAAAAGGCTGTGGCTATATAATCTGCAGGTGAATAAATTAAACCAAGTGGTATTAATATCTAGGTGTAAAATAGAGTCCTACTAAGTACAGGTGTCCATGGCATTGGCATAAAATTTCTGGTTAATTAGTAAATTGATCCTTTTAATCTTATTCTTATTGCATTTCAAATATTTTTCCCCTTCTGTTTCATAGGAGTATGATAATCAACCATTATTTGCATCAGCATTCATGGATCCTTATAAATTTTGAAATTTGTAACCTTCAATTTCTAAAATTCAATGATTTTTGAATTCCTTTCCCTTAACATTTGATTTGCTGAAACTGGTTCCTAATTCAAATTTTATAAATACATATGGGTCACAAATATATAATATAATTTCAGAAAGAACAACAGATTTATTTCATACACATTATTAAATCATAAAGGAAAAATTGTAAGTTGAACATAATGCATATACTTTGACTGGTGAAATATATGCTTGTTTGCTTTTTCACAATACAAGTGAATACATTTATGGAAAACTGCTATGATTTTTGCTTTCCAAATTGGGCAGAGGGAAATTTACAAAATATTTCATTGATTTACAAGTATGTCCAGAAGATTTTTTTTTAACTCATGAAAATGTCTCTTATTTCATAAATAAAAATGTTTTATGATCTGTAATATATATCTTTTGATATGCTCTATCAACCCATTGTAAAATTACTTATCTGCAAATTGAAAATACTGTTTCGATTAAAAGTCATGGCTGCCATTTTGACTGATATGACTTTAAAGAAATATCCGTCTTTGGAATGACAATAAAATAAATGAAAGGGGCAAATTCATGCTGAAAAATAAAGATCTGCCTTAAGGTTTCAAAATTCAAGTGATTAGGAAATGTAATGCTTTTTTCTGGAGGTTGAACTTATACTCTGCAAAGTATTCAGAACCTATTTCCTGGCAAAAGAAGAGCAAATGTCGGGCTTTTTCGACCCATGTATACTGCTCAACAAAAGTTTAGCACGGATTTTAATACGATGTCCCACTTTGAATGAATATGAATAATTTTATTTAATGTAATCAACATGTATGGGGATCTTGAAATTTACATTTTTTCGTGTCCGCCAGACAAAAAGTTATCTGGTTAGGCGTCAGTGGATCGACGTTAAATTTGATGTCATGGGCATGCAAAGGATACACATCTACATCTGAAATTAGAAAAATTGATTCTAGAGTAATGCCAAAGGTTCTTAACGATGAAAAACGTTAAAAACGTCAAAGTTTGATACCCGTTTATGTCACGTTTTACAGCTCCATTATGACGTTAAAATGGCATTTTTACACCTCCTGACTTTTCAGCGAACTGAATCAAGAGATCAAGAGTAATCTGTTTCATGTTAGATTCCCACAAGCACCCGGAACATGTCTGTAGTTTGTCCTTTGAAAACGTCTTCTTTTGATAGCGTTATCGCCTTAAATTAGCCTCAGCTTCAGATTAATGTCACTTTTTTATGAATTAAATACCATGAGACAAACTTTTATAAACTTACCTTTCCTTAAACTGTCTCTCTTTTGGCATCATCTTAAACACGAAAACCCTTTCAATTTAGCATGCATACACGGCGAAAACAGTACTGTTTTTGACTTGTAAACGTCATTATAACAACGACGTTGGTTGTTTTCAAGACTCAACTTTTGCTTCTTATGCTCAATGGAGACGACCTTTGTCTTTTTTTCAGAATGGCCTCTTCGATCAAGCTGTAAAGCAAGAGACTTTATAAACCGATGCTGCATCAATTTTGTATTGCCATTAATGGAGTTGAAACACGTTTTTGACCCCTCTTTTGTTTAAAGTAATGAACGACGCAGTAGAAATCCAATTAAAGTACACCAATTGCTTCCTCAATTTTATCACATACCAAACCATCATTTCAGCAGATATTTTATAACTTTAAACCATTTGCTCAAATAAAAATTAATTTTTATTTATCCGTGCTAAACTTTTGTTGAGCAGTATATATATTAAATGGATCTTCGATTCTGAATGCATTTATTCTTTTTATAAATATGAATGTGATGAAAGGAAGTACAAAACAATGAACATAAGATCAAGAAGACAAATAAACAAAAAAAAAGTTGTAATTATTTTTAATGTATATTCTTTTTTTAAAATTTTATTTAATTTTAATAGTTAATATTTTTTGTGTTCTTTGTTGGTCTGTGGAAAGATATGTGAGGTCTGTGTACTCCCATATTATGAGAGATCAGGTATTCTGACATTTATTTTTTACATTTTTATACTGACATTTATTTTTTGTTATTGTTGAATATTCAGCAATAATAGAAAATAATAATGATAAATAATAAATGAAAAAAGTCAGATCAAAAATAAAAATAAATATATGAGATATTAAATAGGAGTGCAAACATTCTATATTATAGAACAAGTGGTCTGTGGTGTTACGATGTTTGGCAATCTTGGTCTAAAGTTCTTAAATTTCATAATTTGTCACATTTTACTATTTAAAATTTATTATTTTTATTTTTATTTTAAATAATTTATATTGTGGTCTGTGATGGTCTGTGGTGTGGTCTGTGGTGGTCTTTGGTGGTCTGTGGTATTTAGACTCACCCTGGGCAACATCTTGTGTGACCTTAACCCCATGGTCAAGGTCAAACAATTTATTTTCATGTAATTGCATCTCCTAAACCTTCAGATGTAGCATCTCCAAATTTTGCAGCTGCATAGGTCACATGATGTAGGAGGTACTGGGCAAATTTTCAGAGGTCAACTAATGTATTTTCTTCCTAAACTGTTGGACATTGCAACTTAAAACTTTGTAGGTGAATAGATTGCATGATGTAGAGGGTGCTGGGCAATATTAAGTGTGACCTTAATGCCAAGGTCAAGGTCAAAGAATGTATTTTCTTTTAAATGCATCATCTTAACCGTTTGACCTAGCAACTTCAAACTTCCAGGTCAATGGGTCACATGATGTCAAGGGTACTCGGCAACATTTTGTGTAACCATGACCCCAAGGTCAAAAGTGAAAAGCGGGTATTTGCGATGGTGTACCATCGACTGCATTCTAGTTTTATATAAAATGATCACTTGTGTAAGAACGTTTGGATACATGATAAATTTCTTAAATATCTTTTTATATACATGTATAAATATACAATGCATGATAGCAAACGGGCCTCAACACGAAAAAAACTATCTTCGGGGGGCTGCGAACAACAAAGGTGCAGACTAGCCTGCGCTTCTTATCAGTGCCTTTGTTATTTGCTTATTGGGAACTATTATATTTAGACTTGCTATGAATGAAAGGATCATTGACACTTGCTATGGGTAAATGCCTATGGTTTTCAGTGAAAATAAAAGTTTGTCAATCGTCCCTTTCTTCACCTTGAAGCTACTCTGACCTGAGTACTTTATGGCTGTGAAATCCGTTTTCGATATTAAATGCTCCAAAGATGTAAAATTTTGGGTAGAACAATCAGTTTTACATTAAGATATATAGAAATCGGAAAACATTTTTTAAAATATCATTCCCCCCATGTGCCAGCAAAAGCTTTTGCATGTATATGTGTTACCATATTTTACACATTGTATGGAAGTGGCTTGCTGGCACAAGGGGGGGGGGGGAAAGATGTTCAGCAGCCCAAAAACCCAGGGCCTAAGCCCATAACATGCCCCTTCTGCCAAATAAGAAACTAATGACAGTAATGAAGTTCTCTAGAACCAACCTCCAAAATTGTTTTGTATTCTGTGTTAGTTTAATATAAAGTATTTAAAGATTAAAAGTAGAATTAGCAAGGTTTTATGCATTTTTTCATTAGAAAACATCTCACTGTTATTAAATGACACATTACTTTGCAAACGTCCTGTACTTATCTATTTGCATGCTAGGGAATTGTTCATGTTTTTATTTTCGTCTGCTGACTTTCTTCAAAATTAAGTTTTTAAAAATAAAACACCCAGGACCACCATCAGAGTGTCAAACAGTTTGGATCCAGATCAAGACCGACATTATGTTGGCCTTTATCTGGGTTCAAACTGTTTGCAAAAGGCTATTGGCAGACGACAAAATTATCCACTGGCAGGCAAAGAGTTATAACAGATAAATATTTTAGTGTATAATATATTGTCTCGTATAGGGATATACATGCACATGTATACCATAAATATTCGGACACTTTAAATACATTCAACATGCTATGCCCTTTAAACAAAGCAAAAGTAATATTCAAAAAATCTAGTTTGAATCAGTTTTACTTTCCAATGCTAAATGGGAAACTTTCATTCCTTCAAAAATATTTATTTATTTTGTTGAGCTTTCAGTTTTGTATTATTTACGGTACATGTAGTAAAAAAATGTACAGGTAACTTCTAAATTATCTCCCCAAAATCATTTTATTACAAAACATCTTTTGTTTTTAAAACAATTTAATCAATTATCGTGATTCGTTAATACTCTGCATATGGTATGTTCAATAGATATCACCATGCCTACCAAATAAATCAAGAAAACGTGCAGAAATCACTTTTTAAAGCACTTTTTATTTTCATGAAATTTCAGATCCCCTCCCCTTTCTACCCGCCATAACTCTCGCATGCGTAGGAATCTTGAAAATATTTTGCTAGCTGGCTCTTGCCATTAGATTCACCTATTGCACTGATACTACATGCACCACACTAGAAGCTCAAAAGCAGCGTTCTAGGAATCAGAAAAATAGGCGTATAAGGCCCAAACCGTCAATGATCCTTTCGGTTTTAGTCTCTGTACGCTGGTTTGAATATCAGAAACCCGGAAGAGAGGTTTTCTAGCAACAAGGCCCAAATGATCTCATATTTTTGATGATGCTACATAAATTTAAATACATGTAAATTACATATTTCAGGTAGTGATTTCTGCACTTACTTTGATCCATAAAGACAAGCTTCAGAAGATGGAAAAATTGAACATAAAGGGATTTCGAATGGACAAGATGGGAAAAATCGAGGGAACTGATGGTAGTATATCTACAGATTCAGTTAAGAATGTAAGTTCTGATAGTGAAAAGTCATTTTAAAAAAATACTTGTAAATGTAACGTTACAATACAACATGACTATCACAAATCTTTTCTTGTGAACAACTAAAACAGCTAGAATGTCAATTGACCCCAAAAACAAAACCAATTAAATGATATACCAGTACTAGTGTGGCCTGCAAAAATTCACAGTATTAAACCACAAAACAGTCGGTAATGTGTCAGACTGCAGATCCAGGGGTCACAATTTCGATCACAGCAAAAAGTTGTGACCTTAGAGTGGTGTCAAAAGGTCTATAGAGGATCTTACATGAATGCTGATGTTTTATTGAATTTATTAAACGAGTTGGGGAAAAAGAGATAAAATGCGAGGCTTGTTTAAAAAAATCAATAATACAAGAGCATGAATGTTAGATTCTATTTATCATGTGACATTAAGATTACTTTCTGGCGTAAAACGTTATAGTTTTGTCATCGTGTACACAACGCTGTTATGGACGTCATAATATTTCCCGAAAATCGATAAACAACAGATTTTATTGCATGGCGTTATTTCACTCCCGAACGCGACGTCATATGATAAATTATATTAAAATTATTTCAAAGTGTTGAGATCTTCGATGCCCTCCTCCCCATCGGCTGTAGGTTCTAGTTAACATATGTTTGTGTGCTAAAAACAGGTTTTCCAGTGTTCCTACTTTTTTTGCTCACCTGGGCCGAAGGCTCATGGGTGAGCTAATAGTATACCAGTCACTCCGTCGTCCGTCCGTCCGTCAACATTTTCAAACATCTTCTCCTCTGAAACCACTGGGCCAATTAAACTCAAATTTCATATGGAGACTCCTTAGGACGCGGGAACAAAAGTTTGTTCAAATGGTCTTGGTCACATGACCAAGATGGCCGCCACGCCCATATATGGTAAAAACCCTTTTAAAATCTTCTCCAGAACCAGAAGGCCGATGACCTCGGGACTTAGTATGTAGCATGTGGGGCCTACCAAGTTTGTTCAAATGATGATCCTAGGGTGACCTTGACCTACTTAACGTCAAGGTCAAATTTGCTTCCTAATGCATTTAAATGGGAATTTTCTTGAAAAGTTGATTTTTTTAAACTGTAGAAGCCTTAGTCATTATTCTCACTTGATATGTTTAACATAATGAGACAATGGCTATAAATAAGTTCTAAAGATCAAGGTTGACCTTTGACCTTTCAGCTAAGTCGCTCATATTGGTATATTAAAACATAGTTTTCTAACAAACAATTGGCCCAATTGAACTCAAATTTCATGTGAGGACTCCTTATGCTGTTAGCCAAAATTTATACAAAATATTTTGGTCACATGACCAAGATGGCCACCATGCCCATATATGGTAAAAACCCTTTAAAAATCTTCTTCTCCAGAACCAGAAGGCGGGTGACCTTGGGACTTGGTATGTAGCATTGGGGATGTGGGGCCTACCAAGTTTGTTCAAATGATGGTCCTTAGTTGAATTGACCTACTTAACGTCAAGGTCAAATTTGCTTTCTTATGCATTTAAATGGGACTTTTTTTTGAAAAGTTGGTTTTTTGAATACTGTTGAAGCCGAATTCATTATTCTCACTTGATATGTTAAACCTAATGAGACAATGGCTATAAATAAGTTACAAAGGTCAAGGTTTACCTTTAACTTTTCAGCCAAGGTCACTCATATTGGAATCCCATCAACACATTTAAACATAGTTTCCTCAGAAACCACTAGGCCAATTGAACTCAAATTTCATTTGAAGACTCCTTATGATAGGTTAGCCAAAATTTATACCAATTGTACTGGTCACATGACCAAGATGGCCACCACGCCCATATATGGTAAAAACCCTTTAAATATCTTCTTCTCTGGAACCAAAAGGCCAATCGCCTGGGGACTTTGTATGTAGCATTAGGGATGTGGGCCTTACCAGATTTGCACAAATGATGATTCTAGGTTGACCTTGACCTACTTCAAGGCCAAATTTGATTCCTAATGCATTTATATGGGAAAAATCTTGAAATGTTCATTTTTCTATAACTGTTTAGGCCGAAATCATAATACTTGCAAGAAATGTTTAACCTAATGAGACAACCATTTTACATAACTACCAAATGTCAAGCTGACCTGTGACCTTTTATCCAAGGCCACTCACTTTGACTGCCACATACTTATCTAAACATCTTTTCCTCAGAAATCACTGGGCTGTTTGATGGAGTATTAATTAGATTGTTTTAGGTCACTTGACTGAAATGGCCGCAATCCCCATAAAACAAAATATGTTTTATTATAAGCCGTAGTTGATCTTGACCTATTTTAACATTATTAAAGTGATCAGGTGAGCGCTTCAGGACTGTCAGGTCCTCTAGTCCTAGTTTTCCTACTTTTTCCTATTTTTTTAAATGTGCTCCTTGTTTTGTCTAAAACCTCCTAGTATTCCTAGTTTTTCATAAATTTGGCACTTTTTTAGATAGAGTAAAACTGTCTTATAATGCGTTTTGGAGATTTTGTTTCAGATTAAGACCTTATAGGTGTTGCCCTGACACTATTTGGTGTTTTTTGTGCCTGGTGTCACTGGTGTATAGTCTAGCCTTCTCTGGTGATGACTACAATGTACACCAGTCTCTTAGTGGAACCTTTAATAACTTTCAATTTGGTTGAAATCCTTTAAAATCTTAAATTTGGCTGAAAAACCTATAAAGACCTTTAGGTTGTAAAATTTGAACAGTGGTATCTACACCCAAGTCTAATACAAACATATGCCTATCAGTCTAAATCTTATATTTAAAAAGACATGAAATTGGAGCATTTTCCTCAGAAAATCCTTATTTACTTAAGGTAAAATTGCCCCTGCAAAATGACCAGAGAGGACTTTAGTCTGCTTTCTTGGTTTTCAAAATTTTTTCGGAGGGAGGACCCCCAAACCATCGTTTTTGACTAATGTTTTAAATTTTCAATCCAACATTGCTCATTCAACGCAATACCTGGTTAGAAGTGAGGTATTCAAGCCTCGGGAGTGAAACAATGTGCTGGGCAAAAAGAGAGGAGTTCTACTACCATAATTAGTCATTAGTTGACTATTAATTTGTTGGCTAAGGATTTGCTGTACCCCAACCATACCAACATCTATCAGTCATAGCCAGGTTTTTAAGACCAAGATCCAGGAAAAATGCTAGAAAATTTAATGCTAATTTGCTCTTTATTTTTGTTAGATTATCAGTGAAACAACCTTTTTGTGCCTAAAATAGTTTTTAAAAAAACCTTTAATTTCATGAGTCTGCTGGGGCGCCTGTTTACAGCAGAAGAAAACTTAGTTGTAGAATGAAATATGTTTGTTTACTGTGGTAATCAGGTACGGAAAAGTAAAAAAAAGGTAAATAAATAACTATAGCTTTTGGGTCATAATTTCTAGGGTTTTTTTTCCAAGTTTTTTTTATAAATAATTTTACTAGTTTTCCCCTAGTTTTTTCAAGGATGCTGCTGGAAAGCCTATAAAAAGAAACTTCTCATTGAGAAAAGAACCTTCTCATTGAGACAGTTCCTTTGAGTACCCATAAGATGTTTTTGTTGAGAATAAGAACATTATTTGTAATGCACTCTTAGCTGAAGGCCTTTTTGTAATTGCTTTGGCCTTACATTGTCAACGAATTTTATGAGACAATCATTCTGACCATAGCGTATTTATCTAGAATGCTGTCTATTGTACACCATCACAAAAAACAGCTGTTAAGCCAAGAGATGCGCTTACAGGAAACTATCACACAAAATATAGGGAGCGCAGTGACTCAGTGGTAGAGTGCTTACCTCGATACTCAAGGTTTGCGGGTTCGAGCCTCATCGGCGTCACTGCATCGTGTCCTTGAGCAAGACACATTAATTCCAGCTTAGTACTAGGAAGAACTTTCCCTACATAACTGAAAGATTGTTGATGGAGCGTGAAGAATCGAATTAAGCAACAAAATCAAACAAAATATTTTGATGACCTTTACTTCAGCACTCTTTGAAGTTGGACTGTCAAACACTTCAGGAGATGCATAAACATTAATTGGCCTAGTTCCTTGGGATCAAGGTTACGCAAAAAAATACCCAGTACCCTCTACATCATATGACCTAAGCACCAGCAAAGTTTGAAATTGCCATATTACACAGCTTTGGAACAGGTGCATTTACAAGAAAATACATTATTAGACCTTAGGCCTTGAGTTAAAAGTTACTCAGTACCTTCTACTTCATGCAACCTATCAAACGTTTCTTGTGATTGTATATTCAAACTTTACCAGTGCATAGGTCAAATGATAAAGGGGGCATTGGGCAATGTTTAATTGACTTTGAGCCTTAAACTCATGTCAAGGGTCAATATTTTTTTCTAGTGTTCAGTCCTGTTATGCCATCCTGAGGGATTAATTAGTTCTGAAATTGGAAAGAACCTGCTATCAGATGGAAACTTCATATCCAGGGTGGTGTCCCTTGTAATTGATGAATGCCATATTGTTGAGAGATGGTAAGAATTTTTTTTGTAATATCTAAAGCAAGTCTCTTACAACATATTGCTCATACTCTGCCTTTTTTTCATTTATGGTAAATGTTCTAAAATTTCGAACACTCTAAAAATAGGAACACCTAAAATTTTCGCCGAAAATATTTTTTAAAACATCCTAAAAAATCGAACACTGCTCATTTTTGAAAAAGTGAATTTCTAAAATTACGAACACACGTTATTTTCGGCGGAAAATCGATGTCCGTTTATCTGTTCGTCCCATCTGTGTTCGGTATACTTCTATCGTACAGCACGTGAGCGGTAGCGACATTTGGAAGGTTCCATTCTACTAAGATGGGTAATGTGGCATGTGACGTTCTATTTCGCATGCCATACGTTATACATTATTCAAGGTCACCAGCATTGACGAAGTTGATGCACGGACAAGTTCCTGCAATGATTCCAAAACTGCTTTGACTAACCCTATTGAGTATATGTTATAACTGACCAGAGGCAGTGATTCAGGTAATTGTACGTGAATTATGCACGTTGACACACGCATAGTGTGCTGTGACACATACTCGTTTTTTTCTAAAATACCAGCCCGGAAGAGAGAGAGAGTTGCGGAAAATGAGACGATCACTTAGGCGAGAGAGAATAAAATAAGTTGATGTATAGTGATTGCCGTGGACGTTTGTAACACAAGGGGTCATTCGGTTTCGTGCAAAATGCAGAGAAAATTGTGCAAGTCGCATGTTTTATTTTCTCACCGAGACATCCAATGCGGAAAATTAAGCCCCCGTACAGTATACATGTGTAAGATGCAAGAACTCTCACGTGGTCATCATCTCATTTTTATTCACGGAACATTACCGTTAACTTAAGGCTTAAATATGTGTGATTCTCAGGTTATCCGACTGACACCCCTACCCTCCCCTCCCTTTTAAGCATTTTAAAGGATTTCACAGTTCGGCAATATGTCCAAGCTGCATGCGACACGGAGGGCACTTCTATCATTCTATGTGTATTCTCTTTTCTCGAACACAGCTCGGACCCGAGCATGAAATCAACTTGCGCGGAGCCCCATATGAGCTTGTAAAGACCCTGCTGGTACTTATGACAGATGTGATCAGCGAAGACTCAGGAGAGCATGTGTGCCGGGGTCTCGCTCACTAACAAAGTTTAACGTAGCCAGATAAAAATTCTAGACATCTACGAGGGTCGTCCCACTAATTCGTGGACTTTTTGCGCTGTATTAAAACCATAAGACTTATCTAATTCAAATGTTCATAAGTTCTACTTTTATTATTCAAAAATAAATGATGAAAATCTGACGCAAATAGCTCAAAGATTATGGTTTGTAGCAAACTTCTAGTAGCACCACATATCGCCATACGGACCACGTCAAACGTCGACGCCAGAATTTTATGACGTAACGTCATTTCTTTTCACTCCTTTTCGAAGTATTCTCCTGCATAGTTAATGCATTTTGGTGGCGTTTCACCCATTTTTCATACACTTCTTTGAACAATACAGTATCTAAGTTCAAAAAGTGTATCTGACCTCCTCGCGATGTTAAAATCGTTTTCCACGAAAATGCTTATTTCACTTTGCGGCCAGCTGGTCCCATGTGGACTTGAATCACACCAAACTATCCATGAATACAACACACATCACTTTTCCCATCAATTTATCCACCTTCACCTTCTTGCGGGGGTGGACTCTCACAATTCTTCCATACCATAGACATTCGTTTATCCTCAGGTTCAAAATAATGCACCACATATTATCCGTAGTGATGATGCGATCCAGAAACGTTGGGTCTGGTCGACTTAAATCCAAGAATCGCCTTGATGCGCCGACACGAGCAGATTTTTCTTCCTCTCTTAGTAGTCTTGGTACCTATCTAGTGGATACGTGGGACAAACCCAGGTCTGCAGTTAAAACGCGCTGAGCAGTAGACTTGCTGCAACCGGCACTAAAAGCCACTTGACCCACTGTCTTCCGACGATCGCTTCGAATGACGTTCTTGACGGCCATAACTTGCTTTTTATCCTTATATGGCGGTCATCCACGAGGAGAACTGTCTGTCTACCCATTACTAGATTTGCCATGCAACTTGTACACAGGCTGTGTAGACACATTCTTATATCTATATGTGCTTTGCATCTGTTTTAATGTTTGTATGGGTGTCATTGCACACTCAACATATAAATTTATTACTGTTGCGGGCCGTTGCGTCGTCAAAAGTCGCCATTGTCTTCAATTTTCAAAAGGCAATGGTGCATGTATAACTTGTCGCATTCGTATATAAATAACGCAAGACGTTCGAGACTTGACACGCAGACGTCAGAATAATTATGACGTCCGCTGTCCATGACGTTTTTGCACATTTTAGAGTAACTCTATCGAAAACAGTTGTTAAAAGAAAATGTTCTGACTACATTTCTAAGCAAATTTTGACGTGGTCCTTACACCCCTACCTGGGTTTATTAAAATGCTGCTATAATCAAAACCGACACTTTAATTCTCTCCAAATTTACTTATAACATGTGTAATAAAGTATTCGGTATATATGAAAAGTTTTATAATTCTGCGACATGAGGTTTTTGATATATACTTAAACGCAAAAGTTTCGCAACCGTTTAATATCTGTGTTTTCTTCAGTATGGTCCAAGTTTGAATATTTATATAATCATATTTTATGCCCCTGCTGAATATGGAATGATTTGCCAGTGATCGGTTTTTGATCATACTCTTCATTCTGACGTTATAATGACGTCAGTGTTTTTCAATAATTTACGTCTAGCATAAAGATAGTTATCTCGATTTGAAAACAAACGGTATGATGTGATAGCCAGATGTCGTATCTGACGTAAAACATTTTAAGGTTTAACAATTTACGTTTATCAACGCGCAAAGTGGCTGCGTTTCTTTGTTAACGTCAACCAATTTATCAAAATTATTTATTTTATTCCGTTATGTCGCGCGATTTTTCTGTCTTCTGTGTAATGCGTTGAAGGCTTTCACTTGTGACATTAAAAGTTCAATTATTGATATTCAGTTGTGCTTAAACGGCCAATTACGTCAAATATTGAAGGTTTTACATTGACGTAATCAACGTTAACAAATGCATAAAATAACCTGCTTTGATATGTCTGCCCTTCTGCTTTTAAAGACAGATAATGGTTAAACACCTTTTCTGAATAAAATGTAAGGTGGTATAACACTGTGACTCGATAAAATGTAAGGTATTGTAACTCTGTTACTTTTCAAATTTGGGTTGCCCTACCTTTCTTGTTGCAGATCGGCAATCGTAAGTCTCACTGGTCTGATTTTCATGTTGTTTGGATGGCGAATAATTGGACTTGTTAATCACAATATCATGGAATAAAAGTTTTGTCTCAAAAAGAAGGAAATAGCATTTTAGTAAGAGTTGCGAAACTTTTGCGTTTAAGTATATTTGTAAAGTCCACGATTCACTGGGACAACCCTCGTATGTTCGTTGTCTTAAAAATACTTGTCGGCGGTTTTCTCAGTATCAAATAATGGCTATTCATATCAATCAAAAACATCAGATTCCTCGAAATGGAACATATTAACAAACTGTTGAGCCGATCGCGGTGTGTCTGTTTGTCCTCATGAAACTGCACATGGAAGGTCCTACGAGTGCATTACCAGTATAATGTACGCACAGACGCACATACATGTACCATGAAATAAATTGATTGCAGCACGATTCTACATCTTGATGAATTTACATATTTATTTTCATGAAATAAGCCAGCTATGCGAGCAGCGAAGGCTCAGACGAGCCTGCGCATCTGCGGAAAATCGCCAGCGCCTTAATAACTAGAAGGAATGTAAATGAAGGCGCATGCCGTGGCTGTGAAATTAAAATCAGTGAAGCCCTTGAGATGATTGGGACATCTTGGAATTTGCTTTATTTCCCACACGTCTGTAGATGTATGTACCCCGACTTTGTTACATGCGAAGATCAGCCTGCGCATCGCACAGTCTTATCAGCACCTTTGTTTCTAGAACAAAAACATTAAACATTTTGTCGGGCCAGATCTGGGCCAAACCTGTCTGCTAAATTAGTTTGTCACAGCCTCTTTGGAGGGGGGGGGGGGGGGGGGGCTGGATCCGGTACTGCTAATCGTATCAGCCGCAGACAAAGGGACAGGGTAATGGTTCATGGACATGTTTGAGATCAAAGAAGCCGACTATCAGACCACATGTTGTTGTTGTTTTAAGACTCCGGTAGCATGCGGTGACTTTGGCGCATGAAAGCGGACTTAGCACACAAAACATAATTGCCTAGCTGGGTCTCCTTTTCATTGGTTTGCATCTCGGACCCAATTTATACTGGGTCCGAGATGGCATGGAAAAAAAATATATATTTCAATGAACTAGAGCATGAAACGGCGCACTGCATGCATGAAAAACTAGATTTGTGGTACTTGTCTGAATTTTTCCTTTTCTTCGAGATATGAATGTACCCAGCGCATCGGAGGCATCGGCTCGAAGCCAATTTATCATAAATGAGCCACGACACAATGTGGCATTTTGACGAGTGCCTGTGGAGCCTCCCTTTAAGCTTACAAACTCCAAACGATGTACATTCAGTAGCTTAACACTCATAGAATATTCAAGCGACTAGCGAAGGCTCTGATCAGACTGTGCATATGCGCAGGCTGATCTGAGGCTTTGTTGATTGCTGGAGGCTCAATTATATTCTTTCGAGGCATCGGACGCAAAGTCGGACGTTCGCTTACATGATTAATTCTTGGTATGCCTGTTTGCCCCTTGGTTTGGCAAGACGTCGGAGATTTTCTGGATCCAAACTATTTGCAAACTTTGAAAGCAGGAGAGAGAGAGAGAGAGAGAGAGAGAGACTAGCATACAAATCTCTTGTAATCTAGAAAAATATCATGTATCGGTGCTGAAAATGATACTTGGAGATGCTTCTTGTGCGCATCGGCTTTTGCACGACAAAGTCGGATATTCGACAGTATTGATGCTTTGCATAATTTCTATCGCATGCCCAAATGTTTAAATTGACGAAACATTCTTTCCTGAATTCCATTCAGATCTGATCTGGATCCGAACTCTGAAAACAATTTTTTCTTCTTTTTTAAGGGAGAGAGGATCTGAATGTCACTAAAAGCGGGCCATGATCGGCCGGCCAGCGAAACGCTTTTAAATGGCGTTTCGCTGGCGTGCCGACGATGGCCAAACGTTGAATGCTGGCTTAGTAGTTTTGAGAATTTCAGGGGATCAGGTCCAGTGTTGCTAAGAAATTCTATATTTTTGTGATTTTTCAGGGGGGGGGGGGGGGTTCGGACCCCGTCCCCCCTCTGGATCCGCACATGTGACCGGACAATGTATACACTTATTGAGATAAACTGAAAACCCATTCTATCGTGCGAAGACACTTTGCATACTTTCTATGGCAAGCACAAATTTTTAAATTGACGAAACATTCTTTCCTGAATTCCATTCGGGTCTGATCTGGATCCAAACTGTTTTTATGTAAATTGAGAGAGAGGAGAGAGAGAGAGAGACTGGTACATGCACATGCCTTTCGGGATAATCAAAGAGCATCAACATATTGACAAGAGAGAGATGTGTGTTCTTTTTGAACGTCAACATTTTTTTATCTACGTATTTCAAAGTTTCGTGTATGTCTTTGCACAAAATTCTGCTTGAGTGACTGTATTACATTATAAACGGCATTTGCGCAGATGGAGAGCAAGCGAAAGCATTTTGGTTTTCTGAAGGAAAAGGAAAGTGAAGCGATTCATCGGTAGTCCGAGGTTGGACTTGTACGACTTGTAAGTAAATTGAGTGACATAACATGCACGTGGCTGGCTCTCGACTTGGCAATTACCGCACGCGCTGGACATTTTACTGACTCAGTCTGCAAGAATTTAGCGGCGGTTGAAAAGAAAAATGAGTAGATAGCGCAGAATCATATCGCCGTGTTTTCAACACGTTTCTACCACATTTTTACATGCTTATATACCGTTTTTGCTCATGAAAAATGAGTAGATAGCGCAGAATCATATCGCCATGTTTTCAACACGTTTCTACCACATTTTTACATGCGTATATACCGTTTTTGCCCATGCTAAAGACCACATTCTAAAATTACGAACACTAGCACTTTTTCTGAAACGTAATTTCTAAAATTACGAACAGGGGAAAAGATAATTATTTTTTAGTGTTCGAAATTTTAGAACCTTTGCCGTAAACTTAATTCTTTCCATGCTATATTAAAGGTAATCAATTTGTGTTTTAAATTGAAGTATACATTTTTTTATCGAAGGAAGATGAGTTAAAATTGCTGAAATATTTGTTGGAACCTTCCTATTGAATCTTAAATAACCGAGTTTTGTTACAATTTTTACAATCAAGCAAGCTGATGGAAAAAAGTAATCCATGTTCAGCTTGATCTGTGACTATTTCATTTCTTCTGAGTAATTTTGTTCTGGTCTTCCAAAAAGAAACAACCCCATCAAGGGCATGGAGACAAAAGTAGTGTTTAATATATAAAGAAGGCGCAGGCTAGTGATGCTGGTTGTCTATTCTACTGGCAAAATTTAATTGCTTATAACAGAGTGTTGATTAAGTCTACTATTTAGCTGGCAGCTATATTCTTAGGTTTAATAAAAACCACGCCCACATGCAGTACAATATTGTCACATATGATAAGGTAATTCAAGAAACAGTACATTAAGGGTAGTCAGATAACCCATAAAAACAATGTATACTGAACAGCAAAAGAAACGCATATTTTGCATATTTGGTATAGTGTATAAATTGGGGTTTAAATACTGATCTAATGATATGTAAGGTATCATTGATGTATTGGACATGTGTATTATCAAATGCATCACAAATGGATGGCTCATTAGAATAATAATAATGATAATAAAGAGGCATAACTATGGGCATAATAAAATAATTCATAATAAAGGCGATTTTCGAGATGGTATATGCCTAAAGCCACTTAACGGATTTGAATGAAAATCACTCTGTGTGATATTCATGACATACAGACTACTTACGAAGTTTAAATTTTCAGATATTCTTTACGGTGGACTACTGTGACCCAGTTGCAATATCGGACAATTAACTGGAAGTGTGTTTAATACAGACAAGAAAGGGTCCAAACAATTGTTTTAAATGGTTCTATTGGACACTACCTTACTTGACATCAATCATACTGTTCCAGATATTCTTACACCCCAAGATTCCGGTGGTTTTCAATACCAATGCAAAAAATGCAAAAAATTAAGATTTTCTGATTAGCAGTATAATTTCTACAGCAGTGAATTTTAAAGTTTTATGCTGTTTTCTTATTTGTTACAGAGTGTTTTGGTGACATGCAATGAAATCGGATTCAAATCCTGTGTTTTCCAATGTACGGCGCTGTTTTGCGTTTTTTGCATTAATTAACATAAAAATATTTTTAACTGTGTAATGACGAATAAAATGGTCTGGAACAATCGCATGAGTACGATCAAACATGTTCGTATCATTAAGGGTAAAATTTGATAAGGGTTTCTGGTATGAAATGGATATTGAAAATATGCGTTTCTTTTGCTGTCAAGTATATATATTACAGCCTGTGCTCAACAAAACAAACAGAATGATCTTTGTTCCAAGCCTATATCGATATCCTCCTGAGCATTTAACAGATGATATTAAAGACTGAACTGTTGACTCAGTGCAAAATGAGGACTTAAAATTAATTAATAAAAGCATCAAAGATCAGTCTGGGTGGATACACTGAATGGAAAATTTATTGGAGGCAAAGGTCAATTTGTTGATTTTGTTGTGAAATGACTCCAATTTCTGTCAGAGGACAAAATTCCATTCGTCCGCTCGTAATTACAAATCTAGGAAGGACGAGTAATTCTTCCCAAAGCACTAGTCCTGTAGGACAAGCGCTTTGGGAAAAATTACTTGAGTAAGTCATATTGCATATTACTCCCATATGCTTTTTATACCCCGCCACACTTTAGTGTCGGGGTATTATGTTATACCTTTCAGTGTCTGTCCGTTCGTCCGTCCGTCCGTGCTCACCATTTCCGATCGATAACTTGAGTATTTATTCACGGAATTTTTTCAAATTTTGCATACATATTGTTATCGGCAATGAGTGGGTTGGGATTGTTAATGGGTAAAATCTGTCCATTTTTAACGGAGTTACTGCCCTTTTTCGTATTGGAAAAATGGTTTCTGGCCTGTTATTCCTTTACTGTTCATGATATCTGAATGAAACTTCACAGATATGTTGCACATCAAAGGTTACATATTGTGACTAAGGACCGTCACTCTGACCTTCCCCGTTTGTGAGTTATCCGTCTTGATAGGTCTGAAAAAAGGTTTTTGACCTATTGTTCCGTTACTATATGGAATATCTGAATATAACTTCACAGATATGTTTCACATCAAAGGTAACATATTGTGACTAAAAACCGTCACTCTTACCTTTACCGTTTGTGAGTTATCCGCCCTTGATTGAATTAAAAAATGTTTTTTACCCATAGTTCCTTTACTATGTGGAATATTTAAATGAAACTTTACAGATATGTTTCACATCAAAGGTTACATACTGTGACAAAGAACCATCACTCTTACCTTTCCAGTTCATGAGTTATCTGTCCTTGATTGATCTGAAAAATGGTTTTTGACCTGTAGTTAATTTACTATATGTAGTATCTGAATGAAACTTCACAGATATGTTGACCATCAAAGGTTACATATTGTGGGTAAGGACCGTCACTCTTACCTTTCCAGATTGTGAGTTATCCACCCTTGATTGATCTGAGAATTGGTTTTTGACCTGTAGTTCATTTCATCCGTCCGTGCTCACTGTTTCCGATCGATAACTTGAGTATTTATGCACAGAATTTTTTCAAATTTTGCATACATATTGTTATTGGGGATGAGTGGTATGGGATTGTTAATGGGCAAAATCCGACCATTTTCGATGGAGTTACTGCCCTTTCTCCCTTTAAAAATTGACCCCTAGTGGTTTACAGATTTTCGTGAAACGTTATGACGTCCATAATTGAGCCGTGACGTGATTTCCAACAATGTGGCAGTTTGACAAGTGTAGACTCAGACGAAATTGTGCAGCCTCATTTTAAACTTAGAAACTCCAAATGATGTGCAGTCAGTAGCTTAGCAATCATAGAATATTCAAGGGACTAGCAAAGGCTCTGACCAGACTGCTCGTATGCGCAGGCTGATCAGAGGCTCTGCTGGTCGGACAAACCACAGTGTTGAAAATCTCATGTTGCGGCTCAATTATTATGTACATAATGGCAAAATTGTAATCTTAATGTCATATGATAAATAGAATCTAACATTCATGCTCTTTTTTAATTAATTTATTAAACTTGTTGCGAAAAAGAGATAAATTACCCGGCAAGCCTTGCATTTTATCTCTTTTTCACAAACTCGTTTAATAAATTCAATAAAACATGAGCATTCATGTAAGATCCTCTAATTACACTATATTTACAACCAGTGTCTCTCACAGATTCATTTAATTCATTGGTACAATTTATTTTTAAGTACATAACTTTTATAATAGATATCATATGGATGTAGATAACACTTCTTATCAATCCATGGCAATCTTCATATGTCGGTAGAGGAAAAGAAAGCAATATTTATTCATGGAAACAGCCAGATGTTACCTCATAAGGCTCAAAGGAAGCGTCTCAATATGGCATTTCCAATGAGTACCGAACATAAGATTTACATTGAGAAATGGTATAAAAAATCCAGATACAGTTGATAGAGCTTTGATGTGAGTTTTTTGTTTGTTTTTATACTACTCACTCCTCAATATTACTGTGTGTGTGTGTGTGTGTGTGTGTGTGTGTGTGTGTGTGTGTGTGTGTGTGTGTGTGTGTGTGTGTGTGTGTCAGCTGCTAGGGTCATATAGAGAAGAGACCACATCCAACAGGCAGGTGAAGCCGAGTATCAAACAAACAACCCCTGGATAACTAGGCAAATGAACTATCCAACAATACCACAGTTGCTTTTTTAAAATTAATTATAACAAACAAGTATCATTAATGTAACATCCATGCATTCAATTTCATAATAAGTGAAACCACACACATTCCATAACTTTAAATGAGTCTAAGTATTATCTCTTTTCCTATACATTTCTTATATATTTAGGGATTCTCTTTTATTTTGAACAGGGGCAAGTCCTTCAGAACAGCTTTCGATAAGGTGAAGACACTGCCGGCATTCTTCCCAGAGGCACTGATAGTTGCTATGAGTGGGACTCTAACCAAAGACCAGCTCAGAACTCTACCATCCGCTCTTGGTCTGGTGAATCCTCTAAGAATAGAGGAGACACCAGACAAACCAAATATATTTTTAAGAAAAATAAAAAAAGCATATGATGCAGATGTTTTACAAGTTTATGAAGAAATCTTTAAACTTGAATGTGATAAATTGAAAGATGACCCTGCATCCTATCCTGTCACCCTTATGTTTATGCCTTTAAGGTACATTAGTCATGCAGCAGCTTATCTAAAACATTTATTTTGCGCTATTTTCCTGACATTCCATACTCAGTTATGTTCTCAAATCAAGATAAAGAAATCCTTGATAAAACCCTTGAGTTATTACAGGCAGATAACCCACATATTAGGCTAATATTAACTACAGCAGTTTCTGGTATGGGTTTTGATCCACCTTGCATAGACAGAGTCATTCACACATGCCCTCCTCGTAACATTTCTCAGTACTTACAGGAGATTGGTAGAGCAGGTCGCCGAGGCCAACCAGCTGAAGCCCTGCTTTATTACTCAAACTCTGATATTGCTGCTTGTATTCAAGACTTGCAGCAAGATATCATAAATTACTGTTTGTCTGAGACCTGTTTGAGAAGGGCCCTTCTAGCTCCCTTTGATTTTGAGCCCAATGATATTGTTGCATGTAAATGTTGCTCAATATGTCAAGCGATATGTTCTTGTCCTGTTTGTTCCATTTTAGTGCCTGAAGTAGTGTTTGATCTCAACAACGAGGCATGTAATGATATTTCAATGTATGAGGAAGTGGAAACAAGTGTAATAATACCTATGGAGGAATAAAAGAAACTTTCATCTGGAAATCCTTTTTCATGGTAATCTAGAAAAAATGCATTTTTATGCCCCTGCCATGACAATGGCTGGGGCATTAAGTGTTACCCCTATCCATCCGTCTGTACGTCAAGCTGTATGTCTGTCAGAATGTCATATCAACGATGTCCGCTCTCTAAGTTGAATAGTTTTGATCAGAAATTTATGAGACTTGGTCACATTGCTTTGTACCATAATGTCTTCTTTAAGTTTGATAATTGTCCATATAGTACCATGCCTTCAGGAGTTGTTGCTCTTTGTTAATGAAAATTCACCATTTTTCATGGTGTCCGATCTATAATTCCAGCATTTTTGAACAGAATTTTCTGAATTTTGGTCACATTGTTTAATACCATTATGGCTTTTACAAGTTCGATAATGGTCCATATCACATCATGCTCTAGGAGTTATTGCCCTTTGTGTTTGAAAATTCACCATTTTTGATGGTGTCTGGTCTATAATTCTACTCATTTTTTATCACATTTTTATGTCACAGTGTTTAGTAACATAATGTCTTCTTCAACTTAGATAATGGCCAATATCCCATCATGCCTTCAAGAGTTACTTTGTTCATCAAAAAGTCATTTTTGAATTGGAAAGAATATAAAAATTTTGCATCTGCTGGGGGCATCCGTATCCCATGGACACATTCTAGTCTTTCAAGATTCTTGTAGACATGTATTTCAGCAAACGCTGGCATTTTATCAGTGTCTGAATTGTTCTATAAAAACAATCTTCATGAACAGAAATACATACTTTTAGAAAAATGAATGGCAACTGATTGAAATTGTCATCTCAACAAATCTATACTTTTAAATCAAAATCATGTCAGCTCATGTGAAAATCTAGGTAAATAGATCAAATGTTGAATGAAAAAAGTTATGTCATTTTTGTGAAAGAAAGGAAATGCGATTGCATTCAATTGGTTAAGGGCTCATTCATCTCTCTAAATATATTTTAATTTTGAAAATGTCATCTGCTTATTATGTCTGTTACATGTATTCCAAATGCTTTCAAGACTGCTCTCATCATTGGAGCAAACATTATGAATCAAGATGAGTCTGCTCCTAAGGAAGAGTCTGATCTAGACCCATATTGCTTGTAATATCCTCTAGAGGGTTTAATTCAATATTCATGAAACTCTGTCATAATTTAAAATTTAGACCAAGTCGGGTGTGGTCAGATGAAAGTCTTTGTGTACATGTCAATAGCTTTAAAGGTTTAATGTTGCCCATTTAATCTGCACCAGAAGAGCTATGGTCATCTTCAATTAAGTCGACTACAATTCCTTGACCATAGTGTAGTCTGTCAACTATCTGATTGATTCTGCATTTAAAATCATTAAGGTCTATGTTTGAAAATGGTGATACAGGCAAATCCTTTACACTTTCTGTCCTGGCTAAGTTTAAAAGGACGACACTTCCTTAACATTTTCCCTATGGTTTTTTCTTCCTCATACTCTGAAGATATCTGATGCTTGGTGCTTGATTTTCTGGGTTGAATAAATTGATCAACACCATCGGTAATTAATTTAATGGTGTCAGATGCTGCTGTAGTGCGCTTGATTGCTGTCATTGTTTTATTTGCACCAAGTTGTTTGATAAGATTTTTCATAACCTTCACAGAATTTTCCTGCATAAGGTCAGCCTCCATGTTGCTTTCAGAGCCCCCACGAAGATTGACGAATGAACCTTCCAGCACTCTCATTCTTTGTAGGGGTGAAAGCAACTTCTCACATTTCAGGACAAAATCTATATTTTCAACAAAATATTTACTAAGTCTGCTATGTGAGAAAAAGAAGGGAATGGCACTCATGCAATTTGGAATCAGTCTGGTAATATCACCATGTTTTGCTGTATCATCCATTTCTAACATTTGTAAATACCAGTGAAAGTAGTTGGTACAATAGTTGTACAACTGGTTGCTGGTATTAACAAGTGAACTGCCATTGTCGAGATCAAACGACAAATACTTCATATGGCTCAAAAAGTTTGAGACAGTGGAGTGGAGAATTTCTTTCTTTTCCTCAATCGACATCCACCTTTTTCCTCGCTCATATATCTCACTATCAAAATTCATAGAGGGAATAGAGCCCTCTTCCTCCATTCCAAAGAATTCTATCAGTTGTTCCTTCAGTAATGCTTTTCCAAATACCATGAAAAGGTCATAATGGCACTTGAAACGGGTTTTCACCTTTCCATTTACACTGTCTCTGCGCAGTATGGCCTTCCCATGGTATAAGGTGCCCGGTTGTCTTGAGGACTCCAAATTGAAGAATCTTTTATAGGCTTTCTGCAAAACATAAAACACATAAGTTTGCTGTTATTTACAATTTAAAATGTAAAAGACAACTACCATTCAGAAGATTTGTTTTGTCACTAAAAACTGGACAGCTAATTCATTGACCGAATTGTATACTAGGATAGCTAATGATGTTTTTTTGTTATTGTTCTTTTTGTTTTTTTAAATTATCTGTAAAAATATTCATGATATTACTCTTAAGCTGCCTGTTCATACTTTAATATTAACATTTTTAAAGCAAGCCTTATAAATGAATCTTTGGATTTATGCAATTATTTAAAACCTCATAAAAAACATAAGTATGATTGACAGCTGCCGTCATGCCAAACACTTCCAACACAACAATTCATTTGTCAGAAGTGACACTACTGGTGTTGTGATCGACAGCAAGCCACACTGATTCATACATGCAAAACAAGTCTTGGACGTCCACATTCACACTGGCTGTATGAAATACAAAACTGTTTTGTGTCCTAAATTTAAAAAAAATCTAAGTATCATATATCAGTCCTTTAGTTAAGAGTGCGTATCAAAAAATATTTTTTCTTATTTCTCAACCAAAAATATATTGTGGGTACTCAAAAGAACCGTCTCGATGAGACGGTTCTTTTGAGCACCCAAAACATATTTCAAAATTGATGGGTAAGAACATAGTAACAATTGTATGTTGAAATTGTTTGTTTATCTAAATCTATGATGTATTCTTTAATATGCACTTGCAAATGCAACACAAAGTCTGATTGGATAACATTATAAATTTCCGACAGTATAGCGACATACTATTGCAAAGTAGGCGTCATTATGTAACATCACAAGTGAATATATGCAGCTGGCGAGCTGTTTTATGCAGCTGGCAGCCATTGGATGTAGGCACAACATCTTTTGGTGGAAAAATGTTAGCCCAATAGAATGGGGATGAGGGAGCGCAGTGGCTCAGTGGTAGAGTGCTTGACTCGAGACCGAGTGGCCACAGGTTTGAGCATCACTGGTGTCACTGGGTTGTGGTCCTTGAGCAAGACACATTTATCCTAGCTTAGTACTGGTTCAACCCAGGAAGACCCGTCCCTGTTTAACTGAAAGATTGTTGATGGAACATAAAGAATCAAATCAATCAAACAAACAAAACAAAGAATGGGGATAACCATATTCAAAATTTTAATTTTGGGAGGTATATCGTCAGCTATACGTTCGGAAATCACGGTTTACCTCAACAAATGAAAATTTTGAATACAATTATCCCCTAATTTATAATTTAAAGAAAATTTGAGTAATAAATTCAATTTTTGGTATGTTCATGGAATCCTGAACACATTTGGTCTCTAGTAATGAAATAGTAATTTGGTCTCTAGTAATGAAAGTGAATCTTGATTTCTTAAAAACTATCTTCTTGAGTGTATGACCATTTTAGACGGGATTTTTGCAATTTCTTAAAGGACATAATATGGATAGGATGCATTGTCATGGAAGCAGTTCTTATTCAATTGTATGTTCATGTATAATATGTATTGTGTGTTAATATATAAAATGATTTCCATTTTTCATAGGTTCATTGAAGTATGAACAACAATTGATTCAGTTTAGTGTAAAGGAAACTTACAAGTCACCCATGGCATCATTCATACTTAGATCAATCCTTGAAAAATGAAAAACATTTTAATGCCATTGAATGTTTAACAGATTTCTTCATCTACTTCAATCATTTGTTATGTGATCCTACACGGCTCTAGCCCAGGTACAACTTAATCATTACTCTGCTGACACCGTATAACTCTAGAAACAGTATGAAGTCATATCCATAGAGGATCTTCCTTGAGTGCTCATGTTTTATTGAATTTATTAACCTAGTTGAAGAAAAGATGTAAAATGCGAGGCTTGTCGAGCATTTTATCTATTTTTTGCAACGAGTTAAAGCTATTTCTAATTTTTTCATCAAAAGAAGTTTGCAAAGTTATTTATAGTTTTGGTACAAGAAACCTGATTTTGTTACACGCACCCAACAAAGACGAAGACCAATCTGTGCATCAGGGCAGTCTGATCAGCGCCTTTTATATTGTAATATCAATAAACAGGCAATGTGCATAGTCTTAGGATTCTATCTAGTCTCTGAAACTGAGCACGTCAAATTGGGCCTTACATATTTGCTAATCCCAAAGACAAGACCAGTTTTTTTCTCAAGTCAAAGCGAACATGTTTTGGTGTGGGCTGTAGTTTTCTTTCACAAGGGACTGAACTGGAATTGAGAGAAAGGTTGTCAAGTTTTAGATTTACTTCCCTTTGCTCCTTTTTATATGATAGTTGAAAATGAAAATTGGGGGCTTGTTTGGGAGACTTTATAGTCGGAAGATTATAATCATATCCTGTTTGATTTGAGGAACCTTTGAATAACCTCTATATGTGTTCTAAAACAATAGAATCTAGGGCAGACGGTTACATTTATAAATTAAAGCCCCCACTATTACAAAAGCTGCTTTCAGACATTCTGGTTTATTTTGACCCTTTTGCCTGTGGAGTTCTGTGTATGATTCTTTTTGTATTGTTGTTTTTTACCAAGCAAACTTACTTCGAGGAGGTCTTGCTTATTATGCCACATCTCGACAACAAATGGGTTAAGGTCTTCAAACCTTCTTTTTGGAGTAACAGCTATATGTTCCTTAAATTCTTAGCTTCTTGCGTACTCTTGTTAACTGATCACCACCCACCACAACCTTGAACTCCTCCAGATTTCTGTCATTCTCTCCTGAAATTCCAGTATTGCACTGTTTTTATTGGTTTTAAGTATAAAAGGGGTAGATGGTGTAATTAAGAGCAGAATATTTACTTTAATGGCGTTTGACACTTCATACCTCTAATTTCCTATATAACAAGTTACTTTCAGAAAGCATATGCCTGTCCATAAGGATGATCTTACCAAGTAATCTACTCAACATCTTCTATCAGCTGACCAAATATGAGGCTACTAGGTGTAATTTTTGTTTGTTTGATTTGATTCTTTACGTCCCAGTCAACAATTTTTCAGTTATTTTGCGACGGGTCTTCCTGGGTTGAACCAGTACTATGCAAGGATAGACTAGGTGTTATGGTTTTCTAGATATCTTTACTACAAGTTTCTATGTCCAAAGGGCAATAACTCAAAAAACAAAAAATAACTTTTGCTTAAATTTCACCAGGTAGTCTATTCATTATCCTCTATGAGCTGTCCAAGTTTGAAGCTCCTAGCTGTAATACTTTTTGAGATGTCAAGCTTTTTATGTCTATAATTATACCGCCCGCAAATTTTGTTTGTAGAGGGTATACTGTTTTCACGTTGTATATACATAGATAGTGCCTTCATGGACCAATCAACTCATACCACAGCTTTTGAATCACAAATTCACTACTTACGGAGCCACAAAACATGATTTCCAAATGTATATTCAACGATATACCTCCCCAAATGAAAACTTTGAATATGGTTATCCCCATTCTAATGCACTTCTGCAGTTTCGTCTCTGATATGAGCATTGCGAGCCGCATAAAGCCGCACGTCATCCAAGGAAAGGTGACACGATTGATGACGTCAAACTATTTTTGACGTTATCCAATCTGACGTTGCGATACAAACACTAGCGCATTAGAATGACTAGTGAATAATGGCCCTTTTTTATAATGAATAGTGAATAATGAGCCCAAAAATAATGAATAGTGAATAATGAGTGGCTAAAAAATAATGAATAATCCTATTTTTTTATTGAATAGAAGAAAAAATTTATGAATAGTGAATAATCAGATATTAATGAACTATGGGTATTATCTTAATGAAAAACCCAAAATTTTAATGAGATGAATAAAAGGCAAAATTTCTAATGAATAGTGAATACCAGACCCCCCCCCCCCCCCCCATCCAGACCCTCATATATGTCACTAATTTAGTTTATTGAAATAAAGAAATATATATTACCAAAAGCCTTGTCATAAGCTTCATGCAGAAAATCCTCATACATGTCTAATATGTCTACACATTCCTCTAACTTATTCTCGTTCTTGTCCATAATTGGTAGTGGTAGCACTTTACTTTGTCTTTTCATTTGTTTTTCATAGGGGAAATGAGATACCGGAGTCGCTGATCTTAGCCAGTCAAAGGCTGGCATTTCCACAAGAAGTTTACCTGAAAGCAGTCAGAAGTGTATTGAACTAGCTAATCCGCTATATCATTGAAAGCTAACAACAAAGGTGCTGACCAGTCTTAGGATCTGCGCACTCCGATCGGCACTTTAGATTCTCTGCAGTTTGATTCTGCAGTTTGATCAGCGCTTAAATTTATTCTAGTTTATTCCTTTTTAGCCCTTGTTAACAAAGATGCAGACCAACCTGTGCATAGGCACAGGCTGATCAGCGCTTTAGTTATTCACTCTGTTTAATATTGGTGAGGCAAAAAAGAGACAAACCCGCCCGAGCATCTGCAGTCTGATCAGGGCCTTAGTTATTTACTCCCGAAAGAGGTGTGCAAACCAGCCAGCGCTTATGCACAGTCTGATAACGGTACTTTAGAGTTTCACTCTTTGTAGTTTGTGGTAGCTGAACGTTAGTTCAGATATTCCCTGATTTTGTTGTAAGCGAACAAAAAGTGCTGACCTGCAGCATGTGCAATAAAATTGCAATATAAGAATCCTAATCCTGTAGTGTGATAATCTGTCTGTTAAACCAACAAGCTACACACTATTAACTCTTTGTCTGCTAGTCTTGTCAGATGTTAAACACTGCAAACAATTTGCATCCAGATCAAGTCCTATAGATTGTCGGACCTGATCTGGATCCAAACGCTTTGACACTTATAGGTGGTAGCCCAGAATTTTCTTAATAAATATTAGCTTTTAACGAGCCGCAGCAGACAATTTAAAATCATCCAAATTTATGTAGCATGGAGAGTTAAAATATTATAACCTATCAGTTTTACACCCCCGGGCGAATTCACCTCACATATTTACATACTCAATATGCCTTCAAGGCAGATTTTGACTGTTCCATATCTGTGTGTTGTCTATTTTGGCAAGCAGTGTAAACCTAGACAAATGCATTTCATGAGCTAAGATTAATATAGATTCTGGGGACATAAGTAATGATTTAATAGAATTTTTTACCTGTAACCCCTTTAAATGCCAAGTGAACCATTCCATACTTATTGCTCAATATGCATGGAATATTCCACAAGACAGAAAAGAAATGTTCTTAACCATTTGTTTACTGGCAAACCCAAAACAAGAACAAAGAGCTATGTTTGAAGATAGAAACTTTTTTCAGGGACTGAAGTAAATCCTGAATTTGAAAGTCTAACATTCATCCCCTTCATAGCACAATAAACCATCCCAGTATGGCTATTCATAAAGCTAGTTAATTTTTTTTTAAAAAAAAGGGTTATTATAAATGTCAAAATACCTTTGCATGCGGTTTTCATTCTGATCCACTTATTGACAAAACTCTTTTAAAAGAACTTTTTCAGGAATTTGAGCATCACCTTGTGGACCTCAACCAAGGTTGTTCAAATAATGCCCCTTGGATCAAAATTGGCCCCGCCTCTTATATAAGCTTATATAGGAAAACATGAAAAAATCTTCTTGCCTGAAACCACAAGACCTAGAGTCTTGATATTTGGTATGTAGCATCATCTAGCGGACCTCTACCGAGTTTGTACAAATTATAGTCCTGGGGCCAAAATGGCCCCTCAGGGGTCACATGTTTTACATAGGCTTATATAGGGAAAACATGAAAAAATCTGCTTGTCTGAAACCACAAGGCCTAGAGTCTTGATATTTGGTAAGTAGCATCACCGAGTGGGCCTTTACCAAGTTTGTTCAAATAATGCCCGTGGGGTAAAAAATGGCCCGCCCCGGGGGTCACATGGGTTACTTAGGCTAAATAGGAAAACATGAAAAAATCTTTTTGATTGAAACCAGGGGACCTAGAGTCTTGATATTTGGTTACATAATGTAACATCATCCAATGGACCTCTACCGAGTTTATTCAAATTATAGGCCCGCCCGCAGGGGTCACATACTTTACATAGGCCTAGGGAAATGGGAGCGCAGTGGCGCATTGGCTCAGTGGTAGAGTGCTTGACTTGAGACCGAGGAGCAGCGGGTTTGAGCCTCACTGGCGTCACTGCGTTGTGTCCTTGAGCAAGACACATTAATCCAAGCTTAGTACTGGTTCAACCCAGGAAGACCTATCCCAACATAACTGAAAGATTGTTGATGGGACATAAAGAATCAAATCAAACTTATATAGGAAAAACATGAAAAACTCTTCTTGTATGTAACCACAAGGCCTAGAGCCTTGATATTTGGTATGTAGCATCACCTAATGGACCTCAAATTATGCCCCTGGGGCCAAAATGGCCCAGCCCCAGGTGTCACATGGGTTACATAGGCTAAATAGGAAAACATGAAAAAATCTTCTTTTATGGGTAAAATGATTGCATTTGTCGTGTAAATGACAATATGCTATTCAGATCATTGATATGAACTCAGAGTAAAAGGTCAAGGTCACAACTTAACATGTAACACTTTTTTGTTGCTTTGAATATTTGTAATCTATGAAGATGTGCACACATTATTTATGTGGTTACTTTGATCTTACTTATAAGCACAATATATGCACTTTCAAGATGTCTTTTGTAGTGGCCATGTAGAAGCAGCATCTCCGGTCTCATTTCCTCTAGTTGAAACTGTGGTGCTGTATTACTCAGGTCTGGAGTGGCAATTCTTGGGAAGATAATGTTTGAGGCAAACATATGCAAGTCTGTATTTGTCTTTGTTTGTCTTTCATGAGCAGTTCTAATATAAATATCCAGATTATCACCTGTAATTTAATTATTAATACATGGATCCAGGTTAAAAAAATTGATTCTAATGCACACTTGCAAATAGCTGATTTCAGACTGCATAATGTAATAAAAGTGCAAGAGTGTATTAAACAATAAGGCCCTCCCAGGGGTTTTGGGAAGGGGGGGGGGAAGGACATTCATTTTTGTAGAACAAAATTCAAACTCTGAGGAGAACGACAATATTGGGAAACAGAGAACTTAAAACAATTTTTTTTTATTTTGTGAAACAGGAGAACAAGCCAATATTTATCAGGGGAACAATGGAAAAGGTACCCCCTCCTCCCCTGTGAGGGCCTCAGTAATATACTGTCCAAAACTTAACACCATTATGTATCATCCTGTTTCTAGGGTGAAAAGTGTTTTTTGGCTGTTTGTCGGGCCCACCAGGGTTTACCTGTTGGATTTCTTTTGCTCCGGTATTCAGTTAAATTTACTGTTGAGTCCTTATCCTTGCTTTATCTCCTTGTTATATCTTGATTTATATGTTTTAGGAGATGATGCATTGATAAGTTAGGGGTCTTTCATGCAAACCAAATATCTATGTATCTTGATCCACATCTGAATTAAGGGTGAGGTTGGCGCCGTTAAACCGGTTTAAGCCCTCCAGTAAAATATTTTACTGACCGTTCCAAGGCGGTTCTTCTTTTGTGGATCTTTTATGTTTTTGTTCTGTCTTGTGTTTGCTATGTCTTTGTAAACCTGTCTTAAGCGGCCACACACGAAGACCAAAAATTGGTTTTCCAGACAAATTATCGCTTAGTGAAGGTTTTAAGTATTGCTGAATGCTTTAAGGGTAGCATTCTGCAATACTTTTGACTTTCTATGTGTCTTGATCCACATCTGAATTAAGGGTGAGGTTGGCGCCGTTAAACCGGTTTAAGCCCTCAAGTAAAATATTTTACTGACAGTTCCAAGGCGGTACTTCTTTTGTGGATCTTTTATGTTTTTGTTCTGTCTTGTGTTTGCTATGTCTTTGTGCGCGTCTGTTTATATGTGCTTTGTGGTCACCTTCTGGGGAAGGGCTGACCTCTTGGCTCTCGTTTGTGGTGTCTACTGTGAGTTTGTCACTTTCCCATTGGTATCCTGGGTCAGGTGTGGTACTTGATTGTATCGATTCCTGATCTTTGCACCCTTACTTACTTTAACACTGCTGACAGCAGCTGCTGTTGGCCAGTGATGAAACATATTTCATGCACAATTAGGTTGTTATCTTGAAGGAAATATGATACAAGTGCATTTATAATAGAGATATGTACATTAAAAACATTCATTTGGGAAGCTATATCGTTGAATACATGGTCAGAAATCATGTTTGCTGGCTATATGTGACTTCGTAAGTCTAAATTTTCAACCTGGTATCTCGATCATTATGTGCCCTTAAGCAAAAATTTTGAAAATCTGGTATGTCTGTAGAGTAAATGTATCTTTCTTCCTTACTTTACATAATTCATGTATCTAGAGGTAATTTGGTTTTTAACTCTTTACCTCCTAATGACACTTTTTAACTTTAAACAGAGCAGACCCAGATCAGGCAGCTCTTGTATACAAGTGCTGTCTGATCAGGGTCTACTCTGTTTGGGTATAAATGGAAATATGATACAGCTGATCCTACACTAGTGGACATGACATGACATCTCTCTTCTTTGTACCAGCATGAAAGTTTATATACATATTTATCATATGAACTTGCGTCTGGGAGCGATATAACGCCATGCAATAAAATCGATAAACCACTAATGGTTTACAGATTTAATAATGCTTCGTAATGACGTGCAACGAACGCTGTGTAAGGCCAGATTTTTTTTATTAGTTGATTTACAAACCCTCCTACTGTAATTTTCAAGAAAGTAGATATAAAATAAAATTTCATTTCTAAAATTATTTTATATTTTATCCTCCGACTCTAAATATTATTTGTTTCATTGAAAAAATAATCTATTTTTTAGGTTCTGTCTGTGTATTTTTGAGAGTGACACTGTTAAAATTGATTGTCCTATACAGAGTTTTAGGAAAATGATGAAATATTTAAAGATTTAATACAAACTGTTGGTTTACTTTGCTAGTTTTACTGTTTGTTCTGAAGATACTAAAAAAAACTATAAAAAAAGCTCTTAAAAAAAAAAAAAAAAAGCTCTGAAAATAACCAGTCAACTGGTCATTTTCAGATTTTTTTTTTGTCCCTACGGCCCCAGATCTGTAAAAAAAATCCCGTAAATCAACTAATAAAAAAATTCTGGCCTAAAAGATTGCAAAATCCTAACATTCAGACGCTGAAAATACCATTTCAGAGTTATTTAGACTTGGTATTCTGAGTCAAGTGTGGTACTTGATTGTATTGATTCCTGATCTTTGTCCTCTTTCTTACTTTCATATGATAAATAGAATCTAACATTCATGCTCGTACATTGTTGAATTTTTTAACTCGTTTTGAAGAAGTGATAAAATGCTCGGCAAGCCTCACATTTTATCCCTTTTCCTCAACCTGTTCAATAAATTCAGTAAAACATGAGCACTCATGTTAGATCCTCGATATAATAATTCATAGTAGGAGGAGACTAGCATGAATATTCATGAAAAAAGGGTTAACACATAATATGTACACTTCTTGCTGTCTTCACTTTGACAATTTTATTGACACTGATTGAATATTTGTTTGCATGCAATATGTTGTCCAGGGGTGTGGAAATATCAAAATTTTATACTAAACCTGGGACAAGTAAATGACCATATATACATGTCCTATGATAATTTTACTTGTCTCAAAGATCAAAGAACTCCGCTTAGCACTCATTTTGCTGATATTATATATATATTCTTTAAAAGCTTTGAAACCAGATTTAACGAAATCAATTGAAAACAGTGTAGATCCAGATCAGCCACATGGTTTTCCATACAACATGATATTGTGGGTTCATGTTAATTGATGAATAATGAAAAGCATTATAGCACTAACTATGTTAATACTTGTTGTTAATGAAATGGGACACGGTGTGACAAATCAGGCATGGTATCTCCACACCCCTGATGTTGCCTAGCAATGTTACAAATAAACATTTTGATTGTTTTAAGTAATGTTTAATTTATTTTTCACTAAGTGTCCTTAATGTCATATGAAAAATTCCATCCTACATTAATTTTGTTCTTCTGTATTATCAATTGTGAATAAGTGATAAGATGCTCAGCATTCAGGCTCTCTAACTTTTCACTTAACTTGTTTTTTAAAATTAATTCAAAAATATATACTTGGGCACTAATGTAAGATTCTCTTAGACTATTTCAGTATATAATTAGCCTAGATTGACTTGCCTCTTACTCAAGCAGTGATAGATGTTCAAACAAGTTTATTTTTAGCAACCAAAATATCAAATAGAGCAAAAACTTGTGACCTCTTGTACCATCATTAGTTACTATAAGATTATTAATAAATAATAATTGGACCTTGTATTCTTTCAATTTCTCTATAAGCCACTATTACTTGGCTAATTAGGCTATAAGGCTAGACTTAACTCACCTCAGCCAAATGTTCACATGTTAGCTATTGGTATACCAATGACGCTGGCATCTTTGAGCCGGTCATATGACTTGAGGTTATCCTCTACTCATAGGTGATAATTTGATTCATAATTACCAGATTCCTTACCTATAATTTTTACCATTGGGTTCTTTCTTAATTCTTCTACAAGGTTCTTCTGAGTCACTGTGGAGCATTCATCCTGGAGTTTTAGTTTACTTGTAGGAGACAATGTGACTCCAAATTTGTTCAGTCTGGCAATACCCTGAAATAATGTTGGCAAACAAACAAAAACTATTAGCATGCTTGTACAGCCAATGTATTAAGCCCAAACCCCTCTGAGTGAACTAGGGATGCTTTGCATTCTTAACTCATTTGAGCTATGGGTTCATGTTGCCCTATTGTGAAAGTTGGATATCTGTCATTGATCATGCATCGCCAGCAATTGCTTCACAGGACCATTTTCTTCCTAAGCTTCTGGCCGGATTATGACCAAACTTTGCAGAAATGATCCTTATATGGTCTTTTACATAATTCTTCAAATGGTACAAATCTTTCGCATATCACAATTGGGTTTAAAAAGTGTTTTGAATGAAAACGGTTAAAAATCTTTTTGTCTCAAATCACAATGCCTCAGAGCCTTGGTATTTGGTTGTAGCATCAACTAGTGGACCTCTACAATTAAAGCTTCGCCATGGTATGTTATAGGGAAATGATTAAAAAATCTTCCAGGCCTAGAGCCTTGAAGTTGATATTTGGTTTATATCATAATCCATGGGGCTGAAAATGGCCAAACTAGGGCTAGCATGTTTTACATGGTTTAATTGGTATATGGAAAGCATGAAAAAGTCTTCTTGTCTGCAATGTCACAGCTAGTAGTGGTGTCTTGATAGTTGTTATCCAGAATTCCCAATTAGACCATCAACATTTATTAAGGTCACTGCCCATAGCAATAACCGTAACTCTAAATCATCAAGGGAGGTAATACTTGGTAGCGTTCGATTATGACAAAGTGTGATTTTACGCAACTATGATATGTTTTCTAAAGACAGTAATGCCCGTTACACTGCACGTTGGTAATCTGAAAGTGATTGATATCACATTAAAAATGCAAACAAAATTTTAAGTATAATGAACAACAAAAGTTGGCATTCTTTACGGATACTAAACGATGGACGCTCAGCTCTGTGAGAAGAAAAAATCAGTCAGTGTAATCGAACACGCATTATACCAGGGAAATTTCAGTCGACTGTTCGCGGTTTTTTGACAATCCACAACAACAATAATGATATAACTACTTATATATAGATCTTTATATGATTTTATGGTTTTATTTTACCTGCAGTAAAATTTCACCAAGACAGACTATCTCGTCACGTTCTCTAGCGTCTACTTTGAACCTGACGTGCGCTAATGATGTCACATTGAGGGTCTCTCGCTTTAGTTTGCGTCCTAAACAATTTGACTTATGTCAAATATGTTCCAATATTTAGCTACAAGGGCTATCTTGGACTAAGGTTGACCCAAGTATAGTCGTGAGTCTAAATTATAGTAGGCCCACTCTAAATTTACTAAAGGTACGCGAGGAATTCTGCCATCGGGGTCTGCAAACAACAAAGGCACAGACCAGCTTGCGCATCTGCGCAGTCTGATCAGCGCCTTTGCTATTCACACATTGAATAGTATCGTATTTAAACTTGCTCCAAGCGAGACTTCACTATTTCTATCTAGTCTCTGTGGCTGAGAAGGCTTGTTTTTGGTATGATCTTATCAGAAACCCTGAAGACAGGTTTTGTCGCATCGATGCTCATATATGCATTTATGTTCATGTAAATGCGGACCCAATCCACAAACCTGTTTCATGTGATATGCACATAGAAAATGTCTAGCCCCTCTATACTACTCTTGGCCAATTCCGCCCATGACCAACGCCGACGGGATTCGTACCAAAGATAATACCCCCTCCCCCTCCGCGCCACTGAATACCCCCTTTGAACAGTAGCGGGAAGAGTGTGGGCATACAAAGACCATTTTTCATATAAATGCGGGCCCAACCAAAGCATAGGTAAGTTATAGGTACTCAGTGAGACGGTTCTTTTGAGCACCCAAAGCAAATATAAAAATAATGAGCAATAAAATATTTACAATTTTACGCTAAAATGTTTGCTAATCTTCAAGTTTACTTTACATTTGACATGTTTCAACCGAAAGATGTCCGTCAAGGAATATATAGATCTAATAGAAATAAACCTCCTCTGGTCAAGTGTTGAGGTCTGGCCTTGCTTCGCGATCGGACATTAGTATGGCGCCCGAGGCCGCAACAAAGATTTAAAAACATTTCAAAATTTTGGATGAGTACATGTATTATATGCATCGATCAATTGAAGCGATGCATATTAAATCAGCACATTTTTCACCTAAATTAGACATGCAGAGTTATCCCGTGACCTTGAAAAACGGTTAATGTCACCAAAACATTACATCTCTATCCTAATGATGTATCTATGCAAATTTGGTCAAAATATATCGACTAGGTGTTCAGACAAAATGCAGATAAGTTTCTTTTTACTGTGGGTGGGGTATTTTGGTATCGTTTTTGGTATTGAAAAGTCTTCTCATATATGCATATAAATGTTCCAAGTATTTGGAATACGTATAGTTTCATTTGGCAGTTCACAGTGAGGTATTTCAATCAATAGCATTTGTTGGTAAGGTTTTAACATGCTTAGAAATAAGAAAAGCCTGATTCGTTCATTATTTTGCAGTTTAGGGGTAGGGATAATTATTTGGTAATATCTCACTAATTAGACGGTGAATATTTTAAAAATTCTGTCATAATGCATCTTATATAATGATCATTTTCCTGAAAAATATTAGAAAAATTTATTTTTTTAAAGTATGTTTAAATATTGAAATTATCAGTCAGTAATTGCTGAAAACGAATGCATAAATATCGGTGAATGCTGGTTTGAAAGCGTGATATGAAGAAAAATACTTGTATAGCTGCAAAAGAATGGTTTGAGAAAAAGTTATTAATTATTAATGGCTTCGCATGCTTGTTTGAAATAACAATTTTCAAATATAAAATTGAGTTACAGAATATTTTACTTGTCTTAATGAGTTTCCAAAAAGCTGCGTTAAAAGCCAACATAGGCCATACAATGAAGAGCTGTAACTTTTAAACTGGACGGTAAATTTTCTTTAAAATGCTTTATTTTTCTTATAATATGATGTACTACAGAATATCAAAAAATGAAAAAAATCTATTTTTTGGAAAAAAATCGCCCAGGTGTGGGCAGTGACCTTAAGTATGTTTGAATTAGGGCCCATGACCCAAAAATGTTCCTCTCAAGTAGTCTCTGATTATAAATAGGATGATTATAGTGCAAAAGCTATATTGGATTTGTTGATGGAGTTTCTCATTTCCCCCTTGGGCCCGGGTCAAACAGACCAAATTTTGGCATTTCCAATTCATTTGTAAATAATTGAATTGGAATTTTGCAAGCAAGAACTAAGAAAAAATGGATATGAAATATATCAAAAAGGATTTTAGTTTGAAGGCGAGGGACAGATTTCCTGGGTGGATCTATATTGGAAAGGGCTGATTACAAAAATAAACTGCTTCAGAATATGATCATGTTGCAAATCAAAGTAAAAGGATTAATTTAAAGGATACAATAACATGCTAGCACATATTTTGCCTTTACATTTTTATGAAAGTGGTCATGTTGTGTATCAATATAAAGGAAAAGAAGTGCGTAAAATATTTGACCTAATGCACACTCCTGACCTCTTGGCATGTGCAGATAAGATTATTTTGATTGAATTTGTATGCAGAATCCAGGTGCAGAATGGTATTTACTATCTAATACTTGTTATTCGAAAGACAAGCTTTTCCTGCATAAAAACACACTAGAGACACTTTAGTAGAGTGTATGTACAAGTCTGGCATGGTACTTCCACATCCCCTGAGGTCCTGACAAGAGATTTACTGTATTGACCTAATCTTCATGAAAATTTGTGTGTGGACTTTGTAGGAAACTGGGTTATATAGGGTATGGCTAAACACTACTTCTTCAGGTCGAATTTCAGAAGAAGCCTTGTTTACAAAATCTTAGTGGCATTTTTTTTACCTTGTCGGTTAAATGACCCTCCAGGCAAATAGCAGTTGTAATCCTTTGACAAGCTGACAATTCAGGGCTACAGTGGTGCATTAAAGTTGCATAAGCCATGGCTACACTTGGACCTACTGTGTCTATCTCAGTTGAATCTCTGCCAGTCAATGATATAGATAATCGATATAGATATGGCATCCTGAAAATGAATTGAGACAGCAAACTTCACAGTTACATTTATATATGGTATAATTTTTCTGTTCATGATTTCATTGGTGATAATCTATTACAGGAGGGTTTAGATGGAGGGGGGGGGCATAAGCCATGGCTACACTTGGCCCTACTGTGTCTATCTCAGTTGAATCTCTGCCAGTCAATGATATAAATAATCGATATAGATATGGCATCCTGAAAATGAATTGAGACAGCAAACTTCACAGTTACATTTATATATGGTATAATATTTCTGTTCATGATTTCATTGGTGATAATCTATTACAGGAGGGTTTAGATGGGGGGGGGGTCTGGTATTCACTATTCATTAAAAATTTAGCCTATTATTCATCTCATTAAAATTTTGGGTTATTCATTAAAATAAGACCCATAGTTCATTGAAATCTGATTATTCACAGTATTATTATTCATTATTTTTTCCTCGATTCATTAAAAAATAGGATTATTCATTATTTTTAGGCACTCATTATTCAATAGATTCATTATTTTTGGCTCATTATTACTATTTATTATAAAAAGGGGCCATTATTCACTAATCATTATACCCCATCCAGACCCTCTTACATGTGTAGAATATGTATAGCAAATTCAATTAAATTGTAGTGAATTTATATAGAGGATCTTACAGAGGATCTTCCATATCCAGTAACATATAGCCATATATAATGGGGGTTAACAGGATCTGAATGTCAAAATTTGCAAAGGGCAATAACTAAAAAAAAATAAATTGATTTTTGTTTCACCAGGTAATCTACTCATTATCCTCTATAAGCAGACCAAGTTTGAAGCTCCTAGCTGCTATAGTTTTTGAAATATCCTGATTACAAATTTTCATAATGACCCTTTAAAAGGGGCATAACTCCACAAAGGGAGATAATCCAGATAGAAAAATACTGGTCAGTTATTTTTTGATGCTGAGTCCATCTATGAAATTTCAAAACCCTATCTCAAAACTGGCAACGGACAAAGGGACGCACGGACAGACAAGCCCATAGCAATATGCCCCTTCATCTTGTTTAAAGTTGGGCCTTATAATCCAGCACATGAGACCAAAGCTATAACTTGCACCCAAATGATTTATAATCCTCTCCTGCTTGAAATATTTCAATCCACCAATAAATAGGTCACCTCAACTCAATATCCAGTTATATTCGCAGCCCATGTGAAAGAAATAAGTACTAAAAATTCCATATATCCAGCATATGAGACCAAAGCTATAACTTTCATCATCTAAAACCATTCCAAATGAGTTCTAATCCTATCCTCCCTGAAATATTTCAATTCACCAATAAAAAGGTCATCTCAACTCAATATTCAGTTATATTCGCAGCCCATGTGAAAGAATTAAGTACTAAAAAATTCCTCATATCCAGCACATGAGACCGAAGCTATAACTTTCATCATCTAAAACCATTCCAAATGAGTTCTAATCCTATCCTGCCTAAAATCTTTCAATTCACCAATAAATAGGTCACCTCAACTCAATATCCAGTTATATTCGCAGCCCATGTAAAGAAATAAGTACTAAAAATTCCTCAAATCCAGCACATGAGACTGAATTAGAAGCTATATTTTTCATCATCTCAAACCATTCCAAATGAGTTCTAATCCTATCCTGCCTGAAATATTTCAAACCACCAATAAAAAGGTCATCTCAACTCAATATCCAGTTATATTCGCAGCCCATTTGAAAGAAATGAGTACTAAAAATTCCTCATATCCCGCACATGAGACAGAAGCTGTAACTTTCACCATCTCAAACCATTCCAAATGAGTTCTAATCCTATCCTGCCTGAAATATTTCAATCCACCAATAAAAAGGTCACCTCAACTCAATATCCAGTTATATTCGCAGCCCATGTGAAAGAAATAAGTACTAAAAATTCCTCAAATCCAGCACATGAGACCAAAGCTATAACTTTCATCATCTTAAACCATTCCAAATGAAATTTAATCCTATCCTGCCTGAAATATTTAAATCCACCAATAAATGTTGAACCCTCCATACGCCATAGTATTTCTATATGTGTCAGCCTAAGAACATGTGTAACCTTCACTGTCAACTCGACTCAATTTCCAGATTGAATAAGTAAAGTTTCATTTATGACAGCTCTATTAAATATCCAGTGGAATCCTCTATAACCTTCACTATAATAGTCCATGAAAGAAGTGAGGTTCCATAGGTGTCAACACAACTAAATTTACAGTGCCATCTCATGCAAATATTTAGTTGAATAATCCATAACCTTCCCCACCCAGGTAAACCGCATGTTTAGATCTCGGAGGGTGTTGGCTATCGGAGGTAAATATTGCGATTATGGATGGACAGGGTCTGTATTTATCCATTTTTATTTCCTATAAAAAAGTTTCTTGGAGACGAAAGCAGCAAACAGGTTGCTTCTATATTGAATGATAAGGACTCGGAATGTGTTAAATGCTTTTGATCCATGTCCGTAGGACCCTGGGCGACCTTTAAAACGACGTTTGTGAAATTTTTTTTAATGAAAAAATGCTATTCGTTTGATCATAGCTGGATTCTCATCAACCTTTGACACAATATGCTTGTGTCGCCACAATTCTATATCACTCTCCTGCATGATTTATAAGAGTCGTATCTCAAAATTCTATTAAAACATCAATATTTGAAATTTGCTTACGTTGATATCGTTTTGATGGTTAGCAAAATGTGCAGAGGTAACTTGACAGCTGGCATCCTTGCTATCGGAGTGACAGTGGTTTTGATTACGGAGATTGATACAAACTGCCGCACAATTAGTGCCTGAATCTGATATATTTTAAGCATGTATTGATACAAAAAAAAATGTAATGCTACAAATGGAAGACTACCAGGGGAGGGGGGGGGCAAAATACAGATGGGAATTTGAGAGGTTTTACAGTTGTGGTGTGTTGTGAAAAGCGCTCATCTTTAGTCGGTGTCATTATGCATGTTTTTGTCTAGTAAGTCTGGAAAAACACATTTATTTAAATTCTACACTGATTCATTTTTGGTGAAACCAGTATGCTTGATATAGGAAGGGGATATGATGGCTGGGTGGGGTGGGGGTGAGGGTATGGTCCCTAAAAGAAGGCAAGAATGTGTGTCATATCTATACTCATTATCTTACCTGGCAACGCAGTGTATTAACAACATGAACAGGGTTACAAAATGCAGGTTCACTTTGAGGCGCATTTTGCTGTGTAAATGGAGTGTCAAAATGCGAGGAAACTATTGGTTAAGATGCCACGTGTACATGATTAGTAAACCTTTGATCCAAAAATATATACATGTATGCCAACCAGACAATTGAAACACCCATAGCCACCAGTCTACTGAATCGCCACAGAACACCCAAACGCACACAGTCCACTGAAAAACACAAAACGGCAAACCCATTGAAAATCCCAAACTCCCTAGGAAACTGATACACACAAACCGTCCAGCCCAGGGAAGCACTCAGACCACTCAGTTCACTGAAATACCCTGATCAAATCCATTGAAACATGCAACTCACCTAGTCCACTGAAACACCCTCCTGTTGCACCGCCCTTTAGGATTAATCAATGAAACAAACTATATCAACTTCAAACCGTAAAAAACAACAATAACACATGCAAAAGAAAAAAAAAACAACACAAAGATTGAATGGGTTTCAACGGGGCTCTCAAGCTTTCGCTGGCGGGCCGATGGTTGCCCGACAATGTGTGCTGGTATGTCCATGTCTTGAACCGTCATCTAGTAGCTCTGCACTGATACGCTTTCTTCCGTTTTGTAAAGTATTAGTGAGAAAATACAACAAAACGTCTCATGTGATGCTTAATCATGCGCGGATCCAGAAATTTTGTCAGACGAAGTCCAACTTAACTTTGACACACTTTTTTTAGATGAATGGAGTGAGGAATTAAACTATCACTAAAAGCGGACCATCATCAGCCCAACAAAATGCTGGCGGGCCGATAATTACCCAATATGGAATGCTGGCTTGGTAGCTTTTGATTTTCCAGGGGATCTGGACCAGTATTGCTAAAGAGCCCCAAAGGTTTCCGATTTTCAGGGGAGGGGGTCAGGACCCTCTGCCACCCCTCTCTGGATCCGCGCATCTTACTCTTAGTTGAAAGCGCAGCTATCGAGTAACGTGAGCGTTCGAATTTCTGGCCTCTCCGGCGTCACTGTGTTGTGTACTTGAGTAAAACATATTAATCATAGCTTAGTACAGGTTCAACCCAGGCAGACCCGTCCCGACATAGCTGAAAAATTGTTGACTGGGATGTTAAGAATAAAATCAAACAAAATAAAAAATATAATAATGAACCCTGTACAGTTTGCATACGTTTTAAAGCTGTGCTCTTTGCGCCATTGCGACAGTAAAATAAATACCACACGTATTTAAAAGCAATTTACGTTTTATGGTTTGTTGTCAGCTCATTCTTAAAAGAATTAGTATACATGTAAGCTTATCTGGATCTTCACTGCATATTTGTAAAAAAAAATTGTGGCTTTTCCATGGGTAGTAACCAGTACTGGGCCGGGAGGGTTCATGAAATGTGTATTTATTATATGACGGGAACTCCCGAAGGCTCAACCGAAAGCGGTTTTATGGAGAAGCCGGGAATCGAACCTGCGACCCCTGGTTTACAAGGCATAGCGCTTATCCACTACACCACGGGGGCTTAAAAATATTGCAGTTTCAGTGGTTATCCGTTCTGTTATTTTATCTTTTAACTTTTTTAAACTTTACATTGTAGTATATACAGGGCCCAGAATTACAATGCCTCCTTCACGTTAAGGAAGACTTAAAGATGCATAGTCTGTAACTTTTGATCTTTCAATTTTAGAACAAATGTGTCTATTTTTCAAGAACACAGTAAAAAAACTAAAATTTAGGTATACATTTTACCAATTTCGTAAATCTTAACAAATTATCAGTATCAAAACAACAGCATTTATGTTAAAGTTAACTGTCTATAATTATTGGAGGGTCGCAAATAATTACCAACAAGAGAAAAATACACCTGTGTTTTATAAGATAATTCACTTTTCCGTGCAGTTTTCAGCCATTGTGAACAGATTTATTGAGAAAACATAACTTAAGTCTACTTCTACAAATGATTTAAAAAGAAAATAAAAAAAAATCGAAAACTGTTCATAGTTGCAGACTTAGTCTCTTTAAGTTAAGTATTGATATTTCAACATGCTAAATAAATTGCCTGGATCGATGCAGTACTTGTGGTCAAAGATATCATTGTGATCTACAGAGAAGTGAAACAATTTTGATTTTAATCAGTTTAAAACGTTATTTTTCGCATCCTGAAAAATCAATACTTAATTCAGTAAGTCTTCCTTAACTTTAAGGAGGCATTGTAACTCCGGGCCCAGGTCCTCATATTCCGGTAACAGCAGCCCAAGGCCCACAATGGCATATTTTTAAACAATACTATTTGAGCCCAATATTATTTGAGCCGCGACATGAGATTTCCAACAATGTGGTACATGTATGTACGACCAGCAAAGGCTCAGACCAGCCTGCGCATACGCGCAGTCTGATCAGAGCATTTGCTAGTCACTTGAGTATTATATGAATATTAAGCTACTGAACGAACATAATTTGGAGTTTCTAAGCTTAAAAGAAGGCTACACAGGCTCGCCTGAGTCTATTCATTTCAAAATGCCACATTGTTGGAAATCACATGTCGCGGCTCATTTGTCATTCTATAAGAAGCAATAAAGATGAGTTGTATATCTTTAAGATATTTTTAAAAGTTTCACACCGGATAAGCGGCAATTGAAAACGTTAATACTATCGACGAACGTAGATAAAAAATCGTTGGAAAGAGGGTTTTCGATTGCCATTTGTCGCCCGATTTTTCGGTTGCCATGTGTCGCCGACTGGCGACAAATGGCAATCAAAATTTCTGTAAAAGCGAATGTTTAATTAGATTTTATGCAACTGTTTGCAGTACGACTTTAAATTATCTTTAGTTCAATAAATGTACCTGGGTGATTTACTTTTCAGAAAGAGATGGACAATCGGATTGTAAAGTTTAGAGTTTGGGTACAATATTTTTAAACAAATCAAGTTTAGTAGTTTTATAGTTGCGATGTTTGTTCTATTATCTATAATAGTGACCCTGCCAGGAGGTACATATTCCCTTGTTCTTCTTAAATATTGACTTGTCTCCATGTTTCATGCTTTATTTATTTCCCTGTTCTCTGACAATATTGTTACCCTCAGTTTGGCATTTTCCCTTTCCCTTGTACAAATACACCCTAACTCGTAAGAGGGCCTCATTGTTAAGGCATACAAAGAACTCCTCTCTCAATTCCATGATAAAAAATGTTCCCTGCTAGCACGTTATTACAGTTCTTTACCCATTACCCGATGATCGGGTGACGTACTTGGAATTTGACAGAGGAGGACTGAACATGGGAGTCAAACACTCGCTATCATTTCATTAAATTCTCCTATTGCTCATGATATTTTAAGTTAAATACCAAATACATTGGAGAGAGAGAGAGAGACAGAGAGACAGAGAGAGACAGAGACAGAGAGAAACAGAGACAGAAAGAGACAGAGAAAGAGAGAGACAGAGAAAGAGAGAGTAGAGAAAGAACAGGTAGACAAAGAGCGAGTATATGAGAGCGAGTAGAGGGAGAGCGAGTAGAGGGAGTGCCAGTAGAGGGTGCGAGTAGGGAAGGAATGTGAGTAAAGAAGGAGTGCGAGTAGAGGGAGTGTGAGTAGAAAAGGAGTGCGAGTAGAGAAGGAGTGCGAGTAGAGAAGGAGTGCGAGTAGAGAAGAAGTGCGAGTAGAGAAGGAGTGCGAGAAGAGAAGAAGTGCGAGTAGAGAAGGAGTTCGAGTAGAGGGGAGTGCGAGTAGAGAAGTAGTGAGACTAGAGAAGGAGTGCGAGGAGAGAAGGAAGGCCAGTAGAGGAGGAGTGCTAGTAGAGAACGAGTGCGAGTAGAGAAAGAGAGTAGAGAAGGAGTGCGAGTAGAGAAGGAGAGAGTAGAGAAGGGGTGCGAGTAGAGAAAGGAGTGCGCGATGAGAAAGAGAGAGAGTAGAGAAAGAGAGAGTAGAGAAGGAGTGCAAGTAGAGAAGGTGTGCAAGTAGAGGAGTGCGAGTAGAGAAAGATAGAGTAGAGAAGGGGTGCGAGTAGAGAAAGGAGTGCGCGATGAGAAAGACAGAGAGTAGAGAAAGAGAGAGTGGAGAAGGAGTGTGAGTACAGAAGGAGTGCAAGTAGAGGAGTGCGAGTAGAGTAGGTGTGCGAGTAGAGAAGGTGTGCGAGTAGAGAAGGAGTGCGAGTAGAGAAAGAGGGAGTAGAGAAGGGGTTCGAGTAGAGAAAGGAGTGCGCGATGAGAAAGAGAGAGAGTAGAGAAAGAGAGAGTAGACAAGGAGTGTGAGTAGAGAAGGAGTTCGAGTAGAGGGAAGTGCGAGTAGAGAGGAGTGCGAGTAGAGAAGTAGTGAGACTAGAGAAGGAGTGCGAGGAGAGAAGGAAGGCGAGTAGAGGAGGAGTGCTAGTAGAGAACGAGTGCGAGTAGAGAAAGAGAGTAGAGAAGGAGTGCGAGTAGAGAAAGAGATAGTAGAGAAGGGGTGCGAGTAGAGAAAGGAGTGCGCAATGAGAAAGAGAGAGAGTAGAGAAAGAGAGAGTAGAGAAGGAGTGCAAGTAGAGGAGTGCGAGTGGAGAAAGAGAGAGTAGAGAAGGGGTGCGAGTAGAGAAAGGAGTGCGCGATGAGAAAGAGAGAGAGAGTAGAGAAAGAGAGAGTAGAGAAGGAGTGTGAGTAGAGAAGAAGTGCCAGTAGAGAAGAAGTGCGAGTAGAGTAGGTGTGTGAGTAAAGAAGGTGTGCGAGTAGAGAAGGAGTGCGAGTAGAGAAAGAGTGCGAGTAGAGAAAGAGAGAGTAGAGAAAGGAGTGCGCGATGAGAAAGAGAGAGAGTAGAGAAAGAGAGAGTAGAGAAGGAGTGTGAGTAGAGAAGGAGTGCAAGTAGAGGAGTGCGAGTAGAGTAGGTGTGCAAGTAGGTAAAATGTGCGAGAAGAGAAGGAGTGCAAGTAGAGAAAGAGTGCGAGTAGAGAAAGAGAGAGTAGAAAGAAGTGTGAGTAGAGAAGGAGTGCGAGTAGAGAAGGAGTGTGACAAAAGAAAGAGTGCGAGTAGAGAAGAGTGTGACAAGAGAAGGAGTGCGAGTAGAGAAGGAGTGTGAGTAGAGAAGAAGTGCGAGTAGAGTAACAGAGAGTAAAGAAGGAGTGCAAGTAGAGAAAGAGAGAGTAGAGAAGGAGTGTGAGTAGAGAAGGAGTGCAAGTAGAGGAGTGCGAGTAGAGAAGACGTACGAGTATAGGAGTGCTAGTTGCGAAGGAGTGCGAGTAGAGAAGGAGTGCGATTAGAGGAGTGAAACTAGAGAAGAGGTGCGAGTAGAGAAGGAGTGCGATTAGAGGAGTGAGACTAGAGAAGGAGTGCGAGTAGAGAAGGAGTGCGAGTAGAGTAACAGAGAGTGAAGAAGGAGTGCGAGTAGAGAAGGAGTGCGAGTAGAGAAGGAGTGTGAGTAGACAAGGAGTGCGAGTAGACAAGTAGTAAGAGTAGAGAAAGAGAGAGTAGAGAAGGAGTGCGAGTAGAGACGGGGTGCGAGTAGAGAAGAAGAGGGTAGAGAAGGAGTGCTAGTAGAGAAGTAGTGTGAGTAGGGAAGGAGTGCGAGTAGAGAAGAAGTGTGAGTAGAGAAAGAGGGACTAGAGAAGGAGTGCAAGTAGAGAAAGTGAGAGAAGAGAAGGGGTGCGAGTAGAGACGGGGTGCGAGTAGAGAAGAAGAGGGTAGAGAAGGAGTGCTAGTAGAGAAGTAGTGTGAGTAGGGAAGGAGTGCGACTAGAGAAGAAGTGTGAGTAGAGAAAGAGAGAGCAGAGAAGGAGTGCGAGTAGAGAAAGAGAGAGTAGAGAAGAAGCGGGAGTAGAGAGGGAATGCGAGTAGAGGTGGGGTACGATTAGAGAAGGAGCGAAGAGAGAAGGAGTGCTAGTAGTGAAGGAGTGCGAGTAGAGAAAGAGTGCGATAAGAGAAAGAGTGCGAGTAGAGAAGGAGTGGGAGTAAGAGAGAGTAGAGAAGGAGTGCTAGTAGAAAAAGAGAGACTAGAGAAGGTGTGTGAGTAGAGAAGGAGTGCGAGTAGAGAAAAAGAGAGCAGAGAGGAGTGCGAGTAGAGAATAAAGTATATAGAGAGTAGAGAGGAGTGCGAGTAGAGAATAAATTAGAGTGAGAGAGAGAGAGAGAGAGAGAGAGAGTAGAGAGACAGAGTAGAGAGAGAGAGAGAGACAGAGTAGAGACAGACGTAGAGAGGGAGACAGAGTAGAACGAGACGTAGAGAGAGAGAGAGACAGAGTTAAGAGAAACAAAGAGAATAGAGAGTAGAGAACGACAGAGAATAGAGAGTAGAGAGACACACAGAGAGAAAGAGAGAGAGAGGGAGAGAGAGAGAGTAGAGAGTAGATAGGTAAGCGAGTAGAGAGAATGGAGAGAGAGAGAAAAAAAAAGAGAGAGATAGGGAAGAGAGATCTGGTTGCTTTGCTTAGTTTGTTTTCCTAGTGCCTCGTGATTGTTGTGTGGCTCTTCCTCACGGTGCCATGGGTTTGTCTGAAGTTTGTGATTGTGATATTTCCTGACCATACTCGCTTACTATTTTGTTGTATTTGCTGGGGTTTTGTGTTTCGCACTTCGTGTTAAACGCTTATATTGTGTCATTTCTAGTTTGGCAATACTCTCACCGAGATAAAGGGAGCTGAATCCTTTGCTTATTGTATTCTGACTTTTGTGCATATTCCTTCTTGTCTGTGTTCCAGTGTCCCTGTCTCTTGGTGCCATGTGTCTGTCTGGGATTGTGGCATATCTTGGTCATTTACACTTGTTTTAACCCAAAGGCCGTTCTTTAAAGCGTGTTAACTTATGTTGTGAAAATGCAAAAACACCTACATGTAGTTAAATTTATGAAAAAAGTGAAGACTGATTAGACCCTACATGTGCTTGTCTAAACATCTGGTATACTAATTACATTGAAACTTGATCTGTCACCTTCACAAAAGGTATGTGCCCATTTCATAGTATAAAGCTTTTGCATGTTATGTTACTGCCAGATTCTTTCTTTAATGTGATGCAAAGGGCTAAACAGATATGGTAGGCTAAAACAAACAAAACAAACTAATGCACAAAACACCCATTCAATGTTGAACAAAAACTCTAACAAATTGGTTTTTTTAAGCTTGTTTCTCCCTTGATATGTTCCTCGCCAATCCAACCACTTGTTTTTGAAAGTGTTTGAGTGTTACACTTTTGTTTCCGTATGCGATAGCTTGTTTAATTCGCATAATCAGTTTGCTCTTCTCCGAAATCAATGTTAACATGCACATGCCTTCCCTCCGACAGCTATCCAACATACCTCCGAACGGAAAGCTACCCATAAACATGATACCACCGTCATAAAATTGCAAATAAATAAGTGTTTTACAAGTATTTTTGAATTGTATTTGACTGATTCATTCCAAAGAGAGGTTATACATTCCAGCGGTGGCTGTGAATCAAGTAAAAATAAAATAAAAGATATGAAAATTAACTGATGAATTCGAAATATTGGTCCAAATTACTGCACTTTCGAATTCAAATGCGATTTAAACTCGAACAGATTCAGCTCAAAAAGATGTATTGTTTTTAGAGCTATCATCATTCTGTATACTATTGACCTATATGTTGTTCTTATCCCTCAAAGCGAATCTAAATGAAATAAAATCGTCTCAATACAGACCATGTCCAACCCAAAAATCCTTTGTTTACCTCCGATAGCCAACACCCTCCGAGATCTAGGCATGCGGTTCACCTGGGTGTTCCCTATATTAGTCTATGAATAAGCAAGGTTCAATATGTATCATCTAAATTAAATATAGAGATGAATCATACAAGAAGTATCACATTTAAATATCCAGTTGACCTCCATAACCTTCACTATATTAAGAATCCTATATAACCTTCACTATATTAGTCCATAGGTGAGGTTCAATATGTATCATCTAAATTAAATATACAGTCCATGAATACAGGACATCACATCTAAATATCTAGTTGAATCCTCTATAACCTTCGCTATATTAGTCCATGAATAAGTGAAGTTCCAATTCTTCAATATATGCCATCTCGGCTAAATATCCAGTTGAATCCTCCATAAACTGCACTATATTAGAATCCTACACAACCTTCACTATATTAATCCATCAATAAGTGAAGATCCTCCATAAACATGAGTGATCATGTTTTATTGAATTTATTGAACGAGTTGGGGAAAAGAGATAAAATGCGAGGCTTGCTGAGCATTTTATCTCTTTTTCGCAACGAATTTGATAAATTCAATAACACAAGAGCACGAATGTTAGATTCTATTTACCATATGACAAATACTTTGTAATCTCATTTCTGGCATAAAAACGTTATATTTTGTCATTATGTACGCAACGTTATATTGGACGTCATAACGATTCCCGTAAATCTATAAACCACTAGTGGTTTATTGGTTTTATTGCATGGTGTCATTTCACTCCCAGACGCGACGTCCTATAATAAATCCTATAATTTGCTTAAATGTTGGGGACAAGTTGCATTTGTCTTCAGGTTGCCCGCCGCACAAGTTGAGTTCTCTGGATTAATTCTAACACTGTGACCTCATTATACCCCCCGCAAACTTTGTTTGTATGGGGTATACTGTTTTCACGTTGTCCGTCCGTCCGTCCGTGCGTCCGTCCGTCCGTAACGATTTGTTTCCTTAATAACTCGAAGAGTCATTGCTGGATTTTCATCAAACCTTGCAAACATGTTCATATATGCAAGACAAATACTTTAGACAAAAAAGTAAGGGCTAGGGGCCAATTCTATTAGAGTTATTTCCCTTTGTAGTTCTAAATGGCTTTTAATATAGTGCTTTTTCCTTAATAACTCGAAGAGTCATTGCTGGATTTTCATCAAACCATGCAAACATGTTCATATATGCAAGACAAATACTTGAGACAAAAAAGTAAGGGCTAGGGGCCAATTCTATTAGAGTTATTTCCCTTTGTAGTTCTAAATGGCTTTTAATATTGTGCTTTGTGCTTATGCTATTATAGGCCATATACGGGCCAATCAACTCCTACCACAGCTTTCGATGGAACAATTTGATACTTTTCCTATACAATGTAGACACATTGAACATATGCATGAAGGAGTTTAGTTCAGAAAAGATAATTTTTGACAAAATGACAGCTGTGAGAACTTAGACAATTTTTCCCTAATAAGGTGTTTGTATATGCATAGACAGTGCCTTTATGGGCCAATCAACTCCTACCACAGCTTTTTATGGAGCAATTTGATACTTTGCCTATACAATGTAGACACATTTAACATATGCATGAAGAAGTTTGGTTTAGAAAAAACATTTTTTGACAAAATGACAGCTGTGAGAACTTAGACAATTCTCCCTAATAAGGCTTTTGTATATGCATAGATGATGCCTTCATGGGCCAATCAACTCCTACCACAGCTTTTGAAGGAACAATTTGAGACTTTGCCTATACAATTTAAACACATTGAACATATGCATGAAGGAGTTTTGTTCAGAAAAAATAATTTTTGACGAAATGACAGCTGTGAGAACTTAGACAATTTTTCCCTTATTAGGCTTTTGTATATGCATAGATGGTGCCTTCATTGGCTGATCAACTCCTACTACAGCTTTTGATGGAACAATTTGATACTTTGCTGATACAATGCAGATACATTGAACATATGCATGAAGGAGTTTGGTTCACAAAAAATAATTTTGACGAAATGACAACTGTGAGAACTTAGACAATTATTCCCTTATATGGCTTTTGTATATGCATGGATAGTGCCTTTATGGGCCGATCAACTCCTACTACAGCTTTTGATGGAGCAATTTGATACTTTGCGGATACAATGTAGACACATTGAACATATGCATGAAGGAGTTTATAATTTTTGTTTGCACAGATTCTACTGAAATCTTCTTATCAAAACTAAGGTCTTCTTGTTCGAACTATAACTTGCCAAGTTTTTTCACTGCCTCTTACTGTGCGGGGGGTATCTAATAAGCATTGCTTATTGACTTTTTTCATTTATTTTAGTCATACATGTTTGTCCAAATCATAATATAAACTTTTTTATGCTTAAAATAAACAAAAAAGGTGCCTCAATAGTTTTTGATGAAATGAAAGATAAAAATGTGGCCTCTTCTTTTTTGGGGGAAATAAAAATTCTGCCTGCCTCATCTGTTTTTCAAAAAAGTGGCCTGAGAAACACTTGTTTATTTTTTTAGCCTTATATTTGATAGTCAAGTTTAATGGTCCCTATGTACCAAATTTTTCAGCAAACAGCCTGCATTATTGTTTTACATAAATGTGTTAAGAAAATGCAACTTCAATACTATAAAAAGGTAAAAAAAATTGGATGAAGCCTTGAGCATATGGAATACATTTAGAGTCTATATTCCTATTTTGCTTATGTAATCTGAAATTACAGTCAATTTATGGTCATTTATGTTATAACATCATACCATTTTCTCAATTTACATACCTTGATGAAAATTCTTCTATAATCTTTGGAATCAGGCTATCACCATTTGCTGATAGTGTCTCCACTGGCCTTAGACAACCAAGCACAGATTTTGTCTCATTCTTCTTACATAGCTCTACACATGTCTTCCCAACATCAGTGATGAATAATTCTAAGTTTTGGGTGTATGCAGAGGTCACATTACCATGAGGTTGCAGTGTTTTTAGAATTTGTCTTTCTGGGGTAACCTGTTCACTGTAGCTGTGATCTTTAAGCCCTGTACAGAAGCATTAATTAATTAATAATATTTAGTTCAACATGTATTAACATATGTTTAGATAAACAAATCTTTTTAGCGTAAAATTGTAAATATTTTCTTGTCCATCAGTTTTAACATATGTTTTGGGTGCTCAAAAGAACCGTATCATTGAGACAGTTCTTTTGAGTACCCACAATATATGTTCTGGTTTAGAAATTAAAAATAATTTTTTGGTAAGCACTCTTAACTATAAAGGCCTGTATTAAGCAAGCAAATTTGATGAGAAACAAGGTCTCTATACAAGTATTAGCTTTTCAAAAAAGCTGGCGGTCGTTTAACCCTATCACTGTATGTATTATTGCACAATGCCAGTGCCGGACTGGGGGGGTGGGGGGGAGGCTGGGGGCACGTGCCCCTACCCCCCATGAAGAGGCCGCGGTGAGTGTCTTAAAAAAATTTTCGCGCATTTATATGTACGGTAATGGTTTGGTGGTGTTTGGGGTGTTTTGGGGTATTTCGAGGCCGTAGGTTTCCAAAAAAGAAATTTAGCGCATTATATGTACGGTGATGGTTTGGTGGTGTTTTGGGGTGGTTTGGGGTGTTTTGGGTAGGTTTGGGGTATTTCGAGGCCGTAGGTTTCCAAAAAAGAAATTTAGCGCATTATATGTACGGTGATGCCATTCTCGCGAGACCTGACGATACCTCATCTAGATCTCTCGCATTTCGCCCTTTGCATCATGGGTAACTAGCGATATTTGGCTAGTCTCGTTCAATTCTCGCACCGCTGTAGTGACCGAATTTATTGTTAAAAATAGCAAAAAGTTAAATTTTTGACAGTTTATCATTTCTCTTTTAGTCAATATTTTCTGGATGTAAAGCCCCGAGTCATGCAAGCAGTGATCGCATAATATATTTTTAATAAAAATGGCGGCTCAATCCCAGTGTGCACCGAGCGAAAGGCGACAGGTTTGTTCGTGCTAACGAGCTTCCGGTGCGACAATGACGGTGATGCTTTGGTGGGGTTTGGGATGGTTTTGGGTGGTTATGGGTGTTTCAATAGACCGCACGACGGCTATGCTAACAGATCAAATTCGAAAACGAGTTTGCCTACAGTTTCACGGACAGTTCTGCCTCGCGCTGTAGGTTAACCCACGATATTTGGTACCCCGCTCGTTGTTCGACAGCGCATAAAAACTAGCCTGAGCACGGCATAAAGGTTCGGTCAAAACCTGAATTTGATGTATTTTTAGCACAAAGTTTATATATACGGCCGGCCACGGCCGACCGTAATATTTGAATATCTAGAACAGTTTATGATTGAAAATTCGTGTAATTGTTAAAGCTAGACCTACCTGTACATCAAACATGATTGAAGTAATGTTTTTACTGTTTTATTCTATGAAATCTGGATAGTTTTACCAAATTAATGTAGACGTGTAAAGATTTAATTTTTCAGAAAATGCCAAAATATGACAGAATATATATATTTGCCGGATTATTCATTAAAATGCTAGTAAACACCAGTGGCATGGACTTTATGCATAAATGCTGGCATTTCCTCAACCTTGTGATTATGAAACACTACTCAAAATATAAGGTTTTGTGGATCTCCCTGTTCCTGTTAACAGTATGTATTTTATGAATATGCCTGACAGATCCCATAAAGCAGATTGAAATTGTTGTCCTCATTATTATATACTATTAAAGATACATGTAATATAAATCTAAAGACCTTGGGCCCAAGTGCTTGTTGTAACATATTCTTTAAATATTTTGTCCTTTTTGTAAATACACTTCAATAAATAAATTTTCATTTCAAAGATGCAGTTTATTCTAATTTGTGATTGATTCCAGTATTCCCAACCCTGCCATAATAATTAAATGTGCTTGAATGTGAAATGCACAATGTGAAGGCAGAAGATATTCAATATACATATACAGTTACAGTGTTAAAGACAACTGCACAAATAAATGGGAAAGCGAAACTTTACCAATCTCTGTTTAAGCTTAATTCAAATATTCTACTATAATGGGGGCTATACTGCCCCCACACACAAACAGCATTGAAGGCCGGGTACCAAATATCCAATATCCCTGGAAGTAAACAGGCAAGTATCCCTTATAAACTGGCAAATATCCCGATAAATAAACTATCGATATTTGGTGGTGTTGGGGTGTATTAAAAGGCTTTTCAGTCACTTTCTACAATTTCTGGGGACCGCTTAACTGGAAGTCTTCCCAGTTTCCTAATTTTTTAATATCCTGAAAGTAACCAAAACATTGAACACAGTATCCCATAATCATGGAAGTAAAGTGGATATTATCCTATATCCCTGGAAGTAAATATCCTGTATCCCTAAAACCCCTATACAAGTTTCATTGAAAGTAAGCATGCAATGAATTTCTACAACAATAAACTAAATATACCAGGGCACTAGATCTATATCATTACCTACACTCACATTAGTTGTTACTGCAAAATCTTCAATCTATGCCTTTACAGGCTGAACTTTGCACTCTGGTATACTCTCCTCCAAAGGTAAATCTTAGCTCTTCGGTATTTTTCTCTCTGGTGATTTCATGTCAATTAACTGATACATATCGGATATATATCAAAAGAGTTCTAAAATAAAATTAATGGGGAAAAACTATTGAGATGCAAGTTTCTGGCCCTGTGTTTATTTGAATCTCTCTGTCCTCTCAATGTACTGTCCTATTTCGTGTTGTTGTTAGCAGCCATCTGGCCGAAGTATCACTCTGGTAATTGGGCTCTTTGAGTTCGGTATAACTTCATAGTAAAAACTCTCAGGTATATTTGTTAGGCGTGTGTGTCAGGTTCCGTGATAATTAAAGAAAAAAAAAATTTCCTCACAGATCAGATATCTCCAGTTTGGCAACTCAACATTACTGCCATACCGGTAGGTAAAATTGGCATTAAACTATTTTAACTAAATGTTTGGCTAGATTACACTTTACCGGGCACAACTAATTTTGGCTAGGGCTTTAGGGTCTGTTTGCTTCTAAATTATTTCTTGAAACTTTTGATATGGTTGGTTGCTATAACCTGAATATAATTAAGGGGGTATGGGGGCATAAGCCCCCATTTAACATATGCTACATGAACAGACTCTACCATGGTGCTCGGTAAGTGCAAGTGTCCCAAATGTTTATCTTACCATTTTCATTTGAGGGGACTACACTTTCTTCCAGATCTGCATGACTGTCTCTGTTCTCTTTATTCTCCAAATCGGCTGTGGTAGAAGAACCAACGGATGAATCTTGGTCAGGGAGCTGAATAGTTCTCGCTTTCTTTATGAACTGGTAGGCACCATCAAGTTTTCTTATACACCGGTCACAAATAGCATCAAATTTCACAAATTCAATATTCAAAACATAAAAAAGTTTGTCAATTAATTCTTCAATACCAGCTCTTCTTTTTCCGCTTTTCTGTTTCAATCTTGTATATCTATTGCTGTCCGTTGATCCGCAAGTACAACATTCAGCCATATTTGTTTACCCTGGCGTTCCGTTGTATACTGGTACCAAGTCGCTCAAGGTAACACGGCTGGGATGTACGAGAGAACCAGTCTGCTGTATGTTGCTAACGACCGAAAATAGATCCGGCAGATTCCTACTCATTTAGAACCCCGTGGCAGTCGTGTTTTCCAAGGGAAGGATGACCGCTAGGGGACGCCACTGTTGGGGAGTTTGATTTTACCCATCTCATCACATAAAACCCAGCACCTGACGGTGAACTCGGAATCGAAGTGGCAATCTGAGCGATAACAATATTAATCGCTAAAATGATGTGTTTTTTTGTGTAAGAAAAGGAATTAAACGTGATAAATGCATTTTATTCTGCCGTAACTTGTTTTCACAATGTGATGTCATCAAAAATTGGGCGAGACATTTGCACAAAGTGACGTCATCAAAATTTGGCGCGACGTTATTTGCTGAAGTGTCCCAACATCGCGTCACACGGTTTCAATTTCACACTTTTGTTGAGTTTATTGCTAAAACTGAGGAGTTTTGATGTTTTTATGTAGGTATATAATAAAAACATCATTACTTTAGTAGCTTGATCTGATGGGTCTGGTGTGATCCAAGCATTCATGGCACAGCCACTCGACGTGATCCGACCCATCAGATCAAGTTACTAAAGTAATAATATGTAAATACCTGGTATAAGTGAAACATCATACGATAAAGTCATATACCTGGTATAAGAGAAACATCATATGATAAAGTAATATACCTGGTATAATAGAAACATCATATGATAAAGTCATATACCTGGTATAAGAGAAACATTATATGATAAAGTAATATACCTGGTATAAGAGAAACATCATATGATAAAGATACCTGGTATAAGTGAAACATCATATGATAAAGATACCTGGTATAAGAGAAACATCATATGATAAAGTAATATACCTGGTATAAGAGAAACAGCATATGATAAAGTTATATACCTGGTATAAGAAAAACATCATATGATAAAGTCATAAACCTGGTATAAGAGAAACATCATATGATAAAGTCATATACCTGGTATAAGAGAAACATCATATGATAAAGTAATATACCTGGTATAAGAAAAACATAATATGATAAAGTCATATACCTGGTATAAGAGAAACATCATATGATAAAGTAATATACCTGGTTTAAGAGAAACATCATAGGATAAAGTAATGTACCTGGTATATTAATTTATCATATGATGTTTCTCTCATTCAGGTAACCTGATATCTGGCTCAAAACAGTTGGTGCTGTAATACATATGTATTGTAACTCAACACAAAGCCGAACCATCAAATATTATGACCATCAACATTCCACTGTATACTTGAAGTTCTTTCTTAAGTTGCTTGGGTTCCTTTATCAAAAGGAATATGAGAACAAGCACTATATTTTAACCCTTAAAGTGCCTATTCATCAAGTAAAATATTCATCTGAAAATGCCATTGCTGCATATTTTAAATTAGCTTACATTATTTGACTTATGTAAGTATCAGGGCAAACATTGAGGACCCAGTTCAGCCTGTTCATACAGGAGCCGTCTGATTTTGAAATACACTGTATGCCAAAAAAACTTCTTAAAGATTTCAGCAGATGACAAAGGCAAGTGACTTTTGTTGTGATTGGCACTCAAAGGGTTAACCAATTCCACATTTCACATCACAATCATCTCTTAACACAATTTGTCAAGATTACCAATTCCTTCTGAAAAACACCAAATTTTGTCGGTGCAAACTAACATTTTACTTTCAGTAAAGTTCTAAAATAAGGTCACGTTGTCCTGGATCACTCCCCTGAATTCTATTTTGTATGTACAAATTAGTTATAATGATAGGTCTGTGTCGCTCGGTGGCCGTTCGTATCAATCCGTTTTAGACCCTTCTTATCTGTGCTAGCCCTTACTTGCACCGTAGCAAACTTTTCTTCATCCGTAGTGCACATGCCACGAGACGTGTCATTCCGTATTAAACCGTGTAGTTCCTGTATTTAACCATGGTGTTCTGTATTAGACCGTAACAGACTGTATCGCTCATGTTATCAATAGGCTCCTTTCCTATTTAATCCTTGGTTGATACGTCAAAACCTGTAGCCACAAAGTTGTGCATCCGTATCAGACTACGAAAATTGAAATATTTACAAAAAAAATCCCGTATCTCTAAGTTTTGGGTCACTATCCCTGTTTCCCTAAAAACCCTTCCAGGGCCTGGGGCATATGTTCTTATTTCCTGCTTAACATCTAAAAGCGGCCATGATCAGCCCGCCAGCCCAACGACATTCGAATGACGTTTCACTGGCGGGCCCATAGTGTCCCCAACACTGTGTGCTGACTAGATACAGATGGGCATCAGACTGTGTACTTCTTTTGTGGATCTTTTATGTTTTTGTTCTGTCTTGTGTTTGCTATGTTTTGTGCGCGTCTGTTTATATGTGCTTCGTGGTCACCTGCTGGGAAAGGGCTGACCTCTTGGCTCTCGTTTGTGGTGTCTTCTGTGAGTTTGTCACTTTCCCATTGGTATCCTGGGTCGGGTGTGGTGCTTGATTGTATCGATTCCTGATCTTTGCAACCTTACTTACTTTAATTACAAGGCACCTGGTCCCCCGGTCGAAACCGTATTAGCTGCTCTGAGGCAGGGGTATCATCGGATGCCAACCGACTCCTTGTAGCCAGGTTTTGTAATGTCTGATAAAAACAGCAACATGCAACCAGCAAGTGTTGGTTTGCTTTTACGATCAGACACGAAAACCACTTTCATTTCACCCAGAAGTATACAGAGCTGACTTGTATACTCAGTTTAAAGCTTCTTAGCATCCATTGAGGGTCAGGGACTAGGCTCTAAACGGAGTGAAGTGATAGTTGAGAGCTTCTTGCAGGAAACTCTAACAGACAGCAGACACGGAAAATAAGCGGACAGTGGATGCAGGAATCGAGCCTCTTGCAGGAGGCTCTAACAGACAGCAGACACGGAAAATTAGCAGACAGTGGATGCAGGAGACACTCTATCAGACAGCGGATGCAGAAGTCTCTCTATCAGACAGCGGATGCAGGAGACACTCTATCAGACAGCGGATGCAGAAGTCTCTATCAGACAGCGGATGCAGGAGACACTCTATCAGACAGCGGATGCAGGAGAAACTCTTACAGACAGCGGATGCAGGAGTCTCTCTATCAGACAGCTGAGGCAGGAGACACTCTATCAGACAGCGGATGCAGAAGTCTCTCTATCAGACAGCGGATGCAGGAGACACTCTATCAGACAGCGGATGCAGGAGAAACTCTTACAGACAGCGGATGCAGGAGTCTCTCTATCAGACAGCGGATGCAGGAGACACTCTTTCAGACAGCGGATGCAGAAGTCTATCAGACAGCGGATGCAGGAGTCTCTCAATCGGGCAGTGGATGCAGGAGACACTCTATCAGACAGCGGATGCAGAAGTCTCTCTTTCAGAGAGCGGATGTAGGAGACACTCTATCAGACAGCGGATGCAGGAGAAACTCTATCAGACAGCGGATGCTGGAGACACTCTATCCGACTGTGGATGCAGGAGACACTCTATCAGCCAGCGGATGCAGGAGTCTCTCTATCAGACAGCGGATGCATAGGACACTATATATGCCAGCGGATGCAGTAGTCTCTCTATCAGACAGCGGATGCAGGAGACACTCTATCAGACAGCAGATGCAGAAGTCTCTCTATCAGACAGCGGATGCTAGAGTCTCTCCATCAGACAGCGGATGCAGGAAAAACTTTATCAGACAGCGGATGCAGAAGTCTTTCTATCAGACAGCGGATGCAGGAGAAACTCTATCAGACAGCGGATGCAGGAGAAACTCTATCAGACAGCGGATGCAGGAGTCTCTCTATCAGACAGCGGATGCATAGGACACTATATATGCCAGCGGATGCAGTAGTCTCTCTATCAGACAGCGGATGCAGGAGACACTCTATCAGACAGCAGATGCAGAAGTCTCTCTATCAGACAGCGGATGCTAGAGTCTCTCCATCAGACAGCGGATGCAGGAAAAACTCTATCAGACAGCGGATGCAGAAGTCTTTCTATCAGACAGCGGATGCAGGAGAAACTCTATCAGACAGCGGATGCAGGAGAAACTCTATCAGACAGCGGATGCAGAAGTCTCTCTCTCTATCAGACAGCGGAGGCAGGAGACACTCTATCAGACAGCGGATACAGGAGACACTCTATCAGCAAACGGATGCAGGAGTCTCTCTATAAGACAGCGGATGCAGGAGACACTCTAACAGCCAGCGTATGCAGGAGTCTCTCTATCAGACAGCGGATGCAGGAGTCTCTCAATCAGACAGCCGATGCAGGAGACACTCTATCAGACAGCGGATGCAGAAGTCTCTCTATCAGACAGCGGATGCAGGAGACACTCTATCAGATGCAGCCGCTGTCTGATAGAGTGTCTTCTGCATCCGCTGTCTGATAGAGAGACTTCTGCATCCGCTGTTTGATAGAGAGACTTCTGCATCTGCTGTCTGATAGAGTATCTCCCGCATCCGCTGTCTGATAGAGAGACTCCTGCATCAGCTGTCTGATAGAGAGACTTCTGCATCCGCTGTCTGATAGAGAGACTCCTGCCTCCACTGTCTGATAGAGATACTTCTGCATCCACTGTCTGATAGAGAGACTCTTGCATCCGCTGTCTGATAGAGTATTTCCTGCATCCGCTGTCTGATAGAGTGTCTCCTGCATCAGTGTCTGATAGAGAGACTTCTGCATCTGCTGTCTGATAGAATGTCTCCTGCATCCGCTGTCTGATAAAGAGACTTCCGCATTCGCTGTTTGATTAAGTGTCTGATAGAGTGGATGCAGGAGACACTCTATCAGATAGCGGATGCAGGAGACACTCTATAAGACAGCAGATACAGGAGACACTCTATCACACAGTGGATGCAGAGGTCTCTCTATCAGACAGCAGATGCAGG